>HG996488.1:10000000-11398697 GCA_905340225.1 Abrostola tripartita
ATTGTTGCCCGCGACCGCCATTAACCCGTTACCAGCGCCACGGCGCGACAGCCACATCTTATCAATGCAATGTTTTCATAACATTCCACTTTTTCTAAGTTTGTTTTTGGAGTTACTTCCCGGTTCTTTATGCCAAAACTAATAGTTATGGTTTTAGCATTGACGACTCGGCTTTATTATGAAATAGCCATAATGATATAGCATTGTTTGAACAATCTGACGAAGATAAATTAGTTAAATATACAATTCTGCTTAGGTACATGGACAAAACTCATGTGAACCTGCGATACTATACCAAGTAAAGAAAAACAATCGAACACTTCTCCCACTCTTACCACGTTTGGTCTAAAATGATTAAGCCATAACATCCAAAGAGAATCATTCCATACTAATGGCGATTCATTATTTCATCAAACCTATCTGCATATAGTATTCATAATATCATCATTATCATACAAATAGTCCTGTATTATCCGCACATCTAACGCGCCGCGTACGAGGAATGCAGTGATGCGGTTTAAAAGAGCCGGCGATCGCACGCGCTGGCCATGGCGATTATTTTTTGCTAATTTACCATACGCTTACACGTCGATGGAGAGCCGGAGATGAGAGTACCGGGAACAGTAATTGCCCGCCGGGAACGACTTGAACACGATTAATGAATGGCAGAAAATTGATACATAACGGCCGGAACTTTACATAATCGCGCCAGTAATCCTTGTGGTTGGTAAAAGTGTCCCCTTTTTAGAAGTCTGTAAACCCAGATTATACTGCTTATTATGAGTTACATGTAGGTAATAAATAGGTGGCCTTTTGCTATTCATACGGCCCATACCAAGATTATCGCCTCTTATGATCGATTTGCTTCCCTGTTGACTCGGTGACGGAAGGGTATTTTAGTCTTAATTTATCTCCTTACGACAATGCGTTTATTTACAAGTAAAAATACACAAGGAAAATGCTGAATACACGTATCACGTAAGTAACACTTTATTTATTTACTTCAAAAGACATTCCACTCTACACACTTAACATTACAAAAGAAACACTAACGTTAATCTTGGCCCTATGTATTTCAATGAACACAAAAGCATACTAATACCTAACTGTAGGTAGAAGATGTTTATCGATAATGCTTGTTTGTTTTTAGAATTTGAAGTAAAAGCAGTAACCATCGTATAGTACGCCCAAGTAACTGAAATAATGGAAAGAAAACATTTGGTCATCCTCTTTAATAACAGTGTCATTGACAATTGACATTGAAAGACCCCATTGTCTTATTCTGATAAAAAATGTAGCATACCTAATACCTGCTATACCGCTAGACGTACACTTAATTTCCTTCAATGTACTCGGAGTTAAACTTACTTTGTTACTTACGAATACATACATACATAATAATATGAAGTTCCACCTTTAGCACTAAATTAAGTTAATCTGCAATCCACACCTGTGCTGTTTAGATTCTCGGCGGAGATCAAATTTAGTACTGAAGGCTACGTAAACCCAGACTAGTCTAGGCAAGCTAGATACAATCATATATTATGCTTCACTTGCTGCACACAATATTTTACGGTATTCAATTTACATACAATCAAGTGGAGATTAAAACTTGTATCAATTCGAAATCGGAATGATGGTTTTTTTTTTCGTTACGATGCGCTTTAATTAAATTACTGGTATTTAATTTATGAATTGAAATATCACCATTAATTAGATGCTCGTTTAATATAGTAACCTTTACATCTAACCACGATTGCAGTATTCAGTGTTTATGTCGTTAAATGCAACTTAAAAAAAAAGACAAAAAAGGCATCAAACATTAAACTCTACGACCAGTGTACTCTTAGCACGGTTTACGAAGCCCATGAAATATGCTATCTGTTTCAGATTATCTCTGACAAAACGAGTCACCAGTCAGTATACAAAGGCAATTCCATAAACGGAGAGCTACATTTCAAGTGCCGCTTGAAATACTGAAATCTAATATATTATCGAAGTGAGAAAATGTGACGTTGCAACACGAAACTAACTTAAATATCTTAAACAAGATATAAATAGGAAAGTTATACCTTTATCTGGATAGAGTAACAGTTAATCGATAAATGAATGCTCATGAATAGTTATTAATACGCTACATTGTTAGGGAGATAGTATAAAGCTCCTTATAGTAAGCTAGCGGTCGGAGGCTGGGCCAAGGCCCTCGGCCGCTGTAACCCGACACCTCATGTATTCAATCTTCTCTACTAATTTGCGATGAGTACAGCAGGGATGTCCCATACAGAAGTTAGACAAAAGGAATATCAAAAGGGCAAAGCAGAATTATTTCTAGCAAATATTCTGCTATAACGTGGAGGATTATTTGGTATATGGCTATACTTAATAACTATCTTGTTGTGTGGTATCTATGATCAAATTTGTAGCATTACCTACAATTTAATCTCTATAAATTACCTCTATAAATGGAGGATCTCGCTCTCTTTTGTTAGCTTTAAAGATATTTAAATAATAGATAAAGCTGCATAAAATTTCCAAGGAATACAAATAAGTCTCATATTTAAAATGTAACCGTATGGAAATAGAAGGTTAAGTTCAATGCTAAGACGATATTATATGTTTAAAAGAGGACGGTCTTTAACAAAAAGGAACAAAAGCTTTCATTTACACAAATAATATTATATCCACGGCCAGACAGGTCATGCATGTCTAATTACTCTTATGTAGTTAACTGATAACTTGCCACTTATAAATAAGTATCTGTTTAGACTGCGTACTGGGAACACAACAATTGAATCTAGATGTGCAGTAATAGAGGTGTCAATAAGATTTTATAGGCAAGTGAACGAGTTCGTTAGCGGAGGCTGCGATATCGCGTGCAGATAGCCCTGGCAGGGCTGGCCCGGCCTGAGAGTAAAGAGGCGGAACCACACAACGGCGCGCGTTGTGCCGACGCGACGATAAATCGAATTCGCGACGACAGCGTCGCTGTCCGTAGAGATCGAAGCACACGATTACTGAACTTACGATTATATTCAGCAAAGAATCTCGCCGGACTCTCCTACCCTATGGTAATTTGTTGCAATAACATTTCACCTCCAGGCAGGTCTCGCCAACTCCTCGACGGTGCCGCCATAAATTTACTAGATATAAATAGAGGGTAATAATGTTAGACCTTATCAATGCAATTTCTATTGTGGTCGCGTCTGTTCTGCTATTCCGTGAGTTATTCTACAATAGTTGTAATTACATACTTAGTACGCATTGCGATTGGAAGTCTCGTATATTAAACAGTAGTTTATAATTTTACGTATTGGAGTAACCGAAGTTGATACACAATATCTATTTATTTATTTTAGCCAAAGCTTCCTGGATGTCAGGTACCTACTTTGTTCAAATATCATGTTACATTGATAGATACCATAGCCAGGAAGTAGAGCTTGTTTAATATTACCGAAAAAACAACACAATCTTTAGAACTGTGTAATCACTCAAGGTAGTTTTCACAGAAGATCATTAGTTCACGAATAAAGCGGTAACAACAAGTAGCTTGCTAGATCCAGTGAATATATATCCAAGAAAGAACCAACGAACAGATCAGCTGTTAGCAACAGACAGTAGTTCGATTAAGAAATAGCTAAACTCCCAACAGAACGAAAGCTAAAGTGAGCTGATAAGAACACTATCGGAACAAATGCTTCCTCTCATAATGACAAAGAGTAAGGCGAATGTTTACGTGCCTAAGTTCAAAAATGTTTATTGATTGCAGCACACGGACGATGCTTGGCAGTTGACGATAAGGGAACTCGCCCGTTGTTCCCGACTGCATCCATTTCTCCACGACACGCATCTACTTATGTGATAACGTAATGACTTTCGAGATTGACTCATGTTCGTATTGTGTGAAGTAAATAAACACGTAGGTATTGTGAGGAAGCGGCGATAGAGCATGCAGTAGCGGGCCTCCGAGCGGGTTTTTAAGTAAGGTTAGTTTTTTTTTTTAAATCTTTATTTATTTAGAGGCTTTTATTACAAAGTAATATGTTAGCCCCATCGTGGCTAATCACAAGCTAATAACTATTTAATATATTATGCCGAGGAAAAGTAAGGTTAGTTAAAAAGTGCAAGTAGGTGTGTACTCTCTCACACAACTATTTAGAGTCTGTCTCTTAAAAGCCTACAATTACAAAAGGGTTGTAATAATTTTCTGTTATCTTTTTATACCCCATTTTCAAGACTGTCAACCTTCGTAGGCCGTTTACGTAAATGTATGATTAGCATAGACCGTATGGATTATGATTATTTCAAAGTATGTTCACTGAACTTGTCTAATAGTAGATAGCTGGTTCTAACACCGATGCGTACATACCATCATAGATATCAATAGAATGGCCTGCGTAAAATATACAAATTCTAATCGAAGAAAACCACACGTTTCTATAGGAACAAGAAAACCAGCTTCAAGTTTGTAAGTGTTGGTCGCTATGTTTAAGTTGAAGTTATGTAGGAGAGTAATTTGATTCAACCTACCCTTACAGAACACTTCGCTCGCATACGAATAGTTTTATTTCAACACGAGAGAACGTATAAGTAGGTACTTAGTTTTAGATGAGCTTTGCAATGGAATCAGTGAGTGGTCTAAGACATAAACTACTGATTAATAAACTATGTTTACGCAAATTGAGGCATTAGACTGGAAAGTGACTCTACCACGTAGACTCTAGGTGTCACTTTCAAGACGGACACGGTTCTAATTGGCCTTGAGTATTTCTCAATACCTTTTAAGACGTTATCATACCTGACCAAATGATGAGACGTTCAGGAGATGGTTCTTCTGACCTAGTGGTCAGGCTAAGTACCTTAACCCGGAATGTATGAAACGTATGATGAGAGAGAAAAATCTCTCTCCACTGACCCCTCTAGAAAACAGGCAAAATCGTATGTACTTAATCGCGAAAAGGGCGTGTATAGGTGTGGTTTTTAGTGTTATAGACAGGGATGACATCGTCTATGGCAACTTTTATGCGTTCTAGTTTAAATAGTAAAGACAAAGGTAGCCCGAATTCATTCATATGTATTTGTAGTTCCATATCGACGATGTGTTATGTTTGCCTAATAAGCTACGTCGCAATGGTTTACATCAAATATTCTGTCGCTTCTTGAATATTTTAATGCTAATTATATATTATTTAAGTATAAATAATTTAGGTCTAATGCTTGTAATCAAAGCTTCGATTTTGGTTTAATTAAACTAGCTATCGCTCACGAATTGGTCCAGATGAGTAACCAAATTTACAGTGTTTAATCAAGGATTAAAATAGCCTATGTCCCCCCATAGGGTCCGAGCTACGATTAATTCCATTTCAAACTACAATCAGTTTTGTAATGTGTCGTGTGATGAGATAGTAAAAAAATAAGTAGAGTTATGTACGTATTTATTACGAAAAGATGCTAGAAAGCGTCTGAAATTAAATCCGTAGCTTCTACTTTAATTACTTTCTATCCTATACTTTAAACTCATCTCGGGCATTACGAACTAAAATAAACACTTCATTACAAAACAATTAACAGAGCATTCCTTTCTATAATTAACACAGAATTTTCCCTTTGACATGGAACCAGCTTCCTCATCGCAATCGCCGTACTTGTGACCGTGGCCTTAGCGATCTAACGTAAGTTCTATGAACTGCCAGCGAGGCGATACTGAATTTATGTCACGTGTTATCATTGGGAATGAATTTTGTAATGGCACGCGTTTTCCGGAGCCGTTCGCAAGACACCGTCTGCTATCAACACGCATTTATTACGTATTATACTCTGTCTCAATTTGACTTGCGCTAAAACTAAACAAACTCTTCAAGTTTTATAAACAAAATTATTATATAATTCAAAATGTAGTTAAATATTTTGATAAAATTACGCGAGAATATAACACAGTTGCTAAGAACCTAACCCAACCTGTTTTTACACGACTGCCCAAAAAAAGGAGTGTATTGTTTTCAGGGTTCATGTATGTATGTATGTGAGTTTCTTTATTCCACCATAACTTCTGAATGCCTGAACCGATTTTGATGTATGGAGTGTCGTTAGAATCCTTACACTATCGCGAGTAACATAGGCTATAAAAAATGAAACAAATAAAAACAAAACTGCCATATATTATATTTTTTAATAACAGTTAAAAAAAAAATGTAAAAGTATTCAATTAGTTGTAGGTCGAATTATTTGTGTCAATATTGGTAGATATTATAATATGATAGCTCAGGATTTAATCGGTGACACTAACTCATTCTGTCTGTGCCTACTTATTGTTGATTTAGCGTATAATACGTAATAATGTCAAATATTTGGGTCACATTAATATTATAGTTTAATAAATAATTAGATAACTAATTGATTAAGCAGTTCTAGTATGTTTTATATTACATACGATGTATACACAAATAAATCCAATAAATTAACAAAACAAAGCCCTACAAGGAGTTATACTGATCCACAACCTTAACAATATTTTAATTAATGTTAATTACGCTTTCCTTATTTAGAGAATGTAGCTGGGAGCCTGATTAAAAGTACAATAAAGCAAGAATTATTTTTAAAATCTTTTATTCACGTACTTGCAATACATACTTGTATTCTTTGTTGGCCCGAAAATATTCTCCAGAAGAAGCGTCGCATCGCTTGCGTAAATTTTTGTGTATTTATTTATTACCACTTTTGACACCATTATCCTTGTAATTAACCGAAACCAATACATATTTTACTAAAACTAATTTTTCGCATTAAATAATGTATCTTACATTGAAAGCATTGCCTGATAACTATAACTGGTAGTCTCCAAGACAAGACAAACTAAGACTTAAGTACAGGCGTAGCATTAGGTTAAGACATTTTACTAAAAAAAAATTGTTAAGGTAATTTTTCCGTGTATCCTGTTGAAAAACCATCGTAAAGAAACCTGTACTTTAATTTTACCTTCAGCTCAATAACTTCTTTTATGTAATTATGTTTGAAGCCTTTGTCAGGTTTTGAAAAAACAGGAACATGCTTCTTTTCGTCGTACAATTTAAATTTGTTTTCCGTTCATTTCCAATTGTTTTTCATCGCATAGCACATCGTATTTAATATCATCGTGTGTGGTCCAAAATTGACTTGCCGCCACGATTAATGTTATAATGTTCACCGAAAATGGTCGCTAATTTATTTTTGTCATCATTTGCGTCATAGTGCCAAAAAGATAATGAGTTGCGACTAATAATAATTTTACTAAATAATGACGATGGGTTCCGGGTATTTGTATTTGTGTCAGATTTTTCTTAAGGGAAAAGATGGAGGTTACCGTCCTCAAGGCGCCTAAACGTAGTGTCGTCAGATAATGAGTTTTCTCTTCATACTTAGGTACCATTATGGAAAACCCCGGTAGGTTCTCTTATTTCGTGCGATGGGTGAATGCGATGCGAATATTAAATATATTGGTTGCTTCTCTAATTTAACGCGTCTTAAAAAAACCGAAAGTGGAATGTGATCGTGATTAGTCTTAGGTTTTATAACGAAAAATTATCATGAGCGAAACCTCATGAATAATGAATATATTATCCTGTATTAATGCAATGAGATGCAGTTTCGATTACAGATGTACTATTAAGTTCATCCTTAGGAACGAATTAGATAACAGTCAGCTAAACGCCATTGACTGCCATCTTAATCGTGTGATCATTATTTTTGTTCGTTTCTTCGCCAGTGAGCCGGTTGCAATAAGTTCTGGAAATATGCATAACGTTCCTTTACTATCAACTCGTTAATGCGTTTAGATTAAAGCACAAACAATCAAGATTCATTTTGATTAAATTTGTTTTTTAAACAAAGAAACGAGTATGTTGGCTAGGTGTAGTAGTCTCCTTCGTAATATGTTTGAGATTTGCCTCGGGCGCAGGGCGCAAAAATAAGGACAGCAACCCCTATTTGCTCGTGTTTGCCGGTCAGCCACCTCCTCATGCTTTTCTATAGGACATGACGACCTCTGTTAGTGAGTAAGTAGATAAATCTTTTTAAGAACCTTAAAACTTTTAATGTAGTGGACCTATTTTTTTGTTAAAAATTTCCATTAGAAAAAAGAGCTATCGTTAAGTATATTTTTAGAAGGAACACAATAGAAACGTGTACATACGTGTACAATCCTAAGTGTTAAATAAACTTAAAAAATATATGAGAAGTGGAAATTGGGTGAAAATGGATGATACAACGCATTGCGAAGTATCGTTTATTTATAGCCAATTATCGTGTCTTTCAGTAAAATCAGGTTGAGTTTGTAGAAATCACTCCCACATTGTGTGTATTTAATCTATTGCCGAATACTATGTGTGACCTACATTTAACAATGAGGTGGCTGTCTGCAAATCTTGCAGTCTGTTTTGATTAAAATACGTAATCTGTTCCATGTTCGAAATGTGCGTGCCTACGTCTGTATTTTTTTCTTAGTGTCGTTTCTGGATTTTCGATTAAAATAAAAACGGATTTTCCGTAAATTTTTTGATTTTCCTCCTAAATGGATCATGTCATAATTAACTTGGGACATGCGACCTCGCTGTTAAAAAACTTAATAAAATGGTACAAAGTCATATATTACCGTTGCAACTAATAGTTTTCTCATGTCCACGTTTCAGTCTGACTTCAGTGTATTTTAATGCAAATTATATTTAGCGCATTTGACTGAAGACCGTAAAACTTAATAAGCATGTTTACCGACGCACTTAGCTGTATAAAATAAACTAATTCGACTACAATTAACCTAAACTTCTAATAGCGGTTTTGCTTTCACAGTAGGTTAATGAATAACCTATAAGCATTGAAACTTTTGCTAGACCATTAGCTGGAGTTCAATTACCAAACCTTTATCTAAACGGGCTCGTAAGTGAATTATTATGTTAATGTAGATACCCATGTAATTTGTTTAACATTCCACTTATTTACTTTATACTAATAGCTTCCTTTGTGTCGATTCCTGAGTCCTTAGTAAGATATCACAATCTTAAATACCAAAAAAAAAATGCGTGATAGTCACAGATGAAGTTGCTCACCCGTATTTGCCATATTAATTATATAGTCCTATATGCCAAAGGCGAGCTTATTGCTAGCAATCATATAACTAATTTCATTACTTCATTAATTAATTCACGTTCACTAGTTAATCACATCTCTAAATTAATTGGGATTTTTCTTGGCTCGATAATTAACAATAGGCTCTGTGGGTGCCTATAGGTGTTGATAGAAAACATCTCTACCACTGTCTTAAGGAGTACAGGCGTAAATATGTAGTTACCTATTTAGTCTTCTAAATTCTCTAAATAACCAGATTCTGCTGAAAATCCGTACGAACGTAAAAATTGTGTAGGTATTTGTATTATACAAAAGATCCGTTTTAAGGAAAATATACCTGAGTAGTGGATAAGCTTGTAACCCTCTCGTGAGCGAGCAATCGTGTCGTTTTGTACTCCCGAGGGGTCTCATGTCTGCCACAAGTATGTATGTAGGTACGTAGCGAGGTTTGCTTCCAAAACCCACATGTAAACGTAATAAACGTAGGATGTGCTTGGTAAAGTTATAGGGTAATTTAGCTGGTTTCCCGTCCAGCTCCGGTTTCCGTCCATTACCAGGCGCACTGTACAACATTTACGTAGAATAGCATCATATTAATAGTCAACCACGCAAGTTTGGACTTGTTACGGCCTTTGACGTCATATCTGCACGTCTACCAACATTAAAAAAAAATTGCCAATTCACAACTCGAATAAAAGCTACGTCAGTCTGAGGCGTGCTTCCGAGCTGTGCACACGCCATCTTGAATGTGAAAAAATTAGTGTCGAGAGGTAGCTGCACGGTAAGTTATTTTTGTTAATTTTCGCATGTATTTATTTGTTTTGGTCATTTATAACTAAGTAAAGACACAAAGTTGGCATTAGGAGGTGTTTTTCGTACTTATTTAATGAATTACTTATAAAATCTAAGTGGACGGAAATGGAATTACCTATTTCTCAAAATATTCTGTTCTCGTCCACGTGGACGAAAACACAAAAATATAAGTGAAATTTGATAAATCAGTTAAAGTAAGGAATGTGAAGAAATTCATTCAATTTTTTAATGGCTGGATCTTTGTTAGTTATTCGATCTAGAATTTAATTTTCGTCCACGAATTTATCAGTATTGCAAGCATTTATTTATATTTAAATACCTTGGACGGAAACCAAAAATATCGATAAAAACTACTCTAGTTTTCGTCCAAGTACTTTAATATGAGCGGACGAAAACTAAGACTTGACTTCTACTTTCCGTCCATTAACTTTAATATGAGTGGACGACAAGTAGAAACACCAGTTATTTAGTTTTCGTCCATTACAAACAGCGATTACTATCTTGGTTTGGTTTTAGGTATGACTTTTTTTTTGTTTTTCGATCACTGCTGGTATTATATTATATTTATCGCCTATATCATTTGCTGTTTAGTATATCTGGTTATTAAATGCATTGTTTTAGATGACATCATTGGAGCCGAAAAAAATAAGGAAAAAAACAAATCCTTACACAGAAGATGACTTAAAAAAGGCTCTATCAGAAATTCGGGACAAAAAAGCATCCGTAAGACAAATTTGTACTCAATACGGCATTCCCAAAACAACAATTCTCGACAGAATCCATGGCAAAACGAGCGACAAGCTAAAAAAACGAGGGCCGGCTCCAGTTTTAGGAATAGACGGGGAAAAAAAAATTGCTGATTGGGTCTTGAAAATTGCAAAATGCGGTTTTCCAATTAAAAAGCAAGAACTGCTGGACTCTGTACAGAAAATCTTAAATGATACTTCTCAGGTAACACAATTGAAAGACAACAGGCCTGGACAAACTTGGTACGCAAATTTTTTAAAGAGGCACCCTGAAATAACGAGCCGCTCTGCCGAAAGCATTAATAAAGCACGAGCACAGGTCACGGAGGCTGCTATAAGACATTGGTTTGACGGGCTGAAAACATATTTAGAAGAAATTAACCAAACAGACATTCTAAATAGACCCGAAAGCATTTTTAATGGCGATGAAAGTGGATTTGCTCTGTGTCCTAAAACAGGCAAGGTCTTGGGTCCTAGAGGTTATCGAAACCTCTATGACGTCAAACATGGCAACGAAAAAGATAACCTAACTGTATTGATTACATTCAACGCTAACGGCGATTTGTGTCCACCGTGTGTAGTATTCCCGTACATACGACCTCCAAGGGCAGTAGTCGAAAGTATGCCATCAGATTGGTGCCTAGGGCGATCGGAGTCAGGATGGATGAGGGGCGATGTGTTCTTCGAATACGTGACAAATGATTTTAATAACTGGGTAGAGCGTAACAATATTCAAAAACCAGTACTGCTGTTGGTAGATGGGCACAAATCACATATGTCTCTTTTGCTGAGCACAATGTGCGAAGAACTGGGAGTAATATTGTACGCTCTTCCACCAAACACGACTCACATCTTACAGCCTGCTGATGTTAGCGTATTCGCTCCGCTAAAGGCAAATTGGAAAAATACAGTGCGTGCATTTTTGGCAAGGCCAGAAAACTTAAATACCTCGGTTACCAAAACAAATTTCTGCAAACTATTTGCAGAAACCTTGCAAAGTACGAGTCTTTCTACGTGTATCAAAAATGGGTTCCGGCGGTGTGGACTGTATCCCTTTGATCCAAACGCCCCAGATTACTCGAAATGTGTCCTGGACACGATACGAAATATACAGCCAAGTCAGGGCGAGTCAAACAAAGATGTAAGCAGAACAGACATTTCAATAACACTACACACACGACTAAGAGCAGATGACAATTCAAGGATTGTATCCGAGAAAATTATCCAATCTTATGCTGAGCCTTCAACATCTCAATCATTTCCGCTTCGTCTTAGTCTCACGTCAACACACGTCGAGTCATCGTCATCAAATGATCCGTTTAGTCGCCACTTGTACTTGCCTACTCAACCTGAAAAAACAGCAAAGACGACTAAATACAAATCTCCCGCAGCTATTTCTTCTGCAGCTTGGAGAGAATATTACGAAGTCCGAGAACGCGGAAAAAATTTAAAACAAGAAGAAACAAGAAAACGAAAATTAGAACGAAGTGAAAAACAAAAGATGGTCCAAGTATTAAAAGAGAGTAACCGCAGGCAAAAGCTCGAGTCAAAAATACAATCTAGACGTAGGAACTCAAAGGATGTAGATTACCGACCCCAAACCCGTAAAGCTCGTAAAGAAAATAATCGTGTTCCATCTGCTGCAGTCAGTAAAATATCATGCTCAGAATGTGAAGCTGATTTAATGTCAGATGTAGAAGAAGACGAAGATAAAAATATTGGATGTGACTTATGCCCTAGATGGTACCATTTAAAATGTACTTTATTCGTGGGACAGCAATACCTTGATGTGAAAGACAAACCATTTAAATGTAACCAATGTGATTAGTAACACCAAATATTAAAATATCAACATAATTTTTCTTATTTTATAACTTATTGAAAGTGTTCAATTTGAGACTGTTAGAATAAAAACATTGTTATTAATATATAGGTAGAACATTGAATGTTTTACATAGTTGTATAGTTATTATTACTATAGTTTTGTTAATTAATGCTATATCGTTAAATGAAAACAAATTAAGATAAGACTTAAAAAATCCTGTTAAATATAATTAAGGGCCAACTTGTACCTGATTAAGCCTGTTGTATCTTTTAACAATGAAGAACTATTTGCAGTCAAAGCTGTGATAAAAAATAGCTTTTCAATCACTTAAGAAATTTTATTTTTGAGTTATATTTTTTTTTCATAAACAAAGATTGTAAGGATAATTATTGTTAGTTTATGGTCAATCTTAAGTCAGAAATATTTTTTCTAGTTGTACTGTTATTATAAATTATCAATACTTAAATGCTGTTGTGAAATAAAAACAATCAAAGTTTAAGACTTCTTAAAATTACTTACAATTACAGGTTATAAAGATAATTAATGTTTTTATCAGCCAAATACTGTTAAAAAAAATTTTGTATGTTATTATAAAAACGCATTATAGTTTCATTTTATTAAGTTGATTAAAAACACAATTATGACACTGAGTTTTAATTCATTGCATTATAATACTCTTCATAAACAGTGGACGAAAAGTAACCTAACATATGTCGAAAACTAATATTTTTGGACGAAAACTGACGAAAATGGTACTTTTCACTAAAATATTTTTTATAAAAAAAACGATGACTATGATTAATTGTCCCTTGGTGTAAACATAAAATAAACTATATTAGCGTTTAATAAAAATATAGTTTGTTAGATTTGGCCCAGTGGAACATTTTTTTTTTAATGTATAACCTGGCAACTCCACTAATTGGACGAAAACCGGCTAAACTACCCTAGTTACTTATACAAAAGCTAGCAAGGCGATATTGGACTGCAAAGCGTAAGGCTCGGGTTGGGTAGGTAAGGAAATAGGTAATTTTTATGTTAGGAAGAAAAGAAAATTCTTTACTAGAACAATGGTTCCGGGACTGTAGAATCTCAGAATACAGAACAAACCAGAAGCCGTGAACGCACACAAAAATGACACCACACCAATTACGCCGAAGTAGGGTATTTGAACGATTTGACATTTAGTTCACAAAGATCGCGCGCATCGCTGGAACGTTTTACACGCTGCACATTTAATTCAATTATGCCGAGCTGCGTAATGCAAATGTGCAAAACTGCGGACGGAATTATACAAAAATATGTTAGGATTATATTTAATTTGTACATTTCACATAAATATGTCCTTTTATTTAAATATTGAATAATTTTAATTGTAGTGATTGTTAAATAAAACCAAGCGTCCATTTTGTCAGTGTTGCAAGTATTTGGTTGAGATTTTACCCCACGATTTTTTATTAACTCATTTTTGCACAAATTTCTAAAAGGAGAACGAACTATGTTTTTGTGTGCGTTAGGTGTTGAGTTTGATTACCAGTTTGAGCAGTGTCATTGGATAGCAATACGGAGTCTAGAATTGTATCTAGTCCATGCCAATAGGCTCGCCCCCTATTACACGACTGTACTTCGTGTATGCATTAAGCTATTAATATTATTTAATGTATTGACCTCACCTACATTTATTTGTCGTATTGGTCCCAGGACCTATAACATAAATTACGAAATGAGGGTATACAATATACCTAATGCCTTTTAGAAATACAGTTTATAAGAATACCCATTCGAGAAAAATACAGGCGTAATGTCATAATTATCATGTTTATTGGTAGAATTTAATACTATATATTAATATATCTTTTTTAAATTAAATATATAAATAACCTCTTATAGAAATCATAAAATAACAATACCCAAAACATCGTCATTTACCCCAGAATTAGTAACTGCCATTCCTAACCTAGCAACATTAAGCGGGTGTAAAGTGGCGGCAGGGGGGAGCGTACGTATTGTTGATGGACACAGTGCACGTAAAGGAAAAATGGCTGAACGCGGGGCCTGTGTGTAGAATATAGAATGTGTATTGGGTATACCGTCTGTAATTGGCAATCAAAATACAGATATAATAAATGTTTTATTAAATAAAAGTCCCACAAAGTTTTTAAGACTTCACGTTTTTGTATCTACAATTGTCTCGCTTACAATAAAATATATTACCAAAAAAACAGACTTGTACATTTATTGTTATAGTTAGTGTGAAAAAGAACTAATGAAAAGCTTTTCTAATAACAGACACTAATTTCAGTCTGCCTCACAATTGAAAGGTCGAGAGTACACCTGTACATTATATAAACCTTAGTTTTGGAAATATTCTCGTAATGTGATATTAAGTTAGGCAAGAAAATTCTAAACAAAATTAAATTAGGAGTGTACGGCTTAAAAGTAACCAGAGCTTAGCGCCTTAACAGGGGCTCTAATGAGCTATCGTATGCTAGATGCTGACGCTAAGGAGGCTATTAGTCTGAAGTAAATAAAGGGATGTCGAACAATAGTAACAGACCGTGTCGTTGGAGTGAAGAGTTGGAAGCATTTACGGGCGTGCGTGCGTGACGGACGCGACCTACATTAGGCGAGCCAAACAGCCGACCGCCACTTGACTATTCAAACCGCGGATAGTTCGGAATCTAATTACCATTATTTACCTACTTGATGCTGCGCAGGGATACCTCCTTGCACTGCTGTAGCCCATTGTGGAGAGATTGTGATAATTTTAAAAGTTTCTTATATGGAGGGAGCACGACGTGTACAGCTTCACTGAATATAGGTTGTTGTAGTTTATCTAATCTAAGTAAGTAAGACAGAAGAAAAACGAGTAAAACTAACTCAATTATGGCTGAGGTGGGACGATAATGGAAGACTTATTCTATTACAGGCAAGACTATTGCCATCGGCCGGGCATAAACCCAGACTCCACGCTGCTACGTAGGTATTTATCATCATCAGCCGGAAGACATCCACTGTTGAACAAAAGCCTCCCCCCACAATATACGACAACTTGCCATTTGCATCCACCGGTTGCCCGCAAATCTGACGATATCGTCGGTCCACCAGGTGGGAGAACTGCCAACGCTGCGTTTTCGGGTTGCTGCGCTCGTTGAGTGATTTGAGCCTCTTCAAAAGGCCAACCGTTAGCGACCACATCTCGGAGCCACACGTCATTACTGGCAACACACACTGGTTAAAGACCTTCGTCTTCAGACACTGCGTACTGCTACGTAGGTTTTTTTATTACCTAGTGGAAAAACTAAATAACACATTGCCCAACCCGGTAATCGAGCCTAGAACCTGAAGCTCAGCAGTCACGGTTTGCGGTCACTAGATTAACAAGGTAGATAGATAAAACCAGTCTAATAATACCTACGTAAAAATGTAATCTACTTTACCGGTAAGTTTCCGAGCACCTATCAGATAAAAAGCTTTTTATATAAGCGACATGGCAGCAGTCATTAATTATAATGTAGCTATTAGTCTAGTACACTATTAATTAGCCAAAGATTGGAGGTGTTTAATCTTTATGTAGGAACCTGCTTACCTGTGTTAATAAATAATTATTAATAATAAATTAATTTAAAATATTAGCTAGATTTCCCGACCTCGTGTCAGTAGCTTTTTTGAACGGTCTGATAGTGTTTTATATCACTAAAGCACTGCCACTGTCGAGAGAGTTGGATTTCCATAACGGTTAATTACGAATTGTGCCTGTATAATTAAATACAAAAGACTTAAGACTATGGTTTAATACTTCGTAGGGCATCATCAAATACATAATTTATTTTAAGCTTTGCCATTGAATACTGTTTTTTTTTTCTGAATCATTAATAATAATAATAATCATAACATAACATAGTTCTAAATAAAAATCCTCAGAATCAACCCGTAGCGCCTCAGAATAATATCAAAAACTTGGCCCAGAAAACCAAATTCATCAATACGACAGATATCGACTGACATAAACAAGTTACGAAACATTGAGGTTTGTACACAAACAATTGTATTATTATGAAGAAGCCTCATTTATATTCTCTTTATTATAATTAGGGAATGTTAATAAATAAGGAAGTATCTACAGAAAACAATTAGGTAAGTAGATACCTATAAAAGCTCAATACACGTTTTCCGCGAAATACTGACGAGGGTTTTGAAATCGGGCCATTCAGTCACTCGAGTCCGCGCAGTAACATACTCTGGTTTACATTTCCCTCTTAACCGCAATTCTAGTACTATGTAGTACACTGTTACTATAACAAATACTACTGCACAAAGGAAATAGGAAAACAAGAGGTTTTCACTCCATAATGTATACAATGTAAAATAGAGATAAATGAAAGTTTTCTCAGTTGAGCTTGCAGGCAGCTACCAAATGGGTTTCATTCGGAGGTCGTTGAGTTATTTTTCTGATTCATCTTGACTAATTTAATTTAATAGAATATATGGATTTCATTATTGGTCCATATGTGGATGACGGTAAAGTGGGAAGTAGTTAATTTGATATTTTAAATAGAAAATGTCAACAGGAGCAGACAAAATTGAAGCCATGTAGATAAAATGTATATTGATACTTCTTCCATAAAACATACAAAGTAAGCAGTTATTACGTTTTTATCTTCACGCTCACCTCCCAACGAGGGAGCGACTAACTGTTCAGTTAATGAGGTGGCACGTGTAACACCCGACTCGCTATTTACTATTCGCATGTTTCACTAAACACATCCAAAAATTGTTTAATTTACTGCTTACGCCTCTATTCCTTAAAGAAACTTCAAACCGCTACGAGCTACACATACTAAAACAGGAGGTGCACTTTTTTTAACGACACATCTGAACTATCAACACTTAGAAAGTATAATTTAAAAGTAATAAAACCGACTTGTCGCTTTGTTACAGTTGTGATTTGCTTTCCTGTTACGTACTACGCGCACTATCAAATAAATCAGTTTGAATAATCGCCGAAAGCTCGCGTTCTTGAAGCGTACGTAGCTATGTAACGAGTATTCTAGTATGCACTGCAACGCATACTTAACAGATGCACCGTAATATTTTAATTTGTTACACGAACCAACAACGTTAAGGATTGTGGGAAACTAGCGAAGCCAGCGCTCTGTCACGATGCGAGTGACTTGCCATGTAAATTGGTTCTTAATATCAAACAAATGTAATTAACAACACATTCATTCATCACTTACAATTTCTATGAAATGCTGACTTGTGAGTCTCGTCCAGGTATTATTAATTGCTCGTCTTATTATTGCTCCGCGGATTAATAAAGAAATGCGTCTACTTATACTTTTTAGGTTTACAAACTACGTAAAAAAAAGTTTCCAAAACATTCAGACGTGGTCATAATATAGAATGTTAGTGAAACTTGTATATTATGGGTTTTTAATGGTCTGCACCGTAGGTTATCCCGAAGCCCTCTCGCTTCGCCTACGACACCTGGCAAAAGCTCTGGAAATGAAGTTATTGAAGGTTGGAAGGAATATAATTGTCAAAAAGCACAGTAGGTATCTTATAATGAGGCTTTGAATTCATTAATGCAAATAACTAAGTTATCGATGAATCACGCATCCATCAATCATCGTCGGTCATTATTAATCAATTTGTATGTAAATGAAAACCCATTTTCCATTTTGACATCACTATTGACCGTGTCTGAGCGAATGCTTTAGTTGTTACAGGAACTCTAGACACAGCAATAATGGTAGTATTTGACACAAATACTGGATATAACTCTTCATTACGATGATAAATAGTCAGTATCGATTCGGTCGTAGTCCCAGGCTCCGCTTGCTTGGTAATGGCGGTGCTTGCGGTCGGCCTGCCGCGGTGGCCACCATTCATCCGATTTATGGTCAAAATGCATTGAACATTGCGTTTACAGTAAGTAATTCTAACAAATGACAGTTAACTGCCCATTGCGTAATTGATTAAATAGCTTTCCAGTGAGGCTACGCATTCAAACGATTAGTTATTCCTACTCGTTGTAACTATACAAGTCTGAATATGTGATTGATTATCATAATTCCTTTGCTTCATTCCCTAAGAGGCGTCTTAGTGAGAACTCTTTTGCAAGTGTCATAAGTTAGTAACTTAACCCTCTCGCACCTGAGCGTCACGAGTTATTGAAATCATAATCTTAACAACGAGTAATCTATCGTTAAAGTATGCAAATGCTATGGTAATTCATTTTAGATAGGGCAGGCTAGAAATCCAGCCCACGAGCCTAATTAGCTTATTTAGCTATCCAATTCTGGATGGCGGGATGCATGCAAACTGCATAATGTAAACAGTTCACTGGAGTCCTGACACTACGCGGAATAGACACGACCACTGCGTTTATACAAGTAAACCATCCTTTGAAATAAAACAGATATCTGCTGCCAGATATGTTTCTCTATCTCATTAGGACAGTTTATGCGATAGACGAAATTTGTGCGGTTTGCAGATATTTGTCCCGAGTCTTGGTGTTTGAGTATGTAATATACATGTTTGTAAAACGCACCCACGATACAGGAAAAAATCCTAGAGTGGAGGGCCGTTTTTCAAAAAAATAAAATTATTCCAAGATCCGTATCATTTGTTCGATGAAAGAAAGAGGCTGTTTTACAATTACACTAAATTAAATTAATATTCGTGATTGATATTTGTTTTGATCACATGCCATTGGAATGCTGAGATAGCGGTTCTCACGGTGTAAATCTGTAGATCCCTCTACACTACTCTGCAGTGTTCGTCAGTGTCTCCGTAATGTAAGGTTTCGCAACAATATAATAAATTAGCATTAGCTACCTGAAAAATATACATATAGAAAACCCCTTTTCCGCCAAAATAATTTGTTTTTCAATACGGTTACACCTTACGAAATTACTTATAATTATTATTTAAATTATTCTTAAATACGAAAAAATATAGCTATAAGAAGCAAGAAAAATATAGAAGAAGAAGAAAACTATAGCTCTAAGAAGCGGTGATGAGCGGGCGTTTTCGGGGCTGTCTTAATGTATTTTGAATAAATGATTTTTTATCTTTATCTTATCTTAAATCCAAAGCTTGGTTTATGTAACAACCTAAAATTAAAATACCATATTCCATTCAGCAGGCCTACTGGAAGGAAAAGTTGTGTTGATGTCAAAAATATTTTAACATTTAATACAGTTGTCTCGCACTGACGTGCTCGAATATTCATAAAGACGGACCGGTATAAGGTCTGTTCAAAAAAGGTGGATTGTTCTCGATGAAAAAATGTTTATTACACTGCCCTACAACACTTGTGAAAAATAAAAGTAAAATCTGATGAATTTCTAAAAATGGTTCGAGTAGACATTGAATTTGACTTTTTGTGCGTGTGCGAAATTATTTGCGTATAACGTCGGAAGTAAATATTTATTACTTCAAACAATAAAGACAATATTTAGGGATTGGCCCAATGTAGGTTATACCAGATTGATTGAATTTTGGCCATCCCTAAAAATATTATCTACATTGGCAAAGGCTCTACTAAAAAGCAGCTGAGCTCAAAACGTATTTCCGTCTTTGCTTACTAGATACTTGCGTTAGTTATTATCTACGTCAGTCAACTCAACTGTAAGTTTACACTGTGCCGAAACTACATCATAATATTACATTTGGGAGCTGGTAGGCTGGACAGATTACAGATTTCATCCCAAAAATTGAATGACAGAATTCTAACAGGCACAGTTCAATGAATCTAATGCAAGTGAACCGTGAACATGGAAAAATATGATGTGTAATAAAAGCATAGACGTGGAAAAAGTTCGATTGTTTGTACGTTGCACTGTTGATAAACCTGGTGACAAATTCGATAAATAAAAATAGACAGGCCAAGCTATTTTAACTGTAGGTATATTGCGAAAAAAAACCATTTTAGAATCCACCTTCTTGAACCGAAACTCTTGTTTTAAATATTCAGAAAATCGAAAATCGAATAGTACCTACAGTACAAGAAAGGTACGGTAACTGGTACGTGGATTTTCAATACTAAAACCAATGGTTCGATTTAATAAGAAAAATGGGTGTTGTTAGATAAAGTCTCGTTTCTCTAGGAAATGAACTTCAGCGGACTATTATTACTTATTAGTAAGACTAGCGCAGTAGAAAAGTTTTAAGATGCAGCGTTTCGTAAAGCAGGTAAGGGAATTAGAAACCCAACTCTACAAATAGGTTACCCTAGCTGTAAAGTAGAGTTCATATTTGACTAGAGCTTAATATTTAAGAACTGTTATGCCACTAGTATAGCTAATAAGAAAAAAATGAAGCAGTGTAATAGCAGTGAAACAGCATAATTATTATCATTCAATTAACTAATTTTTCAATTAATTTGACTCAGTGTAAAAACGCCTACCCCTGTACATTATTTTAGTAATTATCATAAACGGACCTTTTAAACCACGAATTTAATAACTAATTTTATATTTTTCATGTTTGTCATCTAACAAAAAATCGCGGACACAAATTCACGAAACGAATGCACTCTGAGCTTTTATGTGACTACGATTATAAACTCTTTAATAAAAACAAAGGGTCGCGCAATTGAGTGCTCCATTTAACGTTAGATATAGCAAATCCAATATTCGTTTTTCAAGCCCTTGTAATCCTTCTGCGCAATTTACATAGTGTTCCATAAATCAGGGCATCGCAAACGCTGAGATAGACAAGTATTTTATTACTAAATGTGTAGTTGACGTAGAGACCACTCAATCTGCGAGCTTTACGTCAGAGCTGACATCACAGAATTTTCCATAGGCTTTCAGTGGTAAATTGAGAAAACATACATATTTTTCGATTCACCGTTAAATTATAATTTCTTCCTCTTTGAGAAGTTGTTGGTTGTTGGTTTCATCGTGTGCGAAGACCGTGTGTAGTGAAGCGATGGACACGATACGACTCATTTTTGTGACGAACAGAAGGGCGCCAAACTAAGCTTAACGATAAGATAACTTGAAGTGAGAGAGTGAGAGTGAGTTACAATAGAGTTGTGGTTTCATGGGGACACTAATACTTCTTATTGTCATAGCACCAGAGTTAATAAAGTTTCAAATACAAATAATTGTAATAGTGCAATGTTTACCCTGCATGTAATACTTGGCAGTTGGCACTCTGCTCTGTAGTAGGTAATGCCCATAAAATGACTTTTCAACTTTATGCGCTAAAAGCTTAGATAATTTGTATGCGGTGTCGATGCGAGCCGACGTTTATTGCAGTCTCACAGTGGAATCATTAGCTGTTTGCGAGCGCGGCGCATGCGACACTAAAGTGGTTATAGCCTACCTTACTTTCATTATTAACAATTAACATCTAAATCCTCTGATTCACTTGTATATGGGGCAAATTATGAGAGTGGCAAATAAAATAATTGCTCTATTTACATAGTAACCATGGATGCAATCGTGACTTGATAATGAAGATAAGTGAATTAAAAGTGATTCCTGTTAACCTATGCAATTCTAGAATTACGTGAGTATAATTTGCTGTCGAAAAATCATAGTTTAAGTCTGTTTAAGTAGGTACGTTATCTTTATTTATGAGCTTCGTTATCTTAAGTTTTAATTAGGGGTGAGTTATGAGGGGTTTACAATAGTGTTATCTTTTAAAGAATTTGGTGTTTACTTATCTGGTTGACGTTTGGTTGCGGGGTGAGTGGGCGGCGGCGGCGGCGGCGGGACGCGGCCGCGTGTGGTGTGGAGCCCGGAGGCGGGAGCCACGGCGGAGGATCCCACTCCACGTCAAGTTGGAAGCGGAGCGCGACGCCTCACGCGACCCGACGCCGCACGCTGACGTTCCGCGCGGGAAACTACGCACACGCAATTTCAGAACTCACTCTGAAAACACCGAAAGCTACAGTGACAAGTAAACTGGATTTTCCCTGGATTTCTGTAATGTTCAGTGGTGTGTGTGTACTTCTAGAAGAACGAACATATTAACTGTGTAATAAGGATGTGTGTTAGGGACACTTTAGTGTTGAGTGAAAGGATTTGCACAGTCGTAGAATAAAATGTTAGTTCAATAATGAGGGAATTCAAAGCTGCCAACATGAAGAAGAGAAATCACTCTCAGACGTCGGAAAAGCCGAAGGGAAAACGCAGGGTAAGTTTGCTTATACGACAATCCCGGGAACTTTGTTGATATAGACATAAGTACATGCTCTATACCTCTCTACACATGTAGATAGTAATTAAGTGCTTCTTTATATAAGAATTAATTTAATTTAAGTCTCCTATTAATCTGTATTATGACTTAAATTAGCGTCAAGACATGTAAATCAATCTGTGACGTCAAACAACATAAACTTCTAAAAACTTTCAAAACATGCAAGTTCAGATAAATAGTAGATAGGCATACTATTTTATAGACGTACAATGAAAGCTTAGCATTTACTTTATAACTTTAGTGATGTAGTCAATGAATAGTCGCGGTAGGTAAAACACAACCGAACATGATTGCGCTAGGCTTTGCAGCAATAAAAATGTAAAAGCTGTTTCATGATATTCAATTTAACTTATGTACAAGCTATTACATTCGGCTAGATGTAAAGTTTATACAATATCTAAGAAGCAATGCTAATATTACTATAAATAAAATATTTGTACGTTGATTTTAAATAATATGAATCGAATTTCGTAGTAATATGTCGAGACGAAGTAAAGATTTTAGAACCAAAGGACAAATAAATTTAAATTCTTGTTTGAGAACCGTGAAAAGTAGGTTTAATAAAAACGAAATAAATTCCTAATAAGACAACTAGGGTCCAATATAAAAAGAATTCTTATTATTTTTTATCTTGCTATTTACTTCGAAATTGTACAGTCAGCATAGAAGAAAAACAACCAGAACTTAAATAACTCATGATTTTTTATACTTTAGTACTATATTTATAAATTCTAAAGTAAACCAACCAACCAATTGTAATTAAATTTAACATAGACTTGGATAGCTTAGGATACCCTAGGGACGGGAATTGGCTATCTAATGTTTAGATCGCGACCCCGCCGCGTCATCAGCTCATGAATAAAGCCTCCATTTAAGTCCGAAACTAGTCTGTCATACCCAAATAAACACATAAGTACAATCAGAGGAGTAAATCTAGAACATCAACAAAGGTTACAAAAGAGGTCAGAAAAAATGCGGTAAAATTTTCCTCGTGGACAAAGTCGTTGGGCTAGTAAAGTGTGTGTTTGTAAATAAAAGATATGATCAAAAATCCAATTGATATCATCATCAGCCAAAAGACGTCCACTGTTGAACAAAGGCCACCCCCTTAGAACGCCTCAATGAACGATAACTTGCCATTTGCATCCACCGGTTACCCGCAACTCTGACGATATCGTTGGTCCACCTGGTAGTAGGCCTGCCAACGCTGCGTCTTCAATTGGTATACTTATGAAGATACGGTAGGATAGGTATATGCAGTCATTAGACACAAACATTCAACATATTACAATTCTATAAAATGTATGCTTCTCACAGCTTGTATTGTTATTCAATAATTTAGCTATATACATTGGCACACGTTCAATAGGTATTATGTTATTACTTCTGATGGTTCATTAACTTTTGTCGTCGACTGTACAATGACAATAAATGGAATTACGTTTTATTGAAATTATTAAATAACTTTGAAGGACTAAGTGAGCTAACATTCTGCCATCAATACTTGACTTAGATTGAATAATATAATTAGGCTAGACTGTTGCTTTTAGTCCTTTACTTATTAAATATATTTTAATTGAATTGCCGGTATCGCAAGTTATATCAGCCAGTCATAGAATTCGGAATGTCCTTTAAAGCATATCTGTACTTATGTGATCTATATTTTCAGGTAGATAATAATATTATTTTTTTTTTTTAAATAAAACGTCGCCCCACACTAGGAATTTCTCCTGTATCGTGGGTGCGTTTCACAAACATGAAATATCACATACACAAACACCCAGACTCGGGACAAACATCTGTGGATCACACAAATTTTTGTCCCGTGCGAGTGGAATCGAACCCACAACCCCTAGCGCAGCAGTCCAATCGCTTAGCCACTGCGCCAAACAGATCGTATTATCTAATGAAACTCCATCTTATTTTATTTTAACGCACACTTTTAAGTTTAAAGCTTAATTATGATAACAGTATTATGTCACTTCCAACGGTAATAATTAGTAAGAACTTATTTAGGATAACTTATCTGATTACCAACTTACTAATAGTAAAGCCATACCTAAGTCATTTTCAATGACATGACGTCATAATTATGTTGTTTAAAATGTTTTCCTCCCCTCCTCCGTTTGATAAAATGGCCGTTTCGCAGACATTAAGTTAGGCCTCATGAGTAAAGGTTACAGGGCCCTTACCATGAACTCTTAAAGCAGGGCATTTTTCGTTGTGCAAGCGAGATGCCGAACAACGAAAAATGGCCTGCTTCGAGAGGTCATGGTAAGGGGACATAGGTATTAGTATTAAACAATTACTCGTGCCTAGAACCTTTGTTTAGACTGTAGAGTAAGTTAAAGATTTCTTGATAAACTTAAGATATTTTTTATCGAGCTTTCTACGAGATACGCACACATATACTCAAAAATACTATTAGGTGTGTGAGTATGTGTCGAAAAAGTAATGTTTTTTTTATGATGACAGTTATCTCTAACAATGACAATGTAATACATACAGGAAAATGAGTATTTTTAAAGATACGCGAGGAATCTAGAAATATTAACCTACCTTGAGGTATTTGTAAAAAAATACGTATAAGAAAACAAGATTTGGTGTATTCATGTTAAGGTACGGCAATTCCCAACTTCTATCGTTTGTAACCTAAACTCAATCATAAATCTAAAGCTTTTTTGTATATAGTAAAATGTAAAACACAACACTTCGAGACACACATCTTGTTAACGCACAATTTAAATAAACATAGATGTCTGTTTAACATAATTGATTAATGTGACAACATATTTTAAAAACATAAGAACATGCATCTTCACTTAGAACACCTTGTTCATGTGTTGTATAACTGTGCATTGTACACTTTATACAATATGGTGATACCACGATCCGTTTGTAAAACGATGTACAAAAATAACTTAAATGCTTTACTACATTCCGACTCTTTGTAGCACCCACTTTGAGCGTGTTTTGTTTTATTTTTCTTTTCGTTATGTAATGGTTCTGCTTCGCTAGGATTTCCTTTAGTAAAGCGTTGCCTATGTTGACATTTTTAATTGAAATAACTACAGATTTTGTACAGAGCGCTAATGTGAGTTATTGAGATAGCTTACTTTACAACAGCATTTATGTAAGTTATCGTTTTGTTCCTCGAAAAGAGAGCGAAAATCGCGATAGTCCAGTAGGCTATAAGCAAACATAAAAAGCTAACTCAGAAGCTTTATTTGTCGGATCTCAACTCCAAAAGGTCAACCCAATTTGGCCCTACAATTTACTATTAAGCTTTTAAAAATATGAAATTCGGAATAATATATATTTATTGGACAATAAGGTTGTAGAGAAGGTATTTAAGAGGTATAAAATGTATTCAACTATTATGATTTATACCAGTCGAAATTTAACTCGATGAAAATTAGGGTTTATAATTTATTCTCATTATTATGATAATGTTCTTGTTTGTTGGCAAAACTAACAATAATAACATGTAGCTTTAAGACAACAGTTAACAGTTTTCAACTACTTATTAGGATGAATACACCTTAGCATAGAGGTAGTTGGAAGAATCTGGTAGAGCCTTCAGCTCAGCTGTAGGACCTCCAAACAATATTTTGTATATCCATAATTCCATACACCTAAGTATCCAAATAAAACATTTCCAATTAGAATAATAAATGTAGAGCAGCCTTGTTCGGCCCAAACAAACAAACCAACTAATTAAAGTTGTAACACAAAAATCCCACATACATAATGAGTGTACACTGTACACAACTATAACGATAATGCTACCATTCAAAGTAAACTAACATTAATAACAATCGCCATTCAAGTTTAGTTGAAATTACTAATAATATTACCGACCTACGACCCTTGCTTTTGATATCGGCTAACTTAACGAATTCTACTGCGTTATAGTTTGCAATCGTCACATGACGTAACTTAACTTCAAAGCATGCCGACAATACATCTCGCTTATAATAATACTTACTACCACAACCATTCTCATTCATTTCCTGTTCTTAACAACGTTATTAAAGACAATTTTCATTCAACTATAAATTCTATTTTAAATGGATACTGCAAGTAGGTTGGGTAGCTAATTGGTAGGATTACCATAAAAACCAAATTTCATTCGCACTTAGATCTAGCAGGGTGTACTGTGTATGTTAAATTTGTGCATGACTGTACATACGAGTCACTTACGTTTTTCTTAAATACCAAGAAGCGCATCTTGAGTGAGAGAAATTTAATATTACAGCCGGAGTATTTGCAGTCAATGAGCTGCACTTACAGTCCAGTGCATAGTTCGGTGACTACCTATCACCACATGTTATGTATTTGCATAATAGGTACTTGTGCCCGCAGCTTCATAAGTGAAAACTTATTAGTTTTCCGAGATTATGATAAGAAGGTGCTAATGCATGTAACGTTCTAAGTATGTCTACGTGTGAAGAATAACGTATTACATACGAGAATTATATTTCTTTGATGAAAATGTATACGTCCGTCCAAGTTCAGATTACAAACATCTTCGTTTATGAATTTGACTTTGCTTGTACTTGGACTGGCTTAACTTTTGACTAATCTTCTGCAGATGACAGAATTATTTATTACAATAATTTATTTTTATATGTTAAGTTTAGCAGTTATCAAAAACGTTTATAAGATGAAGTTTAATTCGATTGTTATTCATTGCAGTTGTAACAGTGTCTTCGTAGGATCGTAGATTGGAATGATGTATTATCCTGTACATGGCTATCTTTATCGTCGATTTGTGATGTTAATATCCCTGCATACCTCGTAGTACAAGATACAAATTGCACGAAACAAAGTTGCTTGATTTGAAGATATAAAGATCAGTACCTAGTTTTTGTAATTTTCTAACAAACTTGAATAGAATTTGGTACTTCTCTGATTATGTTACTGTCGTAGATATGACTAGATATCAGGTACGAGTTCCAACAGGTATCTTAGGATAAACAACGACTTGTTGAACACAGTTCTGAAGGATCGTTCCCAAAGGGTATCCAGGCTCAGTGCGTCTATCAACCAGAGTGCCCGCAGTGCTCGCAGGGCCCCCAATCGAGCACGCGATGCGTCAGATCCCTCATACCATTATGTCCGGTGACCACGCGTCACTTTATAACCACTTGATTTATTTTTGGAACAAGTTCCTGTTGTTATATCGAATACGAATCGAAATAATCGACAACCCTAAATTCTTAAGGAAAGAAAATCGAACCGTGTAATCGTTAACTGCGAAGCTTATCATACGATCAATTAATAACACGGACAAGGTGGTCCGACTCGATGATCATAAACAATCGTACGGCAGATCGGCATTTCTAAATTAATGGCTTTTGTAAAATACTCGGCCGATATTTATTTGCGTTGGACTTCGAGAAGAACTGTCCGGGTGAGATGGGCGGGCGGCGGTGCTCACCAGATAGCGGGGTCACGTTCCCGAGATAAAACTTGAGATAACGCCGACGTCTTCTGTACGCGATTGTCTTTGCGCCGTGTATCGAGACGTATTTGTATTATTCGTTATTGAGTACGGCTTACGCCCTCCATAACGATATTGATAAACGGCTTAAAGATCTGCTAATAACATAGATCGATGAACATATGACCGTCAATATAAACGCGACACCCAGTTGCGTGGGTTTTAAGAGAGCTGTTGTTATAATGAGCGGTCTTATTCACGGAGCGTCTCAAGTAACGTGAAATTGTAAATTAAAACAAATGTTGCTACGCTATATTTTAATTATATGGCGCCATCCGCATATTTTATAATGGTAAGCGTTGTTATGTTATGAATAAATTTTACTGTCTACTACGATCTAAGGAGGAGTTATCCAAACAAATACTAGTATGTTAGATGCTATAATAAGAACGTTACAATTTGTAAAGAACCGCAAACTGTAAAGATTGTTGATTTTCATCGAACGTTATGTAGTTAGGTATGTATAAATTTTATGTTGGGCATTTATTTTATAAGCATGATTTATTTTTAATGTTGTGCCAATTCAATTTTACATTTTTACAATTAAGGACCTGTTTAAATGTTCCTACAATAAATATTTATTTTATACCCATTCTCCATACAAAAAGATACAATAAACGGTCCGAATGATTACTTGTCTTGGGAAGCGAATATATTGTAATGTTCACCGGTTGTGTTGTAACCTTTTACGGGTTTTCCAAGGAGATAAGATTGCATAATCTGTTAATTTATCAAATAAAAGTAAAATAAGAATCGTTTGTCGAAGTGTCCGAGCCGTTTTATTCCCGTTTTTCAAAGAGAATGTATTGAATTATTTTAACCTCGGGGTCAATGTTATTTATTGGAAGTAGAGAATACAACCTTTGAACCAAGAGAACAATATTTCTGAGATTAATGATTAGCGCATCTTGTTAATCTTTGTACACAAATTCTAAGCTAGCTGACTCTCTGGTTTTGCTTGTTTCAATTCCAAGTTAATTGGCGGATCACAGTGTCTTGTGCGATCCTTATTATGAATGTTCCATCTTGTGACGATCACACGCTGCCTCAGTTGTCTTGAAATAAGAGCTTCTTTATTATAATATAATATTTTAGGCCCTGTTCTTGTTATTGAGTAATCGAGCTCGACACAACAGCTGGGCGGTGTTTTTGGGAATTAAATAAAGACACAATATTCTTTCTGATATTTACCTAATTTATGAGCTTTTTGTTTATAATACCTACTTGTATCGAGCACTGGAGCGTGAAGACTGCCACAAACAAAGAGAGGCTTATACCCACCCAGCTGTGAGTCAAATCGGAATGATAATATCTAAAACCTTAGGGAGTATATCTAAAAGCATAAGCACTTGAATCTAGGTAATAACAACATTGAGTAAAGAAAAAAAAATCGCGAAACAAACGCTTTTCAACGACACTTAAAACGACTTACTCCACATCAATTACAAACCGCGGAATACTTCCATCATACCATTAAAACTTGCAAAAACACCAAAGTAATACTTATATAACCTAAACATGTAGCTATACATTATTTTAGTAGCTAAACATGTAGCTGTAGTCATAAAACTTTTATCCCCATTATAGTGAGCCGAATTAAGAATTTCGTTAAGACTTTCAATGTACGGACACCATGCGTTTAGATTTATAATAGGTAATGCCAACAGCCATGTAGGGTGTTGAATCGTAATAAATCATGTCGTTACATTGGATTGATGACGTAAAAGATGCCTCTCTAATAAATCTTGACACGAGGTGTCGCCGTCCGTACTGTCATTAAAATTCTAGCGCTGACATACATTTTTGTTTGATAATCATTTTCGTTTATAAGTATTTATAACTTAATTACATTCAAACAAGCCTGTTTACTAAGGAGTTCTTATTTACGCCTTAAGGTCATATGCTCTCGGGACCAGCTTTGGTGGCTTCGGAATAAGATTGCATATTATTATATTCAGGCTGATCTGCCACGGCCATCATTACCCACATTCTTTACATTTTCGAATCCAAATGCTTGTCTGTAAAACTAACAGGTAAAAACAATCGACGTCAGATGAAAATACTGTTTATTTTGACGTAATTTAAAATTAAACATTGGTTCGTCTGCCTAGCATTATTGAATGTATGTTGCAATTTTAAATGTGTGTATCGTGCACCTATGTTTAGTGCTCATTCTGTGTTGCGCGTTTCATACATCAGTTAAATTAATAAAGCTTAAATCTTTTATTTGATTATTGTGAGATTTATTTCAATTTCCTATTATTGTTTTGAGACAAATTCTAGAATCCACTGACCTATTTAGCCAATTAATCCGAAAACTTTTGATCCATATTTCTTTATTCTAAATCGACACAAAATCTCCTCTGTTTTCCAGTGGGTGAGAAAAGATAACAGATTTATTAACAACGTCCCCGTTTGCTTTATTTGGTTTATGAAACACCTAACTTACCTATGATTTCTTGTAACACATATTTTGCCAACTAAGTGGCTAACAAATAGTTAGTAATAATCACTTAATACTTTAGTCTTGTTATCCTCGACACTTACCAGAAAAACTCTCGTAATGAGGTCATTTTACTTGTATAGGGGTAACTTTAAGGATTCCCGCATTGCTCATATAGTTTTATCGATAAGTAAACTACAGGTGGTCTTCAGTAGTACTTAATGGTACCTCTTAACCGACAAAACGCGTTCTGATTTCAGATGAATAATATTAAGTAGATAGAATTAGATTTCGGTCTTCTAAAGTACCTACGGGGTTTTTTCATAGAGCTGAATCAATGACAATAGTAATTTGATAATAAAAAAACTCTATAAGATCTGATAACTATCTAGTTATTCTTGAGAAAAACATTTGTACATTCGACCTCCACAGGTCTAAGAATCACATACTATTTGTTTTAGTTTAGTTGTTTCCGAGCTGTAAAACCCTGCCTGTGAAGTTTAGGAGAGTTCTTACTATTAACAAAACTTTGTTGTTTGTTATACCTATAGTAAGAACACAGGCTACAAGAAAAGTTCGTAGTGATTTGCGAGTGAGATTCAGGAAACTCGACAATTTTGAGATTGTAGAGCGTTCTATGACTGAAACATATTTATTACCAGTGGCAGGTATAATCAATTGTTATTCATTGCCAATTTTTATAAGTAATGTAGTAACTTGTCAACTGGCTCGTTGGCTAACATATTGCCGGAAACTGCGGACAGACTGACATTAGGTTGTTTATGGATAATTACTACGAGTATATTATGGACGTAGGTACGCTACGTGATGCGTAGCCCGCCGACACTTCGCGAGTACTTTATGCAATTTGTATTATGAGTCTTTGTTATGGAGGTTTAATAAGCAACTTTTTTAGTTTTGAGATCGTGCTAAGAATGTAAATTATTTTTTAAGAAAACCTGACCTTTTAGGCCATAGATATGTCTGTTTAAATCGCAGAGTTATACCTGATTGAAGCTCATTTTATCTACAAATAGGTATATAAGGAGACACTTCTTCTGCGGTATAACATGAACAGTTCAATATTGAATTATGGAAAACTACGATAATATAATATATTAGAAACAAATATCGCAGTAAATAGTGTCAGTGTCCTTTAGCTAGGGACGAAGATAAGTTTCCGTCACTACGGTAAACGCTTCGCACTCAATGCACACACATTTATCACTCGATCAAGTGCATCGCGAAATGGCAAAGCAAGGTTTCTTAATATGTACCCAGAAAAACTTGCCTTAACATATTTGTTTGAGAACTTATGGCCTTATATCGACGGACAGGCCAATGTTCCCACAAAGGAAACTAGGTTCTCTGAGAACATGTACAGAAAAATGGTGTCAAATAAGCTTTTAGTTAATACCTAATTATATGAAATAATTTGTTCTAGTCAATACACACCATTTTTAGGTGTCATTAAAATTTTAAAATTAATAGCACTACTTTATAACGTAACTGGTTATTGAAGGAAATGACCATTGATTGATTATACTAATAATGCTAAACGAATAGAACTGTTTGTAGCTTTTCTACTTTTAACATGAATTATATGAATCACAACATTAAATACTTGAGTAGTTAATGTAGTCATTAAGTAAGCCATAAAGTTATCTGCCACTGCAAATGCATACATATCTGTTGATCAAATAGATTTTACCGACATAAGAGCAAAAGTGACCTCCCATATAGGCTGAGTAGGTCGGTACATCGATGTAGGTTCGCGGCGACCTCCGTTAAGATAGGACTTATACAAAGGGTATTCTTTGTAGAACCAAGGAATTTATAATTGCAGCCTTATAATAGTCACCTGAAATGAATTCCAGGAGTTGACTTTATTCCATAACAATGTGTTCATACAAAACTTTTAAGATGACATTTGTATGACAAAAAAATACACAAGAAAATTAATATTTGCTCGGGACGATAATGTGAAAAAGGCTTCTTATTGTCTAACTTTATATTGGTTTTTATTTTTTATCGAGAATGAACACAATATTTTTTTTCAGCGATTTCGCTTAGTATAGGTATGCTAAAACTGGTGTATTATTTCAAAATACTACCTAGTAGTTATAATATTGTCCCATGGAAGGGATCGATCTACTGGGGCCCAAAAAGTATGGAAAATATTCATCAATTCTATTCATTGGAGAGTTACGAAAAGATACTGAATTCGTACACTGTTATCCAATAGGTACGGGAAATAGAAAAAATAGGCAGTAGGCACACATATTATAAAACCAGTTACCGTTTATTTATTTATATATGCAGCGCACGATCCGTGATCACTTGTCGTTTAAGACCGTTAAATTATAACGATCTTTAACGATAATTGTTCACATAAAATAAATTTATTTATGTTTCAGTGAGTCCATTAATTTGCAAAAGTTCTTTGTGAAACAAAACGAATTAAATATTATGGAGAGGCACCTTGGTGCGGGTCTCTAGGGCTTTGTCTATCAGTTCTGGGTATTAGCCCCCTTACCATGAACACTTAAAGTAGGACAGTTTACGACGTAGAAGCGAGAGCCGCTATGTGCAGTGTAATGCGGCGTCTCGCTTCCACAACATAAACTGGTCTGCTTTAAGAGTTTATGATAAGGACCTCTTTTATTGAGGAAATCTTGAGGAAGCGTCCAACCTTCGGTGGGAAAGATAAGAGAGAGTGGGAAATTTGGATTAGTTTAGTGGGGTAACCGGGAGACGCACTGGTATGAACCTAGCCACAGAGTTCACTAATACACTGCTTTTTGATGACTGACGAATGTCGAAATGATTACGTTAGTTTCTTTTCGTAACGAATTAGTACGATCAGCTTTATGTACTCAAAGCCTTGACCAAGAATTACAGTTTATCATGCACATTCCTGTGGTATCCTTTCGAAAGTTCCTTATACAGGTCTGTATTATGATCAGGTTTATTTAAATTAGATTAGACTGTACTGATGCTGCTTCATATATTATCAGAAAGACAAAAAACTTCACAAAATCATGACTTTAGGCTTCAGACTTATCGGTGGTACGTAACCTTTCTTTTTATAAGAACAGGATAGCTGTAAATGGTTAACATCAATAAAACAGACTTTTGATTTTATCCTTAGGGATTATACTTCAGCAACCAACAGCGTCCACTTGAAGACGTCACTGAGGTCCGGTAATCTGATTGGTATCTGCTTTGTTCGTCATCGTCATATAATGAAGAATTGCCTTTCATTTATTTATTTATGATGACTATTGTTGTAAAAAGAATTTTAAAAAATGTGACATAATGTCAAATTATTTGAACATGAAACTTTTTTATTTAAAATAAAAATTTCTTCTGTTTGTAAGTACGTAACATAATTTAAAATAATGTATGAAACAACAAAAAACTCATCATCTATTTACATAATCATTTACAACCTCAGTATATTTGCCCCTGATAAACAATCAATTGAAAAAAATATGGCAGGCGATAAAAAACATTTTTAAAATCCAACAAGGTCCAGAGATAATCAATAAAAAAGTAGTGTCAACTTTTATGTAACTGGTGCTCGTACCTTAAAATATAACAACAACGCACCGCCCACTTCGAATCGTTCCAATTTCGAACAAGATCCATTTTTAAAGTGAAATGACATTGTTTCTTGTATACACATATTGGACACAAGCTAAAATATACAAAACATATTTAATACATGTATTTTATCATAAACTTTACACGCACGTCATACCTATTAAATGTCTACAGACCTTATAAAATTTTAAATGCAAAAGCAGATCACTAAAATATCATCGGCGGAGTATAAAGAGCCAGTGACCATCGACAATTTGGAGTCTACGTGAGCATGCATCTGGCTCTATGCTCTATCAAAATCAAATTTCCTGAACTTTAAATCGTAGCTGTTCGTGATCGTATTCATTAAAACTTTGGTAACATAACGATATACACGCACACGCAAGTAATATTGGAAAGTCAAAGTTAAATCTATATAAGTAGATTAGGTAAACCTTCTCGTATACTACGAAGGGGTAGCTAGTGGTGTGCTTTACCCATTTACACTGTGAGATCGTTTTGCTTCAGACTTCGTTTTATGGATTGTTAGTTAATAAGGGAAAAAAAAAGGTTTCGGTGATCCAGAACTTCAGATTTCGTTTTTTGGATAAAGCCTCCTGATCCTCAAACTTAAGTCTAAGTTTAACGTCTCTATTAAAAGTTATATTATTTTAAACAATTAAAAGTGCCATGGGTATTAAAGGCTTTAATAGAAAATCTACCATCCCTTAAATAACAACTTCATCACAAAGCCCACGTCTTACTTTAATTATAAACACAGACATAAATTTATCGGTGCCTCCTGCCCACTTATACATCCTGTCGCGCGAGATTATTTCGACACAAACCAATAAAGTATAAACGACGGATAATGTAAATAACAATCATTAATTGCTGGTTACTAACTAACATACAGAAGCACAACTTTGTCTGTTTGTCCATTATTTCGTCAATTTCGAAACTTTGCAAAGTAAGTTATGTCGTCTCATCAGCCTATTGCAGGCCTCTCCCAGGGTACGCTACAAAGCCCGCTCTCCCCTTATTGCTACCCAGTCACTACCTGGAATAGTACGGCGGCGCGCGGCGGCCGGGAACTAGGGGCCGTTTTCTTTGGCTACTTTTCATGGGGTGTTTTGCCCATAGTCACCACGCTTGGCAGGCGAGTAGGCAACCGCAGTACGGTGAACGATACCTACACAGGTGAACGCTGCTGCCCATCCCCCCGGAAATATCCCTGAGTCGTCAAGGACAGAGGATGGTCTATTCTAGGCCGGAAATCACACGGTTATGTCATATTTAAGTACAAAGGACATATCGACTAAATCGAGTGAATTTAGTTCTTGTTTTCAGACTGAATAGACTTACAGCATCCGAGAAGGATAGTCAAAGAACAAAACTAGATTATTGTCATTTCGATAAAAAACCGAGTCTGGAAGAACACCAATTTTTTTATTTGACCACGCTCTTTAACTATTTTTGTTGACCTTTAACGAAGTCACGTAAAAATAGAAATGTTTTGTAATCTGATACCATATGCCTTGTTTACATCTTTATCTTCTGACCAGTACTTGTTTTGTAAAATATATATTTTCCGCATTCGTAATCAGGATGAAGAGCCATGAAGCATCGGTAGTCTCCATATATTTGTATATATAAATATAATTGTACTCTTACATATTACACGTACATATGTACATCGCTTCATTGAATTCTATACGTATTTGACCCAATATAAAGACTCGACAGTTGAATGACTAGGATAATTAATTTGGTAATTAAATTAACTTCGCAACTCAGATTAAGTAAAATAATAAGCATTGATGAAATTCTTGGCATTTATCAATAAACAAACAGATATCAAGAACTATGTGATGTAATCAATCTTATTAATTAGCAAATGTTACTACACACTAGTTATATTATAAGTATGTGTAAGGTGCTAAAATCGAAGTATTGCTCTAATCGCTTTATTGCCGAGGTATTCCTAAAAATCTAATTTGAATGTGACCCTTCGTATATTTGACTCATAAAGTCCTACAGTTACTGTTTCTTCTTCGACTCTCCTTATGTAGATGGTAAATAAACTACTGATCGACCTTATTTTATTTATTTAATAAAATCAGCCTAGTAACTATCTTACGAACATAATATTATCTTACGTATCATAACTACGCAATATTATCGGAAAGATTCTACAAATTGCTCACTACACTTGAAAATGGCTTATAATTTTCCAGCGAGTGGATTTTTCTTGCTGATCTATCGTGCAAAAATAGCAAATATCGACGTCGGCGTTAAGTGCTAGACGACAGTCGAATAAACAGAGCGGCTAGCTCAAGGGCGCTCGCGTTTTTGTAACCAGTGCAGCATCCCACGCGCGGAGCACGGTAATTCGTCCATGCCTGCCCGCCCCGCGCGCGCCCCTGCCATGTATCTGTGCCTCACCAAATTGCCATTGAATAACCTTTAAATAGCTGCAATACGAACATTTTATGTCCACAATGATTGAACACAAACTATCTAACTTCAGCAGCTGCTCTCTATAATCCAGCCGCTACGTGTTAGGAACGCACAACACAATATATGATTTACGTTGTACTATATTTTCTTATGAGGTGTTTCATTATTTTCGCCAAAATTACCTTCCATGTTGTTCTATACAGCCAGAATTACGGCACAAATGACTATAAGAAATAACCTACTAGTAAATTGAATCTGAGTAATTGAACACTCACATCTTTCCGTTCACGTAAAATATTACGTTTAAGCAATCAATCAAGTGGATTTTGTTTGAGATTGAAACCAGATTTTAATATGGATCGTTCCATAAAATTACGACTTATTGGAAACATAAAACAATAACTTAATGACCAATTTCGGTTTTGAGTATAAGTAGTCGAGTGTGGGTAAAATAGCACTATATAATCTTAAGTGTAATTAGTCGTTCAAGTAAGCTAAGTATATTGTTTGTTAAACAACCTTATTATTAACTCATTAGTAACCGATCTGATCTTTATTTATAAGTTGGGACCGATTCAGATTTAAATACACTCGAGCAACCCCTGTGGTTTACACACGTAATTCAGCTATTGTCTTACTCTAATGTTTTAGTTTGCGGTATACCCTAAACTAGTTAGTAGTTAGTTGCCAAATTCGGTAAAGGACAGGTACAGCCTCAAATGCTAATTGCTGTTAACAAAGTTCGCAACAGTACTTGAAGCATTAGCGGAATTATTGCACTGGAAGTCTGGAACTGACCTGAGTGTTTCATATTACAAACATATCACCTATGCGAGCCAAACAGGTGCGTCGATACGTACACGAAATAGAGCATTGCGTAAACGAGTCATGCAACATTAGAGCACGGTGCAACGTCTAATTAAAGGATCATTGTTCGTAGAATGTGGGTCGGGCCGGGTCTTGCAACTGGGACGTAGTTCCGAACGCACCGTGGCCAACAATTCGCATGCCCCAAATGCGCATTTCCGCATTAAGACCCCGTGACACTGGCTGTGACAGGTGACAACGACCGACGATCGCAGTTTCAATGTGTAATCTCTATCAGTCATTCATTTTGTATTATGGAAGTTGTTGTGCCCATTTCAATTATCTATTGCAGGTAAGGAGAATGATAATTGAATACTAATGGAAGTTTTGAGGAACAATTTTTTAGTATTGTTGTGTAATTGAAGTTACAATTAATTGACTATTAGCTTCTGTGTTGTATATCTTATCATCCTGATCTTTTATAAAATACCGCATAAAAACATTATTAAGTTGCTGGATAAACGAATGGAATAACGAGATGAACGAAAAATAATTCACTGTTTGGTGTTTCCATATCCTGTCGACAGATAACTTTCTCTGACACGATGTTCTTTTTCATATCGAGCCGTGACTCTATTCTTATATTTTTCCTCCAAATGCGAGACGATTGTGGATTGCATTCCTGTGCATCCTCTCACCTCAACGCTTTCACTCGAATGGCGAGAAAGCAAAACCCTTATAAGTACTACACGTACGTATTCTCGTGTAATTTTCTCTTCATATGAGCATTGAGCACTCATTGCTATTGAATTACCTTTTCGCTGATTTACGATGGGTCATTACCGCCTATATTGCAGGGATTATACATTATATGCACTATCATTACGGGAATGGTTTTCCAAGCACTGATAGATCTGTTCGTCTATTTTAGATACGCTTGACCTACCTTTGATTAGGTGTACCGCTTACATTACGACAGTATAAACAAATCTAACGAAAATTGAGAACAGCACTAAAGCATCACCTAATTACTTTGTTTTATTGAAACTGGACTCTTATAAATGCAAAATTGAATAGATGTTACATTACAACTGTATGGCTAAAACCAGAATGAAATTGCAAAGTATGTTTGGAAGATCAAAGACGGGCACGACCTTCGCGGAAGATTTAATTAAAATAAACACAGGACTGAGGGTTTACGGGCTGATGGTGTCATAAAAAGTGTTCTTTTTGACACCAATCTGGTGTTTATTATTTAGGACAAATGTGACCCGCCGGCCGTAACCCAACACCGCGCCGTCTGTCGACCGACACCACTCGTCTTGTTTGATCTACTGAGAGCTTTTTAAACTTTTTATGTCATAGTTTAGTGCGCTTTAGGCGCCTTTATTGCTGGGTAAACATTTCAGGATTATGCGTCGCAGCCGCAGCACGAGCTTAATGAACTTTTTCATTTCATCACTTTCAGACGCCGAGTGTGTGTATACTTATCTACTAATAGATACGTAACAATTGTTAGAGATGCATCATCAGCAGAATCTTATTAGACATGATCTTAAGTTGAATACCCAAAGGATCTCTTAACTCAAGATTAATGAGATAGGATAGGTAGGTACTAGCCATGATAACCTGGTTGGAGGCTCTTTGCTTAATCTTGCAAAAGGACATTGAGCTGTCATAACTTTTGTATCATAAACTGTGAAGGATAAGACTCTGAGTGTCTTGATTATGTTACACTTTAAACGTAAGGCATTGTTGAAATGGGGCAGAAAACATTTACCGAACCAGTTCAAACTGACAATGACGAGTACCTAAGTTCAATATGTACTTAACATGTAAATGTGTATGTGATATTTCATGTTTGTGAAACGCACCCACGACACAGGAGAAATTCCTAGTGTGGGGCGACGTTTATTAAAAAAAAAAAAAAACTAATTTGACTAGACTTAACATTTTCTTATGTTTGAAGACATACACTAAATAACTGTAAGTTTGTAAACAGAATAAGCACCAATATTACCGACTTTGCGCAACGGCCCTGAGCACTCTAAATAAAAATCATCCTTGGTATTTTCCGAATGTAATCAGAATCTGTTGAAAGTTATAATAACACAAATAAATAAGAAGCTTTGTTTTCGTTAATATCTGGTAATGCGTTCATTGATATGTTGTTGATGTTTCAGGAAGTCTTGTTATGTTAAAAAGCATAGTCTAATCCGTGAAGAGGCCCGTCCGACACATTAGGAAAATAGACAGAACGTTTGTAGACATTGAATATGGTTATGCACGAGTAATCATACATAGGCACTTTGAAGAATATGATTAATGTTCCTCTTACAAAAAATATCTCACGAAGGTTTTATTGCAAACAACACTAACGGGGCCCGCTGACGTATTATTTGGTAAAGTAAGCAAATATCCAAGTAATTATGGCTATTAATTATCATGTTCGGTATTGCAGAAAACTGATTTTATATCATTTAAACGTGTACCATTAATTTAAACTACTTAATAGAATAATTGATAACTCATTCAATTACAAATTAGTTAACACGCATGTTGTGTGTGTAACTAATAATGTTTACAAATCAGGCAACAAAATATTTATCATGTAAGAGCGTAATAAACACAATGTGTTTTAATGATTTTCAACCGAAATGGTTCACTTTTGTGGAGCGTCGGCCTGCGTTAAGCGGTCGGATTTTTAAATAAACATTTTTAATGATCGCGTGCGCCTGCCCCGCCAGGTGTACGCAGACGGTACGCCCGCGTCTCCTCCTCCCCTAATCGTAACACTTCTTTTGTTCCAAAAACAGTAACCTATTTATTTTGATAAGGCTCTATTTCATAGACTAATTCATCATAACATATTCGTAAAAAAATATATATTAGAACTCTTTAAGTGTCTATTAGAATAGCTCTTCTTAAACAATCGGTATGCAATCTTGTAGTGTTATTGTAATACTCACAATTGGACAGTCTGGAAATTGTATTATTTCCTTTTCTAAATTTATTTTTAGTAGAGAATCCTTCCTCTTCCGACAGCTGTGAAATAACAACGGTTACTATTTCCAGAATGATTAAACATCCTTCTTGGTTGGTGTCACTGAAATTAGAAGGACCGTCAATGATTAAACGTTTCTCGTTGTATAATTTTGTTGTCTTGATTATGTCCTCCAAAAACCCAACAAAACTTCTGCTATTGAAAAAAATATAGGTATGAAGACCATGGAGTTTCTAGCCTATTTTATTCCTCAGGATTTAAATTTGGAATGGACAGCTTAAGGTTATTATTATTCATAATTGTCTATGTGTCCACTTTGACACTTGCGAAATAAGTTAAAGTGAGGTGCAAAATATATGTTAGCCAAAAGTTGCATGTTCCCGAGTCGAGCTAGCACGGATAATAGTGACTAATAGTAATGTAACCACGCAAGTGTCAAACCAGTGTCTCTCGAGAGTTATGAGGGGCAAACAGTGCTTACTTAGGGTGACATTCAGTGACACTGAAATTAATAATATTCCAAAGATTAAATGGAAATATATACTAGTATTGTAACGGTATTACTAAGAATTCATTCAGTATCGTAGGTGTTTACTTTCATGAATTTCTCATTTAAGGTCTCTCTCTGAAGCTGTAGGTCATAGATACCAATATTAGATCAGTGAGAGGATCGTGAGAATTCTATTTGGTTGTTTGATAAAAAAGAAAGGACGCGTTAATCAATTCTTTACAAGTGAGATTTATTTATGTTTTTCGTTGAGCAGTAATTAATTTCGATTATTTTCATGAATAACAACGAGCGAGGTTTGATTCGCCGATTGATACTTACTCCAGAATTTAAAATTAGGTACTGCATGGAGTGTCCTATTCTTATACCGAATGGTTCTAAGAATGTAAACACGGTAACCGAATCTTGCGCTTTTTTGCGTGGTTTATTTGTTCCAATGCTCACAACAAATGTTTGGCTTTGCTTTGGATTTTCGGGATAAACAACGCATTAGCGTAAAGTTATATAAATGTTACTTCTTTTTCTGGATGATATTATAAAATGTAAAATTAGACGATACTTGTTTCGTTTCTCTCAGACAACAATAAGTATAGTCCCACAATGAAGTGAAAAGTTACTATTTGTCGCGGACTTACTAAATAAAGTTTACAAGTGTTTTCATACGTAAATAATAAATAAACCAGTAAGTAGTCTTATTGGGCAAACAAAGTCGGAAGTTCTTACATTTTTCTTCGTCAATATATTTTAAAATATATAAATCATGTGTACAAAGAAACAATCGTTCCAATTCGATATATTTCTAACGCGCCTACATAGCTGTTGTACGTAGGTGTGGGTGATGTAAGAAGTTAACAATAGTGTTAGTAATTTGTTGTATTGTTTTGCCATCGGGACGAGCCGAGTGTGGCTCTAAGCTACGGCTTGTCCGACGGTTATTTATAGGTACCGTAATCTATCAACGAAACTGTCACGTGGGTGCTAGGTCCACTAACAAAACAACAGTTACACGATGCAAGCGACAGAAGAACAACTAATTACAGTACGATAGAACAACTTCAGAGATAGGACAAAAATATTTCTATAAAGAATCCACAACTTTATCCTGTTTTATTTGGGGATGTATCAAATGACAATAAAAAAATAAAAGTTAGATAAATAGGATTTGCAGTCAAAAGAAGAACAAGTCTGTTAGAGCTAAGTTTAGATAGTTGAATTAAAACGAAAGCGAAACGATGTTTAATCCTGGAACTAAACTACTGTGTTATTACTGTTTCGTTGCTATTGCTTACATTGGACGGTAATGAATATTATTGTTAAGAGCACACGTTAAAGTAACTGCGGCGAGGCGCGTGGATATCGTTATCTCAATAGCTCAATAAAGTTCATTTTATCGTTTGACATTTCTGAATTTGTCATTCGCGTTTTAACATTGGAAACCAACACGATCGCCAGATAATGATACCCGTGAGGCACCGTTATAACTGATGTAAAATATTATCTATCTTCTTGCGGTAAACAACCGCAGCATATACCTTTGCGAGGCTTGGTCATACTCGAGCCCTACGTCGCAGTGTAATATGGTAACTGAGAATTGAAAGCAAACTTATTTTGAAGAAAAGCTGTAAAAATAAATAAATTTAATATTTATGTTGGTTATCGTCGTTAGTCTGATACTAAACTCCCTTTTCTTGTCGAAAAAGTGAGTCATAAACCCTGGCGAACTCTTAGTTCTTCATTGCACGCAATAAAATACATAGGTACGGATTATTCTCGATAAATAGCAACAGCATCAGCACCTTAGTTGTAGTTCGTTTGTTTTTTTTGCGTATTAAAAAAAAACTTCTTTCTTCAGTTTTTTTTAAGTACAGCAATGTACCATCATTTGAAGTTAATATCGAACATTGTTTTGTTGTTTGGTTTTGTAAGTCTGACTTTAAAACACCATGTAAGTTTAGATCGGGATGAGATATGAAATAGCGGCTACGTTTAAGCTGAATGCATATTCATCAGCAGCGGTTACGCCACATAAAATGAACACAAGGAATTGTAATATTCTATAATGCAACCTCGCTCTTACTGTACGCATCTCATCTTGGTAGAATGCCCGCAACGGAAACAGCTTTATGTTAAACTCTTATAGGGTCTCTAAAGCAATCCCAAACTTCGGTGCGCTCATTCACTATATAATAACTTTCGTGAGTGTTATCCACATTATTTACTTTATATACCGGTTTTTACTCACGTCAATATTCGGGAATGCCCGACTAATTTCGGACTCTAACGGAACGCTTATTCATAAGCAGGTGGGACGCAGCAGAGTCGCGACCCCGCCGCTTCCGAAACTAGTCGGTTATTCCGAAAATTGACGTGAGTAAAAACCGGTATATATAGTAAATAATTCGGTTCGCTTAATCCAAAACTCAAATGTTGTTGAATATTTAAAACTGTCAGATTGCCGCATATTTTAGGAATATTGGAGGTTAACTAGGCATTTATTAGTCTCCAAATGGACTAATAAAAAGTAAGTACTGCTGATTACATCTTGTGGACATCGAAAATCAAAATAAATGCTTGCTCTTTTAATCTTCTTTATACTTAAATAGGATAGACAATGTCCAACTTCAACTAAATACATCGCTCACTGACTGTGTTCCACTAGAACTGGTCAAGGATGCATGCAACTCGAATTCTTTCTAGAAAAATATTTAATTCCTTGAATTTAACAAATTAGGTATCAATGCTAACACCTTCGTCAACAAATTTAACAAGATTAATGTGGAAGTCATCCCGCGCCTCGGTAGTGTCAAAACATTCTAAAGACGGAAATAAAAGACGCTCGAATATTCTCACGAACACGGGGATTTACGGAGGCAATCATTTTGAACGGACGGATTTCAAGCCACAAGATATTTAGGTTAGCAATGATAAAGACTTACTGTGATTTTTGTAGCAAAGATCACGCAATTTCATTCATTCAGAATCTGTCTTTATAATGCAATCCAAACCAAATTATTCAGCTTCAGGTTACTTAATTTAGTTTCAAGGTCTTAAAAAGTAACCTAAAATAAATAAAACGTCAAAGCACTACCAAAATTAGTAGGCAGGATTGATAAGATTATTGTTTTCCAATTAGTTATGTCAATGTAGAGTCAAAATACCTAGTATTTTGACTCTACATTGACATTCCATACTCAGTGCATCTACCACTGTTCAACTCTGCATCACCCTAAGGTTGACTGGTAGAAAATGCCCAATGGCATTAAGTCCGCCTATGTACTAAAATGTGCATTAAGTATAAATAAATAAATAAATAAATTCGACCGATTTTTCAAAAACTATTCTTACGCATTATTCTGTTTACCTTTATTGTACTAACTCAAATTGGAAAACAATGCATGCATGGAAAACAATGAAGTTTGGTAGTGCTTTAACGTTTTATTTATTTTCCATTCATCCACACTATTGTTTTTTACCTAAGTGGTCACGTATATTTCGTGATTTTTCACCTACATACATAGGTTCCCCACAAATTCAAGCATAACTGCCTTAAAATTACTGTTCCGGACAGGAATCAAACTAACGCCCAGTAGCACAGCACAAAATTATCTTCTACTAATCTGCAGCACTTATCGGTTCCTTATTTATAACATAAATTATAATACAAAGTATAATGTACTAAGACTGCAAGCAATTTGCACCTGATAAAACTTCATTTCAAATGATTATATTACACCCCACAATACTGAATCAATTACTTTATTAGCCGATTGTTGCGACAACTCCGAATAAAGACAAAACTTAAGTAATACATATTGGCTTTACATTGCGCTATATTTAGATGATATAATCCACATGGCTATACAAATGATGTGATGGACGACAAAAGATTACGAAACTTGTGCGCACTTCCTTGCATAGACTCAAGTTACAAAACTACAATAAAACGGTTTCTAAGATGAATGAATGTCCACTGATTGTGCAATGACCGCACTGCACCAAGAGCACGGATATTGTTACAAACATTTTACAAATTGATGATCGTAAATTCACATTAAAGCATTGCTAGTGCGACTATGAAGAATGGCTGAGTGGGTTTACGTAATTAGTCTGCATCTGGCTAAGAGTTTTTAGGATTCGTAGTCTTAGGTCGAATTAAAGTAGTTTCACAGACGTGAGAAGAACTAATGATTATTTTTGTAAGATATTTACTTATGATATCGGAGCGATGTATCAAAAACAAAACATCACATTTTGATTTTAGTCATTGTTTGGCATAATCCTAATAATCATTAAAAACAAAGTATCCTATAAAATAAGTAATTATTAGAAACAAGAAAGAAAATCTTCAAACTTAGAACTTAATTAAACAATCTTCCAGTGAAGTCATGTCCTATAGAGGATCCTAGCTACCAACCATGATTCCATCTACACCACCTTTTTCCTCGTTTTTTCGGTGCTTTTAGAGTTATGTTTAATATCTCAGAAGGTCATGATCAGATCTATGATTGATATTCTATAATGTTAATTTGGAGCCAATTTGATAGATTTATCTTCCGAAAGAAAGCAACTAAAATCTTTTACTTACGGTGTCGATGACGTGTTAAATACAAAAAAAAAGAATTGAGATCTTTCTTGATAGCTACATTATATATTTTACAAAATATTTGAATATTTACAGAATTGCATTTTTGTAGCTCTATTTATTACCATTACGTTGAATGAAGTATACTTACCCTGGTCCTATACACATTGCTAAAACGAGTTGTGTTATCTCCAACAAAACGTTTATGAACACTCAGCAAACCTGCACAGATATTGGAATGACTTCAATCGAGATTAAGAATATAGATGGGTAATATTTTAAACAAATTCCCTAGCTGTAGTCTGATCTTCTCAGCGGACATAAACATTTTAAAATCTTTGAAACAGTCATTAATAAAAGATTTAAGATAAATGGATTGTGTAACTTAATTAACTTTTCTTTGTTAATTCGAAATTCTGTTCATAAAATCATAAAATCACGGTAACCGTGGTAACAATTTGAAAGCCTCCTCTTAAGAATTATGGCGAACGATATTATATAGCCCAAATAGTTTTACGGCTTCGCAAATACTTTCCTTTTCGAGATGCTAAGAGCTAAATATATTTCCATCACGACGAAAATTACTTATACCGTGTGTGTAGTAATACAAAACTTTTTGACAAATTGGTCTGTCCAATTTGTAAAATTTTGTAACGTAATCAGCAGATTACAACAGAGAGAAGTGGAACAACACGACCATGAAAATGAAATTCGAGGAAACAAACAAGTTTAGATTTTCAATTGTCACTGTTTGTGTGATTTGCACTCTGTGTATAATTGTGTTGCGCTCATTGCATTGTCGTGATTGCCAATGTCGTGTGTGTTTCTTGCACATACATATTTGGCAATATGCTTGTATCTCTATGGATAAATAGTAGATATACCTATGTAGGAACTGTGTGTTAGCGTGGTGATCGATGCGTATGAAAAGAGGCCTTTGCTCTGCAGTGGGATAGTTGTGGCTGGTAATTCTTATTACTATATATATTTTGAGGCCGTTTGGTATCCGGCCTAAAATTGACCACCCGCTTTCCTTCCGTGGGTGTCGTAAGAGGCGACTAAGGGAAAATCCAGAAGATGGGCAGCAGTGTCTTCTGTAACTTGACCACCAACACTGCGATCCCCAAGCCGCTCGCCAAGCGTGGGGATTATGGCAACAAAAAAGTGGGAGGCCTTTGTTCAACAGTGGACGTCTTCCGGCTGATGATGATGGTGATATACATTTTTAATTACTTTAGTTGTGTAGGTTTTACAATACAATGGAGAGAAAAAAATTAAACAAAACTAAATTACAGAACATTTTTCTGAGGCAGTGATTTAATTAAGGATCCTTTCGTTTCAACGAAATCCAATTTTATTTAAGACCGAATCAATACCAAGGGTATTTCTGTGCTACCAAAGATGGAGATTGAAAATCCACTTACTACATAGCTAGGTAGGTGAGTAGGGCAATACAACATCTGGAGCATGCTCTGAGCAGTGCTATTAATGCATCGAGTATTAATATTAATCAGGCCTTGCTTACCTGATAAGAAGTTAAGAAACACAAACGGCTGTCCTGACATTATCACCTAACAATATTTTACTCGACGTAAAGTTTATTAAAGTTAGTTACTAAACTTAAATTTATACGTAAATAGAGCAGGGAAATTGTCAAATGACTAATTACACTTCGGTAATCGGTATCTAACATTGAGAGAGTACATGATTATGGTACGAGACAGACAAACAGCCTAGCCTAGAGGTAATTGCGCAGCGCGATCGTTAAGTTCGTTCCTATTAACGATAACAAATAGGCATAAAATGTAAAATATCGATAATTCACTTAGGTACACGATATTATTGATTTATCGTAACCCGAGGGCAAAGCGGAGTGCAGCCACTCTCCACGATAAGGTGGCCAAAATAACTCTACGTCGAGCATCTCAAACGTTCCTCAGATAACGTAGCCCAGCCCAATCGTCTTATATTTTAATTTTATTATAATACTTATAATACCATAGGAGCCTGTATTACGCCGAACTTAAAGTGCAAAACGCCCGTAAATCTTGAACCTGCTCTTTAACTCTAAATGTGGCCGGTGGCCGAGTACGCAAATTGATCCGTGGATATTGCGAGATCGTGGTTCGATTACAATGGTTAAGGGCTTGAATGCATCCCAATGGTAATTAGCTGCCTTACGCATGCTGCGCGTTAGTCAATTAACGTGAAAATGCATTCTAATTTACGTTAATTGTTTAATTATGAGCTGTTTGACATGAGCGGCGGGTAACGAGAGATCCAAGAATCCATGTTTGTAACTGTTGTTTTGTTTTTAGCTTTTGTTGTTGTTTGTTGTTACTGATGTTTATGTAATGGAGAAAATAATTTGTTATGATTGGAGATTTCTTATTGAGATCACTAAATTGCTTGTACCAGTGGATGGCGCCAGACCAAAGCCAATTAATATTAAAATGTTTTCTGATTGATTCCAATCAATATTGTATGGAGGGTGATTTTAAACGTGATTTAGTATAGGTCTCGTAATTAAAAGTGCTGGGCGAGGCAGTGCTGTCACTTGGATATTGCTAAACTGATTAGCTCGCCAAAGGCTAAACCTGAGGGCAGAAATAAAAATGTCTTACTGGCTTGCTGAGTCTATAATAATAAAATCTCTTTTCGGAATTTGGATGTTAATTAGAGTAGGTACCTACTGTACACCTGTTTGATGCTACTCATACTACATATTTTATAGGAAGTAACAACAGGCGTATGTTTTCTTCTATTCTTATTTCTAAAATAACGTCTTCTTTTTTTCAGCGATTTCGCGACTATGCTGAAAAGCTGGCGAGGGTGGCTCGAGAAGAATCAAGGCCAGAACAATCTCAGGAACCGCCTCCAAGTAAGTAGATATAGTAGTACTATATAATCACGCGTGTAATCCCGTAGGGGTAGTCAGGGGGATTATTATAATACCAATTGGATTTCCCCTAATTTCGCCATCAGAGCAAAGTCCCATGTAGTGGACGTATTGCACAAGTATTTCTTTACTAAAAAGGAGACCCTTTGGCAAGACTGTAGATACTGTACTGCAAAAGTTGTGTTAGGTACAGAAGTATTTAATTATTCTCTTTATTTCATTGGCATGCAGAGGGCTCACACTGGGTTTGTCGCTTTCTACGTCTCGCTTTTTTAGTCTCGGAAAGGGATTGTATTTTTAACGAAAAATACACAAACTTATGTACCTAAGTAGGTAGGTAGGTACCTACTACATGTCTGTAAAGCGACTATGTTGATTATTTCATAAGAAAGCTTTATACTGCTATTTACACTGCCTGTGTAGCATAAATCAAGTTGGCAAGCGTAGTGATTATGGTAATTTGAAGGTACGTCCCTGTATCATTCATTTCTAATGGCATTAATCGCAACGACGATGTTATTTCTGTGGTATTTATTGACTGTTTCTATAGTCAAATATTATGCAATCCTGAAGGATATTATTGACTACTTATATATGCCGTTTTCCTCAAGTGTATATTCGGGATTGCCCGACTAGTTTTGAACTCGACAGGGCTCCGCCCTTAATGATGAGCTGGTTACGCGGCAGAGTCGCGAGCAGAAACGGCTAGTCATACTAGTGTACTAGACTAGGGCATACCCGAATACACACGTGAGTAAAACTATATAGAAGTACAAAAAAAAATTAGTAAATATTTTAGATAACACTCACGAAAAGTATTATGGTAAAACCTGAAGGAATTAGGAAACAAATAATTGTGATTAGTATGAATTTATGAAGGAAGAAGGATTAAGAATACTATTCTTATCTATTGCTGGAAATACCAGTCAACGACGAACCTGGTATGGACTCAATTACTTAATCACAATTATGTAGTTTTCTTAACTATAATTTACACGGTAGCTCAATTACATAGCTGGTAGAGTCGGTAATTTATAAGTTTTACTAGTAGTTTTTTGATGGCGCTTTCGATCCACATAAAGTTACATTTTTGACTCTTCTTCTTATCGTATGGTTGATGATCAACCTGTCACAGTTTAAACCACATGTAGGCATCTGACATGGCTTTACACACCGTTGAAAAATCTCCCAGGTGTGCTATTATTTTTGACTCTACTTTGGCTGGATTTCATTATTTATTATGTTAAGATTTATATGCCTAACCCTTAATTGTCTACATATAATATATATAACTTTATAAAACCTTAGTATCTTATGGATAATTTTATGAAATCCTTGTAGCTTATTTAGTCACACCCTCTTAACAAGAAGTTTACCAAATTTGCTGTGTTCATATTTGTTTATAAAACACGATAGAAAACCTCTTTAAAATACCTTTAATAGAAAAAATTAAGCGTTAATTATCTCATTATATTTAGAAGTTCACATCCTACTTACACCTTACTTTCAATTAACTTGTCCCACACTCAAGCAAATGAGAGAAAACATTTAATTTAACTTTACAATGAAAACGGTTTCAATTAGAATTGCAAGCACCGTGAGACTGCGATTGACATGAATTTCTATTAGATACCCATGTTCATTTCAATTTAAGGACATTAATTAAAACCGGTCAAGTGCGAGTCAAGAGCGCCACGGTATCTATTTGTTTCTTACTATGCGATTCAGTAGTTATTAATGGATATGCAAAAACATAGCTCTGTTATGCAGACCAGATAAATTAAATAAGTAGATACGTTTCACGATTGAATTTTTTATATTTCTCTCATAGGACCTACTGCGAACAGTGTTTTTTCTTACGCCGCCGCCACGGGAAATGTTTTCATATGCGCCTATTTGGGTAGGTACTTACTAGGCATACATACAGAAATATGACTATATTAGGTACCTTCTCATTTATTGCATACAACATCCACCAAGGCACCAACTTACTCACAGATAAGTAATTACACAATCAGTATTTGGGGCAATAATAATTGTACTTTATTTTGACCCCTGATAGTGGAGGTGTATCAAGACTAAGAAAGAAACGCATATTCGATTCCTAGACGGGGAAAGTAGTAAATAGTAAGGTTAAAGTTATCTTTTAATCGTTAACAATCCGCTGAAAAGATGTTGATTTAAATCGAAATCTAACGAAAATGTTGACTTCTAGGTGTTTGTTCTTCGAGACTATTATATCATTATAAAAAACCACGTAGCTGATCAAACATTGTTTACTTTCAGCGAAATACTACTTAGGTACGTGTAGCTTGCACTCGTGCGGCAAGGAGGCGGCGTGCATGCCGTACAACAGTACCATGCACTTCTGCCGCTGCACGTCGACCGGCCAGCCAGTCACCGTCGACTTCACATGCCCCAGAAGCACAGGTGATTATCATTTATTAATAACTCCAAACAAAGCTTGATTGATCATAATTTGTTACTCGAGCGAGTTTATTGAACTTTTGTTTAGTGTTTTGACGCCAGCTGTATCGAATCAAATTGTAATCATAACTTTACTGATATCGTATTTTATATTGCTCGTGTATCATTGTTTGCTCCGAGAATAGTTCTATCTGTCCCTAAAATAGAAGATTATTTGCAGACTGGAATCTAGGTAAGCCTAACTACATTTAAAATAAATGATCATAATTTTTTTTCATTTTTAATCATCTGAAAGCGCCTCATTTTAGAATTAATCTTGTAGAATACTTCCAGCTCTATCTTGTAATAAGTATTAGTGCACTGAGACTTTATTTTAACACTCCATTAGGCACAGTGCTTCTCATTCTCATGTTTATCAAAATTTATTTATTTTATTATTAAAATTACGAGTAATATCTACACCCGTAGGTGCCTGTATCGCACATGCAGGTAAACTGTGGAAACTATAAAAGCGGAACATCAACATAACAGATGAAATACCACCCTATTTAATATTAGTGTCAGTGAAGGTCTAACAGTAAAATGTGTTCAATTAATTCCAGTTCCCGTGACTCCGAAGCCCATCTACAACGTGATCCCACCGAGAACGTCGAACGCCTCAGCCGAGAGCAGATACGCGCCGTCACCGCCCACCGCACAAGTGAGACCATCCATCTTAATTAAAACCCCTTTTATCGCCTTATCACTGTCCTACTGCAGGGATTGCGAGATTGATTAAAAAATATTAGCCCACAGATAATGTTGATGAATAGTACCTAACACCTCGTTAACGCATGTGGCATACTTAGTTAATACGATAGTAATTAACCCTCATTTTAATACAGTACCTAATAATGATAAAAATATATTATTGTGTATAAAATGTCCTTAATTCATCAGCTTGGTTAAGTCAGCGTATTATGTGTAAACAAAACACAGTGTAAAACAATGAACTCGATGACAATAACTAACCTTGTTTATCAATGAAAGTATTGATTTTGATGCCCGATGAAATATATGGGAGTGAAAATGAAATCAGTGTTTTTCCATGGCAACTGATAAATATTCATGTTAGGTCGGCCCTGATAACGTGAGCCGATGTCACCCAAATCGTTAAGAGTATTTGTTTTGGTACTTTGTGAAGGGACTCTGCGGCTCTATCAACAACAAAGCGATTCTGTAGCAAATTGTTACTTAAAAATTATTATTTATTAATTAAATTCTACTTAAAAATTATTTTCATCTATTATTTAAACCTTAAAAGAAAAACTTACTAGGTATAATTATAAAGTTAAGTACATATCTAGATATTACCTATATGTTACTGACAACATGTTTTTTTGTAGGTGACCAAATCCTTGTCGAGTGGAGAGATCTTCGCAGAATCTACTACTGGCAAGGGTTCCTTATTAGAGACCGGTATGACCGCCAGTGTGGGCACCCTAATAGCTATCTCAGTTTCTGGGGCCGTGGTGTTAATACTACTCATTTCGATTATTTTCCTGTACCTCAAAAAAAGAATTTGTCACGTCGATGGAAAACCACAACCTGTAAGTATTCGTGCATATGAAAAAAAAACAAGTAATATAAACAAATGAGTGGACAAGCTTTACAATATGCGTACATAACTGCTTTTAAATTAATTTGGCTACTTATAATATAAGCTTTAAATGTAATTTAAAATTTAAGCTTTTCATTAAAATGGTGTATTTGTAGTCGCTTATATGCTTTATATCTCTTTCCTGTTGCACACATTAATTCAATTAAATGCATATAATATGTATTGGCTTGATTTTTATAGCGTGTGCGACCAGGAGAGCCTCTGCTTGCTGAAAGGTATATAACGAACCCTCAGTACGGTGTCTACGGAGCGGGGAACGCGCACGTGCCCGGCACTCCAGGCTCCGCGGATACCGATGACACCAACAAGTCCCAAGTCCAACTTTTGGACAGAAACGCTCTCACATTTCTTGAAGAAGTCGGAGAAGGGTGCTTTGGGAAGGTCCATAAAGGTAAATTGATAGATTCGCTATTTTCCCCAATTAAGTAATACCTGGGTAAATATCCTCTGTTCGTTTCATGTGAGTTTCGTAATTTACAACGGCTCGATTGGCGCAGTGGCTAAATTCCTAGTTAAAAAAAAACATATAATGGCTAAAAATCCTGAATCCATTGTTTTCCGTCGATATGTCAAAGATTAGAGTTAGTCTTCGTAACTATGTGAATGTGTATTTGTATCACGTTAGTAGCCCCTGAAAGGTACAGGTAGTTAGTATCTTCATGTGGCCACATCAGTATCAACTTACTTCAATAAATTTTACATCAACTCAAATGATTACAGCAGGTCTCAACCTCATGCATCATATAATATGAATTTGACGATAAATATTTTTGTTGCAGGACTACTTAAGACCACTGCTGATGAACAAGTTGTAGCTATCAAAGTGCTAAAAGAAAGCGCAGGTCGTAACGCTGAAGAAGACTTTGTTAGAGAAGTCTCCATAATGTCTGCGTTTCGGCATCCTAATATCCTTGCACTAGTTGGCGTCGTGTATAGAGGTAAGAATAAAAAATATACCAATAACAAAAGTTAAATGTGATTTATTACACTATGTAACTTTTGAATAAAGTGCCCCTTGATAGTTATTATTCTACTTAGGCTGCAAAGGGTTAGATTCCATCATCCCTGTTTGTTGAGCGCAGTCGAGTAAAAGAGTCTCTGTAGGTACTACTAACTTTTTAAATTTATTTTAACCATTGATACAACTTTACAGATGATATCAACGCGAGCCCGTGGATGGTGTTTGAGTACATGGAGTGGGGTGATTTAGCTGGCGTTCTAAGAGGCTCCCGGGGCGGAGGAAGACCAGGGCCACTGTTGGACGAGCCTGCTTTGTTACATGTAGCATTGCAAATAGCTCGTGGTATGCAGTACCTTGCTTCCCGAAGATTTGTTCATCGGGATCTTGCAGCTAGAAATTGTCTAGTCGGTGCCAACCTCACAGTAAAAATTGCAGACTTTGGCATGTCGCGAGATATCTATACGTGCGACTACTACAAAATGGGTGGCGAGCGGCCTATGCCTGTGCGGTGGATGTCACCTGAGAGTATAGTATATGCTCGGTTCACACACGAATCAGACGTGTGGTCGTACGGTGTAGTTTTGTGGGAAATCTACAGTAGAGGCAAACAACCCTTTTACGGACAGAATAACGATGGTGCTACAAAGTTGATTTTACGGGGCATTGTGCTAGTACCACCTGAAGACTGTCCACGCTTTGCAGGTGATTTGATGCGCGCTTGCTGGAAGGCTGATCCTCGTGATAGGATAGGATTCGATGAAATATGTAGAAAATTAGACGATGCAGCTGCTGGAGGTGGTCTAGTCATGCAAATGCGACTGCCGCGGCCACCGCCACCACCACAGGACTCAACAGGCTATTTGATTCCGAAAGAGCAGTTGCCTGTTGATTATTTAAAATTGACACTACCGACCCCGGAAGATAATGCTGAGATGGAGGCAGCATTTGACTCTAGTGAGGACGAAGACGAGGATGAGGAGTACACCTGACAGCCAGCACTGGTGCCGGCCTCGCAGTATGTGCCGCGCTCCTCGCCCTCGGCTACCGCCACCGCTATGGCTCTCACCCGCACATTCCGTTCCCAGAATAGCGTCTTCTCTCAATTTCAGTGTTAGCTTACAACAGACGTTCAACTGCGACTGCAAACAGGAATGCATTTTCGACAATGTAGAGTCAATACTCAACTCAATTTACCTACCTAAGTGTGATATTTTTCATAATAATTCATAAGTAAATTTATACAAGGACATAATTTGACGTAGGTAGCTGTGTAAATGTATTTGATATTTAAAAAGTGTGTTGTGTATTTAATGAATACCTTAGTACATAATTACCTAAACTGTGTGCCATATGCCAAAAATAAAAATACCTAAAATGTAAGATTATAGGACAATTTATAAGTACCATTATTAACTATGAAATAACAAAAGTGAAGCTGGGTACCGATGTATTCCAATCTTGCAAAACAAACCTACATAAATTTTATATGCTCGTTTAATGTAGGTATGACTGAACTTTGTATTTGTTGATAAGATGTATGTTTACAATTGTATAAAATTATACAATTAGTTTTGTAGTACATATAGTTAGACATTTATCCTAGTCTTAGGCTATGTTTTAGAGTTGTGACGGGCATGTAATGAAGCGCCACTTTGGATTGTGCTCAGAGCAACGCTAACTTAATTCAAAAGCAAATCGCATTTAAATTAACTTCTTCTTAACTATTAAAATCTTAAATAAATTTATGCAAATGTATACGTTTTATCTATGAAGCATATTACCTACATAATATACATATTACGTCATAACTGTGAAGAAATAGATTAGCAGGAACATAGTTACGTATTACCAAAATAGTTTTCATTACATCTTCACTTAGCAGTCGACTGTAATACGTACATACGTACCTGTAATTGTTGAAAAATAAGAATATTTTCCCACTTAAAAATTGTACAAAATGAGGCGACTTAAAAAGTCAGGAGATTGTTCATAATGTGTCAAATGTACATACATATTTTAATGTAATGCATTTCTTTGTAACTTCTAATTTAACGTTAAATAAATATAATAAAATCCAAATAAATTCAATTATTTCTGTATGACAGATTCATGATTTAACAGTACCCACTTTATAATTTTTATGGTATAAAAATATATGCAAATAAAGTGTGAATACCATTACGATCGCCTGTGTATTTTTGTTTACTTTATTCAGCCGTCTATTAAAATTCAAAACATTATCGAAATATTTTAGAATCTCCACCTACATTTTTTCACATTGCTTACGTGCCATAATATAGCCGAGGCAATGGAGCGCAGCGATGTACGAACGCAAGCGATATTTGACATCGCTACAAAATCCTATGCAATCTTGAAAATCACGTCCCTTTTGTTCCGTTCCAAACAACTATAATATGTCGGATCGAGCCACGGGCCACCGATTGCCGCTGTGTGTTTGCTGTGGCAATTTTGAGGTGATCAATTTGATCAGCACGTTTGTCCTTTGTGTATGGTGGCTTTAGGTAACTACTTACACCAGTAAAAGCAACGTTTCGGTTACGGTTTTCAACGTCGCGGGCATAAGTTGGTAATATATACTACACTATGTCATACTCATTCATCACAAATATAAATCAAATAATCTTCAAAAATTGATATTGTGTTTTCGGGGGCTATCGCGTATGAATTCGCCGCTAAAGGCGCTAGTGTAGCGGAAGGTCTCCGAGATGTGAAACGCTGCATGCTGCAGTAAAAAAAATAAAGGGCTATATTATGATGATCAATGAATATTTATTGGCTCTAGTGACATGTAGGCAAAATAAATTGATTTTTTTATAAAGGTCAAGTTCACGAAATAATAAAACACGAAAACATTATCATAATAATATTTTATTATATAAATATTTATTATCAGCTATGCCTTACGACCTGACTCGACAGTGGCGCTTACTGGTGAGTGCAAAAGCCCCGATTACAACCAGCTCAATGAACCCCTGCCGTTGGTTGACATTTTGCCGACCTTGTTTTGCTTGTTTTGTAAAGCAACGCCATCTATCAAATCGGATACATCAATATGTCATGTACGCGCATTTTTAGGTACGTAAGTTACTACAAACATACATATTAAAAGCTCGCACCGCAACGGCTTAGCAATTTGGAAATTTTCAAGATTACACTCCTTATATGCGGTTTGCCCATGTTACCAACCTGTAAATGGTTTATTTAGGCTAATATTTCTCTTTTTATTCACTTCGCATGAGGCTACTTATGGCAAAAACAATAAAAATATTTTTGCAAGCAATAACAAGGTAATTTTTTGATTTTCTTGTTTTTCTATTATGACCTTAAGGTGAATGCATTCATACAACAAGTTTAGTGTGTCTATGTAAGAGTTCTTGATTGCGTTACGAACGTGGGACGTTAAGATGGGTCAAAATATTGTAGAATATTGTTGTTGTCAGATATTTGTAGTATCACATGGTATCACATAGATTTCGCAACATAGGTAACTATCCCCAATATTTTCATATAGTTTTTGGGTGCGACAAGCATACTACTCTATGATACTACCAATTAAAACACGTGTTTAATTAAAAGAATTATTAGTTGTCGCCTATTCTTTCATTGCTTTTCAAAAAAGTGTAGTTGAGTTGTGATGAGCAAACAACGAAAAAAAAAAACACGCATATGGACGTCGAATCCCCCTTGAAATAACATCACACAATACTCGGCAATATAGTAATATGGCAACCCGGCCTCGCATAGCCTGAAGTCGTCAATAAAATTTGACGACCATTGACGTCACAGGTACTCACTACTCAGTCACAAGAAAAAAATATTATGTCAATAATGTTCACTATTTATTATTCCTATAGTATAAAAGGGTCTTTCCTCAAATACTGAAACTACCTTGTAAGAATTGTTGTTGAAGATTCCTGATGTGATACTAAGAGTACTAAGCGTCTATAATAATATTCAGTCTGTTGCGTTCCCGTCTGCATGTTCTACTGTGCTATTTTGCGAAGCAAGTTTCGAGTTCAAATCGCTAAGATGTCAAATTCTTTTATATTAATGGTACCTATGTAATGGTAATACAAACATGACTGCAACAAAATATTATTGGCTACCTATAGAGATTAAAATGATAAAGATGGTAAAAGAAAACCCAATTATTTACAAGAAATACCGGACTAAGACTCCTAAACACAAGGATAATGTAAACATTGCCTGGGACAATATTTCGTTGGTTATGAATATACCAAGTAAGTTTGATTTACGTATACTTTCCCTGATTCCAATTAATTTCATGCCCATATTGCAACTGCAAGTAATCAAAGTACATAATATAATGATTATTTCATTATTGTATGTTTGGTTGGGAAATTTGAGTTTTGACAGTGACAGTGACTTCTACTTGTGTTGCCAACTCGTTGTATTAAATTAATACCAAACCTAAATAACACTTTGCACTAATGTAAATTATCGTTGGCAATGAGTGTTAACAAACTTTCAGGGGCAAAATAAAATAATGATTAATGTTTATTATGTTATGTTTGGTTGGGTAATTTAAGTTTTGACAGTGACTTCTCCTTGTGTTGCCGACTCGTTGTATTAAATTAATAGCAAACATAAATTACACTTTGCACTAGTGCAAATTATCGTTGGCAATGACTGTTAACATACAGGGCCAGGGGAATATATTATATAACATTGTTTTCACATTAAAAAAATATTTTCTAAAAGAAGTGAAATGTTGGTAATACCATAGGTAATACTATTAATTCTAGATATTTTATCATTATTTACTTTTAAGCTCGGTCTCTATTCGTTGTCGTCTAACTTACATTAAGAAAGAAGGTGAATTAAATTCTTTCAATGGTTATATAGACCTGCCAAACTGTAAATGCAATCACCTCCTTTTGCAAAAGGGAGAGGAGAGCCACACTTTACAAGCGAGGCAGTCCTAACAGTTTACAGTGTACTTAAGGTGAAAGCGCCGATGAGAGGTGTGAAATAAAATTACTTTTTTTAGTTTTTTGCTCATCACAACTGAACATTCAACAACATTTCTTGGGAAAGCAATGACTGAATTCGCGGCAACTAAGACGCCTAACACACGAGTTTTAATTGATATTATGTCATAATTAGCTTAAATTTAGCTGTATTACTATAGCAAACCCAAAAACGTTATAAAAATAATTGGATATGGAGATCAACTAAAACACGTGTGCTATGCGTCTTAGTGGCCGCGGATTCAGTCACTGCTTTCCGAAGAAGTGTTTGGAGCTGTGATGAGCATAAATAATACAAGAAAAAATATTTCGAGTCCATTAACGCCGCATCCCCCTTAAATACTTTTCAATAACATGAAAATAATGGAAATATTACTTCCAGGTAGAACGTGTAAACAAATGTGGAACAGCATACTATTCCAGTATGCTAAATTAAAAATCATGGCAGAAACTGGACAAGTGCCAATAGAGACCCTCATGTTTCATAATACAACAAACAAATTTTTTAATGGGATCCTTACTTTTATGGACCCATACCTTAGTAAAATTACAAGTGCACGCATACCTTTCTCTATACACAAACAATATAACGATTTATTTATGGATATTATGACTGCACAAAATAAGAACAAAGTACACAATATTCAAGAAAAGGAAATTAAGAAAAAACATCCAATAATTCGACATGATGAACAGAATTTTCAAGAAAAGGAAATAAACGAAATAATTAAAGTAAATCGTCATGATGTTACCCATTTTCAAGAAAAATTTACTAACATTATTATAAATGACAATTTAAATGCCTCAGATAAACATCATCTATTCAATAGTATTACTGGTGCTGTAAAGCATGCTATACAAGACCTAATGAGAAATCCAAATAATAGAATTATGACCAATATTGTTCCAAATAATTCAAGTAGTTTTAATAAAACGGCAATAGATAGGGTCCAATTGGGATTGGAAAGTGAACTCATAATCGATGACGATGAAAATAATATGAAAACAGAAAAAATATCGGCAGATTACAATTATGATAATAATATTGATTATTATGACAATGAAAAGAATGCTATGCCAATCAACCATGTGGATGACAACATAGAGATCAATGGTAAAGAATACACATCTCCAGTTAACAATGACACGAACATGAACGTTAATAATGACATTATAACGCCAGTTACCAATGAAACAACCGGTGTAAGTGACAATGATTTGAGAAAGTTTTTTAACGAATTAGGAGTGGTTATGTGCGCTGAATTGTCCATAGTGAATCAGAAGAATTTACAAAGGCAAATTAATGATTTGGTTAAAAATATACTGACCGAGGAGTAAATTAGTTTAAATAAGAATGTCTTTTATTTGAATAAAAACCTAACTTCATAAATAATTAAGTATATTAATGCAGATGAGCTGCAGCCTGACTTTACCCACAACTGAGTATAGCCCTCCGTGCCAGCCATAATTAAGAGATATTGTATTGAACGAGAATGCGCGCAAACACAGGTGCACTCTTATTAGATGATAAAGAAATTTATTCGTGAAGGATATGTACATTACAAAGTTGGTATAAATAAAATATAGTCCAACTCATCCGCCTCTGTACGAGGCATACGAATACTTATAGGTTCCTTAGGTAAAAAATATTCTCTCGTTTATTCGAATTCTAACACAACAAGCATTTACGTTCACTTTCATAGTTAACGATAAAAGTTTCTGTCGTGTGAACCCTGCCATTCGGTGTTGCAAGCAAATAAAAATATAAATCTACTATTAGCGGCGGTATTTGGCGCTAGGGATGGACTATTCAGAGAGACAGTATTGAAGCAAGAAGCAAACAACGGGCAATACTAAACATATTGGCTGAACGCTGCTGTCGTCTGTTTGCCTTGCCTCGCCTGTCATGTCACTTTCTTCCGTGTTTCGCTTCGCTATTGTTGCGGTTTTCGGCGTTTTGTGAATGGGAATGATAGATTTTTTCAAAATGTAAACATTTTTGTTTTTGAGAGACAATACGTGCGTTTTCTTTAAACCTTTGTGTGAAAAGGTTCATCCACTATGCCTCCTGTAAATTCAAAGGTAAAAAAGAGCGGCGCTGAATATGAGGTAAATAATACAAGTTTATATTGTGTACAGCATATTTTGTATGGTAAAAACTAAATGCTTATGATATGTATATTTATTTAAATGCCTATGTCACATAGTTCTGTATTTATATACGGCGAAAGCGTAGTTTTCCCAATCAGAAAATTTTCTTAACTTTCTATTTGTCTTCGGAATTTTACGCAGTCAACCAATGTATACATATATCAAGCTATTCGACGGTAGTAGTGTAAATAAATACAGGGACATTGGACCATAATATGTTCAATCTTATGAAGATTCCTAATTTAATGTGGCCTAATAACAATTGATCTCTCTCTGTCATGCCATATTTACATAACATTTACTGTGAAATATTGTAAACATCGTATAGACGGTATTTGAGTATCTAAACAACATAAGATAGTATCTTATATCTTAATATTACTAATAAAGCTATTCAAAAACACTCCATTTAGTATAGAAACTATGACAAAACATGTCTGACTGAGTTATTGCACAGTATGCTTGCATAAAGTGCAGAATTATAAAATACAAAATCTTAAATCTAATGATGACTTCATTACATTTATGGTTTTGTATTGTCTTTCTTTATCTTTTTTATTACTAAGCCAAATCAAAAAACCAAGCTTACAAACAAAATTCTTAGATATGTCTAAATTAAAAAATAATATAAACATAATTACAATTATTATTTTTAACAAAAACTCCTGATTTGGTGATAATTATTAATTACTCTGCAGTATCTCATGCATCTAGGCCTAGGGTATTAGGTTGTTCTGTGTTCCCATTCTCTTGACACATGATGCCTTAAGACCAATAGTAAATTAAAAGCAGTTTAACAAGCACATAATGGAGACACACAGTGTACCCTATCTCTAGTGCCCCACATAATTAATATTATAATGGTGATTGTTTAATTACTGTGTCACATTGTAGTCAGTATGTATCATTGTGTAACTATAGGATTTGTTCCAGAACATCATAGCAAAGAAATGTACAGCATTGGATTTTGAACAATACATACAAGACAACAAGACATTACTTCTGAACGATCCACTCAGGGACATATTATTGTACCCCACAGATGATGTCTCCGTAAGTTGCTTATTTGATTGATGTATGAATAGATAAAGCAATTTGTTCATATTTTAAAACCATTGGTTTGGTTTCTTCATACATTTTGATTCTAAAATTTCATTTTGAATAGTGTTTGTTGTCTTAAAACCATGAAACTTACTAATTTAAAAATACTGTTGAACTACATATGTACTAAGTTTGAATTAAATATTAAAACAATATCAGTTTTTGGAATGGTATGATATTATAATATCTATACTCCTATAGGGATCGGCAGATAACTGATATACTTACTGCAAATACAATTCAATCTTTATGCAACCAGTATTTTTATGCATATCTGTGTCATTTAGAGTGTTGTACTACCTCGACGATGGAGGACAGTCACTACTGCAGTGCCAGACGTAAGAACCGCTGCAACATGTCCCTTACTCACAAGACAGGCGCTGCTCAGCTATGCTTCTAGTTGGAATCTCATACATTACAAATTTAGCAACTACTCAGGCACCTATCTCAACTTACCAAGGTATGTAGAGTAACAATGTGGTTTAGTATTAACTTTTACACAGAAAATTTCACTGTAGGGACATAATGTAGGTATTTTTCTATTAATACACTTAGCATATGCACATAACATGCCTGTAAAAGCGGCAGGTTGAGGAGGTGTTCCCCTTTATCAAGCGTCTATACACCCACATTTTGCAGCTCATCATAAGCCTTGTGACTAGCCGCTAGACTATGATCTTTCTTGTAGTTCTCATTAACCTTTGTAGCTTATTTGTACATAGTTTAGTAGAATTTTCGAAGATGTCGCTTCACCACTCTAAGATTCGAAAGCAAAATCATAAGCTGCTAGAGAAATATCTGTCATCAATTCATAAAAGCACAGACTCTAACAAGCTAAATATTCATGATTAAAAAAAAAAACATTTCAATATTATCGGTTCCATTGCATATGTTTATCGGTTTCGCATCTAAACGAATGAAAGGCGGTTGCATGCAATGTGTTAAAATGGTAACAAACATTTGGGCGCTCATTAGTAGCTATAATTAACATACTTTACATGGCAATGAACATTGTATGCCCAACATAAAGTTATGTGTTGTATTTCCAAGGTCGGGGCATTATTCTCCCATATCTGATTCATGCGTCATATCCTAGCGAATGCACGAGAAATAAAAGGATAATAAACTAAATTAATAAGCTCATAAATATGCTAATGAGATCGTCGCAACAGAAGCTTTCACTTTGAATACTTGGTTTTAAAGCTTATTTTCATTTTATAGCGTCATAGTATTTGTATTTCTAAATATGAATACTAGTTTTAAAGGTCTGTTGACCTGCATAATGATTAGAGTTGGTATTGAGCAAATATGTTGAAAAGCGTTGCAAGTTACGCGAAATTATTTCGTTATAACATATAGGTGTTTATTATTCATATAGACGTTATTAATATAATATCCGTATCGTAAACATAGCGCTATGCAACCTATACACGATACACAAGCACAGTACATGTGGCCAAGTTTTCCTGTTTCATTATTTCAAAGAACCACTCATTGAATGAGTAAATCCAAACATACAAATAATACTGTTATCTATTCCATTCCACTATCTTTTCTTGTACAGACCTATAGAGAACAAATTTCCGGAAGAGATATACGATATCGACGCCGAGACGGAGAGTGATAATGAAACTCAAGCCACTAAGCTGGACCTCGGTACCAAAGAAGGGCATTTGCTCAAAGGACCCGAAATTGGATCAGAAAGAATCTTCAGTAACCTTGCTTCAAAATCATTTAAGAAACGTTATTGCTCAATGCTCAGAGAGGCTGATGGCACGTACATACTTGAAGTGTATAAGGATGAAAAGAAGACGGATACAAAGCTCACTATCGTCATGGACTTTTGTTCAGATGTTGTTAGGGTAAGGCTTATGATACCTAAATATTAAATACATTCACATTCCAAGTGATTATTGTCAAAAAACATAGTATAAATAACTAACATAATAACATATAATATGTATTACAAACTCGTTTTATTTATATAATAGGGAATTTACATAAATATTTGTTGTTGCGCTTGCAGAACCCAAAACGAGGAAGGTTTTGTTTTGAATTACGAATGTCCGGTGGTAAAGGCTATACGTTTGCAGCCGAAAATGAGGAAGAAATCAATGAATGGATCAATGCGTTTAAGGCCGCTTTAAAAAAGAGCCAGGATAGCCAGGAACCTCATCAGAGCGATGAAGCATTAGATAAAGGCATGTATCTTTATCTGTAGGCAATTATCTGCTAAATGAAGTCACTGTTTTGATTTAGTCTGTTTAATATATCATATCAAATCTAAACACGATCGGCTTAGATTGTGAAACTGCATCTAGATCCACTTGAGTTTAGAAATAACATAACCTTTGCTATGTTGAGTATTTCTTCATAGCTGTTGCAGGTTTTTCACATGATTATAATGCAGTTTTCGCAACTAAATGAGTGTAATATTTATGTTTAGATGCGGACGTGTCCCTGACAGCGGAGCCTCCCCCCGCCACGTACGGCACCCTGAAGGGCCTGGAGCACAGCATGAACCCGCTGCTGATGCGCTACTCCCGCGAGACAGACTTGTCGATAGCCGCTGCGCGCAACGAGTGTCGATATAACATCTTTAGCATGCCCTACAAACGGGCGCCCTCGCCTGAACCTCAACTCGAACCATTCAAGTAGGTTATTTTTATTATATTGGTCATTTAGTGTATGCCTGTTAGTTTAGGTTAGGTTAGGTTTGGGTTACATTTGGAGACCTTTGTATTTTATTACAACCTTGGCGTCTGCAACGACATCGACAACTTCATTGGCGCAGTGGCCAAGCGATTAATGTGTTGCGCTAATGGGTTGCGGGTTCGATTTCCGCACGGGAAAAAAAATTGTGCGATCTGCAGATGTTTTTCCCGAGTCTAGATGTGTGTGTATGTGATGTTTCATGTTTGTGGAACGCACCCACGTTCAAGAGAAATTCCTAGTATGGGGTGATTTTTAGTTCTTTTTATATGTTTATTTCGGACGTACTTAACTGGAACATTAATCGTATTATCAATATAATTATGTTTTTGTTACAGAGAACACTTTGGCCAAAGAATTTTGCTCAAATGCGAAAGCTTAAAGTTTAGGTTACAAGCGCCGATAGACGGCGATAAAGAACTGTTGTGTCAAGTAGAGCCATATTACACGTATCTTGCGTTGTATGACGCGAGGAGTGGAAGGAAACTCACGGAGAATTTCCATTTCGACCTCAACCACGAAGCTGTCAGAGATCTAGTCAAGGACACGGAGTGCACCAAGTCATTAGTTGAAAACTTTAGTTACGATGTTAAGTTAGACGTTAATCAGATACCGGAAGAGTGGTTTAGATCGAAGAAACAGGTATTGCTTGATTCTTCTTCTTTATTTATATCTAGATAACATTCCTCTAGCCTTATCTCCTCAAACATTTATACTATCTACGAAGTGCATCTTTAGGACACTTAATAAAGTTTTGTTAATGATAGGCTAAATTAATTGCTGATCCAAATCCAATTATATCAATAAATAAATTATTTATTTCTGTAGGTTTTCACAAACACTTTTACACGTCAGATTTAAATAAACAAGAAACTGAGGACGTGAATACATGACTACATTCTCAGAAATGATTATATTTAATTGTGCATTTGATAATAAAACATTTTCATCTGCAGGTGATGCTGTCTGTAAACAATCCTCATCCAGACTTGTTTCTGGTGGTAAAAATCGATAAGATCCTGCAAGGTCACGTGAACCAAGTTCTGGAACCGTACCTCAAGGCCACTAAGGACCCGAGACTGGGGCTCAAAGTTCATAAAACAGTACAGGCTTACGCGAATCGCGTGGGGACCTATAGGATGCCTTTTGCGTGGGCGGCCAAACCTTTATACAAGTAAGAATTGAATTTGTACACATACATTTTCTATTATGTTTAAAAAAACTTAGAATACATCAGATAAGCGAATGATCTAAAACGTGTTTCTATTGTTTTAGAATGTACAGCAATGATCTGGATTTATCGCCGGAATTTCCTGCCATATACCGCCAAGAGCCAAACAAAATGTCAGATGACGATCTGCTTAAAATATTATCAGACTACCGCAAGTCGGAGAAAATGTCGAAACTTACTGTGATACCTGGCTGGCTTAGTATTAATATCAATCTAAGTACCGAACAAATACCGAGTAAGTTTTTTTTTACAAACTTCCATAAAAATACCGAAGTCCTTATTTAAATCACATTTTTTTAAATCTTCTTTTATCTTCCAGATTGTATGACGAACGCATACGCTGCACTAAAGCCTTTCCCACTTCCGCCTACATCGCCGCTTACAACAGAGTTGGCGACACTGAACGTTGAGCCCGAGCAGCCGTATGCAGCGTACATACACCATTTGTATGTTCGTCCGTTGACATTGAATTTTGAATCTCAAAAAATGTTTGCCAGAGCCAGAAATATTGCTTGTTCCGTTGAATTGAGGGATAGCGATACTGGAGACAATAAACCACTTCAGGTAAGAATGTCAAAGTTAAATTTATTTGTAAATCTCTTAACTAAATCGCGATCAGCTTAGGTATGGAATTGGAAAGAATCGCTACATAAAAGTTTGCACCTACTACCATACGACTGACATTAAACACTCCGTGGAAGACGGATTAATATATCCTAAGATGCATTATGATGTGCAATAAAATGTGTGTGTGTGTATGTATAGCGAATGTTGATGAAGAAGAATACTCAATGATTTATTGCATGTCATAATACTACTACATAGGTGGACTTATAATATATACTACCTCTATCCTATAATAATACCTCTATCCACGTTATTACAGGCCTTATTGTGTGCACATAACCTTATTTTAATTATTGTCTATTATCGTAGGCTGTATACGGGAGATTTGGAATGAGAACACAGTACCGTTGCTCAGTTCTACATCACAACGCGAATCCATCTTGGTGTGACGAAGCCAAGATCCGCCTGCCAGCAACATTGACTTCTCAACATCATTTGTTGTTTACTTTCCATCATATATCCTGCGATCTCGCGAAGAAAAACGATACTAACGTTGAAACTTGTATTGGGTAAGTATTTCTATTATTTGTCCTTATCTGTGGGTACTCTATTATGTTTAAACCCTAATGTTAGTTCAATCTCATGTTAAAGGTCATTGTATGGAAAAAAAACTCCGGCAGACAGAAATGTCTAGAAATTGTCCATGAAATTCCACCCATTGTATATTAAGCTATAACTTTTTTCTCCCATCGATTTCAAATATAATACCTACCTATATATTATGTTAACTGGTCTTGTATATACATATACATTTAATACCATTTTCGTTAGTGCCCGTGCTGGGTCGGAATGCGCCCAATGATGACCTTTCATAATTTGAGGTAAATTTACAAGAACCTTTTGCAGTTTACTTTGACCAAAGACCAATGTGAAGCAGCGCTAACTAGCTAACCAGTTACTAGAAAACGTACAGCGCCCTTACCATGAACTCTTAAAGCAGGACAGTTTAAGATGTGAAAGCGAGACACCGCTACGTGCAGTGTAATGCGGCGTCTCGCTTCCACAACGTAAACTGTCCTGCTTTAAAAGTTCATGGTAAGAGGGCAGTACAGTGATGCGATGTAGCCACATCCGATGTTTAAAAGAAAGGTTCATCAATCTTCTAGCTTCATTTGGTAGTCATAATCATATCCGTCGTTATTGTTCATTACAAACAATGCCTCATAGGGACCATTAATAGCAGTGTACGAACTCATTAAATTCACATCAGTCTTTATCATATATTTATTTACAGATACTCGTGGGTACCGCTATTGAAAAACGATAAGTTAGCTGATGAGATCGTTAATTTACCTATAGCAACACATTTGCCGTCTGGATATTTGTCTATTCAGCCACTAGGACTTGGGAAAGGGGTATGTTCTTTTAAAACTTCAGTTATTTTTTACTTGATTGGTAGGCTGAAAACATGACTACTTTTTTCTCTTACTAATTGACTTCTTATGTCCATCGATGTGAATTAAGTGTTTGTGTAAGGAGTCTAGCCTAAACTAGTCACGTCTCTAACATTTATTATCTGTATCTGTATTTTTCCGAGTGCTTAAACAAGGTTATATCTATACACAGAACGCAGGTCCAGAAGTTGTATGGGTAGAAGGGGAGAAGCAACTATTCCGTTGTCAACTAGTACTGGACTCGACAGTAGCGACCCGGGACACACATTTACATAATCTGTTCAACCAAGCTGAGAGGCTCATCAAGTCGAGCTCCCCCCCCACCTCACCGTCGCCGCCGCCGTGGAACGACGTGTGCAACGCGTTGAAAGCTGCGCACGCAATCAAAGTGAACTCGCTCGTAGCGTTCTTGCCAACTATTATGAATCAACTTTTCGAATTGATGGTAAATATCTGCAGTACATATTATTATGAATAATATACATACCTAGTATGTTATGACTGTTATATGCTCTACCAATTTTGGATTTGGATATTTTTGCATGACATGCTACTTATTAAAGTAACCTGCCCCAATTAATTTTCTTTACAAAATGTTACCTGCTATTAAAATGTATCGATATTTAATAAATCGCAACACAAAAATTAATTTATACATTGAATATCGTTATTATTTATAAAATTTGTATAAGTCAAAGTTAAAGCATTTTTTATTTATTTACAGACAGTAGAAAAAAGTTACACACAAGACATGGGTTATCAGATAGTCAAGCTAATTGTGCATTTCGTTCATATGATACATGACTTCGGCCGAAAGGATTTGCTTGACAGCTATGTGAAGGTAAGATTTAGTATGAATTACAAGCAAGTTGTTTTATTTTGATTGCCAATAGAAGAACATTTAATACTGATAATGCCTAATATGGTGAAAATTGGTTACAAATATCCATTTTTATATAATTAATTTACGTAACCACTAACCACATTTTTATTGTGTTAAGAAAGATACTTTAATTAAGATTACCCAAAACATATTTAACTTTTAAAAATAACAAAATGTGTTCGTAAGAAAACTACTGTTAACTATAGCAAAATAACGTAAACTGTTAACTAAAAAAATATAATATATTTCGGTCGTAATACTTTGTTTTCAGTATGTATTCAATTGCGTTGAATTTAAACTGCATACGATGTTGACTGCGCCGCTGCACATGTTTGTTGATCCCAACCAACCCGACTTTCTATTGGGAAACAAATTCATGCAGTATTCCGGATTCTTTTTCGACATTATCACGAAAAGTATGGCCCAGTATCTTATCAATACCGGAAGAATTAAAGTGAGTACTTCCTTCCTTATTTAAACGATATTAGAAGGAAAACCGTCAAGGATAAAATATAATATCATAATCTTTGTAACTACTATTGACCTATGTTTTTAAAGAACATTACTCCAACCACAGAATGTATATATTAAATATTATAGTTGTACCTAAGGTGTAAAAAAAATACAATAAACATAACTACATTTTCTGGCCATCAGAAAATTACTTCTTTTAAAAACACATACATCTAAATATGTTCAATTTTGTAATCATTTCATATGGCATCCTCAATACATGAAGCTGTGACAAATTATTTTTACACGACTGCCCAAAAAAGGAGTGTAATGTTTTCAGGGTTCATGTATGTATGTTTGTATGTGAGTTTTTTTATTCCACCATGACTTCTGAATGCCTGAACCGATTTTGATGTATGGAGTGTCGCTAGAAACCTTACACTATAGCGAGTAATTTTTTTTATTTTTTTATTTAATATTTATTTGTTTTAGATGTCCCGTCACGAAAGATTTCATGGCGATCTGTTGGAAAATATTGAGAAATTAGTATCGACGGTAGAGCCCTCTTACATATTACAACAGCCAATGCAAACACATATATTCAATAAGAATCTTGCCACGTTTTTAAAGGTAAGTTAAACACTATATATTACACTATAATGGCGAAAGATTGTGAGTGTGTTTGTTACCTATTCACGCACAAACAGCTGGCATTTTGCTAAAATTTAGTATGGAGGCAGATACCCTGGATTAACACATAGGCTACTTTTCTACTACTACTACTATCCCGAAAAATGTAGCGGGTAACATCGCGGGGCGCAGCTAGTTATTCATATATTTAAAAGAAAGTACCTCATTTGCAGAAAGCGAGAACGACTGACCGACATTATCTTAATTCCAGTTCAGACCAGTAGTATAATCACCTAGTTATGGACTGGACATAGGATTATATATTATTCGCTAAAGTCTCCTGGTCAATTTCATCCATATCTGTTTAGTCGTTACGGCATGATTGGTTAACGAACATCCAAATTGGCTCATTTAATTTTACAGTAGGGTTCAAGTGACATTTATAGCCAACATAATACTATGTACCTATGCTTATCTTAACTTATTGTTATTTTTACAGTCTTGCCTATCTTTCATGGATCGAGGATTTGTATTTCGACAAATAAAGAAATATATCGATAAGTTCAAAGTTTGCGACCCAAAAGCTTTGTTTGACTTCAAATTCACGTTTCTGCAAACAATTTGTTCTCATGAGCACTTTGTGCCGTTCAATCTGCCATTGCACGCCAACAAGTTGTCAAGAGATGGCGATGAAGGTAAGAATTCAAATGATTAACATTTTAAACGGATAATTGTGATAATCTTTGTGGGTCTACGCTAACAGTACGCATCTGCGTGCATGCGTGTGTGTGTCGTGCGATATTAGGTACCTATATTGTAATGATCCTGCTTTATGCCTTTTTGTAATAATAACTGTACCTGGTAGCCTACATGATATGACGATGATAGCAGAAATGACGCAAAGCAACGCTATAGCGCTGTAAATAGTAGCTTTGCGGGATTGTCATGTGTGTAAACTCTTTAAGCGATATAATAAGAAGTGGTTAATACGAACACTCACGCATATACGTTAGAAATATGCGCAACTTAGCGGACGCCCTTAAAGCCTTTATCTAAACGACTCTTACTTTCACACAGATCCTGCGCAGCTGAAACTCAGTGAAGATTTTATTATGCGCCACTTTCTTGCGGGAACCCTACTAAATCAAGTATTCCCTTGTTCCAAATATGTACATTGCTAGCAAGCTTTGGAGCATGATACATGCTTTCATACATTATTAATTATTCCCCTAGCAAGTTTACTTATTTTTATATTTATTTAGGTTGAGCAGTCATTACGCGAGGCGCCATTAAAACGTAGGGCTGCCCTGAGCGTTCTGCGGGCGTTGTTGACTAAACATGAACACGACGACCGGTACAGAAGCCGGCAGTGCCGAGCTAGGCTCGCGTACTTATACTCTCCGTGGCTAACCATTGTTCTAGGTTAGTATCTTAGTTACACATTTTAACACTAAACTATTTAGGTTAACATTTATCATGTTTCCATGCACGCTCGTGAACTTAGTGGATCTCAGCGCGAACGCTTGCATTTTATGATACACTAGCGGCCCGCTCCGGCTTTGCACGGGTATAAAATATATATTATAAGTATTTCTCCACTATTTAATGGATGTTATTATTATACATATAAACCTTTCTCTTCAATCACTCTATCTATTAAAAAACCGCATCAAAATCCGGTGCGTAGTTTTAAAGATTTAAGCATACATAGGGACAGAGAAAGCGACTTTGTTTTATACTATGTAGTGATTGTTACATACATTTTCATGTCATTTTAGAAAATGCTCACCGTCTCATAACCAAAAGCCTGGCTAGTCCACTAGTAGAGAACGGCCATGATAAGGTCGATGGAGACGCTACCGTGCACACAGTGCTCAGCAATACGCAGAAAGAGGCGGCGTCGGCAAACAGCACTCCTCGAAGAAACAGGCTTACTTTACACTTCGAACATACACCTATCAGAAATTCTGCTCATTTTAAGGAACCGCCATCGATTCCAATTAATAATATGTATGGCAAGGGTGAGTATGACAATTATATTCATAAGCTTAATAATTAGGCTCAGATTAACACTTTTAAGATAGTTTTCACTGTATTACACCGTCTTACAAGTCTGAGTCTAAATTTTTTGGTGTGTAGTGTGAAGTCACATAGATTAGAAGTCACACATAATATATCTGAAAAAGATATGAATAATAAAAGGTTTGAAAAATGAGCGACCGAATTTCCAATGGCATTTTTCATACCGTCATTTAAAAAGAATTGTATAAACTTTAAATGACATACCATTCGAGAATTCTTTGATCTTACTTTAGTCATTTCTACTAACGTGATAACTTAACTATCATTAAAAACACTGTATTTTCTTAGATCACGCCAGCAATGTGTCGCAAAGCTCTCTAGAATCCGTTTCAACGATGTCTGGCGGCGACTCTCTTCCTAGAAACATAGGGAGACTAGATTTGAGCGAAATTGGAGACCAAGTCAATAGGTAAATACTGTTTACAGATTGTTACTCAACAATGAACTTTATAGATAGGTATATAACTATTGTTTTTGTATGCAGGTTTGGTGTGATGTCCGCTGAAGAAGTCCGAGACGTCCTCTTGTGTTTTCTCTTTGTTTTAAAGTATTTGGATGACGAAAGGCTAGTCGACTGGTGGAAGACGCAATCGCAGGCTCAGCAGCAATCTTTCTTTAATGTTTTAGAGTAAGTTGTTGTTGCAGTTTGAGTCTTAAGTCTATGAAACAAGACTCACAGTGGTATGACCTAATCAAGTATCAGGAACGTTTATAAATTTACTTTTGCATTTCACAGAATATGTGCTGAGCAATTCCAATATATAGGCAGAAAGAAAATACTATCAGAAATGAAAGTTACAACCCCAGACTGTAACGGTAAACCTAAACCTGTGAAAGCCAGGACCTTGCCAGCTCGAATGAGTCCTCCCGACTTCTCGAAAGAACCCCCAATTGTTGTAGAGAAGAATAACACGGTTAACAGAGAAAACCTTATCAATCCATCTGTTACAACTGGTAAGTTTCAGTTGTTTTTGTAATCTCTTTGGTGTAGGTACTAAGTATATTAAAGAATTCATCAAAACAATTTATGCTATATACAAAATATCTTTACAGACTGATAGGCTGCTGGAAATCTTATGGAGCTATCACTTTTTTCTTTTGACAGAATTAGAAGCAATAGCGGAACATACAGTGTTATCAGCCAGTTTTCTTGCTACGGAAGTGGGCCTCATAATAATAGACCGCGCATGTCTCTTCATGAAGAACCTAGGGGCAGCCGACGGTGTGGCCGCAAAGCCCTATCTGAAGCTACTGCAGTACCCGCAAAGCGAAACCTTGTATAAACATCTGTTTGCTGCCTTGAGAGCGTATATAAATCAGTTCTCTGAGACTTTGTTTGAAGGTAAGTGTTCATGAGTACGACTTGAGCTTTGATTTATCCATGCAAAGGTTTAGTTTAGGTATATTGTGTAAACTTAACCGACGTGTAAGAGGAGTGAGATGCGAGTAAATGAGGCGAAAGAAGTATGTCAGAATCGTAGCAAATAAAAATCCGTGGTCTCTGCCTACCCCTCTAGGAAACAGGAGTGACTTTATGTATGTATAGTATATTGTGTCACTGCTATTTTTACACTATCTGGCATTATATTATTTTTTGCAAGCTTATCATATATTAGTTACGGGTTCTGCAATTTTAGTTCAAGTCGTCATAGATCGTCGTGTGTCCTATGCAATATATGGCGTGTATCTTACATTTCATCGCCTGTCACGACTCTCTCTTCCGAATTTCGAAGGGAACTGTATTCCTAACCAATGGTTACATACGTTTTCTTTTATCATCATCATCAGCCTATCTCAGTCCACTGCTGGACATAGTCCTCTGCTGTAGCACGCCACGTTTTCCTTACGATTGCTATATAATCGTGAGTCGTTGTCAGGCGGCAGCACGGTGTGCTCGGGCGTGGTGGCGGCGGTGGTGCGGCTGTGCGAGGCGCGCGCGGCGTGGCTGCGGCGCGAGGCGGCGGCCGCGCTCTACTTGCTCATGCGCGCCAACTTCCAGCACGGCAGCGGCGGGGACCTCACCAGGGTGCATCTACAGGTACTTACACTATCCACTGATACTTCTTTTTAAGAGTTGTACATATACAAAAAATTGCTTCAAATATTTTACTATGCACAAACAATAATGTAAAGATCGAACCCGATGCGGCCGTCCACCCACTTTTTACCAGTTTTTTTTACAGTTATACGATAATGGGCCATAATACAAAATAATAAAATCTTAATATCGCAACATAGTGTTAAACTACTAAATCTTCGAACTAAATTACTTAGTGATCAATTTGTTAGTGTAAAATCCACTATCATTACAAACAGTTATATAGTACAACTACACTGCTTTAATTTATATTTTGCACCATTTTTTTTTTCTAAAGTCACGCCTGTCCACATTCAGGTTATAATGGCTGTATCAAAGCTGCTCGACAACTCTACCGCACTCAACTGCAAGCGTTTTCAAGAATCACTCTCTGTCATCAACTGTTTTGCGACTGGCGATAAAGCTATGAAAGGAACAGGTAAGTTATGTTTGCATTTATTTTACGATATTTTATTCTTTAAAGTAAGTCCCAGAATTTAAAAAAAATCCTATGAAGAACCTTCTCTAGTCTTATTCTGTACCGACTTCAGTCATTCATCAGTCAATATTGTAATCAGGTTTATCAAGCGAAGTGGCGGAATTAATGCGTCGCGTGCGAACAGTAGTTGGAGCGCGGGCTCGTCTCGCTGGCGTGGGGGGAGTGGGAGCTTCTGGTAAGTATCATAAGTCTACTTCATGTAGTGATTATCTTAATATCTTAACGGGATGTGTGATAGTTTTTTTAAAATCGCATCATTAACAATTAATCTTTTATTTGCGCGTTCCTTGTCTATCTTCTATGTAAACTCTTAATATCATGTACAACACTTCTCTTTATCTTAATTATTTATTAACTCAATAAATTAATCTACATTATGATCATCACATCTACAGTCCGTCTTAACCCACAGCCGGGTATAAGCCATCTCTTGTGCCAGTCCCATCCAGGTTCCAGTCGCAGTGTATCCACATTATACTAACACACGAACGTGTAATGAACTAGGTGCGGGTAGCGTGCACCTGGCGGAGCTGCAGCACGCACTGGCTGCGTCATGCCGCGCCACGCCGCGCCTGAGGCACGCCTGGCTCTCCAACCTCGCCGAACATAATGCCCGCCAAGGAGATCATGATGAGGTATCTATTGTATTCCAATATAGGTAGATTTACTAGAAAACGTACGCCTATACTGGAAATTAAGCCATAAGGTTGAAAATATATACTTTCTACTAGAACTAATTGTCACCGGCCGGGACATAATGTTATATTCTTCTATAATATCCTACACTTCTCGAGTAAACACACTCAGTGGCTAAGCCAAGCTTCTAATTAGCAGATTCTATACCTTACAACTGTACTTACGGTAATTATTGTTTCACAGGCCATGTGTTGTCAACTGCATATTGCTGCACTCATAGCAGAGTACCTCAAGCTACGCGGAAAACAGCCCTGGGGTGCGGACGAATTCGCCGAGATATCACTAAACATCCCACGCGACGAAACTGGCCTCAAAATTGATGAGGGTAAGTAAAACACTATTTGCACAATAACAATAATATACTTTAATTTCAGTGACCTACAGTCCATTTTTAAATACCACAGCCTAATTCATCGATTTGTCAAAAGCACTAAATAATCTTAGTTTCCATTGTATAACTATGTATTAGGAACGAGTTTGCAGTCTTTGTTATAGTTGTGTGACACTATATATTTGGTTAGCTCTTTGAACGTCTCGAGAGCACAAAAGGCGTTGCACCCGGGTACTTCCATGAGACGTGGTTCGGCTGAGTCATCATCCCAGTAATATATCTGAAAAAAAAAAAACAGTAGCAAGAAGTATAACTGGTGTTTTTAATGGAATAAAAGTTGCAATTTCATTGAGGTGTGATTTAAAGTCAGTCAAGCAGAAAGATCATAGGGCATGCTGTTGACTTCGTTAATGTAGTCTGTCTTGAAAAGATACGGTTTGAAACACTTTAAAACGGGGAATATATTTAAGTACACGCTTCACTACTTCTACTAAATTGTTTTAAGGTTTTTGATAAAGAACCGTACGCACCGATTCCATTATTCGAATATACTCTTTATATCTTTAATATTAAGGCGCATTTACTAAAATAATATTTAAAATATTAGTGAGATTAGCACAGTGAAAGGTGTAAACAGATTATCTGTAGGACCTTCAATTGGTTTTACAGTCGTAACAAACTACATTTCGGTCACGATTCTAAGGTTCAATGTTTACTTTCATAATGAAGATAGTTAAGTAATAATTATTTTAAGTATCCGTAAAGAGAATTTCACGAGTATCTGTAAAGCAACAGTTTAATTTTAAAATTTCTTCGAAGTGAACGACTATAAAATCGGTAAGTTTTAATCTACCATTGGACTCAATGTCCAATAATCATAACTCAAATGCGGTATTTTCATTAAGCTTTAGCTTAATATCTATTTAGCTAAAACTTAATGAAAATAAGTGTTGTCGAATTTGTTATAGAAAACTATTTGTTCCATTAATTTAAAATTCAGTACCATTTCAACCTAAAAAAAATTTGTAAGTCAGTCAGAAAAACTACCCTGTATAGTTTAACTTTTAACGTTCGTTACCTTAAATCCGTATCGCTGTCCATCGGCCAAAGTCTTCTGTTCCTTACTAGACTGCGGCGAAGGGCGCCTCTCATGCAACTCAAATAATAGGGCTGCTCCGGGGTCAGGCAAACGCGGGGGCGGGGCCACGCATGCGCCCAGCAACGCAGCTACAGAAACAGGAGTGCCCGTGCGCACTACCATACGAAGTTGAGATTCTCCCACGCTGTTACTGCTTGCTTCCTTTATTATTTGTTGAAGTAGTGCACCTAATTAACATAAAATAAAATATATAATATAATGGCACTATTATGTATATACTAGATTTTCTACCTCTTTTTTAAGAATCATATTAGCATACCTACAGTCTTAAATCCATATTATTTATTATTATGGCCTTGGCATTAATACTTTATATGCTAACTTACATAATCCGTTCACAATATTCGGTACAATTTTTCTTAGCGTTTGACTCCTTTTGAAATGATAAAAAAAATCGTAACTAATTTTCACAATAATAATGTAAAACAGCGTGTAGAACAATTATACTACGTTTTCGGTGCGTTGACCTGCTCAACAATTCAGTAAAAACGCTAAATAAATACGTGCGCGACGGACTCTTAGTTTTTATATGAATACTTAACAAAATTGTATTTCTTACCCCCACTGAGTTTTCTTAATAGATTATTGTGAAACATCATCGAGTACTCCAGTCTAGCTACATCCATCAGTTTTCTTTTCACATGTTTTGCCCATTTCGGATTCGCTACTTTGATGTCGTCCTGTAAAAAATGTGATTAAGTAATCATACTTTATTTTAATGATAAAAAAAAGGCTTCCCACAAACCTGTATCAGGAATAAATTGTTCAGGTAATACGCCTCTTGTGGCGTGCTGAAGTTCGTATTGGTCATTTGCGCGATCTTATGGAAAAGGTCACGGTATGGCAACAATAAGCCTTCGTCAGTAAATGCTTTAAGTATCCTGTCCTTTTCTTGCTTGTAACGAGGACAGTTCTCTTCGTACAGTAGCTAAAAAAGATTAATGGTTTATTACCAAAAGAAAACAAAATACTATTTATCATCCGTACCCATTTGCACTTAAATCAAGTATTTGACATTTATTATTATTTTTTTCATTTCAATCATAGATTTTAATTTTTTGCAATAAGCGATAATTATTACTAATAACCATCGCTGTATAAGTATATGTGAGCCACTTACAAAGTCTTGTCGTCGTGGTGGATATTTGTAAGGCACCGGTTGCCAAGGCAGCGTCTCATTCCACTCTTGCTCCGCTGACGGCGGCCATAGTCCCGCCGAGATCAACAAAGCTGTCATTTTACTCAGATCTGTGTCCGATGATATCACGATGTTGCTCTCTTTATATAAAAACGAGATTTAAAAATAATGAACTCAAAATCTAAAATTACAATTTGAAGAAATAATTACCACTCAGGTAGTAAGGTCCCAAAAACTCGTTATATCTTTTCCTAAGTAATGCGCCCATTTCGAATGTCAACATTTTCCCCTCCTGAAATAAAAGTACGCCTTGTCTTAATAAAGTCCGCTCCCCTTGCAAATGCTTTTCTATTAGAGCTATGTGACGTGCGCCAAGCAATAAATCATTATTAGTGGTCGACAGCAATCTGCGTGTCTGCCGACACCTCGTTCCCGTTTAAAGCAGTGCGCGACCTTCGGCTATCGGGACTACCTCTCTCATTCGGACCGGGAAGCGGACGCTTCGTTGTAAAATCATTAGTCTTCGGTCGTCCTTCTGGTCTGACCCTTAACTAAAGTTCCGGACATTCATTGCCACGGCTACGACTGATATGTAATATGTGTCACGTAATAAAGGTTTTATTGCCGTTTATCATCGAATTATGCATTTCTTTAATATCATAATAGGTTCTTTATTATGGTTAAATATGACTGACTGCATGACTCAGTTTATTTGTTTAGTATTTGTTACTGACTGATTCTTATCCATAGCTCGTATACCTGAGCGATGACGTACAAGGACGAAGTAACAAGTGCTCTTTTGTTACCCTGCCAGTATTGTGTGAGTTCGGGATAGAGGAGTGCCAGCGCATATGGGTGATCTATATGCAGATCCTCATTGATAAAGAGCGACAGCCACGGTTATGGTTTGTTTACGTCAGAAGCCATTCGTCACGGTCGGCGGACACCTAATTTAATGTATCGAGGAACTACGCCAAAAGTATCCATTGTCAAAATTGCTTCTCTCGTGGGTTCCCATGAAGCTACATAAAACTACATAATAAAATGATGATAAAATATCGCAATGTATATAATGTTTGCTATAATATTAACTGGGCTGAATTGGTAAAACTCTATAAACTAGTTAATTTTTGTATGTTTTTTTATCTTCTTTATTGTATGTATATTAAAACGGTAAAGGAAAACATTGTGAGGAAGCCGGCACACTTGCGAGATTTTTCAACTGTGTGTTAGAGGCCTACAGGCGGTTTAAACTCTGACACTAAGTTGTTCATTAACTATACGATAAGAAGATATATGATTATGTAAATTGTACTTACGTTAGTCATAGCGCCTGCACCGTATGGTGAAAATACGTGGTCAGATGGAGGAATCCCAAGCATAGCTAGTTCACCTTCGCTAGGGGTACGTTCCCCATGAGACATAAGCTGCAAATGTATGGAAAGCGTTGAAAAAAATTACTTAGTTAGAAAATTAATTAACCTATTAAACATTCTATTAAATGCCGTACACGGGTCTCTAAGAACAGTTCTTGACCTAATAATAATATTTATATTAATGTAAACTACCTCGGCTGTACATAATTTTGTATTTACTCCCAAATTTCTTAAAATCTCTCGTCCGTTATAAAATCTATTAGGTACTATAATAAACTACTTTTACGGACAAATTTCTGGCCATGGTGTTTTAAACCATTCAATCAAATATAACTTGATAACCAATACTGCGATCCCCAAGCCGCTTGCCAAGCGTGGGGATTATGGCAAACCCCCCCCCCCCCCCTTCTAAGGGGGTGGTCTTTGTCCAGCAGTGGACGTCTTCCGGCTGATGATGAATCAAATATATAATATAGAAAATTTCACCGTGTTTTTAAAAGTAATAATAATTTTTAATTTACGACTAAGTTACGTTTATTTAATTGCTTTTTGTATATTTTATTCAAAACAATACGTAGTTAGAGTTTCAATATTATCTTTACACAGATACAGAACGGTCTACACTACAATAAAATGGATACCTAAACATACATTATTATTTTAATAGCCTTACCACGTGTACTTGACGGAGTACAGTCACGTCAACAGTTGAATCTTTCATCAGGATCACTGCTACGAGGGCTGTTTTAAAACAACGATAAAATATAAAACGTAGATTAAAAAATATAATGTTTAATACATGGCTAACCCTTTCCCTGTCCAGTATGTCACATGATATACATGGCTACTGTTTAACTATTGTGTCTACCATCTGGACAGGCAATCTGCTAAGATATGCGAAAGTTTATGAATATTTACCAGGCTGTAACGCCGGCCCCTAGAGACAAGTGGCAAAATGCTTGACGAATAAAAATGGATTAGAATGATAAATGTATGGAGATGACATAAAGTTTCGACTATGTTATCGATGATATACGTCAAACACATATATTTTTCATCCTATCCCATTTGTATTCATCAAACGTTTTGCCACTTGTCTAGGGGGGCTCTGAACTAGTTCGTACGCGGTTTTAACCTTAGAGTGTATTTTCAAACTTTATAGTAGAGAGTCAACAACTCTAAGCCGGGGATAGTCGGGGTGTACAAAGCGTCATTCTCGTTAAGCAAACTTTCTACTAGAACTCAATAGTGAGTCATTCAACATGATACCCTCAGGAAGCGCGACCACACCTAGCTGTGTCTGTCTATACGGGCTTTATATGACAAACAGTACATGTTTTCAATGTTCCTTTCCCTTATTTGTGTGATGTGCCGGGTATTCATTCAATGCACCGATGCCCTGTTTTGTTATTGAAAACATCTTCAACTGCTGTAATACTTTACTGCAGTCTTACGTTTTAACGTTGAGAAGTATTAATGCAATATTCTCACATTGTTTCTAAAAATATAAAAAGTAAGTGTTAGGCTCCCCTCATTGGAACACATACCGGCGATGAGCGAGATGCCCACCAACACGCCGAGGCAGCAGCAGGTATGTTCTATGCGCATGCCCTGCGCCGGCGCCGCTTCCGCCGCGTTGGTCGGCTCCTCCTCGGGACCGCCCTCTTTCCTGCGCAAACGCACCACAGTGTTTAACTAAACCTACATAACTGTTACAGGTGGTAAATTTTTCTTCTAACTTTACTAATTATGTGGTAATCAAAACATTTATCTCTTGTATTCAAATGAATATAAATGTTATTTTAAGGCATCGCAAAAATATTCATTATTAATAGAGTAAATTCATGGTTACTTTACATATTCGATAGTAAAGTTATGTAAATTCGGATTGTTACACGTGATCTTGTAATAACTTCGTTTGGACGAAAACATCCGTTTCATTGGATGATGTATCAAGATGTCACTCACATTTTCCTCCGCCGGGTCGGCAGCTCTACATTTTAATTCGATCTTAATCGCGTTTTAGACACTTACGGTAACGCATAATTCATTATATTTATTGTTGACACATAAAACACAAAAACGTCTTTAGCTTGCACTTTGTAAACGTTAGCTAGGAATGGCGGCTTGCGGTGCGAAGCAGGAAACGCACGGTGTGCGAGGCGGGGTTCCACTGAGATCCGTACGGGACGCTTGCCATGCGAGATTCACGGTCGCGGCGACCTGTGCCCGCGCAGATGATTGACTTTGTCCAATCGATTGTACCACGGTGCCTATTTACACATGCGTGCCAACATCGTCTGATGTTGATAATATGTTAGACGGATGGTACGACGCCCTTGTTAACCTCAACGTGAATGAAAATCTGATTTAATCGCACAATGTGATACCTGTGTATTCATTCCACAATTGACCATACAAGCTAGTTGCTCATTCATAACAATGTAACTGGTAATATTTTTAATTTAGACATCCCAGAAACTACCTAGGTAAAATTTACAATTTAAGCCATAAGACAAAATACAGGCCAGTCTGGATTTGAGAATGGTTGTCAGAGAAAATAAATTTATTTACTTTGCTTTGCGGGTTTTGTTTTTAGAGGGCCGTTTGTTGTTATATACCTATGTTAATTTAACTTGTACATACACTGCCGAACGATATGTTGTCTAAGTAAATATTGTTTAGGGATTATACGTAATGCCACATTGCACCAACCACTAGTAACACACGAGATACGGACAATGATAATTTCTTGCTGGTAGTTTATTGTGAATATATTATTATAAAACAAAGAGTATGAATAGCAGTTACATGACAATTTTATTCTGCATGAGGGTGCTTTGATTCGCTGATAGTGTAAATTAAAAGATTGCGCGCGCGCTGCCGTGCGAACGTACAATGCCTTCCGCCTGCCCTATCCTGGTGGGGGGTACTGAAAGACAATTTTACAACAACGACCTCGCATTCTTTGATAGCTACCTGTTAGTATCATCAAGATTTACGGAAGTTACAACAACGAGTTTTTCTAAAAAAAATGGACTTCAAAAGTCCACAAAATATAGTCAGAAAAGAAATACTCATACTAGTCGTACCAACATATTTTACATGAGCACAGATGAACCATTGAAAACTTATATATTATATTTTCAGTTTAAACTCATTCATTCTTCAGTCAGAGACCAAAGGTTCAAACTTATTACCTACTCAACAATTGCAAAAATATAAATGATTTTACTAAGTAGGTACTTACTTGATACAAAGTACGTTTGTTAAGTGCACCATCTACCTTTATTTTCTTGTATTATTTATTTAATCCACACTTTGCCTGTTTGAGAACACAATTAAGATGTTAGAGGAAACGTTGTTCTCATAATTCAATGGCCGGCTTACTGCGAATGATAATATCTAATCAAATTGTAGCTGCATCATGCGGTAGCTAGATGTTCTGTGTTTTAATATACTTACATATTTGCATTAATTCTGTGTACCATTCGTTTTATGATGGTGATAATATGCATTGCTTTCCTAGATTTATTATGATACCATGTAGTGGTAGCTATATCATTTATTGTTGTCTTATACAATGCCAAAACATCTTGAAGTAGTCAAGATGCAAGTCCTAGGATTGTCTTTTCAGGAATATTTTACAAGGTAAAGAAGTTTAATAGTTATCATTCCAGCTACAGCATTCAATTAACATGGGTAGTATGTACCTCAGAGTAAGAGTGGCAAATATTTAGGTTTCTCAAGGACAGATATATCATATTCAAAAAGACATTTAGTGAGTGACGCGAATTCACGGCTGTCAATGTTGTACGCACAACATTGACAGGCGTGAATTCCCGTCACTGACTCAATGTCATTTCAAGAATTCATCAATGGGATGCCCCTAGGCCCTGTGTCGTTGACCTTGACTACTCTAATACATACCTTTCCCTGAAATGTGGTATAAATGATGTACGATAAAACTTCTTATAAAAAAATTTACAACTAGATTTTATATTTTAACTTTGTAAAAAAAGAGGAAATAATTGTGTCTACCTGTAATGAATTTATTTTTCATGAAAATATTTTTTAGTTTAATATTTTCATTTTTTTTTTAATAAATTGTCACTTATTGTTAAATTTTAAAAAAAGGGGTTAGTCATAGCTACTATTGTACTCAAAGCGAGGCCATGTCAGATATTATGTAGTCTTAAAAACAAATTTTGATGCGCTACCTGTACAGAGTTCACACACCAGCCAGTTGTCATAAATTGACTTTGTCTAGTGTCAGGAGTACGATTTATACATAATTGGTGCGGGAAATAAAACGAAATTATTAAAAATCACAGCCACTTTATTCGTGTCAACTATTACTAAAATCTGAATAAATAAACATGTACTATAATTCTGTTAGAATTTTGCAGCGTTGATCCATTTGGTCCTTGGACCACACCACGTCTTGCATGAGGCTCACGAACTTATCATAGTTGCAAATCAGTTCACCTCCACAACCGCCGATTGGTAGAATCTCTCCTGGACCTCCAGCATCTTTGGCGTACACAGCCTAGACGAAATGTCATTATTATATTTAAATAGTACATACCACAAAATTAGAAAGAGATAAAAATACCCATTGACCCTCTAAAAATTTTTTGGCTCTAGTCTTATAAGTAATATAAAATAACTTAAAACATAACATCAAGCCTGTATTTCCATTATAGTATAACCAGATTATGCCAGCTATGTCATAAGCACAAATCCAGACTCCGTGCTGCTACTGAGAATTACGTAATGGAAAAAACTAGTACCACTTTGCCCGACCCAGGATTCGAACCTCAGGCTTAGCGTTTAGCGACCACTAGACCATCGAGGCACTCACTTTTATGAAAATAAGTAAATTAAGAAAAGAGATTTATTAAACAATAGAAGCACTTGCGGCACAAATGCGGTTAATAGCATAGCATTGATGTTACTTTTATTATATTAAAAAATCCCACTGCATAAAGAAGTTATCGTGCAATTTTTGCACTCATTACAAGTAATAGCTTGACTCGATAAGAAGCGAAATTAAGACCAAGACATTGTTTAGTTAACCAGTAGTTCCTTCCTAATTAAGGTCCTTAGTCATAATTTTTTATGAAATTATGTATGTTCCGTACAATAATATTAACAGCAACTATTTAATTCCCTCTCATCCTTTTTCAAAAACTCACCGAAAATCCATACTCTCCAGTCTGCTTTACTCTTCTTAGTTCAAGCGAAAAGGTCGATCCATAGTGAGGCTGGTGGGCCTCAAACACTCTAGCCGCAGCCATCAAGGCAGCCACGTTGTTCTCATGGCCAGAATACAGATACATCTTCGGCACGTCTCTATTCCCGGCGATAACCGAGCTCGTTGTGTTCAATATCGATTGCATCCATACACCTTAAATCATGTTTTTGAATTAGCAATGACTTTTTTATAGTCCATTATCCTCCATCCATAATCATGCCTATGATCCCCGAAGGCGGTGTTATAAGGTGTGGAGCCTATTACACTCGGGCCTATATATATACGTTGCTGCCTGTCCCGGTAACGAAGGGCATTGTATTCTTAGTACGCCCTACACGGAATAAAGAAACTTAATCAGCCTAAATAAAAAACAATCTTATAAAACTTACATTATTCTCACTTTAATAGAGATATTAACCCCTGTGTTTGTTTCGAGATTTCTTCTCAGAGGTAGTCAGTAAATACCGCCGCCATCTAGTTACTTCTTTATATAAAATTTACGTGTAAAAGTAATTATGAAAACCTATTTACTAATAATAAATCGTTTATTTATTTACCTGCAGTTAATTGTACCAATTCTGCATTATAAAATTGTACAGCATACTCAAGTTTCGTCATAGATTTTATTTGTGCCATCACGTCCTGTGCCCACTTTGGAGTCTTTATACCAACATTACTCTAAAATAAATGCATGTGCTTGGTTAAGTATGTATTGATACATCCACACAGTAGATCATAAGAATTAGCTACACACCAATGTTTGGAATAAATTGTCTAAATAGAAGACATGGTCTGGTAATGTAATATTCGTACCAGTTTTCGAACTCAAATAACTGAACAAAGCTTGATATGGTTCTACCCATTTCTTGACTTCTGGCCGCTCGTATGTTTTATTCCTCAACCACATATACCGTGGACAGTTATACCAGTAGAGAAGCTGAAATATAAGTAGGTACGTTGAGTGTTAATTAAGCGCTTTATAATTCATTTAGCAATATTATACTGTATATATTAACTTAAAAAAATACAAATTGTGAAAACAGTTATCATGATAACTTCTCATCATCTATCCCACATTACGACATTATATATCTGATGAGAATTGAATTGATATAATATCATGGACGGTGGACCTATAAAAGGTTAAACTCTACGATTAAATAGATATGTAAAATGTATTGTCATTGCGACTGAAGCAAAAGATAGACAGACAGACAGAGAGACATTTTAACATTCATGATTGAACTATGGGACTTAATAGGAAACCAGTAATTAATTACACGTGCAATTTTATAAATAGTAGAAGAAAACCGGTTGGTTTATCATAATGTCGTTAACTAAATATAAAATAAATGAGGTCGTAGTTTATACTACATCTATTTATTTACAGTTTTTGTAAACATTAATGAATACTCACGTCGTCTTCATCAAACGGCGGTGTGTCATATGGTATAGGTTGCCAGTTCAAATTAGGATTCCACTTCTGTGCTGGCGGGGGTGGGTACAGGGCCGATAAAGCGGTCAGAGCTGTCATCTTCGTCCTCGCAATATCAGTGGTTCGTACTACAATCTCATCAGGAAGGTACAAAGTTGAGATGGTGCCGTTATAAAGCTCCCTAAGATACTTACCAATTAAGTAGCTACGTTGTTTTCCTTTCTGTTGACAGAACATGCAATACATATCAATTGTACGCATATTTGCATTAAAGAAAGAATGATAGGTATATTATTACGTTATGTTATATAATATAATTTTAATTAATTATTACATTATATAATTTATTCATATTTTTTATACGACAGTTGAGATTAATCTGGGGTTGTTTTGACAGGGCGTTGACATTAGTACCCCTTAGTTCCACCTATACCGTTTCTTGTGAGTATGCAACAGTTACAGCTGCCTTGTCAAGGATATACAGCAGTTACATACTTAGATACGAATATGCCTTGCACAAACCGAACACTTTTCTAATTTGCCTTATCGAATTTCTCAGAGACATTAAAGACCACTGCCATTTCGGTGACATTGTAGCTGCATATCTGTCTTTTCTAAGCCTAACACATAACAAAATGAAGTTTAATCAAAAGTCGCAGACGCGTGAGTGATGCTTGTACGCGCAATAGCTGAATTCAAGACCGTAGCTAATTACATTTATAGATTTATAAGTATGTACCTGCCTAAGTTTTATATTATATCGGTATTCGGTACCTACTATTTGTAGTTAAATTCAGTGTTTGTAAGTAGGTACATAATAAAATTATTGCAGTTATTATAATCTATATTATTATTGAGTTATAGTTTTTATCAGTTTAAGATTAATGTTTTGTTTTAGCTGAAAGAACGTCGGTTATTGTAATATTAGCATGGCCAATTGTGGTAATAGAGTAATTATTTAGTGCCAGATTAGTAAACCTAAGTTAATGTTTCTTAATCGAGCACTGTGTAAGTAACACTGTAATTACATTAACACACACCTCTCGAAGCTTTTACTTACGTTAGTCAGAGCCCTTTTCCCGTAAGGAAAGAAAACGTCTTCTTTTAAATCAAACATTGATGATGGTAATATTTCCAATTCTTCTTCGTCAGGTGTGCGGTCGCCATGGCGAAATATCTGTCAAGCATCAATGTTTTCCATCACTATTACTGAATTAGAATTTCTAAGCAAAAGTATAAAATCGTGCATAAAGGGTAATAATATCTAAAGTACATATTAATAAAACATTGCTTAGGACTAATAGTTTCGGCACGAGTTATTGAATTGTGAAATGATTGAACAGGGTTCGTTATTAAATAAATGACCTGCTATCCAAGAAGGATATCGAGGCCACGGCTGCCGGTCTTGACCTTCTGGTTGAATAATAATGCGTTGAGACATACCACGAAAACGAGGATCAATTCTGTGTCCGTCAAGGGATTGTCTACAGAGTCGATCCGATGAGGCGCTACCACACGACTTGCCGGCGGATCCTGCCCGCACACTCCCCCCACTAACATAACTACCATCACTAACACCAACCCCATTTTACAGTTATAGTTCAGCCGAACAGACTCAGCGGTCCCTTATCGGCGGGCGGTACGCTCGCGCGTTCGCGAACAGTTTTCGACTGCAATACACAGAGCCTCTGCTCCATTTATATAGAGATACATAGAATTGTGTTCCTAGAGGGCCGGCGGGACAACAACGCTTCAATAGTTGTGCGAATATTTAACGACGTAGTCTATCACGATACGTTATACCTAAAATTATATCTTTTTATTAGGAGCTAGCACAGCATCTCAATTTCGAAACAAATTAAAATGCATGTACCTAATTATGGACATGGACGCGGAAAAACAACGTTCATATTATTATGAGATTGTTATAGGTAATGTAGAATTTTCATGGTCACAATTTCATTCATCGATGTTTTCATACCATTTTCAGATTGTTAACGTAAGAAAACTTTATCTACCTATCTTTGTTATCAAGATAAATAAATGTTGCATTTGAGTATAAATGATTGAGAATGTTGTATGTTTGTGCATTCACCTATTCATAGTAAATACTCTAAAAATTATATGCCAAAAATTATACAAGGAATTTAGACACAATACAATTATAATGTTAATGGCCACTATTTATTTATCATACACAGATTTTTATTTATTCTATTCTAAAAATGTAGCTTATCATGTTAAACAAGCAATAATCACAACTAAATGTGATATCGTAGCTATTAGTACCAAGCAGAACCACTGCAATTTTTTTAAATAAAATTGATAATAAGTATGCAATTTCTTATTTCAGGTATGACCGACGTTCACTATAACGAACAAGCTCTCCTTGACCAGCTGATGATCTGTACAGAAGCCGTCGACAAAGCGGAAAGATACGAACTCCTGGGGCCACTGTATCGGCTCATTATACCAATTTATGAGCGGCGGAAGGATTACCAAGCACTTCTTGCTTGTTACCAGCACCTAACCAAAGCATATGCCAAAGTTATTGAAGTGACCAATTCAGGAAAACGACTTCTTGGTAGATTCTATCGCGTGGCCTTCTTCGGGAAAGCACATTTCGGCGAAGACGAGGAGGGCATCGAGTTCATCTACAAAGAGCCGAAGCTGACGTCACTGAGTGAAATCTCAGAGAAGCTACAAAACTTTTACGAGCAAAAGTATGGGTCTGGGAATGTCAAAATGATTATGGATTCAGCACCTGTAAGTGATTATTTCTTATATAATACTAACCAAACCAGCTGGCGATGCCACATTACCTAATTAGTGATAAAAAACAAGAAGTTATTAAAATACGTTGCCAGGCAAGTGATTTAGTAATAAATTAATTATACCGAAGATAGCTCTTGACAACTAACTGGTTAAACCAAATCTTTATAACATATATTTTGTATTGAATATAGCAAAAGTAAACGACGTAATTTATAAAAAAATATGGTGGAACTTACAACCAAGTTTTTTCTAGCAATTTGATGGATAAAGCTAATTGAATGATACAATATGTATATGTATTTTAGTGTAGAATGAAATGACGACCCGATTGGCTGTTTCGATTCCCGCAATCCGAATTCCTAGTGTGAGGCGTCTTTTCTAACAAAAATCACCAAGCCAAAAATATTATTTAAAAAAATTATCTATGTGTTTCACTAATAAACATTTAAAAACATTCAAGTAATATGGATCTTATTCTATACAACCTTTGTAACAAGTATTTCTTCTTCCCAACTATAGCACTAAGAAGCGGTGAAGACTAGGCGTTTTAAGAACTGTCTTATGTATGACTTTCAGAAAGTACTATTTTAAATAATCTATTGTTTTCTTTGTCTCGCCATAAAAAAATAAATATTTATTTTCTTAAGGTGAATCGTGAAGAGTTAGACAGCAAGCTAGCGTACATCCAGGTGACGTGGGTCCGCTCGGGGGGAGAGGGCGTGGCCGCGGCCAGCAGCGGGCAGGGCTCGTTCGAGCGCGCGCACAACGTGTGCCGCTTCGTATACGAGACACCCTTCACACGCGACGGCGCGGCTCGCGGCCCGGTGCATCATCAACGACTTCGACTCACACATCTTACTGGTAGGTCTCCGTAAAGTACTAAATAAATAATAATAACTCAAAGTTTTGTTAATGATCAAGAAAGACAATTGTTGAACGATAGATACTAGAAAGAGAAGGATACTTGGCCATTTGACACGACATGATAACTTATTTAAAACTATTTTTGGATAAGCAATTGAAGGAAACAAAGGAAGGGGAAGACATAAAAGGAATTTCGTACAACAGGTGCCTTAACCTGTCTCCTTGCAAAGCTAGAGTTGGGTCATATCGAGAGGTTAAAATGAAGGCAGAAGACGGTGAAAAATAACGATTGCTCCACCGACAAGAGCTGGGCTCTTAAATACAAGAAGAAGAACATCTTTATATGGAACAGTAATTACCTGTACCTATACCACTGCTGGACAATGAATGGTCTTCTTAACGAGTTATTTATGTATGTATGGAACTATGGACATAGTGACGTACCTACATAGATGCATACACTACATAGTACCATTTGTATATTTAGGGCTCAATAACGGGTTGGTGACTTAGTATCTCTTTACAGCACGTACCAGGACGAACAACGCAAGACAATCTACATATAAAAAAATCAAGCTTTAATATAATACTAAAACAAAACCCTATGTAACTTAGCTTGTAGTAGCCAATCGAGACGCAATCTATCGTTTACTTTACATAATTAATTCGAAATAAGGCTCCTGCGTGTAGTTATACCATTGTCGATTAAACATTTGTTTTAAGAAACGGTCGCATGCATATTATGTTATCGCTTATTATCTTACAATTATTTTAATCGAGTAGCACACGAGCACAACTGGTAGGTATAGATATTTTGGATTCAATTTTTATGTCATGTATATATTGAATAGTATCTCGCGATTTTTTGCTAATCTGATACAATATGCCGTAAAAGTATGTAGTACTGTATCTTACTGTTTCTTACTAAATATGACGATTTTAATCTTGGGTTTAACTCTCGGATAGGGCAGTGTTATTGGATTTATTCCTTAAGGTTATTCTCAGTAGCAGCACGGAGTTTGGATTTGTGCACGGTTAATATTTATAGGCAAATTAATATTTATTTTATGGACATAAAACATTACTAGCGAAATTTACTATACACCTCTACATATCCTTTCGGAAAATATACATACATACTCATACTGAATCGTGAGTTTACATTCACGCAAGTACCAGACTTGATTAAGTATTTCTGTTTAACAATTGCAGCGGAGTCTTGGTTCCCTTACGTCAAACGACGCGTTCAGGTCATCGATACTCAAGTTGAAGAGAAGAGTCCAATAGAGGTCGCTGTTTCGGAGATGGAAAGCCAAGTCACGGAACTTACAGAGATTGTCAACGCGAAAGCTCCTGATATAAAGAAACTACAGCTCAGGTATGTTACTGTTTTGTGTTTATGTTATCGTCAGGTTGGCCGGTCACTATTCATGTTCTACATTGAAATATTCCTTTAAAATTGCTACATATTTGATATTATCGTTTAAATTAACAGCCATCTTGTCATGGTCAATTATTACTCTTTAGTTAGCAATTTTGAAGATTTATTTATAACTGAAACATATGTTGTCCAGCCATCTTGACAGTCACATATAAATTATTAGCTGAATCCTCAGTAATTAGTTTGTTCATTAAATCGTATTTAAATTGTTTTAAGGTTTAAATGTACACAAACATAACTGGTATTTGGCTTGTTTTAAACAAACAAGAAAATGTTTTTAGTTTTATTATTCATATTTTTGTTAAAACACCCAATATTCTATGTTTCTACCTGTCAGTGAACTAGTGAGTAATTAAAATGTAGTTAGGTTGTTTTTCCTTAAAGGTTTTTTTGTGTATATGTAAACGAATACAGATGATTTTTTATTTAAAATAATCAGCCAGCAAAGGTAGTTATAGCATAATCTACCTGAGATCGGTTAGCAATAAATACCGTGTCGTACCTGTTATAATCAAACAAAAAATGATCCGTGTATCTTTTGGCTGCCTTTTTTGCCTCGATTAAAGTTACTGAACTGACTAAATGTTTTGTTAACAGGTTACAAGGCAGCATATGCGTGCAAGTGAATGCTGGCCCGCTGGCTTATGCTAACGCATTTTTGGACCCAACTCTGGCTCAAATGTATCCTGACGACATGGTCGATAAACTCAAGTCAATTTTCAAGTAAGTTATTTGAATGTGCTGCATATACTATGGATAGTATGCTATGGAGCATACTATCCGTTCGGTTGTCTGCGTTCGCAGGCACCAAAGTAAAACAATGGCCATAGACCTCTAGATATATTAAATACGCGATGGTATTTTTGAGGCAGTTATAATATGCTTAATACGGATACAACAAAAAGACATCTGAATAAATATCTGAATTGGTTGTCTTTATATTTAGATCAATATTTAGTTTAGTTTTTCCCGCAAATGTGACCAAAATTATCCTTCCATTGCCTTCTTCGTCTGCCTGGTCGTCGGCGGCCGGCGGTGGGTATATATACACTTCGTGATAATGTTGGCCCACCTTGCGGATCCATTCGCACGACATGGCCAGAAATGGCATCGTATAGAGAATTGTCAGTATAGGCTAATTAAAAAAAAAGTTGATAATTGACGGCGCACATCTCTATAATTATGAAGATCTCTTGTGTATTTTATGAATACAGTTTACCAATTCCATATGTAATAAGATCTATGGTGCAAGTGCTCAATGTTATCTCTGTCTATTATTCCACGTTGAAAAAGATTTCGTATCATATAAAATTATATTTATTTATTGTACTAATATACGTTATTGTAATAATAAGTACGTCAATTGTTTAAAGTTTCAAGGTTAACTTTAAACCAGTTGTGAATACATCATAATTATAACAATTAAATAATAACTTAGTTTGAAGAATTTTATCATAGAGTTGAATTTGCCCAATCAATTGTTTTTAAGACTGAATACCAAATCTTATTCTATTTACCAAATCACGCAGTTGTTGAGTGATCTGTGCGTCCCTACACTTAAAAATATTTATTAAATCAAGCATGTACTTAGTTTACAAAGTAAAATTAACAAGTTTTGTAAGCGGCAATTTAACTTGGAACAAAGATTTCGTTTATAGTATATCTGCGTCTACTATGAGAGGGGCACGATATAGGAATTAAACGTAGTACTAACCCACCGTAGCAGTAAAAACAAAATAAATCAATTATATTCGGTCAATGTTTGTCTTATATTATCAGCTAGTAAAATTCTTAGTAAAATCAATTGATATTGATAAGGTTACTGAATGAACGATTTAATTAGAATGCTTGCTTCAGTAGTGTTAAAATAGATATATTAAACTTTGAATATCTGTAACTAAAATACAATTAAATCAAAAAATATCTTCTTCTTAAATTCTTTATTAAAAACTGGTATTTTAGTATAACGAAGTTGCCAGTTTTGACAATTGAACTATCTTCTTAAACAACTTTTTATAGAAGAATGGTAATGGTTGGTTCTGTAAGAATATTTATAGATTAGCACTCAAAACTACAAACTTTATACGACTTTTATCAACTTCTCCTATTTGTTTCAGGGAGTTCCTAACAGTTTGCCACTCGGCGCTGCAGCTCAATGCGAAGCTGATAAGTACCGACCAGGTGTCATACCATGAGGCGCTGGAGACGAACTACTACAAGCTCAGCAACTCATTGTCCGGCATGCTGGGCCAAGACCTTCACGATATACTGGTCAACGGGAACCTTAGCACCACCGTTACTGGCGTAGAACTGGAGTCCAGTAATGCTTGAGCTCTACAAAGGGTTCATGTCACTTTAAACCATAGTTTCGGTCGAAATGCCACATATTATGTCATTTTTATCATACATATTAATGTTAGCTTTAAAAGGGAAAAGGTATCTATTTGACTGTACCTAGTATTTTTTTTTCGATTGAAACTCGACCGAAACTATTTCTATGCCCTAAACGTTATGGCTTAGACGGAGTACCATACGATGACGCATGCTGTCTTACCCGCTAATAGTTAACTAGGAACCTCACAATGTCGTACTATCTTCATCGCTCATACAATCGCACCAAAAGCCAACAAGAGATAGAGCAAAACGAGTTCTCAAGTTAATACGGCTTTTGGAAATAACGTGACCTCGAGTTTACACGGCACCGTATGATAACTGCCTTTATTTTAACAGAACAACGTTTGCGTCATGTGTATGCTGTAACACACACACTTATGAGTGTCTAAAAACACGTCAGTGTTATTGGGTAGTTTGTTTGATGTATCGCGTAACTTCACTGCGCAAAACGGATCGACTCCAATGATATAACATATAAGTTAAAAGAGGTAGATAGTTTATACTCGCTTTAAGGGCGGGTTGCTTCAAACAGGTTAACGTTACATACGAACGCCAAAAAATAACGATTGCAGAAGATGTATAATGCACGTAAAATATGATGCGTTGTTTCATGGCATAAATAACCCAGTAATCAATATAACCCGGTCTCGCCATTTTTGACGTTTACGTGTGCGTCAAGTGAAGCTGAAGCAACCCTGCATAAAAGTGGCACGTTAAAACTGGGCTGATTAGCTCGCTTAAACTCGTGTCATCGTTTCACTTCCCATAGTTGCGATATGCCGTCCTACTTCCACTGTACTGTGACATTGCATACTGTGTCCCGTTTATAAGCAACTTCAAAAAAGAGGAGGTTCTCAATTCGACTGTATGTTCTTTTTTTTATGAGGTCCGAATGTTGCGTAGTTTACGTATCTACCTCCTTTTCCTTATAATATTATTGGATCGACCTACAAGTTATTCATGTTAAAATATCTTTACTAGTCTATTCTATCAGTAGGTGCGAAAATATAGGGTCTTCATTTCATATAAAGTTTACGTTATGAGCACGTTTATACTAAATTAAGTAAATAACTTATCTTTGACTATTGGAAATTCTAAACCATTCATACCGGTCCGTTGTGGTGTAAATCCACTTTTTTATTTGTAATAAATGTAGTATATATTTACACCTGGAAGACTAGCAAGTCTCATTCGGGAATATATCGACAAGCCAATTTTTTTTTTTAAATTGAATTACGTCCAACTCATTAAACATAAAAACGTGTTAGGACCTTAATCACCACCGAGTAAGTTCCAATTAAATTACGCAGCGGTTAACTCCATACAAATACGGTTCTATTTTTTTGTACTTTTAATTTATTATAGGCCTTTAGTCCAATCAAAAGTTTTACACTTTATTCTGTTCACGATAAAAACTAAATTGTTCTCAATAGTATTACAACCGGGCTTCCTGATTAAAGGAGGTAAGGAGGTTAAGGTCCAATTAACCTTTTTATTGATGACCACTCACCTGTAAACGTAGTTCATTAATCACGCGACAAGCGTAGCTACATAGAAAAATAGATCTGTGGTTATCAAATATGCAACTTCAATCTCGCTATTAAAAGATGCGAAAATACATCAAAATTTCGATTTCAGAATGATTTAAGAAATAACAATAAAAATAGAAATAAATTACTCTTAACCCTTTGACAAAAGTCAAACTTCTAATAAATAAAGTTCTGTCCTTACAATATTAGCTGTATAGTAAAGTGTAGGTAGGCTGTAACAATGTATCGCTACAATTCAAATTATAGTGTCTACAGTGGTATCAGTTTTAAAATAATCGTTCAGAACAATATTGAAATGGCTCAATTTACAAATATACTCGGTCTACGGGAGAAAATAATTTCGTTACCTATAAATAGAATTCAAGTCAAGTCAATTACCATATCCATCCCACGACAGTTGCAATTTCATTTTAAATAAATTAAGATCTGAACAAAACTGTGTTAAAGTGCCATGACTGATATTTCTCTCTTACATACACTAGGAACCTATAATCTAGACAAATTTACAGTCTAGTTATTATGAGCACAAATATCTATTAAATATAGCTAGGATTTATACCCTCAGTAGAACGACCTAAGAGTATCAAGTCATTAGTAAACGACTGTTTGCAAAAATTGCCATGCTTAACTTAAAGTAGTTTTAAGGATTTTTGTCCTGGTTTTATGTCCCTTTAATGACCGATTTCTTTGACTAACATTAGGTTTACCGAATAAAAAGAATAAAAAATCATTACGTACGTAAATAAGTTATATTTAAAACGTTTTTCACATTTAATGGTCGCTAGTTAATAGAAAATTTGTCTAAACTTTTCAAGAAATCGGTCGGAAATTACATAGTTCCTTTATTTTTGTATTCCTGTACGATTAAATTACTGTAGTTGCCGATACACTTTTAAGGAGTTGTGAAAGTTAATAAAAACAATATTTCAACTAAATGTTTTGTAAGCTTATGAATCATTGACTCGTTTTCTTACGACCTCCTTGTTTATTTTCTAAGTAGCCCAACATTTTGCGATCCCGGTTTAGCTAGCTAAACCAAGCGTTGAAGTCTCTATAGACACTCGCAAATCTTGGACTACATTTAATTGTTATGCTATACGATAATGAACCTTTGTATTGGAACTTTTAATACTTAGTACATGTGTCCAGCACCCTGTTACAACTAGGGCAATTCTCGTACGTGTACCACAATTTTGTTTCTCTCTCGTAAATTAAATGTGTCATATTTTAATATTATTTCCATACAAATACATATCAATTTCGTCATTAGGTACATCAATGAGACCGAAACTGATGTTTTATTACTAACTTTTGAACTATCGCGTTGCATGATTATAATTGTTGCATGAGAATAATAAAATTAAACATTTTGGCGACCCGATTGGCGCAGTGGCTAAGCGATTACACTGCTGCGCTAAGGGTTGCGGGTTCGATTCCCGCACGAAACAAAAATTTGTGCGATATGCAGATATTTGTTCCGTGTCTGGGTGTTTGTGATATTACATGTTTGTGAAATGCACCCAAGATACAGGAGAAATTCCTAGTGTGGGGCGACGTTTTATTAAAAAGAAAGAACGCGAACTCGGGTTTTATTTTGTGTTCAAGAATTACCCTACTGTATACGGCACGTGCGGCACAAATAGCGCGCGTCTCAAAATATTTAACACTCGTCATTCTTTGTGTCCGTTCTGAACTGTGATTCTATGACCGTGCGTTACATAATAGAGTTGCTCGAAGTTTGGTAAGTTCGATCAATGCTACATGCTAAAGTATGCCTTAAGTACAATTTACTTTCTAAATTCAGAGCGGTCATGAAGCCTGGCACTGTAAGCTCGTACTTAAAACATGGAACTACCAACAATCATGTGTGCAACTCGCATACTACACTTCTATTGGATTAAGTACTTCTTCATGATGTTAAATATAAATCACAAACTCAAACCTGATGTTAGGTATAGGCAAACATTTTTTATTTTTATATCAGAATTTTAATATTCAGTTAGAATGTTTTTTATTAATTTGTGTAGTTTATTACGCAAGTTGTACATCTGTTTAATTTATTTTGTTGTTTGTCGTATTAAGGCTTCATTTTATAGTTATAGTATGTGCTGATAACGCTATGCGCACAACTCTGACTACCACGGAAACCATTTAATTAATTATTTGTGTAACGTAATTTATTACCTAACTGTTTTGTATATAACTAACCATTTAATCAAAATTGAATTCATTGTACTGTTACAATAAAATACCTAAAACTATTTATACAAAAAACTGCTCAAGAAATCCTTAAATAACATTAAATTGTCATTTTTGATCATTGTAAATGTATTGTAACTCTAGACATAAAACACAATTTGCACGCACGGTAGCTTGCCTGTACCAGCTAAATAAATAACTGCACATTTTGTAATCACGGTTGTTAAGAGTTACAGTCGGTAGTCATCACTGAAATACTGTTACCGTGGTAGTAACTTAGCCCTTAAACCTAGTCTAAAAAACAATTCTTACTGTGTATTAATACTTGATGAGGAAAATATAAATATGCAGGTTTAATTTATGTCATTTAAGGCATCATTGAATTATTCTATATGAACAATTCATATTGATAGCCCCAGTATACTTGCTTAGCAATCACCAATTATATTTACTGGCAGATCATATTTTAATTTTCCTTGTCAACATACTATCTACGTTTAAGTTCATAAACGTCTTTATAATACTCCATTCCATTGCTTATTTATTTTAATTATAAAACTTTCTATGTCTGGGAGAAGGGTACATATTCATTATACGTATTTATTTCAATGTGGTTAGCATTAATAATCCCAGTCTTATTGCTTGCTGTCATGACATTTAATATTATATCATTCAATCGAATATCTATTTTAATGCAACATCTACAATTATTCGATTATTTAAGAATTTGTTATCACGATCTTAAATAATAACATGGTATAAAACATATTTCTAAATTAAATGTAGTAAAAAATCATGTAGTCAAAATTTACTTCTCATGTAAAATGGTCAATACGTATTTTAAACTAGATATATAATGTGATAAATGTGTTTATTGGATTATTTCAAGTTCAACTAATAACACCAATTATGTGTGATTAACATTTTTATATGTGTTGTAACTCTTAATTTATTCTTGTATCGTCGACAATAGTTACAAAGTAATAATTTATATTCGATTTGATCTTTATATCTGGCTGTGTTGTTGTGGGTAGATAATGTAATTTCAATTACCCATAGTATCCAAATATACTGTGTGTAACTTAGCATGAGTTTCTAACACTGGTTGTTATAAACTAGCACGAAATTTAAACCAAGACTTATTCTGAATCTTACTGAAATGTAATCTAAATTTCATGTTTTAATACATTTTATAAAAATAAATGTCTTTTTATTGATCTTGTTCTACCCTTTCTCAATGTACCATGTTTTAGATGGCAGCACAGCGCCTTAACAACTACTTTTAAGCCAGCTTCAAATGTTGACACCGAAGTAACAAGAATGCGTAGAAACAATTATGTACGAAAATAAGCGGATAACCGATTAGCTGTGAGCTTTGTCAAATGTTCAATAAAGTTCAAGGTTCTAATCCCGAAGTGTTGTTTTGGGTCTTTAAATGATTAGAAAGTAGCAGTAGTTAACAACCTAATTACTTTAACTACTTATTCGTTTCTTATTTGGCGTCAAATTCAAAATGCACGATTACGAAATGTACATAATATCACTAGACATTTTCGGCTACCACAACACTGAAGCGAGTTCGCTGTACAAAATTTTTGTGACAAGTAGGTAAGGGTTAGTTTATTTAACCCTTAGCTCACAAAAAGATAAGCTAAGAGCTCAGCATCAAAATTATTCTTGCCAGATAAGCCCAACAGAAGTTTACGAAATGTAATGTAATGATGATCGTCGTTCTGTTTTTAGGTGTAATTATTGCGGTGCGCAGACTATTGCGCCTCGCAGTATGATATCATCCATGTATAAACGGATGCTGCTGTACTTCCACCTGTTACTTGACGTCACGAACCACGCGCTTGTGACGTCACATCTACTTTACGACCAACCCAAAATCTGCTAGTTGATCTGCTACTACCTAGATCATAACCATTATTATTTGAGTACAATATTTACTTTTACCCTGTCTGTACCTACTTTTCGTGCTTGTAAACAATAAACTTTTCTGAAGGACAAAGAGGACAACTACTTATAAAAAGTCGTAATAAAATTAAATGACATATAAAGTACGATTTTATTGACAATAATTTAATTTATGAACTAAAAATGGCAAAATTGTTTAGGTACACAACACATTAAGTTATATTTTTGAAGCCAGCGCATGTTCACCAGAGCAATTTCGCCAGCAAGAAAGACATTACGATACAGACATGTAGTGGCCCTAAATCATCCCTAAATACACAGCAGCTGTTTGCCATGGGATTGTAGCACACACACAGCAGGTTGTACATAAATAATAAGAGTTTTAGTATTCTTTCGTATCATTACGAAAGGATACTAAAACTCTTTTATTAGAATTTTAACTTGGTTGTAACTGTAATATTTAACGACTTACTCGATTTTTCAATTATTGAATCGACCTTGACTCATGGAAGAGAAGCTCATAAGTCTGAATACGTATAAACTTTGCCACACCAATATTATTTTTTTAAAACTCAAACATGACGTCTCTATGGAATACAACATACAAACTTTTCTGTTTACTTTTTGCCGACCGATAATAACTCCTATCTGATAAGAAATAAACTCTATTACAGGTGTATGTAAGTCATTCAATTTTAATGACAGATGTCATGCCATAAACTTTTAGTCTACGTATGTAAATTTAATGTAGGTATACACAAAAAGAATTAAATCTGAGTGCACTTTGAGTGTTTTATATAAAAAAAGCTTTTATTGCGTAAACATTGCAAATACTCAACAAGGATATGGAAGACGAGTTGGAAGACCGAGTTTTATACCAAACATATCTTTCATTTATGAAAATCTTGTCGCGTATCACAAGTAGTGTTCCGTTTGATACTCCCGTGAGCTATTTATGGAAGATGGTGCGTCTTTATTTATTACGATCCGAAGTTTTAGTTTTCACGCTAGGCATTATAATATTCTTTATGTACTTACAAACTATCGAGCTATGGAGCCGAACAATGTTGAGCAGATTGTCGCAGGCCATGAGTCCTATAAGTGCAGTTCAGCGTATTAAGCTCATGGAGGGCTCCGATGCCGACAAACAGAGTTGGGAGCTAAAGGGTACACTTAGCGCTGCTTACGCAATCAAAGGTAGAAGAGTTCACATGGAAGACCGATTTATCATTAACGAAAACATAAATAATTCTGGGATCTCACTGTTCGCTATATTTGATGGACACGGCGGAGAGTTCGCCGCAAACTACGCTAAAGACCACCTCATTCAAAACCTCCATAACAAAATAGTAGAATTACATGCATTCAAGGATGGCAAAATACTAAGTTCAAGTATAGTGGAAACTCCAGAGGAACCAAAACCAAAAGAAGATAATGTAATTTCTGTGGATAGGAAATCTAGCTTCAAGAAGTCTGTGAGCACTGCCGATGACACATCGAAGAAAGAAATAACTGATCCTGAGCTGTTAGCACAGCTTTCAAAAGCAAGACCAATTACCAGAGAGGTTAGGCCCACTGCCAAGCCAGTAAAAAATGTGGCCATCCCACTCTCCAGTTATATGGACAAAGGCAAGATAAACTATGGCAAGTTGCTGACTGATGAGGTGCTGGCGGCAGACAGGCTGCTTGTGGAGGCTGCAAAGAGGTCTCTGAATGTGGCTGGCACCACTGCTCTCATCGCTGTGATGGAGGGCAACACTCTGTTTGTAGCCAATGTTGGTGATTCAAGGGGGGTGATGTGTGACTCTCGAGGCAATGCCATTCCTGTGTCATTTGACCATAAACCTCAACAGGTATGTTATATTACTGTTAGATTTTAATACTTGGAATTGATATAATCATGTGCTTATTTAATGCTATATTTCAGTGGATATCATACAGCAATTCTTTCCTTTCAAACAGCAATTTAGTACTGCCTAGTATTAACATCAATATCATAATTAATTTCAAAGGCATTCTTTCCAGTTTACCCTCCTTGCCTTTGATGTATATATACACTAAAAATTAATATAATATACAAGTATTTTCTCCGCCAATCCTCTCTATGTTGAGCGCCTCTTGTCCAAACTTTACTTATAATAATTCATATTTGTAGGTTCGCGAACAGAAAAGAATAGAAGCAGCTGGTGGCTACATTGCATTCAATGGAGTGTGGCGAGTGGCAGGTATACTGGCTACCTCACGTGCAATGGGAGACTACCCTCTGAAAGACAAGAAATTTGTTATTGCGGATCCTGACATCTTGACATTCAACCTTGACGACCACAAACCAATGTTCTTAGTTCTTGCCTCTGACGGCTTGTGGGACACTTTTTCTAATGAGGAAGCTGTGAAATTTATCAAAGAAAGACTAGATGAACCTGATTATGGAGCCAAGAGTTTAACATTACAAGCTTACTACAGAGGTTCAGTAGATAACATCACAGTATTAGTTATAAACTTTCTAACAAATAAAATATCGGCTGCAATGTCACAGTAATATATTGGGGTCGTGTACATGTGCATGTGCCTTCAAATTTTAGAAGGTTTATGTAAAATTTGTCCTTTAAATTGTAAGAGTTTTTACTAACTCATTATCAAGAATTCATGCATGAAAGTTTTCTTAATAATTTTCATGGCATTTTCCTGTGGTACCTAGTAACTATTGTAACAGAAACTGTTGTCTTTGCATAATATATTTCATAAATTTTATCGTAACTTACTTGCTAAGGATTGTTTCAAGACAAGGTACATAAATGAGTAATACTACATTTACAATTAAATTAATTAAACATTTTTTTGATAACAATGTTTACTGTATCATTGTTATGAATGGACATACTTTTAAAACCAGTTTGGTATCTGCATAATAATTACATAAAAATGCATTTTATACTATGTATGTTATTCTTATAGTTATTGTAATCAGATTGTTCTAGTATTGTCATGTCGTAAGTTTCATAATATCGTAATATAGATATTCCACAAGTTTTCACCTCCAAATAGTTCATGTAAAATCGAATATCATTGCTACATTGATGTTACCGCTAAGATTACAAAATACATGTAAATAGTTACGTCCAGTAGATATTATAACTTAGACAAGAGTCGTTTATATTTTTGAATGTAAAAATTAATGTATAGCGTCGTATTTTTGAATATCTAAAGTTTTGAATTTATGGATGGTTGTGATGTGGATAAAGTTTTAAAACTGGTTGGTCTCTAAGAGCCATGTTTTGTTGGTTACTCATCTTATTGTCCTGTTGACAACTGTTGTTTTAAATACATAATGTAAACAATATTGTTTCTTATCCTCAGCCCTCATTGAATGCATAAACAACATTTCATTCACCTTATGCTATGGAGTGTTAAATTTTTACGATTTCCTTGGTGTGATAAGAATGTTTAGATATGGGCTCATGGTTGGTAAAATCTCTCATTTGTAATTTTTATTCCTAAAGTGATATCAGACCATTGATTTTGTAAGTCTAAAATATGATAAACCACGTACCCTTTCGTGGTGTATTTAACTATTGCATTTGACTTGGTTTGAGTATTAGTTTATATGAAAATGTTAAGGCGTGGGTTCATATTTGCCTGTGGTGCTAGTCATATTTTCTTAGTTTTATAATCTGTCGCTCTTTCATAACACTTTTAGTTGCATAATAGACATTAGTCAGTGCGCAGTTCATTATTAAACCATAAATTTATTTTAACAAAAAAGTAATTTTCTTATAACCATGTGTAACAGATTTATGTGTTTGATATATTTTTGTATGTCTATCTATACAGAAAAAATGAAAATGATCGACTTAAGTACAAAGACATTGTTTACAAAGTATACCATCGGCCTATGGGGTATTACTAACTTTTAACTACACGTTGTTGGGGCCAAATGATACATTCTACTTGACCTAATCAATGCCTACTATTATATTGGTCACAATATCAAATACAGTAATATTTTGATAGGTAAGGTGCCAAAATTGTGTAAATTATATAATTTTCGATTGTTTGATTTTTGAAACTATTTGTCTGTATAATGCCTTTGTTTACTAAAATAATTGAGTGGATAAATAATGTTAATAATCCCTCCTTGTGTTACCAATATTTTGTAGTTGTTTCAAAGAATCTAGGTAGTGTTTTTGTATATAATTTATGTTATATAAATCTCCCAAAGGGTTTATATGTTGTCCAATTGTCTTATAATTTGCCTCAGACTACCTACCAAAGTATAACAATATTGTACGTAATACTTAAATAAATGGTATTGTAAAAACCCTTGTTTTTTTTTCAAGTTTGATGGATATATTTATTTTCCTAACACCTTTTCCCTGCTTTGTAAGACTAGTGGTCGCAAACGCTACTGCGCATTAGGTGCTTGATTCGATTTCTGGGTTGGGCAGATTTACTGAGTTCCAAGAGATTAGGTTCTCAGTAACAGCTACAGCAGCGGAGACCATAGGTTTGTGCCCGGTTAACGGCTATAAGTTAGCCTCTCATAAGCTGTGACCTAGAACATAACTGTGATTCGTGGGTGTACCTCAGCCTAGCCCTTCATGAATGCCGTCGTCATGTTAGGATCCTTAAAAAAGCTGATCCTTAAAACTCCATTGAGTTACATATCAAGTGTTTTTAATACTCTTCTGCCGCCTCCCTTATCGCACTAATATTATAAAGGCGAAAGTTTGTAAGCGTGTGTTTGTATATTTCATCTTCACACTCAAACGGCTGTACCAATTTTGATAAAATTTGGTATGGAGGTAGCCAAACCTTGGTTTACCATTTAGGCTACTTTTTATCCTGAAAAAATGTAGCGGGTAACACAGCGGGGCGCAGCTAGTCAATAATATATCGTCAAACAGTAGGGTATAGAATATAATGCAAGCTTATCAGTACAAACTTTATATTGGCGATACCGCGTACAACAACAATGCGAAGTATACTGTGAAACGCTTGCAAGTGGCGCCATCTATTCGGATAATACTGGAAGTTTTATCTGCATACGACTCCATTTCCATTGCATTAAAACACGGTTTCCGTTCCGGGGATAGATCTTATAATTATTATCTATAATATTTATATTCGTCGCTTTAGAAAAAATACCCCAATATAGATTTGATTTCTTGATTTTAACGAATTAATTAATAACTAAATAAGAGCGATTACGGCCGAAATATTCAGTTCATTCATATTTTTGTCTGGCCTATTGGTCGTGGTTAGTGACCCTGACTTCTACACCGAAAGTCGCGGGTTCGATTCCCACCCAGGACAAATCTTTGTGTGATGAGTTTAATCATTTGTTCTGTGTCGGGGTGTAATTTATCTATATTATTACTTAAATATTTAAGTATGTTTATCAGTTGTCTGGTTACCATAATACAGGCTCTGTCTAGTTTGATCAGATGACCGTGTGTGAACTGTCCCAAGATATTATTTATTTTCCAAGACTAACTTACATATTATACAGATCACCTTGCTACTTTGATACTGTAAGCTCCTTGTACTAGACACTTATTTTGATGTTGAACACTCATGGCCCATTAGCTCAGTTGGTTAGAGCGTCGTGCTAATAACGCGAAGGTCGCGGGTTCGATCCCCTCATGGGCCAAATTCTTTTATGATATTTTTATAATTTCAATCAACAAACTCAGCCTTTTACAACGAAAATCTCGAAACTTTTTGTCATACACTATGATAATAAATGTATTAGTTATTATTTTTATTTCACTTCTATTTGGGAATATTGTGTATGATTTAGTCGGTTAAGCGTTACAACATAAATAAATAAAAAGTACCGCACTGATAGCCGAGTGGTATGACCGATGGACTGCCAAGTCAAAGGTCGCAAGTTCAAACCCCGGCACGCACCAATGTCTTTTCGAATTCATGTGCGTACTATAAATTAGTTATCAGTTGCTAAAAAAAACGGTGAAGGAAAACATCGTGAGGAAACCGGCACACCTGAGAGATTTTTCAACGGTGTATAAAGCCATGTCAGAGGTCTACAGGCGGTTTAAACTCTGACACCAGGTTGTTCATCAACCATACGATAAGAAGAAGAAGAATAAAAAGTTATCGTGCATGACTGTTTCTTATCTATTATTTATAATTTTTGTCTTTTAAAGGTAATGAATAAATGAAAAAGCAATTAATATATTTTAAAACTTTTATTTATATAAAAATATTTGGGTTTGTTGCTCCATGCAACTTGTAATTTCGTAACAAAACATTACCCTACAACACATAACACAAATGTTATATCAACACAACTCTTGGTGTTACAAACAACTTAAAAAAACATATTTAAATACATTATCATGATATTTTAAGCTAAAAGTCTAATTTACTTAATTACAGCTAATGGCATATAATTGGCTCCATATTACAATTAAAACAGACTGCTTAGCATATTCGCTATTATGCAATTAATGTAAAACCTAATTGAACAACACATGTACAGAATATAATCTATCAACGTATTAAAAAGTTATTTATTAAGTGTGTATTACAATTATTTGTGTTTGTTTATTGTTTAAGCTTTCATATTTCGTGTCTATCTAAATTATGACTAGATGATACCTGAACTCTAATGAGTCGCCTATAAGATGCACTGATTATCACATTAATTTTCACAGGAATGTCAATCAGCGTACTTTAATTTTTAACACAGTTTATTTACATAAATTGCACAATAATATTGTAAAGGCACTGCAAAATATAATGTAGCGACTCACACTATTCCAGTCAGAGGCACTATCACAAATACATAAAATAACATCTTTAGAAATGATTACGAGCATTCCAATGATCTCCATACATAATATTACCAATCAAACACTAATACATTCATAATTATACATTTTATAACGAACTACGAACTAAAGCTTTATATATCGCTATTTATCTATATAACAAACTAACAAAATATTTATTTTCGTTTCTCATCAATTCATAATTGTATTATATAATAATCGTTTTTGCAGAAAAACGTTAGTACATACTTACAATGTATAAACCGACTACCTATAATATATAAGAACTGATCAATAATATTACGTAAGAAGCGAAAACATTTCTTCGAAGTGGTTAACTTAAATAACATTTATTTAAGCTGTTACAGTACATAAGTACGAGTTTCGCCCTACCTCATATATAATATACTCCATATATCTATGTATATGAAGACTTTTGTGTGATAAATTGCATTATTATTGCTGGAGGACCTTCACAGAATTTCGAATTCATCATCCGAGTCGTCGAACTGTCTGTCGACGTCTTCGAATTCTGTAAAAAAAACAATAATTGACGGATGAATTACAAAGGGATTTGCATACGTGGCATAGGATTAATAATGCAAAACTTAATACCAGAGACGTCGTTAAATTCTCTCAAAGAACTCACAAATAAGGATTCCTGTTGAGTATGCAACATACCGAATTTTTATTGTATTTGCTTTAAAATTATAAGCAATCAAGTAACTATTTGGCGTTATGAAGGTTGAAAAAATAGATCGTGCTGAGTAAAGATTATAGCTATTCAGGAAAAATGGCTCATATTGTAAAAAAAAGGTTAGCCAGTAAGCAGGTTATACATGTTGGTCTATTAAATACCACTCGTGGACTGTCTCGGAAGCCCGAATTCACTCTCTTAAAACAAATAAAAGCTTTAATTTAGTGTACCTGTGAACAATGCTGTGTTCTGTAAATCAATGTCGGAGGTCATCGGTCCCCAATGCGACGGTCTCTTCTCACATATTTCGAACAGCGGTTGAGTCTCACACATCAGCCTAGTCTCTATAGTAGTGCACAGTTCTTCGAAATCATTTTTAGTTCGGCACAAAAAACACTGCAAGTAAATAACAAGATTAGTTAAATACCTAGATTATGCAAAACCAAACTTTTTGTTTACTTCGACAGCTTCCAGTCTAATAATTTATAGTATACCAGTATACTACCTACGACATCCCTATCTAATTAACTACGAAATTCGATGTTTTTATCAGCATTTCTGCTAAACATGAGGTCCTGGGTTCGAATCCTGGATCGCGCAGTGTTACTAGGTTTTTCATTTAGGTTATTCTCAGTAGCAGCACGGAGTCTAGATTTGTGAACGATTGGTGGCAATACGCTCAGCCCCTATTACATTAGGACTTATAACACAACTGGCGAAATGTGGGTGTTCTATATGTGCATCTCTGCCTATTCCTTCGGGGAATACAGGCGTGATGTTATGTTTTTTTTATCCTTATCAGCTTGAAATTTGGAAAAGTGGAGAATCAGAATGTTGTATCGTAAAAAGCAATAAATGTCCAAACTTACCACAGCAACTGAGGGGTCCATTGCTAACATAGGTATTCGAGAAGCATATTTACAGTGATACGAGCAGTCCATTTCTTTTTGTTCATCAGTCAACTTAGTCTGAAAACATAACACAAATATAATATAGCAGTTATATTTTTATTGTCTACATGTCTGAGTACTAAAAAGGTGTGTAATATTATTTACTATATATTCCGGTTATATTGACGCGTGTATTCAGGAACGCCCGACTAGTTTCGAACTTGACCGGAGCCCTTATTCATGAGCTGGTTACGCGGCAGAGTCGTGAGTATAATCGGAATATATAGTAAATAATATGGATGACACTCACGAAAGTTATTACACTATGTAAAAACATTAAAAACATTCTTTAGTCCGTCTCACCTAATGTACCACATTATAAAAACAGTATTTATTATATGGAATATTCAGTATATTTATGTTATTCACTATGATGTTATGTTTGATTTACCTCAACTAATCCAGACCTCTGTGTGGTATGGGGGTCCAAATAAATAACTTCGTCCTCCACACACCCCACTAGGTACAAGGCTTGGTTGGGCTTGCCGCCTATCACACCAATGGATTGAGGAGACTGGAAACATATCTGAAAGTAAAACAATGGAGAATTATAAACACAAAGCTCTCTTACAAATACACAGAATGATTTATAAATAATACTTATAACATTTAAATATTAACAGATATCGTTTCCTAACTGTCAATACGTTAGTGGCTAACCTAAAAAAACTTAGAAACTTGTTTTTCTAACTAAGTACTGTACTACTTCCAAAAACGTTAATCTAAGATTCAGATGGCGGATCCGATGCGATGTTTATAGCTTCGACTACACGCTCAATCTTATTTGCACCAATTCTTGTTTGTACAAGCAACCAAATGCGTTAAGATGGCAAAACGGTTTACCCCACGAATAGCTAGTTTGTACAAAAGCATGTAGTAGAATACGGTACAGTATAAATGCAAATCACTCTCGTGTGGACGCTTTACAGTATTTGCACCAATTTCTGCACAAGCTGTTTGCGCATGCAAGATTTAGCAAGTAGTCGAATAATAAGGTAGACGCCAAGAATCTGAAGATGATAAAATGTAAAAGTAATATTAAAATGTTATAATATACCTTCAACCCTTCTATATAGACAGGATTAATTTCGCTAAGGCCCAGCCTGAGCGGTACCATCAGCAGCAGTGGCATCCAGTCAGTGACCACACTGTCAGGAGCCGCTGATGAGTCGCCTCTGTCGTTATTCACCACACACTGTTGTACTGGAAATAAAACATTATTAATATTAGATATCTTACTAAAATTTATCTATTAAATGCAGAGGAGAATAAGTAAGAAGACTTTTTTTAACAATTTCATTTAAATATTAATAACTTTTACTAAAAAGCGACATTATGAGTAAATTATCGTAAACAATCACCTAAACAGCAGGTAAGTGTTTTTTTTATTCTGTCTGTGTTATATAAATAATATCGTGCATAAAATTCTTATCAAGGACATCATTAATTCAATTGCCTGAATAACTCAGTTTACCAACAGGATAGATTTACAAATATTTTTCTTTTAAAGTAGCTAAAAATTCTATCATAAACAAGACTAGTCTATTATAAAAATTAAACTAGTAAAAAGTAGTTAATCTATTATACTTACATATATCCTCTCTGACAACAGTATTATCTAAAGCCACATGAATCACCAAGGAACTCCATTTGTCGTAAACTACTAGTTTCCTGGAAATAACAATTTTATCACACATTTTATACACAGTTTATAACAAAGAAACATAAATTAAAAGGGCAAAGATCAGAAAATAATATTATCACAGACTGGTCTGAGTTCTACAAATGCAAGTTAAGTAAACTAAGTCTTGGATAGATTGTTTGATCTGGGTATGTTTTTAAAAATTACGAACTTAGATTTTTATAAATGATGTTCAGCAATTATTTTAAGCAAAGTTTAAAAATAAGTCTGTAATATAGTATGTAAACTACATTATTTAGGAGAATGCTTAGTAACACAGAGTTCAAAATAATTATATATCGCCGGGTTAATTCAAAAACCAACTAACTGACCAAATTATGATTTTGTGCTAGGGCGTTTTAAAAGTTTGTATCAAAATTTTTTATGTACTATTATAGATTATGTTATTAAAAGGCACAGCATCTGATTTGTAATTTAATCATGTATGCGGTTATTTTTAGCAGTTCATAGAAAAGTGACAAGGTTTCACAGAATATTGCACCGAGTTAGTTGGTTTTTGAATTAACCCGGCGATATCATGATAACTGCATATGCAAGATACTGATAAGCATTCTTTTATACTGGCAGAATTCCAAAACTTGTGCACACAACATGCTGAATTGCAGAGTCATGTGATTCAGCAATATTGTTAAAAATGTGGTAAACATTTTGTATTGAGCACTGTTTCATTATTTACAATAATTTGTTTACAGATGTTGGTATGATAAAAGTGTATGATTTTAAACAAAACAGAAATCTTATTTCATGTATAAAAAACTGCATGTTCAACATGGAATGAGCAATTAGTCTAGACTTTTTAAAGCCTTGACTAAAATCCAAAGTGATTTAAATAAAATAAAAAAAACTGTATTTCTAGCTGCCATTACTAACATGAGCTAACTGTTGTTTTACTCAAGATACTCAATACTTTTATTCCTTTCCACATGTAGGTATTTAGGTGGTAAACATGTAGTTGGATCAAATGGGCACAGTAAGTGAGTTAGGAGACAGGCAAGGTATAACAAAATACATCCCTAGAGTGTCAATAAAGTGGATATCCCAATATTAATATTGTTGAAAGTACCTGAATATAAAAAATATAGAAGAAAGAAAAGGGGTCTTAGTGTCATGTCCTATAATATAAGGATAATTAATCATACAAGGGACCCTTACTTCAACACCTGTGCAACAGTATTGGGTCCAAACCACTGGCCCACCTCCTTGCCCTCAGAGGCCCCCATCAAAGCCACCTGATGGATGGAGTAAGGAGCTTGCTTCCTCTCCTCAAACCTTTGGACTATCTTCAGATATGTTGGATCTCTAGAAAGAGGTATGATACTATTAAAGATTTGTATTAGGTACTTTATATGATTTGGACATCTTTTTAGTTAATCACTGCTAGCAAAGGTTTAAACTTCTCAAAAGGGTAATTTTTGCAGAACAAGGACAATAGGCTATAAAATTGTATTAGAATTAGAATTTATTGGTAATGTAATGTGGAAAAATTCTACATAAAATGTTACAAGAAAATAATATACCGTATAGGTATGCTACTCAGTATTAATTATTAGACAAACCTGACTACACAATGAGATTTCTAAACCTGTATCAATGACAATTTACATGTATTAAATGTAAATAAAATGATAAATTTAACAATTAACTCTAATTGTAATACTGATAAGAACAATGTTTGCATTAATGGTCTTATTAATGTCAATTTAAACATGACATATGATTCTAAGTAATTTTTCTCTGTTTATAATTATGGTGCAATATAACTGCTGAGGAGCTGTAAAAACAGCTGTTTACCTTGTCTCAGGTGTCCACACCCAATCAGCTGACAGGTGCACTCTGACGAGCGCTACGCCAAGGACCATCTGTCCACATCGTAGCATACAGCCCCATCCTTTATCAGACGTTAGCCCTTCGTCGCCTATCGGAATGAAGCCTTTTCTATAGGTACACCATAAAATTGACGTAATATCCCGTCTTATTCGGTCAAGATCTGCAAACATTACATTGCTGTTAATAATTGTCTTTGTTGTATAAGTAAACAACAAATTTATTTTGACTTACCCTGAATAGCGCTGTATTTTTTTCCCAAGACCCATACGCTCTCCTTTGTTTGAGGAATATCATCAGGCTCAACATTGTTACCGTCCGACGATAGGTAACATATATCAAATACGGCGTCCATGTTCGAACATAATTTAATGTCAAATACAGATGTAACTGATAAAAAGTAGGAAAAACTACGAGAAAAAATAAACACGCATACGCCTTCTGACAAATAAACACAAGTAATTTGAAGTTTACATATTTTTTAATATTGTTTAATGTATTTGATACACTTCACTTTGAGCACTTTGAGTAAAGATACAGGTAATAAATATAAATAAAGTTTAAGTATCAATCATTCATTAGTTTTTTAGTAGGAGGGTAATTTTATTCTGTTGCTGCAGTTGGCAACTTGCAAAGTCAATGTCAAAGTCGTACGGGGAAATAAAATTATTGTTGTCAGAAGAATCGAAATTACAAAAGCTTCTCTCGTACTTTTGTTTATTATTAAACATTCTCGTTTAACCCTTTAAAATGGAGCCAAGTTCTTTGGATTACGTTGCACAAGCATGCTTGGATTTAACTGAGGCTATGAGCACAGTACACAGTGAGACTGAACGCGATACTCTTATCACAAACCATATTAAGAAAGTTTGGGCTACTGTTACTCCGGTAGAAGACTTTAAAAAGAGTAAGTAATGTTTTATCAATTATTTTTATTAATAAGTAAACAGTTATATTATCGTATCTTTAAATAAAAAGTTGTGCAGTAACTAAGCATATCAGTAACTCCTCCTGGGAAACTACTAGGGCACATCAACATAAACCTACTTTTGAATGCTATTTGCATTAATTTACTTGAAGTGGTTACTTAGATGTTTATTCATTAGATCATGTTGTCGTTAATAATCATACTACAGTTATTTTTGTATGCTTTTAGATTTAGAATGGGTTAATGTGTCTGAACCAATATCACTCTCTCAGCACTGTGTTGAAAAAATAGTGATATTAGACTTCTGGACATATTGCTGTATCAACTGTTACCATGTGCTGCCAGACCTGGCTTATATAGAGAAGCTGCATAAAACTGACAAGAGTCTTGTTGTGGTAAGTCTAACAAAAACTGTTTTCTGTGGTTATTTCAGAGACACTACGTTCCTATTACTCCCGTGGGTTTTCTCTAATAAAACAAATGAGTTATAATCATTAACAGTCAAACTTCAACTACTGGACATTAGTCTTTTTTTATTGACTGTCTATGCTTCTGTGCCAGCCTCATTCAGGTTTTAGGGTATAATATTTTCTGCTTATCTTTCTGCCAAGAAGAAATCCTCTTTTTTAAATAATACAATAGTTAATCTATAATACAGGCAAAATAAGATACATAAAAAATTAAATTTAATAAATAAACTCAATTTTTCAGATTGGAGTGCACTGTGCCAAATTTTCAAACGAGAAAGATTCTTCTAAAGTCCTGTCAGCAGTACATAGATATGACATTCATCACCCTGTGGTGAATGATGCTGACAGCTGCATGTGGGATGCTTTAGGAATAAGGTGCTGGCCCACATTACTCATATTAGGTAAGGAATACATCTCTCAAAATTCAGAAACTGCCATAGTAGACTGTAGCCAGTAGCACTTATGTCATAATTAATTCCTTTTTGGATGAAGTATGTCATAAAAAGGTTAAGTAAATTAAAAATCAATGGATCCTTTTTCTCTCCTTTATAATTTGGGTATAAGGGTAAAGGTGTTCTCCTGAACTTTCCTCAGCAAAAAAGAAGTTCCTAAAACTGCCCAAACAACTTGGTTGGAATTTTATAATTTGCAAGTTGTATAAAGTAAGAGAAGTTTACTAAAATGTTAGCTACCTATCTACTTATTAAACTAGTAGTAGTAACATAACATACCACTAAAAGTTGGTTACATTAGCACAAGATAAGGAGCATGTGAACAAGTAAATACACTGTTATTATATTATTAATCAATTCCTTATAAATGATTAATTTGTTATTCACTTGACTACTCAATGGAATGAGGAACTGATATCTATAATCTGTAGTAATTTGTTCCATGTTATGACTGTTATTTGTGCTGTCTTGCAATGCTTAGCATGTTAAGTATTTAAAATACTCAAAAGTATTTTAAATTTTTTATCACACATAAAGAATACAGGGATAAGATTCTATTCTGATGTTTTATTGCAAATCCTCATTTTTCAACTAGGTTAGTAAAAAAATCACGCTTTTACTCCTAAAAAGGGGGTCAGAAAATTGATGATAGCACCCATTTTTCGTCCCTGATATTATCCTATGGAGCCGAGGCCAAAACTGTTTTCATTAGTGTTGTCCTGTTGTAACTAGGGCCGAAACTATTTTAATTATAACTACACTTATATGTTTGCCAAATATATAAAATATATAATTATCATAAGTTTGTGTTGACAAATGCAAAAAATAATGTCTTAAAATAACAAGGTTGATTTTTGATGTTACACAACTTCAAGAGAAATAATCATTTTGTATGTATGTGATTTTTGTCCTTAGGTCCAGGAAATAAGCCATTATTTGTGCTAACTGGTGAGGGGCATAGAGAAGAACTCGTTTCGTTTGTGGACAATGCAGTTCGACACTTCGGCAATCGCATATCCAGCGCCACTCTCCCTATATCACCAGCCAAACACTTGAAATTAAAAGATGAAGATGTTCTATACTTCCCGAGTAAGGTTGTATTATTTTTGTTATATATTAATTATTTTTTTTAAGAATCACTGTTAAAATTTAATTCAGTATCTGTTTATTTTTGTATTGTTAGGTGCAAAGTGATTTGACTACTGCACTAATTGAATATTACTTATGTGTGCTCAACTGCTCACCCAGGAACTGGAAATAAAACCTAAGAAAGCAAAGCACTAAGCCAGTTTCCCAGTCGGATGAGCGATATATATGGTACATGTCGATGTTAACCTATTTTGTCTGCTACGCGGACAGTCAAAGTGTCTAACCTATTACTTATTAAAATGACCCGCTACGGCGAAATGCATAACAATCAAAATGCCCTAGATTTTCATATATTTTTATGCATAATTTTGTGGTATAACTATTCCAAGATAAATTCATACTGTATTTCCATAATTTTACTTTCTGTATACATTATTATCACCATATCGTATATACCTACAAGAAGTGCGACGAATCTAAACTGTATCATATTTTAGCTGACGTTGAACCCGTTTTACCGCGGCCGTACCGACGAGCCGTTCCTAGCGATCGCCGACACCGGTCACCATCGGGTGCTGCTAACCGACTGCTCGGGAGTGGTGCTTCGAATTATTGGCGGCTGTGAACCGGGCTTCAAAGATGGCAGTGAGTATATTATACTGTTGCAAGTTTTATTTTTTAAGCCTAAAAAAGTTGATATGCTGCTGATAGGAAAATTGTTAAAACTACTGTGTCGTACGTACGTCGAACGTATCAACATATTACAAGTTTTGAATATGATTTTTGTAATACAAAAAATTAAATAGATTTTGGAATAATCATCAAATATTGAAAATAATTCCTTCTTACATCAATATATTACTTTATCAATCATTTCTTCGTACCAGAGCTGAACGATGCGCAGTTCAATGCACCGCAGGGTATCTGCTGGTTGTCAAGCAACGTGCTGGCTGTGTGCGACACCAACAACCACGCGGTGCGAGCCATACACCTGGATGAAGGCACGGTGGAAGTATTAGCGGGGACTGGAGATCAGGGAGCTCATGGTGACCTCGGTAAGAACAGCAAGGACATTCATGTCAGTTATTTTTTACCTGAAGAGTTTTACCATTTTTGCTAAAACATTTTTTTGCCTGAAGATAGATTTATCATTTTTGCTAAAATGCCTTCTCTTCGCTTGTATAAATAGAATAACTATAAATAACCTATGAACTATTTATATAGCAATAAGGACTTATAAAGATTAGTCGTTCCTATTAGCCTTATTGTAAATAAGAAAAAAAAATCATTTTTAGTTTTTCCCTGTCTTCTTCTTTTCTTCGAGTTGACGGTACTCTTATATTTTTTGTGCTCAGTATGTTGCTGCGACGATTGCGACATTTCCTATTTAATTTCTGTTAACTGTGTTATACAGTAACGTTTTGTATATCGTATATCATAATGATCATTTATTGGTAAAAATAACTTGGCCAGTCTTTTGATCCTAATAACCTACACGTATCCTAGGAGGCAAATGCATGGGAAGTCAACCGCTCGCGTCTCCGTGGGACATATTGCTGTACACCACGCCCGATATGGACATGTCGGTGCGGCCGCTGCTGCCCCCGCCGCCCCCGCCGCCCTCCGCGCAGGCCGCGCCGCCCGCGACTGACAAACAGAAAGATGATCCGAAAGAAGAGGTCAAAGGTTAACTTTCTTTTACACGGTGAAAGTCACCTTTTCTCTTTTAAGTTTTATTGTTCTATACTCTTTGTATTAAATTAATGTTGATTTATTACATACTGTAGGGAATTTAACATTGTAAATAAAATAAATTAATTGATTATTATATCTAACTGATTAATAAGTTGGGAATCTCAAACTTATTAACATTATTTTTTCTACGTTTAACAAATAACAATTGACCAAACTCAAATATTGACTATTAATGTTTAGAGAAAGAAAAGAAAGACGAGAAGCGACGGGTGCTGCTGATTGCATGCGCAGGCGCACATCAGATATGGGCACTGTTCCTCGACACCACTATTTGGTGGAAATACAAGACTTTTACCGAAGGTAATTAGCATAATGTATTTTAAGTGAACTTGAGTGATTACTATCAAGTGCTTTGTATTATTGGCTTGGCTACAAAATTTCAATCTTCATTGTTTCTTGTTACCTTGCCTAACATTAAAAGAATATATAAGGCATCTATGAAGTATATTTATATACTAGGAACATGCGTGTGCATCGCGGGTTCGGGTACAGAGGCGGCGCGGAACAGCGCTTATCCTAACTCAGCTGCGTTTGCGCAGCCTTCTGGAATCACTCTCAGAATGGGTAAGTAGTACCTCAAGATCCTTGTTTTTTAAGAAACCGTATTTAGTGAGATGCTATTTATTCAACCAAATGAATCACGATGCTTTATTTTTTATTTTGACCGTGTAAGTATCCTAACACTTAATAAGGAAGATAGCTAAAACTACTTCTATTACAGGTACAAGTCCAGAGATTTTCATCGCAGATTCAGAGAGTTCTTCTATCAGAAGGCTAGCACTCACGACGGGACAGGTTTCTACGTTGTGCGGCGGTGATCGCAACCCTTTGGTATGCATCTCTTATATCAACTTATTAATGTGAGCTTCAGTATTATAAGTTTTATGGTATTCATTATAATTGCTAATCATTTTATATTAATATGAATATTTTATGCCCATGTTAATATAGAAATTCAAGAAAAATGTGTTGTTGTCCAGCTGTTTATCCTGTTATTATATTGCTTGATTATAGGTGAAGATTGTAATTTTTACACAATGTGTTATATTTTTGTGCAGAATCTCTTCGCGTTTGGAGACGTCGATGATATAGGAATCGATGCGAAACTTCAACATCCTTTAGGCGTGGCGTACTGCGACTCATCCAAGACTCTGTACGTAGCAGATACGTACAACCACAAGATAAAGAAAGTCGAGGTTGGACCCCAAAAAGTGACCTCCCTTAACCCGACCATGATCGAAACAACGGACCCCGCGACCTTTAACGAACCCTCCGGCATATCCCTCACAGCTGACGGCAAATATCTGTACATTGCAGACACAAACAACCATTGTGTAAAAATCCTCAACTTGAGCAAAAACGTGTGCCAAGACTTCAAAGTGAGATTGTTAGACCCTAAGTTTACTGAACCAGAAAACTTGATTCTGTATAAAAATGACTTGTTCGTTAACAGGAAGTGTGGCAACCTTATCATTTACTTTAATGTTAGTTTGGACGCGGATACGAAGAATGTGAAGTTTACGCCCGGAGCACCGCAGAACTGGCTCGTGTGTGTGAGAGACGAGAATAATAAGGATGTGACCCAAGAAGATTTCGAGTTTATTAGTTCATCTCATAAAGGCAACAAGCTGCCTGGCCGCGTAGAAATGAAACTCAAACAGAGAACAGATAAGTTTCTTTATCGATTGTATTTAAGTTTTCATACAGCGCTGTGTGACGCAGCAGTATGTTTCTCACATTCTTTCACAATTAGATCGACTATATTAGTTAGGGATTCGGTCAAAATGGTGGAGTCTTATAAGATTACTTGTAAAGTGAACCCTGTAAACAGGCCCGATATCAAACAACAAAAAGATGACCCAAAAGCGTAACAAATCGGCATCGTATAGTTAATCTAAGCACAATTCTAGCTTTACCAGCACAATACAACAAATTATTTTATAAGTTAACCTGATTACTTTAAGCGTAATAACAGAGACGTTGTTATTTTAAGTTGTTTTTTTTTTTACTTTTATTTTGTTATCTGACAAAAATATATTTTTACAAAAACAACTTGTTTTTTTTCTGTAATTCGAAATATTTAGTTCCTAGGGCTGGTAACATTTAGGAAAGTGGCAATGACATTTGTTTTTAATATGGAAATACAGATACAAAAATATTCAATTATAATTCGCTATATGGTTCACGATTTTGTAAGGTTACAAGACACAATTATTTAGTTGCATATCGGTCGTAATCACAAAATGCAACCTCATCTTAAGGTCGTAATTTTTTTTTAAGTTTATGTCCTATTTAAATCATAGATCCCATTTTTAAGCAACTTTAACGTTATGCTAAACCGTCTACAGCTATAGAGCTCTTATTATATAAAAAAAAAAAAAATATTTCGGTGGACTTGCGACCTGGGGAGTAAAAATATATAAAAAAAACATCACCTTTGATTGCCTGCCTAGTTTGTGTAGCGGTCGCTAAACACGACTGTTAAGCATGATCCTGAATTCGAACCCGGGTCGGGCAAAGTGTTATTGGGGTTTTTCACGGAGGATAGATTTGTGCCCGGTTGATGGTAATAGGCTCGCTGCTAGGCCCTATTACATTGGGACCTATAACATAACTGGCGAGATGTGGGTGAACTATAGGTTCATCTCTGACTACCCCATCGGGGAATACAGGCGTGATGTTATGTTTATGTCATCAGCCCGAGATCGCAATAGATCTAAGAATTGAGCAAACAATGTTTAGCATATGAGAACCATTGCATCTAACGAAGGCCGGAATGACGCGCGCATCACAAACACCAGTCATTATACGATGTGCCCCACTGAAGTCTCATCTCATTTGCATGGGTAAGTGCCACAAATTAAACCAGCGACCTCACTATCTAATAACTAGTGAGGTTACTTACAATATTAATTACGAAGATCTAGACTAGTACAAGTAACTATAATGCTTGGCATTGCTGGTAGGTACCTACCTACTTCAATACATAAATAGGTATATTTATATTGACCTTAGATTCATGTATTCGGGGTTAGGATTACTTTATATTATTTGTGGCTATCGGCCTGAGCCAATTAATTTTTAATGCACTGTTTAATTTATAGATGTAAAAATAAAATATGATTTTATTTAAGTAGAATTAGGGAATCTTATCATATTGTATAGATAATTGATAGCAAATTGGGCAATCACTTTAAATGTTAAATACTAAAAACTAATATGTGTTTAACGATTGTATTAGATTGATTTATTAATATTAATACATTCAAAATAAAATAAACTTCTTGAGTAAATTACCTACTATGATTTCCTGCTTTTTTTGATGCCCGTGAAAAATCAATGTCACCAAATCAGTGGATGGTTTCCGCGCATGCGATGTGTTTCTTTCTTTATTTTTTCATTTAAATTCTATGTGTATTTGAGCGTATTTTAGCATTCAATAGGTAGGTTCCTACGGTTCCCAACTTCCTACTATGTTCGATACAAAGGAGAAATTCACTGGACGGGACGGGGCAACGTTTAAAAATGATTTTCTACGTTCAAAAAATAAAGTTAGTCTTCTTACATTATCTCAGAAATCTTAACAATTATATCACTATAATTTCTGTGGTCACATCTATACAATGTTGCCTTAGCTATCTTCAGTTGACCTCTGCTGAAGCCACGTCGTGCAGCGAGCAACAGTTTAACGCTTCTTAGACGTGGTTAACTTTCAAACAAATAATAACGCACTCGAATTCAGTTGAGCCCAAGCAAAGGGGCTAAGGTCGTAAGCATCATTACTGTAGGTAGCTAGGCACCTAGTTACCGCGTCCTAAAACAATTGCGTCGTGGATACGCAATTAGACCCTAAGATTTAAGATCTTGAGTTTAAACTCTTCTAAATTTGTTAAACGCCGTATGTCAAGGACAAATTGTCATATGGGTCCATCTACCTACCTGTTATTTTTAAATTCACGTGACAATAGTTAAAGACTACCATAGTTTTTTAGCATTTAATATGTCACAATTTATTACCGGTGTTAAGTATCGGTATTAATTAATGATAAACAAGTTTTTTAAATTAACATAAAATTTTGTTAGGTGATTATATTGTTTTCAATTTGGAAGATTTCTCTATATTTTTTGTTTGAGTTCAATGTACTTTATGGAGACAGATAGTGTTGTATCCACGTTCGCATTTAGATACAAAGTTTTTGGTCCTAATCTAAAAAATCACCGTTATTATACAAAAACATCTGACATAATCCGCACTAGACTTCTGCTATTTAATCTTCGAAAGTTTACAGACTATAAGTATTTACTGCAACAATGTGAATTAAAACCTTATTCTCCAAAACGTTATGAATAATTTAAGAAACGGGATTCTGTGGTTGGATCGAGGTAGGTACAGCAATTTCTTACATCGCCAAGTCTCTATGGCAACAAGCTGAAGAACTGGAAGATGATCGGTCTGGGAAATATAATTTGCTAAATCTTCCGCAGTTTATTAGTTTGCCTGTTCGTAAAAGCTGCAACTTCTTTTAACTTAATCTATGAACTATAATAATAGACTGACACCAGGGTAGTCTAATTCCAATGAGCCGATCTAACCGAATTATAACAGTCGAATACCTACCTATTTAAACAATAAAAATACATTAAAACTAGCGGGAAAAAAAAAGAATTAATAAATTTGACTAGAATTTTATCTCAAACACGAAATGAAATATCTACTAAGGACGAAACTTAAAACGGCTTAGAAATTACATGTAAATAGCTACGTATGTGTTAATTCGAGGAGCTGAGAATCTAAAAAGTTTTCTTCGAATTCGAGTAAATTATACAGCTGCAGTAAATTACACATAAGACTTGTGGCCCCACCACCTGTGTGCTAACCACTGCTGCTATATGAGTTGTTGCATGGAGATCTTAACCTGCAAAGTAAGCTATCCTGTGATACAGCCGGCCCATTCCCTAAGCTTGCAGGTTGGCCTTTGCTGAGACAATAAAAAAAGGAACATTCGTCCTCAATAACTAAGGTCACCTTAATCAAAGCAGTCCAGATTTTAAAGTAAATGACCTAATAAAGGCACTGGAATTTCTTACCTACGAAAGAAGTAAAACAAATTGCATCGAGTTGATAATTAATCGTAAAGTTAGATGTAGTTTTATCTAAATTGCCTTTTATTTGACGACCCGATTGGCGCAGTGGCTAATCGATTGGACTGCTGCGCTAAGGGTTCGATCCCCGGGACAAAAATTTGTGCGATCCGCAGATATTTTTTCCGAGTCTGGGTATTTGTGTACAGGAGAAATGCCTTAAATAAAGCTACTGTCTTTGCCACCGTTCCAATGGAGCGATCGTTGTTGATTCAATAGATTTCAGGTAATTGTTGAGCAAGCATCGTGGCCAGCTCCTCTTCTTTCCGAACCGGGTATCAAATTCTGTCAGACGAGTACATATCTTTATGGAACCAAAATCAAATGTTGAGTTACAAGTGCCCCGTATAGAAAAAAGAATGTCACCAATCAGGATTTGTTCTTTCTTTATAATTAACATACCTTTCTAATGATTGTTTACCTTGACATTACGCACATTACTGTAATAATTAATTAGTCTGAAAAAGTTTTGAAATGCTGTACCTATTGCTTAAGCAATCTTATCGTATTGTAGATAAATACCTATCGTGTTATGAAAGGTATGTGAAGCCTCGTAGGCAATTTAACGGTTAGATGTAAACCTATTAATACTAGGTGTTATTAAAAAGGTTGGTATCTACTTCTAGTCATTGCCGTAACTAGCATTTTATACGCCCGGTGCGACCTTTTTTAACAGCGCCCTTTTTATTGTCTCAGGTCCTGTTCTGGTAATTTCTTCGCCCCTCTCGGCTTTGCGCCCTGTGCTTTGGCAACGCTGGCATCTATTTAGCACTGCACTGCTTCTAGTACCAATATCTTGCCGATGTGATGTGGCTCTCTTCGTAAGATCATAGGTTAGATTAAACTATTCACTTTTTCGCCATTTTTTACAATTCTAGTTTAATATGTACCTACTTAATTTAGCCAAATTGCGACTCACATCCTTTTACAATTGGAAAAGTTCGAAACCCTTGTCAATCATCTTGGGGGTTTTCAATTAATCTTCCATATTGAACATAACTTCGGGAGATCATCATGCATGTGCAGTTGATTCAACTTAAAATGATGGACAGAATTTGACGAAGACTTACTTTAAAGACAAATACGCCCAAACAGTGGCCTAACATCAGTAAAATGTACGACGAAAGTTCATGATGTAATTCTGCTGTGGCTAATGCTAGTAGGTACTCGTTCCACGTACACAACGCTACATATAAGACAACAGCATTTTTTCCAATGAGTATTCGCTAGGCATTCGTAGCTTGCCAATCCGTCACATTACAATGCAACGATATAATCATTGCAGGCATCTAGGCATTCTTTGCAAAATGAGTAAGACAGTTTCCTTCAAAATTTCGCAACAACTCAACCGTGGTATTTTGATAAAAGAAACTCGAGGAACCTTGATGTTATCACGTGATTGGAGCTAAATAGGGACAGAGTCGTGACTACGCCCTGTAAACTCGCCCGTTCTTGTTAATGATTGTAATTTTGATATTAGATGAACATTTGTCTGACTAGTTCTTCACTGATTGAACACTTGCATCAAAACAATAATATTGAAAGCATATTAACAGAAATATAATTGATTAAGTACATATTAATTTTACCTTAAAAATGGTACACCTAGTAGGTACATACGATATACTTTATAGTTCTTGCTTAGATTAAGTAATACCGGTCATGGATTTTATGAATAATCCTATCTGACTTTGACCACGCCTGAAAAGGGAGACAAAACCTTTTACCCTGACATGTCCGGCGCGCCTTGGACAATTTGATGACCTATTTTTGCTGTTTGGCCATTCTTTTTGAACATTCATGACACGCAAAACTATCATATATTATCTGGAATAATGTACTTTCTTGTTCGATAACTTGGGTCCTAAGCTACTATGTTGTAATAACTAAGTTTAATAAGTTAAATTTCATTTGTTATAAGTTACCTTCTATGTCCTCACCGATAGCAATAAACAGCCGTTATGAACTCATCATTAATTTAAATACATGCTTCTTCATGGTCTCATTGCACATATAATTGTTACTTTACTCAATAAACATTCAGGTATTTTGTTATTCAAATGTTTATTCGGCATGATGCTTTGAAGGCTAAAAGAATCGTAAGGTGAACTAAATATGAATCCGGTTAAAGACTACAATCAATAACGTTAAAGGTAATTTACTACCAAGACAATACCTTAGTTTATAGTCGTGAGTTATTTATTATTCTATCGTCGGATTGAACATGACTTATTGTTTGGAGTGGACTTGTTGCGTTTTCGCGATGCGAGACAAAAGCTTTCCCACGTGGTACCATTTTTTTACATATGTATACACAATGGATGCGTTTGGCAATTGTTTGGAATGAGTACGTACTCGAAGATGTTGATCGCTAATTACTCAAGTTCCACCTCATTGGGTTTTTACAATGTCGTGGCTTGACATTACTCGTTATTTTCTATGTCCCGCAAATTGCTCGAGCCTCGTTCAAAAGTTTGCCGAAGTTTTCTTTTGACGGTTCTTGGTACATCGGTGCTTGCTTTATATATTATCCAATATTGACTGGAATCTTTACATTTCGCCCTTTGACTGATAACAACAAAAGGTATTATCTGGGTATTATATTCTCGTTGGTCTATGGTATTATCCAATATTGACTGGAAACTTTACATTTCGCCCTTTGACTTACATTTACAACAAAAAAGGATTTACTTCAAGGAATTTCCAAATTTAAAAAAAAATGTACGTAGCTACTCACGACGTAGTTGTAATTTAAGATTTTAATTACTTCATACAAGCTTTATAATGGTGTGCAATAAAAAATATGCTATTCTATTTTTGTTTAAATATAATCCGTACATGTCATTGTTTTATTTGCGCTAGTTAAATCCAGAACAATTCACCTTTTATTGCTTAAGTTTGTAAAAATAATAAAATAGTTTTGAAACAACACTCGATTACCTCTTTCAGGCCTCAAACAATTACATGATTAACTTTGTGTACGGTCAGCCACAGAAGCAGTTTAACAAGTTATGACAAATAAAATTTAAAGAAAGATTTTGTTTACCGGTGAATTTCAATAAACAGTTTTAAATTATAAGAGAGTCTAAAATATGATGATCTGAGCATATTTAAGTGCTTTCAAAGTTTCAATATGCAACAAATTTGTTTTCCATTAATGGTATGGATGATGGTGACTGTAAACTTATAATGGCTTCCCGTTACAGACTGATTGCCTAACAGTCCAAAAAAACCTTCATTGTGTCCTTTTTAAACTGCATTATGCAGCGCACGGTCTATTAACATTTTATTAGCACACAATCGAAGTATTAACGACCTTAGAAGACATGAAAACTTTGCCAGGCCTAAAGAGTTACGTGCAAGTCATGCAACATATATTTTATAGAAATAATTTTATGGCACATTAAAGAACGTGAAAAGATATGACAAAAAAATCTGAAAAGTTCATCATCAGACCCTGGATATCATCTAGGAGTAAAGTGCTCATCAAGATGAATCAATCAAGCCTAAACTCGGTGGGGGTATCATAGAGTATTTTGTTTTATCATAGAGTTCCCATGACCAGCTTCTGACTCAATCATCAAACTAGCTCAAAAGTACCATAATGTGGTATTGTCACCGAACTTCTATAAGTATACTAAATATCATTTTAATCGGATGGCAGGAAGTAGTTCTAAATTAGATTGCAAGATTTGACCTAAACAAACCCATATACAAACATTGCAAATTAAAAAATAAATAAAAAAGATTGAAAGACTGAAGACAGAAAGGTTCGATATTAGACTATTCTATAGAGACACACACAAATTCACCGACCATCATAAGTCCCATGTAGCAAGCCACAATATATTCATTGCATTTCATCTAGATTATTGCAGTACCTACCTAATAGTAGATATTTATATAAAATATAATTATAGGTAATAGAAGGTAGAATTCTACCTCCTTACTGACGTCATCGACGGAGTGATTACTCATTGCAACAATTTTGTACTGGCGATTGATAAGATTCCATTTTTAAATATGTCCATAGAGCCACGCGTAAAGGTAAATTAATTGTTAAAAAAAATGCCATAGACGCCATAAAGTTTAATGGCATCGTTGCAATGTTATTTATGTTTTATGTTAATATCTTCATCACGTTCGGTTTCGCATTATCTAAACATAAAGTGGTAAAGTTAACGGTAAGAGGTAAAGGTAAGGTTGGTAACACAGTTTTCATGTTAACTTAGGACAGGCATTTTAGGGTTTTATGAAGACATCTAAATTAATCGAATATAAAGTGTTTTAAGTAGTTTTAAATGATAGGCTAGATTTATCCTAAAGGTTCCATTTACTGCTATTCAAATCCAGTTACGGGTGTCGTGTATTATGTTAGTCTGTACCTAACTATCGAGAAAATTGTACCTACTGAAAAAATCAATATTGGGAATTTTCATATTTTTTTATCTTTCTCTCTCAACATGCGATTAAATATTATATTTCATACATACATCCCGCAAGAGCTCCAAGTTCGCGTGATACAGTGGCAGGTTAAAGATCACAGATCTCGAAATATTTAATGGCTGAAAAAGCATCGATGTCAGTAGAACGCAGTTTTTAGGATACACGTCAATAAAGAAGGTATGAGAGAATTCCAATTTGTGCTACAAAGCTGGTATTGGTACATAGGTACGACGCATGCGCGTTTAATCGCAGCGGGAAAATAAGTAGGTACTGTTTAATTGCTTATTGAAAAACTTTTTGCTATTTTAGGCTTTGGTCTTGTGGTTATTAACGGAACTGCGGAGCGTAAGTACTTAAGTTGAGTTCTCAGGTGGGAAGTCTTGGCGACCCGATTGGCTCAGGACTGGACTGATGCGCTAGAGTTTTCGTATTCAATCCCAGCATGGGACAAAAATTTGTGTTATTCTCAGATAATTCCACCGAGTCGAGGGTGCTTGTGTAACATGCCTGCTTCACAGAAGAAACCAAAATCATGCGATGCAATGGGACAGCAATTTATCTAGAAAAAGGAAGAAGAATATTTCTACACACAATTATTGATACCTGTTCCTAGTATGATATTCATGAGAAATAATCAGTAGCAATAAGCACCTTCTAGGTACCACAATATGGACACATATTATCTTACACATAACAACACATTGAACTCTCGTGACATAATGTACCAGCACCGTTACGTCACCATGTAAGTACCTACATACATTAATTTTATAATGTCAAGAATATGCATAAAGGTACATACTAGGATGTACGTAGATATGGGGATCGCACAATGAACATCCTTACTGAGAACTATTACATCGAGCCGGAGATCCGTGTGATCCGCGGTAGATCCGTGTGATCTGCTGCAGATCCGTATATGATGATGCCTCGTAGTGTGACTTTTCACACGATTAATGTAAGGAATCTGTAGTATTCACTACACGCCATGATTATTATAAACATGTTTGTGTATTTATTTCATTTCCTTATTTGTTTGCTCATTATAACGTCCGTTTTTATTTACTTACGAAAATGCGACACGCCTTTTTAATTAATCAAATCAATTATTGTGCTTTTACATATTAAATTACGCCAACATTCCCCGAAATTTTAACACAGTAAACTAACAAATAACTTCTAATTAAAGTTAAACTTTTTATATAATTAATAGAACACATTAATTACCATTATTATCTTACAGTGAGGGCACTACTTGACAAAGCGACTTCGACACTTAACATCGAACTTGCTAATTAAGCGATTTATCTGTACATTGATCTAACTGCTTATGCAGCGGTATGGTTCATTAATAGAGCCTTCCCGAGAGACGATATCATACAACAGCACGGCGTAACCATGAAATTCAGTCCTGCTACCAACCTCCGAAATAATCTATTTTTCATGCTTTAAGCTATTGTTATTATTCTTACTGCCTCTATTACCTTTTGGTCTAGTTGTGATAGGCTGCTGAGTGTAAGGTCTTCGATTCTCAGGCATTTGCACACATTGCCCGAGCAAAGTGATTGAGTTTTTCCGTTAGGTCATTCTCTGTAGCAGCACAGAGACTAATTGTGTGTCCGGTTAATGGCAATAGGCTCGCCCCCTATATTGGAACCTACAACATAACTAGCGAAATGTCGGTGTACCGTGTACTATACGATACTCTACATACACCTCCTCGGAATACAGGCGTGATGTTATTTTATGTCAATCAATTAGGAGAAGACTCAGATTGATTTCAATACAAGGTGAAATACTAGTGCAAGGTATCGTTTGGACAAAAGCTATATAGTTCTAACGACCTAGTATTATAAGGTGATCGATAAGCTCGAGGCAAGGCCAACCAGCCTACTGATCGCAAAAAATCATGAGATGTGACGTCATCGTACCGCTCTAATTATAGCAAGAATATGCTCATCAATTTTTTTATACCTATTTTAAGATATGCCAGTTTTTTTTACTGTTATTTAATAGGATTAAATTAATGAAATAAAATATTTAGCACTTCAAAAGCGCGCAGCAGAAGGTAAGGAAAAGATTCAGTAATTCAATAATTATTGACTGTAAGTAAAAACAAATTGTTGAAAGACTTTTTTAATTGATTCTTATTTATCACCTATGTTTTTCATAGAATAATTTATATTTTTTTAACAAAGTTAATTCATATACTAATACAGCATTCCGTTGTTAATTGTTATACGAACAGTTAATGAGAAAATCTCCTTTTTAAAGAAAATTAATAAGAGTGTGTCTGTGTGTTTACGAAGTAGGTACCTACAACTTTAGTTAACGACTAATTATTCCCGTCATACTTCACCACACAGCAAGGTGCCTGGCAGGGTTAAGCCTATCACTTATGTGTAAAAAAGTGTATACAAGCGTGATAATTAGGTATAATAAACATAGTGAGGGGTCTAGCAAAAAAAGTATTGACAAAAGGTATAGAAAAGAGGTAACCTTATACGACTAAAACCTCCTTATTTAACGAAGATAATAACTATGACACATGTTTGTTGTATGAACCTTTAACTACAATATTTGACGAGTCTGTTTAATAATAGCAAATGCCCCTTTTTGGGTAATTATGCACGGTAGCACTTAGAAATGTTTATCTAAGAATCTGGAATCGAACCCGTGACTTGACGGCTTAAAGCCAAGATTTGAGCCAATATGCGTTATTTACGTGCTCATGTAAGTATCTCGTAACTGGTATGAAAAAAACATTAAAATAAAATAAAAATAACACACTGTAAAATTACAAAATATTTAACATTATTATATACACAAATAAAATGGTAAAGCCACTATAAATATATTAAATAGCCAATTATATACTACCTACCAATAAGATTAACTAGAAATATTCGAAGCCGCTTCAACTGAACTTGGACATTAAAGGAGCTGACTGAAACATCTATAAGGTTAAGGTAATTAGATAAATACTGAGGATCGTATGGAAAATCCTGCACTATATTTAGCACTTCAAAAGTAACAAAAGTCCGTTACATTTAGAGTGCATGTAGCTTGAACTTCCATGAACTTAAAACAATCTCTTCCTCGTAGGCAAAAGGTTGAAAGTCCGCATTTTTGGGCAAGAACAATGAACTCATCGTGTTTGCGATGATCATGGCAGGCGTTGTAGGATAACAAATATTAGTAATACTGGCCTAATATTTCCCCACTGCCGGGCAAAAGCATCTTACACATAGCATCACGCTAGCTCTTATAGAAAAATGTAAGGATATTTTAAAGGGAGTGGATTTTTTTTAAATTCTTACATCTAGGAATTTCTCCTGTATCGAAGGTGCGTTCTACAATTATGAAATATCACATACACACACAACCAGACTCGGGGCAAATATCTGCGGATCGCACAAACTTTTGTCCCGTGTGGGAATTGAAACTACAACCCTTAGCGCAGCAGTCCAATCGCTTAGCTACTACGCTAATCAGGTCGTCTTTTATTACTTGTAGTAAAAAAACACAACAGACATACTTGTAAAAGTCACCCTTCGTGAAGCAGTAATTCAGCAACATATTTAGGGGTACGCCAAAACTACGCGGTAGAGTTACTTTCTGATTTAATGTAAACAATCCTACATAATTTACTGGCGATCTTTCAATTTATAATGTAAATTCCTTATTGTAAGAAAGACTACAATAACCGCTAAGAATAATACTCTACCAAGTCTAATACTAAGAACTTTAAGAACAGGCTGTTGTATTAATGCTAACGTGTTATGAATGTAATAAGCTTATTATATTTATAACACGTTATGTAAGATACATAAGTGCCTGGTTATGGTTTCTATGAATACCTAATAGAACTTCAACTTTGATTATGGCTCAAAATATAAGTTATGAACATATTTTAAATCATAACTGATACTATTCTAGTGGTAATGCCCAAAATTTCCTAGAAAAACGTTTGTTTTTGATGTAGCAACAAAATCACGTGAGCGATCGATTTTATACTAGTTACATATTTTCCTTATGTAGCTACAGAAAACTCTTTATAAGTTTTAAAGACTTCGAACACAAACTTTGCATTTTTTAAATGTCACCATATTTAGTTTAAGAAAATTAGCATTCTTGGAATTTGGAATTTTCAAACACGAGAATTGTCTGCTATGTCTATTTTTCGAATGACCCATGACGTGACTGTCTGAATCTGACTGCATCCTGGCCCATGTATTGAGTGGCGATGGCGAGTCACTGTCCCCTAATTAGAACGCAATATTTTATGTTGATGGTCAGATGCAATAAATCCTTCTATATTATTATTATCAGTTCTTGTTTGGCACCCAAGCATTCTTAGAGCTTTTTACAGTAATAATTTTGGAAAAGCATTGGTGTCAGTACTAGAAAATTTACCTATCGTCTTGACAAGATATTATCTATAAACTTATAAAGTAAAAAAACATATTTTTATTTACGAAAATCCAGCAATAAACAATTAATTATTAAAATTTGCTTAGTCCTTTTTACATCACCGCAAAAAGATATTAATAGAATATTTGGTTTATCCTTACCAAGTACCGCACAGCTAATGAGTTTATAAGAAAAGTACGTGTGTGTTAATAAGAATCATTTAAGTACCTACTTACCTATAATTCTCACGGTTGTAAAATGTGTAGTACCTATATTCATCGACCGGGTTATTCTAAGGCATATGTGCAAGAGCTCCACTTGTTTTGTGCCTTATGAGTTATCACCAAAAGCAACGCGCAAAACGCGCGGCTAACTATTAATGATAAAAGGAAATATTAACATAAAAATAGTATGATAAAATCCCAGATTGCTACTAAGAATTTCTTGCCAAAAACCTCAATAACATTTCGTACGAACTTAGATGTTTTGCGTCTAAATCTATGGGTAGGTACCATCAAACCCACAGGTACTTATCATAATTTATGCGAACGTCTCTCTGCCGGGAATCTAATAGCCCTGTAGAAAATACTTAACGCCACGCTAGCGCCCAACATGTTGCCAATTTCAGCTACATTTCATCATCATCAGTCAGAAGACGTCCACTGCCGAACAAAGCCCTCCGCCTCAGAACGCCACAATTTACGATAACTTGCCATTTGCATGCCAACAACCAATCAAGCGGGCAACCAGTCGGGTTGCCCGCAACTCTGACAATGTCGTCGGTCCACCTGGTGGGAGGCCAGCCAACGCTGCGTCTTACGGTTCGTAGTCACCACTCGAGAACCTTTCTTCCCCATCGGTTATCGGTACTTCAGGCGATGTGGCCAGCTCCGTTTATCCCCAATAAATTCAAGAAATAACCTACTTAAACTCAAATTCTCAACATAGGTACACGTATTCTTATTTATCAGTAGATACTATCTATCTCTAGTCTACAGTTATTTCGAATGTCTGTTGGCCACCGAGTTCACGTCACAACGTTAAACGATAGCATGGTAGACTTTTACGAATGTACAAGATGAGCTTAAGTCTGTTGTAGGTAAATATGGGCCTTGGACAGCCAAATATCGAAGAATAGGAATTAGGGAAGGAAAGCATCTGCCTTTCAGTTGGACACTAACGGTTTAATTAATAAATTATAGTGTGTTTTTGGTTTTTAGAAGCCAAAGCTGTTAATAGGCCATTACTGGGTCGATCGCATTTGTATTCTTGGATCCTCGCACGTAAATTACTAAAATTGAAAGATAATTAACTGCTTATCTACTATATAATAATGGTAAGAGATTTACGGTATTTAAGTAGATGCTATAAAGTTGCACGAGTGCATACATACATACTAATATACGTTATAAGTACTTATAAATAAAACCTTTTGGAAAATTTAATTATGTTAACACTATGTATCGTTTGAAGTATATAGCGTAAATTCAGCTGAAAGGGAAAGGAAAGTAGCCGTGTTTCAGTGAGACATACAAATGTTCGAATGTGTCGATGTGTTTGAATACACATTTCATTTATATGAAAATATCGTAGCACGTAATTGTATACTGGCCCATAATTATGTGCCTTTGACCTTTTTGTGGCTGTTAACGGCGAAGAGTAAATTTTTAAATAGAAGAACGCTTACAGAAAATGCCTCCGATATTAAATATACCTTTGAAAATACCAGGTGCTAAATTGTCATTTTCAAAATAGCAGTTAGTGGGAATCGTATGGACTATCATAAACACATACATATAGACTACGAGTTTTAGACTTGTCACACGCAATACATGTCGTTTTAATTGTACGTATTTGCAATAAAATCAAAAGTCCAATAAAAACTATTAATATATTTTAATTATTTTCTGTACAACACGTGTTTTCACATACGTGTACATACATACTTATTTATGTTTGTAAATATTTAGTACGTGTCTGACTGACTCATTGCAGCTTTACCACTATTTTCCATCTTTTAGATATACCTAAATCGAAATATATGAAGAATAGCACTAAGCGATATGTTTTTGAAAGAAATCCCGTATTTGTTTGATAAACCATTCATTATCTCAGTTATGGGATTGTGCTATGAAAACTCAGTTCAAAAAAGTGCAATATAGCAAATTAACAAAAAGAAAATTCTCAGCATATTTGGTTTGCGTAACGCTCAATAAAATATTTAAATTATCTGTATATTTATCTGGTATGTGATAAAGACTTAGGTGTCTCTACTATCTGCGATAAATTCTCTACAATATAGCAGCATCGTGAAGGAAAACAGGAAAAGCTTGTTTTCAGTACACTAAGATTTGAAAGATTGAATCATCTTTATATGCGAGCTCTTCTCAAGGCTAGCAGTGGAAGAAATTGCGGAGTTATTTCGCAGGCAGATCAGTTAAATTCGAATAGTAAATACGAGTATGTAATTATTTAAGTGCGACTTAGGTTGCATCTGCCGCGTTTCAAATCCTAAAAGTAAAATTGGTGTTTGGGTATTTATTACTAAACCACACTTAGGTAATCGCTTATTTTGGTAATTGTTCTAAGTAATTAAAACCATACTCTACGCACCAATTATGGTCATATTAAACTTGTTGAACATTATTAAAAAAAATTGCAAGGTTGGAATGATTAGGTTTATATTTATTTTTATTGATATGATCACGCTTGAATTCACTGAAAGGGTTGATGGCGGTGTAGGTCCTGTAAGTACTATTTCACATTCTCATTTGGATTTTATTTTTTTGCCATTATCGAGAAAAATAAAATAAAGTAGTTAGAGATGCGACTGTTCTTTTAGGGAACATTAAAAATAGAAAAATAATCGTGTGTCATACATACAATCAACTCTTATTAAATATTACAATATTGTAACTGTTTGCTGTCCAAAACTTCTTTGGTACCTAATTATATTTTTTTATCAAACCTTAGTGCAATAACATCTGCAATGTTGGATAAGAAATGGTTCGTCTTCCCACCCCAATAGATAGATGTCATGGGACCTTGATAGGAATTGCGGTGATGCAATATTAAGTATCTAATTTATGTTAAAGTCTGCATTAGACTCACTTATGTTGTTATGGTAACATTTTCGCGTAGGTGGTGCGTGATACGCAGCTTATTGTATAGGTCACATGTTCACATAAATACATTAAATAATGGCAGATTATTGAAACATTATGATGCAAATTATGATACTTAGGTGGTCATTTTCTGATTAATATTTATATAAACAAAATAATAATCCAGTTCATCTCACCATCTCCTTTTAGGTCTGCCTCACTGACGTCTACCTCGTTGACGTGTAGGACATCGACAGCCCTTGACAGGGACTTTTGGAATGAAAGTGGGGAGGCCTTTGCCTTGCAGTGCTCCATTGGCTCGTAATAATAAATAAATAATGAATATAATCGTCTAGAAATGAAGACGCCTAAAAACAATGTAGGTTTACCAAATAAATTTCTTATTTAATTACTTCATTTGTAAAGCCCGTATCAAAATTGCTATAGGGAAAATCAACTGAAACCAATGTAACTAAGGCTCTAAGTAACTTGGGTCTTATTAGAAAAGTGTTCAGAGGGTCCTAGCATGTCGCGTTAAGTAGATAAAGAAGAAGATTGATAAGTTAGGTGTGAGGTCACCTCTACTTGGGCAGTCATGTGGCCGTACGTGTCAGCGTCTCGTCCCCCCAGCGCGCGCGCACGCGGCGCATCCCCGCTACGGCGACTATAAAAGACATCGCCCAAACCTGCCGCGCGCTATTACAACAGTGACTCTGTGATTTTTCCCGCCGCGTTATTTATTTAAATCAACAGATAAAGGTAAGTGAACTTGGCTAAGGGATACAAAGGGATGATTTGGGACTTACTTTAAGGAATAGAATAAGCTTCTAGGTCCGAAACTACGAAGCTTAACAAAGTTAATTTCGTTGGTTAAGCAGGTATTTCTTCACTGTAATCATCTCAATGCATCTTATTTTGATAATAGTCTTGCATAAGCGCGAGCTTAAAGTTAATTTACATTCGCACCCCGCGGTTATCGCGTTGACGAGTTGGTTGCGTCAGTTCATTCATGCGATGATTGCTCTCGTCAAATCTGACACGAAAATTGCTAAGTCTACCGGTGGCAGTGTCCTTAAAATTTGTACGCAGAGTGTTAGCCGCAGATTACAGGCAACGAGCACCGTATGTATGTCAAGCCGCAGTTGCAACACTGTATGGTGCTGAGAATATGTCTGAGAGCCCTTTTCTATGAGGTTTCAACATGTGCTAGACTTTCCACGTCGATGGTGACGCCTTATCGGCTATTGTACCGTCTCTAGTACACTCGAGACCACATAGCATGCGTGTAAACTTTACCGCTCAGTTAAAGCAACTTGACAAATTATTCTTATTATTATTAATGTTAAGCATCAAAATAGTGTTTCAAAATATAACATACGAAGGTCAACGTGACTGAAAGATGGTGGACTTTCAAATATTTATAACAGGTGACACTAAATATTTGAGTTAAGTAAGATTGGCTTGGTGTCAATGGAACCAGTTCTTGATTTAAGTATTAAGTACTGATAAACGTCGGCCACATGTGTTGTCTGCGCAACACGCTGATATAAACGATTCTGCACTTGATATCTGATACCGTTACAAAATATTTACTGCATACACCAATGTAACACATTAAATAAAAAAGTGATTTACATTTCGAAATATAAATTCGTTATTCGGGCAATACTTGAATCAGGTATTATCAAAACAAGTGCAATTAACTCCAACGTTACTTAAAATTGATACCTTAATTCTGCAAGAAGATTTTACTTAAATAAATTAACGATTTTTAAAACCGTCATCGACTATAAATTACGCTTAAGTTTCTTTAATCGATATAAGTGGCTGTTTTGTGATCCGTACTGGCTTAGCATTGTGTTATATAAAGAAGTCTTCTTTGACATTTTAACAAGTATTTAGATCAAAATGTTTTTCCTATGATAATTTTAAACATTTGTATTTCATAATGAATACATTTTACCATAATACGGTCTATTTATATGAATCTGGGTTTGTTGAATGAATAAGCAAAATAAAGATTCATCAAAGCCTATGTCGCGTCATACCCTCCCGTCCCTAGTACCCTCCCGTCCCTAGTACAGCCGGCCCGGGGCCGAGCTCTAGCTTATAAAACAGTCCCCAAATAATAAATCTGATCCAGCAGTCCCTTGTTGTTTTTGCAAGTTAGTCAGCGATGCACCGAGTCGAGGTTCGAGTCCCGCAGGGGGCGCCCTCGGTAGCATCGCTTAAAGTCGCCTTTATCCGGTTACGTCCAATAAGACCCCCCTCGGGGTCGTCGGCACAAACTATCTCGAAAAAAAAAAAAAAATATGTCGCGTCATTTTTTCATTAATCGCATAAAGTCACTTATGTAGCTGAATATATTTAAATGTCACTTTTACTAATAATGTGACCCTTAATGTTCATTTCATTCGTATAAATTTATTTATTGTGTTTTTGAATCGTAGTACAACCTTTAAGTATGATATATAATCAAATTAAGATAATTCTTATTGTAATACCGAAAATAACGAAACAATGGATACAAACAAACCCACAAACTCGACTCTAATTATCTCCATGTTAACCTTAGATGTCACAATGAGAAGAAGCAGAGAACAATGCTGTAGATCCCGAGGTTATCTTATTTCCTTTGCGAACTTAAACGCTTCAAAGAAATCCGCACTAAAATTTGTTTAACCACAAACTTTAACTGTGAACTCTTTATAACCTGGCGCGACGTCGTGACTTGTTTTTAGTATTTTTTGTGTTTATTTAACTATGCTGTATACTGCACTTGGCTGTTTAGTACCATTATATTTAAATCGGGTGGATCTAGAGCAGTTGTTGTGAAGATTTTGTTTATTGAATTATGCTTCGTTATTATTTATGCGTTGGTTGATAGTCTACTTAAATGCAGCAGTTGTGTTTTTCCTATGTTAGGTAAATTTAGGAGTTCTGTACATATAATTATTATACATAATATTGGTGTAGTTAATAGCTCCGTAATAAAAAGATATATTTATAGGGTCTCTATCAATTTGCTATAATTAAAACGTTAATGCTGGATTATGATAGCTACATTTATGGTAATCTTGGACTGATAATAATGGCAAGTTAACCCAAATAATCAGATTAAGAATTCAATGGTGTCTTAGTATTCTTATATGGCAATTCGTTGCGATTTCTCTTTGCTGTTTCATAATAATAAAATCAACTTTTTTATATTTATTGTATGTATTATTAAAACTATAACTTGAAAAATATGAAAAGTAGAGCTTTTTTACAGTTGCCGCCTAGAATCCCTATATTTTGTTGTGGAATCTTCGTTTAACTTATTAATAAATTTGTGTATTGCTCTTCGTTCGTAGCTTTAAGCTCGGGTAAAATATTTAACCAATTTACGAAAATTATATACTGCCCTTATTTCAATGCGTGACAATATTATAATTGCATCAGTACTTTTTACCGTAGATTACTAAACTCAATAAATTAATATCATAGCGTTACGACATACCTAATTAGTCAACACGTCAACTATGTGAGTTATTGGCACGCGAGCTAGTTTTTTGTCGGTATCTGTACTCTTTGATTGAGCTTTAGCTGAAGATCATAGTAGTTAAGCAATCGTTCAACCTGTTAAACAAAAAGTTTAGGTGTCATTACACTGCGATAGTTAGGACAAATTATGTGGGTACAGTCATTAACAAAAATGACTATGGTAAATTGTAACAAGAATAAATAGAGGTTGGTTTAAAATATAGTTATTGCATTCCAAATTACATTAGATACAATGACTAATGGAGATGGAACTCCCGAAACAAAGTTAAAACAATTTGAACTAAATTGTGAATAAGTAATAACTTTAACTATTAAATAAGTAGTTTATTTTTTATCATCATCCTCTCTCAGCCCATCGTGGTCCACTGCTGGACATAGGCCCCTCCCAAGTAGTATTATTTCAATTAAAACAAAACATATTTACTATTATTTCTCATGCATTCGAAGAGAATAAGTTATTAAAATCATAAGCATAATTTAGAGCACATTTGCAAATATTATTTTAAGTTTGGCACAACGGCTTGGCATTCGTAGTGGTTTTTACAACAATAATTTTGGTCACGACTGTACGAAACATTAATTTGGGCGATTATACGTTTTTTGGAGCATAGTATCGTTATTAATTTTGATTAGGACAGCAAATCCTGTTTACCTACGTACCTACCTACGTAAGACGAGGCTTCAGGGTAATCTTCGCGTTGACAAACTCATGTATTTGTAAGGTTTATGTTAACAAAGGGCTAAAGGTCAGACGTCTCCTGAGTCAGCTTTTATAGCTAGAAGGATTAAGATACTGGCAATTGATTTTGTCAAGTTTTAGTGTTAATTTTATAATTTATAGGCAACGTTTATATTAGGTCGTTACGAATTATACTGACCTGTAACATAGCAATTGAGTAATTAACATCTTGACAAGTTGAAATCCGAATTAGTTACATTGTACAACTTCGTATATGAGGGAAGCCTACGGGACAAGCCCACCGCTCGTGCCCATCATTGCAACTCCTGTAAGCCAGGATCTACGATGATAACCATTACGAACCATCGAGGCAATGAAGCTCGAGGCGTCGCAGAGAAATTACTCTACTGTCTTGGAACCCGCAACGAAATTAATCATAGAAGAATGAGGGAAGCCTATTGGAAGCCTTAATTAAAGCTGAAGACCAGGAAGCAATGGAAATAACTACATTTCTATGAGCTAATCTACTCAATTATCATGATACCGATACTTACACAAGACTATCAAATTAACGTCAATTTTAAAATGATTGCAGTGCACACGAAACCATTTATTTATTTCATATTATTGTATCTAAAACGTGAAGCTTGCCGTTTGATACTTAAATATGATACACTAAAGAAAAATATCGTATTAATTCACGCCAGTTTCCCGAAAGTGTAGCTTAGCTATAGCAACGGATTTTCTAATTGCTACGACGCGGGCCATCCGGGTATCGGCCTTGGTATCGTCAAGAAACTAGTCTAATACAATAAAATAATACTATTTCTAATAAAAGATATATGAGTATAGATAATATAAATACTCCTTTGATTGCCCATTCATAATATCACACTAATATTATAAAGGCGAAATTTTGTGAGTGTGTCTGTATGTTTGTTACCTCTTCACGCACAAACGGCTAGACCGATTTTGCTAAAATTTGGTATGGAGGTGGCTGACACCCTGGATATACGTCCTGGACATAGGCGTTAATCCCGAAAAAATATAGCGGGAAACACAGCGGGAATCTTATATACACTTCAAATGTTACTTGTAGTGTTATATAACAATTACGCCATTGGCAAGGGCTCGAGGGCTTATTCCCGCGGAAATAATAATAAATATGAAAGTTCTTTTGCAAAACCATTACAGATACACCACGATATATAATTATGTCTGTGTCAGACTCAGTTATATAATGCGCAGCAAAAAATGAACCTTTTCGTTTATTAAATTAATTTTATGAGAATGATATCACTATATCGAATCGATTATTATTTTGTGTTGACTTATATTATATTATTCTTACATATAATATATACTTACAATGCTTTGCGTTGCACTACTACAATAATGTATTGAAACTAGTCCAAAATTCATTTTAATTTTTAAATCTTAACTATGCTTTAACCTGCTTTAGTTGTATATAAATTATAACATTATTAAGTTTTCTGTCGGTATAAGTTAATAAGTTATAAGTTATAAGTTTTAATAAGATAAAAATATTAATAATTAAGCATTTTATTAATAACAGTAGATGCTTATTATGGACTTTTGTAAAATAAACTTTCGGGACATCCATTATTTAACCCGTACGTGCGTACCTCTAAGAAGGATTGTTACCTGAACTTAGTATCTAATAAAGAGACTAGGTTTATAAACAACAGCAATGTGTCAGATTTGTGTTACAAAATATAGGTATACATTCAACATACTTCAGTACGTTATATACATACATCGTTGTACTAGGATGTAGACTGGCAAATATTAATAACCCGGATCCTACAATCGTCATGCTGCGAATTCGAGTTTGCTTTTGTTCAATTAACCGCTAAAAGAGATTAAAAATAATTTATAAATTCTTTTGTATCACTCGGTTTATAATTTTCCTTATAAACTTAGGGAAAAGCTACCCATAGTCGATTTTAATATGGTTTCTCCATTAATTCAAAGTATTGGGCTAGTTTACTCCATATTTAAACGTTATGTCCTTATGCTAAATACCAAATAGAATCCAAATGTGAACTAATTGCGAGGTACCATTCGTAGCACCCACCACCACCTCCGATCTGCAGAATGTTTTAACGACTTAACAAGAAGAACTAAGATACTATTTAAATAGATAGAAATATTAAGGGAAGATTTACGTTATATGAAGACTACTGCCATAAATATATTAAATAAAATCAGTTTAGGTTAGTTAATAAATCAATAAGTCCCTATCTTCTACAGTAGTTCGCCAGTATTAGATAAGTCAATCGCATCCACCATCTTTAAAAAAATATACACCATTAATGTGAAAAACCATCACATGTGTGTTAGAGATTAACGTTTTATTCGTAAAAGGCTGACTAATGAAGAACTCTGGCGACTATGAATAACTTGAGAAATTTCAACACCAATGTTTTAGAATGTTCATGGACTTGACATTTGATTCTAAAATCGTTACCAAATATAAACATCACTACAGTTCAACACTTACGGGTTCACGCTTCTAATTAATATGCAGTTTCAATTATCTCTTATATCCGTAGTGTTTTACACAATATTTTAATGGCATCTACGTAGTAGCCAAGCCATTTAAGCCTATCTACAATTAAATTAATTATGTATAGTTTTGAAAAGGTTCGAAGCGGATTCTAAGAAACATTAAAGTTTTAACACAATCAATAACTCTTAATGTGCAATCGTGTAAAAAGGTTATCCCACGGTACGAGGGTATACTCGTACAACAATGTATCGGATTCTGTGTCCCACAATTAAGTTTCGCAGTCACTCGATCACGGTAAACGAAGGACGTCTTGAGTAACACACTCGTGGTGAATTACTTTGACAATTCGATGTTATCGCGACGAATCGGATAACTATGCGTCTGTCTATTATTACCTGTCGTAATTCTAAATCGGATGCCCATTGCCCATAGACCATTTCGAAAGGCATGTGGTCCCTCGACATCATACAATTGATGTCTACGCGCTAGGACAAATGTCAGCGGGTTGCGCAACGGTTCAAGGCTACTACTCCGGTGTTTTATACACGAAACGAGAATCTGCCTTATGAATATTCACGACGGTCATTAGGTTACTTTTTAAGTTGGAAAACTGCACTGAACAGGAACTGCTTTAAGCTTCACTAGGCCAGATATCAGCGTCGATTGCGGGAATTGCGATGATTGTCATTATTTCCTTATTTGCTGTAATAATATTATTAAAGACGTCGGCATATTTGCGGATGACAGTTTTGTTGAAATAAGCGCGTTGATGTCTTTTATACTGCGGTCACTTCTTGTTTACGTAGTAGACGCGGCGAGCGTACTAATGAAGGTAAATTTCGCAAGTGATTATAATCAATCACCTAATCTATTGCGGAGGCTTTCCTCATCGATAAAAGCCTTTAGTTTGTCACCATCGCGGAGGCACTTACACAAATGTCTGTACAAAGACGAGTTTTATGTGAGGTCAATTCATCTGTAGGTCTATTTTTATTGCATGTTTCGTAAACTATTACTTATCAATAAAACAGATTGTGACATGCTAATATAAAACTATTAAACTCAAATAAAATTGAAGCTAAGTGCGTTCGCCGCGTCGCAGTCGTGGGGGTCACATGGTCAAGCGGAGTTTCTCAATAGATGCACAAAGTATTTATTAACGGTTTGATGTTTATGTCAGCGGCGACAAGGTCAGTGCCTCGCTGTAACTAATGTTATTCAGCGTCAAGGTCGAACATTTTAACGCATGAAAGTTCAGCGTATCAGAGCTGGCCGGTGTCCGCTGTTGTATGTAAACATTCGTCTGGAGGTTTAGATTGCATGTTTATTTAGGCGTTTAACTCATCTGAGTATTTACTTTTCAGTTATTACAGTAAGTAAAGTGTACGCCCAAACGTTCATTTTTTTATTTTCGTATATATTTACCGTCCCATTACCTAAATAGTTTTGAAGTTGATCTCCTGCAGTTTAAAGTTTAATGCCCAGACCATGCGAATACTTTGTCCTCTATTGGATGTCCCAGGGGATTTAAAACTGTCTAGCAAAAAGTTGGTGTGCATTATCACATGGTTTTAGTATTAAACAACACTGTTATCTGTCTTTAAAACTGAATGACATTGAGCTTGAAACGTTTGCAAATAACATGGAAGTGCGCAGATATGATGTTTCGATTTGACCTTTCAACTAATATTATTATATAGGTATCCCTAAAATTACATAAACAGGTTACGTTGTCATTATGTTATTATGACTCTGGCTTCTGTTTGTGATCTCGTCCGTTCATCCGCGCAATATATTTCTAGCATAAAAAATAGCCTATGTCAAATTTAGGAAGGCCGTATAAAATTTAAAAAAGCATTTAGAATTCTTTGGCTTTTGTTTAAAAATATCGTGTTTATTCCCTTCAATGACGCGTGAAAATGGATTACTAAGCATCAAAATATTACCTGAATAAAAAAGTACCTGATACAAACATAGGCATTGAATGTACAACGCTTATATAAATGAAGTACCAATAAATTTCTAAGGCCGGAATTAATATTAATCTCGAATAAGAGGAATTACGATATGCTAACAGTTAACGTTAATCTGTCTGTTGAAATTCCCGAAGTAATTAATGACGACGGTATTAATAATTACTTTAGTAGTTTATGATGCTCATTTTAGTGCCTATTAATGTCTTTTTCACACGAAGATAAAATAAGATAAAAAAGATAAAAGAACATTTATTCAAAATAGACTTAAAAATTACTTTTTGGTCGTCAAATTACATCAAGACAGCCCCCAAAACGCCCGCGCCCGCCCGTCACCGTTTCCTAGTGCTAATGGGTAGAAGAAACGGCGAAACAAACTATCCAGAAGCTCGATAAACGTAACTTTTTTGGACAGGCATTCTTTTGTTTTGGACAGGCATTGACCAACATTTCATCATACTAAGTCAAATGTAATGAATTCACTCCGGATTCGAAAAAAGGGAATGCTACTCTTAACTTCCCCCATGAAGTAAATATACAAAATATACTGAATTGTATACCATTATTGTTACACAATAATGGTATATCATCGTTATTTAAATGGTACAATAGCCGTAGTATTATCACTGTAACTTACCAAAGAACCTTATAAGGTCAAACGTACATGATATTACATATGGGGTAGTCAGTTACCTAGTTTTCATAGATCACAATAAAATAATTAGTAAGAATATACCTAAAGATATACTATAAAACGTACTTAAATGTACATAGGACTGGGACTAGGTTTTATTAACATCCTAGGGCCAGCTGGCGACAGCATATTCCAAGTTATTAGTATAATGAGGAATGCTACCGCCCATCCTCTCGCCATAACTCATTGTTACGACACCCACGGGAAATTATGAGGTGGTTCGTTCAAAGCCGCGGCCGCAAGGCAAATAATTTACATCACACTTTGAAAACAATTGACTTGACTACGACAGGCGGTGCACCTTTAGTTAAGGTCGAAAGTGTACCGCGCGTGTTTGTTTATAATATTAGAAAATAAATTCATATTTGTTGTATCTGTAACAACGAGGTACCTACTTATACAAATAATCATATTACCTTAGAGGTGGTGTCATTTCGTTCTATTGGCCCTAAAGACTTGCAATGCTTGCACCATTGCATATACCTATAGTAAAATGAGCAAATCCACTAATCTTATTATTATTCAAAACTACATAAAGATGAGTTTGTTTTGCAATAGCTACAGGTCGTTCACTCGAATGAAATCAAGCCACACTTCACTGCAGTAATAGTAAAACGTTTGTCGAAGTACAAACAAGTTGGCTTAAACTACAGCACTAAAAGCAATACGTTTAATATATGACAACGAGTCTATTTTACGTCACCGTATTTACAAGTCAAGATCTAAGTCTTGTTTGAAGTGATTTAGTTTCAGTAGAAAGATATAGTACTAACTATAATACTATTTATTGGTAGAAATATACTAATATCTCATCAAATAAGAATAACAACATTATATCAGAATTCGTACAAAAACCAAGTAGTTTACATTTATGATCCAGAAATAAATTGTGTCATAATATTTGCATTTATCTTAATTTTCACAATATAGATTTATACAATAAGCACAAGTGTTTAAAATGTATTTCTTATAAGATTATTTTTAGTGTATTCAAAGTGTGTATCACTTCTAGTCTGTCTTGTAGTTTCTCTAATGTATTTAATGTGCGCTTGATATGCAAAACGTTCGCTGTTCCATCAAATCACTAGAAGCTGACGTTACGTGGACAGCAATAAAAAATTTCACTTGACAAATGACGAATTCATTGGTCTACGTATTAACGACTGGGTCACACCACTTGAATACGGATTGGCGACATATACATCAGCATTAAGCTTTCGCTTTGTCGCATCACTGGTTTTAAACGAAGCAATTACTACAAATCGACTCTGTTTCACTTACTAAAAGGAGGAATAAAGTAATGCTCTGAACACAATATGATTTTGCATTTATAAATAGTTATACTAATTGCAATACGCATTCATTATCAGCGTTTATTTACACAATAACATTAAGTGTCTCATAGAACTCGACTCCTAAAATCTTTAGCTTATTTGCATGTTCTCAGGTTAATACTGAATTTATAGTCAAAACAGATATTAAAGCATACAGTGCAACTGCGACCCTAAGTCAAGGCGCATCTCTTGCCAGTCGTATATTGTTATTTCCATGTGGCTGTCATTAAACAAATGAAGGCGACGTGAATAGGTATACGACTGTACGTATTAAGCGAGCAGTGAGTGGAGGGCATCAGTGTGTTTGGCAAGGCGCTAGACTGGCTGCACGAAGCTGCAGGATCGTGACCGAAACTGACGGACGACCGGCCTCGGGCCGTTGCAAAACCTCTCGTAGAAACATTGTGGCTGCGAGTCTCGCACTAAATTCGCGATTGGGACACAGATTCGCGAAGAATACCATTCAACTGTTGTATACAACGTGCATTGTTTGCCGATCGTACTCGAACACCTTCGGGGCTTTGTGAGCTCCCCATTCATCCTATTATTGTGTGTAATAATGGCATTATACGCGAGTCTCCGCGGATAAATGTGTGTTGCTTCACTGAGGTCAGGTCTCTGATATTTAGCTAATATCACTTTAGTTGTTTATTTAGCTGTAATGATATGCTATTAAATACAATATACAAACATAGTTGTTCTTAAAAATAAAATTGCCTATTTGTCATTCTAAAAAATAAGCTCATTATGCTAAAGTGCAACGAAACAATTCTGTAATTAATGACTCTTATAACATCATAATACTTGTTAAAGTAATCATACTTGACGCAACGGTATTGAATATAGCTTTATTTAAAAAGCATTTAAATTACTTTTGGGATATTATAATTGCACATCGTCAAAATACTGATGGACCATAATATCTATATAAGGTTCAGGAAGTTAATTAAGCAGAACCCTGAGAGTGCACGACGTTCCTTACCTTAGCGGTCGTGATGACGCGGCTCGTAGTGTGTCGATGAGATGAGATCGCGACAACTTGCGGTCTTCGAGTTAATAGTGTCAAGGTCACTTTATGTCGGTATCTAAGCGACTCCTCGGCGTGCTCCGCCTGACAACAGCAGTTTCCGGGTACACAACACGATCGATTCCTAATAAATATTTAGATAGTATTGGCTCTATTGTTCAAGCAATTATCGTCTTTTTTAGCACTTTTTGTCTTAGTCATACAGATTAAGTTTATCCTCAAGCCTGACGAAAAGAATTCGGAGGAGCACGTGTTGTATATTATTATACTTAAGCGGTTATTAGGTCGAGCTCACTTGACGCCTGTAGTGCCTGCAGCGATCCGTCTCGCCGGCATCAGCGCTGTCATGCAGACATGGTCAGACATACCTGCCAGACGACATACTTGAGTTACGTAACAAGAAAACAACAGCGGTTGACCAATGTGACAACGCCTAACTTACATTTGTACGTATTTTCGGTTACGGTGGCAAGTGACATCATTCTTTAAATGTTTGCATGGTCGCTAGCTCAGGCTGGGCACGTATTGACACGGCACACTAACCGAGCAGCAAGGATACCTGACGAACATAAAGTTTGCGGCAGCCGCAGGTTACTGAACGGTTTATATTATTATGTCGTTGCATCGAAAAGGTTGGATTACTCAATACGACACGTAACGCGGTCCAGTGCCCCGGTCACTCACTGTCACAGACCTGAATTGCAGGCTGCACAATTTGGGAGACAAGTTCTTATGTAATTACTTGTTTTGTACTGATATATGCCACGATACGAAGATCACATCTTTAAAGTATACACAATTGCAAATTATTATCCAATTTGTTTTCAGCTTATGTTTAGGGAACCTATAATAATTTATAATGACTATCTTTTATGATGCAATATCCACTTGTTATTTAAAGTTATTTGGTCTCACCTTTTATGAACGTTGCGACATAATTAGTGTGGATATTAAAATACGTAATTAAGTCGAGAAGATTCGAAGGTCTAATGAAATTAGTCTGATTAATTTGTTTGAGCATCAGCGTGTCTTGGCATTTCAAGTACGAAAATAGAAAATGTCAGTCACGATATTAACATGCTTAGTTCTAGTGCAACTTCCAGATTGGCCCAGGACTACTGGTTGATATTTTAGCTGCGGTTGCAGCCTGCACCTGGAGTTTGCATGCTGATTCTCGCGGTTAATTTCTGTGCGATTTTCGAACGAAGTCATTTATGAATTCGTTGTTTAAGGATCGCTAGTGCAGCTGCTGATCATGACGAGTTCTTGGATTCGATACTTATGGAAAAGTCCAATTCTCAGAAGCAGTCCGTACTGCTACTGAGAATAATATTTTTTTTCATTAGACAAGCTCCATCCTCCATGAATGGCAATAGGCTCGGTAGTTAAAGGTCCCATGTAGGTATACATGGGACCTTTATCATAACTGGCGAAATGTATAATATACGCTTCTGCCTTCGGGGAATACAGGCGTGTTGTTGTGTTTATTTATGCAATAAATAATGTTGAATCAATGTAAACCGGTGTGTATGACACACATATCTGCCTACATTTGTGTACGATTACGTTACGTGTGATTAAGTGCCTACTTGATGCATTTTCGTCACAATCAGATTTACGCGCCGTCGGACGTGATTAATGTGAATAGACTATTGTTCAGTTTGATGGCTTTTTATGATATATTTACGAAACTTTATACACGAATGAGTTTTATTAATCAGAGATTACATTCTTATAGTTGTTACAATCATGGAAATAGACAGGGGACTCCGAATGGGTCGGCAGAAGTCTGCTGCGAAGTTTCACAGCCTCAATTTGCCAGACATGTAACAAAATGTTCTAGTGGTCACTCAGAGGTCGAGATCTGACCGTAATTGTATATACGTTTTAGCTTTCTGCACTTCTTTAACTATGCCAAGTTTTACACTAATCCGTTCGCACAGTATTCTTAAAAAGGATCCAAAGTTTTCGCTTCACGTTATATACCTAGATGTAAAAGAGCTAGCTTTTTGCTTATTGATCACAAGACTGATCAGTGGTATTTGAAATAATTAGCTAACTCCGTGAGGTGAATCAGTTAAAATAGTTATTTAAAGCTATTACTTACAACGTAATCTTCTGTAGCTTAGAGAAGTTAATGTCAATTGTTATATGCTGACCTGTTACCTAAGACTGCGTCGTTGGTCTAGTGGACGCTAAGCGCTACTGCTGATCATGAGGTCCTGGGTTAAAATCCTGAGTCAGGCAAAGTGTTACTTGTTTTCCATTCGGTAATTCTCTGTAGCAGCACGGGGTTTGGATTTGCACCCGGTTGATGGGAATAGGCTCGCCCTTTATTACATTAGGACCTATTACATAACTGGTGAAATGTGGGTTTGCTATATATACACCTCTGCCTACCCCGTCTGGAAATACAGGCATGACATTATGTTTATCTAAAGCCATTTTTTTTTTGTTATAGATGCATGCGTGGTTGTTGGTGGCATGCGCGGCAGCGCTTGCGACGCTTGCGGTTGCGCAGAAGCCCGGACGTTTCCTGTCACTACCCAACCCTCAGAAATGCGCTAGCAGTAAGTACTTCCTGATTCCTGTTGGTTGTAATCATAATCTATAGCTCAATATTTCATTTTCGTTTAAAAATGTGATACTGTGACCAGCATTATAGCTCTCGTATATGATAATTAATTTTAAAGAATGCAATTAAAGTGTATAGTTAATAGTTTTTTCAAAAACAGAATCTAATCACAAAGAATAACTTCGTATAGAGTCTTCACAGACAAATCTAGAGCGATTAAAACAGGATGAATACAGGTTTCAAGGCAAAAAAACCTTTTATGGTTACAATAAATAAGCAAGTGTAAATAATTAGTCATCGCGAATGAATTGGATCTGTAAATAGACGAGCTGGTTCATTTGTGTCAATGTTGTTTCAAGGCAGATTACACGGTTTAATTTATCTTATAATCATTTAAAAATGGCCGCACTTTACCGCTATAAAAAGCTGAACCTACAATTAATATACATATATGCACACTTTTATCTAAATCTTTATCTAAAAATCACAATATTCGTTTTATTTCTTATTATCACATAAATTATGTATTTATTTTACATAGATTTTATTTTTACTGGCTGTTGAATTTAAATTCTTTTGTTTTTTTTTTATGTTCAGAATGTCAGAAAGACTATTACTATTTTTAAATCTCACAGAAACGTTAATAAAAATAATTCGATCACGCAAAAACAACTTGGTATAAATAAATATATCCAAGCCGTCAATTTAATCTGACGCTGTCATTATAAAAGTTTAATGACAAATAAATCAATATTTTGACCACATGTTTAATTATCTAGATCTCAAAATCATCCGCATTCGTAGGCTGGTACCAGGAACTCATAACGTAATGACATCCTTGAACTTATTTGCCGTAGCAACTTTAGATGTGCGTGATCTTTAAACTGGATTTTAATTATATTAATATATGGCATACCATCAATTTTGCAAAATATGCCTAGAGGTCATAAAATATATTGATTTCTAATGAGATTCGTCGATATTAGATCATTGTTTACTAAGCATTGCTAACAAAATGAAACGATGAAATTTAAAGGATAATTTTTAGATAGTGATTTATTGTTAGTTTATGTAGAATTGTATATGTTTATGTAGAATTGTATATAATTATGTGTCCAAGAACCCGAAACATGTAGCAAAACGGTTGACGAATAGATTTCAAAGAAGTTCATAGATTGCATAGACAAAATATTATATAATCGATTTTGTTTGTTATTATGTAAAAATATGCGACTTTAGGGCGATGCAGAGACAAGTATTAGGTATCTACCTAATACTTGTCTCTGCATCGCCCTAAGGTCGACTGGTAGAAAATGCCTAAGGCATTAGTCCGCCTTTGTACATATATTTTTATTTATGTGCATTAAGAATATATAAATAAATATATAACTCATCCCCATACATGTATCATACGTTACCAAATTATTAATTAATTTTTTGTGACTTTCACAATTTTTCAGTTAACAAATACATAAAACTAAACTAAACTGTTTCCAGCGTAATCCATCATAACATTACATTCCAACGAAGATTCAGCGCGTAATTATACGTAGGAAAGTAAAAGCTTCCGCGAGTCATTGACCTGGCAAGGTCGCGGACGCGCTGGAGGACGGGGCGGTCCCCCCCTTCGTATATCTCCCCCACCGACGTCCGTCCTCATTCAAGTACGGTCGCGTAATTGGGAGAAGCACTTTTCCGTTTATTCGTCCAGAGACCTTTTTTCTTTTAAGTTTGTTTAATGTACACGGAATTATTTTGATGCCGCGTACTTGGTGGCTTGGTTTTGTTAGTACGTTAAAGTTTTCGTAATTCTCATTATTTCTTATGGAAAATGTAACTCACTATGATAGTATTTAATAATCAAATTAGTAGTATTATTATTCTCTAGCTAGGCAGTAGATAATAATATTTCTGTAGTCCAATAAAAGTATTTCCAGCAGTGGTTGGATTAGCAAATATATATATTTGAATAAAATGACTCACCAGTATCTTTTCTATTAATATTTAAAATTAAATTAATCCAAAACAAAAAATAACAATACTGGCATAAAAAGTGTGGTCACCAGTTTAAAAAAAATGTAACGTATTTCTTAATACAACTTGTTTCAGTGATGTGTCAGAAATAACTAGTTTAGAAAATAGAATGATTACATTTTTTTTCTATGCAAAGAATATTCAAACATTTTATGTTTTTACGAATGATTGCCAAACTTTTTAGAAATGGCCACTATACGCCCGTGACATTATTAAGGACCCCCATTGTATTCTTAAAATTTGTGACTATTTATTAGCTGTGCAATAACAATTCGTTTGGAGCTCCGCCATCTTCTGCAACAGCTTACGTCATGGGTACCAGGATAACAGAATATTAATGGAGATTATACTAATGCAAATAAATTGCGGGTGAAACCGCGGGGAACAGCTAGTTAGATATACAAAAAAAGCATAGCCTATTTATTTATTTACTAGGGTAGCAAAAAGCTTTTTCATAATTTTCGGTCGATTAACCTTATTCATTACCTTACGTGTGTACACCACAGTCGTGGTGGCCTAGTGGTTGACATGCCGGATTTCTATGCACGGGGTTGCAGGTTCAAACCCAGGCAAGTATCAATGTGACTTTTTCAATGTCATAAATACTTTCTTACATATTCTAAGACACCACTGACTAACGGTGATGGAAAACATCGTAAGGAAACCTGGATTTAATTATCTGAAATCGCCAACCCGCAGTGAGCTAGCGTGGTGATCAATGCTCAATCCCTTCTCTATACGAGAAGAGGCCTTTGCCCTGCAGTGGGACAGTTATAGGCTGTTATTATATTACCTTACGTAGAAGTCATTTAACTCACGTCATCCAACAAAGTGGTGATAGAAGTGTCATATTACTAACTAGAAGATTACACTTTAACCTGAGAAACACGGACTCTAACAGTGATTAAGCGTACAGTCAACAACAAAAATAGCTGAACAATCAAATTTTTAAACAATCCATTAATTAAAGAACTATCTGTTACATCTTTTAAGTCTTAAATATTCTCAGATCATCCTTTGGACTCTCACTATATAACTTGTGAATTGATGTATAGTCCTCTCAGTTATTCACCATTAAGTTTTTTAACTTATTAAGCTTGATGTTGACCGTACTTTATTAACATATTTTAACCATTTAGTGGAAAGTGTGCGAGCTGTAAATTAATTCATTTAACGTACTAATAATAGTGTTATTCAACTATTTATGTAACACAATCATGTTCTCATGTCGTAACTAAATTGTGTTTTTAGGGCCTTGTATCAATCTTACTCTACAGCGACAGCTACTATACTACGACAGCGTTTATTACTATTCTATTAAGTCTCTATTCCCCGAAGGAGTGAGCAAAGGCGCACATATACTACATACATATATTACACTGTAATATCGCCAGCTTGCGTTCGTTCCGTGCTGCTACTGAGAATAACCTCATGGAAAAACCCAGTAACACTTTGCCCGACCCGGGATTCGAACCCCAGGACCTCATGTTCAGCATTCGCTTTTAGCGGTCTTTAGACCAACGGGACAGTCGAATATTATATTTTGGCTCTATATTAATGTTTGGATGCCTTTACCGTCAGAATATGTTTCAGAGGCCGAAATATAGTGGATGCTTAATCGCAATTTCCTTTCAAAACTTTGTGATCAGATACAACTACCCTAAAGTTATTTGTTGCGGTCGATTAGGTCTATCTCGCAGGTTCACAACAATTTTCAAATAATTATCATAATTACATACTAGATACCGCAATTTCCAACCGCGTTTGTGTTTAACCCGTCAAGAAGAATCTATTTATATACCTACTGCCGCTTTTACTTTTATTTAATAGTCTACGGAAACTCTATGACTTTAATGCCAGTTTACCACAAACAATCGTAGCTACCGCTGAAATAGAAAACATGAAGGTTGATGAAATTGCTCTAACATTTGTAACCGCGTTCGTCTGTTCTTGAACATTATTCTGGTGTGAACCGTTTAAAGAAAAATCACCAATTAGCCTACGAGGTTGTCTAGCAAGAGGTTTACCTATTCGTCCACGAAAAATAAGTTTCATGACATTTAGATAGACGTTCTATGTTCAAACTAATAAACTTGTAGATACTTGCTGGAGTCCTATTGTCGCCAAAAGTCCGATTGAGCTGTCAGAACCCTACTTAAATCAGCTTCAAGCAAGGCTTCAAGAAACAAAACACAAAAAAAACAATTGCCGACCATAAGTTTCGCAGTGCTGTCCGTTTGGAATATGTCACTGTTTAAAATTAGAGGGTCTGTTGCGTTATCGCGTTTTACTTCCATCTGTCACTGCTAGCTGTCTATCTAAGCTACCTATGTCAGTCATTACTTCTTGCTTCACAACCGGTCTAGCCTCAGGAAATCGATGTCGTCTAAATGGGCGAAGGTTAGATGCCAGCCAGTCTGACTTGAATAATGGTATTCAAACGGATCTTGTTGACTGAAAGCTTACCTAAAATACGTTGAAGAAAGGTACGAATTTGAGAACAGTTTTTGAGAACTAAGCGTCAATACCATGACACGATATCGTAATGCATTATGCCATAATATCGTGGTAACCTATAAGTTTATAGACTGGATTTATAGGCTCAATCTTTAAAATAAGTGCCTATGTGAGTGTCTCCAAATCATAAAGGAACTTGGTAGTTATTTTGAGATATCACCGATGACTTTGTATCTCATACATGGCGATAGACATGACCTATTGGATTTGGGATTTACACTATCTGGCAAAACGAGAAACGTAGAAATGCAATTCCTTCGCCAATACCTTCAGGAAATACAGACGTGTTTGGTAAAATACCGCGGTATTTTATTTCGATTGTTCGTTTTTTATCAATCGCTATAATGAATGCTGATGTAAGTAAATGTGTAAACATGCTGCTTAGATAATGGTGATGTAATCCTGTTATGCTCATTTACATATGCCCCTGACATAGGGCTCGCAGATATGAGTTCTTGCAATATCGTGCGCCTACTTTTATTTCCTGTTATCCGCAAGCAGTAGACGTAGCACGTTTCCACAGTGTATCTGTAGGTATATGGAAACAGACTGTGCTATTATTTGACTTTTTCTCAATAAACATGAAGTCCTTTGATTTAAAATAATGCTACAAAGCACAATAATGCCTAGCTATCAACGAACGCAGCTTCCAATAATTAGAAAGAGTTATTTCATTTAGTAGATTTTAGTAAATATACTTTAAAGTTGTATATAGGCAACAAGTATTTTGAATTCTATATGATTGGTTAACATGAAACAACAATGTTTTGAGGCATTGGCGGCTGTCTGTCCGCGTTCCTACTTAGAAAGTTAGTGTGTAGACTTGTAAAGATACATACATATGATGTGAACCTTACCTAGCTTACGTAAATTCCAACTATATCACGTAATTTTACTTGGTAACAGTTGGTTGTCTGTGCTTGAACTTGCATGGATAGATAGTATTGTTATTTAATTTGTATCAGCGAAGTGTTTTAACGGCTGTGGGTTGGGTCAACCGGTTATTGCCCAAGCAACTAGTTTGAACGCCTTAGATTGTATAACAATAATCATAATCTATTATGCTAGCTGGCATGTAGGAAAGATTGTATGATGATAGAATGAATGATTATATTAATGAAAAGAAAGATTTTTGTTTCCAAAAATAATATTTCTAAACACCCTTTTATTAACTATTGCAGACATAAGAACGAGAGACGACCTGATTGGCGCAGTGGCTAAGCGATTAGACTGCTGCGCTAAGGGTTACGGGTTCGATTCCCGCACGGGGCAATAATTTGTGCGATCCACATTTGATTGTCCCGAGTCTGGGTGTTTGTGTGTGTGATATTTCATGTTTGTGAAACGCACCTACGATACAGGAGGAATTCCTAGTGTGGGGCGACGTTTATAAAAATGAAAAAAAAAAAAAAACAAAGTCTCCCAGTATTTTCTAATAATAATTAATTATTAATTTGACGATAAACACACAAAAAACATGAAGATTAATTTTAAGTTACTATATTTTTTTCTTCATTCTAAATTATATTTGGAACATCATAATATCTGACTATAAGATACGAGTGTCTACAACCCAAAAATAAATGTTTACGTTTACGACGTACCAAAGACTGATTTAATTAATAATGAACACAGGCATTAAGTCAATCTATTATCATAATTATGGACTTCAAAGCGTTCTTTAGGCCTTCTGTGAGCACATAATAAAGAAATAAACATCTATGTGATCAACTGATGATAATTTATTAACATTGTAAGTACACATTATGTATGGCCGTAAGTAAGTATCTACATGTATTTGTAAACATGTATTCTAAGTTGTTATTTATCTTCTACTTTTGCAATAGCACCTTGACAACGCTAGGCTTACTATACAGCTTCTGTACTTTTAATGGGGCATCGTTAACGTAGAATTAATTATTTTATCATAAGTTTACAAGATGGTGGTCGGTTTGAGCTCACGGTCGTCCACGGAGGATCTTCATACTTTTTTATGCAACGTTTACGTTGTTTAGTTGCTTTTAAAATTGTTTTACTTAACCTACTTTGAGTTTGTTGAATGTTGCTGTTACTTTAGGTACTGCTATTATAGCAATTGTAGTATACAAAATATAGGACAGTATTTCCAAAAGCCAATTAAAGTACTTACACATTTAGGTTCGTGTTTTTGCTTTTTATCGGTGTATCTCGGGCCTGACTATTCGGCTTGACGCTGTATCCGGCATTAAAATTGTCCCGGTAATCGATTTAAACCTTGCGAATATGGTCCGATGAATTGCTGTTGTGTCATCTTTTGAATGGTTGGTTTGTCTAGGCATACATCTAAGCTTTCTCGCTTCTACAATCTAAAAGATACGCATGTGGTGCGCACACACTGATATTAATCTGATATGATAAACAAATATATTATTTTAAACAATACCATAACCTATGTTCAATTTTATTTTATAACTTATTACTTTCTTTGCTATACGCCTTTGCCTTCAGAGATAATCCAGAATGCTATACGCCCTTCGCCGTAAATTAAGAAACAAATCACTTATCCTAAACTAGTTCTATCCATTTATTCCTGCCAAAACAATTACACGCATATTGGTAGTTAACAATGGCGTTTTAAAAAACCATAAGCTCTTAGCGGTCACCATTTTGCTGCTTATTAACACAGGCAGGGATGAGCGATGTTGACGCATTATACACATGGGTGAAACCGTATCGAGCGAGCGAAGGGAAGAGGGGTAAAATACAGCACACCATTTTAACTCTTATAAATAAAGTTTTTCGGGCCAAAATGGTGTGACACGTGGTAACCATGTCGCTGTTCCCCTTTCGCCCCTTGCTGGTGCAATGGGAATGGGTACTGCTGTTGCATTGCAGCTGGCAGATGCATGCGCCGACTCATATCGTCTCCCTGAGGTAGCACAAGGCCACTTATATGACTACAACGCTCACAGTAATTGACGTACAATCCGATGAGTCAAAGCTACAAAGATTACAAAGCTCTAGAATATTTCCAACTTTTCGAAATATTGGATCGGGTAGGATAGCCGTATTTTGAGAAAACTGGTTACTTTTTAACCGACTTCAAAAAAAGGAGGAGGTTATCAATTCGACTTTATTTTTTTTTTTTTTTTTTTTTTTTTTATGTTTGTTCACTCATAACTTGCGACTGGGTGAACCGATTTTCATGATTCTTTTTTTATTTGAAAGCTGGTGCTTCCCGTGTGGTCCCATTGTCACCATTTCAATACCTGATGATGGGATCTTGTAGAAATCGGGGGAACTCTTCAATAAATAACAGCAGATTAACCGCGATTGTTGCTATAGCATATCTAAGCATTGGTTACGCCATCACACAACATAATATCAGGCCTGTACTCACTACAAAGGTTATAAAAACAATTTCGAAAAAAAAAATGTTCAAGGTCACTTACAACGTTTTACAAAAAAAACGCAATACTGAAAAATAATTAGATGTTTGTTCTGATGAGATATTCGGTTATAAGAACAAAACTCTTCAAATTTCATGCGTCCTAATTACGTAAGCTGATCCGTGATCGCGGTACTGTCCCTGGGTAACCGTGACCCTGGAACGTAAAGGGCTATTGAAGGAACACTGTGGATGAGTATGACAGTAGTATGACTGTCAGTACAAGTCTGACAGTCCCTCCACCCAGGGTGGGAGGACTCATTGGATAATTTTGCCTCGTAAATAAAAGGTTTATTATGACTTACTTATGTACTACTGACTTACTTACCTACCTTCATTATCGGAAGACAGATTTCGTAGTCTTTTCATTTCCTGCAACGATCTATCGTCGTGTGGTTTATTATATTTCACTAAATACCCAATTCACAAAACAAAATTTAAATCGCTTAAATGGTCATACAAATAGCAAAACCACATTAGCAGAATCTAAAGCCAAAAAATCGTGAAATAAAAAATTTTAAATAAAAAATTATAACCTCCTTCAAAAAACTCAAAAGTGAAAAATAATATTTTATCACTTCACTTTACATAAGCGAAGTAGAAGTCGGTGCCAAATCCCAACATCCATTAAGCGATTCAGAAAAATAGTACTTATGAGAATGCTGCCATACGTGCGTGGTTCATAGTTTAAAAGCTAACACTATAAACTAAGCGAACGCATAGGATTTGGCGCCGACTTCCACTTCGCTTATGTAAAGTGAAGTGATAAAATATTATTTTTCACTTTTGAGTTTTTTGAAGGAGGTTATAATTTTTTATTTAAAATTTTTTTTTGCTGTCATTATATGATTTGTAGAGCTGATGCTAGACATTTTTAATCGTTCACCAATCTAACAGGTCTTCGCCGTTCTAATTGGATCATAAATCCATTTTTATTGCACGTTTTTGGTGCTTCTTCATCACAATTACACTGAAAATATTTACTTTTTATGAGGACATCAACGAGCAATCAAAATATGGTTATATTCTAAAGTGATGTTGCATCATTAATTGTTTACACATACGGATATTATAATCGTATGTGTGCCATCGTGAGTTCATGGGTCTAAATTGTTTCAGGTCACGGCCACTAGTCATGGGTATTATCGGATAAAATGGCTAGTTATTCGGATAACTATAGGTATTTTGTAAATTACAATTACTCCGCTGCTTCGTTGGTCTTGCATTAAATGCGATTGTAGAGTCGGGGTCTGTGGTTCAATTCGAGCGTTGCGATTTCTGGCAGTTCAGTTTTTAGTCCGGGGTTTGGAATCGAGCCAGATAAATGGCAATAGGCTTGCCTCGTATTGCATAGGACTTTGTTTCAGCGAAATATGGGTAGGCATTCTTTTGCTTACCTACGAACGATTAACGTTTACTATTCGCAATAAGTACTTTCAAATTATGTTCATCCTGTGCATGTAAAGACGAAACATTACTTATAATTTTAATATGCGATATGTCGAAATTTAAATGTCCGTAATGTAAGCATGCGCATTGCGAATGTTTGTACTTATGTATAAAGTTAGCCAACCTCCAGATTTATTATTTATGATAATCTGCACTACATTACTTGGGAAATCATTTAGTAGAAAGGCCTATTCTAAACAAGCGTTACTTTTGTCAATTAATTACAGATGCGCGGTACTTGAATAGACACAATTTGACGTGTACACACACAGAGTCGTAACAAATGTTTGGCCATGCTAATATTTGTTTCCTGCGGTATTGGAACCTAACACAGTGACCGCAGAACACGCAAGTATTGCGTCAATTTAGATTTGCATTTGTTCCACAACTTACTGAAAGGAGTTATCGCTTACCGAACTGGCGTACTGTATCGAATGGTACTAGAAAAATCTCATCGTCGCGTACGTCAATAACTTTGTGAAGTTAGTTCCTTGTAATACACAGCAAGGCAAACCTTGTTAGCGTTAAGAAATATAATACATTAGGAGTTGTGTATTTCAATTTGAACTGCAGTAGTATCTATACATTTAAAACTAATATAAATATAAAAGGCAATTCTGTATGACAAGTATACATCAATCCTAACTCAATAAACTAACTCAATAAATGGGACTGCAAAATTATTACGTGTCTAAATAAATATTTATAATTATGTTGATACTTAATATAAACGAGTTACCGAGTTAGGTTTTGTAAAAGGTTTAGATGAAATATTGTATTGGATTGTAATGTCGAAAGGAACGCTACTTAGATGAAGGCTACATTGCAAAATGTAAGTTTATTAATATCCATTAGATAAACTTAGACATCCGCTACATGGAAAGCTTTTGCTACATGTTATATTCGCCACAAATATTTATTTAATTCATAATTCTATTTTAAATCTAAAATAATTTATGGCGCCAAACCAATTAATTTTACAGATAAAAAATGAAAAACAACATCCATAAATTATGGCAACTTTATGAATATTAAGTATTTATTACTTTATTTTGATAAATTCGATTATTAATGTTTCCCGCATCGTTTTGAATGGCCTTGTTAGCATGACTCTACTAGGAAATTGGGTGCATCGTGGAGTACCAAGTGAAGGTAATAAATAACACTGTGAGACAAGAAAATAGATGCTGAGACATTATGTATGGTAAACACAAAGTAGTTACTTTCCGGACGTCTGAAGACATGGCCTACCGATTGCCGCATATTCATATATCCAGGCTTCTTTAAAACTTAATGTGAGTCGTATCGCCAGTTCGTTTGATTATTAAATTACGTAAAATAAGTGTGCTTTTTCTTGTAATTAAGTAAGGTTGCTAGTGATCCCCTCGCTAACTCCCTGTGGATTAGTACCTAATTGTACGCTAGGCCAGATAACCCAATTACGATCTTGCTGGCTAGCTGATCTCTACGCCTATGATTTTCAGTAAACACGCATAGATGAACACATTATTTATCGAACGGTCTACTGTTTAGCGGTTTTTGAGAATAATAATATCGACGTAAAGTGTGGAATGTTTTTCTTCCGTTTATACGTTAATTTGTGACTCGTATATTTGGGGAATCAGTTGAAGATTTGTATGACACGTTGGGATCTATGAATATCCTGGGTGAAAACTAAAGATCTAAGTGAAAAGTCAGTCAGTCGGTTAAGGATTCACTGCCAGCTAAGAAGTGAAATCAAGTGTAGTGCTACCTCACCAGTGTGTCGGTTCAAGCAGCATTCCCACTGAACCCTGTAGGGAGTTTAATCGTTGTGGTTGTCAACTCGGTTAGGGTTGTTATTGAGATAATATTGGAAATAAATCTAACTAACCATTTACCAAAGTTTAGTCTGGTAGTATTATTTTTATCCTCACTAACATCCCCTCCCCAAAAAGAAAGTTTAACATTATAACCACTAGAAATGCTTCTATGTACTTGTTCAACAGTATACATTTTCTCGGGGTCTATTCTCAAATTAAAAGTCAACGAATAAACATCACTGGTAATACACGACTTTTAAACCAAATTACTGTAGATACTTTTGTGACTTGCAGCGTCTCCGTGCCGGATTTCCATAATACAATCGCACATTCGTCAGTCTGCCGTCCACGAGGTCTAAGCACAATTGTACGACGACGCCGACGTCGTGCGAACCTCTCCACATTCACATTGTAATCACTACACACTGCCAGTAACATTGCAATTGACTGTAATTACCGTCTAAATAGGACTCGTGCACAAAAAATAAAGGACCTTCACGCTTTTGTTAGAGCTTTATTCAAAGACGCTTTCGTAAAAGAAAATAAATATAAGTTCGATTAACAATGAAGCAATGTACAGTGATATAACACCTCATTGGTCTTCAACCAGTAAATTATACGTTATGTCTATCCTTAGGTACCTATGTGTCTAGTTTGGCAGCCTGCGGTTGTTTGTTGTAAGTAATAGAATAAAGGTTCGCTCTACATTTCCTTAACCAAAAATACATGGACTTTTGCGACCCAAGCATGACTTAAATTACAAAATAAAAAATGTAAATTCTTAAGCCCACAATACATACAGTAGGTTGAAATCGAGAATAAACAGCTACTCTGTCTTAGCAAAGCAGTTTCGGTATCAGGTATCTTATTGCAGTAAATCAGGTTTGCGGGCTCAACAATAGGTGCGAACTAGCCGCTTGGTTAAATATAAAAATCGCATCCGGTAGCGATCCTTGGCCCAGTTGGCGTTGCGCGTGACCGACGCATCGGATCTGAGAGCCGGCGCCACCGCCCGCCGTCGCCCGCCGCGTACCGCACGCCGCTGTTGCGACACCGTCTGCCAAAATCATTCCGCACATACCTTATGTAGACTTGAATAAACACGGAGTATGCAAGTGCACACTGTTTGATCTAATGACGAAAGAATTGACACGGAAATGTACAGTTAACAACTATAGTTATAGCTCTGTTATGTAGGTCGCGAATGCTTTGAGAGACGCTGCATATGTATAAATGCTTTATGTGCCTAGCGCATTATCGTATAAGTACGTAGGTTCATATACTTGCTGTATCCATTTAGCTGTTTATATTTAAGTAAATTAACTTTTAAACTGTCATTTACTTCGTTGTATACCGCGTCTGTCAAATGACGAGGTCAAAGTGCAAATTTTAACATAATTTATCAATGCCCTATCTAATTATTTCGTAAATCAATGATCGATTAATGTATTTTTTGTGGCTCTCATAATAAATTGCTACCTGAGCTTAAATGACATTTAAGACCTACGAATTTTGTAATAAGTAAAACAAGAGACCCGCAAGACTTGACAATAAATTGGTCCACATTTTATGGTAATTCCGTACATTAATATGAATGCTATATATATTAGGAATGTGTAACATTTTCTTGTTTTTGTTGACATTTTCCAAATGAGTCTTGAAATATGTGGTTTGCATTTTTATGCGAGGAGGAAAGGTCACGACGCGCGTTCGGTTAACTTAACTTTATGTAATGGCGAGGCGTCTCATATTGCGACACAGCTCGTGATAATTTAACACAATTGTTAGCTCGCAGGCACTCAATGTCATGACCATGATACAACCGTTTGATGTGTAGGTACATGACCTGTCTCACTGAGGGTCGGTATTTGTCACCTACTCACGCCTCGCTAAACAGAAACAATATAGTGCTAATAACTATTCAACAATATGAACTCAAATGTGTTACTAAACCTCTTTTGTGTTTTGTTCGCAGGGCCCAAAGAGTTCTTCTACAGAGGTCACAACTACTTCTTCAGCGGTCACGTGCCCGCCCTAGCCAACAGAAAAGTAGACTGGCTAGACGGCCGCAACATCTGCCGCGAGTACTGCATGGACTTAGTGTCGATGGAAACGCAAGAAGAAAACAATCTGATCTTCAAGCTCATCCAACAAAGTAAGTACCAAAAATCTGATCAGAATTATAAAACTTTTGCATTTGCAGCATGCGTTAAAATGCCATCTAGGGCAATACACGTAATTGGGTATACAAATACACGTAAAACCTTCACATTTCACTAACATTAGATAAAAAATGTACCTCTGTATATCACAATGGACATTGAAGCGCTTAGCACATCAAATATATGACCCTGTGAAGGCTGTCTTAACGACAATGACCTTAAGACCTTACTGAAGTGTCTAATTGTTTAATTGCAGATGATGTACCGTACATTTGGACGTCGGGTCGTCTCTGCGACTTCAAGGGTTGTGAGAACCGCAAGGACCTTGAGCCTAAGAACGTCTTCGGTTGGTTCTGGTCCGCGAACCGCGACAAGCTGTCCCCCACCAACCAGGTTAGTGCAACCATTATTCAAGTCTTCAAGACATGGTAGTTGTAACTTTGTAACTAATGCATAGCTGTCAACGAAAAGGGAAAATTCCCAATACTGTCACGTACTTTAATGAATCATAACTTTCGAAGACACACCTGTGCGTACACTTGGTGCCTTTTTGTGAAAGTGTAGTCATAGTGTATTTTTGAGCACTTAAGTATTCATACTAACTCTAGTGAGCGGTATAAGATGTACGAAGATGCTCAACGCACATGACGTAGATTAGGTATACCGTATACCGTATACATATACTGTTCTGTAACGTAGATGTAATACTACTGATCTTTAACATAGACAAGCGGTATATGTTTGTAGCGTTCACCAAACTGCCTGATGCAATAATCGTGATATTTATCGGCCATAATCTTAGACGTATTTCTTTCTCGCCAGATCCCCAACGGCTGGGGCTACAACCCTTGGTCTCAGACTGGCCACAAGAAGCAGCGCCAACCCGACAACGCTGAGTTCGATATCAACGGCACCTCGGAGTCATGCCTCAGTATCCTCAATAACGTGTACAACGATGGCATCGCGTGGCACGACGTGGCCTGCTACCACGAGAAGCCCGTCGTCTGCGAGGACTCCGACGAACTCCTCAACTACGTTGCCAGCACCAATCCCGGCCTCCGTCTGTGATACCAACTGTAGATACTACCAAACACTCCAGTGATCATACTCTAAAGTAAGTGGCATCAGGTCTCATGGACCATGACGCCTCGATGTCGAGCCACTAGCTAACACACCGTTACTAGTATTCACACAAAACGAATTTAAGATTTACCTAGATATAGAGTTCGGTTCTAACAGCCATCACTCCATAGCGGTCGCACTTCGTACATCATATTTATTTAAGCACCAGCACATGAGGACTTGCCATAACTCCTTTACCGGGACCCTTCACACTGCCCGTCCGTCGTACAAATTCTGTACAGTATATTAATTTAAGACTTATGTAAGTTTATTTACCTAAGGGAATTTCTATTTGTACATAAAAATAAAAAATAAGAAAAAAATTATACCGTTGTTTTATTTTCTTCTAGAAATACATTGACTCAACAGAATGTGTTATATCAAAGGCACAAAATATCACACATAAGTAACGAAACATTATCCTTCTTAATCGTAAAGGAGAATAATACCTGTATTAACATAAACCCTTCTGAAGTCCATTGACAGCGACAGTTTTATTTTAATCAATGGTTTAAGATTGTAATTTTTCATGAATAAGGGTGGCACACCCTAAACTACACTCCTTTGAAGTAAACCCTGATATGTCAATAGCAACAAGAAGAACTGTTTACTGGTATCACCTATTGACCACCTAGTGACTTTGTGACCTAAGTAGATTAGGACTGACAGCTTAGTTAGAACACTATCACTGTATCCACAGTTCCACACGCTATGCTAATGGAACAACAAATCATCATCGAACTCTACCAGTAAAACAAAGAATAGATATCTCATGGAGCTAGATATACTTATACGTAGATAGATATATACATCTAACATACAAGCCTACAACACACGGAAACTATATAATATAATTATGTGGGTCGGCAACTGAGCGTGCCTTCCGGCGGGCGCCGGTAACGTTGTATGTCGGGGTAAGGTTTAAAGCTACAATAACAGGGACTTAGCAATAATAATCTTATTTAATGTGCGAGGAACGCTTGGAGCCTGTATTGTTTTAGGGAAATTTACGTTGTTGGATTTTCAGATATTAAAGCGTACTAATTTAACTTTAGTACATACATGTTATAAGTTGTGCCTTTTGACGATAATATTGTGCATGTTATTTCAGGCTGCTAGCTCGTTGGTCTAGTGGTTGCTACAAGCGACTGCTGAGCACGAGGTCCTGGCTCCAAATCCCGGGTCGGGCAAAGTGTTATTAAGTTTTTCTATGTTGAAAATGGAATGAAAATGAATGAAATGAAATCATCTTCCAATTCGTCAAAAAATCATACACGTAATTTCCTTTTCGACATGATTAAAATTCAATTAAGTATCTACCCAAGTATTTTTACTATACTTGTAAATTGTCGAATTTCCGATTAGCCCCGGACATAACCGAAAACAATGATCGGCATTACCAGTGGTCATTTTTGCCTAGTCGGCAAAACTCATAGTCCATCACTAATCATCGTCCAGGTCCTATGTATATCACTAAGAGCGCTCGAGGTTGCGCTGGTATTATCACTAAGACTGCACTGTGCAGGCATAAGCGGTGGTGGTATGGGGAGGAGCTGCTGACTGTGGCGACAGCGGTGGAGCAGGGGGTGTCGGGTGTACGATTTACAGGTTCAGCATTCCACGGTGACTCAACACGTGCGAGAGATCGAGGCTACCTTAGCAATGCACGCTGACGTATGACGCACGTAACTTATATGCCTAAAGGGATATGCGACTCGAGTATGTGACTGTGCCCGATAATATTTGCCTATTTTAATAAACACCGTCATCAGCGATATTACTGTCTCCAGTCTTCACAGAACATCTGCGAAGACGACGATTAAGGTTTATTAAAGAAACCTAAATAAGTTTGATCCTATGAAGTTAAGAGATATACTATATATAATTATATATATACATAATATCACACCTGTATTCCCCTAGGCTGAAATTTAATTGACATTTTCGGAATGGTTTTGTTTTATGCCCGGTGCTGACATCTCGCGGCGAGAGCGTGCACCTCGATACTAAACCTAACCAAATATTTACTTCTGTAACAGATGGCGTTGCTACATCCAACAGTAAAGTAAACACAACGAATCTAAGTTTACATTACTGCTCAATTAAATCCAAATCATCAGGAAATGCAATGGCAAATTTTGTTACTTCCCACGTTCGACGTGTAAATGTTATAAAAAGAATACTTGCCATAAATTTGGTGAACAAATGGTAAATGTCAGAAAATCCTGCCTCCAGCTATAGGTAGAAAGAAGGTACATCATAGTGGATTAACCAGAGTTTTAGGACATAAAAAATATCTTTCTAGTTTGGGGGTAAAACCCGTTTAGAAAAACCAAACGATTGCAATTACCAAATGTAGATAACAGTCGTCAACTTTGAAATAAAAATAATGAACGACTAATTTATCTCGCCCATTAGTACAATAGGCGAGCCTATTGCCATGAACCGGGCTTATATCCCGAGTTCGTGGTGCTACTAAGAATTACCTTGAAAAAACCCGGTGACACTGTCCTTCCCGGGCTCGAACCCTGGACCTCATATGCAGCAGTCGCGCTTAGTGACCACTAAACCTAAATTAATTAAGTAATTTTACAAGCTCCTTTGTTCTTGCTATCTTTAGCTTTTAATCACTAACTACGTATACCTACGCATTCACTACTCATTGGACGCCAGTATACTGCGTTAAGCCATGTTGAAATTCATGCTCTCGTCTATCTCTGCTCCACGCATTGTATAGTGGGCGTGAAGATACAATCTCTTCACTGAGTGGATTTGTCGGTCGACCATTTGCTACTTACGTGGATATTACGCTGCAAATATAACTAAGGAAGGAACAAGAAATTATTAATTAATTACCAATTAAGATGATGACATGACAAGTAATTTCATAATAGTCAGATATAATAAATGTTCGCAAATGATGCAAGAGACGCTAAACTATAAGCTTGATAAACCTACATAGATTTAAAATATGATTACACTCTTCCAATAATTACACTTTCATCCAAATGCTACGCCAGCAACTGCTACGCTAGCAACTGCTACGCTTGCATCGCTTTACAACTAGAAACAAAAATAAATTAATACCAACAATAATACAATACAAAAAGTCACAGACTATTGAGTCCTAAACACGATGTTTTCGTTTAACGATAGTTAGTCGGTTTTAGATAACTTTAGATTCAAAGGCTCAAAAGGTACATTGAATATATCGCTTTGGACTAGTCACTTCTTGCTAGCCTGATTGTGAACCCTTGTCCTATAGACCATCCTGTACACGTTAAAACCATTTGATCACCAAATAAACATGCAAACTTTCATATAGAATAATGCTAAAAAAATCTTATTTCAAAACGTCTCCGTGCGAAAAAGAGATGCCTTTTTTGTACTTATTTTCACCAAAAAGCAAGCGCATCGATTGCTCTGCTTACAGTGTGAATATTGATCAGTCAGCAATTTTGTTATAGTGCTGAGTATCGAGAGAGCGCCCGGCGTACATAGGTACCCGTTTTAACATTACTGTCCACAAAAAGGAGTATGTATGTATGCGAGTTTCTTTGTTCCATCATAACTTTTGAATGCCTGAATCGATTTAGATGTATGAGGTGTCGTAAATTCTGGCATCATCCTGAATAACAGAGGTTAACTACGATTTTCAGAGCCATAATGCTTTGATGTAGTGACTGTCTACTGACTAGTATAGTAGTTATGGAGTTTTTTACGTCTTATATTTATGTTTCTTCATCTAGAATACCTCAAAAACTACGTATGTATAAGTGACATAAACAAATTAATTGATCGGTTGTCGGCGTTTGAAACTGCAACCCAAGCATACCAGTCCGGTACGTCAACAACATAAGTTGAACAATACGTTGATGTTGTTTTAATTGTGTAACAATTTTTGGTGTACAAAAACATAGTATCCATCAACAACTGAACCATACCGGCTACAACATAAGAATAAGACACTGAAACCGCTACGGAGTAACAATCGGTACTAGAACTGTAGCAGACTATAAACATAACATAACCTCACGCCTGTATTCTCCGAAGGGATAGATAGAGGTGATAGGTTTATAATAAAGCAAAGCAATTTTGGAGTAACAATTAAGTGTAACAAATGCATTTTGTTTGTAGAAAATTTCCGGGTCCCTAATAAATATTATTGGCTCTCCAACCTGTCAATTTAACATATAATCTCAATATCACCACACTTACATATCTATACACACACTTAATATTGATCAATAGATAATTAGTAGATATTATTATTTTCTTTTTACATGTCCTAAATTGCACTTACCACGTGTCTGTTTCTGCACCAACTTAAGGTTGACTGGGAGAAAATGCCTAAGGCAATATGTCCGCCTCTGTACATCACTTAAGCATAAAGAATAAATAAATATTACAATATTGTGTGAACACAACTTGCATGTGCGTAACTCTTTGCCTCATAATACTAATAGGCGCGCTCGCTTATCCAACCTCGTATCCAAATCAAAGTACACTGCCATACTTTTAACCGCTGTTCCTATGCTTAATCAAATGTACCTAACTGAAGAAAGACCACGTTCAGTAACTACCTTAAAGGATCGCTCATTAGCCCTTGGCTAAATGAAACATGAATCTCCAATCACCATGTGTAGCTGGTACATGTATGTAATTTATTCGCAGAAAATCTGGAATATGTGGTTTTTAGATTATTACATAGGTGAAGACATCTGTCCTTGAGCAGGCATGCGAATTCATCATTCAAATATGTCGAGGATTAACTTGCTATGTCAATATCAACAAATGTACCTAATCACTGTTAATGCTGCTGTGAGAGCTGTCCATTGACCCAATATAATCGATTAGTCGCCTCTCACGGTGCCCACGGGATGAAAGGGCGTGGTCTATTCTTATCCAAGGACCGCCGCGATACTTTTGATACAAGCACCTAATATCCTCCTAAACACCAGGCGAAGAGTGCCTACAAGTTTAGACCGAACTAAATGATTGAAATTATGAAACTTTATCATGTCATAAGTAAGATTCTGTTTATGATATCGCTCGTATCCATCATTTTCAAAATTTCCTTTAATTGGTTGTTTATGACAACGCGATTAGGGTAGTTAGGTATACTGAACATTGTAAGAGTTGATAATACAACACTTGTTGAACTGTCACTTCTATAACTACGTAATAAGTCGTTTACCTACAAACAGTACTTAAATAAATTACCTATTAACGACTTCTAGTTATGTAGGTTAATATTCATCTTCTGTTCTCATTTTTGATTGGTTATTAGGATGAATCCTCTGTAGAATTGCATTTCTTTTTTGTATGTTAGGTCTTTGGAAGAAAACTTTTGAAGAAGAAACCAAACAACTCTTATCTGTGTTAAAATTTATAATATTACCCAACAGAAGAATCAGCTGAAGCATAAATCACATTATAGTAGACAATTGACCATAACAGGCTGGTAAAGAAATCGCTACACTACACTACACGCTGGCATCAGCAATCAGCACCAAATTCATGACCAAATTTTGCCGATGTATGATTAGTACGATTTGATTACGTACCCATTTTAAAATGTTTCGTACTTGCCTTTACATAATAAAAGCAGTAATGTAATTAGAATCCTCGACCGCTATGGTCGAGCAGCATACCTACCTACCTAGTTATACGATTAAGCATTGCGAGGTCGGTTCGGATAGTCGGTCGCGAGGGTCACGCAGAGGTGACAGGCGAGTTGCGTGCGTGCGAGATATGGGGAGGCGTCAGGCGGCTTCGCTGATGTCAGTGGAAGCGGTGAGCGGCGGCTCTCCCGACGGCGCGGCGGCGGGCGCACGCACAGAATGCAGCGGCGGGCGGGGCGCGGGCGGGGGCCGCTGCTGCCGCGGCGACGCTCGTGCTGCCGCCTGCCGCCCGCCAGTCCGCCGCGCGCCTCCGACACGAGTGCTGTTCGAGCGCGACAGAACACCTCCGCTTCACGCAGGTACGTATATCGCACGTGACTTTCATAACTTCTTTCGCTTCCTGCGACGACCGTACCGGAGGCCGCAGTAGGACCCTGCCGGCCGGCTATTTCGTCCATCTGTCACCGGACAACTAGAAATAGCCGGTGGACGTCAACACCGGCATCGTCCACTCGCAACTTGGCGGCCTCGGAGCGGCGCCGTGGGCACGATGACCCGTCGTGTTTGCCAAACGAGAATCCCTAAATACTTGCCGGTCATCGCTTGTACGGCTTTTATCAGTGTTACATATTTATTATTTGCCGGCGGTGCGGTGAGGTCAGCGAGCGCGCGCGGCGATGTGCGCCTTATCGCGTGGGCCGTAGGGTCGCAGCAGAGTGGTCCACGGCGGCCGCGGCCGGCGACGCGGGCGCCCGACCTCGAGCTCTGTTCTGCCTTTGCTCTGCTCTTGCGTCGTTCTTAGCTATTGATACCTAACTACTTACAACTTGAAACACAAACAATGACAAGCTTTACCGCAACCTCCGCGTTGCGGGTTTGACTACGGGTGCTAACTTTTGTCGCTCAATTGTTTGACATTGAATAGAGTCGTACATTTAAATACCAACAAACATAACGCAGTTGATCATTGTACCTTCTACACTTGCACGGATTAACAACTCTTTATCTATAGCAGTAATAACTGTTCAGTTCTTTATTGATGTTTGTACACAACACTTACTGATAAATTACGTGTGAAGATGCGACGTTGTCCACTCGTAGTCTCTCGCGAACATAACAACATAACTTTAAACAAACGAAGCTAAGCTAATTGTATTTTCTTTAACAAGCATCACAAGTATTAAACAAATGAAAACATACAGATTGAACCATCGGCAATGACGTCATTAAATAATGCGATGACATTAGATAGCTGCTAGCTAGGGGATTTTATGAATTACATCATACAGCATACTCCATATGTATTGAGTACGGCTTCATCGTAGAGTAGTCAAGAATGACAGAAGAATAGTTTGGCATGTGTTTGTCCTAAATTACTTATAATCTATACGCTGTGTTGTTTATTATTGTTCATTGAGCGCGCAGCCGTACGCACGTGTCACTCGTGGAGCGTATTAGAGCAAACACAAATTAGGTGCTAGGTCTCTTAATCGGTAAATCAGGCACGGGCATTATGAAATATTCGTGAAATGTGCGCGGGTTGCCCAGTGACGAGGGATCCGGTACTCGGCCGGTGTTGTCTTCAGCAGCAGTTCACTGTGCGTGTAACACTTACGGCGACAGGCGGACTTCGCTCCTGTGCGACCCGACTTATGGCCCAGAATTCCGTGGCGACGTGTCAACACTTATTACGCCCTAGACGCATCGCTCAAACGTTCTCGACCTCGCATTATACTTCTTCAAGCCATTTTCACCTCTGGAGCACGTATCGTGGTGTCATTATTCCTTACGCGTGTTGAGGCGCTGACGGCGTTTTGTAACCGTGGCAGAGTCGAGATCCCCGACGCACAAGAGTGAAAGTTGGAGGGTGGGTGACTGTCGGGGTGGCTCCCTGCCGAGGAGTCGATCCGGGACTGCCAACTAGGATTTGTTATATCTGCTTCTTTACACGGGGTCTGTTGAAACAGCTAATGACCAGTATAGCGCGGACGTTATTATGGAATTGGGCTCGCGATAATAACTGACCACCTGCCAGGAATTACGTGTTACTGTAAAATAAAGTTATAAAATCAAAACGGTGTTACTTCGCACCAATCCCGCTAATACCTTTATAGTACAAGAGCTTAAATGTTAATCTTTTAGCTTTTCAATCACGCCACACCAGCTGCGGTTCAAAGGATCCGAAAACAATTAAATACTGTTGTACAGTCTGCTCTGGATAAGAACACACTTAACATCGCGGTTGATTTATTTTTTACTGCGTCGAAGCCTAGCAACATTTTGTTGGAAAATAAATTAGTCCTTTCAGCAAATTGCTTTCCAAACTTTTTCAAGTTTTATTTATATAGTACCTGACGATAAAAGCCTAGGGCTTGATTCTTTGAGGGGATGAAGTAATAGTAAAGAGTTATACTTAATAATACTCTAAAAAAGTCCTTGAACGTTGCGCGTACGGGGAAGTGTGAGATTTAGCATAGTTAGAATATAATGGTGAAGAAGTGTAGCGTGTCCCTACTGAAAAGCTTTGTAATTCACGGTCGAATCACTGGGAGACTACTAGTATAGTACTCGCAAAACATAATAATAATAACCCTTCTTTGAGTAGACCCGAATTCAAAAGCGCGCAGGTACAGTCAGCAGCATTAGTAGCTTAACTTATTAAGAAACCTTACGTCAAATAATTGAAAAAAATAAACATCTATTAAAGTTTTTAATTCAAATTACAGGAGCATCCAAATGATGATCTGAGAATATTTAAGTGTTTTTAGTATGTAAGAAGAAGGTTTTCAATTAATGGTATGTTTAAAAATGGAAATGTTCTGCTGACTTGCTTATTGTACCTATGTCAAACTAATTCTCTCAAAAGATAAACTTACGTTCATTATTCCCTCGTATTATAAGATTTAGTTGTCAGTTAACACGTCATCAGTCTTAACATGTACGGAGTTCAAGAAACCAATTAGTGCATCTCTCGGAGCAGATACGTACCAACATTTTTATTTAGGTTCTCATACAAACGCTCGTGTAGGCGTACTCGGCGGCGGTACTCACAAATAATTAAGACATCACACTGTGTGCAAAATACATTGCCTTCATTGTGTGTTGTTTTTATTTTTAAGTAAACACTAAATAGGGAATGTATTTGGGAAAAAGCGGAAAAAACACTGAGTCATCCCTGTGTTTTTCCGGAACAATAAAATGCACATAGCAAATTAGTAGTCGATTTCCAAATTGGTTCATTTTACTCAGCATGATTTAGTAGTTATTGTGCAAATATACCATACAATGTATTTTAAAGTTTATAATAATTGCCAATCAAATACTTATGTGTACTTAAAACATCGATTACGGTTTTAACTACAGACGTTAATAGCTTGAATGAGCACGAAGTTTCCTGCGCAGTGGCATAAGTATCGACTTCCAACTTTGAGTCGAAGTTCCGTTCCATGCAGTAATGTGATATTTGTGCGAGTCTTATTCTGGTAGCTTAAAAAGATCTTAAAGTCCATAAAACCTTAAAAGGGTAACAAACCTATATGTGTTCTGATATCACAAACATCATCATCATCATGTCAGCCTCGTATCATACACTGCTGGGTTTAGGCCTCCCTTTTCTACTGCCAAACATCTTTGTTCCAAACGTCTATTACCAAGTATTTAAACCCATACAACAAGGCTTAAACTATAAAAAAACATATTTCCCAAATTAATTCTTTAGTAGATACTTTAGCAGCTTTAGCACAATACAAATTACGTGTAGGAAATAAAACTAAATAAGGAAAACGTTCCACATACATACACGTGTTTGCATTGTTAATTATTTAAATTAATATCTAACAATGCAATTAGAGTCATTTTTCACGATCGCCATTTGTTTTCAGACTCGGAACTAATTGATAGGTCGTAGGTACAGTGAGCAACAGAAATAGCTCCAAATCAGACCTTTACCTTAAAATTAACTATTATTTAAGTAACAACCGCCTTACCATTAACTTTTAAAGCAGGACAGTTTAAGATGTGGAAGTGAGACACCGCTACGTGCATTGTAAGGCGGCGTCTCGCATCCACAATGTAAACTGTCCTGCTTTAAGAGTTCATGATAAGGGGGCTGCAGGAACTACGATCCCATAGAATATATATTTCCTAATAAAATATGTAAATGCTACGTTATAATTATAGGTACATTTCCAATATTTTAATTTGGGAAATCATTGTTTTAATTTATTCAGGATCCGGAAAAAGATATCTTAGTTTTCAAAAACTTTTCACTTCTTTTCACATCACTTTGCTTCGTGATTTATTTTAATCGACCGATCCTTCGTTACTATTACTTTGTTATCATCGTCATATTCGTCTTACTATCGTTACACTTTCGCTGTTTGCACACGAAATACAAATGTTAAAAATTTGGCGCATTACAATTTCATACATGAAAATGTTCTGTTTTTTCAATTGCCAAGTGACTGGTTGCAAATTTTAATCTGGCGATTGAAAGACCAGCCCTTTGCGATTGATCTCAAAAAATAAGATCGGAATACAAACTTAGTTCTAAGCTTCTAAAAACAAAAGGATTTATTAGACCACCGTAAAGGGATGACCGAGTTAAAGAAGGAACTGCTTCCCTTTCTGGAATTTCCCTTAAATAAATCGACAAAGCCCTAGTGGGGCGCCAACAAACGATGTCCTAAGGACGCACGACTGCGTGCCTGGTAATCCGCCGCCGAAGGTTTCATACACACAAAGAAAGTAGATGTATACACAATGAGAAAGAATTTAGTTTAGAAAAGAAACAAGTGAAATATGTACACGAAAAAGAATTTTCTCTGATCCAACAAAATCTCTTTCAATTATGTTGAAGGATTTTATTCACTTTAAACCCATTGATCGAATGAAGTATTATTTATATAACACTCATTAGATAGTTGCGTTTTTCATAAACAGTGGCGACAATTACATAATATTTAATGACAAACACCTGTTCAGTACGCAATTCCAACATTTATTAAAAACCCTCAGGGCAGAAAGCTATATCCCATGCGCCAATCGGATGATTTAGAGTATTTAATTATTTTGTCGACATATAATTATGACAGACTTAATTAATGTAATCAACTTCCACTTTACAGTGTCGATGAATATGAAAGAGTACCTATTTGATATAATTATAATCCGTAGACAGTCTTTGTCAATCTTATGTACCTATCTTATAAAGGCTTGCACCGTTTTCGACAGACTTGTTGCATTCGATATATTCGAGGCACAACATAGGTTTGTTTACATTCACGATGATCGGTCTAGGTTCTACATAGTCACGAGCTACGTTATCGGAACGAAGCTAAACATTCTTGGTCGGTATTCGCAGATGGCCTTTAGTAGTTGTATCGATAGAAAACCCCTTTGTAGACCCGGCCAGACCGCTAGCTATACATAATTGAAGTCAAAGTACCGGCCGCGGCATCAGAAATAACGTGTCGCCAACGAACATTTCTTCGAAACATTAATTTCCTACACGTTTCTGTTGGGCCTACCGTAGTACCTGCAAGAAGTTGTTAGCGCGATAAAAGTAATATTTTATGGAAAATCGATGTTTCCAAAAGTAAAAGAACACTATGGTTATTTTTACCAACACTTTTGAACTAACTCTTAAAAGTTTCGTACGGTAATTAAATTTATTCAGTTTACATTCGTCCACAACATGTCTTAGTTTCCTTTACATTTTTTTAATTGTTAGTCATTTTGCTTGATCTAATGAACCAATAGTTGTTCCAAGTCTCTATTTTGAGATGTGAGTTTAATATCTGCAAATTATATACCTACAGCAGCATATTTTGAGGGCTTTTCATTACTAATTTCTGCATTGATTCAGTCTGTAAGTAACCCAGCTAACTGTAATTACAAATTTCTAAAAAATCAATTCATTATGTTATTTTATTGCGATTGATTTAGATAAAGTTACAAAAAAATGGACGCTGCATGTTAATTTTGCAAGAATGCACTAGGGCACCTGTATTAGATGGTTGAATAACTCGCTGAGTTGTGTCGTGGTGGTGAGTTGGAGCCCACCTCCGACTGCGCCAGCCAGACGGGCGTTGCCGGCAGCTGCATTGCAGCTGGCGTGTGCTTTTGCTCGTTTTACTGCACCGCACTGAATCCTGCTCGTACTGGATATTACACGTACATGTGCGGTTGTGAGATGTGTACACTCTACGCAGACTATACTTTGATCTCCTGATGCGAAGCAGACATGATATTTCTGCCAAATGATTAGTCGCTTATTAGTGTGTTAAAGTTTATCAAACTGTATTGTAGTGCGCTGACCATTAACTACACAAAACAAAGTTATACAAAGTCTAGTTAACTTAATCCGTAGTAACAAATAGTGGTCGTCTTTTTTCTACTTCCAAAACATTATAGGACATTTTAGCGCTCTTTTTGCGTTGCCAAAATAATTTAATGGGAGAATGTTAGCTAAAGTTTAGTATCTTTCAGAGGTCGAAAACACGACATTTAGAATGGCAATTTAATACCTGCTACAGATATGGTTACTTTTTCTATCTAGAGAACTGGTCAATACGTTTTGATACATGCTGAAACATGATGACTTTTAATTTTAATATTTACATACGACACGAGTGTAGCATTACAACCGTGATATATCGCGTTATATAGGTACTTAGTTTCGATTCCTGTGACCAGGCTTCAATTGTTCTGCGGCCCTTTGCCCAGCCGTGGGATAGTTATTCCGTAACTAACGTTAACGCTAGTATTCACATCAGTATAGTGGCGTAATGGTTTTGACTGCATGCTTACATAAGAATTTAGGCCGCTGCCGGACGAGACTACGTCGCTTGAGAGGGCTTTAACAAAGCAGTGCATAATGCTCCCGAGTTTAATTGGCGTATTCGGGATTTGGCGCAAACCTATTTCTCAGCACTTCGGTGTTACTTATGATGATCGAGTCATTAAAATAACATAACTTTGTATCACATGTTCGCTGTAGAGCTTCTCTCGTTCACTGGCAGATGGTGCGGATGTCACTTACCCTTCAATGTCACTTATAATAGTTAAGTTAACTACCTCAATATCTCGTGTGTGAATGGAGCAGTGGACCATAAAATGTAGCCATCGTGGGTAAATTTCTGCGGGAGCCATAAGAATTAACATAATTGGCATTGTCCTGCGAAAAATTCAATACCACCCCTTTACTGCGCTACGCTTGTTTACACTTCGCAATATTTTCTGTACATTTTAAATGGAAACAGAGTAGTAGGAACCACTACGCAACCGACACTGGACGCAAATGACTCCAAAAAGTTCATTGCCCTCCTAAAGTTGATAGTTTCAGCCTTTATATGTTCGCAAAATTATAGAGCTACCTAACCGCCAAATGTCATTATCTTATTACGGCATCACTTGTTTATTGTATTATAGAAGAATAATTTTACTGCATTACGCTCGCGGTTTCCCAAAGAAATGTTAGCTGTGCCTACAGTTGAGTGTGTACTTATGTTGGGTACGTACACAGCTACACACACTCGTATCTAGGTTCAGATAGTCGAGGAGCAGAGGTCGGGCGACCTCCCGTCGCCGTTCCCCGCAGGCTTAGGGCGCGGCAGGGGGCTGCTTTGCAGATTTTCCTTATATATGTACGTAGCTCTATCACAGCCCGTCGGCGTCGTCCTTGGCACGTCATACAGCCCGGTCGGTAGACCCCGCTATTAAATAACAGGCGTGTCTACCTACAGTTGCTACATCACTACTGTCTGTTTCCGAAAGGCAAGACTAAGATGTTAACGGGATTCAATTTACGTTCCTAAATCAAGATAGATTGATTTCCTTCAATCTCTTAGCATATCCGTTAGTATCATGAATTTCAAATTGTATCGTTTACATGTCTTCCTGGCGTTTTTATACAGATCGCTGGAGCCCAGCAGACACAAACAAATAGTATTTGAATGTGTTAATTGGAATATTATTTCGTCTTCCATGTTTGACAGACAATCTTATATAAAAATAAGGGACGATGTTTAAAATGTTAGCCTATGACGTAACTAAATAAATCTTAACCTTAGACGTTTTTTATGTAAAACCGTATGTTAGTCAAACATGTCAGATGGTATTCAGAAGCCTCAAGGAAAATAGTTCAGCCGGTGACAAAGAATAGAACCGGATACTTGTCAGCCATTGTTTTTGAGTGCGTATGTACTTATTTTATTGATATGAGCGATGACAATGCTTGGTGATGCGAGTTAGTAGCTGTTGAATATGTTCTCACCGAATGTGAGTTAAATGTATAAGTACCTACAACTGACAGTTGTTTTAGAAGGTACAGTCTACCTAAAACTGTGGTCTGTGGTTGCCGCAGTCGCCGGCACTTGGCCGAGATAACGTTATCAACGATAGCCTTGCCGAGGATTCTGTGAAGCCACATACCCAAGCGAGTATATAACATCTATGTACATACCTACACGTTGGTGAAACGGGACTTTGAATGTTAGATTAAGGTAGTGGTCCTCTTATAAAATATCTTATTAGCTATGAAGATTTTACCTCGTACATTTTATAGGAATTTGTCTCGTTGGTCTAATGGTCGCTAAGCGCGACTGCTGACCATGAGGACCTGGGTTCGAATCCCGGGTCGGGCAAAGTGTTATTGGGTTTTTCCAATAAGTAATTCTCAGTAGCAGCACGGAGTCTGGATTTGAGCCCGATTGATTGCAATAGGCTCACCTCTAGTACATTAGGACTGACAACATAACTGGCGAAATTAGGGTGTACTTTACACCTGTGCCTACCCCTTCGGGGAATACAGGCGTGATGTTATGTTATTTTATATAAAACAGTACGGTTAGGGGCAATAGCTCAATTACAAGTATCCGCAGTTGCTTATCTAAATGTTTAGAAACTTTGTAGTAGTGCTCTGAAGGTGGCAAGGTGTCAAGTGTCAATAGATTATCACGGAGTGAAATGTGCAGGTTTCTACAACGTAACGTTAAAAGCATGTCAGATTTGTTTGCTACCACAACATACCGGTACACCAAGCACCGAGTCTGACGTAAAATGCTTTAATGAGCCGGTCCCGATCCGCAAGGTACCCAACCCGTCAGTAATGCCCCTGGGTGTCGAAGCCATCAACCTACCCGTTTACCCACTTTGTTATATTAAGTTGTTATGTTGTTCGTTCATTATCTAAATAACTACGAGAGGTACGGAGTGTATTTTGTTAAATTAAACAAAACATATATTATGTTCTGAAAATCTCTACTAGTAGAGTCGAACAGCGGCGTCGCTGAGTATTAACAGGATGCTTTCATTTTCAATACGCTGTTCCCCTCTGGAGCGGCACGTCGCGTCTGCGATGTCACTGAAACGTAAAGAGGTCGGTCGTTCGTGTTTGCGCCAGCCATCGCGCATCCAGCCAACAATGAGGAGCGCGGCGAGCGACGTGCCAGTGCCAGTGCTATATCCAACTCTACGTACGTAATAATCGCAGATAGGCAGGCGCGTGCTGGCTGTAGGCGGCACGTAATGTATGCGTGCGCGTTGCTGACTCCGTATCGCCGCCGCCGTGTTGTCGGCGCTCCACGGGCGTCGCACTCGCCTCTGTGACCTCACTGCGCAGGCGACTACACCACCTAAATATGACCTAAGCGCGAAGCATTGTTTCTTTTGTTCGCAGTACTAATTAAACATTTTCTGTTTAATTGCTGTATCTGGATCGTGGCTCTGTGGGTGGAATGATTAAAGTGTAACAAACAATTACTGCTTTTTACGATCACCTCGAGGGTTACACACAGCATACGTAGTGTATATTTGTATGGGTAACCATGATGTGTTCCAGAGTGGTTCACTGTTTTGTTTATTTTTGAATTTTCGCCTCACTAAGTCCCTTGTAGTAGCAACTTAGCTCTACGTAGTTTTGCAATGACATACAAAGGTACATATGTGACATTAGTGAAACAAACGTAAAGCGCAAATTGATATCAATACACCTAGAAGTAGTTCGTGACTCAGTAGTGGGCAGCACGAGTCGCCATCGTTAACAATCGTGCCGTCACCTAATTGAGTCCGCTCTATACCTTAATTAGTGCTCGGCTCTGATCGCGACGTTATTGCATCTGAAACACGAAGTAGCAGTAGGTACCTAGTTCTTATGTCGAGTGTGCGAGGCCACGCACCACCTGACACGAGAGCAGCTGGCAGCCGGCTGCTTGCGCACAACAAAACTCGTTTCGAAGCAGACGCCTCAATATGGCCGACCACCAATGGCCACCGTGTCGTATTATGATTACCAACAGATTTTAATACGAACCTAAGCTTGAACTACAAATACTGCTAAAGAATTTCGTAAACGGAGCGTTCTACATAAGTGCAGACGTATGCAGGCGAACGCAAAACAATATTAAAGATATTCTTCAGTGCTCCAACGTGAGGCGGCCGACCGTTTCTGGGAAGTGGGCGCGTGAGTTTGTTGGATGGCTTTGTTGTCGGCTCGTATTGTCGAGCGGCTGTCCTTTTGCCGTGTCCGTGATCGTATTTTTCCGCCGTCTTGTGAGCAGACAACGTGAGCGCGGCGGCGCTGCGGTGTAGCTGTTTACACGAGCACCAAGTATATACCCGTAGGTGTATAGGTGGTACGTTTAGCTAGGTAGGCGCGTAGGCGCTGCCGATCGTGCGGCCCGCGGCGGCGCGCGGCGTCGTCGCTCGACCCTGATAATTTGCTGCGCTTATGTTACTTCAACGGCTTCTTGCGACACGTTGCGGCCGCTTTCCTAGGTTTCTACTCCCTGCACCATGCACTCGATATGTAGGTGACTGTATGTACGATTGCAGCACGCTGCCCAGTCAGTAAACGCAACAACCGACAAACTCATAATTCATGTAGTAAATAACAGTAGGTACCTACCTACTACATAGTAGGTACTTAACGTTGTTATTGTAGTCCACTGTGTAACATATGTTGTCTCTTGTTTAAAACAACAGGAATATACAACATACGTATAGGTATTTGGTTCCTATTCATGTAGATAGGTCTATACTTGTCATTAGTCGAAACTCTTGACATTGAAATCTTATTTTATTTAGTATCTAATTTAAATAGGCTAAAGTCCTAATTTTTTATTCAAATTTCTGTCTATGTATAAACTTACGATGTCTGCAATACTTTAAGAATTTAATGACTACGGGTAAGAAATATCATTTAAGAATATCGGTAGCGGGTATTCACGTCAGAAGAGCATTATGTAGAGCAAGGAGTTTGTTAGTGTGACATCTGTTGTTACTGAAATTGTTATTGTGATACTTAAACCGAAACTTTACAGAGTCGCAGGATCTTATGGAAATAGGTTGCCTCACGTCGATGTCTGGAGCAACACGTGATACGTGGTGGTGGACCGCGTCAGTGTCGCATGTCTGCACTGATTGATGCACGTCTCAGAGGCTCCAGCTCGCTATACTTGAAACGGGTCGTCATACTATGTGATTAGCTGGCTGTGCAAGTTAATAGTCACTCTAAATGCCTACATCGTTCTATATTAGCACTACATGCGCTGTAGTGCGCAAATGCTTTTATATCGGGTGTGTGCCATTGGAAACAGTACCTATTGACTCATAATAAGTAAATCGCTAAGTAACACAAACAAGTCGCCGTGACTGTGTTCATGCACGAGTCGGTCGACGTCGATCAGAGCGCGTCGTCCGTGACACCTAAACGAGCGAGCAGCACCTCTGCTATCTGGTGGTTTGATAAGGCACATTTATCAGCGGGCCTCGGCGCGGGAGGAACGACATGAGAGCGGCTGCGGTCGGCTGTTGGGTGGCGTATGGACAGAGGCAGGCAGGCCAGCCGCACATGTTGCGGAACGTGCAGCGGGCGCGGGGCGGGCGGGGCGCGGGGGGCGCGGCGGGCGGGAGACCAGGGACGGCGTCGACACACCGGCACGCCGCACGCACACAGCCGCGCCGCCGACACGACGCCCGCGCCCGAGGAGCGTCACTACGCCTTATCGCAGCCATCTTTAAACGAGCACAGTGCACGCCACCCGCCACTCGGTACGAATTCCATTCGAGAACACTGTTGCTACGATGGCCGTCGACAACCGACCGAACCGATCCTTTCATTATATGCGACGCGAGCGCCGTGCATCGTTTAGCAGCCTGCTTCAAGGTCGTGTTAATTACCAGTCGGACCGGTGACAGTCATGCTCGTTAGTGAGACTCATCGCATTAATATCTATATTCACATAAACAAGTCATATGTCGTTTCCAATGATCGGATGACTGCAGCGTGCTGCCTTAGGCACTGTCAATGACTCTACCAGACATTGCATCATGCTTTGTTGTTAGCGCGGAAACGCAGCCGCTGTAAACATCGTTCCATATTCACCTACAATGTCGCACCCTATAAAGTTTACCCTATTTAGGATCGTCTACGGTTTATACGTTTCCACACTAGGGTGTTCTTGCGGCGACCATCTGTATTGATCTCGGGAGGGTGGTGTGGGTCGACATCCCGACGCCTAGTATCTGTAGAGGCGTCGACTCTGGCGAAGCTTCCGTAAAATCCAGGCTGAGGCTGTCGGGTGGGTGATAAAGGAAAACTGCCTACGTAGCCGGCCCCTGGCGGGTGTTCGCTCGGAGTGGCGTGTTGTCGCGCAACTATATATAGCGCGTGTTAGGCCGGAGCGCCCGCCACCGCCGCCGCCGCGCGCTGCTCCGACGACGACGTCCGACGAAAGGTCAATTGGCGCGCAAATTATTTGCGTCGCAAAATTCGCAGCGACGCTGCACCATCCCGACACAGTCAACGAACATAGTTAAAAGCTATATCATGCTTTACGGTACAAAATAATATTACGGCTATCGGTCTCGCTTTGGTAATAATACGTCGGTCACTGATCACTGATTTAACATTGGCCTAACATAGCTACTCTTTAAGGCAAGAACGCGGCACGCATTCTTATCGGACCTCATAATAGGTATTGTATGCCGAGGTAGTTAAGTAGGCACTCCATCGACATGCCTACGCTGTCGGTGTACAAGTACACGTGCCGATTGATTGCCTGCTGTCGACAACGTCCTCGACAGACTTAGATTTACCTTGAAGTTTTAGGTACTCGGAAAGCACTCATTTCAGGAAATTATAAGTCCAACTCACAATTGTATGTTAGTTGCCGAAAAAATAATTTAAAATAATTATGTAAATCTGCAATGCGAATACAACAACATATGTTGATGTTTTAATTAAACTTTTACAACACAAAATAAACATCGTAGAGCTAACACATTGCAGCTCCAACATAACGTTGTCTACGTTTTCCTCAACACTCCACTACACCGATGGATAGCCCAAAGTACGGGTATCAGGTTTCCGATTAACAGGTAACTGATAGGGAGGGACTACAATGCATTCTTTCTATATCATGGTAGGACAAAAACGGGTTTGAATTCAAGAAGTGGTCCGTAGTGGAGGCCTCTTCGAGGTGAGCGCTTCACCATGAAGTTACCTACGTGGTTAGTCACGCTTGGAATGCTTACGACTCAGCTCACTTCAACTCCTACAAGAACGTTGCAAACAAATGACGACACACTGCGATACACAACCACACCGCTATAGCGACAACGCACGTAGACATACCTACATACGTACAAGCTATATGCGACGTACATCGTATCAGTCTATCCTTGTGGTCGAGCGGACTAATTCCGAGTACAGACACGAGTTTTATAGCTGCGGCTAAAAAGTAAGCGTCGCTGAAAATGAATCTCTTCTAATTACATCTATCACCGCGTTCTCTACCGAGTACCCAGCAACTATGCGTCAGCATTGTGATCGAGTGGCTGTGGGTTTGAACAACACCTATAACAATATTAACTTTTACTCCAGGACAAGTTAATTTTAGTGAAGTGTAGATTTCTGCGGGAATACACGGTATGGGAAAAACCAAGCCAAGCAGCGACTCTACATTGCAATATTGTGCGAGTAACACGCAAGTGTCGCTGAAATCGTCTACATTTCGTGCGATATTTATCGTTTATTTTGGTACTCAAAGATGTATATCGCATCTACATCATATCAATAAACAACATCCGTTTTTAAGATAGAAATTTAAATGTCGTGTACGATCAGTCTCACTTTTCTGTGATAGTGTTATAAAGAGAATTTTGGACTACGAACTTAACCCAGATTGAATCCACATCTCTACAAAATAAATGGAAGTGATTGGTCAATAACAAAATAATAAGTTTAGATTTCAACCGGAAAATATAACTATGTAAAAATATAATTTACCTTCTCTGTAACGTAATGATAAAGCATTTTGGTAAACGCGAATCATTAATCCTAATGTTGCAATTTTAACATACGCAAGTTGCATTGTTATTATACTAATAACCCCAACAATGTCATGGCTGTTAAGCTCAAGTTTCTTTCAGTCATCACTTATTAAGCATAACAATTTTCACAATTAACATGAGAAAACTAGATCAATCAAAAACGTGGTTCCTAGCTCGGCATCGTACGTGTGGCGCAATAACAGTGCTTCAGTTGTTTTGGCATAAGACTAGCGTGCCCAGTTGTTGACATTTTCTCTTCTTATCTTTGCATTTACATCAAAGTAAATACTTATACTTACGTAACTGAGTGTATTGTTTACAAACAGATTAAACTCTTCGACCATTAAGGTTATGCCTGATGGAACTACAATACGTTAGTCATAGGCACATAATCGAATTTCAAGGAAGGCTAGATAAAAAATACAGTAAGCGATCGACTATCGAATGAAAGCAAAAGCGTCCTCGATAACACCAAATGACTTGTCTCGGGAATCAAACTTGAACGAGACGAGAGTGAAAGGCACGAGGTGTTATTAACATAACGTTTATAGTATGATACATTTATAAGGGACTGCCCATATCACACATGTTTGATCATTCAATAATAATACTCGTGAAACCTCATCTTGAACTTAGTTGTAGCTGTGTGTGTCACTTTTTACGTACAATGTGTACTACTACGAATAACGGTGTTTATTTTGATTCTTATACATATATTACCCTTGAAATATTTTATGAGTTCACGTTCATATAACAACAATGTGGATGGTTTTTAACCATGTTATTCGATACTGGCGGTACGTGATATTCGGCTACGGCTACCAACTACATCGAACGGCGCCCACTAATTCGTGCAGAAGGGTAATTAAGTGCTTTGCACCTAGTTCGTTTCGTAGCAGTCTTAATCGGTTAATGCGTAATGTTCGTTTGAACCGTTGGCGTTGCAAACAGTGTATTCAGTATGGTACTTAACGAGCGGGTGCTATTTTTATGTTCATTGTGACAAATAATAAACAGTCGGGCGGCACCCGCGCGGCAGCGGGCGCGGCGGCGTGCGTGCGAACATTGCGTGCGTGCCTACATCGCATAGGTAGGTAGACGTCGACGCCCGTGGTAAAGTCGACATCCCTGCATCCCTGCGCCGGCTGTGCCGCTCTATAAATACACAGCAGGTGTGGTGAGCGCGGGGCGAGCGGCGCGCGGGGCGAGGGGCATCCGCCTCTGCAGCGCTCCAAACCGCTCGCAGCGGCCATCGGACCTTAGCGACGGCATATCGATTGCGAGGGCTCCCCCTGCGGCGCGCCGCCTCCATTGTGCTCGGGCTGGGATGCCTTCTCCGGCCGTTTCCTGCCTCGGCCCTGTCAGTCGTCGGCGACGACCCCGGCCCCGCGCCCCGCTGGCCACCAGCACACGTCACCTGCCTCTAACTCACGCCGCGTGCTACAGGCACACACACGGCCTCGCCTTATATACGATCATTGTGTTAGTCATCATTAACTTCCAAGATTGGCTTCGACCACTTTTCGCCTTGTGTGAATGTGATTCCACACCGTGGTAACTGACCGCCAGCGCACCAACGTATAAATAAATCACAATACATTGTTATCGCACTCGGCCATGATTGTTTGTTTAACACGTCACGGATTCGAAGAGAATATAATTATTATGCCACTGCGATAATAGATAAATTTCAGAAAACGTGATTAGTCCCGATTCAAACAGATGTTATCACCATTTGTTAATTTCAATAATAGCTCTCTTCAAAACAATCGGCAATTAGCGGCGTTTTTGCCCTATATAATTAATGACTTAAGTATTTTAAATACTCGTAGCGCATTATCATCGATAACCAGGGGTTCTGAGACGTGTACAAAAGAAGATAATATTAGGTGTCAAGGATTTATTATAAAATTAATTTAAAAAAGAGGTCGTTAATAAGTATTCGTTTGATATTGGTACACACTAGCTGTGGTAAACATGACAAATGTGTTGCGACAACATGGTAGAGCCTCTTTGTCAATCGGCAATTGAACAGAAGAAAACGCTAAGTTTTTAGAGATTAAACTTATTATAAACTAGCTTTCGGCCGCGACTTCGCCCACGTGGATTTAGAATTGCTTTTAGCCTAAAGCCTTCCTAGTATAAATGGGCTATCTAACACTGAAATATTTTTTTAAATCGGACCAGTAGTCAAACAAACATACTCTTCTGCTTTATAATATTATAAAATATAATATATAGTATAGATATCGAAGTAACGTATCCCTACAGTTACAACCTCAACTAGACCAGAGATCCAAAGTATTTTTGTTTGTTAAATTATGCCCTACTAGGGCGAATGCCCGCGGCTACGCTCGCGTAGCGTATCACACGGGTACGATGCAGTTTTTAGGAATAAAAACAGGAGCTTAAGTTCTGCTCTGAGCATCTTTATGATATTGTTATTGTCTATAAAATCAGCTACGACTTTAGCTCCTGAGCTACGCTTATAAATTAATACATAATATAATTAATAATCCAAACCGTTTTCTTTAATAATGTTTATATAGAATAAGAAAAAAAATGTCATTACACGATCATAACACATCTCTCACCGATGCATAATTGCAAGTACAGCACTGAACTGATACTCATCGGCACAACAGCCAGACATAAATTTTGACAACAAGCATCACACTAATTTCAACTCTATGCCCATAGAATAGGACTACAATTGCCAAAAACCTACCACCAAACGATACAGCTGTTGGTATGCCGCCGTACTACAGCATCGTAGATACATTGAATATCATCAGCTCATTCTATTTCTGACTTTATAAGTGCTACATAAAGTTGATAATTGAAGACGCTGGGCTGCGTCGCATTTTTATTCGAAGTCCACTAGAAGGGTTATGGTCTGTTTGTAAGGTGTAGTGTCTGATAAAGCAGTCTGTGGCTTGTGCCCTACGAGGGGTACGGGCACAGGTATGTGAGGCGGCCGTCATTATTATTGTCAGCTACATAATGGCTCTCCGTTCGTTAGCATTGTGACTTCGTGAACTTCGATGTTCAAATCTTAATAAAATTGAAAATACGAACAACTGTGAATTGTAATACTTAAAACATTTAATAATATGGTGTTTCCAAATTCAACTAAATATAATCGTATAAACTTTTTCCACCAAATTAAACTCTACATAAATAACATGAACTTTACATTTACGTTGTACCGACAGACGCTACGTCGCAAGTCGCCACCAATATCTTTAATGTAATACGTAAATAACATTCACTATATGACCACTACTGCCTACGAAACCTATAGGTAGCGCACGTTAAACAAAATTATATTATCCAAGTTCACTTATAATTTGCTGTAGAAGTTTCATATCGTTAGAAAAGACATCAACGCTTAACTTCGTAGTATTTTGTTTGGTTAACAGAAAAGTTAACTTAATTTCCCGACATCATAAAATGTATGACGGTGAAGTATGAGTATGATCATTCAACTAAACACATTGCTTACACTTCATATAATGTTCAACTACGAGGTGTAAAACGTACTCCACCAACCCCCATATGCTATTGGTGTGTATATCTAGCTAACCATCTGCTTCATCAACTTACCAAATACTATATTACCGTCATCACGTAGTATAATGATGATGTCGCATACACCATACCTTATTACGATAACAAACTGTCGACAACATCTCGAGTAAGAACTCTCATTAGACCGTTGCCGAGTGGAGGTCGTCCGCCGCGCCGGCTCCCCTTGCCGTCGTTGTCGAGGATGAAAAACATAGGAACATGACATCGGGCGACCCTCCGCGCCCGGCCCGCGCCCACGCGCCCTCCGGCCCGGCCGCCAGCCGCCACGCCGCGCTTGTCGGCTGCTTGCCTCAGAGCCGGCCGCGGCGCCTCATTCAGCCGGCGACGCTCTCGCGCACCGCACACGTGTCCGCTGCAGCGCGCCGCGCGACACTCGAGCACCCCTCGCCGCCCCACGCCGCGCGCCCTCCCGGAACGTTTAACCGACAACGAACATTGTTCTGTTGCAGCGGAGTATGCTACAGCAGATGTCCTCGCCGCCGAGCGCACAAGTCGGCGAGGTCGCGACTATCGTGCGCCACCTTGAAGGCCGCCTCTGCGGCGACGTGTCTTCGGAAGCTTCTTCGGACGCAGCAGAAGATTCAGAATTACCACAGTGCAAGATAAGAAGGAACTATAATTGCACAAAGTGCACGTTCTATACGCAGAACCCGCGCGCTTATCTCGTCCACACGCGTGACGCTCACTTTGTGAGACTTAAGATTTACGATTGTCCACACTGCGTCTACGCTTCGAGACATCATCAAAAACTTTTAAGACATATCAAAATGGTGCATGGAGGGCCAATGACGACATCAGCTGTTAAGTTGGACTCTGAGTTATCACCTCCCTCCTACGACAACACGGAGCCGGCAGAGCGCATAGAAGACCTTCTTGAAGAAGTCGAGGACTGCGATGATTTAATGATGGAAGTGGACGAGGACTCTTCGGACCGTCCTGATGACATCGACGTCGACTGCGACAGAACTATAGACCAAGCAGCGCCTGCGGATTTAACAAAAACTAAAGGCAAATTTTTCTCATGCGATAAGTGCAACTATGTCACCCACATAAGAGCTAGATTCACAAAGCACGTCAAGTACCATTCAATGCCTATGATCAAGTGTACAATGTGTGATTTTCGAACACCATACAAATGGAATTTGGACCGTCACATGAAGAATCACGGTGGAAGTGGAAGTTTCAATTGTTCTATGTGCAACTTTACGGCGGACATCAAGCAGAGTCTGACCGTGCACGAAATGAATCATCACACACCGCCAGTGGGCCAATCGCTGTCGAGTCGCCGCCGCAACCGGGTGGGCGCCAGCGACACGGTTATTGCGGAGTGCGACGCAGCGAGCGCGTTGCTCCCCAAGGAGGAAGAAGGGAGCGGCGATTCGCAGTCCTCACACTCGGTCTCGGTGAGTCGCCGGCCTTATGTGTTGTGTGCGTGGCGAGGGGCCGCGCCCGGCCGCCGCCGCCGCCGCCGGCAGCACGGCTGACGTCACACACGTTGTCACTGTTATCACGAGCGCCACCGCACATGAATTGCACTCGACATTATATCGCTTCTCGCAACCTCTTGCATAATGTTTACATTTTCGTGCTAGTCTCTCTCACGCTTGTATATGTGTTCCCTGCATGATCTAGTGATATTCATTACTTAATAAGTTTTATACTAACACCAAAATCGAAGTCCCACCAAAACGTATTTTAGATACATATCTGATAGTAGTACATAAGTGTCATGTTTACAAAATAATTATTATTCAAATCTGTAAACATAATCCGACTATGTCATATTAATCTTAGGTTGTATACGCAATTTGCACTATTTATATAGTGTAATAGTATAGTAGTATATGATAGTAAAGTCGCGTCTATTTCCTGAGGGCTTAGCCTGTGACTTAGCGAACATGAATGACATGGATTGTAATCTCGGATACCCGTAAATACACGTAGTGTTTCGTAACAAACAGCATTTTCCGACGTGAGATCGTAGCAACGCTTAAAACCCGCGCTTACAACCATTTGAAACATAGGATGTTGTCAAAATAAGATAGATACTTTGTAAAATCAATTTAGAATTTAAACAATGATGATTATTTTTAACTGTCTTATCCTGATAATATCACTAGGGCACAGTCACACGCAAGAGGGTCAAATCACAGATTTTTGACCTTTTGTCCAAACTCTTGACCTTATCTCCAATTATCGGTTTCAGTTGCCACTTTCTAGCCAACTCTAACTAAACCGAGAATCGAACCTTTTTCTTGAAAGTACACACGCGAGCTCAGTAGCAAGTATGTAGATATACAGTTACGAATGGTGTCTAATAGATTTATAGGCGACGATAAGATAATTATTTGAACTTCGGCCTATCACACCTACCCCGCTTAAGACCGTTTAAACCCGCGGTCTACGAGAGAGTGCTTAGTTCAAAGTTACGCGCACGTTCAATATTCAAGGAAAAACTTATATGTTTAAGCTTCTCCTCCTATAAAATGATAAAGGGCTAGAATATTTAAATCTTAGTCACTAAATCGAGCCGTGATACTTTAATGTGATAGCATAACACCTCACTGTATTCCCGAAGATAGGCAGCGGTGTTGTAGTACGCCCACATTCCGCCATTTATGTTATACGCGAGCGTAACGCGGGCGAACCCATTGCTTTTCACTGGACACAAATTCAGACTTGCTGCCACTAAGCAGCTTTTTAAGTTTTGCAAAGTTAATACCAGCCTACTTATTGTTCAAGTGCAGGCCAAAGGCTTCTCATACAGAGGTGAAACGAGCATTGACCACGCTGGCTCATTGCGGGTTGGTGATTTCAAATAATTAAATCCAGGTTATATCACGAGGTTTTTCTTCAAGGTTAGTCATACAACATAAGAAAGTGCATACGTCATTGAAAAAGTCACATTATTATTTGAACCTGCAACTTTGTGCGTAGAAATCCGGTTTTTCAACCACTTGGCTACAAGGATACTTTTTGTTTACGAATGCTTACCTCCGACTTTACCTTATCTAGGAACTCTCGTAGACAATTAGTGTCGCACATACATATATATACGATAGTCACGCTATGTTGAATTCATCCTGAATATAATACAGGTCGCTAGATAACTATATAGGATGCTTACATCCCGGTAAACTAAGAGCTTTCCTCGCGGATGGAGCTGCGGTCACGACTATTAGGTAATATATAAATCATAGGTAGATATTATAGGGCACATAGATCGAACTATCAAAATATCCATTCATTAGAATTCCGATTTCCTAGTACTATTTGCCACCAGAATGTGATGTCGAATTATTATTTCTTGTTTAGCTCTGAAAACTTCTAGTCTTGCTTGACAACTATTTTGTTTTTATGTCACCTATCCCCTTTATCCCATCGCTGAGTTTAGTTGGACCCCCTTTATATTGTCTAAATAAATATACAGAATAAAAATCATAGGGCACATAGATCGAATTATCAACTCAAATTATATAAGAGCGCCAAATTAATTTTAAAAAAGAACGAGCTAATTAACTGTTACTGAAGTTCATACAAACAGACAATCACGCTTGTAATTCCGAAAGGAGTAGGCTGAGGTATTAAACAGTCATTCACATTTCTCTATGCAAATAGATTTTGTTTTTTTTTTTGATAACCCCATTGAGGGTAGCACTTTGAAAACTCCCTTGGGCTTTTTAAGGATCAAAATATTTTAGGTATCCAAGAATTTTTCATATTTTAGAATAAATAAGGCGACAGCTCGTAGATTTAACACCCGACATTGTCAATTAGGTTCCGATCAATTGTTTTACAGGGCTGGTTATCCAAACCGTCGTAGAAATAACTGAAATTATTTGTTGCCCAACATATAGTATAGAAGCCTGTATAAGACAGCAGGTATAATTCACTAGGAGAATAACTTATATACGTTGGATGTGTGTTTACTAATTATCTAGAACCATCGGTACCTTACGCATTCGAACGTAGCATGAGGCAGTTATCGATTTTTCGGAACATCGTCCTTTCTTTAATAGGCCTTCTTTTGGAACGAAACAGCCATTGCGTTATTTTCTGATAGTCGTTTTGACAGTAGGTCTATTTTCTTCATTAATTATACTTGTTGTAGAGAAATATAACCCCTTTTAAAGATTGCCAATTATAGTAATAAACAAAAAATATCCATTAATTAGAAACCCGATTGCCTAGTGCCATTTGCCATCAGAATATGATGTTGTAACTTTATAGTTATCTTGGTTAGCTCTGAAAATTTCTAGTCTTCCTTGACAACTATTTGTTTTTCTTGTCACCTATCCGCTTTATCCCATCGGCTAAGTTTACTTGGACCCCTTTATAATGTGGGAGTTCTTAATAAATCATGTTTATTCCTAATTTAGAGATTTTATTGTCTTATAAAGTTTAATGCTTACTTACCTGCGTTTAGTACAAATTTATCAGAGTGTGGGTAATGGTCCCCATAACTTAAGATTACATATCACCATATCTTTCACGGCCTAAAGCTGTATGGCGGGAATATAACGCTTTTCACTAGTTGGCATTTTTTTGGAATGAGAATAGGGTCGGTGTTCTAATCATCCCACGTTATTACCCAGTACTTGCAGCATTCCTTGAAAAGCTAAAATCAATCAACAGAGTAGACTTCATAGAAATGCCAAAACATCCCTGTTCTTCGACCCGAATGTTTTTTTCTTTAGTATCTAGTGTTTATGTAGTTAAATATTTTTAGATATGAGTTGCAATGACTTATAAATTCCTTTTCTTTGATTTCAGGACATGGGTCTCCAATATGCAGAAAGAGAAATCGCTGGCTGTAAAAGTGATTCCAATGATGCTACAGCTTCAGACGCGATGACTAAAAAAGATGGTTCACAGTTGTCACTGGATGTGTATAACCAGCTTTCACCTAACCTTAGCAATGAGTTACAAAAACAAAGCAGAAAAATCCCCAGACCAATACCGCAACTTATACCATTAAATACTTCAACCCCTAACCAAAAACCACCATGCTCCGGTGAACCACCAAACAAAAGGTTTAAGGAATCTTTACCATCCGATGAAAACGATAAAGAGGATCTGTCAAGTGATATTATGTTAGTCCCTGTTAACAGTTACCCAGCAATAAAAGAGACAGCAGGTCGCAAGAAAAATGAATCATTTTTCGACAGACTGAAAGAAAGACTTCTAACAGAAACAGGCGAAGAAGGATCTCTTATATGTAAAAACTGCGGCTTCGAAAGTAAATGTTTATCAGAACATTCTGTGCATGAGAAAAATTGCTCACCACTTACTAACAGGATAACTGCAAACACATCGCTTAAAAGTTTAAGCTCAACTCGATGTCAAAACTGTAGACACAGATGTAAATCGAGTGCCGACTTGTACATACACATGCAAACCTGTGGAAATAATAAAAAGATAGAGGACGAACATACTGTTCAAAATCAAGATAGTAATGATGGGATCATTCCAATACATGAAAAAGAGACTGAACCACACCCGATGGAAAACGTCGTTTTTGTCTGGAACAATATTAATCAAGACACCAACAAGTTTGATACACCTCTCGATATAAACATAAACGATGATTGCACGCTTCCAGAACTGCATAGAAGCTTCGAAGCTGAACTTGTTGACGACAGTGAAAGTATGAATTTGTCCCCGAGTCAAGCTGTCGGAAGAAAGGTATTTAAGTGTCCACATTGCCCATTTTTTTCCACTACTGCATCCAGATTCCACGTACATATTGTTGGGCACTTGAACAAAAAACCATTTGAGTGCTCCCTTTGCAAGTACAAATCAAATTGGAGATGGGATATCACCAAACATATTAAGTTGAAGTCCGCAAGAGATCCCGAACATAACGATGCAAAAGTACTTATGACCGACGAAACGGGAAGGAGAAACTATAGCAAATATAACAAATTCTTAGCAATGCCAATTTTGAATGAAAATGGGGAAAACGAGTTTCATTACCTAGATCCTAACACATCGGTCGATGGCACTATGGAAATGGATGAATCTTTCAATGATATCTCAGACGTTATAAATGTACAATTTGAAATGCAACCGCTTAACTTACAGACTCAACACGAAGAGGATAAGTACGACTTTACTGATAACAGGAGTATAAATGATTTGAAGAAACCTAAGAAAACGCTATGGAAATGTAAAAAGTGTAACTACAAGTAAGTTTAAGTTATATATTATGTTGGTACTATTAAAGTGTATTATTATCATTAATTCAGTTACCAATCAAACATACACTTATTTCATCTACTATTACTGTTGTTAACAAAGACTCAATTAAATTAAACACCAGAATTAATAAGTAATTTTAAATGTTAAGAAAATTTTGCTTACATAGTCCTGTTTCAATTTTCAGAGATCCATCTAAAGAGGCACTTTTGGAGCATGTTCGCGAGCACTCCAGAGCTGACGGCGCCCAGGAAGAACCTAATAAGCCGCCTATAAACAAGAAGTCAGAGAACACTCCGGATCCAGCCGACCTAGCGTATCGCTGCGGTCACTGTAACCAGTTATCTAATTGGAAACATGTGATCCAGGTATGTAAAAAGTAACAGATTTCGCATAATAATTATGATATATTGATCTCAAAATCTACTTAATCGGTTGTTCTTTAATCTTGCCCTTTGACAAAGTATCGATCTAGATTCCATGGTACATAATTCTAAAATTTCATAATGTTACTTTTAGGATTAGAATCTAAACCGACATATTTTAGAATAACTTGAATCCCTTTACAGCCCTAACAATTCAGACTACTTCCGTACCATAAGCGTTATATTGAAAAAAAAATATAGACACTGACTGAACAAAATGTACATACAAGCATCAGAACTAAAAAATTTAACAGTCTAAATTATCGAAGCCTACTTATTATATCCGTTATCTTTTCAGCGTCATTGCCGCTTAAAACACGATGGAGTGATAAAAGTCATAACTACAGTGAAACCTAAACCCGACCCCTCAATGAATATCAACGAGATCAGCAGCGACACTTGCAACAAGTGTCCGTACCGAACAAGTGACAAGAAACAACTTCTTGCTCATTTACAACAACATCAACCTTCTCCACACTCTATATTTAAATGTTACTTCTGCCCGTACTTCGTTAAAGACGAAGCAGAGCTGATCCAACATCTTCTTCTTCACGGTATCACAGACCCAGAAGATTATATCGCAAAAGCAATGGGAACCAAGTCTCCGGCACCAGAGCAGCAAGCACCTGTAGCAACTCCGCCAACAACATCGACTAAACGACACAAATGTACCGAGTGCCCATATGAAACGAACAGCAAGTCACAATACATGTACCATGAACAATTTCATCGACTACCAGCAGATACGCCTTATAAATGTCCAGAGTGCAACTACAGCGTATCCAAGAGACATCTACTGCACCAGCATTTGAGAGTTCATGGTATCGCAACTAAAAGAATCGAATCTGAGGCCGAATTGGAGGCATCGACATCTATACAAAACAAATTAGATCTGAAAGTAGATTTCCACATGAATCTAGATGAAATACCATTTGTTTGGGTCTCGGCAAAAAACGAATTTCATAAAATGTATAAGTGCCGATACTGTTCATATGTTAATTCCCAAAAATGTAAGATTCCTAATCATGAAAAAATACATTGCATTGTATTTGAAAATAATGAAACAACTATTTACAAGTGCTTAGAGTGCAAATTCACGTGTGATAACGCTGCTAGACTCGCCGAACATTCCAAAACCCATGGCGAAATATACGGACGCATTTATTGTCCCGTTGAAGATGATATTCCCGATGAGGAACAGATCACTAAACTGAGAAAAGTTATAGAAATTGAAAAGTCGACTAATGTCGACGGTTCTTCAAGGGACGAAAGTTCAACATGCGAAAACCGAGAAATAAAATTGTTATATTTTTGTAAAAAGTGTCCCTCAAGGTTCTTTGACGAAGCCGATTTACAATTTCATGATAAGTTTCATAATTTAACACATCCGAATAAATGTAGAAGTTGTGAGTTTTCAGTACCCGAAGACGATCAGTTGGCGGCACATTTTAATGTGCATACGGATGAATATCACACTAAAACGAAAATGCTTAAATTCATTCACAATTCACATCCTTCTTACAGAGAACCTCTTGTAGAACTTATACACTGTCCATCGACGTCAGAAATCACATGGATAGTGACAAATCCGACCACAGAAAGTGTTATGAAAAAGTCGAATGATGTAAAAAGCGTGCCAAAACAATTTTATTGCAAACAATGTCCAGCTAAGTTTTTTAAAGGCTCAGCGCTTAGTTATCACTTGGGACTACATGGAGGTGAAGGTGATCATAAGTGCAAGAAATGTAATTATGCTGTGAAGAATATTGGAAATTTAGCTAAACACGAAATGTTACACGATAGTGAAAACAAGGCTAACAATTGTGATTATGAATCAGGTGAAGACATGGACTATAAAAATATTCCTTTGTCAGGTACAGATTTGTTCCAGAGAAAGACTGAAGCTCAGAAAAGAGTACTAACTGATAAAGATAAACTAGTTAAGCCTAACGACCATTTCCCGCCTGTCCTGCAAGCCGATCCACAATTCGGGTATTTGATGCATGGTAATCCTGAATTTATTTATCCTACCTATCTTAAGAATGGACGTCAAAAAGAAAAGCGGTATAAATGCCACAAGTGTCCATCGGCATTTGAAAAAAGGGAACAATATAAAATTCATCTATCATTACACGGATCCAAACAAAGATATAAGTGTGAACTATGTGATTATTCTGTTAAATATTACGCAAATTACGTTCAACATATGAGAAAACATCAAATGAATGATGAAGCGCAAGCTGAAAGGAAAAAGGAAAGCAATGACTTTGTAGAACCTGAAAACCAAGAAGATGTTAAACAAGATGACTGTTGTGATAATATTAAACTCGCCATAAAAACTATGCCTAAAGGAGCACCAAAAACCGACTTCCAGCAATTCTCAATAAGTGACCAGCAAACTCTCAGACTACTGCAGCGAAGACGGTCAATGAACAATACCGGCAAGGATGTAAGTACAGCAGAAACTTCGCCAACGAAAGAGCGAAAAATGCATATGTGTTTATTATGTCCCTACACAAATCAACGACAAGATTCCCTAACAAATCATTACAGAAGGCACGGCGACGCCGATGTATTCAATGCAGGAAGCCATAAATGTTCTCACTGTGACCTCGTCGTCGTCCAATCACATTTCCTTCGGGAACACTTGAAGACCCACTTCAATTTCCACAAAACTCTTACTCCGGAATGTTTCGTGGCTAACGATGATGTCAGCTTTACTATAACCAAGTTAGAAGAAGACAGTCAGTCAGTTGATCTCAAATTAGACTTGCATAACAAGAGTTTTACATGTAATAATGACAAAATATTTGTAAAAATCAAAACAGGTGAACTATTGGTAGAGTAAAATAAATGTATGGTATAATATTAAGAAAAATCATAGGTTATTTAGATTAGATATTGTTTATAACAAGTATAGTTTTAATATAAGCCAAATGAAAAATGTTGATGTTCACCAAAGCATAGCTTGCCATATTAGATTAGACAATTCTGGCCATTTTGGATACCATGAAAATAAACAAAAAGGCAAAATTAGCTAAAATATTTCAATTGGGCTGCTTTAGATGATAGAACATTGTACTTAACAGCTCATCAAAAATTACAGAATACTAGAATTAAAATGTTACCAAGAAGAAAGTGTTTACATACACAACTTTGGATATCCCTCCCAGTCTTGCTTGAGCTCATATTCAAGGTACCTGTTGTTACAAGATAATGCCTTAAACATGTTATATTTTAAGAAGCATTATTTCAATCTAGTAAAAATATGGCCAATAAGGTTACTTATCACCATAATTCTTTTGGTAATATATAACAGACAATATTAAAAACTGTTAGAAATTTACAAACATTACACAAAGACTTTATAATTATGTATTTTTATGCATCAATTGCTATTAAAACACAGAAAATAATTTATACCACTTTGTAATAAATGTAATCATAGTTATATAGTGCCAGTTTTATATTATAAACTTTAGGTTTGTCCTAAAGGACACATTCCTGTTGTGCAAAATGTTTTATAAATATATGATTATTCAATGAAATATGCATTTTTCATACCCTCATGTTCTTAGTAGTTTGGTTGATTGCATGCCAGGGTTCAAGTTCATGCAAGATTGATTCACTCAGAACTCTTTTGCATAATGGGGTTATATTTAAATATTTCATGAAAATTAAATGTTAGGTTCACTTAAAGCAGATTTATTTATGTTTTAAACTAAGATCACCTTATCTACTAAACATGATTTCATAGTCAATGACAGTAGTAAGGTGGTTTTAAAATAGCAAAAACAGAAACCATAATTCATATTAAAATGTAATATTATACTTGATACAATACAGTATCATATTGTGTAGGGTACACTAGTCACCTTGGGATAATTAAAAGCAGTCTTAACAGAATTTCCAGCGGTTACCACACTCATTACAAAGGACAAATGTGGTCATGGGCTCATCAGAACTTCGAGTCTGCAATTGGTTGTATGTACAATTCTTCTTTTTGCATTTCCCACACTTGAGCATCTCAGTTTTGGTACCTTGTACTGTGGCCAGCTGGGCATCATCAATAGCCTCCTTAATGAACTTCTCCCTTAGTTTTTTCATCTCATCACTTGCCATTTCTTCCGGAGTCATCTTGGCTAGACGAGATGCTGAGATCACCCCATTGAGATAGTTTGTACGCAGTGTAGGATTCTTTGGGTCTTTTAGATTAGCCACTCTTGACCGAACCCTGTTCTTGTATCTCATATCAGTGTTCTTAAACTCAGCATAGATGCATTCCTCTAATTCTTCAGCTAGTTCCTCAGGTGTAGCACAGGAACTGGGGTTCTCGCCATCAACTTTGAGAGCCTGTGTGAGGAGTTCTCGACACTTGAGCCTTACAGCATCAGTGGTATTTGTCTGGGGAGGGAAAGATGCTTGTAGCTTCTTGTCTTTTTCTTTATCATCCTTTTTATCTTTATCCTTTCCTTCTTTTTTGGATTTCGAGGAACTGCCATTGTCTTTAGATGGTGTGGTTGACAGAAACTTTTTCCAATTTTTAATCAAAGTTTTGCATAGGGATATTACCTCTTCATCCTTGCTAGATTTACGTAGATTATTCACTGTCATGCCTATTCTGGTTTTAGTCAACACATCCAAATTAATTGCCATTGTTTGTAGACCTTTAAGAAGTTCTAAAGCTTCTTCTTGACCCTAAAACAATTTAAAACTTATTAAACACATTTCTAATAGGACTAACTAGCCTATAACATCCAGTGCTATCAAAATAAAACAATAATCCTAACGTTATGAATAACGAAACCTCATTTTTAATCAGTTTTACACGTATTTCATTAACAGCAACGTTTTAGCAGATTTGTTGCGGTTGTTTCTAGACAATTTCTAACCGGAAAATTTCTTTAGCTTCATTATTTTCTTTCCTAAAAATGCCTTTAATATTAGACCCACCGTGCCATCCGCAGAAATCATCTTTGTTAATTTCTTTTGTATTTTCATAATATCCTCTTCCACGCTCATTGTTAATGAGTTTTATTGAAGACAACAGGTTCCCGCGTATATTCCGAAAACAATTTATATGAAAAATATTGATAAATCGACCACCACACCGAAAATATAACTAACCCATAGACAAGCTGGGATGTTTTAAGTCTATCGCGGTATTGTGGTATGAAGACATTAAACAAAAACAGCCGTGACGAACTAAAGCAAATAATAATTAGCATAAAATTGTAGAGACATAAAAAATGTAATTAAAATGCTATGTTCGCTAGTACGAAATGTTTCTATTGAAGGCTATAGCATAATTCAAAATAGAGGTATAATTATAAACTATCAATGCTTAAAATTGAAATTGAACGCAAAGGTAACTGGAACACGCTTTTTTTGTTGCTGGCAATATAACTTTAAGCATTTTATCCATGACCCATGTCCATGACAACATCAATGAGGACAATGCCAAAATAAATTTCTATAAACCAAATTACCAATGTCTATCTGTTACCTCATTATGTTATCACGACGATAATGGTTTTAAAATTTGATATGGAGATTATAGTACGTAAAAAATTATAGATAAGCAAAGAAGAATAAATAATGATAGTTTTTATAGGCACGGTATTTATTCATCACGTGAGACGTCGCGGGAGGAAGTTAGTATTATAATTAATATGAATAATTGCATTTTAAACAATAAGTAATGAAAATACTACTCTGTCCTTTACCGGAAATCTATGCCGGAAATGCACCACTAGATATTTTATTTGAATATAAAATTAAATAGATCCCTGTTTTAGTGCTAGTGTCAATAAGCTGGCAATACCAGGTCTTGGTTACAAGATGATCCAGTAACAATCAATTAATTCCCTGTATTAAATGATTATGTGATCTTTAAGCATATCATACCATAGATCATACTAAGTCAAATTAAGATAAAATACGTCCTTAGTGTCGTGGTAACAAAATACCTATATTGTTTACCTATGGCTTTAAACGTCGCTGGTCGCACCAAAGACAATTCTTTTTGTGTGTTTTTTTTTGTCTGTGGTAGTTTACGTTTGGCGGGATTATTTAAACCATAAAATAAACCAAGTACAATGAAATATTATTATAATCCTTTAGTCAGTGATGTGTCAAGACACATCGCTGCCTTTAGTTAAAAAATAATTAAATTTCAAGGCTTCAAGATTATAACACATCACATCTAAACTAGTTGGTAAACTCGGTAAAATTATGCAAACTATCCATTAAGGATAAGTTAATTGGCTCCTTGAGGGGTAAGCAGAGTCCATGGTGTCTTACGGTATATCGAGTATATCTCTTTCGTCGTTTATAGTTTTCTTCCAATTTCATTAACACTACTGATGTAACTTGTTGTATCAATCTAGATACGGATATTATTTTAAGAATTAAAAGCAGTCTTCGTGATTGCACTGCTACTAAATTAATTTAAATGTGATGGTTTTAATCCAAGAAGATTATGTATAATGAGAATATCCATGGTTCTGTCGTTACCAGACAGTACATTTCTATACCGAAGTGTCTCATAAATCCGAAAGATGGCGTATTTTTAAAACTAAAAACTTCTTTGACTAACGCATGCCCGTTGTTACCATAGGCTGGTTTTTAACGGAAACTTTTATTTATAGATCTAATTTTCTCTATGATATCACATACCCTTGCACATACCTAATTGCTGTCATAGATTAAACATAAATAAAATAGGTATAAGCCTTCTTACTGCGAGATTTCTTTATGCCCATTGTACCTACTCGTACAATGTACAGCTTACTTCTTCAGCTACCTATTGTGTTTTCTTATAGTAGTAATGAAAAGAGCATTGTTGTATATCTATGGGTATTGAATTGATAACCTCATTAGTTTATTGGACGTCTTGTGTATTGAAGGGTAGCTGCCTACCATCTTGTCCTAGGTGAGGTTCCTAATACAAGCAATATTTATTATTAAAATGATTACCTATATTATGTAGGTACACTATAGTTTTGGAAGTAAAACGTTTAGTTAGATATATTTTAGAGCTGGGTAAATAGTAAATTATTTGCTTGCCCATTTCTTTACCTCAGAATTTGTGACTAGGGATTTCGTCCCGTAGGTGGTGAAACGGGCCGAAAAACTAATAATATATAGGCACAACATAATTTGTAAAATAAAAAAAATAAATAAAAACAACTGCCATGTCAAAAATAGAACTAAAAAATAAAAATAAAAACAAGTTCCATCGCAGTCGGGGGATTGGTCTGTGGAACGCTGCCTAATCTAAGAGTTTTTTTATTTGTTTCTTTTTTATATCCTATGTTATTCGCAATATTGCAAGGATTCTAACGACACTCCAAACATCTAAATCGATTCAGGCTAAATACAATTTTATCGCTACTAGATGAAATAATCTTATCCGTTGTGTACAACAAAGAAGGCAAAAGCTACATACTGTATTTGGGTCGTCAATTAAAAACTATGATACATATATTACATAGTTAGTAGGTATTTAGAACTTATAGGGTACCTACTCAAAAATAATCGTGCTCGGTGCTCTTTAGAGACCCGAACCTGTTATTGAAATGTTTGTAGTATCTTTTTTAGATATCCATTTTTGCAACATTTTTCTTAAGTAGGTACTGATAACAAGCCTAGGTGTGAATAATTAGAAAATGACTGTATAAATAAATAAATGTAGTATACAATACTAGTATCTAATAGGTTACTTACGTCTTAATTTTTTATTATTTACATATTATGGCACTCAGGAATAATGTAGCTTTGTACCAGTGCAGTAGCAATACAGGATACAGATACGTAGACTTTTTCATAGAGGACCTAATGTTAAAGATAGCCAGTGCATACCTAAAGTACATTTATGACCATGAACCTTCAGCGATTACTAATCTTGTCGTATTGTATCTCATATCAATAAAAATGTTTGTATTAAGCTCTATCTGTGTAAATTTTTAAGATGTTTAACACTTTGACTGCCATGCCGCAGACACAATTGATTTTTTATTGTTCGCGGGTCAAATATGACCCGCGTGGCGCCCAAAGACTTAAGGGCTGATATTATATTATCACTGGTAATGCGATGCTGAGAGTGGGTTTACCATTAGATACCTACTAGTTCTATACAGTGTGCATTTCATGCATTTGGCATTGCACTATGATGCTATGATTCAAACTCTTAACAATTTCCTTCTTTTGCAGATATACTACTAACAAACAACAGCTAACATTTGAAATTAGTAAAGTAAAACCCTCCGATCTGACACATTTATGTTTCGGAATTTACTGCACTAACAAATCTACCTTGTGACTCCTTGTAATACCTACAAACTCCCACTTTTCTGAGTAACCCTATAGACTACTATAGAGTAAATAATTTATTTTTCGTTGTAATTTTCCTGAACATCTTATATTGCACCATACGTAACAGAAACAGGAAATTGCAATTATGAACAATAATATGAGAGTAGGTACTTGAAACCTTACTCATTTATATTCTTGGGAAAATCCTTTGTCAGAGATTGATGATGACATAAACAAGCCGCTATTCACTTGTAACTTGTTATTGTGATGCTCTTTCTTTAATAGGCTCGTTCTTCAATGCCTATCTATTTGCCATACATTTGTCGGTAAACTAAAAATATCTAACATCTTAAAGCGTTTTGCAGACATGAAATATAACAATACATGGCGGTTAATGATTTGACTCGCAACTTTGGTTACCCTAAGGCCTAATAATATTAATTGTTCCGCCAGGGGTTCAAGCTTTCGACTAGCCATTTAGGCTTTCAAAAAGATAATAATAATATTCCCACTTTCGTTGTACAGCATGTGTACAGCATTAAGTATCTACTTAGTATTATTTGAAAATAATACTTGCTGAAGCAAAATCAAATCAGAGATTATTATTTTATATTTATGTAATTTTTTTAATCGCTGGCCTATGTGGCAAATAGATTTTCTTCTTACAATGTATTATTATTTGTTAACGCTTATTTTAAATAAGATCGGGAATGGAGCTACGTATATCTTGGACATAAAGCGCTTTTGTTTTGTTTATTCTGAAGGTTATACCTATGGACGAAGCCTGAACAAAAGACAAGTATGCATGCGGTCAAACCAATGACTCTCATCACTAAGATTGAGAGGATATATTAACTCTACATGGCGTAGAAATGTCGATGCAAAGGTTATTAATCGCTAGCCTTTTCACGAAATTAGGTATACAACTAATTTCATATTGTTGTAATATTTATCAATAAAAACAAAAAACACAATCAATCCAGTTTATTTTGAGGATTATTATGATTTTTATTAGGAATTCAATACGCGTTTTAAGTATTATCGAATTGTGCTTATGAATTATTATTGTTATAGTTACAGACTGGTCTAGAAATACATTGCGCTAGATCCTGATCCTGACCCATAGGGCCATAAGCAAGAGTATCTACCGCACCCATAGGGTCCTTCCATCGTTTAAGTACAAGTTGTTTCTAACAAAGCTAAACGTGCTTAAACTAAATAAGGCTGGATTTACTCAATTTGCCTACCACACCGTGTATTTCAACATAAAACGACATACAACTTCTCATAAAGGCTGCAGTGCAAAAAATATTGATTAAACAAAACAATCATGATTTTATTTACTGGCTTCAAACCGTAACAGCTGGAATGGCAGGCCCACACATAATGAACGCCTACGTCTATGGGAAGTCATGCCTCGATTAGGAATGTCACTGTTGTTGTTTTCTTAGAGCGTGCAGCCCCCTTACCATGAACTCTTAAAACAGGACAGTTTACGATGTGGAAGCGGGACGCCGCTACGTGCAGTGTAATGCGGCGTCTCGCTTCCACGTCTTAAACTCTCCTGTTTTGAGAGTTCATGGTAAGGGGGCAGGACATTCAAGGAGACTTTTGTGTGCACCCTAATAAAGCTCGGTGACGATCCCTAAAAGCGATGGGTAATTGGTAAACACGAAACAATGGGTAAACACGACTTTTTGGTACTGATGTTTGTTATCGTTTACCTCTTCTAATATTATCCTCTTAACTTTTACTCTATCCAAATTTTCAGTGGCTTATATATTCGATCTTCTACCCTGTCGATACAAAGTTTCGTTATTCGTATTCGTGAGAATAAATTACTTGTTATCGCTCGATTTCATAATATAAATACAGTGATATAGTGAACATGTGTAAAAGTATAAATAAAGTACATAACTAAGAATTCTCCATTCCGGAACATACGCAGAAAAAGTAAATGGTGACAGATAGAGTTCAGCCCTCTTACCATGAACTATTAAAGCAGGACAGTAGACGCCGCATTACACTGCACGTAGCGGTGTCTCGCTTCCACATCTTAAACTGTACTGCTTTATGAGTTCATGGTTAGGGGGCTGTTCATATTAACATCTAATAATTATGTAATAAAAATATCACAAATGTAAATATGGAGGAAAACTAACGTCCTAAAAAATATTTCGCATAATAGGATCAACCTTATGATGCGGGTTATTTCAATGCACATAAAATAGAGTAATTATGCGAGTAAATTTAAGGAAAATGTTAAGACAACCGAGCTATATACTTACAATTTTTTTTTTAATTACAACATAGTTTAACATATTGTATTTTTGATTATTTAATTTATTTAATTCGAAGCATATTTTTAAGATGTTTTTTTTTAATTTTACATTTACGTAAATGAAATAGGACACACCTATAATGCAGGGCATGCCTTCATAATCTTAGTCGAATGTAAATCTACCAAAGAATAAAACATTAGCAGATAGGTACTTAGTGTGAAAAAAAACATACAACAAAACTCAGATGATAAACAACTATATTTTAGTTACTAACAAATTCATTGCATTATTAATTGTTTCGTAAATTTAAATATTTTTGATTCGATCCAAACCTCTATTATGTTTTTTTTTTCTTTTGGAATTCCTATTTTTCCGTCTGATCAAGAAAAGAAAAGTCAAAAGCGTTGTAATAGTAGTCTAGCCACAGAATAAAAGTAGCAATCAACCAAACTAATAACTTGTAAGTCGTCAAATTAAAAAATTACAAGCTCTGACTCCGTCCAATACAGTAATGCCTACGGGGTGTTGTTGGGGTTGCCAAGGTTTCTGTAGTGCCTCGACTATGCTTGCAGAAGCGAGGACGGACTATTTCTTCGCCATAATTAGATAGCGGAGCGTTTCACTTCTTGGTCAACTGCGAGGTAGCACTAATAGCATCCTGAAGGTATTGCCCGAGGAGCGATGGGATCTGCCCTTGTTAAAGACAGCTTCATGATATTATTTACTCCTCACATTATTTACTGTTTGTTTAATTTGAACCTTAATTTAATTGGAATTTTATTTACCTAATGTCATAATTTAATTATTAATTAAAATTTAATTCAAATGAAATGCATAAGTTTACTAACACTAGTGGTTTAAGAAAGTTGTTACCAACCATTTATGAGCACTGGGCTTGAATTAAATTTATTATTATTATTATCTGACTGGCTTAGATGGCAAAAAATACGGAAAATATTTAGCCTCCAGCGAATAGAGTACGGTATGATTTTAGAAAAAATTACTATTTATTTCTTTCTGTGTGTGTTCAAAAGCTAATCAATCTTTCTTTAAAACAGTGTCACATAAATACGAATTACGATCTCATAATACTTTTATACAAAGATTAAATATATAAAAAATAGACTATCGACCAAAATGATTGTAAAGGTGGTGTATTATAGTTGAAAGGTAAACTAGCCATTAGTGTATTAACATACCTTCTGCCAGTTAATCTTTGGCCTTCTGCCCTTCCATATCGAGCGTGGTTGCGTTACCTATATAACTTGCAAGTAACCAACTTTGCTGTTTGTAACCGTTCGCACATTAGCCGCAGCGCGCGCTCTTTTGAAGTAAATCAAAGGTAATAATAGCAAAATATTTATTTGTATTAACAAATGTAAAATGTGTTTTTAAAATTAATTAGTGACATAAAGTTACCCTTAATAACTTCACTTATTTCTAAAATTAAGAACATCTAACATTTTACGCAATCCTTATTGTTTACATAAAAGGTACAAATTAATGTATATAGGCTGGTTCTTTTAAATATGTGATGTAAATTCATAATTTTAAATAAATTACAAATAGGTATGTAAATTATGCAACCATTTTGTGAATTTTCTTTATTATCATATTAATACCATTAGGATTCAAAACTCAACTTTAATTCATTCAATTTTAAGCTGTTGTAAATTTGTAATAATACCATCAAATACACGATCGTATCTATCTATTTAATTGTAATGAATCTACAATTAAGACAATTTGTTTATTAACTTTTGAATTGGCAGGTAACTACTCAACTAAAACCTTCGAGCCATATCTACTAACTATCATACTATTAAAAAATTCAACGTATGCATTGAACTTTAAATGCAGCTTTGATCACTATAGCTCGCTTAGCGCTATTGTTTATTTGTTGTAGGTACTTGTTATAATCTTGTCACATCTGTCATAAATTTTAGCTTTCTGCACTCCCTCTCTATACATTTTACCATTGTCAAATCTTGGACTTCCGAGGGCGCAAAATGCATGAAAAGAGTACAAAGGTTTCTCTTATGATAGAGATTATAAAAGATCGATGTTCCTGCATCATTGTTAAACCTAAGCCTTCGAGTTGAATGCCGCAACTTAGGTCAAGTTTAATTGGATGATGTATATTGTTACAAAAGGTTAACTAGCCCTGCCTTGTTTGCTTTAATAAATAAACTCATGTCTATTGAGACATTAGTTTATTTGTTAAAGCAAACTAACGTATGTAAACTTATAGTTACTTATTGCATTTATTACTGCAGGGATTTCGTTGTTTACCCACTGTTCGCAATTATAATCTGTGTCCTGAGTGTGTCGTTACCCACAATTTTCGAAATTTAGACTCAGCGTTTTATAATTACAATTGTTTTAGTATGCTGACATAACTGCGTGCGATGCGGTGCAATTTTTTTTATTATTTGCTGAAGTAAACGCTTTTAATGCCTTGATAATTAGGACTATTGGATCACTTTTATTTTTCTTATGATTTCGCAAATAGGTCATTTAGAAGTTAGAACCTGTGCCTGTTAAATAATAATTAACATTTTAGTTTTCCACTTCCAAATCTCTCAACTTCCAGTTTCAATTTGCTTGTACGTACAAGTAAAGGTGACAAAAGTGTAAACGAACGGTACCTACCTGTTGTTTTGGCTTTATATATTTTACGTGATATGTGCAAGCGGTCGTCGTCGTGAAGGCGTTACGTCACAACATTTGTGGAGAACCTGTCCTCGAGAGTCGTAGCTTTGCAAGAGCTTGAGATCTGAAGAACCGAAAGGACCGTGACCCGCTTTCGTTTACTTTGCATTTATTTCGACTTAGCATCGGATATTCAACGTTGTCTAACATAGTGAACATCAATCATATATCTACTCATCAGACAATATTATTACCAAAACTAAGTTTTGCTGATTGAAGAAAAAATAGGCAAATGTACGGTGCTTCGTATACTATTTGTAGTCTTATAAACTGCTCATGTCCTTCTGCACCAAAACTAACCGAAATACAACTTAATGCCAAACTATGGTTTAATTTGCAACCCTACCTGCCAATTTACTTTTAAGTGTAACACTCTATTACTTAATCGAAATTCGAAAACTTCGCTACCTTATTACCTAGTACTGACTGACACATGTACTTTATTCTTGCAGCCGGTAAGGTCACTCAAAAGCAGCGTCTAACATTCAGATGAACTTTACAGAACCAATCATCATGCTGGTGTCGATCGTGGTTCTGGCTGTGTCCTTGGTGGCGGGCACTAATGCCTACTCGTCTGGTGCCCCCGAGAGTGTGTGCGTCGACATGACCCCGAAGCACCCAGTGCCTCCGCAGTCCGTCCCGCCACCGTACACCATCACAACCAGCACTAAGGTAACTCGTGTCAGGTCGCACTAAGGACAAACTTTACTTATTAATTTAGTATGGCCTTTATATCAGCTACCTACTTTATGTAACAAGGTTACGTGACAACTTACAAGCAAACGTAATCATTATTATGTCAGGCGATAAGTAATTGTTCAATTAATGTTATTGTTCCTGACTGCACAAAACGCTTATCAAATTTAAGGTGAAAGACCCAGAGACGTTCCGCCCGACCTTTTTGTGAAAATGAACGAATTTATTGATTTTCGCTCCTGAACAGCTGAGTCGCTGTCTGCTGCGTACATTTTATCTCATGTATGCGTATTACTGAAATCAAAATAGTTCGAGACAGTGGCAATCTAATGGAGTACTTATTTTATATAATTAATTTTTGCAAAATTTTGTATTTGCAGTAATTAATCAAACATCGTTAATTGTTCTGTTAAAATTGAATTGCAGATAAACTGTCATTTATTAAATACATTGTGCACTCAATTGTGCCTATTAAAATTTACCTACACTATCTTTTTATTATTTATGGGTATTACAGGTGTGTCAGCACTTCAGCAGCGTGTGTATTCAGGGGCCCTAGACTAAGTGGCGAAATAGATAATCAAAAAATTATGTCATCTTCGTTTCGTCATTCGTCAAGCACTTTTCCACTTGTCTTAGGCCCTTGAAGCCTTATTGCTTTCCTTAAGGCGTCTAAAGTCGGTTTAATTTGAATATGGTAATGACGTCACAGGTGGTAAAGGCCGGTACCCCCATGGAGGTGGTGATCAGCGGCAAAGCTCCCAAGAACACCATTCGCGGTCTGCTGCTGCAAGCTCGTCAGGGCGACAAGCCTGTGGGCAAGTTCACCTTGGCTCCCAACGACCCCTTCGCCAAGCTTCTGAACTGCGGTGAACCTGGCGTAAGTAATCATTTATCATACACTACTAATTTTTAAATTGACGACTGATTGGCCCACGTTGTGTATACAATGACGTAGACAAATATTTATGTGATCCATATGTGCAGAGCGTAAGTGATTTTAGAATAACTCTGCTAGATACATTATTCTCTAATAATTTTCTTTTATATGTCATTTCGCAATATTCAGCTGTTATTTTGATTATATCTTTCAGCTGCTTTTTTGTCGAGAATCTATTTCAACTTCCATCACCACAAATCCACAACGAATACAATGGTGACTTCTTTACAAAAACATTACATCATGTTTATAATTGTTGGTACGGGTAGGTTCTTAATTAAAATACTTTAGCTTTATTTCATGTAATTGTACCTTGAAAAAATCGGCGTCTGTTTCTGATTCAGTAATTCTAAGCAAAAAGTAAACAATTTTAATCATTTTAAAGAACCGTATTTTTAGACAAAATATATGTATCTAATGGGTTTATGAGTTGCGTCAGTAATTAAATTAATAGTGATTTGCATACACCGCGTCCTTAACTGTTGAGTAGCCTTTATGTTTAACATTAACATTTAGTTAAATAATTCGTTAAAATCGATAACTACTAATATAACGTTTATTCTTATACAGAAGTAAAGAACGAATGTTAGGATTTAAGGGACAATCTTTAATACTATGCAAACGATTTCAAAAATTCTTCCACTAATTTTTGAAAGGACGTTTCGGTTTATGGTCGCCAATGTACGAAATCGCGGGCTTAATGTAGTCCCTATTATGGCCGGAGTGTCGCGATGTTATTAAATAGACCACTACATCATGTGCAGTCCGTACTGCAACTAACAAATATTTCAGTAATCGGTTTTATTCTAAGTTGTTTAGCGCTGGTGTTTTGGAGATGGCAATTAGCATAATTTATATACAGAGTTGAGAAATATACTCTTATATGGAACTTAAAACTAGGTAGTCAGAAATGTAGACTTTTAACTAGACGGGACGGATTATCGTGTTTTTTAAGACAACATCATAATCGTTTGCTCTGCCTAGCTTTTAGAACTTATATGCTGGTCGACAGAGATTTACTACCCGATATTATTGGTAATTATGGAGTTATCTACATCAAAACCAAACAATTAATTAACATAATGAGCTGTATCTAAAGAAAAACATGTCCTTGTAGAGCCGTACTTGGTCATGCAACGACTACTCTGGTTTATTAACGATCAAATAAGCTCTATGTGTTATAAATTCAACAAAAAAACAGGAAATATAACTTTAATTTACTCGGTATTATTACTTGACGTTTAAATGTAATTGCCCCTTTCTACATTGATACGGGTACAACAAAAAGCAATCAATAACTCGCACCTGTCTTGTACAATAAAAAACAGATGCTTGCTTTAAAAAATTTTAAAGGCGTAAAAACTGTTATCTTACTTACCAGAGTAAATACAATAAAAAAACGTTCATGAAGGATTCGTGGAATCAATTGAGGGTTGCGACGAACTTCCGTAAAAAACGAACGAGATCTCGCAAATCATGATTGACTTTTCACTACATAACTGAACGATGATTAAATTATAGAAGCCTGTGTTCTTGGGATAGCCTATGGTGTTTAGAATTTTCATATTTCAGTGGTGTAGCAAGCAACTGGGCGTATTTTACGGTCACTTATTACTCACTGCCTAATTTCTCATATTGCATGTTCAATGTTCATAATTATGTAGTTGCATATGAAGGTATATAGACGAGTGGTATGACCGTTGGACTGCCAAGTCAAAAGTCGCAAGTTCAAACCCCGGCACGCACCAATGTCTTTTCGAATTCATGTGTGAAGGACAACATCGTGAGGAAACCGGCACACCTGCGAGATTTTTCGACGGTGTGTAAGTAAAGCCATGTCAGAGGCCTACAGGCTAGGCGGTTTAAACTCTGACACCAGCCCCCTTACCAAGAACTCTTAAAGCAGGGCAGTTTACGTTGTGGAAGCGGGACGTCGCATTAAACTACACATAGCGGCGTCTCGCTTTCACATAGTAAACTGTCCTGTTTTAAGAATTCATGGTAAGGGGGCAGGTTGTTCATCAACCATACGATTAGAAGATGTAGATGCATGACCATACCACCCTGATTGACCCTGATTCTCATGTGGCCCTATCGTCAAATTTGATGGCTTATACAAGTGAAATGATATTCCTCGGCAACTATTTGTGATGTATCTAGAGTTCTAGGCTATTTAATATTTTGTATATGAAAATGACATAATGTGGAATACATGTCGATGTCATGGATGCCTATAAACTCATAGACCAACTAAATACCTGGATAGGTTACCTACCTCGTTATTGATGAAATCCGGACGGATACATTAATTATTAACTAGTACCTAAATGTAGTTTAATCCTAAATGTAGGTACTAAAGACATTATCTAGGCCAAATACTATGACGGCATTGTCAAGGCCTTTGCTTAGGCCTTGACAATGCCATTATAGTAATTAGGAAATCATAAACTCCGAAACACCTAATCATTAAAATTTCAATAGTATTTCTTTGTAGCAACGGTCTTTATTTGAATTTTTGAATCTAGAGCAGAGATGGAATGAATTAGTTCGTTTATGGAAAAAGTAATCATGAGATTTTTAATAATTGACTTTGTTTTTGCAGTTAATATGCAAATTTCATGTTCATAATTTTTTGCACTTGTTTAATATTAATTCAGGAAGGTTGTTTTTCTGCCATAATGACCTCTAAATTAATTGTCCTACCTCTACTTATTCCAATTTATCATTATCTTATACTTATAGGTAGGTATGGTTGCCTCCTATGATGCAAATGCAAATATTTCGCTAAGTTATACGTAAGTTAATAGTAGGTGCCGTGTCTGAGCCGGCCTAGAATTGACCACCCCCTTTCCCCCCGTGGGTGTCGTAAGAGGAAAATCCAGAAGTTGGGCAGCAGCGTCTTCTGTAACTTGACCACCAATACTGCGATCCCCAAGCCGCTTGCCAAGCGTGGGGACCCCACATTCCTAGGGAGGTGGCCTTTGTTCAACAGTGGACGTCTTCCGGCTTATGTTGATGACGATAATAGTAGGTGATATAAATAAGTAATTTTGCAAATCAGAAAATATAATTGTCTAATTATTTTCTTTAATTTATATAATTCATAACATCTGTTTGTATCTTCATCACTCAAGGTATTCGGTCTCAAACTAAACTTGAATATAAACAGATATAATATATGATAGGTTTCTCAAAGCTGAGTTGCATCATCCAAGGCTGTTGTTCGGTGCAAGAGGTCGCATAGATTTGGTAGTTGTTAGTAGATGTCGAGGCATCGCTCTATCGCCAGCTATAATTTTTCCGTTGAAATTCGACAGGGCTTTAAGAACATAATACTTAAAGAACCTTCCTACTAATATTATAAACCCGAATATTTGTAAGAAGATGGAAGTTTGTAACTCCTTCACGCAAAAACTGCTTAACCGATTTTGATGAAACTTTAGAGTAGTATAGTTTAAGTATACATCAGAATATAATTTACAACGATAAAGCAATGCTTCGCGATTTTACCTGAAATAATGCAAATATACGAGGCACAGCTAATAAATAATAATAATTAATAATAGGTAGAGCTAATCTTATCTAATAGTTACTTACTTCCTGGAGGTCCAAACTACCTCTTTTCAACTATTCATGAATAATAATTAAGCTTTTACTATTTATATTTTTGGCGACTAAAATTGTATAATCTAACAAATTGTTTACATCCGAGGACGTAGAACCCTTCACTCGAGTTTAAATATAATTATCGTCATTGCCAAACAACCGTCCCGTGGTTAGTAACTAAGTTCTTTGTCCGTTGTCAATTGCAATGACAAAAACATAGGCCTTATATCAATGAGGTAAAGGTGATTAACAGGTACCTATGGAAGATTGCGTGTGCGATAACTAATAAGTTAATTACACGCTAGTTGTGTGGACCATAGCTATACAAGTATAGATACGTGTAGGTAGGTCTATAGGGCGTGTTTGAACGCATAAAATAACATCACGTCTATATTCCACAAAGGAGCATGCAGAGGTGTATAGTAAACCCACATTTTGCCAGTTATGTTTATACTTTTAGGTCCCAGTGGGTAGGGGTTAGCCTATTGTTATCGGGCACAAATCCAGGCTCTGTGGTAGCAGAACTTATTAAATACATATAATATCTAGTCTAGATACTTTAGCAGTTAGATAATACAACGTTCGTATCGTTGTAAACATAATAACTAAGACTATTACATAGGTAGGTAGTTCGATTAAGGCCTTGACCGGCTATAGGGTGTTGTCTTTATAAGTAAAGTTGCCGCACAAGTTCATCTGTTCCTTATAAACAGAAAGTATTTATTCCAGCTAAGGTTTACGTAGCTATAAAACGACTTTATTAATTTGTTTTTATTTAATAATATGGAAACAAAACCAGAAGTACCTTACTTTAAATAGTATAAAATCTTACATTAAAAAAATTGGTTTATTATCTAAAGTGCCGGTTGCCGATACTTCAGTTATTTATTGAATCTGTGTAGACTAGGGACCAATCGATTGTGACTCAGATCGTCATGATTACGCGTATCTAGTTACATGGTACCTAACCTGTAATTAGGTACTTTATCATATAACCGTGTTATAACACGATATATTATCAATATTGCTACATACACGACAAATTCTACCCACACAGCCATCGCGTCAATTTTAAAGTTGAATAACCCTTTGTCTGAGCCGGAAATTAAACCCAGGACCTTTTATTTAGCAGTCGTGTTGGCGACCAACGAGGCAGTCAGTCATGATTTGGCAGCTATACACACATTTAATATTATACCTACCTTTAAGTTTAATACTTCTAAAATGTGAATTCTTATAACTTCAGAACGCTGTGACCCACAAGAAACACGATGAGAAGTACGACAAACAGACCGTCGCGTTCACATGGACGCCCCCAGCTGGTCTCAACGGCGACATCAAATTCAGGTACAACACATTATTAATTACATAGAGGCATATATTATACTGAAGTGCAAACCTTAACACGGGGGCAAAGGTTCTTCATTCTTGTTAGTTTGTATTCTGAACCTTTTCGCCGAGATTATGTCCCAATAGTTGACGGCCATCGAGATAATCATTATTGAGAAATTGCATTAAAAAAATCATCTTTAGAAATGAAAATATGATAATTAGTAGTTTAGTCGACAAAAGTATTAAAAGAGAATTGCCCTTCAAAAATCTTTAGTAGCGTAGATTTCTAATAAGACTGCAGTGGATTGCTTATTTAAACCAAAATGTAACAATGAATCCTACATAAAGTACAGACAGGAAAAGACAGGGACAGACAGAGGTGTTCAGAAAGGACGTTAGGTTGAAGAGGTCAGGGGTTCATAACCCTTAAGACGCCTTAGTCATTGAACATACGTAGACTACACACAAAAACGTGCACGCTGCCAATTAGCAGACATAACCCAAAAATAATTGTACTTGTGTGTAGGTGTATTATGTGAATCAGATAATCGGTTTATTCCTTTGTTCATGAATGTAAACAAAGAAGATCCAATTCAAGTTGGTTGAGAATTTGACAACACATGCGAATGGCGTGGTATAGGCAGCTAGGTATGCCTCTGCCTTCTCCTTCGAGACTTCTGCAGGCGTAATATTTTCTCAGCCTAGCATTATATTTACGTTAAACTAAAGTTTATTTTGTTTTTTTCAGGGCTACCATCGCTCTCAACGGGGCTGTATTCTGGGTCGGCGTCGAATCAGCCCCCATCAAAGTGACCAATTAATTTAATTTAAGCACCAAAAGTAATATTTAATCCTTACGTTTAATAAAACCAATAATTTATGTCCTTATAACCCCAGTGTATTTATCTATCTGTAAAAGTATTAGATATTTTATATCATAATAAATAATTATAGAATTTTTAAATACTTTTTTATTTGTTTCTTAGGTAACATAGTAGATCGTAATATTATACAATAAAATTAAAAAGGGTGTTAAATTTTAACAAATAGTTTATTTCAAACATAGCACCTAGAATTTTTGTCATCGAGATCCTTCACAAAATACAAGTCTCAATAAATATGAGTAGGGTAGGGTAGGAACTAAGAGCTTGTATCTACAGTAGAGCAATGATAACTTCAAATCGCTTATTATCACTGGTAACTTTAGTACCAAATATTTCATTTTCAATGAAAATACAATAAGTTCAACACAGTTTACTAAAAATATACACATTTGGTCTAGACATTCCACTCTATGGCAATGTCAAGGATAAATACTAAATAATACGCACTGGGAAGACTTATGATTTCATACGGATCGACCTCCTTTGACCCTTAAGGCAGCTAAGTAGCAATTTAAATTATGGATTCTTTCAATTACGATTATAACTCATAATGACCAGACTATGTATGTATGTCTTATAGAAATAGACCGAGTCTTAGGCCGATTGCGATACAGGGCAAGAGTTAGACAATATAACTAAATAATTACTATTTACAATTTAATGATTAACACAACTTTTTAAATGTAAGCGTAATTTCTTACTGTAGATACACGCTTAAAGCTTTCAAAGACTTATAAATACAATCCATATAACTTAAGTGGACAAATGCTATATAAAGTACAAGCGAGTACAAGATATGCATAGATATTCGAGTATCAATTTTTGGATTCATTTGAGTAGGAGGGGACAGAGGAGTGCAATAAATTATCACAGATCTTTACATTTTACATACTTTCTTACATGTGACATTTGTATTTATACAGGTTTCCTTATTCCTTGTCTCCTTTCGACTCTCGATACTTAATACTCCACTACCTAGAACTTTAATTGTAAGTCTTTGAGCAAGCTTAATTTAAGGAGTAAAGCTCAAATCCTATTCACAATGAAGCAATTCCAATACAAACCGCTACACACTTTGATAAACATCTATTGTTACAATCACATTCACAACACCCAAGTCTCAGTTATGCAAATATTTGCAGTTTTCTTAAAGAGAATTAAAAAATCCCTGGTAGAATAATAATCAAAATTAGGTATAAAAGACAATTCATAATGAGTTAATCGAAATGCATAAGCACAATTATTGTTATTCATCTGCAGTAATACATAATGAGATCAAACTGCAAATAAATTTGGTAAGTACATTCATGACAAGACTGCGATAGTACATCTACATTGTCGCGGGTCGTTAAAACCATCAAGCATGAAACTGAGACTTGCAAGTACATAAATACTACAACATCCGCATATATTCTAGCAACTATGAAAGATGATATATGATGGAGTACCTATGAATATTCAATGAGTGGTATGTAAATGTATAGAAAACAGTAATTGACAACTATATTACATGTAATTCCATTATTACAGCCACCAAATTAAGTTATTATTGTAAGATTGCAAATTCAACTAAACTATATGTTGGAAGATTTAAATTGTAGATTAATATTGTATTAAAATGGATATGTGACATCTCATTACTCCACAGAGATAGGCAATGCCACTGGTCATTATATTAAATATCTATGTTGTATATCCTGTCATGAAACAAACATTTTATAGTTATAAATTGGCAAGACAAGGTCGTAGAAAATTTGTGTGTGTTATGTGTAAAAGGCATTTTTTGGTGAGTTGTTACATCATAATACACACTTAGACAAACATTTTACATACACACAATAACAATGATTCGGCAAGTTCTTGCTGTGGTGTAAATACCTATTATCAGAATACTTCACCTTATTATTTAATATAAGTAGAATATCCTGCTTATTTAATACTGTTCTAAGACAGCCTTTTATTTGTACAGATGCATAATTATTTATACAAGAGAATGTATCCACTCAAATAATTTCGAAATAATAATAAATACAGACATAAATACACCTACTACATAGATAACATATTTAAAATTGTAATCAGAAATTAAATTGTCATTTGGTCTAAATTAAATGCACTTCAATTTAAAAGTCTTATACCTAAATATAAAACATCACAGTTAATACTGAATAAGTAGTAAATAAATACAGAGTAAAATTATTAATTTAGATAGGCTATCATTGGTTCTGTATGAAATAGTTCTGCCTTTTAAGTTGTCTATAAAGAGAGATGTACTTTCCTGCTGCAGATGTTCTTGGAACAACATACTGTTTGCAGAAAAGCTTGGGGTCACGAGCTTTCTCAGAAAGCTCTCCACAATCAAGTGCTCGCAAAAAAGCAAGTACAAATGTAAAACAATTGTGCCTTTCTTCGTTGTATCTGTCAGACTCCCACAGAGGACTCAGACTAATCTGCAAAGGATAAAACATTTTATAAGCAATTTTATGACAATACATATATGCTATGCATTTATTTTATCAGTTAGTTGAACTAGTTATACCTTGAGCAGAACACTATCCCATATCTCATTCCACAACTCATCAAATTGCTCTAACAGCAGACATTGATCCCACTCTGAACTGGAGTCGCAGCTACTCCACTTCTTCGTCATGGGGTCCACACCTTGTATCCCTTCCTCACTAAACTCCACAACATAGCCATGGGAGTTAGTCACACCTATGTGCAAATCTTTGGAATTGTAGTAGTCGCTGAAAGAAACAAAAAATCACGTAAGCATTAACGATTTGATAAGGCTCGTGAATCGATCGTTTTATGGCAGTAATTTCAAATTGCTTGGTTTGGCATGCAGTAGGGCACGTATTACTTATCACATGACTCACTTGAGGAAATCACCGTGAGTAGGCTTCATGACAATTGCTCGAGGATGCTGAGATGCTTTTACGAAGGGGTAAGGAACCCTAAAACAAAAATAGGGCGCTTAGTAACAACCTCCAATATTCATAATGTTAGAAAATCCGTTACATGAAAATGAAATAATTACCTAAAGGGCAGCAAATTATAGTCATATCTATCCAGTTTTTGTTGACAAACAGGACAATTTTCAGGTATTATTGTGCAAAAGACTTTGTTATCACAATGGTGGAAACAAAGAATACCCGGATCCATTTTTACACCAAGAATACAACAGATTTTTCAATGAAAGATTCACTTTTTATGATACCAACACAATCGTTAACTAATCTTAATGTTTTGAGCAAAATAATACATTAATTGGAATAAAACTAAATAACTTATTGACCAAGCAAAAGCCTAATAAGAGTCTCGTAAGGACTTATCCATTGTCCACCTTTCACAACTAGACTTGACTCTCGCTGTCTCGCATGAAACCTCTTGCAACCAAATCACGTTCGAATCAATGACGCTTTCATATAATGTCAAAGAATTTAATTTTGTAAACATATCCACAAATATAGCTTTTCTTTAAATACATAAATTAATTTACTAAGTTTAAAAAGCACTTTTTTTATTTTGTCTAGTTACCAATAAACACATTGAAAATTAATGATATTAATTAATTTATGTTTTTCGCAATGTTCTGAACGTACACAGGCGACAAAAGCAGTGATTGGTTAACTAAACAGCTGTGAACATATGATTGGATCTTTGCGGCTTTATTGGCTACCACTAGTATTGCGTAAAATCTGATTTGTCAAATACAGAGTTTAAAATTTCAGCGCCAAAATTCGAATATTTCGAACTAAAAGTTTCCACTTTAAACTTGGTTATTCGTTATATCGTTACTCATAACAATTTCCCAAAGCACTGTTGTATATTTTTTATAATTTCTATTTATTGTGCACCTACTTGTATTTAATATATTTATATTAAATAACGTTTAATTTAATTAACACTAGTTACTAAGTTAAAATTGTTACCAACACTATATTGGTTACCTGAAATAAATGCTTTTAACATCAACAACTTAGTAAACGTACAAACAACGCGCAACCTGCCATAACCATAGCAGGTAAAAATGGTAACCGTGTTATTCGATTGTAAATAATTAAACTCGTTTATTTTATCGCTTGGCCTGAATCATATCAAAGGGTGTTTGGACCATGGTGTTGAAATTTTGTCAATAATCGTATGTCACGGAAGAGGTCTATTGTGTGTTTATTAGTTTCCATAGCAACGAGCCGTGGCGGTAAACCACACCTCGTCCATGGGACCCAGTTCTGACGACAGTGTGCACTGCGTGCGATCTTTTGTTAGGATTTACTGCCGAATATATGTGCTATCTAAATTAAATATTTAGTGTAGTTAAGTGTGTAATCGTAATTACTCGAATTCCATAATTATGATTGTTGAATAAAATAAAATTAGTATTCTGTTTTTATTAGAATACTTTTACTGGTGTCAATGAACCTTATTTTTTATTTTCCTTAACTTAAAAGAAACATGAATTTTGCTATTATAGTTTAAATGTGTATATCTTTACAATGGTTGTAAAGAGGATTAGGGGTGTATTACAAACAGTTTGGTGGTTGCTAGCAGCAGCGCGGGTAGTGACCGCGGGGCTCTCCTGCCTCAGTAGCCCCTGCCTGCACGGTATATGTATAGATGACGTCAATACGTAAGTATATCACGTATTTATAAATATAGGTACCTACACAATGCATAACGCGTAATGCGTGCCATTATTGAGAGCCTAACGTGAAGCACTCGAGACAGTTAGCATAAGAACGTTTGCACAGGATTGAGTGTAAATGTACGTTCTTCTGAAAATCTAATGTAATATTTGACCCCACTTATCATTAGCCACCACTGGGCCGTCAAAGAAAATCCTATATTTATTTTAGTGGTTGACGATTCGTGCCGTGTGGTATCCGGCCTAGAATTGACCAGCCCCTTTCCTCCCGTGGGTGTCGTAAGAGGCGACTAAGGGAAAATTCAGAAGATGGGCAGCAGCGTCTTCTGTAACTTCACCACCAATACTGCGATCCCCAAGCCGCTTGCCAAGCGTGGGGATTATGGCAAACCCCCCCGCTTAAACGGGGAGGCCTATGTTCAACAGTGGACGTCTTTGGCTGAGGATGATGATGATGATGATGATGACGATTCGACCGCGGGTGCCCCTACCCCCTACATTACCTATACCCTTACTGCCCTTACTAACCCGTAGACCACCACACCTTAATTTTTTACCACGGCCATCAAAGCAAATGGTAGACCGTCATTTGTTTTTAATTCGACCGCAAGACTATAATAAACTAAATGAAGACCGGATGTCGTAGAAACCACCCAACCCAGTCTTTATTTATTATTTCTCGTGTTAATTTATTTCCAGCACATATTCATGCTACTGCGTGGATGGGTACACTGGGGTCCAGTGTCAGACCAACTGGGATGAATGTTGGTCGAGCCCGTGCCAAAACGGAGGCACTTGTATCGACGGTATAGCCTCCTACAACTGCTCGTGTCCCGATGGATTCATTGGTACTATAAACGTTGTCTTTATATAGAACACTAGTGTTCTAAACTTGCGGTCTATTGCGGCCATGACTGGTCCTTGGAGTTATAGAAATAGTCTGCAAAGTTTGAAAAGAAATTGCAGTGGCAGTGGCTTCCATAAAAGCAAACTATTATTCTTCAAATTTAATTCTAAAACATCACCATAGGGTATCTAACTACTACTATATTAGAAAACCCATAGAAATATCTAATTGAAGGCCAGTGTCCTTATTTCCGAGGTCGATAACATAATGTAAACATTATTGGTTTGATTACTTTACTTTGACTGGCTTTATGTAGATTACGATCTGATACCAGGTAAAATACATATTAATCTAGTAAGTGATGTTTACATATAAACGCAATTGTTTCTTTAAACTTTACTAAAAGTACCAGTTCGATCAATATTAGTAGTTTAGTACCAACTTAATTTAGAGCCAAGTTACACGTACATTACCTGCGTGAAACTTTCCGGACATAAATATATCGAAATCCCATATTTCGGTAAAGGCAAATACCTAATACTTCGCACAAGAGTATACAAATGCAGAACTACCTACAGTAATGCCTGTTAGATTTGCATATACCGTGCTATAGACGAGAATGGACTGTGTTTTCAGCAATATCCTGTAATTTTATCTTATTCGTCAAACTTACAACATGTGTACGATCAAAATACTTGTAGGTGATTTCTGCGAAACGAACTACAACGAGTGCGAATCAAATCCATGCCTCAACAACGGCACATGCATAGACATGAACAACGGCTACCTCTGCTCCTGCATACCAGGGTTTTCAGGAGAACATTGTGAAATGGACGAAGCCGTCTGTAACTCCACCGAAGAGGTCCGCTGTTACAATGGAGGTCAATGCATTGAGGGGCCTGGCTTTAAATTCTATTGTAAATGCATGCCAGGTGAGTTTATGTCTTCAATACAATTCTGGCATATTACTATACCGTGTCACGCGATTGGGAAGTAAGTAAGCTTTGAATAAGAATTAGAAACTGCCATTTCCAATCAATTTATGTACCTATCTATATAAACCTCTGTTGTCAACACAAATAAAGATTTTTGTCTAGACTAATGCAATTTAGTATGCAACGTCCCAATTTTACGGTACTTAATAGAGAAGTCTATTGGACTTTGTTGTCTTTAGCAAATACCTACCCTTATTTTTATTTCCTTTCTACTAAAGGTTGGGCCGGACCGAAATGTGAAAATCAGATAGACGAATGTGAATCAAATCCGTGTCAGAACGGCGGTGTTTGCATCGATGTCCACGCGGATTACATGTGCGCTTGCGCGTTTGGTAAAACAAGTTTCTGACTTTCTATTAGACATCCGAACGATTTAGAAAATAGCAGGTAAATGACTTTAGCATACTTGGATAATGATGTGAGTGATATCAATCATAATGTTTTTTTTAGGATTCACTGGCAAAAGTTGTGAAGTTCAAATAGAGTTTTGCAATGAAAATTCTTGTAGTAACAACGCCTTGTGCGTCATAGAGGACGGGGCAAGAGTTTGTTACTGCGTCCCGGACTTTCACGGAGAGAGATGTGAAATGCAGTATGACGAGTGTTTACTGGGGCCCAGGTATTATACCTACCTACACTAATATAAAAATATACAAACGCATGATTAATGGTAATAATAACTTTAATTACAGATGTATGAACGGAGGCACATGTATTGATGGCGTAGATAATTTTACTTGCTCATGTCCACCTATGCTTACCGGACCTTTGTGCGAATGCCTTATTCTTGACGATGAGAACTACGACTGCGAATACGTTAGTCCCACACCTTTGACTAGCTCCACTCAGTCTGTTCTAACAACTTTAATAGAAGAAACCACGTCATCAAAACCTTCTTACACAGATCTCCCGACATCTATCACGTATATTTATAATGATACGTCTCCAGCCTTAACTACAGAAAGTGAACCGGTTCCAAAGAATGCGACAAGTAGTAGTACAGAATTAGAGCCTGCTACTACAATATCAACAGAAATAACAACGATGAAGGAAACCGATATCAGTATTTCACCTGGTGAAGTGACATCCACAAGCGAATCAACAACCAGCAAAGTTGAAATATCGGTACCAACTGAACACGAAGAGACTAGACCTACAATGAAATCAGATAACGCTAAAACAGAAGCCACGACTGAGTGCCAAGGAGTTTGCAATGATACGTTTACGAGAATACCATCTACGGAAATAGATTTCCCAGCTACATCTACAGAAAGTACAAAAATGTATTCACCTACTTTACCACCTATTACACCTACAAAAGAAATGATAGAACAAACTTCGTCTACTTCTACTTCTAGTACAACACTGGAATTAACAGCGGAAATAACTACTACATCTAAAGTCGACGGTAGTACTGATAAAATGTTTACCGACATTCCAACCGATCATCCAATTACTGACATTCCAATAAGCTATTCGTCAACTACAGAAACGATTGAAATAACGAGTGGATTTGAAACAGAAACCCATGTGTACACAACAGTGCTCTCAGAATGTACCGAGTCTATGTGTAATGGACATGGCAGTTGTATAAATACTCCTCACGGAATTCGGGTAAGGAAAGATTTGGTTTTTTGTCATATTATAGATGTCCAGAAATTATAAAATGCTTAGTACAGTACTGCAAAGTTATCTATCTTCAGCAGTGAAGCTAAGTGCCCCTTCTTAAATGTATTTGTATTTTAGTGCCATTGTAACTTCAACTATGGAGGAAGATATTGCGATGAAAAAATATCAATAGTGTCAGCGGCTTTTGGTGGCAATTCATTTATAGCTCATAAACTCAAGAACGCTTCATCGATCGACATAGAGTTTAACGCTAAAACTCTTATCACTGACGGAGAAATAATGCACGTGGATATAGCCAAAGGAGTTTACATGCAACTTTACATGAATTCTGGACTGCTGAAATTTAAATTTTCATGCGGATACCAAACTATGCTTTTGAGCGAGTTAAAAACTTTTGTCAATAAAGGATATCCTATGAAAATTGAAACGAGGTAAATAAACAATTCAAATGTCAATTAATTATTTAAATTAATTGCATAATTGAATTACCGCTTTGTTTTCAGACTAGACTTGTACCAGAAAGAGCAACACTGCAATGCGACACTTCGCCTGAACGACACAGTTGCAATGAGTGGTGGACAAGTAGCAAACATCACCACACTCGATCACAATTCTACTTTGCGCTTGGGCAACTCCAGAGATGATAAAGATTACGAAAGCAAACCCTTCATTGGATGCATTAGGGATTTAATTGTAAGAAAATTACTTATTGCTCCTTAATACTTTGACTGTGCGTGAAGCACACATAATAGTTAAAGAATCGCCATGCCATGACCCACATGTAGGCCACTACACTGGGAAAGGGTTACCTAACCATACTTATTCCTATTTTACATTTTAAGTGCTTTATATTTTTCATATACGAGATTCGATTTAAGTAACCGAAAGGTCACTATTGTACGTAACGCTTTGCTTTCTAATAAGGTCAACGGTGAGAAGCTTGAGATATTCGGTGATGCTATCGATGCTGGTGAAGTGACAGAGTGTTTGTCTCTGTCATGCCTCTCTGGACCCTGTCTCAACGGCGGCTCCTGCAGCGACCATCATGATAGCGGATACATCTGCTCTTGTGCTAACGGGTAAGGTCTAATATCGATTACTGAAAAGCTTTTGAACTAGAAGAAGTAACTTCTAAAGCTTTGCAGTTATCCATGAAGTGATGAGCGAGTCCAGTACGACCTACTTAATAAATCAATGTTTTTTCGTGTAGTTGGCTAGGAGAGCATTGTAACCAGTCGGTATGTGAAAACAACCCATGCCAGTCAGGTGGCAGCTGCGTGCGCCACCCAGGCAGCGGGTTTCTTTGCCTCTGTCCTTTTGGAAAACATGGCATTTTCTGCGAGTACAGTAAGTACATTTTGTCTTTATTTCGGCAGTCATTGATATATGCTAGGGAAAATGATCCAATAAGGGAACGGAAATCTAGTTGAATGTATTTTTTATAAAAGTAAGTTGCATACTTCAATCGTTAGGCGGCCTATGCCCAGCAGTGGGTCTTTGAGGTGCAGGTGACGATGATGCTTTAAGCCATTAGTTTCTAAAAATACCTACATGTATTGGTTTCGAGCCATGACATTTTGTACGAGAAAAAATTTCCCGGAATAAAATCTAACCTTGTCCTCTTACAAGGTTCAAAATACCGTCATAGTTTCAATGAAACTTATCATACAGACTAACTTTCAGATATAATACGATATTTGTATATTGATGATTTTAGTATGCCATTTGGTAAAGGTCAGAATGGAAAAGGTTAGATATGATTCAATGTTAGTGTTGTAATCACAACATACAAGTAATTACCTACAATTTGATTTGATTTGAACACCTGTTAAGATTGTAAAACACGTTCACCTAAGTGATCTTTATAATTGGAAGTAACGGTTGTCTAAACTGAATTAAAAAAGTTCATATTATGTTTAATAGTGATCGGATATTTATATATAATTATTTTGATAAGTCAAGCCGCTAGTAATAAAAAGTACCATTTCAAAAGCTTATAAACCAAGGCATAATTATTCCGACAAAACTGCACTATGCATAATGCACTTTTGTCAGAACATGCCTTAGAACGAGGACTGGCACTGGCAGTTCATAAGTTTTGAAAAAGAGACATAAGTAGTAAAATATCTAAGTTAAGGTACCTAAGGTTAGACCAATCCATTTGCCTGAGAGAACTCGTCGCGAAGTTAAACACTTGATAGGACATCTAATCTCTATCTACCGTTTCCTTCCAGATGTTGAAATAACCCGTCCTTCGTTAGCTCCGATCAGCACCGGGGTATCTTCCTACATAATGTACGTGCTATCCCCGGCGGCCATGAACTCCGACCGCTTCGACCTTCGCCTGCGGTTCCAGACGTCCGACATGGACCAGATAGCTCTACTCGCGTTTGTCGGACAAAGTGGACGACACAACTCCAGAAGCCAACATTTAGCGTTGACGTTCGTCAAAGGTTATATCATGCTGACTTGGAATATGGGAAATGGTAAGCGTTATATCAATAATTTATTCAATGTAGATTGAACGAAACAGTTGGCTACCTGCCAATGTTATCGTGCAAGTCGATAGGTGTTGTCCGTCGATTGGTTAAATAATGCACGTTTCAATGTTACGGTCGTACCATCGTATCAGGCGCCGATAATGATTAGTGAGTCACTACATCGACTTAAGAAACGTTTTCTGCATTGAGTAGATGATGAGCTTTTAGCCTTTTACATTTGTATATTAGGGATTCGACTGTATTAAATAGTCTTGTCGGTTTACCTGAATTAAAGTTTCCCAACCACTTCCTAGGTCCTCGTCGAGTATTTACGTCCCGTGCCTTAAGCCCTCGCCGCGGCGGGCACGCGGTGCGCGTGTGGCGGCGCGGCCGGTCTGCAGGCCTCAGTGTGGACGGGCGACACAACGTGTCTGGGAATGCGCCTGCGCACAGCACCAAGATGACGTTGCTACCCTATATTTTCATTGGTGAGAACAACCAGGTTCATGTAAAAACTATACTTTAAGCCTTCGTCCTTTAAATGGTACTGTTTGACAGTCTTCGGCCCACTCAAATCTTTTTAATAAAATTAGGTGGCCACCCTTCTCCCGACTTTTCGGATCTGCCCCACGACTTGCCGCTGCACATTGGGTGGCGTGGCTGCATTTGGGAGGTGGGCGGGCAGGCGACTGGGGCAGGCGCGCGCGCAGCTGGTGGACGCGGCGTGGGGCAGTGCGGGGTGGCACAGTGCACTGCTAAGTCCTGCAATGCACCACGTGGAGTCTGTATACACTCTCCTGCAACTTACGGGTATGTATTTTTTCATCTAGGTCACAACATAGCATTCAAAAGTCTAGGTAATGATCAAAAGAAACCTTACCATATATAACTTCTACAAGCCATTAAAAAAAATAAGTACCTAAGAGCTTGTGATTCTTAACCAAAAAAATGTTTTTTAAGATAAGGGAACGAAAAAGTGCTTTTACCAAAAAAAATAGAATGGTTCTCTAATACCTACTATATATTTGTGGATTAATTTACAAATTACGTCCAGCTGTATCTGCAACGAGGGTTGGTTTGGGGCGACCTGCTTCAGTGCCCATAACCCGTGCGACCGCGCGCATTCCAAATGTCAGGGACAGTGCGTCATCACGACAGATAGCAATACGCAGTGCGACTGTCCTTATGGGAAGACTGGCGTCTACTGTGAACAGGGTTAGTGAAACGTATACTTTATGTAGGGCACAAATTATTATTTTTTCAAACTTTTTAGATGTAACATTTCTTAAAGAATATTTACAGGCCTAGCTTAGTTTATTAGAAGTTAGTGTGAATGACATAAATTCTTATTTGTGATTTTATTTCATGAGGCATTAACATTAATTTACAATTTGTTTATAACTAATCGAGACTTCAAAACTACTGTTTTTTCTTATAAAAGCTCTACCATATTTATATTACTTATTCGGAAATTCGTCAACACTTTGCTCGATCAATTACTGCTTCATAAAGATGCTAAAACCATTTCAGACTTGATTCCCACTGACGTCTTGTTCACCGGCACGAGATCGTATTTGAAGCTGCATCCATGCTCAATATCCAGTGTCAGTCTGTCACTCGAAGCCGAAGTCAAACCGACCAAAGAAAGGGGTTTGGTGGTGTTTGTAGAGACCCCACATTTCTACACCGCTCTGTCATTGCAAGGAGGCCTACTGGAGTATCGATGGACAGGTAACAGAACTTTCATAATTAAGAAGGGAACTCTTTTTAATATTAGAAGATTAAGGTCGATCCTGTTGTCCTTAACAAAGTCTACTATGGCTAAGATTTATGTATTTATTTTCTTAAATGAGACCTACGGTGAGAAAAACTTACTTACGGAACCTATGGTGTTTAAAACTGTACTCTTAACACCAGGATAACATGTCCTTCTATTCATCATTGGCGAAGTTACACCCGCACATTTGACACTGCGCAACCTCCATTACCAAACACTACTACTGGATTAAACTTGAATTACGCAAAAATTTTGAAGTTCCAAAATAAAGTCATAAATTACCTTCGAAACCATACAAAATCTACAATCTTTCTTGTATTTTTATCAGACCGTCTATCTGGAGTGACTTCGCTGGTGCGCAGTGGTGTGGTGGTGTCCATGTCCCAGTGGCACAGCGTGAAGGCCGGCCGCTACGGCAGCCGGCTCTACGTGTGGGTGGATGGAGCTCTGAGCACCGAAGCTATGCTGGCCCACGCCTACCCTCATACTGCTGGAAATGCTTCTATACTTCTTGGTAAGTTTATATGCCTGAAGTGCAAACGTATTTTTATTTTGTTGCAGTTTGGAGCTTCTAGAGGTCTTCTCCATAAAGAAGGCGTAACCAACGACTTCCAGAACACTTCGATCATCATATTATCAGTTACCATATAAATTACATTTATTTCAGGGGGTGCAAAAGATTTGTCAAGTTTGCCTTTCGATGCGATGTCTGGTCCCCCAGCACATTTTACCGGATGTATCAAAAACCTGCACGTCAATAACATCCTGCTGCCCTTAGAACAACAGAATATTCAAGGTAGGTGGTAATCTTGTATTTAGCCTGTTTCGTCTTTTAATTGCTGGCGATTAAACTTGTATTTGTAGAATTACCGTCATTTAAACATGTTCTACAATAAATTGTGACTTTCAATAACAATATTCTTGCAGTCTGGTAACTCCTGCAATGTTGAGCCTGAGTTTCATGGTGTGTCCGTTTGAGTGTAATTGTGTGTTAGAGGGTCGCAACGTGGCGGACTGTGACGGCACGGCGTGCGGGGACGAGGCGTGCGGCGGCGGCGCCTGCGTGCTGGAGGGCGGGCGCGCGCGCTGCGCATGCGCCGCGGCCGCCGGCCCGCGCTGCCGCCGGCACGCCGCGCGCGCCTGCACACCCGCCTGCGCCGCGCCCGGGGGACGCTGCCGCGGGGGGACGTGCGTCTGCGCCGCTGGATACGCCGGCGTCTACTGTGATACCAGTCAGTATACATACGAGGCCATTTATTTTAACGTTTTAGTTCATTTTAAGTTCCGTGCTAAACTAAAATCGCCATTAAAGAACAGATTTTAAAAGTTGTTTAGAGATGAATAATGAATATACAACAACTCATCCTAACTTTCAGAGATCAACATAACGATCCCTCAGTTCGACGGCTCGTCGCTAGTCTCCCTGGGCCGTCGCGCCGCAGCCACTCACACGAACCAGCAACGCATCGCGCCCTCCCTCACTAAACCTAGCTACATTGCTGTTAACTTCACAACGGCCGAACCTAATGGACTACTGCTATGGATATTTATGGTAACCCTTTCTATATAAATATCCTTTATTATATACATTGCAACTTTCATGGTTGTCAGGTGCACTCATCCCTTTCTACACCACGGTATGTCCTGATTCCATAAATCAGCTGATGCCGATGCGAAGATCAACTATATTTTTGTAGGATACATTTTATACTTTTTGAATCATCTAAGAAGGTGGCACATCCTTCGAAATTCCGAACGACCTCCCACGTCTTTACAAGTCAAGTCATTAATATATACTTCTTACTGATTTATTTATTTCTAGGATAACGATTACATCGGCATAGGTCTTGAAAACGGCTACCTCAGACTGGTCTGGGCGCTCCACCGCAGAAACGACGCGAAGAGAGCACTACCTTCCAGAAACTTAGCTAGATTACTACCTCATGCAGGTTTTCTGGCTGATGCCGAGTGGCATGTTCTAGCATTGAAGATGGACTCGCCCAATATTACATTGGCAATCGATAAGGCATTGGTGTATGCTGAAGAACCAGGTTTGGGCAAAGAAAGCGATTACGAAGATGTCGACTTATATATAGGTAAGGTTTATTGTAAGTAGGTATACATTTTTATATTGCACACACAAAGCATGTAAATGTACAGAGTTACATTGGGCTGTCTTATGACTAAAAGCGATATCTTTCAGACAACCCTTCCAATTAGGTATAAGCCAAAAACTAAATTAATAATATAAGTTATAAACTTACTATGCCATTGACTTCTACAGGTGGTATAACAGAACAAGAAGATGCGATAGCAAAGAAGATCTTCCCACACAACTTCAAAGGCTGCATCGATCATATATCGACGAGGGAAAAGTCTTACGTTACCAATTACACAGAATTGTACAGCGAAAATGTCCAATCTTGTCAGCTTTTCCCCCCAACCTAACTACACACGTATTAAGTTACATTAGCCAATACTGGGTAAGTGTGAAAATACTTATAGTACAAACTCTCTAGTCTTCATATAGGACCAAAAGTTGTGTCTTATTTATAACAGTGGCATTAGATATTATTTTTAATTAAATATTACCCTATTACTTAAATCAATTAGACATAACTAATAATTTACTTAATAATTAGTTCGTAGATACGTAGAATAAGTATTTCAAGTTATGTGGTATGTTTTGTATGGATGTAGAAAAAAAATTAAACCTTCAAAATACACAAAATATAGTTTTATTGATATATTCATGTTTAATAAATTGTATACATAACATCATCAAATATTATATTAAAACATATACATTTTTCGTTATACGTTACATACTCAAACACAAATACAATATGAGATGTTATCCCCGTTAAACATATATCTCATTAATTTAAAAACGTTTAGTTCTCAACACAATGCAGTAATTTCAATTGGCATACATGTTCAGCATCTAAACATGCCCCTTACACGAAGCTCGTGAACATCAGATTTATTTACATTTCATTATTAAAGCATGTACATTTATAAAAGTCGTAGAATTCATTAGGCCTATTTACAAGTGGAATAAAGTTGGAATGCTTGACCGTAGTACACAATTTAGCTTGCAATCAGTGTATTGTACAACAGTGTAAAACTCACTTAGGAACATCGATTCCTTCACTTGATTAACGATACTAATCTGATATATTTTCTAAAAAATAAATATTTATATTAAGCATAAAGAATAAATAATTGTTAATTGCACATCGTCATTATTATAAAATTTTCGAAAATTAAATAATTTATAACAGTGTAAGCTGCGCTTACTATTTCAATTATGCCGTACGGAAATAGGCACGAAGTGAATTTCTTCTCTACTACAGAAATATTAACAAATCAAAAGTTATTTTTAATCCAAAAAGTAACGCGTACTCTAGGAATGTTTCGGACAATAATTATAAAGATATTATAGAAAGAATAGAGTAAGCTAATCACAGTAGAAGTAAATATTACATATTTACGATATATTTTATGCCTATTGGTGCGTAATTGTATCTCAACATAAATAATAATAAATAAATACACATACATGGCCGCCGCGATACTATGTGACGCCGACGAGCGAGCCAAGTAAAGTCGAATACCATACGAAGCCTACGTAACAATGACAATATTCAATGTTATTTTATTATGTACGACATTACCTCCACGAAACAACATTAAATCTGAATAATGATACTAAGAAACATCAAAGTTCAAACCCCGTACAATGCTTTATTTAATCTAATTCTGAATATAAATGATACTTAACTTCATTTTTGCTTATCTACAAGAAATTCGTTTATTAAAATTATATTTATATATGAACATCAGTTAACAATTTTACTAATAATGTTATTAAAGTAACAGACACCAGTATGGGAATTTCATTTCTTCAAATCATCCTACATGGAACATAATTTCCTAAGTTGAATTCCAGTTCTAACATTTATACCGGGTGGTAACAATCTCAATAATTCGTAATCTCTAAATTTATAAACAAATTAATCTATATTATATAATGTCATCAATAAAAGGTCATGTTCAGTGAATAAAAACAACAATATTATGAAGTTATCGACAATACAATATAATTAGGTACATCGATACTATCAAATAAGCATTCGGAGTATATAAAATCGGATTGTTTCTGCGTTCCACGGTCACTCGGACGTGGTTCTGTACCATTCACATAAGTATGTCAACACTTTGCCATTTATTTCCACCGTCGAGTTACACTTTACTGTTCCACGACTTACAAACGACCGTGTTTTATTATGTAAATGGCGCAGACACAGTTAGTCATCAAGAGTAAGCATTTGATTCACTCTATAAACAAAGCATTTACTTGTAAAATCAGTCTCATTCGCATAAGGAAGTGATCACAGCACACACACTGGAAACTCGTTGCAGATCGAGGGGCCACGTCCCTCTTAACAAAACATTAATAATAATAATAGAGCACCTCGTTTGCTAACTTCTTATAATTAAATCTGATAAAGTTATGCAACAGATCGTTCGATAATTTAATTTTATAAAAATATCAAATGTATGGAAAAAGTACAAAGAGAAAATATTAAATATCGGAAGTTCGTGTCGTATCACCGCCAAAACAAATATAACGATTCGATATTCAAATAAAGTATAAACAAGCACATATTTTGCTAATACAGTAAATAAAATAATAAGTTACAAGCATAGACTAGAATTATGAAAATTTGTGAAAGTTTAGATACAACACATAGGAGACACGGTAGAAGACGAGGCTATCTCGCTCGACTGTAAAAAATATACACTCTGAATGGCAACCTCACATCAATGCAAAATATGCAAAGCCGGTAATATATTCGTAATCTATTTTTAAACATCGATCTCCATCGACGGACGCGACGAGAGGCAGCGGCGCCCGCGGGCTAGCGTCCGTCCGGCGCCAGGGCTCGGGCATACAAAACGGCAACGTAGCGCGTCACAGGCGGGCAACGTCACGCGTCACAGGCGGGCAACGTCGCGCGTCACAGGTGGACAACGTCGCGCGTCACAGGCGGGCAACGTCACGCGTCACAGGCGGGCAACGTCGCGCGTCACAGGCGGACAACGTCGCGCGTCACAGGCGGGCGAGCGCGCGGGGCCGCGCCGCCGCCAGCGCGCGTCACGGCCGCGGCTCCACCAGGCGCTGCAGCAGCACGGCCACGGCCACGGCCAGCAGCAGGAAGGCCGCCGCTATGAGCAGCGCCACGTGGCGCGGCTGCAGCGCGCGCGCGGGCCGGGCGCGGCGCGGGCGGGGCGCGGGCGCGCCGGCCGGCACGCTCAGCCGCGCCGCCGCCGACCACGCGCTGGCCAGCCCGCCGCGCACGGCGCACACGCGCACCAGGTACTCCGCGCCCGCCTCCAGCTCCTCCAGCTGGAACTGCGTCTCGCTGCCCGCGTACACCTGTGGAAGGACTCTCATTCATATCTGTATGCCCACGGGTTCGTCGATCTAATACCAATTTAGATGCGACGTTTTTCAAATCTGATAAAAAAGTGAAGAAATGAGCGAATAATATTTAGTTTGACGATTTAGATAAAACCAACTTAAGAACCAACTAACCTGTTTGTAGACAGCGTCCTTGGTGCGCGCGCACTGTAGCACGTACTCGGCGTCATCCAGCGCGTCCCAGGCCACCAGAGCAGCGCGCGGCGTTGGCAGTTGCAGCGCAGGCGCGCGTGGCGCAGGAGGCGGGGCCGCAGCCGTCGCCGCCTCCAGCGCACCAGACCACGCGCCGCGTCCGCCTCGCTCGTCACTCGCGCGTATCCGGAACGCATAAGTGGTCGCCTCGCGCAACTTTTTCACCTTGCACGAGCGGGCCGAGCCACGGTATACAGGTCGAAAGTCACGAGCTTCGAGTGAGCGCATCTCGACGCAATACTGTGCGCCCTCACCGCCGGCGGCGGGCCATTCCAGACGCAAGTAGTTGTGAGCCGCTTGCACACAGCGAAGGGCAGGCGGCGCTGGAGGTGGAGGTCGCGTGGCGGCTTTGGCTTCCTCTGACCACTCACCAAGCCCCAGTTCGTTGAGCGCCGCTACTCGGACGCGGTACACCGTGTCGGGCGTAAGTCCGTCTACGAGCCTCTCCGGTGTAGGCCCGTCGGTGTCGAAAGCGGCGTCACCCACTTCCACCCGGTAGCGCAGCACTTCCGCGCCGTGGCTAGCGGGCACGCGCCAGTGCAGGCGCAGGCTGTCAGCCGTGGCCTCGTGACGCAGGCCGGCGGGCGCGGCGGGCGGCGCGCGCGGCGTCAGCACGTCGCGCACACCCGACCACGCGCTGCGACCGGCTGCGTTTGTAGCGCACACCCTAAAGAAATACGGGGAAAACGGAACGAGGCGACCAACGAGGTAGCTTGTCTCGATACCTCTGTACACTTCCGAGAACGCATCCTCAACGTTTGTGGCACTCATCTCTAAACGATAGTCGACGACGGGTGCACCGTTGTCACGCGGCGGCGACCACTCGAGACGCGCAGCGCGCGGGCTCTGTACTTCCGCAGCGGGCGTGTCCGGTGCGTCTGGTGGCGCCGCTGCCGTCGAGAACGTGAGTACCGGCGACGACGGGCCTGCGCCGACCTTGTTGTAAGCCGTCACAGTGGCACGATATTCGCGGCCGGGTATTAGCTCGCGCACTACGCACTCGCAGTCGGGGCCCTGATAGGCGAGGCGAGCAGTTCCGTCGCTGTCAACCACTTCGACCCGGTACTCGGTGACGGGCGCGCCGCCGCTGCAGTCGGGCGCGCGCCAGCGCAGCGACAGCAGCGTGGCGCGCGGCTCGGCGGCCGGCTCGGGCGCGTCACAGGCGCTGGGGATGGCGGCCTCCGTGGTCACGGTTTCAGCAGCAGACCACTCGCTGACTCCGGCTTCGTTAGCGCACCGCACGCGCGCCCTGTACGGCGTGCCGGGCAGCAGCCGGTCGCAGTGCGCTTCACGCTCGGACCCACGATAGGCCGGTCGGTATCCCTCGCCCGCATCAAGCTCGAGGGTGTAAGAATCAACAGCGGCGCCGCCGTCGTCAACGGGTGGATCCCATCGAAGTCGGAACGCGCGCGAATGTATACGACCGCGGGAGGTCGGCCGGCCCGGCGGACCTGGTCGTTCGGGCAGTGTTCGGTATGTAACTTCTACTGACCATGGTCCTTGACCGTCGACCGTCTCGCAGCGCAGACGGAAGCGGTAGTCAGTGGCGCGCCGGAGCCCCGCACACACGTATGAGCGGTCAGGCCCCGAGTACACGGGTAGGAAACCATGGCCGCGCGCCGCGTCATCCATCTGTAGGGTAAACTCTTCATCCGAGCGACGTTCCCAACCGAGCACGAGGGATTCATTGGTAGCGGACGACAGGGTAGGTGGGCCTGGAGCAGGCGGAGGCGAGCCCGTCGTCCAGGCGACTGTTTCTTCGCTCCAATCGCCACGTCCACAATCGTTAATACCGGCAATGCGGAAGCGGTAACGAGTTTGCGGGCGAAGGTTGTTCACGGTGTGTTGGCGAGTGCGCGGGCGACTTATTTCGGCGAAGCCTTCACCGTCGTCCATCTCTAGCACATAGTTGAGCAGGCGAGCGCCGTTATCGGTGGCGGCGCCCCAGCGGAGCAGCAGGGAGGTGCGCGCGCGCTGGGCCACGCGCGGTGCCGGCATGGCGTCGGGCGGCGCGGCGGGCGCGCGGAACGTGGCCGACGAGCTCGTCGCGCCCAGCCCGCCCGCGCGGATGTGGAGGCATACTGAGTATTCATAGCCCGGCTTTAGATCTCGCACTCTGTAGGAACAACGAGTAAAACAATTACTTAGTTCAGTGGCCAGTGTCACGTTCAGAAATTATATCAAAGTCAATTTAAATTACCGGCAAGTGAGGCTTTGGCCACTGTAGATAGCTTTATAACGACCACCACGGTCGGCCAGCAACAGGTCGTATGTTAATTCACCTTCAGGAACGGCCACGTCTTCCGGTAACGGAGCATTCCATATTACTAGAGCACTGGTGGAAGTCACGTCAGTAACCTATTTAAAAAAACGCCAAATTTTAACACCAAGAAAAATATTGAGACTATTGTAGTTTGCACATTCATTCTGTTAAAATTGAAGTTCCATACCTGTGGTGTACGTCGAGCGGCAAACAAATCAATAACAGCCTGTGCATTGATTTCATCTGTCTGCTCGCCGTCGCCCTGCACCGAAGCTGCAGCAGATGAGCCGTCGCCTTGCACGGAGGCTTCGGCAGACGAGGCTTCGCCTTCCTCGGACCATGCTCCCGAGGAGGTGGTGCCCCCGCTGCCAGCGCACCCGGCAGGGCTTGCGCCGCAGCTGGGCCCACTGCCGCCACTGCTGCTGCCGGCACGACCATTCACTTCCTTGCGCGGCGACAGTGACGGAGTACTGGCACCCGAGTTTACTTCTGCATTCAAATGTGCTGTGTCAAAGAAAGATTGAGTTTAACAAAATTAAATTTGAGTAAAACAGAGGTTGATGATAATGATGCTCAAGAAGATAATTATATGTAATATACATAAAATTTTACAACAGTTATTTGACATAGTCAAAGCAACATAGATGAATAAATAATTATAATCATCAAGTTCCCAGCAATACAGTTGGTCTGAATATGTTTATACATAGTGCACTGAGCAGACATGGCAATATTGTATAATAGAGCATACTCAGTTATAGGTGGCTAAATCGCTCAATAGTCGTAATTAATGAATATTTGAATAAAATTGTATAAAAATAAAAAATATTTTGCTTTCTCTAGAAGACTTACCAACACCATTATTCCTACTAGTTTGTTTTCGCTCTAACTTCTGCTTGAGCTTTGAGTACTGTCTTTGAGCCCTCTCATCCTTCTGGTAGACAGCAGGAGGGGGTGGGGAATGCTGCATGTGGTGTTGAGGTACATGGTGAAAGTGTGTCGGGTACCCAGTACCATAATAATGTTGTGGTCCCCCTGTACCATTAGTAGGAGCCTGAAATAAAAGAGAATAATTAAGAACATAAAAACTAACAAATGCCTATAACCAAACTGTCCTGTTTTGTTATATTCAAAAAGTTTGTGATTGACACAATAATGAACAGTATAAACCACTGATGTTAAATTTAAAAAAGTACCTACAAGACCTAAAAATAACATTTCAGTCATGGCATTCAATATCAATTTGACTAATAAACTGTGGGATACAGGAAAGATGCACAAATGCAGGTTTTTATTTATCTATTACCATTCTATGTATCTAGTATTTTTATCATAACCTTCTAAATTATTATCATGTATTATTTTAAGTATTAAAATTGACTACATTTAATTAGGTAAATGATGTGCAATGAAATGATGAAACAAATAAAACATATGTTATCAGATTGACATGTACAAGTGTTCATAAGTAAATGGATTATGTCAGTTTAATTTTAAACAAGTACCACTTCATTATATTTCTTTGATATACAACATTTCTAATTAATTCTAGTTCAATTATATTCTTAAATCATGGTAAAGTTAAAAATTACTTATTTCAATTTTTGTTTTAACCCGTCTGGTTTTAGAGACTAACATGCAATTGCCAGCTAAGTATCATTCACTTGTTATAATAAATTGATTTAAATTAACTCTTACATAAAGGACATCTTCAATAAAAAAATTATAACGTATGGTATTGAAAACCTCTAGAAGTATAATTTGAATAAACTGATCAATAAACTGAAACTGTCCGGTAAACAAACTGACCTGGGTGGTTCCTTCTTGTTGTAAACTACTGGCCTTCTTTTTATCAGATTCACTCATTTTCTTGGATTATTTGTAACATTACATGTGATTTTAATCGGTTTACAGACGTCACTGCCACGTACTGCCAACCGCCAACTGTTTTTGTGATAACACTTCGGTACACAATCATACACGACTGGTATAACGTTGCCAAGATTAGATTAACGTTGAATAAGGCGCAACTTTATTTAATCAACTACTTACTGAAAACAGTCGGATAACTCGACACGCCTGTGCACAAATTTGAAAGCGAAATATCTCGCTGTTAAATTTACAAGCGAAACAATCGATGTATCAGCGGGTATATTTACACAGAAGGTAAACGCAAATTTGTCCATTGTTAGCAGTAAACATCACAGAAACATTGTATTTTTAAAGGGAATATTGCAACTTCTAAATGAGTTTTAAGTCTTTATCCAAGATAAATATATTCATTTGTTAACAAAAGTTGTTTGTTTATAAACCTTTGGAAATGAACTACACAAAGCTCATCATAACATTCAAGTCAATGAACTCTACTTTGACATAATTAGTACTTCGTCAAGATTTTTGACGTTAACAGTGACAGCAGTGACAGGTACAGTCTACGCATTTTCGACGCGTTCAACTGGTTTTTTTTTGCTCAAATAATCAATAATAAATTGGCTATACAATAATGTGACATTTAATACATATTTTGTAAGTAGAATTAATAATAATCATTATAGTGTAGAATGACTAGTGTCATCTAGTGTAAACTGTGTAAAATATTATTAATTCACATTTGCATTTAAATCTATCGTTATAATATTATACAGTAATAAGGCATCTTATGTTCATGTAGTCTTAATAATTCAGCTATGGCTGGAACTGAATTGGTGCAGTTTACATCTCTTCATAATTGTCTTTATCATAGTTTATTATTAGCACAACAGCTAGCTGGTTGTAAAAAATATTATTATTAGCGTATAGCGGCCTTGATGGGACAGTGAACTGAATAAGGTATGCCGTAGACTTGTAGAGTGTAGAGTTGTGGACAATACAGCAACTGACGAGGACGTTTATTAAATTTTATGTTTTAACAGAGGGTTTTTTCATAGTTTATGTATGACCGGTTTATAATATGGAAATGAGGTATAACTTCTATGAACTATATACCTACGTAGATTTAACGGATACGTAACCATACATGTGACATTGTATTAAAAACTACTTTTATTCTAAATCTATTCCTAATATCCCCATCCTTCGCCGCATTCCACGTGGACGACTCCTGACCCGACCCCATGACCATACCATGACTAAACAGGTAAACTACCAGATCAGTAAATTATATATCTATCTTTATTTTATGAAATAAACGCCCGGTGCTGTGTTATTTACATAAGGATCAAAGCATCCTAAACATTTATTTCACTCAATGTGCATCTACTTCTTTGGAATGCGAAGCTAATAGCAGATATACGTGTATAACGTAATACCAACAATTTGTTTAGTCGCCGATTGGCTGGTGGAGGTGGAACTATTAAACGGATAACAAGAAGTTTATTAGATAACAAGAACCTGCGGCTGCATGATAGAATTACAAGTACAGCGGGTGCACAAGATATTGTCCTGTATATTTACGACGGGAAGGCACGAAGTCCTGGTCGCGCCGCGCCACAACGAATGGAAATCTTTTGAATTCATTTGGCTCTCTATGTCACGAATTAGATAGATAGACATCAGTAGTTGTTTATTTTTTCTAGGGACCTTGTTTATATAACGCGGTAATTGACTGAAATGTGCCGTCGTAGATCCTGGTTACGCAGATGGTGTACTGGTGAGTCAGAATCCTTAGAATAATGAGCAAAACAGTCATCTTAGACAAAACAAGGTTCTTGTAAAAATAGAAGCTCTAATTTGCGGTATCCGGGACTACGATTGTGCTGACTAAAAAGTATCGTAAATCGGACGACGTATTATTAATAAAAAAAATTTAAATAAAAAATTATAACCTCCTTCAAAAAACTCAAAAGTGAAAAATAATATTTTATCACTTCACTTTACATAAGCGAAGTGGAAGTCGGCGCCAAATCCTATGCGTTCGCTTAGTTTATAGTGTTAGCTTTTAAACTATGAACCACGCACGTATGGCAGCATTCTCATAAGTACTATTTTTCTGAATCGCTTAATGGATGTTGGGATTTGGCACCGACTTCTACTCCGCTTATGTAAAGTGAAGTGATAAAATATTATTTTTCACTTTTGAGTTTTTTGAAGGAGGTTATAATTTTTTATTTAAAATTTTTTATTTCACGATTTTTTGGCTTTAGATTCTGCTAATGTGGTTTTGCTATTTGTATGACCATTTAAGCGATTTAAATTTTGTTTTGTGAATTGGGTATTTAGTGAAATATAATAAACCACACGACGATAGATCGTTGCAGGAAATGAAAAGACTACGAAATCTGTCTTCCGATAATGAAGGTAGATAAGTAAGTCAGTAGTACATAAGTAAGTCATAATAAACCTTTTATTTACGAGGCAAAATTATCCAATGAGTCCTCCCACCCTGGGTGGAGGGACTGTCAGACTTGTACTGACAGTCATACTACTGTCATACTCATCCACAGTGTTCCTTCAATAGCCCTTTACGTTCCAGGGTCACGGTTACCCAGGGACAGTACCGCGATCACGGATCAGCTTACGTAATTAGGACGCATGAAATTTGAAGAGTTTTGTTCTTATAACCGAATATCTCATCAGAACAAACATCTAATTATTTTTCAGTATTGCGTTTTTTTTGTAAAACGTTGTAAGTGACCTTGAACATTTTTTTTTTCGAAATTGTTTTTATAACCTTTGTAGTGAGTACAGGCGTGTTATTATGTTGTGTGATGGCGTAAACAATGCTTAGATATGCTATAGCAACAATCGCGGTTAATCTGCTGTTATTTATTGAAGAGTTCCCCCGATTTCTACAAGATCTCATCATCAGGTATTGAAATGGTGACAATGGGACCACACGGGAAGCACCAGCTTTCAAATAAAAAAAGAATCATGAAAATCGGTTCACCCAGTCGCAAGTTATGAGTGAACAAACATAAAAAAAAAAAAAAAAAAAAATACAGTCGAATTGATAACCTCCTCCTTTTTTTGAAGTCGGTTAAAAATGCATATCTGTACCCACGTTATAAAATTGATAGTTGTTTTGCGGTCTTCCACATGACACATATTGTGTGAAGATCACAGTAAGCAACTGGGCAGTACGCATATGTTTAAAATCTCCCTAATTCGTTAAAAGTCGAGGACTAGCAGTCATTAAATGCCCATCCTCTTACGATGGCCATGCCAATGTTGCTCATTAAAAAAGTACCTATACACCTATGCCCACAAACAACATAATTAAAATAGGTACCTATATATGTAGAATGTGGATCACAATAATTTTCACTACTGGTACCTTGAGCAACTATTGTATTTTGCTCCAAATAGTAGGTCTTCTTCTTATCGTATGGTTGATGAACAACCTGGTGTCCGAGTTTAAACCGCCTATAGGCCTCTGACATGGCTTTACACACCGTTGAAAAATCTCTCAGGTGTGTCGGTTTCCTCACGATGTTTTCCTTCACCGTTGATACTGAACTGATAACTAATTTATAGAACGCACATGAATTTGAAAAGACATTGGTGCGTGCCGGGTTTTGAACTTGCGACCTTTGACTTGGCAGTCCAACGGTGATACCAGTCGGCTATCAGTGCTTAATAGTAGGTAGGTACTAGTTACTTACGTAATGGTGTGGCGGTTGGTGGTGCGGTGGTGGCTGGTGATGCTGTGGTTGATGGTGCGGCGGCTGGTGGTGCGCCGCGTGATGCGGATGCGCCTGCGCATGCACCAGGTAGTGCCGCATATTATCGTCCAGTACCGGCGGCATCATCGGAGGCATCATTGTACCTGACGTCACTACAGGCATGCCACCTGGAAAGGTAAGACAAGTCTTCAGTTATTCATTGGTATATCCTGTTACCTAGGTTGTTAGTCAGGGTTACGGTAGAATTGGTTAAGGAACAGCAGCAATCACGTTCCGTTATACAGAAAAGGTTAAGACCTGCATGCCTCCTTCGTCAGGATCCATTTCAAGGGAGAGTTAACAGAATTTGGAAATGGTATTTTACAGGTATTTTGAAAATTCCTATTACGTGGAAACCCTATAATTTATATACAGCAAGTTGTAACTTTTCCATGTACAGGTCGTTTCCAATTAACTTCAAAGAAAATTGTTCTTCAACTTTTACGTTAGGTAGGAGTGTTAGGACATTGTTGATTCCAATTGCTTGGAGTTCCAATGGTTTCTCTACTATTCTTGGTAGTTGACAAACTCAATTTATTACCAAACGAGTTGCTAATTACAATTAGTTGTTAGGGCAGAAAAATCTTTTGAAATGAGACACACATGATGTCATAGTCGCATATCTAACCTTCACAAACTATCATTAAAATGTCAACGTGACCATAAAAGGCTGCATTTTATCTCATACCTACAATCCTACATGCTAATTATCCTCCTATTTGACTCATTGCACTAAATAATTTCTATCTGTGTTCAATAATCTCTTGATTAATATACTATTACCTATGTGTTTGTATCTATCAGTGTAACTCTACTTCTTTATTATTTCTATTGATAATAATGATAACATAATAAGTTACACGTATGTTCATACATACATAAGTATATTAAACTACTCTTTAGCTAGTTACAAAAAAATCATGTCATGATTCAGTATCACTATCACTACATAGTATAAAGCAAAGTCGCTTTCTCTGTCCCTATATCCCTATGTATGCTTAAATCTTTAAAACTACGCAACGGATTTTGATGCGGTTTTTTTTAATAGATAGAGTGATTGAAGAGGAAGGTTTATATGTATAATAACATCCATTAAATAGTGGAGAAATACTTATAATATATATTTTATACCCGTGCGAAGCCGGAGCGGGCCGCTAGTTAAAAATAAAATAATGAACTGACTTCCAACTTATTGTGAGTGTACACGTAATGATGTTAATTGTTTACATTTTACACTCGATAAGATAAATTATATCAAAAAAGTTCATAACTGGGCGTAATTATGTATTTACTATAAACACAGCTGATAATGTGTGCGAGTGGCTCGCGTGCTGTGCGGTTGGGACGCGGCCGGCGCGGGCGGCGGCGGCTCGCTACGTTACGGGTGGGTTCATTTTGCTTTATTTTGACATCGACGCCGTCGTTCCGCCCCGTAACTTTGCGGTTATGAATGAACGTGTTTTGGGTGTTCGTAGAAAAGGTTCTTTGTTGGATCATCCGCCTCGGGCCGCGGCGCAAACCGCTCGCGGCGGAAATGTGCCGCATAGTTGAGACCGGCTCGCGAAGCGCGATGTAATGCGACCACAGCGTTGAGCAATAAGGTGCACTACGAATCCCACGAGAGCCTTGAAGTTCTTTGTTTAGACTCACGGTAGAAGGGTTTTTTCCCAGTGAGTTTCTGACACAACCACTAATTGAATGTGGTTTGGTGAACTGCTATTTTTAGCTAACCTTAATTATTGCAGTTACAGAAAACAAAATTACAGTAGGTTACAAATTCCATAAGCCTGTTTGGTATTACAATGAGTTTATCCAGCTACTTTTGTTTTTAAACTAGGCCAATATCAAACTGTAGCCTGCTCGACCGTCGCTCATCCACCTGTAAGTTTACAGTTTAAAACTCCTACTTCACCTTATTATCGCCTCACCCTCTGATACTGCACTGCTTCGCTGCAAACGTATTGTATGGCCATGTTAGTTTTTTTAGGTTTCTTTTTTAAACGCTTCGTAGCCACCCGGGGTTTTGAATTGTACCCGATAAATAGCAATACTCTCGCCTATTACTACATGGAATTTCTACTTATATTTATTGCCGTACTGTGCAATAATGGAATCATGCGTGCTTACGGGTATTTAAGTAATGTATGAAGCAATCATAAAATAAATTCAGTTGTATTTTATAATACAGTGGACATACAATTACAGGCTCGTATAAAACCTAACCGGTATTTGTCATTATCATTATAATACATAAAATAGAAAATAAAATTCGCATTCCGTTAGCAAAACTATTTAGTTCACCGCAGTAAAACATTATTAGCAGTAATAAAACAATCGCTGTGACTTTCAATTGTAAAAAATGTGTCCCGATAGGATAATAACAAGTCGTTTTCAATTACCTGCTAGCTAGGCACCTAATCCAAAATAACAGGTATGTTTTATTAGGTTGCGTTTTACGACATTATATATTATTCCGTTTGGTCGCTACTTACATATTATCTCGTATCAGAGTTCAAGTTTTTGAGTCGCAATACATAGATACTTAATAAAGCTCTTTTAGGGCGTCCACACAAAACCGCGATGCGATGCGATACGACGCGATATCACAGGAATTTGCTCGCTGTAGCTATTTGCGATGCGTTGCGAATTCGCAGTTATGTGTGGGAACTCTTAAAGTCCATACCTAACAATGTAAGGTAAATTCCCGAATCTATGATGACGTTTATCTATATAAGTACTTTATACACAAATACATGACTTAACATAATTGTATATGCCCCTCGTTACAAGATTGTATCCACTAGTCATAATACTCACCGACTAGACCTAGTCTTTTGGTGCTTAGCTATAAGGATACCTATCCTTGTTCTGGCGTTCGGGCGAGCCTATTGCCATCAACAGGGAACAAATCCAGACTCCGTGCCGGGTCTCCGACCCGGTACCGTGAAAAACCCAGTAACTCTTTTCCCGACCATTCGACCGGCATTCGAACCCTCATGCTCAGCAGTCGCACTTAGCGGCCACTACACCAACAAGGCAGTCTAAGAGAGAGAAGTAAAGAAAAGAACACTGTTTACAGTTTGAAGAAGGGGCTAACTAGGCTTTATGTCAACCCTTCTGGAAAACAGACTTTCAAAAGAAAGCTTTTTAGTCGACTCACCATATTCAGGGAGCACAGTGCACAAGTGCGCGTGCTGGGGATGCTGCGAGGGGTGCGGGCACATCTCCTGCGGCACGTAATATTGCTCCGGAGGGTAGTACTCGCCGTAATAGCCGTCGCCGGGGCCGCCGCCGCCCCCGCCTCCCTCCGCGACGCCCACGCCCACCATCGCGGATACTAGTACAGCATGGCACGCTGGCGCCCGCGCCGCATCCGACACACAATCTGCAACAATGCAACATGACATTTTAACTCCAGGAAAAGCACTTGACATCATTGAAGTTGTGACGAGTCCCGATCAAAGCTTTCTACTAACTGGATCAGGACTGAGAACTGGTCAGCGTAGGTACATTCTGGTGTTATCCTTATATAGGTATCATCTTTATTTGAATAATGTAATGCTATCACATAAGTACCATCTACCAAGACGTGGCGATCAAAGATGGAGAGCTGAAACCGACTGGCTTTGAAGAAACGAAAACCTGGCCAGGGAGAGACGGCTAAGCGGGAGGACTGGACTCATATACTAGCACGGGGTGAAGTCGGGCTATATCATCCTCATATTAAACCTCTTTAGACTCACCCTTTGGGGGTCATTAAGGCGTCACGGTCATGTTGTGTTACGTCCATCAAACTTTTTGTACTCAAGGCGTTATTGAAGTTCCGTAGCCGAACAAACCGTTACAATTTGTCCGTTCACCCGATGTCATCGTCGTCACGCTTTTTTAACTTAATAGGTGAGCGGTAGGTAATACATGCGGTACTTAAATAGGGCGCATCGATATTGTAAGAGCCACTTAAATCCTGAACAATTAAAGTACTTGCTCAAGTGCTGATATTATTAAGCAGAACATCAATCGTCTACATTATTTTTCAGAATAAGCTGCTACGCGCTACGATAGAGTTGCCATTACGATACAATGAACTTAAATTACAACACTTGCCGACGCACCGCACAGCACCCAGAATCCAGACCTATATTTCAAACATGTCTATTTCCTTATTGCCTAGGAATATGAGAGAAGCACACGAATTGCGTCATATTTCTAAAGTTGGTTTTCTCTAGTGGATAGATGCATTAGTGCGGTTAGTTTCACAAGGCCCATCGTAACGCCGATATCGACACATCCGTGTGAGCACGTCGTGACCGTATTTGCCTTTTAAATGGGGTGCTGTCATGGCACCTCACGAGTTCTGCGTGGATGAGCTCGCAATCTGTGTCAGTGATTGTGGCATAAGCGGAGCTCCTTGAAATCGATGCTCGTGCCTAATACTTATAAAAATGTTGCTTTAAAAATATTTCAGAACTCTCTACATGTAACCGTGTGTTAGGGAAAGTGTGTAAGGTATGTCATTTAATATCATTTTAATTAATTATAAAACACGCTTTGAAATTGTATAATCAAAAGTCAAAACGGATTTTCGCTTTTTGCTTGGTCTACAAAACAGGTAAATTGGTTTTTGTTGGCAGGTAATTCCATTCGCGTATCTGATTTCCAAAAACTTTTTTCCTCATATCTTAAAGGCACGATCATGTGGAAGATATTGTGGTCAGCAACACAACAGTTGCCTAGTAGGTTATTTGCCAGCAAGACTTTACTTGATTTTATTAAATCATAATAAAATTTCTAATCGTCTATCTTACCGAAAGATATGGTGAACAAAGGAAGCTTAGTTTCAACTAAATACACCAGTCAATCTAAGTTCCTGACAGGCACCGTTTCATACAACGTTGATGACACGAAACGTATAAAATGATAATTGTGAATGACACATGTTATTATTTATAATTACACTAACGAGGATCCGAGACCACAACAACTATTAATTTAATAAAGTAGCCAAAATCTACAACATTCGCACGAATTTTCACAATGCACAAGTCTATTCCCACACACGTAATAATTAAATGTAATTTAATCCTTTACATTATTTGTTTGACTAATTGTTAAGGTTTTTGTGTAAAAGCATGAATGAGTCGGCAGCCGGCTGTGTATGTCGTGATTCACAGTCAACAATACGTGTAGACGTGTACTCATTCATGTGCGTGGAAGGGCACACTGCGGTTGCACAGTACGCACTTTAAAACTGTTACAATACATATTGTTATTAGGTGCACCGATAATGTATAAGACTCACATACTATGTGTCATTGCCATTGAGTTATAATAAATAAAACATTAATGAGTCACTGGTCCAGTGGTTGCCAGCGGCTGATGAGTATGAAGTCCTAGATTAAAGTTTATTAGGAATAAGTTGGAAAACAGTAACATTCGTAAGAATTCGTACCAAGTACTCAGGTCTTAAATTCTCGTCCTTTATACGTTTTACGAAATACTTATGTAGGTTACACACCGCAGTCCGTTTAGTTTAGAGGAAAACAGGAACGATACGACCAACTAGAATATTTATTTATATCATAGTACTAAAAAACAATGTAAGAATAAACAAAAAACGTCTCCAACGAGCTAGGATCGCTAATGCCTTTTCCAAGTGTAAAGATTATAGCGATATTTATCCTACCGATCATAATAGCAGTCTATTAGGCCCATGCCAATGTTGTGCACAAGATATTAACCAGCTAACATGACGATAATTTACATAAGATATAAATAACGTGTCCTTATATTGAATACCTGCGACACAAAAAAGTGAAGAAGTAAACGAGCTTCGGAACATAAAACTAGCATCAACGTTATGCTAAATATGTTTTTGCGACTACATAATATAATGTCATACTTTTTATAATGAGTGGATTTAATAAGCTAATATTGGAAGGAAAATTATACAAGTGCTGTATACTGATCACTTACACATTTTTTTTGACGATGGTAATTAAACACAGGTTGACTATTTAAATTCAATTTGGGAAAAATGTTAACAATCATTTCGAAATTTGAATTATAAAAATCTCAAATATATCCAATCCTAAAATGTATGTTACTGTCAGTAAATCTTATTGAGTAAGTTAATATTTACATTCATTGTATTAATAAACGTGTGAATGTCACTTTTACTATATTATTATGAATATTACGTTTTTTTTTTATTATATGACAAAGTGGCCTTTATACCTACCTAGTCACTTAAAGTTAATATCTCTATAGTTCTTTTGTAAGTAATTATTACGACGTCACAATGTATGAATGATGTTGTATCGTTATTAAAATGTTGACCTACTAAACATAATTAAATAATTCTAATGAAACTCAGCCGTATACATTTAATAAACAAGACATCACTTCAATATGTTTAATTAAGTAACGAGTCAATAATAATGTAATGTTATTTGTTACTAGAATCTACTAAGTAATAGCTTCTAGTTAGAGCTTGAAAAACGATTATTGGCAAGAACTGCTTACTTTTTTATCAGCATTCAATCTGAGTAACGGTAACTTTTCATTCTAGATAAGCTTCTCAATAAATTAAAAAAGTCCTTTCATCAAAGAACCTCGATGCCTTTTGCTATTTTAATGAATATTGAGGCCTGCTAGGCGGAGCCGGTCCTCACAAAGTAGGAAATTAAAAAGAAATGATAACTCCATTTCAGTTTAATCCTATTAGACATTCAATAAAAACTAATTAATTTATCTTTCAAAGGAAACGTAAGTCTTTACCGTCAAAAAGTTTTTCACCTTTAATATGAGCGTTTTCCGGAATATCTGACTCGCGGTTGCCAAAGAAAAGATTAGCGGTACTTCCCTGTGGTAATTATGCCGGCGGATACTGATGATTATATGATAACAAACATTTTATTCGTTATCGTCAGTAACGACACGACATGCAACTCAACAGCCATTTATGTCCGTTTGATAACTGTGTAATAGAAACCTTTGCATTTCCGCTCGAGAATTACACGCTGCATAACTTTATCTTGTTTTTTAATAGCTTCTTTGTGATTTCTATAGTGTTGTGGTTATGTTAATGAACAAACATTATAATCATAAACATCTTGCATATCTCCTTGCAAAAGATAGATAGAGGAAACAAATCAGTCTTAAAATTAACAAATGAAGATGGTTATCAAAATATGCCACTTTACTTACAGCATTTATATTACGATTACACGATTAGTAAAAACACTAGGTTGATTGCGAAACATGAAACAACAGTTTATTTCTATTTTATTTAAAGCGATACTGGTATTTATTGAGGTGTTCGTCCCTAACAGGAAATGTCAAATAAAGTTCGTTGCTTTGGTGTTTCTTTTTCAATGTCGTAATTGTGTTGTTGTGAATGTTGAGAGATTACATTGATAACGCAATACATAGGTATCTCTGATAAGGGAAGAGGATTGCCGAGACGTGTGTGAGATATAAAAGAGGACAATAGACAACAAAGGAGCAACAGATGGGTATTTTTAGAACACATCCCTCCAGTATTACATTTTTCCTTTTATATCTTATCCAGTTTACGTGGGCGTCGGCGGTTTGAATAAAACTAGAATCTCATATTCTAGTTTTATTCAAACTGAACTTAGGTCCAAATAACATTTAGTTTTGTTATAGACCAGTGTGAGTTAGTTAATAGTTTACAAAGACAAGAGTAACATGAAAAAGTATTGGCATTTAACTCCCATTGGAACGCTGCTTGTGCAATTTAAATGATATGCGAAATTTGATACAAGTAACGCGATGCGACCGCCATAGTTTGCTATTCAGCAGAAAGAGGTAAATCCCCGAGTCTAACATGACACCTACAAACCAAACCAGCTGACGTTTGACTATGCATGTTGGAAAGTTGACATTTTAAATAGGTATGCTCGTAACCGATTGTTAAATCGGTCTGTCCATTTTATTATTTCCGTTATATTCTGTTAAGCCAATACATAGGAAGGACAGACGTTAATTGATCGTGTGCGTTATCGAGACAGCCTTGACTGGAGCCTCGGCGCAGGAACCACATATGCATTCTTAATTAATTCGATATGATTATAATTCGCAGCCAAACTGTGTGGCTAATTTAACCTTGCACACTGTAATATTATCACAATGTGCTGAGAAGCAGACTTCCTAAAGAATAGGGCTGCGAGCTAAGACTTCAGAAAAACTGGTACCTAAGCTCTTAAATACAAATAGTCACAAAATATCTTATCAGACTTGACGGAATTTTAAATATTCAGGATAAACATTCTCCTTTTGACACTTACACGTGTCATGATAACAAAGGTGCGAATAGCAAATCAATGTTTTTGTTCAAATACTTTAAATACTAAGTAGCGTTATCTTTGCTGGACACAAAAAACATAAGTACGAGCCAGTGTTATCACTCGTAAACATAGTGCTACGTCGCAGCAGACAATTCCCTGTCCCCCTGAATTCTCAAGTCGTTCATCTATTGCTCTCGATCTTGTTCAATTGAATAAATGCAGGGAGGTGATGGTGTGGCGTTCGCTATTAACGCCGGATCCTACGTGCGTTGTTATGTAAATAGGGTCGTGCCTACAGATGGGCCGCTCGCCTCGCTGGAGGTGCTCGCTACTAGGGTCACGGCCGAGCATACGCTCGATGCCCTCAGCCCTCGCCTATTATCCACATCACAGCTTGTTATAATTACATAGGTATTAGTAGTGAGCAAGCCACCTATTTACATCCAGCGTCGAGCGTATGTAAATGATATCCAGCAAACAGCACTCAACGCGACAGGCGAATTCAGAACGCAAGTTGTTTACGTACGTATTTCAAGCATGCTAGCTTAATGTCAACCGTCAATGGTGAGCATATAATAAACGGACGTCAGGTTCCATCGATTTCACGTTAGCTCATAGCCAATTTGGCGAAAACATTTTTATGATTTTCCTATCGGTGTGTGGGTAATTGAAACTAAGCGTAATCTCGCCGCTGACGCACGTGCACTCACGTCGGCTATCGATCCAACAACAATTATAATTTACGATAAAAACCAGCTCCGCCAAAGAAACAACACAACAACAATCAGATTTTTCCTCTTAGCATACCTACATGGAATATAATTTATCATCTCATATTTATATTGCGGTGGCAACTAATGTTTAATAGTTGTTAATTATTTGTGGTTTTCCTAGTAACGAGTAATACAATCTAAGATCTAAGCTTACGTCAAATGTATCTATAAGAATTGAATGCCCTCTTACGTAAGTAGTACTAAGCAGGTTTGCAACATTTTAAACCTATCTAGCTGAGAACTATTTTCAGAAATAAAAGTCTTCACTTTGATTAATTTCCGGAGTAGAGCAGTGCGGGCTGTTATTACTTTTACGGAACTTACTGAAGTGGACACAATGGCAGCGCTAAAATCAGTCTAGCTGTGCTGTGCCAATATTGGAAAAAAACGGAACTACTGTCGACTTATTGATATTCACTCCAAGTACGATTCGCACGTATGACTCACAAAGGAATTGAATGTATTCATTTTGTGTCAAATTACACCAAAGGACTGTTAATAAACAAACTATAAATAGCTTGATAGTTAGTTATAAGGAACTGAATGGCCAAAATGTTAATATCTTTTGAAGTCACACTATATAGGGTGGCTTCAATGGCCGCCTTAATATTATTAGGATATGGAATCATATTAGTGTAATATTATGAATCGCATTTTTAAGTCACAAAATGGTCGAAATTCATAATAATATGACCTGCGTACTTCCTATAACAGGGAATTAATTCACTTCACTAAATTTGTCTCGTTAAGAAATTGAGTATGATTCAGCTTTTAAACGTAAATATTTTATGAATATTATAGGAATTGCTGGAAATTCGGAAAACGATTCACCTTTAGAAGAATTGCTCCAATGCAATGTGACCGTTGTAGTCCCGTTGAACTCAATATTTATTCCGTTTACATGTTATGCCCAAAAAACCCTTCAACCTCGTAGTAGGCATGCGTATTAAAAACCCATGTGTAAAGGTTGCAGGCGATGCGAGTGTGCGACCGTTAAACATTCCCAGCCGGGAATCCCAAATATCGTGAATTGCAAAAGGAAGGCCGGAGATGTGATGCGTCTCGAACTGCGAACGCCAGAGACGTTCCGAGAATTAATTTACATAGCAAATGCGGGCTGAGGCCGGTAGCGAGAACTGCCTGTTATGATTGATCCGCACGCTAGCCGACGAATCCTATACAATGTACGGAGCATGTGGACTTGTTTCTTGACTTATTTACTTCCGTACTACTGTTGCACTCGCCAAAACCTAGACATGTTGAGTCAAATATAGTCTTATTGATTTGACTCTACGTTTAGAAGATTAGGTTGTCGCATTTCAGTATATATTGGTTCCAATAACTTGCAAAGGTACAGCAGAGTCTACTTCAATCGTATTCCAGGAATATTAAGTCTATTGAATTTGACTTGTCTGAGACCCGACAATAACAAGCCGTCAATCGATAGTACTCCACTCCACTGCATACTTCACATAGTATAACAATTTTCGAAGAACCGTTCGTAGAGCGTATCGTCTGACTTTGTATGATTGTTATTCTTTATTTCTCATTTGTCATTACGCGTTACCAACAGACGGGAACGGTCATATCATGCCTGACACTTAGCATCGGTAAGGAGCGTATTATAGTCTAGCAAAGGCTTTTACTTCACCATGTGGGTAATTTCTCGCACAACTGAGTGCGCGCGACACACCTACGCTGAGGTCTGCCCGTCACAAAGCTTTTAGACTTATAATCCATATAACACGTATGCCTCTTTAGAAAATGCGTATACTATAATAATCATAAATAAAAAGTTGAGGAAGGTTAAAAAGTAAATAAGTACTACATGATTTGTGAAAGTATTACTTTCAACGTCATCATCATTTGCCTTTGCGTCCATTACTAGAGGTATACAGTGTCGTATGGAGGATAGGCAATAAAAGACCCCAAAACAAACACATTTTCTACTCAGTTAATATCCATCTTATTAAAAAGGATACTATAAACCAAAATATACATATACCTATAATACAGACGCCTACATCACACAACCTACATGTACAATACATGCCAGTTTCCAAGAACAGATCAATAAAGGTTATTATAAGTTCATTCATTAATACGCCCACATTGTTAGTTTCGCAGTGAGAGAGAAAAAACAGTAACACGTCAATAGCTTATCGCATACGCTAGTGCAGCACTCTAGTGACTGTGTGGGTATCGGTTTTAATTCTGACCAGTATAAAACCTCGTTTATATAATTTACACGATCTATGAGAAAAATGGGTAACAATGGCTTCGTTTAGGGCATGAATAACATCTTTGTTACTATTTACGACATCTACTGGACAAGTTGAGATGGCCCTTGATTTCATGCATCTCGATGAATCTCTGTCTCTTGCAATATAAATCTAAAGGTAGTAGTTATCTTTTGCCAAGGTTATTGACCTGGGCTTTATCAGTGTCGATTTTAAAGGTGATCAAAGCATTCTGTGGTGGTATCGAGCGGGCGCGGGCGGCGGAGCCCGCCCACCGCTCTCCAGGCGTCTACGCGAGACACCCACGCATTGACGCACTACGCCCTTATGAAAAGAATATTACGTCCAATCAAAGCTTACACCTACGGATTCTTTTTATCAATTTCGATGTAAATTGTTTCAGCATAAAATTCATTTAGCGAATACACTGTGGAAGGCATTCCGTGATTAATGAAGAGTGCAGAGGCCATGATCAAGGGTATATCAATTACTAATTAAGATTCACAATAGTCACGCGCAGATCTTAGGATTCAATTGTGGTTTTTGTTCTAAACCCACTGTTTATGAGAGATTATCAATCTTTAGTCTACTATTCTCTTTAGTCAACAGTTGAGGACTTAAGGTTAAACACATGACTATTTAAAAGATATTTAGTCCCAAATTATCACAGCTACATATGCTAGTACAATCAAATGTCAAAAGGTACAGTACTACTAACTGATATATCGTCTGCACCTCAAATAGTACTAACAATTCACAATCGGCCAGACAGACTACACAAACAAAATTACAACAGCTTCACTGTAGCTTAAAATGGACTTAAATGTTGTACAACTGCATTACTAGAGTAGCGCCGACAAATGGACGGGCGTAAAATTATATGCCGGAAATGGAGTACACTTGAACTGTGAATGGCCTATTCCTGGATCGAGGCCAATGCTAGACGATGCCGGGGTATTTTCATTGTATCAACTACGCCACGCCTGGCTACGCTGAAAAATATCTCTTACAAAGACAAAACCAATAATTCTAGTTATTATTTCACACAAAGCAAGCAATGGCAATGATTCAATTGCACATCGCTGAACACTGAAAATATTAAATCACAAAACTAACCACAAACATTACAGGAAAAGACAAAATATTTTAAAGTACAAGTAGACAGGTGGTCTTTATGTTCGTAGGAGATATGGTAAGATTGAGAAAATTAGTACCTATAGGGAGTTCAATAAGATCTTACAGATCTTAACTTGTTTTAGAAGTCCAAGAAATAACGGTACAGGTACACAACTTAATGCATTTATATTTAAAGCAGGTGCACACTTTACTTGTACAATTCCCTTTGTTTTACCGTTTTGTCCTTAGACATTGTAGAGTTAAAACGGTACACACGACAACAAAGTAACAAAATGCAGCAGGAAAACCAATTAAGTGGCTGCACAAAAGATTAAAATGTGTTTATAGATCCTGTACTTTGTATCAGATAAGTATTAATTCAAGGAAATGAATAAATAAAACAAGAGAGTTCACACGACGTCCTTGAAACGACATTCTATTAACCTGAGTGACTTAACCACCATATTAGGGCACTGTATTCAAATTATACAGTCACTACGCATGTTTTTGCAGACGTAGTTATACGCTTGCTATGCCTTGATTTTTACACAGTGGAAATAAATTAATGTTGATGAAGAGGCTTAGTAGATAGCCGGGAGTAGAAAGCTAAAGGGTTTAGTGGGCGCAGTATGTACTGGCAATTAGTAATCATTTAAAGAAGGAGCAAGGAGTGTCAAAAGAAGAATATTAGAATCTAAAGATATAGTTACTGCGCTTATGTGTATCGGGATTTTTACTAAGCCGTAAGGAATATCCCTAAAGCAGTTTGTTGGACAATTTCATGTCTCTATTTAAAGTAACAAAATTAAACAAAGACCTAAAGGTACAATAGTCATCATTTAAAACCGACATGTCCAGCTCAGTTCGTTAGAAACGAAAACGCGTAGACACACAATGTTTCTACGAATTCTGTTAATATTTAAATTTGCACAACAAAATGGACATAATGACGTGCGTACAGAAAGTTGCTTTAGTGCCTGACGACGAAGGTAGACCGGCGATGACTCACGGGTCGGTAATTTAGAAGGCCCAGCTCAGGGGGTCTGGTGACGCGATGACGAGCTCTTTTGTTATACGCATTTTGGATGCTGCCAGCCATTTCAATCTATTAAACATGATTAAAGCAGCGTTGATGCTAACAATCGTTTGTGGAGGGTTTATGTAGAGAGATTCAAAATCAATGTTTGCAACAGGATACTGGCTAATAGGTAGATACTCGTAGTAAATTAATATAGGGAATTGAAGGCAGGAATAAAAACCCAGTCACATGTAAATATTAGATGAAAATATGCAGAAGTTGAGTTTAAAAGTCCCAATTTTTAAATACTGTGTAAGTATCATAGTTTGCTTAAAAAAATACAGAACTTAGACTTAGGTAAAAAAAAAAAGAGTTGTTTTTCGTTTTGGTTTAGGATGGTAGGTTCAAGAGTTCGTAAGTAATAACCAAACATTGCGTCAAAGTAATTAAACAAACTGATATTCCAAAATTTCAAGAACCTAACGAACTGTAAATAAGGTTAGAGTTCAACCATGTTTTTTGGGCTAATTTTATTACTAAGTGATACGAACAGCCAAAAATTTGATAATGGTTGCCATAGTCGGTCAAACGTTTTAATATAATAAAACTTAACCTGGATTTGAACGTTTACAGCTACAACATTTAATTTTCACGCCACGAGTGGGCGTCGCATCGCAATACGATGTAATTCCCATAGCAAAGTGCTAAATGTCAACAACTTTGCACAATTTTCGAGTTCCTACATAGTTTATAGTGTTTCACGGAAATGACATAACTAATAAAACAGAAATACGCCTCAGAAGTGCGGTATCCTGACTCTTTTTTCTGGATAAGGGTTAGGTTGACGTAAACACTAAACAATCACATGCAGTCTAAGTACTTAAAGTGTTGGTATTAACATTCTTCTTCTTTGTGCTCTATTCCCTAACATACGGGAAGAACATTATGATTCCATTCATCAATTTCTCTCCTTTCTTACTGCGTCGGAGTAGTCTGTTTTTGACACACACTATCTTCGTCAATGCCACATTGCTAAGAAACAAAAACATCTCTATCATCTTATAATCACTCTTCACTTAATGTTAGTTACAAAATACTATGCATCATCAACATCATTAATTATAGATATTTATTTACTAATGAATAACAAAGTGTATTTTAATACATTAAACTGTAAATATCCATCTAAATATAGAAATGATAACAGCTTGATAATGTAGGGACACAGTGGTGAATGAGCGAATGGCGTTGCGATTTCTAACAATCAATGGAGCAAGAGTCGATGCATGTACTACACTGTAGAAGTATACAACGATCTATAGAAAATGTCGATAACTCTTGACTTTGGAAAGACGTCGACAACATAAATGGCAGCGACATGGAACATAAAATATCGCGTGATCGGTAACATCAAAGTATCGAACATTTCATTTTAATACGTTTCTTATTTATCAAGCCATCCGTTTGGTACAGTACTACAGTACAGGCTTAGTGCTTGGATTAATATTAGTATGATTTACAGATGTTAGTTCTGAACTTTTGAGTCTAGTCGTTTGCGTGTATACTGTATAAGATACATAATCATGGAGTCACGACGAGAGATTCGTAAAAAAAAGGTTAAACTTCAAACAGAAGAACAACCAGTTTTCATCCTATATTATAGAGTTCGTTTTCGTACTAAGATCTGAGCAAGAAAATGGTTACATTCTATTCCAAATAAGATCAATAACTTTAACTCAAGATTGTTTGTCTACAGCGTCGGGCGCTGTTGATAAACATTTTTTTAAATAAGTGTACTAGAATATAGACAAAGCAACTATCGGCTGGTTGGGAGGGGTCGTACATCGACCTCCGAATCATTCGTGCACTGTAAGCCACGATTCGATCGTCGGCGCGGCGTCGCTCGGCATCATGTCTCGCTCCACAGCTGAAGTGAATAACAATCAAGCAAATACTGTTCACTCTAACATTGTACGCATACATACGCACTATATAATTCTCTACATGTATACGTGTAACGGTCGTTTGCAAAGAATTCATCCACATTTAAACGTTCAAAGTGTTCAAACAATCGGTGACACATTAATGCGACGTTGAAAGGGAACTATCAGCTCCATGTAGAGATAGAGACTATGTAATCATTAATAACTATAATATGATTATTATGCATGTATGAGGAAAATTAAGATTGTAATAATTGTACTAATCGGAAATTCCGTACTTAATAATTAAGGACTTCCAATAACAATCGAGGTAACATTTCATTTTATCTTAACAATACAAGGGTCGCACCATAAATAATACCCAACCTTCGGCTTAGCTTAGCTTTGATGCTTCTTTATTGCTATTAGTCTTAACAAACTACTGTTATTGGTCAGATAAATTGGCATGTGCTCTCAATAAACAAAAACAAACAAATCGATGTTATCTAATATGGAAAACCCATAATTGTAACACCGTATCGAAGTAACAATATAACAAGCTTTACATTAGTCTACATTTATAATAGCAGGGGCTAATATCCTTACATCCTGCCCCCTTACCATGAACTCTTAAAGCAGGACAGTTTAAGATGTGGAAGCGAGACGCCGCATTACACAGCACGTAGTGGCGTCTCGTTTCCACATGTTAAACTGTCCTGCTTTAAGAGTTCATGGTAAGGGGGCTGTACTCTGAATAGATACATAGAAATCAAACTCTATCTATTAGCAATCTCACACTACCGTAGGTACGTAAATAATGAACATAATTTTAATTTACCGCCGTGATAACGTAAATGGAGCACGAACTATGCCGCATACATTATTTACAATGTGCAGTATGGTATGCGCACACGCAATCACATACGAGCCAATGTGAAAAAATGTCATTAGCATCGAACGTACCTAGTTTTTAAATAACTAGCTCATGCTCGCTGCTGCGCCTGCATTCAATGATATTTATGAATGTGTGATATATATGTGAATTAATATCCTTTATCAAAATACTAATCTTAAATTATACCTAGTTTCTATATAGTGCAAAGCTTAGTTAAAAAAACTTACTTATAAGCATTTACTGACTCATTTACAAATTGGGCCATAATGTTAGCGTTTTCTTGGACTTTGCTTCAATCGTCTAATATTCGACCTTTTCGTACTCGGTGTTTCACTTGTAATTACAATTATTGCTATAATTTTAATTAACTTTTTTTTTGTACAATAAAGTTAGATAATACGCGCTCAATGAGGAAGCGACACGATAAGTGAAAAAGTTCCACAGTGCGAGGAAATAATGGCACCAGGCATCAGCGATTAAAGGGGCCCCTATATATTATATTAGCAAAAATGTTTTAGATTTCGATATTGTTTTAATATTTTATTATATCTTTATGCACATATTTGGCTTATTGACGCGTTGTACAGTAAAATGGTATTGAAAATTATTATAGCTGAAAATCTCTTTAAGAAAAGAGGATGGATCAGATTGTGGTCTGAGTAGCGTAGACAGGTACCGGTATTAGTATTACATAAATTATAAACTAAACAAATGGGTAAGACTCCAGCGGGCCGGCAAATAATAGTGTCATAATCTGAATTAATACTAGCACGTACTTGCTCACACAGTTGGAAACCAGAGTAGCAAACGTTACCGACTGCATATAGACTCCAAGTCTCCAATTCATCTATAAAGGGCATTGTAAAAACAATGGCCGCATGGGGCGTTGGCGGCTGCGGTGGTTCGGTGCTGCAGATGAGGCTGGCGCTTATCTTCCCCAGGATACGGCGCCTTTTCCGTCGAGCAGATAGCGCCTACGCCCATCCCATTCCCCTGACAATCCGCACCCACCTCGCTGTATTGTATACGACAAAAATACACGCCACACAGATCATGCCAAACTCGGTCCATTGTTAATTTCAACCCGAGCCTTCATTTTCTGCTTAAGCTGCTCGTTGAAGAGTTAATAAGCCTTGAGATGTGTAATGAATGGAGGTTATTCTGAAGATCAATATTGAGTTGAGTCTGCCTTATTAGGCACAGAAAAGCGCAGCGTTCAAAATAAATTTGAGGGACGGTGCTGCGATCTTAGTGGAGGTTTTATGTACGGCCATACAGTTCTGAGGCTAAATTACTTTCGATCACAGAAAACTATCGTCACAGCTACTTTAATAGTAAATTATAATTCTAATATAAAGCTTCATTTGTTTTTATTATCCCAACATCCATTTTATAACCCTATTGTATTATATTGCTATGTGAACATATCGTTATGCTCTATAACAATCTCTATTTCCATTTAATGTGTTCATAAAATAATGGACACATAAAACGGTAGTAAGTGGTAAAAGTACGTATGATTTGATATATTGACTTATATTGGTAGGTAACTCTACCTACTAGCGATCGCTCTCGGCATCATCTCTCTATTGATTTAAGCTGGATATTCCCGGGACCACACGACACAGGAGTATGTCCTAGATATTATCAGTCAAGCCCCATGTTTGTGTAAACGTAAACAAAAAGCACTGTTTATTACTTTTGAAGCTTCCTATTGGCTGCAGATCAAAAGCATTTTGTTAAAACAATACCGAAGTAGTTAGTTAAAAAACTTGAAATGAAATGACGTCGAAATATTACCTAAAACATTTTTGCACAATGACTCAATGACAGACAATTTTTTTTTTCATTATAAAAACACTTAATCGGTATAAGGCAACAGGACGTAGGTGTATTATTATTTTCTCGGGAAAATGTAAATCGTAGTTAATTAATAACGTAATCAAGGAAAAATCCGTCATACCTATATCTGAGTGGTCATTTCAAGTCAATTTTCTGCTGTCTCTTACTTATAAATGATACAATCACATTCCTAGGTTGCCATTTTGATTTTTGTTTGAGCGCATGTCAGAATGGGGTTGGATAAGGCTTGATTGTTATGTAAATTCTTCGGTGAAATAGAAAGTATATATTATTAATAAGTTCTATTTTTCCATCTATTACCTGCCTCCATCATATTTGACTTACAGACGCATGTTGCAATATGCCATGCCATGGCATAATATATAACCTTAGAAACATTCCCGGTAGATGTTATTATTTATGCAGACCTAGCCAGGTGCACTACACACTTACTTACATAATGTATTACTAACGGACATATAAGTACATAAGTAAGTAGTGACGTATTCTACGGCAACAATCCGTATGGTTCACAATATACGTAGCTCGCGTGTCCTCATTGTGGCCGTGCCGGTCAATTAGCTTAGCAGCCCTTAATGGAACCCATTCACGCGACGGACTTGAATGGGCTCGACTTCATGAGAAAATATTAATAGTTGCAGTGGAGAAGTAATCAACCATTCATGGGTTTGTATCGACCCGGTGCGTAGGTGGCCCCACTCGACGTGGCTCAAATACACAAGTACGGTCGCGAAAATAGCGCTACTAAATAATGTAATTTGTGAGATTTCTGAATTATCATTCCTCTGTGTAAGTATAGTTCAAAGGTTAGTAGCAGTATGAATGGGCACAACTTGGAGTCATAAAGACATCACTATCAGTTACGCTAGTTTGATAACGTGTAACCTATGAGCACCATAGTAAACAGTTTATCTTTATAAAACCGATAATATAACCACATTCAACTACAACATTGTCGTAACCAATTTATTGATTGCGCTGTACGTGGCGTACAAGTGTGCGTCAGTTTTCAGTGAACAAGAGAGTAATGAACTATGATATTTTGACAGACGCGACGCGGACGATCCTTTATTCAGTACAGAGCACCGACTGACAACCTATGGCACGGTGGCACTGTGGTTCTCGATTATATGTAGTTTAATTTGGTTCTATTTCCGGGCGGGTGTAAAAGCTCAGAGCCGGCGCACGCGCTGCGGTTACCCTCGAGAGTGGAGCCGCACCGCACAGATAAAGTGCGGTCGGCACCGGCACTGTATTCAACCTTATTTTACTCCATCTTGTCTCTGCGGCTTGGTATCAATCGGCCAGTGTTTTGATTATACATTGTCACCTGAGACGTTCGATAAGACATACAGAAACTGAGCGTGAACTTACTGAAGTGGGTACTAAGCAGCCTAAAGCGAACCAAGAACAAATATATTAGAAATTCTGGTTCTGTGTTTCTGGCGCACCAACCCTGGTTATCCAGGCCTGTCACAGAGTTGACTGAATACTTTTGCCGCATAGATATGAACTAACTATATCCGAAACAAAGAGAGATGACTGCAGTACCTACTGTAGAGATGAGATGCATTGTTATTTAATAGAAATGAATAGTTTGAAACATTCTAAATATCAAAAATTAACACTTGCGCAAAGCCCTTTCAGCGTTCCTCTCAAAGGCTGCGCAAGATGTGAGGTGATAGCGCTGAGAATGCGCAATAAGCAAAAACACATAAGCATGTTAATTTATCGTAATTGTAGGTACGTCGTCTAAATAGAGACGAGGGCAGGTGCAGCTCCCACGCGAAAGCAGCGCGGATTACACGGCGCGGTGCGCTCCCCACCCGCCGCCGCTGCGCCGGCGCCGACGTCTCAACTTGTACACCACTGGTAATGCGCCAGCATAATTAAGTCTATATACCTGCTGAGTCCCTACTAAAGAACTCGCTCTAATTCCAAATGAATTCGTATCTTATATAAACTGTACTTTCAGACAAGCTCCTGATAAAAATATAGTCTTTAATTTCGCGCCTAGTCATCTCAAAAATTGGCGCATACAAGTTGCTCTACTAATTGTCACGTACGCTCTTTTTATCCAGTGGTCAATGGTGCGGTAATCGGGGAGGTAATTACAGCACACACGAGAGAGGGTCGAGCCCGCAGCAAGGAGCACGACCCGACGGCAATGACCTTCGACACGCATTACTATTTAACTTCTGTGCGTGAGCCACTAGTCAGGGCATTGTAATTCCATAGCCTCGGAATTTCATCTTTCTCACTTTGCATTTTGTACATTTTACATGGTTTTTGAAAGCATCGGTGGAAGATTTTAAAAGCACGTGATGAAAAGATTTCTCGGTAACAAGAGTTAGAAGCGGCGATTGGAACTCGTGGCTAATGCATGCCGCGACGTCGCCGCCGGCCGTGTAGCCGAAGCTGATTTAAATTTCACACATAGTTAGATATCTAACTCGCCTTCTGTTTTATTCATCCGGTCAAAGAACGTGATGTCACCAACGAGACCTCCAGCAACCGTCGGCGCCGAGAGGCAATCATACACATGGCATTGTTTCTTTTTTCAGCATTTTAAAATGTGATGCCTTTGGCTTTGAACGTTCTAAATCGGATGTAAATGTTGGCACACATATTGTTACTCTATTGTGAGGTTAACCACTCGCTATACAAAGATTATACAGAAAACATACGTATACGAAGCGATTAGAGAGAATTAAGATTCATTTCAGTGCGCGGTCGCCGCATGCCGGCTGAATGTCAATAAACCAGTTGCGGACGGGTCGCTCAAGTATACATCCAGTTTGATTTAGAATTGTATAAAGACAATTAATTACATACTGCCGAAAACGTAGCGTCGGCCTCGTGCGATTAGCTGGTTTGTGTAGCAGGAAGTATTTGGCTAATCATTACCCATTTACATTCAATAGTCTAGCCGTCCTAACCAAGCCAACTTAGGTTCGTAAATATTTTATTGCTTACGGCCGGCGGTGCATAATGTTTATAGGAACGTAGAAAATCAGAAATTTCTATGACGTTTCATTGTTGATAGATTTCTCCAAGCATTACTGCTTCTTTTTGCTTGAAGACGAAATACTTACAGTACTTTTCATGATATATTGAAAGTGGTCAGCGTACCTGTGCAGTGCACTCTCGATGAAGGTTCGGGTTACGTAATATCGAAGTGTTATTATATTTAGCACGAACGTTGTTAGCCGCGGGCATCTTGTAAGACCGCTCCGGGCTTGACATAATGTGTGAATTTCCCTCATTGTTCCATCGAGCTCAACAATGCCTTATCGATGAGACTATTTAAAAACTTTTTAGTGTAAGCGTTACGAAATGTGTTACCTCTTTAGATTTGTTCGTACAAAACACTTTAATTTCTAATTTGAATGACGTAGAGCGGCACGCGTCGTGTTTATTGATCGCGTCAACTCTTACTGGCTGATCATCGTTCTGTGACGCAAGTGATTCAGGTATCTATCATCAAAAACATAATTTAAGTGTTCTTACATGATTTTAGTAATAGAATTTCGGTAGAACTCTTGCATAGAAGACAGTCTCTAATAAAAGAAAAGTGTTTTCCTGTAATAATATGCCTTAGATAACTTTAGAAATGTACATACATTTGTACATGTTATGTCCCGCAGTAGAGAATGTTCACGATCATGTGGGGCGAGCGTGTCAGCAGTCGTAGAGCATGCAGGCTTGTTGCGACATCATTATCTGCTCGAGATAAAACCGCTTATTGCTAAATGTGTTATTTACATGAAAAATCAATAAGAGTAAAGGAACTTATTACACATACCAATACGTTTATATTGAATGTCGGTCTCAATCTGAACTCTTGTCATTTGTGCGTAGAGATCATGGTTATCTATTTAAAAGACTGGATAGCAGATAGTAATAAACCCAGATCAATACTTAATTATCTAGTAACGTTGTCTGTTGAGTTAGCATCGTCTTTGTTGCTGGAGTAGGGATGCCTCAGATACCCAGTCAATATCTGCGGCGGGACTAGACTTACCTGCCCCTTCCCCGGCCCTTACCTCTTTAATAAGTAACTAAATATTGTATGACAGTATATGGTGTTGATGTTGTGTTTTAAGTTGTATCTTTATTAAGGTATAATCCTAAAACCTATAATATTTTATCACACTACTCTCGCGAGTATGTAGTTTATTCCTAATACTAGTTACAAATAGGGTGTTTGTGTATGTGATATTTCATGTTTGTGAAATGCACCCACGATACAGGAGAAATTCCTAGTGTGGGGCGACGTTTTTTTTAGCGATACACCAGAACACGATAATTGTACCGAAATACTTGCGTTTGTTTGTATTATTATCGGGCATTTTGTATTATCAATTCTAGGGATAATTAAATGGATACTTTCAGCGCCAAAACTATTAATTACGTCAAACATTACAAAGAATAATAAATAATTATTACCTAAGTACAAATATGTTTTAATCTAATCGAGGAGTTATTATATGATCATACAACATTGATAAACAATCATATTCGTAACTAGTTACACACTAGAAAATTCCATTTCTTAAACCTGATTCGGCCTCATAATTTCTAGAGATTTTTCAGATTAAAATATTGTAAAACGATTGACTCTACAATTATCAAAACTAGCTCAGCCGCTTTAAATTTGTATTCGCCTTTATAACATTTATCTCTCTTATGTTATATCGTTAGGAGATTTATGTAAATAACATGACCAAAATATTATTAGCATAAGTATGATGAGTCTGCATACAAATTGTTCTACATAAACTTATGCAAATTATTTAATAGCACAACTACATCATAACACTGTGTAAGTATTTCAATCTGTGCTTATCTGGACTTAGGTCCCAGATATCGTATAAATTATGTTTATATTATTGTTTATCGATTCAGTATTAAATTAGTTTTGTTATGATTTCACTAGATAAACAAAGCTGTAAATCGAAGTATTTGGATTGGTGATGCAAATGGAATTTTATCGTAATGTAAAAGATAAGTGACAGACATGACATTTGTGTTGACTTTCTTTCATAATGTGTTCCATGAATATAATCCCAAGATTAAAAATGCCTTATGAATCTATCCTTTTCATTCAGACTTAATAAAAGGTGTTGGTAGGTATTAGTGACTTAGTGAGGGTCTAACTCTAAACATAGAGTATCAAATCAAACACATTCCTAATCTGTAGTTACCCTCGTTAACCTCTCGACTGGCAAGCGACCAAAAATGGGACGATTCACAACCCCCCGCGTCTGGCGCCCCCCCCCCGCACGGGAGGCCCCCCTGGAGGGGAATAGGTGCATTCTTTTGCAGTTTTCTCGATGATTTTGTAAGAATACGTACGAATATATATTCGGGTCGCTCGCCAGTCAAGAGGTTAAGAGATTTCCAAGTCAGTGTCAATAGTTCCAATATGTCCAATGGATCCAAGTTCTCCTTCCAACAGTTAACATAAAGACTGGAGAAATACCTTAATGTTATTAAATATTATGTTGAGCTAATGGGGAATACCATATCGTAATATTAGGACGACATAGGATCCGACTAGGAAAACCTGTAGGTACCAAAAGGTGACTCTACATTTTTTGTTAAAACTAAGAGCTGTAGCATGGCATAAGAAATAAATTCAGATTTAAATATTTCATTTACAAGAAGTTTTTAAAACACCTCTAACTCTTATTAGGTAGGTAGGTAAACACAATTAACAACGTCGGCACCTAGTTAGTTCGGACCGATATGAATAATTGTAGAACGGGAAAGCGTGGTGAATTTTTTGATAAAGTTAGGTGCCCAACATAATAGGCGCGTAATTACTACACCCACCATGACACACTCCTGACGCAAAAGCGTCAAAGAATGACGTAAAGTATTACGTAATTCGACAGTAAAATAACCATACTTAGTATTTTAGAGTCACGTCCAAATAAGCGATTTTGCACGCAGGGAACATTAGGTCATTGTGTTTATTTTTAAACGACTTCAAAAAGCAGGGCGTTCCCTATTGACTGCATGTTATGTTCAGAAGTAAATTTGCTTGCCTATAGTAAACCGATTTTGACCGAACCTTTCGAGATAGTCCTGAGTAAAGGTAAAGATCTGATAAAGGGTAAAGTCCTCCTGAGAAAGGGTCATAGACGTGAAATTCTTTAGAAAGAAGATAAAAAGTCCCTTGTGATTGCTACAATTCATCATCATCTCAGCCTATCGCGGTCCACGGCTGGACGAAGCCTCTCCCAAGTTGCTACAATTATGTTCATGTTATTAACTTAGTACCAAGGTACATTATAAATACCCGTCTATTAAAATCGGTTCGAAACTTCTCACTTTAAAAAAAGGTAGAAGTTAGATGAAGTTATACTTCTTAAAGTTCTTGATTACCTTATTTGTGATAATTATGTAATTCGCTGAGAATAAGATTAACGTGATCAAATCAAATTTTACTACTAATTACTTATTAGCTTCGTAATTACATTCTAATTCACTTAATTTTAGCATTACAATATGAGAGAAACACAGTATTTAGTTGCAATATGATGGATCAATAGCCTGAATTGGATGTATTAGCATAACAGTAGGTAAGTATCCGTGTGTGATGTGTGTGTGTCACCTGTCGCGCGTCTGTTGTTACGCTATGACCCCGGAAGTCTCCGGGCATCCCGCGGATCAGTGGGTCGAAACAACGCTCGTCATTCTACACGCCCTTCACTTCGCTACTATCAGGTGCATAACATACCAATGACATTCATATTGGGCCAGAGTTAAACAGGTTATCTATTCAAAACGCTACATTTGTTATGCGATGACAACAACAAACAATACCGCTGAGCGCCGGCGTCGGATAGGTACGACATAAACAGATAAGCAAGCCATGTTGCAAGTTGCAACGCAACTAGTGGTAGAATGAAGAGATCGATCACGTTCACGTTCCGAGGCTGAGAGTCGCGGAGCGCTGCATTGTTACATCACGCGCACTTTCTAACTGCCGACGACGTGCCATAGGATTTATATCGCCATAGACTTTAATTAAAGTGCCCCTCTGACGGGAGTTGAGAACTGCGAATGAATTACATGATAACACTCCACTGAGGTGAGGACAATAGAATTGTGCAACATCGCACACTTTCGATTTCGTTTAAATAATGATAGGTATTCTTTCGTTGAGCTATTTATCATCTTGCAAAATGCAATGCTGAGATCGTTATTACCGATTCGATGTAACACAAAACTCCATCAAGAACAAAGGGGGTCGGTGTAGTCAGCTCGAATCCTAAATACCTAACACATCGGAGCACAATCGAGGATGACGCGCCGCAATTGGAATGCTGATGTAGAATGCATGCGCAGCGCCGGAGCGCAGCACACACACTACGCTAGATAACTGGACCGCGGTGCGACCAGAGAGAGGGATCGCATCCGCATACAATACTATATACTCCTAATAAACAGAAAATTTCGCATTGCAATCTGATAAGTTGAGTGGAAAGATGAGAATGACGGAAAAGCGTGAAGGTAAAACGAAGCTCGGGAGCGAAGCGACGACGGTGTGTAAGATATAGAAAGCACTTTAGAAAGGAATCGAAGGTACGCCGTGACCCGCAGACGGCGAGGTGAGCGGCCTGCGCTGCGCCCGCGCCGGCGTGGTGCGGTGCGCGCGCGCGGCGCAACGTTACGACACCACGCGGAACTGGCGGCCTTCGCTATCAACCTTTTAATTACTCCCTTTTTAGCTTACTTCTATCACAGTCGGGTGACTGAATATTTTCCGACGCGACATTCGAGTTACGGAGTTACTGTCATTTCAACATGTTCCGTTTAGAATACATAATAGATGCTGATTAAACCTGCAGTATTAGTAGATAAGGTAAAATTATGTAGTAGGTTAGCAAACAGAGTAAAATACGGGAACAGCATTAACCAATCAGTGTGATTGTGATGTGTAAGATGATTACTGGGTTGTTGTAAGCATTGCGAATGAATAGAAAATTCGAAATAAGCGTCTGGTAATTGCAACAGGCAGTTATTGAGAAGAAACGGTCGTAGAATTTCATTAGATTGTGCGCCTCGTACGTTCTAGAGACGATCTCCAATCGGCGTGGCCCCTCAATTGTCGTGAGCGCACGTCTGCTCGGCGCTCGGCGGCCCGTGGCCGGGAGCTTCAATAGCCCAGTCTATAATACATACATACTTACACAACGTGGATAGTTTAAGCGATGAACTCAGCCAACAGGGCGATATTTAGTTAAGCGTTGCGAGAACGAGGCCGCGACGCCAGCTGACGCTCAGCTGTTACGCTCATCAGCGCACGCTCGTGTTGTGACACTCACACCGCCTGGCCCAGCACTGCCACACCGATCATATTGTCGCACTTAATTAGCTCTAGACAGATTTAGAGTGTTCAGAATTTAGACTGAGAAGAATTAAACTACTTCCAATTAGGTATCTTTTTTATAGACTGCTAAATCTAATTGCAGTGAAGGGGCCGGAAAGTATAATTTGAATAAGAATCACGTGGGGTAGCAACTGGCAACAATCAGCAGATATACTAATAAATGATCGTTCATTCACCGAACAAGACTAATAAAAGTTACAATGAAGTCTGGCGCCGACTCCATGTCGCGATCACATCGGTCTCATCTAAATACTTTTGCATAATGATAATTGTAAATGAATAATTTTGAAATACCCCGAAGAGTTTAATATCACTTTTATAGTGGTTAATTATTGGTGTAAACCATTTTCAGGTATTAAATGCGTGAAATTAAGGTGATAAACACTGGACGAGATTAACAAGCCACTATTTCTGGGCACTGGGCAGTAATGGAATTTGCAGTCTCAGTGATGTACAAAATACAAATAAATCGACGTCAAGAAGCACGCATTCATTCACATCACCCAGGGCTACATGCTGAACAATGCATGAGCTGGGCTCGGTACCTTGGCCCGACGATATAATAATATATGAATACGTGTATTATTAAGACAGTCAAGTGCGCAAATCTTTGCACTGTAATTTAACTAGAAACAATGATACTTCTGTCCGTCGTCGACTCACGAGTTAATTAGTGTCACCATTCCGTTGGAGAACACAGTTATTGATGACAGATCGTTAGTATCCCTTGTTGTAAAGAAATCATGTTATAGAGTAATGAGGTTTGCAAATATCGTGACAGAAAAACCATGCAAATATTGTTCTAAAGTTTATCTTATTTATCTGAAAATATTGGGTATACTAATGTATTACTTATCAGATACAATACATTTGCCGGACTGATAAACTTAACACAAACAAACCGCTACAAACATAACTCGCTAAGTAAGCACACATATGTACATACATACGTACATATACTATGAACGATAATATTGTAAACTGGTATTTCTTGAGATGTATAATGCATTGAAGATTCATGGAAGCAATTCAAATTAGCATTTGAAAAAATGTATGCTAACTTTAATATCTTATTTTATTACACGTGGTGCCCATATGTAGTTTATCTAAGCAACGCAAATAGCAAAATGCACTAGATATGATAATATCAGTAACTTGGCTAATTGATCCCACATTTAGACATTACACAATGTTTTATTCATAAAATTCAACTTGTTACGGTCGAATAGTACGCATTTGATCTCTATTTATCACTAAGATTGGTACGTGGTTTTTAATTGTATATTACGATCGTGTATACTGTATATTATTCATTGTAACATTACATTGTTATATGAGACTTACGCATACATGCTTTCAAGTTGTTCTACGACAGATTGTAGTTACCGATTACAATGTAACTTAGACACAATGAGAGATATCAATCAAACGCGAGTTTTCGAGAATAATTGCGAACGTAATTTGTAATGTAGAGAGCTCGATAAGCACGCAATGTTGATTGTATCGTGTCGCACATATAGAAGTAATGTCCGATAGTTGTTTGTAGCATTGTGAGCGACAGCGACACAGGAAAACATGAGCGGTGCATGATGCGCCCCGCCGCCGGTAACAATGACAAGTTTTTTTAAACACCGCGAGACATTTCAATTGTAGGTACCTACTTACATTACCATACGAGATGGCTCCCAATACCCGCTTATCTTGCCCTTGTGGGTACGTACCTGAAAAGATAAAACAGTTCATGAGTCATTAGTTCGTTTCATTGATGGAACGACTCCCGTGATATTTACAACAGCTCTACATAGTAACAAATATGAAATAACAATTCCGCTACTAATTATTACGTTTCACAGTAACCTATTCGCTGAAGATATTCGTTTTATAAGAGCTCATTAGGGTCATACACACATGAATAAATAAACACGCTGTGCGATAAACAAACACTTGAAGTAAACAAACAAAATAAACTCCGGTATAAACGAATAAAACGAATCGTAAACATTTAAAAAGTCTTTGGAAAACCCTCAGAATCTCTTGGCACGACATTTTAGATTGTTTTTGAGTGCTTTGAGTCTTCTGAGAATTGGCTTCAAGATAAGAATAATATTTAAATTGTTTCGAAAATAACGTAACATAAACACGATATTAGTTCATATAGATATGATAATTAATTTCAATGATTTAGGTATAAACTGATTTGTATAATTGCTGTTATAAAAATGATAACAGTAAGCAGTAAAGTTCAATTCACGACAGTCGTTCCTCTTAATCAGTGTTGGCATAACAATAATTCAGAGAATGGCTACACACACACAACAGTGTTTTCTGTGTATAAATTACGTCAGAGACACAAATCTCGGGCATTACTCACCCAGTAGTTACGTCATAAGTGCATGAATAGAAAACACAGTAAATTGTAGACTTTCCCGTGGAGCTTCAAAATATCTTTTTTTTTAAAGAACAATGTATGGCAATGGTTAATGATTGTGCAAGAATTTCACTATTACAATATGTTGGACTCGCATTGTTAGTGGTTATATGTGTAGTTTAAAAACAACGCTAGCAATTGTATAAATTCGCAAAATTCTTGTAAGCCCGCATCACTCAATCACGAGCGCGCGCACTCTTGGAGCGAATTCACGTGGGAGCATTTGTGGGTACGAGGATTGTTTTGGTGGATAATGTTTTACATAAATAAATGATTTGCCGTCCGAGGTTACACTGAACTTCCGCCTTAAATAAATAGGTTATTGTTCGTTGTTGCCATTAGTCATTTGGTAGTCTCTAGATACTACTAGGCAGTCACTATACCGAACTAGGTAACCTATTTCCATGTACAATTAAATTACGTTTATCTTTTGACATAATAGGAATTCCCAATCATCGTGGGAAATCATGACACAGCAACGTATTCATGGAATTGATCAATGAAAAAAGACAAGATTTAATTTAAGAAAAATAGATAATGATCGTCATTTTCTTACAAATTAATTTCTCATACATTTTGTTAGATTGATACAGTATTTTTGCTGCAACATAGCAAAATATCACATTTAAAAGCAATATTTGTACCGAGAAATCAATGTAGTAGAGACCGCATATTTCCATTGCTACGATCCTGACCTGACATACCCTTTTCGCTTCACCGCTCTCATCTCATCTCATCTCATTCTCGTCCTTTAGGGCAACCCAATCTCCAGAACATCTCCGATCTGGTCAAAATATGTTTTTTATTAATTTATATATTGGGCCTCCAACAATAATGTCAGTAATGTTTTCTGAATATACAAACAATAGAAATAAAATCGCATAAATTAAAACTTTTAAAAATGTCCAATTGTCCATTTTATTACTATTAATTAACCCGTACGCGAAACCTGCTACGTCTAGTATGTTCTATTTACGTCAAATCTGAAGGCAGGCTGGCCGGGCTCCTGATAACGTGGGCGGCGGCGCGGCGCCCCGCCGACCGCCCCCGACGCCCACGGGCACGGAGCCCCTATCGATCGCACCCCGGGCCCCCATCGCATCCCCGATGCACCACTTGTTACATCTCGCGCTAATCAGCCAACGATTTGTGCGGCGGCGGAGTCTCTCTTCAAATACTCATTTGCTTTGCGTTTATAAACAAGGCTTTTGAGTTAACTACTTAGCATCTCAAAAATCGTAAAATTAAGCTCTTTTTTATTCTGTGCATTAAGTAACTCTATGTTCAAGAGATATTTCCAGCAAATTGTTTCTGCAACCCGGAAACTACGTAAAATTGATTAAATTGAAGTATTTTCGGTAGAGATAGTACAGAAAGTGTATACGGCTTGGCAATTGGCCAACCATTTAAAAATAGCAGATTGTTTACCTTGATAAAGAAAGTGGTTTCAATATAGTTTGGCTTATACCTGCTGATAACACATCCATTACTACAGAATGTCCTGTTCCAGACTATCGGCAGCTCATGTTACATAGCATTTAACGTTTGCTAATTGCGTAATATGAAACGCTTTCAAGATCGAGGCCACTGAGAAATTACGGGTATCGTGTAAGTTGTTTTGTTCTCTTGTAGACACAACACATAACTACGTAATTGTGTTTAAAAAAAATAAAATTGTATCAAGTTAAGTTTTTTTTAGCAAGAAAATGCTGTGAGTGTGAGAAATTTTAAATGAAATGAACGAAATTTAATACAATCACATAGGTAACACAAAATTAAAAACAAACCAGAATACTCGCGTAAATACCCCGACATGGTAATTGTGTGTGACAAAAGTATGTGTGAACAGGATTCGATGGCGTTTTAGATAATTGCCTTAATAACAAAACGTGCTGAGTGGCTTTCATGCAGCGCACGCGGTGAAAGTGTCATGTGTTGGAAGCGGCTCGTGATGCGCGGGAGATCGCAATCGCTCACATCTGCCGCTATTTTGACATTAAATCGTGAATTATTTCGTACCAATCGTAGTTTGCATCGTTAAGCACCGCACGACAGTTAACACTCATATTTCACAAAGCTTAAACTCTTTCATTAGGAGAAAAGAAACCATACAACAGCTCGGCGCAAAAAAAAACTTTAATGGACCTAAGCAACCTTGTTTACTTTTCCTTACTGAAATTTTAAAAGTTTGTTATACACTTTCTTACTTTCTTTTTTGTTAAACTCAGTTAATTAATTAATTACCCAAGTCTTGGTCACGACACACCGGAACAAATAAATTATGTTGTACTTCGAATATGTTGGTCAATCGACATTTCTAAAATAATCAGGTTCGGCAAACAGGTGCGCGGGATTCATAAAAAAATTAAACGTATTTAAAAATTCTGACACTCGCTGTGATATAATATAAGACAAAAATAGGTACGGCTAGCAAAATAAACAGTACAATAAGATTGGAATATTGTAAATATGTGATGCACAATTGCACAGCACTCGTTCGCCACTGACGCAGTACGGAGCGACAATTGTTAAATTAACAACATGTAGTGTACCTTTTGTTAAATAATTTCCTCGTCAGTCTCAGTAGTTCTGAATCCTGTATACAGGTTGCGGATCTAAAATTTCTTGCGAAAACTAATAAAATTATAAGTGGAATTTTGTAAATGCAGAACTGCAGGGATTTACTGTTTCCGAAATCGTCGAAGGCAAAGCTGTAACCTTTTTAAATGTCTTAATTGAAGACGGCATGTTGAATTTAATAAAAAAAAATGATAATAAATGTTGGCCTTTGCCAGCATCCTGATAGGCCGCAATTATTTTGAAGATCCAAGGGCAATAGGAAGTGGTAACACGACGTTCGACACAATCGAGGAGCGAGCATCTTGCAGTAATAATGCACAAGAACCCGTCAGACGTGTCGCTAGTGAGCCGTCGACAAGGAAAATCATCCAACATCCTGTTTGCATGCACGAATGCGTTTTACATTTCTGTTTAAAGGAAGACTCAAGATTACGCTGGCGACTATAAATCCTAAATGAAGTCGTCATAGTAAGTTTGTAATAAGAAGCCGCGCCAAGATTTTATTTCCTTACACGCGCAGAATTCAAAACAATTTCATGCTTATTCTTCTGTTTCAATAGCGTTATACCCCGAGAATTTTAACTGATATATTATGTGAAGAGGCATTCCTGCATTATATTTATTATGTATTGTTGTTTTGATGTACCATCAAGACGCTTTTACAATATACTTCATACGAAATAACATTAGAAATCTGCAATGGGTAAGAGTTGCTGCCTTGCTGCATAGCCTACGTAATGTAGGCAACCCTTATTTTTAGCAGATTTTTGTTTTATGGCATTATTGATGTAACAAATGACAGTTGGTCAACATTAACTGTAAATACGATTTTGCGTTGCGTGTCACCCTTATACCAACCGAATAGAAGTCAACATAAGACGAATAAAGTGTAATTATGTTAGCTTGGCTAATATTATTCAAAGACAAGTAAGGACCCATTTTGAATAAGGTCGTGCCTATATTGATTTTACAGGGAATACTAATTTTACTGGACATTAACTCTTTCGTTCTTATTCATAAACGAGGATAATAACTGGATTAACATAAACTAGTCTTAAATCTATTGACATCTCTATTCTCTCACATACAAACACAGGTGGCAGGTATAATTTAATTAATGGTTTAAAATTGTAATATTTTATGAATAAGGGCGTTTAGGATAATCTAAAACCTAGATTAGATTTACAAATTCGAGAGATCTAATTTCATAAAGTTCTCATTTATATAAAAATTATGAAGTTTGTGTTACATAAGTATTTGAGTAGGTAATCAGAATAAAATTTAAATAAGTAGTTATCCATTACATCTATGTAAATCTATCTCGATGTAATAGCGTCAGAAAATAAATCCTTGTCATTAAAACGTGTTTAGTTAACGCAACATAATTTACACATTACTCATAATAAATGCGATGTGACTTAACTACTGCTTATAACCTGTAAGACCTTGAATAGTCGGGAGGTGACCTACGTTTCAGAGGTCTTTCGGAGGTCTTAGAATCCAGACTTCAGTTATATCACTGTCGAGGGCGGGTCGTGTGTTCCAGCGAGACGAAGTCGTTATTGGAATAAACGGCCAAATAAATAATAATGTTTTCAGATTAACCGAGAATTCTTTATGTAATAAAACAGACTAGAGTGCAAGGCAGGCAAAAAATAAAAACCTATACCTTCTATGACTGATATGTTAGATTACATGAGTCATAACCAAAAAAGTTCTGCCCTTCAAAAGTTTAAACACCACGCCAAACGAAAATGGGTCGAAAATCCCAAAACAGAACCTTGGTGAAATCCCAATAGGATATGGTATTATGCTAATGGCGATTCTAATACGCTTAGATTCAGATAGCATCAATATAGATGGCCTACTATTCTGCTATAACGTTCAATATCCTTTCGCTAAATCGCAATTATTGTTGCTGAAGAAACAATAGCTAACTTTAATAATCATATCGTAAACACACGAATAATATTAGATTCTCGGAGTCGTCTCCAAGGACCGCTGTGATGACGGTTTGACCTTTTCTCTTATTATACCCCAACCTAGCAACAAAAACCTACATCGGTGTGAGTGTGACAAATAATTGTGATTCATATTTCAGATATGATCATGTCAATAGCCTTAATCCAATGCGTAGTATGAATGAGAATTGCGAACCTTCAAGTTGGTTCAGTCGCAATTTCGCAGTGTACAGTATTATCATGAATTATAGTCTTTAAAATAACTAAAAACCTCATTCATAAAACATTACTGGACATAAATGTTAATGTCAACCTAATCAATTTGTCGAATACCAAATAAAATCATTTATAGCCGATTATAATACACTTAAACAGCATAATTGTGTATGTAATATCAATAGAATGATTTCAAATTCAAAACTTAGCTATGTGGTTTTATTGTTGACGGTACATGCGCGGTCAATGGTCGCGCTGGCTAGCATCGCGCCCGCCCGGGCCCCATGTACCCACTATTGCGAAAATAATGCAGCAAAATACTACGTCACGCACTGTTTTGGGTATATTTCTATCGTCTATTAAGTTCGCATGCGTGTTAGTGAGCCAAACGTGGAAATGCTTTTGTTTTGGATGATAATTGTGGCCTGTATTGTACGTTACACGTTACGCGTTGTCAGCATAACATAATTGATAGCTCGTGACTGAGAATTAGAATACATTAGAGAAATAAGGTTCTTTTCGATAATAATGGCATAATAATTTGTAACGTAATTATGTAGGTATCACTTTCACATTGCAAACAGAATGACGAACAATGAACCTGATAGATTTGATTTTTCAGAGATTTTGAACTTATTTCGTATACCTACAATTTATCAGGATAACATAATCTGAGATACATTAAAAACTGCCAGCTTCTAAATTTAATTTTCAAATATTCGTGTCGCAAACGAGTTGTGGTGTGGGGTGGGGTGCGGGGGGCGCGGCGCGCGGGGTGCGCGGGACGTGGCGCGTTCAACGAACGTCCGCGGGCCGGCACGGGCCCAAGGTCGCCGCGTTCACTCGCCCGCCACACCACACCGCCACCATCAACCGGCTGCCAACTAAGGGTTTTATTTTACCCAAGATTTTGCATTATTTTTAGCCATACCACCTTGTGTTGCCTGCGCTACTTGTCTTTAATCCTGAACGTTAACCAACATTCCTGCACACCAAGATTACCTATTATTTTTATAACATAAACAAGTCGTGCAAACGTCAAGTAAACAATTCGTGCTAAATAACAATCAAACAATTTCATAGATTTACTGTAAAGTGTAAATGATCCATGCGTGTTGCCAAATGTTGCGCGGACGTTGAAGCATGAGCCACATTTCTTTATTTGTATTATTTTGCAATAGACGTATAATTTTACGATCATAGCGAGCGACCTGTTACACGTGTAAACTATTATGTTTATAGGTTTCTAGCCGACCTATCAAAAATATCGATTGTCATCTACGTCTGTCAGTTGGTCTTTTAAGCCGGATGTTTGTGCAACGTGCAACTCATGCATAGTTTCGAAACATGAAAAGTGAAGGCTGAGTGATGCAATCTTTTATTATTAAGTTACCAGCGAAGCGTTCGAGTAAAAGTACAAGAATCTTAAACGGTAATTAAAAAAATTGGTATGATAATACCGTTATCCAACGTAACTTACGTAATGGATTAGTTCAACCGCCTTATTTCGCGGGTTTCATTAGCATTTGTATTACTATACACTTACTATTACTACTGGCGTCAAGAGATCTCACATTAGATAGCTGGCAGTGGTTTGAGCAGCGAAAGTTTCTTGCGATTGGAAAATCGTACATAATCATGTGATTATTTACGACGTTGCCGTTGGCTTTCAAGAGTTTCGAGTATTTCTTCGAAAAACGTAAACATTCAAGAGGTATTCGCTTTGTGTACGGTAGTAAGTAGAGTCAGTGACTCTGTAATATTTATATCATACTAAATAATTACGTAATCCGAGATTAAACACAGAAGTCTTATCATCTTCTTAAAATTTAGTGCAAGTAAGAGCTTACATAAATGTGTATACAGGGTTGAGGATAGGTGAGCCGTGAGAAATCTGGAAGTCTATGTATTTCACGAAGTATTTATAGTAATAAGTATAGGATATCGTTGATTACCCAATAGCTTTCCAGTTTCCAACAATACGAGAAAATATGAAATGTGCGAATCATAACTTTTAATTTACAAGTATTTTACTCCTAACTGTGTGTCGTACTCAGACAGCACACAACACAGTCCACAGTTAGACCCTAAGGTATTTCTCAAATATTAAAATTCTATATCAAACTACAGGATTATTTAACTACAATAATATTTTGACGTATAAGGATCGATTGGAGATATTGGTATCCAACTATCCACAATTATGTACTAGGAAATACGGAAATTAGGAACATAATAATTTTGACATATTCGTTAACCACATAAGGAAAACGCAGTCTGATTACTTGTTCAATATAACATACCTGCCTGTCTGTATAAGTTTACATATCACTTACGTAAAATATAAATCGTATTATGTTTACATAATACAAGATGTGTTAGAGTTCGAATAAACTTTTTGTTCATCGCCTTGATTACACACATATTATCACGCTATGTAATAAAAAGCGTGTTTCATGCCAGAGACAAGTTTCTTTAGTCTATAATTAAAATAACGAAGCTACATTTAGTCACAAACTATTTTAAAATAAAAATTTAATTTGAAGTAGGTATTTTATTTGCGAGAAAAAAAGCGACGAATTCAAATAAAATTAGAGCGTGTTTTCAAACACTGGCCATTTCTATACCCGCTGGATTAATTGCAACTCAATTTACTCAACGAGGCACATCTTACACTAACTCACTGTCAGCTTCAATAAACTAATTATGCATTACCATTGCCGCACAAAATAATACTGCTTACTTATGAAATGAAATTTGGTAGACCCTTTTAAACTGTAACATAAATATGTGTCACATAAAATTTATTATTATTCGTGTTTCGAGCTACTGGCAGACCGCGCCCTGGCCCAGTATGCCGGCTATTGCGAGACCAGAGGCACACCGCCACACGTGCCTGCGACAAATTAATACTTACGAACACCTGAACTGAGACTATAATATAACAAAATTTAACAAGACTTCACCGGTACAGCTACGTCACTCCAAATCATGACTGGTAATTAACTTTTGAAGCACCTAGGGGAATGTGCATCATTAACTATATTGAAGCGGTCAACCGAAAGAAAACATTAAGTATAACTTCTGCAAATATATTTTGCCCTATAGCGAGAGTGGACACGTATAGAAATGATGATTTCTATTAATGCAAGTCTACCACCTGCGATAATTTTCTTCTTCTGCAAAGCAAAGCGACTACGGCGTTGGAGAAATTCCTCGAGTATTCGGTTCAACGGCCGCGCTACGCCGTGAGCGCTTTGCGCCTGTGTGACTGAGTGAGCGGCGCGGACGCACACACGGGCCCACACCCGTGCCTCTGCAAACATGACAAAACCGTTACCCGCTATCCTCTACCTATACATCATCTAGTAAAGCCTAACCAGCCGGCACCATACGTCACTCGTGTGTCATAATATTGCTATACCAGATACAAATACTTTGCGTATCAAAAGACCGAAAATGACCAACAGCGGTTATTGGTCTGAAGCAACGTTGTGTTTAGTAATACCAAAGTAGAGGATCTACTGCAGCATCGGCAGGAAAGTGCAATGCAACCCACATAGGACTGCGGCGACGACTGACGTCGGTATGCAACCGGCAGAGAGAGGGGAGGATCGCCGCGGAATGCGATTATATCTCTTCAAGATTTCATCACTAACACTGACGATTATATCTTCATTCACCTTACAAAATTTAGCGCAACGCTGTTAGCAGCACTGTTGATGAAATGCATTTTGAAAGTAGCAGCGACAATTTTTACTTTTATAATCAAATAAAACTCAAACGTTGCCCAAGGCTATCTGGCACAACAGGAAATACTGCATCTGGCATCGTAAGATGACATCCTAACCGATTTACTTGGTAATTGAAAGTAATTCAATTTACAATGAGTGTTTATTGCGGCTAATAGTGCTGTCCGGTAAAACGAAAGGCGTCTACTGCTGCAAGTGACTATTCATATTCGTTACAAGACACTCAGACATTTTATCGGCCTACAAAGCCTTGTACTTTCATTTACACAATAGATACCTTGCCAAAGATGAAACAGTTGCTTGTTGTATCAGTAGTTACAAGACTCTTGTCCCAGATGACTAAGTTAGGGCTGATAACTTCTGATAATCTTACTTCCTTATACCATATTGCAATCACAATGGTGCAACTCATAGTTCTTACAAGCATCCTGATGACTAATAATTTTGTAATGATTTCATACTTGGGTTATCTGTTAGAATAAATATCTATCTAATCTCAGTACACTATGCATATAGACTGAAGCGGTTGATTATCTCCTGCATCGACAAAGACTTAATTATGTTGTGTTATGCAAACAAGTTTAAATAAAAAATATGAGCTAGACAATGTGCCGGTTTCCTGAAGAAACCCCGACAGCACATTATATTATATTTAGCATAAATATGTACGAAAAGTTGTAATAAGGTGACGTAAGCCTCGAAAAATACAACTGTGATGAGACGTAAAGATAGGTATTACCCATCTGGTTATTTGATAGTTACAATTGAAACGCGATAAATATAAATACTTAAAATAAGAATTTTCCAGAGTAACTTGACGGCCCTAATGGGATGGCGCATTGCATGCTGTAAAGTAGAGAGCACCTTATGCCGACCATAGAAAAATAAAATATATACTAATCCATGGTGAAACGCACGCACATTGTAGGAGAAAAGCGAAGTGGGGCAATGGTCTAAAATCTGTTAACGGTAAAATAAGATCATGGATGAAAGATAAGATAAATTATTTATTGATTTTAGTGAATTAATTTATTTTAATTAAGATCCTACCGTTTTGTCTTGTTTAATGTTTGTGGTATTGATTTTCAAAACTTCATAATATAAGGAATCGAGGATAGCGTAACCGTTTAGGCATTGTTATAAAAATAGTCGTTTTGCGTCATATAGGTACTTTAAGTTTATTCTAAAAGAGGTGGCGAAACCCCGAGAAATGAACATACAATCAGGAAAGAAAGCGCAAATAAGGTATTTTTCCCTATAGTGGTATTAATGATATAATTAAATAATATTTTACACGATTTTCAACTACAAACTTGCAACTCGATGACAATTTAAGTCAGAAAAACAAAAGTTGTCTATAAATGCCAAGGACCTTGCTAACTAACTAGACTTGCCGCTGGTTTTGTTAATTGATTTGAAAAGGTCAAAAATGTCATTTATAAAATTAATACATATTAGGTACTCAAAAAGTGATTAACTGAACTTAATTATTAAAAATGCGTCGTTTTATTATTGAAATATTGTAACAATCTTTCTAACTACATTGTGGATATATCATTTTAGGTAATCTGTGTTTAGCAATGAAAAGGTCAAGCCAGTATCTATCGTTGCTGTGTATAAACAATAAGACATGATACCAATTCCAAGAATTTACACAAAGGAACATGTTTAGCTATCTCAAATGAGATTAAAGGTTACCATGATTGCGTGAATTTGACCCGAGAACCGGACACTCCTATGCGATAATAAATTTGGTGACTTAGCTAGGAATGTATAGGTACTAAAACTATTTATCTGTCATGAATTGAATTAACAATCTGGTTCTGAGAAGCAAACTCAGAAATACTAGATAGTTTTTTCTTCATCAGACAGCCTAGTGCGATGGCAGTCTCTATGAGGAATAACCTATTATTATACGTGCTTTACCGTCATGGATTAAAAATTCTAGCCGCTCGATTATAAATTACTGTATAGAATACACCAAAAAAGTTTGTTGTAGATTGTGGGTCACAGAGCGGAAGCGACGACGGACGTGTTTCGAAATATAGCACGCACTATCGAACTCATTATACTCATTATGTGAGATCACGAGTAATGTCACTGAGATAATAATTTATCAAGGGTTTACAGGGCCCCTTGCTCGTAGGCCGAGGGACTGTTGCTAACCTCTGTGGATGTTGGCTTATCAATTGTAATAGGTAGGTACATAGTTCAGATTGCAGAATAACAAGCATGGTTTTAATTCAATCATTGTTCACGAGTTTTAACTTTAAAGCAAGTTAATATTTACTATCACAGATAAAAAAAATGTTATATTGTTAAATGTTATGAAACTGGCAACCCTTTAGAATTTTCTCGGGGGAAAACAAGATTGCATAGCATAGGTACCGTGTGAGCCTATTGGATTATTGATTATGCGAATCGTTAGTGATGTTTGTAATATACAAAAATAAAAGAAAAAAGCGGATAGGTTTACTTAATTCAAGTTCTATAAAAGCTTGTAAAATGGAAATTACCCACAGGATATAGGCTTAAAGAAATAATCTGCGTAAGTAAGTGGGTAGGTAGGTATCTAAATAGCAGTTTTAATTCAAATGGCTTGAACAAACCAAAGTGCACATCTTCAAAAACTTATATACTTAAAGGTTAGCTAGCTAGCCATCGTATGCAGATTATGTCTCATCTAGCTCAACTTAGAACGCCATTAAGTTTAAAAAGTAGGCAACTAGCTATCCTAAGTAGAAAAATGAGGTCTGAAAATTACCGTGTGCCATAGTTAGAAATAAGTATACAAATGTTTGAAGACACGTTTAAGTTGCCTCTCCCTTTAGAAACACATTATTACAAACTGCGTACATTGAACGACACTGGTTAATGTCAACCAACAACGCAATTTAAAAGCATCTTGCCAGTGTAATTTCATGTATAAAACATAGTTACACCGTTGGTACACATAGTTGCAGATGTGCAATGGTCAGTGCAACGAAGGAACTGGGCAGCAAGCTTCGAGTCACACTGACATTGCGTATAATCCGGCATTCCATATGGAATGCGGTCGCTCGACCGCTCAACCGGCCGCGCACCGCCCCGCGCCGCTCACCTCCATGATTTCTTACCCACTCGCTTCCGTCTACCATATGGTATAGTGGGATAGGACCGAATCTAACAAGAATCTAATCAGTTTCAAAGCTATGTAAAGAAATAATAACACATTTATGGCATTCTAGAATTACGTAGTTATGTTATTGTAGAGTTCAAAGCGTAGCGTAACATACAAATTTAAATGCGTCGAAACAACAGGTTTTACAAGGCCTTTAGAATAAATCTCATAAAAACTTGAAGTCATCGTAACTCAATAAACATATGTAGCTTCAACATCATTGGAGAAGATCTTAGCTGTTTACAATCCCCAATATTCCGGAAAATATCAGCAAAACGATCGCCACGTAGCGGCGAATCAAAATCTAACAAACATCCCGTCACTCTGTAGTTAGTACAATATTCCCAGAATCAGATTCAGAAATTTCACTCACCTTCGCGAAAAGCCGTCGATCGTTAAAAATATCCACTCGACTTGATCGCACAGATAATACGGTTATCGTCCGTACAACACAAATATTCACCACACCAAAACGACAACATAAATAAACGCGGGAGGAGCCGCCGACACCGGCACGGATCGCTCGCAGTCGACGTACTCTTCGCACTGATCGAAATGCAACTCGGAAAAATGCACAGGGCGGGGTTGTCGAATGTCATAAACGGTCGGTTACAGAGGTCGGACACTTGCTGTTCGGGCTCGGGAACATGAAATACACCAGCACATAACGCAACGCCGCGAAGCGGACTGACAGAGCTCGCGGCGGAGGGAGGCGCGGCGCGAGGAGCGGAGTCGGCGCGCGCCGGCGAGGAGCGACGCGGCGACGTGGCTGCCCAGCCGCCCGGCACCCGCCCGCCGCTTAGCGCTTAGCAACGCGACCACGACGACGCCGCTGTGCCGCTGCCGAGACACCCGTCGTCGACCTCATGTACAACATACCCTCTTGAACGATACCTCTCATGTCACCCGCTCTTGGCATAACAATCAATGCAAAGGTTTGATAGGCAGTTGTTACCTGACACTGAATAGTTAGTAAATCTAAAGAAATCTGATGTAAATGTTCTAGCTGATAGTAGCTTTTGTTAATAAAGGCAATTATGTGGGTTATGTGTAACGTTATAGTTACATTTGTACGAATCAAGCAACCCATGCTATACCTATGTATTTATTTATGACTAGCTTATGCTCGGGACTTTGTCCCCGCGGATTTCGATATCCCCAGGAGGTCCATCGGAATTTTTTTTATCATAATTATTTTTGTTCAGCAGCATCGTTACTCGGCGAATAGGCTCGTGGTTTTTCATGTCTTATTAAAAAATAATCTAATACCCAAGCAATAGACACTACATATTTTAGGAAAGGATTTTCCTTGCCGTTTATAAAATAACTAGCTAGTTCTAATCTTACTGCGTGTATTTACTGAGCACTAGTGTGCGAAAATTCCGCACGATGTATATTTCCTGCTCTAATTCCAATAGTAGAGTACTTATAATATATACTAGCCACATTTGAGCAACGTTAACTATGTAAGCAGTTCCTGCCTTATCCTACAATTACTGCACTTTCTTTCCCATTGTTACTGTGATGAAATCAGTTTTACTATCTCTAGCGATCGAGTGAGACAGGCGCAGTGCGGGCGCAGGCGGGCCGCGGGGCGACGCTGCACGCTTATTAGTCGCGCACTTGAGCCGTCCCAGTACTTTCACCCAGGCAGGTACTTACCTGTCACTCTTGCACATGCAATCGCAGCTTCATTACATTTATGTCACCAACAGCAAACAGGTTTCATGGGATACCCAAACATTAAACAGAAATAAAACTTCAGTAATTGAATGATCGTTCTCATTTTAATACTTCTCAACTTTAGAGATCACAGAACGTGTAGCTTAAATTTTCTAACAACAAATACACTTAGAGTCGTTTACTTATACCTAATGGTAAGAATTGAAAGGGATGTGTGGTATGATGGGTGGTGGAAACGTGAATTTTTATTCAGTTTGCCTTATACTATAGAACGAAATCCCGGAATTATGAATACATATTTAAATGTTTTTATTCCGGAAAATCACAAAACTACTTACATTCCATAAAAGCATAGTCGTATTCGAAATATTATTACATATCACTGTGCTTTATTCATTAATGTCCGAGAAGAAAATTCAAAACAACACAGTGAAATGTTTTGTAGTAACATGGCGATGAAGAACAGCATAAACAGAATAGTAAAAGATAACCATATTAAATTACACAACTTACATTATGCATATTATGTACACCACTTACTGTATGCATTACAAATATGTAAATTATTGCATACATAATTTTGACAGATCTACTAAGACCAAATTATGGACGTAAATAAACTTATAACACCCCTATTTTAGTCGGGGGTTACAAAACTTACCAAAAAGCAATTTTTTTAAACTAAAATCTATCAGCTAAATTCTAAAGATGTCATTGGCAGTTTATAGCCAGGGGTGCCAGGCGGGGTCCATTCGACACAGGTTGTCATGACTATTGGCAGCTGTCACCAGTGTCGCCACTTTGCTGTCAGGTCCATCAAACAGCGCCATTGAGTTCAGACGATTCATGATAACTGTGACAGCTTTGTTAACCATATTGATAATAGTTTCGTTGTCCATTTCCACCGGTTTGTTTTCCGCCGAGGTGCCTGCTGTAGGCATGCCGGATTTGTCTTCTAAGCGCTTCCTGTAGCCTGTGACCATCTCATCTCGCAGTATTGTGCGGAAGATGGATTGAATCTGAAAAGAATTGTTGATTAGAACGAAGACGGTAAAAATAAACAGTGATAACTATTCTATAATGTCCTCCTGACCGAATTTTCGGTCATGGCGGCCTGTCTCAGCTGAGACTAGCCATCTGCGCAGGAGATATTATAGTTCACAAGTATGCGCGCAGACACAGGTGCAGTCCCTATTCCCTCATTCTCATAATCCGATGGAATGGTAGACCGACACGACCGGAGAGAGATCAGGCGCAGGATCAACGGCTTAACGTGCCTTCCGAAGCACAGTGGGGTCTCGACATGTGAAAACGGTCACCCATCACAAGACTGACTGCAGCGAGCACGGCTTAACTTCGCAGATCGACTGATCTGCCGGGTAGCCGCATAGCTACGAGCCCCACAAATACTATTCTATAAACAATTACTATTGATATCTCAATCTTTGTGATATCTTTGTGCATAACATTTGAAAGGGAATAAATATTATTTTTGTTACTATACCTTGAAGTTTGGTGTGACTAGACAACGAGCAACGGCAATAGCAGAAGCTGTCAGTGGTCCCGTGATGCCTATGGTAGTCAGGAGCTCAGATATATTCGGTGTAAGCCGGAACGGCACCGGCCGGTTGCAATCTAATTCCCCTGTAGATGTAAAGTAAAATGAGAGATCCATTCAAAATTGTTTGACAGTTTTAACTACCTAAACTACAGGAAGAGGAAAATAGAAAGAAATTCTTACCCAACTGTGATCAACTGAAACTGAACTGAAATGTTATTAAACAGAAATCGAAAAGAAACAAAAGCGTTAACCTGTGAATAAATGGACCACACATACCTGTCGTGTCATCGACGTCGAACTTGAAGTAGGACACGTTGAGGAGGCCGGAGTCTTGGTGGACGTACATCATGTCGGGGTTGAGCCGCGTGAGGTGCAGCACGTACTCCGCGAAGCTGGCCAGCGACAGCTGCAGCGTCATCATCTTCCTGAACGTCCAGTAGTCGGTGGGCGCGGAGAAAGTAGCCGCTGCCCATTCGCGGAGCATACCCTTCGGTACCATAGTCGCTTGCACCTAGGTTACAAAATATATGATAATTAAGATGACCAACGTGGTTATGTCCATTAGTAAGTACTTTTTATAAAACGGTACTCTACTTATTTTATTTTATTTATTTTAGGAAAACTTACAGCTAAACAGATACAGTAAGTAATAGTTTATACAAAATATGGCCAATTACAAGCTTCCACATGTAGTATAAAAATCGTAATTTTGAAACAGAAAATCGATAGTAGACTATATTAAACACTAAATAGATAAACTACTAAGTATTAATTACGCTCTTAACACTTAAACGTGAGCTATAAATCAATATTTCTAAAACCGACCTCTCTGATCAAATAGCCCTTCATGTTAGTCCTATGTTACCCCTACTAGCTTTATAGCTGTAACCCCCGACTTCGCCCGTGTATGTTTCCCACGGAACCATATATATTTACGAAATTAAAGGAAGTTTAAGTTACTCCTTAACATCCACTATCTGCTAATGAAAGTCCCGCCTAATCGGTTCAGCAGTTTCAGAGTTTAGCCGGAACAAAAAGACGAACAGAAATATATAAAAGTGTGTTCTTGTAATAAGTATCGTTTATACTTTCATATGCATTAGTAGAAGCTGTTATATTGATATAACAAACACAAACTTCAACTTTATTTTTTGTAAGTATAGTTATAGGTAGATTTAGAATTTTATTAATTAGGTACATAACTAACAAAAAAAAACATAATAGACTAGACTTACTTCACGTAGGATATCTCGCAAGACTTGGTGTGATGCTTGCGAGCCGCGAGCTTGGACCGCCGCTAGACGCTCGTAATAACGGGCGACTGGAGCATCGTATTCCACTCCCCTGCGAGGTTACAACTTATAAATACCTTGATATGTAAATAGTAGTAATAATACTTTAACTGTACGTACCTATTTGCGCACTCGGTTCGGTAAATATCCAACAACGATATCGAACTAGGATTATCTTCTACGAGGCGCATTTGCGGCGATACTGAAACAACTCGTGGTACAGTGAAGTGCAAAAATCTTCGTGACGTTTCCTTTTGTTTGCCTAAGTAATGATTCAACATCCTTAGCAGTTGTAATACTCGTTCTTCTCTCCTCGCGTCTCCTAAGCCCGAATCATTGACCACTAAGTAAGGATATATTTTGCCGTTATGACCGCGTATGTACAGTCTGCGCGCAGAAGTGTTGTGTTTCTGTACAATCTCTACGCGCGGCATGAACCTCGCTATTCGAACGTGGTAGTGTGTGTGTTTAGGCAACAGAAACTCGCCAGGCAGCTCCACTTCCGCCGTCTTCAGGCTGAAGTTTGACAGGAACCTACACTTTTCTTCGATAAGAAATGATCTGCAAGACAAATATAAGTATAATGAGATATCATTACATTGATGCTCTGAGTTTTGTTAGTACATGGTCGCGTTGATTGGTATTATAAAACCCAAAAGCTACCGCCGCAGTGAATCAAGCGTCAAGCCAAAACCCTGTCTAAAACTACGCAACGAGGTTAGATCGAGCATGTCATTGTTGCTATTGCTAAATTACGGCACAATCATAATACAATAAATCGTTACCTTAGTCGGAGTGCTCAATGCCCGATTTAACATCTACTTACTTGGGTAAAACCTTTGTTTTGGCCTCGAGTATCTTGACCCATTTTCTTAGTTTTTGTATAAGATTTTGCAATTTCATAGCGTTAGGCTGCGAAAAGTCGAAGTCTGCGGTGAATTGGCTCTTCATCTTCTGGAAGACCGGGTCTTGCACCGTAGCCTGCGCGCGGCGGGCCAGACTCTCTGATGCAGCTGAAGAGAATGCACCACTTACAGTACTTGTTGAAATACATTCTGTAGACATACAAAATGAGTATGTGTATAAAATTACGCTCGCAGGGGGCATTATATCACTCATTGATTTCTTCAAAAACCCAAAATAAAACGAGATTAGTACAAACTACTTGTGATAGAATACGAGCAATATTACCTGTAACTCATGTTATAATCGCACAGCTATGCTGTAATGTTTTTTAAATTCTGAAATAAATTGGTATGTTATTGTGTATATGTTGGATGATGATGAATCCTATCAATATTATGTCTTCGTGAAATATGAATTTACAATACTGAAAACTCTGCCCAGTTGTTTTCTTTATTAGGCAGATTTATTCATTGGCTTAACAGAGTGGCGAATTACAATTCGAATGTTTATAAACTTATATATCTTGCTAAATTTTAATGTACTTGTCCTTTTATAACAAAAAAACAAAATCATATTCAAGTAAAGGTATAATCGAGAGGTAATTTAGTGTTTCAGTGTGAACTATAGACAGAAGATATTTTCAAACAAAAGTGAAATGCCTAACGTTCTGTGAACTCACAAAGGTGTACTTACTTATACCAATGCCGATGCCGAAGGTGGAGACGACTTTCTTGATGAAGTTGAGCGTGTGCGGCGTGACGGTGGCGTCGGCCACGGCGGCGCGGTGGTGGAAGGCCACCACGTGACACTTGACCAGCCCCGCGCGCAGCTGGCGCAGCACCTCCTCGTACCAGTTTTCGCGGAACCATACCATCTAATGAATGGTACAAACTTACTTTAAAGGAAGGATCAATAACAATTTTCTGTATGAGGAGAGGAATTTCCTCTTATGAAGGTTTAAAAAAAGTATTACACTGACTAGTACTTTAATCACATAATATATTAATTGCTACTACGAATTCAATGTCCAACGAAACGAACATGCAAATATTATAGAATAACAATTTACCTGATCGACGATGCCCTCCAGCGAGGAGAGCACGGTGGGATGTATCTCCCTCTGCAGCTGCATTATCTTGGAGCAGCGCCACATGGGCAACGTAGCCTTGATAGGCCCCGCTTCACCCGTGGAGCCACTGCTCGAGGACGATGCGCTCTCACTCACCTTGCTGACGCCCTGCGCATGGCATTTAATCCACTATTAAATTGGCTAAGAAGATTAACACATCTACAGCCTAAAGAAACATTTCATCAACATTTGTAACGACTACTGGGATAACACCCTGATCAGGAATTTTAATGAAATGTTTTGTTTTCCTTTTAATTTTTATGATTATCATGAGTGAACGTAAATTTTCTAATTAATGGAGGGGGTAGGATTAAGTTAAAATAACCACCGGAGTATGAAACATTTAAACATAATCCAAAGTTAAGATAGCTGAGATGATTTATACAGTTACTCACAGCAGAAGTGGTGGGTTGATGTGGTAGGTGCGCGGCAATGTTCTCTGCCGTCTTGTGTCTTTCGCGTTGTTCAATCTTCAGAGTCAAGTATAGCGTGCGGATTGGGAAATACACCGCTTGGGGATATAATCGGCCAACCTAAAACATAAACACAGAGTTTCATAAACTCAGTAGATCAATATTTTTGATTAATTTATACAATAAATATTGAAGAAAGTCTATGGAGAAGATGACAGGATAGTCAAAATAGTTAAAAAGAACACCAATACTCACATGGCTCAGAAGATTGAGTATGACATTACCATCGTATTGGACAAGGCAGGCGAGTAGTTGTGGTATCCATGGCAACCACTGGACAGGTGGTACGCCTACTGAATACTTATCTAAAGCTTCAGAAAGACTATTCTTTTCATCGTCGAAACTAAGCATCCAAAGTACCTAAAATAAGTGGCATTTAACAACAGTATAGTCATCAATTTGCTTTCAATTTTACACACACACATACACTGGTATAAAACGGGATGATTTTGTTGTATTTAAGTCTCACCTTCGCACAGTATTTTCTTGATTTCGATTCATTTTGATGACGACAAGCGTGCAGGAAGCAGGTCATAGCTGACACTCCCACTTGTATCTGCCTCGGGTCCCTTATGAATATCTGTTCTAAGTAATCACCCCAGAGAGCCCACGCTTTGACTAGAGTATCGTGCAGTTGTACTGCAGCTGCAAACGCTTTGTTCGCGTCTTCTGACCGTCCAAGCTGCGCTAAAAGTAATCCTTTAAACCCATAAAACTCGGCCGTCATTTCTTTAGTGAAATACTTAAAGTTCGTCGATTCTATCATGTCTAAGCCTTCCTGTAATTCCTCCTTGCCTTCCGTCCAGGACATTTGAATGTGACACTTGACTTGTTGTCTTATCTTTTGGAAACAATCCACGATCGGAACACTAGGTATTGTGTATATGCGATGTAGCGAATCTAGACATACGCCTGATAGATTGTGTTTTCTTGCAATTTTTGCGAAGTGAATTATAGCCTGAAAAAATACAAAATGCTGATGATATCAGTTTCATCATGATTCATTTTTATAAAATGTCTACATGTTCTACTCTGCTACGAAAGAAAAACCCCGTATCGGTTGACGGGTATAATATGTATTATGGTGAGGGTTTTTTCCACTTGACCCCACTAAGCCGCGAAGAGTCGACGACGTCGGAAGATCACGCTGAGGGAGCGAACGCGGTGCGACTCAGTGCGATCTAGCGGGCCTCATAAATAAACTTACTAAGGGATAGTTACTTACATCAGAGCTATGGATTGAGGCAGAGACCTGTGTACAAACAACACCATACTCCATTTACCAACTCGTCTACCAAGCATGGTGATTACGGCAATGTTCTCGACGGATTTTTCGATTGAGTTCGTCATCATCATAAATATTTCAGCCCGTAAGCGCTTACTGCTGAATAGGACCGACAAGGCGTTGCATGAACTGCCACTGTCTGTGTCGGAAGATTGCCATTACCAGCATGCTCGGTAAACGGATCGGAGATCGCAGTATGTTGTTATTAGCGCACAGGAGGATGCTGCTGCCCATCCTCCTGATATGACTTCACCTTCTACAACAGCCTCGGGAATATACCGTGTGGTTACGGTAAGCTGGAAGTCACTTACGCCTTCTAGTTGCCGGAACCCAACGGCATGTACACACGACAAAGAAATCAATTGAGCAGGGCACACAAAGGTGTATGCAAAAAACTGAGCATCAACGATAGCAATCATTATTTTCGGTAGACAAATCAAATATTTTTTAACAATAAAATCTTATTTATTTTATTGCTATCAGAACAACAATTTACATTTCCATTAAATAACAGTCAAGTTATCAGCCCGTGAAGATAGACTCGTAGTTGCGCACGTTGTAAACGATATCAAAATAATATTACATAATTACAATAGCTATGATAATTAATTTATAATCAATTAACTTCACAGAATAATATAATCTCGTTACTGACCTATATGACAATTAATGTGTAAAATTATTAGTTAAAATGCTTTGTTCGTACAAAAAAAATCTGATCTACACATCACTTTTTACATAAATTAAGCTAAAAACATTAACGTAAGACACAAAGCTGAATGTTATGATAGTTAACTTAAACAACATCAAACGAATCATATTTAAATCTTAATTTTTTATGGGGATAGTAGAATACATTTTAATCTTAACAACTTCATTAATTAACCTACAGTTCCGAATTACAAAGCATTACAATACAAAAGTGAATAAGGTGAAGTATTGCTACGTCGATGTCACGCACACACTTGTATTTGCGTGTACCTGCTCAGTTATATCCATTATAGTGTGTACGTGTTCCAAGACCCAATAATGCCGGGTACACACCAACCAAACTAAGGCGAACGAATACTTACGAATAGGCGTGGGAGATTCAGCGATTATAAAGGAATACATATGAATACACAAACAAATGCCTCGTGTATTCCAAGCCGCGTGTGATAATAGGTATAGCATATTCGTTACAAGTGGTGCAGATTACAGTGGGTAATCTTTAATTTATTGACTTGTTCCGACTTCGGTATCAGTTATCCTTAGTTATTCCTCTTACTCGCATCTTTTGAACGACTAGAATGGTTTACACTTATTGTTTTTTTATACCGATTTATTTATCTTGATTTATGGATTTGAAGGAATTTTAACACACAGTGAAATAAACGAATAGAAGCCTTAGAATGCAATGTGACTATATTACACCCAAACTATATTGATAAAATAGAAACGTTACTTGTCTCAATCGGCTTTGCCGTTACGATTGAAGTAAAATGCTATATAATATGGTTGCCCTTACAGGACTGGTTAATGTTGGCTTTAATAAGCGTTCTCTTGGTGCGTTTTCTGTGTTTGAACGTTAAAACTCTTTTCTTGCGTTAACTGTGTGTATATGAACAAGCGTGCGTGCTGTCTCCATCGCCGAAACCCACTCGTTTGCCTTCGTTCGTTTGGCCTGTACCGGGCACGTTCAGCAGTGAATGTTAGCTTTATGTAGTGAAGTATTACCTGAGCGCTCGCATGAACTCCGAGCATGCTGTGGTTGGACGCGTGGTCGGTCTGCGAGTCGTAGTGCGACGCGATGAACTGGTAGTGGTGCTGCCGCCACGTGAAGATCGCGCCCCAGTGCGACAGCGGGTCGGCCACCACGGGCAGGCGGTTGCGCCACGTCTTCACTATGGCCTTCATGTCGTGCAGCGACGTGGGCCGGCTGTGCAGCAAGCCCTGCCGGGGGGGGGGGACGTTACGTACTACACACTAAGGCAACAGCACCTCAGACACAGAAGAGGATAATAAGAATAGCCTAAATTATACGGCGATAGGGTGCCTTTATCTAACAGTTACATTCAAGGAAACGTCGAAAACGACAGTTTATTTATAGATATCCAAATGGAATCCCATTAAGTTCGCAGATGTTGATGTACTTACGGCGTGTATCTGCGAAGAGTCCTTCATTCCCGAATGCTGCTTGGCAGCGTGTAACATCACAGATACGCATGTGAAACGATGCGTGGCAGATGATGTAGAATTTATAAGCATTATGGCTCCTGTACACAATGGCCAATCGCTACATACTTTACTTTATCTAAGTTTATAATTTGGCAATGTCTTCTATTGGCCTGATTTAGGAGTTATTTTGCTATTTTTGAATCATTGTGGAAATGCCTCAGAACAAAATTTCAAAGTGTAACATTTATTGTACGCGACGGCGTATAAGCGGATATCCATGTATTGTTATTAAAGTCCTATTTAAAGGTAACGGTAAAATAATAATAATGAACGGCAAATATGATAATTGAAGTGAATGTTCACACGCCGCCTCGTACAATAATTTTACAACATAGTGCGCATTTTAGTCTACCACATCACTATAATTGCAGTGCATCTTTTAACTCTTCAGATTCGACTAGTTCTAAATGCGAACAGTATGAACGGAGCAATGAGAGCGGCCGGGCGTGTGTGCGAGTGCGTGCATCGTGTACAGGAGCGCGTGCGGCGGGCGCGGTAGACTCACGGTGTGTATCTGCGCGGCCTCGCTGAGCTCCATGAGCTGTTGCGCGGCGCGCAGCAGCGGCAGGTGCGCGTGCGACACGAGGCGCGGCAGGCGGCGCCACTCACGCAGCGCCTGCGCCGCCGCCGCCTCCGCGTGCCGCTCCACGCCCGACAGCTGCTGCTCGCCGCCCGCGCAGATGCACAGGTAGCCGCGGTACAGGTTCACCAGCCACGCTGCGTCCCACGAACACGAGGGTGACAATCGAACCACGGCAAAACAAATCTTATATGCATATATATTTTTAATGCCTTAAAAAAAGGTTATAATATGCAGAAAGTAAGTATGTACTATTAAATAAGTAATCATTTCAGCGAGGTTTCACGTTAAAAGTTATTTAAATTACATTAAAAGGAAACTTTAATGATCAAGATGGAGTCATGGGCCCAAAACTCTTAGTTAACCCAAAACAGATTAAAACAACCATAAATATGTAGAAAACACATACCCAACTCCTTAGGACAGTTGTATTCAACTTCAGCGAGTGCTTCCTTCATGGTGGTCCAGTTGGGATTCCTCCACGAGCTTTCTAGTATCAGGAAGGGGTCTCTGCCACTCCTGGTGAGGCCCAGCTCCAGCAGAGAGTCCCACTGGTTCAGCTCCTTGGCGCACTTGAGCCAATGTTGGGTCCAAAGGGTGCACTCTTTGTGCATGTTGTACGATGAAGGATTGGCGGTGTACTCTTGTTTTAGTTTAGCCATAGAGACGTCGTAGGCAGCCTAAAGACGTAAAAATGACACTGTTAAACTGCCTTCAACTTAAATTAGAAAAAAGACGCCCGACACTAAGTTTTATTTTTATTGTGGGTGCAATTCACATACCAAAACACCCAAACTCGCTAAAAGCATCTACGAATCAAATCAGGCAAATATTGGGCCCGGGAGGAGAACGAATACTCTAGCCACTGTTTTTACCTCAGCAATCACGTCGTCAAATTATTTAAAGTTTCGTCAATGAACGTGATAAGTATAAAGCTAATAATAACATACAAGTAATGATTAAAAGTCATAGTGCACTCACTTGCGCCTGTTCGAAGAAGCCTTGCTGTTCATAAGCGATGGCGACGTTGGTCTCGCGATACCGCGCGTGTTTCTGCCACAGGCCGGACCACATGTCCTCTTCTTGTAACAGTTCGTACATGTCGCTCAGGGAGTCTAACACCTCCTGCAAACAAACATGCATTAAAATGGTACAAAATATAATAATTCATATGAGAATAACCGTAAGCGCTATTTACTACCACAAATATAAATTGTCTGAGGAATGTCATAGTTACTGTGTTATGAGAAAAGTATTTATATTACAAGAAATTAATTAAATATAGACCTATTTTACTCATGTAAGACATTTTTAAAGTAACTCTGTTAGTATGTTTGTTACCTCATCACAACGAACCCACAGAATCAATCATAACAAAATCTGATAATAGAACAACAATGTTTTTTGTACACAGGCAAGTCGTATGCGACAGATTCAGTCAAATCTTAAAAACAAGAAACTAGATAGCGTCGATCGAACAAATAACTACTTACTGTAGGTGAAGTAGTTTCAACATCGTAGTCGTATATCTCGAGCGGTTCGCGTTGAGCGCGCCCGCTAGCCTGGTCGATGGCCATCTGTTCCAGGTTGAGGGTCATACGGTGCCACAGGTTATGTGTCTTGCCCAGGTATTTCATCATTGGTCTAGGAAAAAATATACAGAGAAATATGGAAAAAAAAATTGTGCTGCTGAACAAAGTCTTGTCACTATAATTTAAAGTGTAAAGGTATACTGAATTTATTTGAAGATACATTCATTAGATGTTTGTTTCGAGTTCTACCTCAAGCCACACTCACTTAGTAAGGCGATTACGCGACATATTAGGGGAATATCTATTGTCAACGATAATAGCTACCTTTTATATAACGATTGTCAAATACAATCTCGAAGCTAACTGGTAGTACATTAACTGTTGACTAAAAAGGTTGAACATTTTTAATTTTAATATTATAATATTTATTGTAAAAATCTGCCATAACTAAGCTACATTAGTGTATGCGTATCTACATTATTTACAAGATTTAAATCAATGCCAAATGAATTATGTTCATGTAAATAAAGCTATGTATGTATAGATACTTACGGTTTAATACTGACGGGCGGGTTGCACCTCGCGAGAGCTTCTATAAACGTGTTGAGCGCACTCAGAGGCTGGTCCCGCTGTACTACGTGCACGCCCGATATTATGAATGGGACTATCTCGTTCATTACAGTCTGAAATTAATATAGTAATTGACCAACATTGATGTTTATTACTCAACATGAAAAAAAAGCGCATCATATAAGTTTTTTTTTCTATTTTTTTATTATACTTAGGTTAAATAATTATAAATACCATATTCATTGTTGTTAGCTAAAATTACACATGATTTGAGAAGGGCGAGGTATATTAAACACTTAGGTAAGGTTGACGACTAACCCCTAGCTGCCTCTCGTCGAGCGTGTTCCAGAGGCGCGGGAACAGCCTGAGCCAGGTGTGGTGCGCGAGCGCGTCGTCCATGTGGCACAGCTGCGCGGCTGCCACCACCAGCTGCTCCGTGCGCACGCGCCGCGCCAGCTCCAGGAACTCTGACTGCTTGCCCACTATCTGGTTCAACGTGCGCAGTCTGTGGATATACAGTTTATGATTAATCTTATTTTATAAATCAATACACATTATCAATATAAATTTAAAAAATTGGAGTGTCTGTTTCTAACATCAAAATAATAAGCGTAAATATAATTATAAGCGGTTCTTACACAATGAATACGATAGTATACACGATACACATAACAAGAATGCAATTGATAAAATTGTTGTCTGTTTTCATCTAAAAAAGGACTGAATGTGTAAACTAACTGATGGATAATATTTTATATTATCAACAAATAATGTTCGCAAGAAGCCACGTACCGATTAGTAACTGTTTTGGTACAATCCTCCTTCTGATTCGAGCTGGAATCGAGATCCATATCGAGCACATCTTCTTTGTCAGCTTCTAGTGAGTCACTGAAGCCGTCCGTCGATTCTTCTTTAACACTGCTGAATATCACAAACGACTTGCGATCTTCACTGTCCGCAGAATTGATCACTGACGAAATGCTGGGTAGCAGGTATTTTGGATTGGACAGACGGATCTGTGTGCCTGGTGATTAAAATATAAGGATCATTTCAACTAATATACTTGAAAGTCGGTCAAAAAATATGCTCATAGTCAAAACTTTACTAATTCTACAAATCTTGTACAAGTTGCTTACTTGGCACACAAGTAACGAGTAGCAACTCAAGGCATTGTTTAATCCAGAAGTGTTGTCCAATGTGTTCCCAGTTCTGCGAACATATGATGTAGAGCAACCGGTCGAAGATGCGCCGGCGCACGCTTTGGTCGTACACCTCGAAGAACTTTGCGCGGATGTTCGGTTGCGGACACCGTAGACCGGCGAGGAAGGCTGGCTCCAGTTTCATTGATAGTTCAGTCATTTTGAGATGGTCGGCTCTGTTGGGAAAGGGTAAAACGAAATGATTATCATAACATGTTATTCACAATTTTTTTTTGAGTACAGTAATAATAATTATTCATTTCATTTAATAACATTATTATTTTTTGTAAATACTGTGGTGTGTTATTGTTTATAATGCGATTCATTACCATGAGGATTTTGGTTAAGTACACGATTAATAAAACGTAGTTATACCGAAAATAAAAACTCAATATATTACCTGTACACATAGTTGATAAGTTCAAGGAACAGAGCGTTCAGTTCGAGGTCGTCGGGGAACCTCTTCTCGACGTACTGCATGAGCTTGACGAGCAGGATGGACTTCTCCCGCAGCGAGGGCGCCGCGCCTGCGCCGGGCAGCACGCCTGCGCCCGCGCCGCCCGCCTGCGAGCCGCGCCACTTCACCCACTCCTCCACCATGCGGATGATTGCTTTCATTACCTACAATGAAATTAGAAATTAGGATTTTTTTATTTCATTAATGCATTAATAATTTAATATACACAAAAGGCAAATATTAAAAAATTGACTGAAAAACGTTACCTTTGCGTCTGTTGTTTTTTCAATAAGTCCAACCAGAACTGTGCCGATGAATGTTTTCCTTGTATCCACGGGCATTACAGATACGCGCGCCTTAAGAAGATCCAACGCCAAAATCTAGTAAAGAGGCAGTAGTTATAAACAATTTTATAAAACGAAACAAAAATCTCCTTATGTTATGAATTACAATTTAATCAAATTACCACTTAAAAGGAAGTCAAAGTTTCACTTACAAGAAGTTAAAGTACCACTTACAACAAGTACCGCTTCAAAAAGTTAAAAGTTCTTACAAAGAAGTTACAGCACTCACCAGCAAGTCGGCCAGCGCGTGGTCGGGGTTGGGCGCGACGTGGTCGCGGGCCATGCGCTGCAGCACGCGCATGAGCGGCTGCAGCAGGCGGTCGATGTAGGCGGGGCTGGAGGCGCAGCAGGCCTTGAGCATCATGAGCGGGCCCAGCAGCGCGCCCGTGCCGCCCGCGCCCGCCGCCGCGCCGCTGCCCGCCGCCGTGCCCGCGGACTTCTCGTACGTGGCCAGGCCCTCGAACGCGTACTTGCTCACGCATGCGTATAGGGTTTCTAGTTCTTCGTACTGTGGGGGAATATGTTTTTATTAGAACGACACCGATATGTAAAATAAAAAAAAAATGTTAGTGACAATATAAAATGTTTTGTTCTATATTTCTATAAGAGTTTGTACGCATATAGTATGTAATATGTTTACATAAGCTTAGTTTTGTACCAGGTGCACTAGCACATTAAAATTTACTTTCATGGGAAATTTAAAGTCAAAAAAATTTGAACATACCTTTGACGCTTGCGCAGCTCCAGTGGGTTCCGTGGGGAATATCGCAGTTAGTTTGGCGAGCAGGTTATGTGTGAGACGCACAATTTTAGGGTTGGTTGATGATACACAGGCCGCCAGTCCTCGCTGCAGCGGCTTCAGTGCAACTAAAATTTGTTCACGACGCAATACACCCAATAGGAAAACCAGCAGTTCTAGCGCAGTGCATGCGTTCGCGCATCCACCAGCGTTTGCATCCGCTGTGGAGAATACCTGTTGGAATGAGTAAAATTTAATACTCCTGAAAATTGTCGTACATAACATCTCTGATCTAAAGAGCTTAATACAGTTAAGAGCCATTTCACAAAATTGTGACGTTCGAATCCTGTCAAAATTGTCATGTGTGCGTAGCGCACCCACACAAAAACAATGCCAACAGTGTAGCGAGAGTTTTGAGACGGACATAAAAATTTTGATCGTTATGACAATGTTTCTTATTCAAGATTTATGAAAATATTTTTATTTCATTAGTAATTTATTTAGACAAATTATAATTTCTACAATAATAATTTATTCACCAATCATAAATAGATCATGTTTTGTAAAATTTATATTAATAATAAATGTAAGCGATTGTATTTTTGGAGGATTATTACTCAATTACGCAAAAACGGTTAAAAGGACATAGAACAAAAATTGCACATAGATAGTTTATAACCTGGATTAACATATTAAAGGCTACAACCTACTTTTCATGCGTAAAAAAATCCAAGTGGACTAAGTCGCGGACAAAAATAGTACAGTCAAGATTAAAGTAGCTGAATATTAATTTTAATAAAATATCATAAACTAATAAAATAATATATTTTACTTAATAATAAACAAAACCGACTGAAAATAATACATAGAAAATGAAAACGTTGTGGTCGTAGTATAAACATGCGTTTGCAATACGAATTTTCGTAATTTGAAATTAGAAAAAAGTGACACAGATCCTACCTCTTTGGGCGCTCGGGCCCGACTGATCGTTCTAGGTTTGAGCATCGTAATTTATTGTGATTTGGAGTGATATTGAAAACTATGTGATTCCTAATTAAATAAAGGAATTTTGAAAATCACTGTATTATTAGATTTCTTAAAGAGCATAGTTTATTACGACATGATTTTAAAATTAAAATATACCTTTATTCTAACCAAAAAGTCGCGATAAAATTACAGTATAAACCGTGAAAATAGGTTTCAGTTTTATTTATTTTATCAATTAAAAGTGTAATTAATCGAAAATGTTGCACCGTAAGTTTCAACAAAAATATATGCCTAATGCTTACTGTATTTTTATCGTTTAAATTTGTGAATGTAATTGATAGAATTTGGAGCCCGAAATTGACTCTGCGATGATTTTTCAGAAAACGTGTTGCGGGAGATTGATCACCATATAGCAATTAAGTTATTTTTTGTAAATCTATTAGCTTATGTGTCAATGCGAAAGATTGGTCTACATTTTACATTTATATATCAATTCCTAAATACTACCTCAGATGGTAAATTAGGCGTCCGAAATCTTAGAAAACTGCGTAAAAATGTAAAATGGCTCTTAATTCTCAATAAATATTTAAGTATTTTTATCTTCTCATCGATGTTCAGCTTTTACGGAAAAATAACGCGTTTTACCGGTGTATTAGGTATCAAATCGTATATACATACTTTGTCAAGCCACGCCAGCTTGGGCTCGCACAGGTGCGGCCAGACGTCGGGCTTGAGCGCGGTCTTGAGCAGCAGCACGCAGCGCCGCGACAGCTGCTCGCCCGGGGACGCGCCCGTCGCGCCGCCCGCCGCCACGCTGCCCTCGTTCACCTGCACATGTGGCCACACATTCTGTGATAACAAGACACGGGTATCAAGGACAGCTTGTGATTGGTACTCGGTACTCCTTGTGTAGTCCAGACAGATATAAGGTACGATATAGTTTTATAAGTATTTTTTCAATCTTCCATCAACTTACCTGGAGAGAGCTAATCTTCGGCCTCTCTACTTGGTAAGGTATTGGTGGTAGTTATCGTAGTGTTTAAAGCTTTTAAGTTTAAGTCAGTCATTCAGTAACTCTTACAGATGTTTACATTAAATGTAGAATTGGCAATTATTTATTGATTGACCTAATGATTATCTATCGAACTCCGGACACAACTTAGATTAAACCTAACAAACTAGTCATAATAGATATATACTTGACAAGCGAGCCTCAGCAGCAGGTTGACGACGACGTCAACGTGCTGTCGGTCGAGCGGCTTGGCAGCGTCGGGCTCCATGCGCGAGGCGCTGGCCTGCGGGCTGGCCCAGCCCGTGTTCAGGGCCTTGCGGGCCTCGGAGCCGCTCTCGTCTGACGACACACGCTTCACTGCGCCGCTTGGCGACGTCACCGCCTGGGTAGCACATAGGGACTTACTTATAAGTTATATATTGACAAGCTGGATTGAAAATGGCAAACAGAGTGTGCTGGTGATAACCGCACGAAGTTGTCTAGTGGCAACGATAATAAAACACTGATGATTTGAGATCTAATATAGTATGTTCACACGAAAGCACACCACTTAATCTTACCACATTTTCCTCATGAGTATGATCGCGGATTCTCTGCAGCTCCCATTTAAGCGCGACTTCTGCCAGGTCGACGGCAAGGCGTCGATGTTCCAACGAGGCAGTTGCCGAGAAGCCAAGTCTTTGCATTGCTGCAACCATGTGGCCTACGAGCGCGTGGCGAACTGGGTAATACACCTAGAAACAAAACGAAGAATATATCTTTATCTGGTTGCAAAGAGCTAAGTAGTACAGTTACAGTCGTTAGTGTATCTATATATGTGTAGTTTTGTTTATGACATGGTATAAGCCTAAAACGAATGCACCTCAAAGATGAGCACAAACCATTTTTGCTTCAGAACCGAAGGAGCTGCTAAAATCATATAAGTTCAAATTGTTTTACTCGTCATATAAAAGAAACCAAAAACAGGACCATAATGATATCAACAGTACAAAAATGTCATTTCTTTGAGGGCTGATGGGAGGGAGGTTTCAATGTAGATAAAAAAAATAACTTGTAGATAAACAAACCTTGTAATGTCTAACAACCAGCTGCAGTATATGGAAGAGTTGCTGTACGGAGTGGCCGTCCTCCACAATGATCTTCTTGGTCCAGTGCGTGAGCATGGTGTTACCGTCCTCCATACGCTGTGGCATTGCAGGGGTCAATATCTCTAAAGCTTGACGTACCACCGAGCGGGCTTCCACCGCGTGCGCTTTTAGAAGACTATGGAAAACTGGAAGAATACGACAAAAATATTAATCTGTTGTAAACACAAAAGAAATAATGAAATGTATTTATAATTTGGAACCTAAAAGTAAACAATAAATATACCTTGCAACACAATTCGCTTGTGGATAGCAAATTTAGCTATAATATGACTCAAAAGTAGGTGTCCGTGATACCTGTAAGCAAAAAAATATAAGTTAATAAAAACACTGCCTCCTTTTGCACAACTTACAGGGTGATACGGGGCTGATACGAATAGCATAATTATGGAAATAGTATGGAACGAGTGTCGTGGAGTAGTAATCTTTGAAGTATTTATGTCTTACCTAGTCGCGGGATCAACATAATTCTTGCCAAGCAGACAAGGCCAGGCGAATGTCATGAGTCTCCGGAGTTTATTGCCTTGCTTCTTGTTGTTCGCGTCGTGTATATGCGCCGAGGCTTGCTCCAACAGCAGGCAAGCGAACTGAAGGAGCGAGATACGGACCGCATCCGAACACGCGAACGGATTTTCAGGGTCGATAACCTGTGTGAGAAACTAGTATTAATTAACTTTACCATCGATCATGAAATACTATGACATTTTTATGGTGGGATGAAATTAACAGAAATGTGATGGTTTCTTGATAATGGATTTGAAAATAGTTAAACACATATTGATAACCCCAATTTATTACTTAATGTTCATATTTTGTGATAACCCTAAGGGTTCTAATCTAACCCTAATACTATAGACATTATCAAAGAAACTCAAAAACTAATCCAACACTACCAATTTTTTTGGTTCCTGTAATAATATCTAAGACCTAATTCAATAAATACTTACGTTATTAATAAACACGGAGACGACATTGTCCGGGTTATCCTGATAGGGCGCCGGCGGGCCTCCCACGATCTTCTGGCCCTTCTCGAAGCTGACCGCGAAGCACGGTATCAGGATCATCTGCAGCACTTTGGCCTTCAGTTCCTGCGACATGGTGTCACTGGAGAAATGCTCCACGAAGCGGAAGAATGCCGCCCGCTTCCAATCTACGTCGTATGTCTGCGCTACTGTATTTTCCAGGAAATCGCGAAGGAACTAGAATGGAAAATTATTTATTTATTTAATTTACAATGTTGACTCACAGCTAAAATTAACATATAAATTATATTTGAGCTATTACAAGTTTTAAGAGTTCTTCAAATGTCATAGAAGATGAAGAAATAACATGATGTGAGTTCAATATAACAAAGCAAAGTACATATTTAATTATATTTCATATATTGATATGTAATGGTTATATCAAATGTATTACTTGGAAGTCAGGTATGAATCGGTCGCACAAGGCTCGCAGCAGCTGGAACAACAGGTCTATGTTGGACTTGTGCTGGACAAAGAAATGCAGCAATATCTTCACTATCAGTTTAGGTTCCTTCCAGTGTGTACAGTCCACTATCTCTACTTTCTTATGGATTTCCTGTAACAAAAAACACTTATTGATTTAATCCTAATCTAGAAATTTTATACTTAATAACATGCTATCTATGTAACTGATATCATGGTGGACAAAAAAGTAGTAAAGACTTACATGGTACTGATCACTGCACCAAATACGTTTGAGGAGTTCAATCAAATCCTGTTGAGTCGACAGCCATTTGTCGTCAAACTTGATCAACAGAGATATCACACGAATAGCCTGGAACTGCATCTCAGCCCTATCCGCCGTTGGTAAGTTGGCAGAGTTATTGCCAGTGTTGGCAGCCAACAGTTGCATGAGACGGGGCTTCTTGGCGGTTTGTAGAGCCTCTCTGTAAGGAGGTCCAGCTTTCGGGTGTTTTATAAGGAACACCAGGAACCGACTCCATTGTTGATCTTTGATGTTGTTGTCACTTAATATAAGGTCTAAAGTCTCTTTTGGGTACCTGAAAGGGAATTCATTAATATATTTTTTTTTTTTTGTTTTTTTTTTTTTTTTTTAAAACGTCGCCCCACACTAGGAATTTCTCCTGTATCGTGGGTGCGTTTCACAAACATCAAATATCACATACACAAACACCCAGACTCGGGACAATCAAATGTGGACCGCACTAATTTTTGCCCCGTGCGGGAATCGAACCCGCAACCCTTAGCGCAGCAGTCTAATCGCTTAGCCACTGCGCCAATCAGGTCGTACTTAAATATTATACATAAATTATGATTTAGCATAGATTATGGACACACTAAGAACCTTAGAATGTGCGTACCTCATTAGGAACTTAACAAGAGGCTCCCTGAACGGTGATCCAGCTTCAATCATGAGAGACTTCTCAGTGTGGAATATAAGCCGACACAAAACGTCAATGAAGCGCGGCGAAGCGGCCGGTATTTGATGGAATATGCCTATCAGAATTATTATCTTCTGTTCATTCTCATTATTCTTGGAGACACTCTGGAGGAAGTTTCCGCCTGCGAAAGATTTAATTTACTTCAATACAATATTTGAATGCAAATATAGGTAGATATATAGGTGGATATAATGCATTATCATATCACTTAATTCATGGTCAAAACCAGAAATAATCAATTGGGATCAAATCCAACTATCAGACTTTCTATTACTATCGACTATTTGACTGTCATAATTATAGAACCTACCTCTGTTAGTCTGTATAGAATAGTCCAGAAGTTTCTTTAGCAGCTGCAACAGCTGTTCACAAAGTTTTTCGCTGAACGTCGAAGGGAACAACTGGGTCAAATACGAGAGCCTCTTAGCTCCATTCACGCTGAGGTGGCGATGGTCACCGAGCGTCAGCAGTAGCGGTCGCATCACCGGATGAACCATTTCCATGTCAATTTGGAAGCCAGACAAAAACTTCTGCATGCACTCGAAACCAACCTACAAATATAATAATTGGTATTTAATTGGTGAGGGTGATGGATGACAATAGGCTGGCCAGCTGGCCACCTATTACATGAGACTTTGAGAAGCGGGTCTACAGATACCTGAGAAGAAAGCACACCTCTGCCTACTCCTTCAGGGATGACAAGCGCGACAATATGTATGTATTATGAAAGTACCTAAATATGAAATTACTGATGATAAGGTACCCATAAATATTCATCAAATACGTACTCCTAAGTGGAATAAAAGACTAAATGAAACTTACTTGTTGCAACTCCTGGTCATTCTTCTCAAGAGACTTGTATAGTACTTGGAATATTTTCTCGCGACAATGCTTTTCCTGTATGTAGTGGCAGGCAGCCAGTGCTTTAAGGGCAGAAGCTCGTAACGGAACTAAATTGACGCCCTTATAACACGGCAGCTTGCCCAACATCGCGTCTTCAGCCTCACACAGAGAGAGCAACTCGCGGAAAAATACTTTGTGTTCGTTTATATTCAGATCTGAAACAAAAATATTGTTATAAAACCAAAAAACACGAACTGCTACTGTATTCTGAACCAAAACATATTATATTTATATGTATTAATAAAGTTATCAATGAAACCTTACCGATTGTAAACAGTCTGGGTTTCAAAGTAGTACAGAATGTGGTTCCATCCATTAGACCCATCTGGGCATTGGCTGGCTGATGACGTAGTAAATGTTTCTTGGGAGGAATAATGTCCGCTAACACCTCCCTGTGGGGGTCCATTACCTCTGTCACTGTCTTTTTCTGTAACTCTGCTATCAGTTCCAATGATTTCATGGCCTGAAAATATAATTTTATAAGTACAATTTTTTCTAACTGTGTAAAACAAAAAGTAGTTTTACGATAAATTAAAGTATTACCTGTTGCCGTACAAGAAGATGAGGACTCGTCACTTGCAGTACCAGTTCCTGAAGGACATCGTGTAGGGCCCGAACCTTAGCTGCGGCCGCGTCGCCCTCCGGCTCTACAGACTGTCCATAAGGACCAACCACGCAAACCCGGACCAAACGCTCCAAGTTCACTGTAGCCATATCAATAGCACCTGAAGACACTTCGCCCGTCAAATCCATCATCACAAATAAGACTGCCTTCAAGAACGTGAAGACGTGTTTGTAGACCCACTCTGGCGCCATCTTCTCTACCATAAACTTGACAGCGATACAGCCGCCTAGTTTAGCGTACCAGGCCCGTTCGTAACACAAAGCTGACATCCGCTCAGCCAGATACTCCATCAAAGGCAACCGGCACGCACGTTCCCTACTACCCAACACCGTGGCCGCAGTTTCTATCATAAGAACCAACGCTAGGTGACCTGGTTTACATAACTCTTTCTCCTCGTGGCCCATTATGACTGCAATAGCATCTACTAGGACCAGCGCATCAAGACCTTCTTTAGGTGTGGAGCTTTCGACAAACGGTCCTGCTTGCTGTGCTATCGCTACCATAGTGTAGTGTCTCACTAACGACACCATCGTTGGTAATACATGGTGACGCAACTCCTTGATAGCTGCGGCTACGAACATCCCAGTGAGGGCTGTACGGTGAGTATTCCTCACAATACTGTTTGTGCACTTATAGTAAGGTCCGTTTTGTACCTGGATTTTGCCATCGATAAAGCTCGGATGGTTGAACAGCTTCTGTAGCGTGGCTTTATCGTCATCTAAATTAAGGGAAGACGCAAGATAGCACCTGAGAACTTCCCAACATTGTCGTCTGTAGAACGGATCCGTCATGCTTGACTTTAGCGCAGAAAAGGCTGTCTCTATTACTTTATCTACTTCAAAATCAATAGGTTTCGGTTGGTCTTGGAAGTATGACTGCACTGCGGGTGGCGGCGCATCAGTTTCGCGATATTCCAGCCTCTGTGGTTCAATCATCATCTTGCGGTTACCGCCACCAAACTTCCCGAGGACTCTAAAGGCAATTCTTGCAACTTCGTTGTTCTGCAATGTTCTCCAAAGTGCTTGCATCAGGTCAGCCCTGACAGGCTGAATGTGCTCATACAAAAAGTCAGGTTGCAGGTTATCAACACAAAGCTCGAGCGTCCTCAGACCTTGCGATATTAAAGTGTGCGAGCCATTAAGTGCAGACACCAAGGGATCCATGAGCATTGGTAAATAAGGTAATAGACTACTTAATCTAACCGGTACAGTCAGGCATAACTCGACGAATAGATCTTTCATGTGTTGTTTGTGAAGGCCGCTCTGTAGGCGATTCAGACCTTCCAATAAATTAGGCAGAAGTGGTAAGAATTCTTGATACAACAGGTCGTGACTGCCGCCGCCGATGGAGCGGAACAGAGCCCTTAACAGTAGAAAGTAATTGTATGGTTCTTTGGCAGTCATGGCATAATCCATGGCTTTGTTAACGATGCTGTGTAAGTGTGGCCTCAGCATTTGCTCGTTTTCCGTCGGGAAAAGGCTGACGGATCCAAACACTAATTTAAAAAGTCTCAGGTATAGATTTGATCTCTCCACGTTCGTTCCCATTTCTTCCATCCTCTGAAGGAGATACTCGACAAGGACGGTAGCGAATATCGGTGATGTAGCCGGATTTGATAAGAATGTATTAGCAATGATTTGCAATGTCGTATTTTTGTTAATTCTCTCAACCATATGAGAAATCGTCGCCGTGAATATTTCTTGGAAAGTTTGTGGATTCATCATGGAGAACTGCAAATAAAATGGATGCACATTTTTGTTTGAGTTCAAATGCTACCTAAGTATCTGAATAGTAATGAATGAAGCTATTAAGAAAAGAAGATTAATTAATTCGTTCGCTAAGTTATGCTTAAATTAATCATCATCAAATACATACCACTCCACTAAAATGTTCTAGCACCTCCTTCTCCTCCTTAGACCGTACGTGTGGCTGTGCGGGAGGCTGCGCAGGCGCACGCGGGGCCGCAAGTGTGTATATATCAAGAGATTGCAACCCCCATCGCACTAGTCGTATAAACACTAATGTTTCGCGCGCACTGAACTGCTTTTGACCCGTTATTGTAGTTGTTGACGTGCCTTCTGTGTTTGTTGTTGTTTGCTAATAAAAGAAATCACAACGGCTAACACATATACAGCCCCCTTACCATGAACTCTTAAAGCAGGACAGTTAACGATGTGTAAGCGAGACGCCGCTACGTGCAGTGTAATGTTGCGTTACGCTTTCACATCGTAAACTGCCCTGCTTTAAGAGTTCATGGTAAGGGGGCAGTACTATATACTGAACCAATTGATACACAAAATCACTCTTAAGGTAAGGACACACTAACGCATTTACTTGAAAAACTTCCGAGTCGTTTTACCGTGTCACATTGTCAATCTTTTACGACATTTTGTAACACACGACTTGCAAGACCGACAAGCAATGGAACAGGTAGGTAATTTACGGATATTATATCGAACACCTTCAAGCATTGGTAGAAACATTATATACATGGATATACTCAACAGGAAATAGTCTTAATAAAATATAGAACAGTTTATCTTACCTTACACGAAGCACAGCCCCACGTAATAGTCTTGACGCCACAAACTAGGGTCTTCACCAGCGTCCTATAGTCTCCTACATTCAGATTGCTCATCTGTGATGAAGGAAAGCCTATCTTAGACTTCTCTTCTGACTTGGCGACGCTGTCTAAGAAATCTGGCGCGAGTTTCTCTTCCTCAACTTTGACTTCCACTGAAGTGCTTGGTGCGGGAGTGGTAGGAGTGCTGGGCGCTGTTCCATTAGTACCATTCACTGGTGTTGTTTGTTTACTAAAAAGTAACAATGTAATTTTTTTTTAATGTAGTCCAATTCACTTTCTGTACAAGACAGTGTTGTATGTTGCATGATAAACAATATTCCCCCTTACTTACAAAAAATTTCAGTGTTGAACAATTGATTAAATTATACCTGTCACTGTCGTTTGCATGTCAAAGATGGCAATAGACTTGAGATGTGGTTAACTTAACACATTTTGGCATCATATAATAAGTAAGAGGGATTATTGCAATGTTGTGATTACACTTTTATTATTACCACACATCGCACGATTTTTTGTCAAGTCTTGCCATGTACTTACCACTTATTCATAAGTGCGGGTAGTTGCAATTTTGATATAGTCTTAAACTTCAGCACGAACACTTCCAAGATGCGCATGAGCAGCTGTCGGCCTTGCGGCTGTGTGCCCGCCGCGGCCGCTCCCTCGCTCTCAGAGCGCTGACGTATACAATCTACTAGGTTCAGTAGTAACTTGCAAGACATCGTTTGTATGCTGCATGGGCGATAAAAATATCTTAGTGACATAGTATCAAACTGTCTTAATCTACATGACTACTAAAGTTAAAGTCTTAAAGTTTATTATGTACTGCCTGTAGGTACCTCTAGTGTGAGTTTGCAAACAGCTGACTGAGCGTTTAAGTTTTTCTTTTGTTTATTGACTGATAAAAAAAACGCAAACGCAGTTTTAAGTTACCTATTTACAAGGTCTCACTTAAGGCTTTAAACTAAATATTACAAGGGCACCTTGACAGAACCACATTACAATTTAATCCAATGTCAAGTTCAGCATAAAAAAAATCATCCCACGAATTGAGAACCTCCTTTTTTTTAAAGTCGGTTAAAAAATTTATATCTAATAATTATTATATCCACTTTTTTTATAAATATGTAATAATAATAATCACCTAGTAGGTAAGGATTCATCGTGCACATTCTTAGAGAACAGATGCGCTGCGATGGCGAGGTCTGTCAGTGGTAATAGTTGCCTCACATGATGCACTAGGTCAGCGAGGGTGGAGTACGCTAGGGGACGTAACGACTCGTGGACTGTCCATCCGCCGCCAAGCAACACATCCTCGTCGAACAGGCGCTCCATGTATGGGACAAATTCTAGTAGACAAAAAATATTAATTTTATGGATTTTATCGCGGTTTTGATTTGTTTTTAGACAAAAAATGTTTAGGTATTTTTATGACAACTATTTCACTATTATATCTGTTGTGGTTTTCATGTTATTTTTATTGTACGTTTTTATGTGATATTACTAATATTGTGATGGAATATAGATTGGATGTGTTTGAGTTCAAAACTAATTGGGCATCCCCAAATAAACATATAAGTAAAACCGGGACATAATAAATATCTTTTGTAGTACACAACTGTTTTTATCAATAATCTTTATTGAATCTTTCGAATATTCTCAAATGGATGAAACGAAAATATTTTTTGTTTAGACTATAAATATTTTTGTCCTTGCGGTGATAAGTATATTTAATAACAATTTTAGCTTATTGTACAATACAGATAAATTATTGTGCAACATTTAACTTTTCCAAACTTTATTTTATTAATTGTATAATAACTTACTGAGCCTTAAATCCGTAGCAAGAATATGTCGTGTAGCTATAACCAGCTCTTTTCTTAGATGCGCCACTTCTGGCGGGCATAAAGTGAGCAGACCAATAATGCCTTTCACCATCAAGTTAGCATGATTCGCAATTGTTTCCTGATATATTCGTATGATATAAGCTAAAAATGCCAGCGTCTTTATTTGTGCACCCATAAAGTCCACAAATACCTCCTTGTTAAATGATGCTGATTGCCTAAAAAAAGACAATTGATTTTTATGCAAACAAATACTAGATGTTCAGGATTAACGTGTTGACTGTCTGCTAAGTAGACACAATAGTAACACACGGTACACTGGACAGTGACAGGGTTAAGAAACTTTTATTTTTTTGTGTAAACGTACATACATGTAATAAACCACCACCACCTTTGATAAGAAATTCAGAAAAAAACACATCAAAACAATTTTATACCTGTGAGTAACAGCTGGTTGTAAAGTAATAGTCTCCATTATAAGAGGTATAAAGTTGCTGACCTCCTGGTGTACATTCTGCTTGTACAACTGGTACATGAGGACCACTATGATAGGTAGCTCCTGTATCACTTTTAAAGATAGCACTGATCTTGGGATCAGATTGTACTGGAATATAAAAGAAATGTTAATATTCTTTAACACTAAGATTATATTGCGAACTAACCCATACATTTTAACTGAGAGCCTGGGTACAGGGTATTTTAAAGGTAGTCAAAAGTGATATTCCTATACTATTATGTATAAAAACGCATTAGGTCCCACTGCATCTCACACACACTAACTCTTTGAGCACCATGGTCTTGTATAGAAGACAACGCTTCCGCGCCCTCCACGCCATAACTCTACCAGTAGGCAATATCTAATCATAACATAACATTTGTGTAATGTTATAACAAACAATTAAAGTAATTGATGTTATGATTAGATATTGTCTTCTCATAAAATTATAATGTGGGCATGATAATGTTAGTCTTCCATACAAGACAAAAGGATAAGAGTTTCAAAAGTGATATTTCTATACTATTATGTATAAAAGCACTACATACAGTTGTTTAACTTTAGTCTGTATTCTTTTCACAGAGAGCAGTTTTGAATCTCCCTTTAAAAATTGTAATAAAGAATTTAATTGTCCCTTATGTACTTACAGTGACCACACTGCCGTCAAGTAATTTCTTCTCCGTGTGTATTGGTGTTGTGGTGTACGTCTCCTGTAAGAGCTGTTCTATGTTCACTTCTGATAAGTCCTTTACCCTTATTGTGGGTTTTGGTTCAAATATTTTAGGCAAGTGATTTGGCAAGTCAGAGTATATACCTTTCACCCATTGCAGGAATTTGTGAATCTAAACAAAAAAGATCAGTTTTATTCAGTTTCAAAATGTAAAAGCCATTTTGAAATTGTTTCAGTACTTACATCAACTTCAGTGCAGTAATTTGGTCTGTATTGTTTGTGCAATTCCATAAATATCTTTAAGCACACTAAAACATTTTCTTCATTTTCAATTTCCATCATTTTTAACATCAATATCAAGATACTTCTCACATAAGGTCTTAACGTCTCACTAATGGGTAGACGATGAATCATCTCAAGAATGAGTTTCCTCACTTGTTGAATATTATACTCGGCAATAAAGTGTGGTTCCCCATCTTGCAATATTTTGAGAAATATTTTAAGAGAATGCTCTAAAAATTGTGGATATTGAGGTGAACTAAGTATAACCTGTAATTAATATATAATAGGGTAAAATCATAATTATAACAAAAATAGGTACTATTTATGAGACATAAAATGTTTGTAAGAAATGAACTTATCAGTGTATGTTATTGGTACAGGTTTAACTAAACTATAATGATATCAAATGCAGAATCCATCAAAACTTACTAATGTCTAAGAATGTGTGTGGTTTTCTAAATTAGTTCATATAACATTGACAATAACATAACATAACAGCACATCTGTATCTTCATCAAAGGGATGGGAAAAGGAAACAGAACCCAGGACCTCACACTTTGCGACCACTAGAAGCAGTGACATTGACAAAATAATGTTATTTTATACTAATATTTAAGCCCCCTATTGCATTAGGATCTATAACATAACTGGCGAAATATGGGTGTACTATAACATACACCTCTCCCTACCCCTTCGTGGACACAGGTGTGATGTTATCAATATTTGAGCTAGAATATGCACACATAAGCTACATTTTTTACTTGTTTGCTTCAAGGTTGTACAAAACAATATCCTATGCCATGAAAGGTTTAGAACAATCTGTTGGTATGCTTATAGCCGTAAATAGAAAGGCCTTATGATAACTCTGGGGCCCATAATGGACTTCTGTTTAGCACCTATGACCTATTGTAATTATATTTTGTTGTTTTATTTGTTTACTTAAGTTTGTCATTTTGTGTAATTAATAAAATTATGTATTATGTTTTTGATATTTTTCTAAGTCTAGCGTTTTAAGAAGTAAGCAGAGAACCACTATTATATCACAAAAGGTGTATCTCACAATATTAGATATTATATTAGTAAAATAAGACAATAAATGTTCTTTAGGACTTTTAATCATTACCGGAATCATTCTCATCTTTATTCTTCAGAAAAATTTGCATAAGGCTTTAGGTTTAAAAAATTATTCAATGTGATTTCAAGTATTAAGACTTTATAGTACAACTGTATACTATGTTCCCTTACATGTGCTTATATTGGGGAGGCAGTGAAACGTCTTAAATAGGTTTCATCATAAAAATATTAACAAATACTATTGTTTTAATAGATTTATCGTAAGCTACTTGCAAAACCAAGGACTATTCATACCTCAAAGTTTTCACTCAGTTCCTGTGCAGCTTTGAGCTTGATCTCATCCTTAGCGCCGGGGTCCGCCAACATAGTCACATAGCTCCGGTACGTATTCATCTGGGTGTGCGGGTCCCCAGGACCGCCTGCTGCCATCGAAGCCATCATAGTGCACAGTAGATAATCTTACTATAATTAAGTCTTTTCACCAGCAAGTAAAATACCCTACATCTTAAAATTATTAAGGACTAAAGGCATACACTTAAAGAAAGGGTCCTTTGATTAACATTATTCTATACATTAATAACAGGTGTTAGATCATTATTTTTTTACATTAGTCACAATAATCATCTAAATAAAATATTAACCCAAACAACCGGACAAAATACAAGCAACAAGCAATGCACTGCACGCAAGTCGCGACACGGATGGTGTTGCCCGTATTCGTAATTCTTATTGTTCCTACTTCATAGGTACTTATTTCTACCCCACAGATATTATAAAAATAAAATTTTTAGCTATACCATAGAGAAAATTAGGAGAAAATCTTAAAATTCACTATTAAAAAAAATAGCTCTTTCACATTTCACAATTGAATCCCATTTGTGAACTAAATTTTTATGAAAATATGCAAAAATGTCAAATAGGGATGTCGTGGTGGCCTAGTGGTTGACATACCGGATTTCTATGCACGAGGTTGCAGGTTCAAACCCAGGCAAGTATCAATGTGACTTTTTCAATGTCATAAATACTTTCTTAGATATTTTAAGACACCACTGACTAACGGTGACGGAAAACATCGTAAGGAAACCTGGATTTAATTCTCTGAAATCGCCAACCCGCAGTGAGCTAGCGTGGTGATCAATGCTCAATCCTTCTCTATACGAGAAGAGGCCTTTGCCCTGCAGTGGGACAGTTATAGGCTGTTATTATTATTATTATTATTATTTATGCAAAAATGACGGAATAATCACTGAATAAATATGTATATACAGAAGGCTAATTCGGTCGACTTTTATTTTTAAGAGTTGATTGGTTACTAAATACATAGCTAAATACCAAATCAACTAGGACTTGAGGTTTGGTATTTGGCTAGACCTCAAGGTCCAGGGTCCAATTTCAAGGTTATTGGGTTTTTCCATTAGGTAATTTTCAGCAGCAGCACGCAATCAGAATTTGTGCCCGATAAATGGCAATAGATTCGCCCTTTACAACATAACTGGCAAAATATTAGTTATAACTTGCAACTAAGTATATAGCTCTAGCTCTAATTCGGGATATGCAGACTCTTCAGATATTGTTGTTGTTTATATAAAGATCACACCAATACACTAAGAAGAAGAATGGAGTTATGATAAGACCCTGAAGATATGTTTAAGAATATAGCAACATTTACTATACTGGTATCTTTATAAATCCACTGTAAAACTCTAGAGATGGATAAATAAATTTCTTGCGTTATTTTAGTGAACTGAGTTAGCTCAGTTAGCGCAATTACGCGGCGTAGCGTGCGTAATGTTATGTTACTCATCTCTAAACTCTATTGTTTATACCATGTCATCGGCATCGATGGATGCTATATAAAATTTTATGTATGGAAGTTACAGTATAGTACACTTTTGTAATGGCCCGAAGATGGGTTGAAAATGAATTAATAACAATCTACACATAGTGAAAAAAGTGAAGTTATCAACTCAAATGCAACTTACATCGATCAACGACCATGGCTACTTCTACAACAGTGTTAATCATAACATTTTGGCTTCGGTGCACAATAGTTTATGGATACGAGTTCATATCACAATATCCCAATCTTTCTAATGAGACATTTCATTTTTATCATCTCGCCGTGGACAGAGTCAGTGGGCAAGTGTACGCTGGATCGTTAAACTGGATTCACCAGTTGAGCCCTGACTTGAAGCCCATCCATGTTATAGGCACAGGTCCAATACTTGACAACCCAATGTGTCATGCTAGTGGCTGTTCTTCCTCTGATATAAAGACTACACGGATTGATAACGTGAACAAAATTCTAGTGATTGATCAAGAATCTGGGCGAGTGATAGCGTGCGGCTCGGTAGCGCAAGGTTCCTGTTCGAAATACAAGCTGGGAGACCTGTCGGCGAAGCCAGAGTTTGTTGCTATTAGTGTGGCAGCGAATGATGCAGATGCCTCTACTTACGCGTTTATTGGCCCCGAGAGGTATAACTCGTGGGACCGATCAAATGTACTGTATGTGGGAACAACATTTACTAATAATGGAGAGTACAGACACGACGTTCCTGCGATTTCTAGTCGCGACCTGATGACTCTCGATGTTGCGCAATTAACTTTCAACAAACAAAGTTCAATACAAATAGATGTGAAGTACAGAGATAACTTCCTAGTGCAGTATGTGTATGGTTTTAATGCTAGTGATTATGCATATTTTTTGATAATCCAAAAACATTCTCACCTTGCTGGTAATGAAGAATTGGGCTATGTATCCCGCTTAGCCCGTACTTGTGTAAACGATGACAACTACAACAGCTACACAGAAGTTACCCTAGAGTGTCATGTGCGAGAAGAAATGGTTAGTGGTAAGAGTGAAGTGGTCAATTATAACTTAGTTCAAGATGCTAAAATTGCTAAATCTGGTGCGAACTTAGCTGCACAGTTGGGTATTGAGACAGGTGACCCTGTACTTGTAGCAGCTTTTAGTCCTTCTAAAAGTATTTCTAATGAACCTATGTCTCAGTCAGCTATCTGTGTATTCTCATTGCAAGAGATAGAAATTAAGTTTAATGAGAATGTTCACATGTGTTTTAATGGTAGTACTAAAGCCCGCAATATGGGCTATATATCAGGTATGATTTCTGATGGAAAATGCCCCAGTGTTGGTTCAACGGGCAATATTCTTAATTTCTGTGAAGTAGGCCTTAAAATTAGTGGACTTTATCCAATCAAAACAATGTCTGTTATAAACTGGAATGATACTCTGATTACTTCTATTACAATGTCAGTGACTGGCTTGCATACTGTGGCATTTCTAGGTACTAATAATGGCATACTGAAGAAAGTTCTCATTGATGCTGATAAGGCTTTACAATATTCGAGTGAAGCTATTTTACCTGGTCAGAGGATACTCCCAGACACTACACTATCACCATATCAGAAAACACTTTATTTGTTGGCCCGAAATTCAATAGTGCAAATACCAACTGAAAGATGTGCAGAACATGGTAATTGTTCCTCTTGTTTAGAGTCAAATGATCCTCACTGTGGTTGGTGCTCCCTGGAGAAACGATGCACTGTTCAAAATATGTGTCAGAAAGGTACACAAAGTGCACCTAGATGGCTGTCTCAGTACATTGGCCAGCAATGCATTGATTTTGAACAAATTTTACCTGACAGAATATCAATGAATGAAGTCACAACAGTGCAGCTTATTATTAGGACTTTACCTGAACTGCCTTATGGTGCAAAATACAAGTGTGTCTTTGGAAATGCACCACCAATAGATGCTGCTGTTACCTCTAATGGTCTTGCATGCCCCACACCAGATGTAAAGCACAGACCTAAAATAACACAAAATCAAGACCATGTGTATGTTTCATTATCAGTGCATTCATCTGAAACTAATAAGGATTTTGTTTCCAGAAATTTTGCTTTCTATGATTGCTCAAAGCATACAACATGTCACTCTTGTATATTGAGTGAATGGGCCTGCAATTGGTGCATATATGATAACAGGTGCACACATGATACTTCTGTTTGTCAAAGAACCATAATCAGTGGTGAGAACAATCCTACAAAACTACTTAATCATGGCATTGGACACTGTCCCAGGATAAGGCAATACAAGAAACCAATTTTACTACCAAATAATGTACCTAAAGAGCTTGAACTTGAGGTGGAGAATCTGCCTCACTTACAACCAGGACACACAGGATTTCAGTGTATAGTGAGTATAGAATTAGCTAATATGATACTTCCAGCCAGAGTAGAGTCCAATCACTACATAGTATGTGACAAAACTACATATTCATATGAAGAAGATGTAGGAGAATACAATGTAAGTGTCAAAATTGTTTGGAATCATAAACATTACATAGATACAATCAACATTACATTGTACAAATGTGAAATTCTTGGCTCACACAGAGAACATGCAGATTGTTCTTTGTGTATAACTCGCAACTCTATCTACAAATGCACTTGGTGTGGGAATTCATGTTCCTATAGTGAAACATGCTTGGAAAACCCTGTCACAGAATGTCCTAAACCCCGAATAGACATGATAAAGCCATTGAGTGGGCCTATAGAAGGAGGAACCATTGTAACAATTGAAGGCAGCAATCTTGGTTTAAGAGTTGAAGAAGTATCTGGAAAAGTTCGCATTGGAGATGTTTTATGTGAAATCGTTGATTTTGAAGTTTCTGTAAGCATCACATGTAGAACAGGACCTTCTAATGGTTCTGCTGTGGCACCTGTAATTGTGGAAAATGATTCTGGCCATACAGAATCATCTGTTTTGTTTAGTTATAAAAATATTACACTTCAAGGCCTTTATCCGGCACTGGGGCCTGTTTCAGGTGGCACACAATTAGCAATTGGAGGGCAGCATTTGAACATTGGCTCATCTATCTCTGCTTACTTGGATGAACTGCCATGTTCTGTCAATACAACACAAACCTCAAACAGTAGATTAATATGCATTACTCCAAAGGCAAACATGCCCAGAGTGATTCACACCTTAACTGTGGCTATAGATCTTGCTAATCGCACATTGCATGGAGATTTATTTAATTACACAGCAGACCCTACAATCATGGAAATAAAGCCATTAAAAAGTTTTGTATCTGGAGGCAGAATGATAACAGTTCATGGCACAAACTTGCACACAATCCAGAAACCACTTATGAAACTGTATTATGGAAATGAAGTGCTACCTGTTAACCACACAGCTTGTACTGTACTCAATGAACATCAAATGGAGTGCCCAAGTCCTGCGGTGAATAAAAAATACTTTGACATCTTACAAGCTACTAAATCTCAAACTAGTACTCCTCAAATTGCAATGAAAGTTGGTTTTGTGCTAGACAATGTGGAAACTATGCATGAAAAACATTTTAACCCCCCTCGAACTCACATGGTTTTTGTTGAGGATCCTCATGTATATCAATTCCCTAATAAAGGAGTGAAATCTTATAAAGGAGATCCATTAGTAATAGAAGGAGAAAATTTAATAAGGGCAAGTGATGAATCTGATGTTGTTGTGACGATTGGAACACAGCCCTGTAACGTTACGAGCCTAACAATGCAACAACTTTTATGCACGCCACCTGAAATACAACCTGATAATACAGATGAAAATGGCCTTCAGATAATAGAGATCAATTTGCCTTTAGTGGTCGTAAAAGTTGGCAAAAATTTACGATTCCCCATTGGATATCTTCATTATGAATTACTTCGAAATTACAATTTCCCACCAGAAGTTATTGCAGGAATCGCTAGTGGAACATTTATTTTGGTTCTTGTATTTTTGATTGTATTAGTTATGTACCGACGTCGAAGTACAAAAGCAGAACGAGAATATAAAAGGATTCAAATCCAGATGGATACTTTAGAGAGCAATGTTAGATTAGAATGTAAACTGGCTTTTGCGGAGTTGCAAACTGATATGTCTGATTTGGCAGCAGATTTGGAGCATTCCGGTATACCAACACTCGATCACGTAAATTACGTTATGAAAGTATTTTTCCCGGGAGTATCAGACCACCCTATATTAAATGTCCAACGTCAATTTATTAATGCTCCTAGAACCAACTATGATGCAGCTATGATTCAATTTGAGCAACTTTTGAATAATAAATGTTTCCTCTTGTCATTTATAGACACATTAGAGTCACAAAAGTCGTTTAACATTCGGGACAAAGTGAATGTGGCTTCTCTGCTGATGATAATACTTATGGGCAAAATGGAATATGCAACCGATATTTTAAAATCACTTTTATTACGGCTTATTGATAAATCGATATGTAATAAACATCCACAACTAATGTTAAGAAGAACTGAAAGTGTTGTTGAAAAGATGTTAACCAATTGGATGGCTTTATGCATGTATTATTATCTCAAAGATTATGCGGGTTCTTCGTTGTTTTTGCTATTTAAAGCTATTAAACATCAAATCGAAAAGGGAGTTGTTGATGCAATCACTCATGAAGCTCGATATTCGTTATCTGAAGAAAAGCTTTTAAAGGAACAAATAGACCACCAGACAATAACACTGCATATAGTACAAGATGATTTTGATGAAAAAGTTCAATGTAAAGTTTTAGATTGTGATAGCGTATCACAAGTAAAGTCCAAAATATTAGATGCCCTGTTTAAAAATACTCCGTTTTCTATGAGGCCATCCGTCCATGAAGTTGATTTAGAGTGGCGACATGGGAGAGGAGGACATGTTACGCTTCAAGATGAAGATGTAACTACAAAAACAATAAATGGTTGGCGGAAATTGAATACGTTGGCTCATTACGGCGTTAAAGAATCCGCTGTAATGTCTTTGATATCTCGTCAAAACGATAGTTTCAATACTCCCTATAAAATACCGTGCAAGAATTGCACTGGAATATACTGCTCTAATTCCCACATACGAGTATATAACAGTGACATAACAGACCAAAATGTGCATTATTATCACTTGGTAAAGCCTATCGAATATCAACATATTATCAACAAGTCCTCAGAACACAGTCATAAAGCTATCCCAGAGATATTCCTTACTAGACTTTTGTCCACAAAAGGCACGGTACATAAGTTTGTTGATGATTTCTTTAGCACCATCCTCACCGTTAATGAAGTGTTGCCACCGGCAGTCAAATGGTTATTTGATCTTTTTGACGACGCGGCGCGGACCCATGGTATTCTGAATCCAGAAGTAGTCCATGCATGGAAGTCCAATAGTTTGCCTCTAAGGTTTTGGGTGAATCTAATAAAGAATCCAGATTTTATATTTGATATAAATAAAACAGCAACTGTTGACTCCTCATTATCAGTTATCGCTCAAACTTTTATGGACGCCTGTTCATTAACGGAACATCGATTATGTAAAGATTCCCCTTCTAACAAATTGTTGTTTGCAAAAGACTTGCCTACGTATAGGGACATGGTTATACGGTTTTATCAAGGTGTATCTCAATTACCTCAAGTGACAGACCAAGAGTTGAGTACTTCTATGCAACAACTCTCGGTAGAACAGTTAAATGAATTCGATACTCTTTCGGCCTTAAAAGAGTTGTATATCTATGTCAGTAAATATAGAGAACAAATTATATTAGGACTAGAAAACAAAATGCACTTAGCTCATAAATTAGATAATATAGCATGCACTATGGAAGGGGATCCTACATCTATATGCTGACTATATGACACCTCCAGTCACGATTTAATTGCATTTACGTAATTTATTTATATAATATCTACTTTGTAAAAAGAAGCTTTAATTTATTCTGAAAATACTCAGATCTAATAAAACTGATATGTAAAAAGACTGTAAAATATGTATCAGTTCCATTCTTGTTAGAAAGTATTGAAATATTTTTTACCGTGAATCATGATAAATACTTAATAGCTATGGACTTATTTTTTGTCGAAGTACGTATGTAATAAGTATTTAAGTATTTTTTGTAAGTATTAAGTGAAATTATTGTAACTATATTGGCATCTGTTAGTATGTGGGACTTTTTGAATGTTTTAGATTTTCTGCATTAAGTGTAACAAACAAGTAGATAACTTTATTATATTTAAAAATAAACTTCCTGTGAGCTATTTTTAAAAGTTTTATCAGGCTTTAAACTGTTTAAGTGGTACTACGTAATAAACACTACCAGAATAAATGATGGATAAAAGTGAACACATCCTTATATGAGACACGTTTCCGTTCATTTTGATAAAGAAATAATTTCAAGAAGTCCCATAATACTAAATTTTGAATATTTGTAATGCATTTACTCTCCCAGTGGCCATGCTATTTTTATAATTTTAATATAAAGTATTATTGCTCTCTTAAAAGCGACAGATATGATTTAATAAGAATGATATAGATCTGGCACTGAAATTATTTTTTAATGTAAATGTTCTTATTTGTATTTAAATTACTTAACTATTGATGTGTATTATGCTAAGATTTATGTGTAAAGAGAGATAAGAATTAGTTAAGGAAAATGTTGTGATATTTGTATTTGGAATATTGATAGAATTAATTTATCATGTTAAATATTTGCTTTTCTTTTCATTCATCCATTGATTGTTATTTAATAATTTAGTTAGGACTATTACTCAACAATATTAACAGACTACAGTATTTTGAAGGCTATTTATTATCTGTCATATTTTTCATAATTATTGCACAAGTGCAGTAATTTATAATATTTTGCGATACTCATTTTTTGTTGAATTATGTCGTGATCTCATTATGTTTTTGCTCAACTATCTTTTATATATTGTCAATTTTATATAAACAAAACCCCACTTCAATCTTTTCTATACTTAGTATATATATTTCACAAATGTTATGTAAAAATTGGCAGTAATTGTCGTAATAATATTCCATTTACAAAATATGTTTAAAATAGTATTAGTTAGTTATAACATGCTAGAATTTAAGACAGCGTAAATTCACCCGTCTTTGAAATTTTATATTATTGACTTAGAAATATACTTATTTATCAATCCTTTTGTAATGAATAATTTCAATATGAATGGGATAAAACAAAACAACTGCGTATTATTCATTTTAACGTTTATTACACATATAAATATAACATAAAACATTTTTAGGCAATTAAGACACAATTATACCGAAAGTCATCAAGCTACATGCTATTTCTAAACGATTATTTAAACTTAAGGAATAGGTATGTACTGTCAGTAAGTTTCATCACAATGATATTGTGACCGTGACATTGATCTTATTTGTTTTGATTTTTGTACTGTTTAATTCGATAATCGTAAATTGTAGCTAACTTGACAAATTTTACACATAGCGATTTCAATTCTATGAATCATTACATTGGGGGCTGTCTAATTAGCACCTAAGCTTTCGCAGCTGTTTAATAATAAATTATTTAAAACACCTTGTATGATGAAATTAGTCGTGTTGTAAAAAAGTTTAAATTGAAATACATGGCCCTACAATTAATCAGTTTCTAATCCACAACAACTTAATTGTAGTATGTTAACTGCTGTGTCAGCGAAAATGATTTCTTACAAAAATATATTGACAAGTATTTTTATACTTTCATCATTTTATCATGTTATCTAAAGAATCTCCAATTGGCGTAGACACACTTACACACACTTCGTTTTCTATATTTAGTCTACGTATTGAAAAAAGTACATAAAATGTTGTTCCAACCCTACTCGACGGTCTCTTTCAAGTCCTGTGCACTTACACATTCTGACTATCAAATGGAATTGTATGAAGTGTTATTCTAATTGTATATTTTTAAAAGCACTCTTTCATTCATCAATTTCCAAATTAATATTATATCACTTTCAAGCCCGCCAAACTTCCTCGACCACTGCTGCATACAAAAAACGATAAATATTCGTTCCAATCACAAGATTTCTAAAGCTTAATTAATTAACATCTTCCGCTTTGATACGTCAAGATACAATACCAACTGAAACTTAATAATGAGTACCTACTGAATATCCAAGTAATACACACACAGTTATATCTACCCGTAGTTATGTAATACATGATGTTGTGGCGGGCTCTCAAATATATGCTCTATTGCTGAGGCAGATCATGTTCGTCTCATACAACCAATTAAAGTGAGATCAATAGTTTCATCGGAATTTATAGGTAATATATTATAAACAAAATAGCGTCAAGGGTCGTGCAAATTATAGTAAATGGAAAAAGAAATGGTTATTACAGTTTTCTATATAATACGACATTATTTTTAGCAATATCTAAGACGATCAAGGCCATGAAATAATACGGTTAACTGCACTTATACTGTGTACGATTTATTTTCGGACGATTGCAGTTACAACATCGAATCCCTGGCAAACATATAGCTAATTATTAAAGCCGCACGCAGTACACAGCCACAACCATACAAATGGACGTAAGTATTATAAAGTCATTGTCAACATAATAACATATCATTTATAGGTACTAGTTGAATAGGCAGTAGATATTAAATTATAAGTGTATAGAACATTTTATAGGTAATAATGTTTTAAATGCATCGAATCCCATCTACTTTTTAGGAACATTGAAGGAATTCAATGCAAGGCTCCATAACTTTTGGTCCTGTCTAAACCATCTGCAAGTAACTTGGTGTCCAACCTTTAATTGTGCAAATCAGTATGTATTTGTACTATTTATATATTATTATATATGAACAAAATATTTTACGAATTAACAGAATATTATACATTATTTATGTTATAAACATATAATTATAATTCATGTACTCGTAACTTTGTAAAAAACGTGACTAATGATTCTCACTGCTATATATCAAACAACAACGTTACATAACATTATTGACTCGTCCGGAGTACCCCGGGGCTATTAAAACACAAGGCCCACTGCACTGCCATCATACATTTCCAGTTGCAACACAACTAAAATGCTAATTACATAAATAAAATAATTGGCTATAATATATCACAATGTCAAAAATTAACTTAGGCCCGTGTACATTCGAATAAGCTTTACGAAATAAGGCGTGGCGTACACTGTTTACACAAGCATAAAGGAGAAGACAATATAAATGCAAACGTTTTGTGCAAGCTACAAAAGCACGCATTAAGACGTGCGTTGCCATTTAATCATAAAGATACAAAAATACTGATATTAAAATAGTTACATACTAATGTTGTTATTTCTTCTATTTAAAAATCTTAACCTACTAGAATAGTATCTACGCCACGCCTGATCTCTTCAACTAGTCACAACATAACATTATAATTCACACACATTTTGACGTAAAGCCTAGAAAACATTTATAACGTGTTCAAAATAAATACATTTATAAAAAGCTATGTGCTGTTTACAATACAAAGTAAAGAAATTGCCTCTTAGGTCCTGCCTAATATCTTACTTAGGGCACATCAGGAACAACTCGTTCCCGTCTACTAGGCTTTGGTAAATACGGTATTGCCTTCTATATCAATATAAAAGCAACTATTCATTGGGACGTATAAAACGCAACGGAGAATCATCACCTCCAAATAGATGTACTTACAAAACAATTTAAGTACTTTATAAAAAGTCACTGCTGATGAAATGGACTGCAGTAAATTTATATTCGTTTTTCTAATAAATATATTAGACGTATAAGTATACCAAAGAGCTCTATGAGCCGCGATTTAATGTAGCTATGTTAGTATGCCGCCTGAGACGTTTTTTCTAAGGGATCGCGATAGACGATGGTGGCTGATTTGATGAGATCCGGTTCTTCATCGGAGGCGATGCAGTCGTTGGAGATGGCGACGTCCTTGTGCGAGCACTTGTTGTGCGCCATGAGCATGCCTCCCGCGAGCCCCACGAGCGCGCGGTCCAGCCAGTTCACGGGGTTCGCGTACACCAGCCCGCCCTCGTAGAAGCCCAGGTGGCCGCCGTGGGCCAGCTCTAGGTACATTGCCTTATCGTGCGAGCCTGGAACGATTAAATTTTACATTAAAAAAACTCGACAATTATTTGAATTGAATTTTGTCGCAAAATGGAAAGATAACCTCAGCCTGGTTTATAAACAAGCGTTTTTTCATCGTCGTTATCAGTAAATCTGTCACGCCAGTTAATCGTGTACATATTTTAACAAGGAAAGTTTTCGTGTTTATTTAATTTCATAGCAACCTAGTAAATAGTTGGGCTAGCTTGAGAAACCTTCACTATCAGGGTATATTTAATTGAACATGACCTTAGCTTAAGATAGCTAAGTTTTATGACCAGTGGTGTGTGTGTCTGGAGATTATTTTACAATACTTATTATTGTCAGTATAGCAATCAGGCTTAAATTCTTGAAGGTCCATTTATTCTTATAAATACTGTCAGTGCATTGAGGGTACCTATAACAGTTCAGGGGGAGTTAACGAATTAATTAAGGGCAAACCCTAAAGACTAGGTAAGTATAAGTAGTTAAAATACAAAACAAAATCGTCACAAAACAATTGTTAATGACACCGACAAAGAAATCGTACGATATTGCTAGATAAAGTAGATACCGATAATGATGAAATGCAGAGACCTTGAAAACCCAAAACTTCAGACAAGTATAAAGAGTTAATAATCAAGTTCTACTGGTTTTGTTCAGATACGTACAGTGATAATGACCTCAATTCTATGATGCAATACTATAAACTTGTACCGCATATGTTAACGTCGTGTTGACATACAAAAATTCATGGAAAATAACCCCTAAGAGAAGGAGGAATTGAGGAACTACAATAATAAAAAATAAGGGTAGCCCACCCAAAGTCAATGTTTATAAAATAATCACTATACGGACGTGTGACATACAGACCACAGGTAAAAACTAACGCCTTCATAAATAATTAATGTATTAAAACAAGCACGGTGACGTGTCTAAAGTCTAGACTGCCGCATATGGCTACGATGTTTGCCTATTAATATAATTCAACTTGAACACACTTTATTAATTCATGTTGGATATGAAAAATAATAATTAAAAGTTTTCGTACTTTTTTATAGATTGACATTTCGAAATGTCTTTATTTAGCTTGTGATGGTCAGACGACAGTCACTCCATATAAAATACACCCATCTCAGTATAATTTCGTAATAATAGTGCTCATTACTAAAATGGGTAGGCTGGTAATCAAAATGGTACTCACTGACAAATTCCCTTACGATGGGCAGTAAAGGCTCGGGCACTATGGGGTCATCGCGAGCGTTTATGAATATCATAGGCGTTTTAATATTTTTGAGGTAGAATGCTGACGAACTCCACTTGTAGAGGTCTGCCACAGATTCGAAGCCATATACTCTCCTGGAAAAAGCAAAATACGGTTGTATTTTTGGACCGTAGAATATTCGTATATGATGACAGGGAAGACTTTGATTACGGCTAGATATGGCTAGAATTCTTTCTTATTTAAGACTTAAGCGAAGCGATTGTTGTCGATGATCGCTAGTTCCGCTGGTATGTGTGATCTACAAGTGTGCCCTAAGAAAACCAAGTGGCAACCGTGCTAAGTCAAAGTTCAAATTGGCCAATGAGTGGGTAATGTCTAAGCGTAGGAGCATCACAATTACCTATTTACCGCAATTGATTCCTATGAATTGCACGAGACCACTAGTTACAGATACATTTACTATCCGCCAGTTCGCATGTTGGTCTTAAACTGTCATATTTGAACTAGCGACTTTAAAAAATATTCAACAACATTACATATTTCTTATTATTTAAATAAGACAAATATCTCGTATTTTGAACGCAAGTATCTTACCGCTAATGTGCTTTTCACTTGCACTTTCACTGCTTGAATTTATAAGGCCTCCAATTTCTAAAGAAGTACCTACTGATTACCGTAGATACTAATAAAACGCAATTAAGATTTGCATCTTAGCATCGCGCTTACAGTGAAAAGATCAGAGAGACGGGATCCTAAAAAGATTTCCAATGTAATTCTAATTCCCAACACATCAATCTATGGTTCATAGAGTAACAAAAAGTTTTACTACATGGTATATGAATACCACGAAGCAGACATGATCATAACATTATGAACTATAATATTTTAGGTGCCTAGGTATGTACTTGTCTAACAGGAACATAATAATGGCCTACACAAGGGATGACGAACCAATGGCACGCGACTACATACTTTGGTCACGCTGTTTTATTGTTCCCAATAAACGCTTGAGTTAAATTATTTCATGGCACGTCTATAGCATCTTTAAACATTTTTCGGACATCACATCACAACATCATTCAACATAAAGGTTCGCCATCCCTGGCCCACACCATCTTAAATATTTTCTAATGCAAGATAATGGACTCCTCATAAGTATTAGCTTTGTTGTTCAACTGAATCACAAATTAGTCGGGTGACGATATTAAAAAGTGTCTTACCTAGAGTAGGCCTCGTCGAGATCAGGCAGTGTGCCAGCAGACACGATCATCTTCTCGTCCAAACTAAACCTATTCTTCATTTCAGGGCTCAGCAGCATCCTCTTGTGTCGCGTGATGATGTTGCGGTAGTTGTCTGTCATTATGTACAGATAAAACCGTCTGAAGTTCTGCCATTGTAGGAGGTACACCATAGTACTACAAGAGAAAGGTTCAGTTTAAAAACTGGCGCTACAACAACTGCTGTTGACCTAAAATAACCTGTTGGCCACGATGATACAACATTGAATTTATCGTTTAAGTTATTAACATCTTTAACCACTATCTAACAGGCATGATGTATGTCGCTTAGTAACAGACTGCCTATAACTATAACTGTTCCACTGCAGGGCAAAGGCCTCTTCTCTTATAGAGAAGGAATGAGCATTGATCATCACGCTAGCTCACTGCGGGTTGGTATGTCGCTTAGATTAAGTAGATAATTAGGTAAACGATCTAGTTAGTATCTGTTGAAATCTCTATTCGAGAAAAGGACGGTACGGCCGTGCCGCTTTTTTGCTCGACTTGGCGGGGGCACTACCGTGCCCCAGATAAGAATAACATTTTTGGTCAATATAAAATATTAAGAATACTAAACTTTTCCAGAAAGTAAATAAAATTATTAATTTCATAAACGTTCCCTTTGAGTATCATGCCTAGGTACATGACTCGTTAAATACCTGAAACATTACTGTTTAGAGAGATCCGAATCGTTACAATCTAACAATGAGTTTTCGTATTCGATGAGTATTTATACTATTAGCTAACACAACTGAAGGTCAGGCCTAGTCATTTCATCTCAGGCTACAAATGTTTGGGTTTTCTATTATAAAACTATTAGTATGTAGCAGTCCGGGATTGGAAAATGCCGTAACAATTGAAGCAGCCTTGCCCTCTATTACACCGATTCCCAAAGTAGGTTCCGTAAAAAAGTTACCGGAGTTCCGTGAAATTTAATATTAAGTAGGTACAAATATTACTTTGAAATTGGGATTTGATCAAATGAAACATGACATCTGGAGTTTAAAAATTAAACTATTGTCAATATGCGATTCTTTTGTTTTAATTTATATTAGAAACTTCTAATACTGTGTACATATACAAAAAAATATATATTAAATTAGGTACAGTGTATTTATTTATTTGAATCCATTAGTGAGGTTTCATAAAGTAAAAGGTATATTGTGGGTGTTTCGTTATCCTAAAAGTTTGGGAACCCCTGCTCTATTACATGGGACTTACCATGTTTATTTTAAACTCAGTGTAAACTAAATTTGGGTGTATATTGGGAAACATGATACGCTTTTGGGAATACTACGGACGAGATTTAATTTTATTAATATGGTCGCAGACTATGTGCATGAATTCAACTCAAGGGAAATATTAATTTGTATGCTCTTCTTAAACGACACATAGCCGACTTCTATTAGTGTAATAACATTATGTTTCAGACAAAAGGTGAGGTTTAGCAGAGCGTTTTTCCCGCGCATAAGAAGGCAAGCTCAAGGAACATATATTAAACAGTTGTATTAAGTAAAGTTGCTTATGAAATTCTCTGGTACAGTTTTCCCTTTAACACGTAACCGATGCACGCACAGTAACAATGTGTTGTGTTTAATGTTACAATAATAACATTGTTTTATCTGGTGGTTAGTCAGTTTTTGCTTATTGGGGCTGTGCCCATCGCCTGTAAGCCAGCTATTTTAATACAAACAACTTCTCAATTATATTTCTCAAACGGATGCGTTTGTTTTGATAAACGTCGAACGACATTAGATTTTTAGAAGTATACGTTATATCATTAAAAATCAATATCGTGGCTCGTCTATGCAATGGTGAGTTCAACATCACAAGCGTCACAAGCGTTTTAACGTGGTCTATTCGATTATTCAGATTATTATGATAAAGGATAACACCACTGCCAATCTTTTTGGAAATCGCAAATGTGTTTGTATGATAAACACAAGAATATATGTACATTGTTGTACGTAGGTATAAAAAATTAAAACATTACTTTTGGCCGCATAAATATTATTGTCTTAGTTTTTGGGAAAAAAATCGGTAATACCTATTGCCCCCAAAATGAACATGAAAAATTTATAAGAGCTGGTATAAATATACAATGAGATGATCTTCAAAATGCTATCTAACCTACATAAAAATATTTAGGTTGTGGTAATTAAAATAATGATTGCATTATAAGATTGTATCAGCATTCTTTGTAATGAGTTGTTCTGCAAAAATAACATTATCTAGAAATTGCAATCGATGCGAGAAATAATTTATAAATCATGTACAATTCCTTAGGAAAACGAATATAATATAATAGGTACAGCTGTTAAAGTTTATAATGTTCCCATTTGTATGATAAGAGACCTTTGGCCACCAGAATGACAAGTCAGAAACTTAAACCTATTCGCGATCTCTTCTTGGATCAGATTTTAATAATTCCAAACTATTGGAAAACACACCAAAGTTGGAAGCAAATAAGAACCCCTTCTCTAATATTTAAAAGGGCTGGGTCTGGATCCATAGCGTAGGTACATGGAGTTCTAGTAGCTCCCATTCGTCTATTAGACGTTGTAAGCAGCGCACCTGCCCACTATCGTGGGCTGCTTGATACTAAGCAAAATCTTATACCTGCTTGATCTATTATCATAGTTCAAAACACCTTATATAACCCTCAAAGTAACAGAGAGAGGCCTTTCCTTAGAAGGGATTTTCAAAAAATTGCAATTAAGTAAAATGATAACAGTGTCTATAAAATAATGTTCTAGATAATAATTTGAGGGCTATCGACACCGTAGATAACCTCGGCCTCTGGAGGTTATCTTATTAAAGAAAAAATCTTATAATAAGAGATAAATATTTAAACAAAGATTAATTTGGTTTACTCACTCTATAGCATTGTATCCCTGGCATATTGATATCCCACCAATTATATTGGCGGGCCTCTTCCTGTCCTCTCCCAAGTATTTTGAAATTAAGTTGCCGCCAAGACTAAATCCGACTAGAATTAGTTTTGTGTTGGGATATCGCTCCATAAGGTTCTCTACCATATAATTGTAGTCGTCGGTGTGTCCTGGAATAAGGCTTTTGTTAATAATATACTAGAATGTTATATAGTAACTAATTTCACTTAGTAGGTACAAAGGGTTTGTTCATCATGTTGCTAGGTAGATAGGTAGGTAGGATACAACAGGCCCTCTTTTACAAACCTAGATACAAACTATAATATGAAATTTAATCTAGGCTAAAGGGTAGAGACCTGGTGACCTGCAATACAAGCCCTTAAAGCTTAGCTTAGGCACCGGTCTCCCACTATAATCTAAAGTTTAATGCTGTGATTTTAGTTGTATACTCTCTGTACCGTTTTGTGGTAAGAAGATAAATAAATTATTATTATCTTACTAATAAACGATACGTAAACATCCCTTAACGGAACACCTCGAACCGCCGCACTCAGAGACTTTAATAATTACATAAACTGTCACTAAGTAAGGATTTCAGAAAGGAAACCTTTACTTAGTGATAGTTTAAGAAATCATTATTCTCTGAGTTCGGCGGTTAAGGCTATTGACATCTCTATTCATTGACATGCAAACGATAGTAACACAAGCATACAAGCTACATCATATTATTTTCTCTCCATCGACATGCGGATATCTCTCAACAAAAAATCTCCTTAGCGTCAGAATAACATCACACTTAAATAATTTAAATATACGTATATTCTTTCTTCTTCTTCTTATCGTATTGTTGATGAACAACCTAGTGTCAGAGTTTAAACCGCCTGTAGGCCTCTGACATGGCTTTACACACTGTTGAAAAATCTCTCAGGTGTGCCGGTTTCCTCACGACTTCCTTCACCGTTTTTAGCAACTGATAACTAATTTATAGTACGCACATGAATTCGAAAAGATATTGGTGCGTGCCGGGGTTTGAACTTGCGACCTTTGACTTGGCAGTCCATCGGTCATACCACTCGGCTATCACTGCATTTTAAGAAGAAGAAGAAGATATACGTATATCATCATTTTAAATATTAAGTCGTAAATTAATGAATTAAGGTTAACGATCACTAAATTGCTTTTGTGTTAATGAACACGGTCAAGTAGTGTCATTAAATAAATAATACTCGTGTACTAATACTATAGAAAATAATAGTATTACATATCATATATGAGGCACATAAGCAGAAGTCTAAAATACACCTACATTTTGCCAGTTAAGTTATAGGTCCCAATGTAATAGGGGGCGAGCCTATTGCCATTAACCGGGCACAAAGCCAGACTCCTAGCTGCTACTGAGAATTACCTAATGGAAAGACCCAATAACACTTTGCACGACTTGGAAATTGAACCCAGGACGTCACGATCAGCAGTTCCACTATGCGACCACTAGATCAACATGGCAGTATATTATAATAGTATTAATTAACTATTATATAGTTACATAATACTTTGCATTCGGAATGTGTGGGTTACGACATTTCGGCTAAGTCATTACTCTCCTAGAACCTTAATCTTAAGTATTGTCGACCTCGTTAAGGTAAGTATGAATGATACCAACGTTTCTAACTTGGCTTGCTCCAATGTTACTATATGCAGCTTATTTATTACATGATTTGTATTTAGTTTAGGAATTGTAGTTTGGGTTTGTCGGCGTTATGAAAAATGGTGGAATAACGGGCTTCCAAAAATAGTTTTTCACTTTCTACCAATGTCGATATAGACATAGCTACTTCTTAAATCTTATTGAATAGTTTAAGGCAATAGTCGTTGGTTTAGGGGTCCTAACTAAACCATAACGTGGGTTTTTAACTTTTATATTATATTTATAAAATATTTTGTATATTGCGGCAATCTAAATTGTTTTTATGGACGTATGGACGGTAGTGATAATTTCAATTGTGTCTTGTTCAATTCATTACTTTAAACTTTAAAGTGATTTTAGGGTACTTTGAAAAGGACTTTGTAATAAAGTTTTATATTTTTCCTGAAAAGCTCACCTTTTAACAACGCGGAGGAACAAATATACATGTTTGCTATTTAATGTCAACTTTTAGGTTTAAAAAAATGATAAAAAAAGGATTTTTAAGTTCTTCGAGACGAGAGATTCAGTTTAGAATGTTTACCCACGCTTTATGTATAATGTTGATTTGTAGCCTAGTTTTACTAAGAACCATTTATTCATATTAGCTGCCGAATTGTGCAGACCACACAGTTTTTATTAAAATTTAAAACTATGATAAAAGCCAAAAAACGGAAAACCGCTATCTATTGCGGTTTCATATAGACATTTTTTTACAATTTATTGATATCAGGGTGTTTATAATTTTTGCATCCATTTTGTATGTGCACATTCATTGTATGGAAATGATATTACATATTTCCTACATGCGAAGAAACGAAACAACTAAAGCAGGAGAAGAAAACCCTGGTGATGAGCTAGGATTGACCAACTACGACAAGTGCGAAGTACCTACCTAATACTATGGTCTAACTCCAGAAGATTTTTTTGTAGTGCCAGCTGATATGCTGAAGTAACAGGAGTGGAGAAATCTGCATAAATGACTTTATACTGTATGCGCCATCTTCAGTTCACAATATATTTGTGATAATTAGTTTATACACACATTATAGTGTTGGCAGCTTAAAATAAAATAAAGATCACTTTAAATACTTTTAAATTTGACTTTTTTTCTTCTTATCGTATGGTTGATGAACGACCTGGTGTCAGAATTTAATGACTTCTTCATTAAATTCTGACACACACTAGACACAAGATATTAAAACAATAATGTAATCGAATGATATGTTGCCTTGAAAATATTTTTTAATTATTGATCGAAAGGGACTCAATAAAATGCTTCTTGCAATATTTCTCACAAGTCATACGTTTGCTGCAATTAAGTATGAGAAGTTGCAAGTGGTTTTGATTACACCTTTACAGCCTGGTAGTAGTTTAGTGTTATACTAGGCAGAGCCTATAATCTACCGACGGTATGTCAAGGAAATCAACGATTTACTTCGACGCTAATGCGTTTTTCCGTGTTCTGATTTCCGGGAAAGTCACGAACGTGGTTTGTTGCTTAGCATTAGGTACTATAATTCTCTCAATAACCCTAATGTGAGCAACAATATAGAACAGCCTGAATCAATGTGGCGCTTTCTTTAGTTTATAACAAGGACATTGCAATTGATAGATAGTAGCGTCGTGCATTATATACGGTAACACTGTCTCTTTATTATGTTCCCTTCGAGGTTATTTGGTCTACACGCTGTGAATATTATTCTGCAGTTATAGATCCGAGTGTAAACTTATAGTAAACGGCAATGACCTCGACGTGAAAGTGGCTAGCTTAAGATTATGTCGGTTTTATATTAGGTTTATTGTAGAATGGTTGTGATTTAACTCCGTTTATTAACTTTTATATTCTTTCATTCTGTTTGAAGTTGTGGGTATCACATTCCATAATGGGTCTAGCATAACTTCATTGCAACTGCAACCGAAAGAGCTCAATGATATAAGTAAAATTTAGGGAAAAGACTAGTGCTACATATGATTCATTTTTAATTTAAAAATATTTAATATCATAGCAACGAATATTAAAAAAGAGAACGTTTTTGTACTCGTTACAACCCAACTTATACCTGTAGGTAATCTGTCTACATAAATAATCTAAATCGTCTTAATATTTATCATGACGCGTGACGCAGCGGTTAAGTTTTTCTCTCAACAATGGTTATTCATCGGATTATGAGCGTCAAAAAGGAATTTACAGAAACAAGAATTCATTAAGAATTGTTGTATAATAGTGTAATCATTTCCAGCTACAATATAGAAATATTATTTTATTGCAGCTGCATTGCACATTTTGCAAAGAAATATATTTTGAAAGCTGGCTGTATGTCGGTCTAATATTAACTGACGTCTACACATTATTTAAGAAGTACACTTGCTAATTAACTAAGTATTTAGAACGGTTCCCCTCAAGCATATCCGTGCGTTTGCGCATCGGCGTAAACGCATTGTCGGCGTCGCCACATCGGCTCTCTCTCTAATATAGGAACACTAAAATTATCCTTGCTTACTGACTACCAACAGCAATATAATTTGATTTAAATCATTCTTGGAATACGACTATTAAATAAGCAACGCATTATGTAATAAATATTACATTGTATGTGCATTGTGGTACTGTTACAATCAAGGGCCATAAATCAGCCTCATTCTCGCGGAAAGTAATAGGTAAGTGCACACTATAGCGAGCAAATGCGAACGTTACGCGTACAGATTGCAATTTTTATTGTTATTTGAAAAGTGCAAGGTTATTTCAATAGCATCAACTATGGTGGTTCTATGGTCGGACCAGTCATTTTAGTATATTTTGTTAAATCAGATCGGCAGCTTGCCGATGTGATTAGTCACATAGATCAATTATGAATTTCGTCCACGTTCTTTATTTTTATGACCATGCCGAATGAATATATAAAACTGATGCAAAATTCTGTGTCTTTCCTTATTCTCAGAGGACATGCCTAATTCAGCAAGACTATGATTGTTAGGACTTGTGAGATGTGAATTCGAGAAAGACGAAAATTTAAGCGAGTCTTGTAAGTTATTATAGTAAAATTCTTTTAAGACCTACAAAAAAAGGCCTATCGCGTTGCAATATTCTAGAATAACTTTTTGTGGGTATTCAATTTGTTAGACAGTCTGTCTCCTCAAGGTCAGCTTCATCGATACTCAAACATTAATTTAAAGTAGTTTCAACAGTTTACACAGAAGTAAATACACTAACTTTGTGGAAGTATCTATAAGGAAGTTTAATCCCACCTCAGTCCTTTGCTGGGCAAAATACTCTTCAAAATGTGTCTAAACTGACAAATAGGTTTATCACTCCAATAAATCTTACCGTACGAAAAGATCCGACTGCCTGTGACTGGCACGCTGTTTAGAGCTCCTATGTGGTTTAATACAGCGCACCGGTAACCGTGGCATTGAGAGTAGTGCACGTACGTCCGGATGTATACGCTCTCCGAGGTGTTGCCGATGCCGGGACAAATAGCCACCGTCACGTCATCTATGAAAAAAATACACTTTGAATACTAATGTACTTCGATACAAAAATGTTTTGAATACACGTGACCAGGTGTCTGGAGAAGGGTGATTAGCTATGGACGTCTACCTATTTATATAACAACTGTCTAAGTATAAATTAATATATACATTTTGTAAGTACCTATGTATATGTAGGTATAGGTACCGGATAATAGTCCTTGAGAAATTTTAGCTCAGAATTTAAACACGACGTCTATTGTATTGGAAATTGTTTAATGTGGATAAGTTAAGGTGAGAAAGAATAGGCTAGTGAATTATAATATCGTTTATTTCCTGTTAATTAGCTTCATAGTTTTGGTTTACACATTCTATTCGATTTCTATTCGTCAAACATTTTGCCACTTGTCGAGGGGGGCAGGGCTCTCACAACAGTTAAAAACATTATGCAAACATGTGCGTGTGCTTTTAATGGAAATAATTACTACAAAATGTAAGTATATAAATAATGAAAAAAGTTTGTATCGTCGCATCCTTATCACATAGGTTTTTTCCTTAGCGCAAACTGTTATCAACATATTATGTACGTTACTCATAATACAGTCAATGACTTTTTACCATGAGAACAGAAAAAGGCTTTATGAATCGACATGTAATTGCGGAGTAAATTGAATCCTAAGCTTTGTCAAGGTCGGTCAATAAACACTTACGTAAGTATTGGTGCCAACTGGAAGCCACATTTAGCAATCAGTCATTCATTTTTCACATCCAGTGGATGTACAGAATTGATGCTAGGTTCTAGTTCTCCATACGGCGATTACATCAACCGATTTCCGTCAGATTTAGATACCTTACAATATTTGCTGACCGACAAGAAATTGATTCATACAATTATTTTATAACGTCCGCATAGCGACGGCATATCTAAACAGTCGCATTCGGTGTCTTGCATATATTTTATTTGTATTATATACATCGATCATCCATAAGACTACATAAGAACTGATTTATGGTTTCAATGATAACTGATACCTAACTCATAAGTAGGTACCTAATAAGATAGTAAAAGGATAGCATACTAGATTCAACCAGATATCTATAAGTACTTGCAGGCGTGATGACTGGTCTTGATCTATCGTCATACCACAATGACGTGTTTCATATATTTATGATATTATGCATATGTAAACTTGGACATTCATCAAATTACCATTGTGTAACTTATAAGGAAATAGGTACATGACTTTACGCCACTGCAATCTTCGATGAGCATTGTCTATGCGTTTGTGCTCTCATAACTGTTAGTTTGTGTGAATGTTTGCATTTTGTTTTGCTCTCTGATAGTACCTATATCATCAAGCTCGTATTCCTCGAAGGGACTTCTACTTTGTCTGGACACTTTGGATAGTAATAGATATAAGCCCCGCGGAATAAAGAAAAATGCAATGACTATTTCCGGGCAAAATGCCGATTTAGTAATTAAGTTCTTAGAATGGCCGTCTGAATTTTAACGATCGATCCTACTACCCCTCTGGGCGACCAAGATATTTTATCGGTTAGAAATATGTAGTACTAAATAATAAGTAGGTAAGTAATAATTCTGTCTAAGAAATTCTCGGAATTGCTAAATATATTCCAATGAACTTTATTAAGATGTCACAAAAACTACAAAAACTACCTACTTAATTGAGTCTATACTTCTATAGTTTTTTATTTTGTTTTGCACTATTGACTGACTTGATAAACTTCCGGCATGAGATAAGACGATAGAGCTTCACGTTTTGCAAACATGAGTAACCAGATAAATAAATTGATACATCACGACAGGTTTTAATGGTCTCATATATAATGACGTCGCATGTGCGATATTATCTCATAGGACCAAAAACGGATACGCATTTACCACTGATATGAATAATGATATTACAGCACGGCTTATTCGTCTGATGCAATATGATTTCAACGTGTGCTTAAAATTTGTATAATCCAAGTTCGGGACAGTTTAGAATTTGACGATAAACAAATTGGACAAGGTAATGAACAGTGAACAATACCGCATGTTGCAAGTGATGAACCAATCGATTGAATGGGTCGCAAGCCGCGGCTATTATTCCTAATGGTAACCTTGCGTCGTGTGTTGATATTTACTGTTTTCTTCACAATAAGTATTGTTGTGACGGAGAGATCAGGTCAGAAGTCGGGAATTTTATTGTTATTGATACACCTAGGTCTGTAAGCCCTCAAACAAATATACATATATATATATACAAACTTCATCATCATTATTCGAAGCCCGACTGCACATACCATCTTCCATGGACTCAATCCAAGTACAATTTACAACCTATAATAGCTATAGACACCATTGAAGAGGAAAAGTTATTATCCAGATGGTATGGTAAGGTAATATACAATTATATAGCTGGGAAACACAGCTAGGGCCTTATGAATGACAAAATGATGAAAAATAGAATGAATAGGTACCTAGTCTTCCATTTGATCTATCTTAATTGGATGTTTATTATAAAACAATTTTAGAGATGAGTAACATAATTTTCCTTACTGACCAAACGACAGGAAAGGAAATCAGACGTCCTGCGTATAAACCTATACAATCAAAACAAGCTGCAGTTATTCCGTAAAATATGTTTTTAACAGTACCACAAATAGTTACCTTCATGCTCGTTTCCAACGGGCTCATACAGGTCGTAGGTGAGGGTGGACTTGTCAGGCAACACCAGTGATACCCTGCCACCAATAGGCCAGGGGCAACGGACACGTCCGATTAAACTGTGCAGTATCGTCTGGACGTGTCCACTGAAGCCCCATAATCGAGTCGGTATGTATCTGTAACGAAAAAGTACGGTTGAAAATCTGTCGAAGTATTGATTATTACTTATCTCCAAATTCTCTGGTGCCTATAGCAGAGTGCGCCTTTGTTTATTGATATGCAGCTGAATAACCTGACTAATTAGTTACTTATTTATGTTACCGGTCTTCATCATCTAAACTTGACTTCTACATATTATCTACTTCAAATGATAATTCGATTCAACTAAAATAATCAAACCAATAAATGTTACCTAGAATAACAGTCTTGAAATAGTGAAGTTCAATGTCAAATATTGTAGTAAGAAATTTATTTAATGCCTTTGAAGTTATCAAGATGTAAATCATAATATGCATGAAAAATAGGTGAAGGTCTAAATACTAATCATACTATGGTTAAAGGGCTTTATAGGTACTTCTTATGATTCATAATCTATGTAAGTTTTATTTAGTATAAAGGATGTCAAACAAACAGTATAAACTTGAGACATATTAACTTTGTACTCCTGTAATTATGAGATACAATCATGATAAATAATTTTACCATATGAGAATTAGTATTTAACATGAAGAATAATGTAACCATTTTGATGAAGCAATTGTGATTTCAAGGTCGCGCCTGTGGATGAGTCAAGATTGTTTTAAATAGCTGTTGACATCAGGGTTAATTAGTTAAAGACAATAAAATGTATGTGTAGTGTATTATGAATTCATAAATCATTTATTATATTACATTTAAATTTGTAAGCATCCAGTAAGATAATGTAAATACATCAATTGAGGAATAGTAAATATCATTAATAATGTATCTTGTTCTTCTTAGACATGTAGTACCTACTTCTTTGATATTAGCTAGCCTTTATCAACATCATATGAGGCTTGATTATTATTTGGATTATTCTACTAAAATAAAAAGCAACAAATTGTTTAAAAATAGGTTGCATAAAAATTAAGTGGCATTTGGCCTAATTATACACAGTACAAATACAAACATGACAAATAAATAGGTACCAGAAATTAGGTAGACAATATTAAATATTCAACAGTTATTCAATGAACTGTTGAAACTACAACTACAAATTGGAATGTTTGTAAATAACAACAGATATGTAATCTTATTCAACATGAACAGGATTATTGCAAAATAAACTTTGTAAGTCAGTATCCAGGGTTAACTACATCAGATATGTCTGTCTATGATGATGATGGGTGTCTATTTGATTTAGACCATATAGTTCCAATGCTCCAAACCTATGTGATATCTTATTATTGGTTATTTTGTATTTTGAATTATTACTTTGGTAGGTTTTTAGTGGCAGTAAAGACTGATACAAATATGTATTCTTAAGTTTATATAAAATACTGAGATTTAGCCATATCACATTGGACTAAAACTGGCCTTAACCCAGTTTAGAATTTTCAGGCTGATAATGGTACTTCTAATTATCTAGTTACATTTTCCTTCTTATTAACCACTTGATGTATTGATACAATACAAGATATAAAATGTTACAAGTGTTAGATACAGATCACATGCTATGCAGTCATCTATGACTCATGGGTAAATGAAAATATTAATAATATTGACAGGCATATAAAGCTAACCAGTTTGCTTAATCTAAAGCTAGATATGAATATAAAAAAGTTTAAATATAACTTTAGTCATATTCTTACTGCTTGTAAGAAAAAGTTTTTGTTTTCTAATAAAGTGATGATGTTATTAGGCCAACAGACATGAATACAGATTCAACTATTCTCTAAATGTGTTTTGTGTTAGAAGCTTTTAAGCAGTTAGAAAACCCAGCCAGTTTGCCCCAATTACCTCATCTAAATTACAAATATTTAAGTCTATTATGTTAAGTCGAATCTAGCACCAAATTTTTATCTCACATCTACATCAATTAGGACCTATACTTTATAACTAATAAAATGGATAACATATCACTATTTTTGTTCTAATCCTACTATTTAATCCTAAGTATAAAGTTCGTTCTAATTTAAACAGTATTTATTAAGATAAATCGTAGCACAGAATTTACGACTTCGGTGATAATGACATCATCGAACGAGTATTTGGAAGCACATGAACATGGACATGTTAAGACCCCGATATTTAAATGAATAAACTAAAATTTTATTTACAATACTTACGGTTCATTTAGAAATGGTGATATAAATAATATGTTTTCAATAAAACTTCTGTCTCTTCCATAGATTACAGGTTTTTGTGGCTGGCTGTTAACATTTAATATTCGGAAAAGTACACACAGGATGACCGCGATAACAGCTAAAAGAACCGTCGACATTTTAAGGAAAATCAATCAGATCACAGCGTTCAACGTTAGAAAGAAAATTTTACATAATAACGAGAGAATAGTATTCCTCATAAGGAGAGGAAATAATAAACATCCACCCGCCGCACGACACACCAGACTAAAAAAAAATCACTATCAACATCTCACGAGTTCTAGAACCACTTTTAAACTTAGTATTATTGGCTGGAAGTTTAACTGTCATTTTCTGATTGGCTGATATGTAGAGTTATAATATTCCTATTGGTAATCTTAATGTCATTGTTTCGCTAGATGACCAATGAAAAAATAACATCATTTATCGTTTTTAAATAGAGATGAGGACGCTGCGTTACAAAATAATATGAATTCATCATCGAAAATCGGCATTCAAGTAACGTTAGAGACCTTATATAGTTTTTAATAGAATAAATAGGATATTACACCAATGATGAAAAAATATATATTCTACTTATTTCTCTATGATTACACTCACGTACTAGAGTTAAGAGGGATGCGCCGTCGATAGGCGCGAAATTCAATTTTTGTGTGTTAGGCCTAGGCCGCACTACGGTTACAGGTGGACACAAGGAAATCAAGGCAAGCGGCCGCACAATTGCGGTTTTTTCCCGCGCGGCCGTAATATGTAAAAAAGTTACGGACCAGTGATGTGTCAGTTACTGGTTACAGACATGGACATAGGCTCGCCCCCTATTACATAGGGACTTACAACATAACTGGCGAAATGTGGGTGTACTATATGTTCACCTCTGCCTACCCCTTCGGGGAATACAGGCGTGATGTTATGTTTATGTTAACCACTAAGCATCACGTTAGCTAAAATAATTCGTTTTAAGCTAACTGATATTTGGTACTTGTAGGTTTCACACCCCACAATAGGGTTTGGAATGATAACAGCTTTATACCGCCTTACAAAAATACCGGTATATAGTATACGCGATATATAAAACGCTACATGCTTGGCCTCCAAGTAAATAAAACAGACCTCACATCTTTTTTGTGAAGTGTATTTTGTATTAAATACCGCATACGCGGTATTTAATACAAAATACACTGGTACACCCATACGGGTATCGCGTCCTTATAAATTCTTATTTAGGTAAATCTTGATTTAAGATACAATAAAAGATAAATCTTAGAAGAACATAATTTTTATTAGAGAAAAAATGTTCATGAGCATAAAATAACTAATTACCAATAAATAACAATGTACGATAATACCGTGAAATGAACGCAAATCGCAAGAAGTAATCCTAAAAATAAACACAAAGAGAAGTCATATAGTTGTTGGTAGTTTTAAAAAACATATGCAAATATACCAATTCAACTTGTCTTAAACAACTATTCATTTGAACACTGTAATAAATTATTGCGTACCGTGATTGGATTGCGAAATTCTTAAACTAAGTACACTATACGGTATTACAATTCTTTAATACGTTTCTATATGCCCCAATAGTGTTCTTCTAAAACTTCCATGAAACGTCTAATAATCTAGACTGTATCTAGGCTCTTGTGACATGTATACATAGAACTTTTCAACATTTATCCATAATACGATATAAGCTAAAATATACAGATATACATTTGTGATTCAAACAAAGTGAGCAACACTTGTATTTTTTATTATCTATATAATATCTATGAATATATAATTGTAACATATAGCATCTGTAAGTCATCATGTAAGGCATTGCTATGTGAATGAACTAGGCTTTGCTGGAACAGCGTTGTCAACTATCTAAATATAAATCAGTTATTTGTTGATAATCAGTTATTTTCGTTATAATAATATTCTTATTACAACAATTGTACACTAAACCCAATACGCAATAAAAAGGTCCATAGTTATATTACTGGGACAGTAAAACAAGAGATCAGAAGGAGATTATATGGACAATTTACATTTTGTTTGGATACATATTACAAGAAAATCTTAAATTAGCAAAAAGCTATTTCTCAATTTGTAAAAGATTCTTATAAAAATATTATAGACAACTATAAATATATTGCATAACTTAGTGTCATATTAGTGTACACGCCATAATGAAAAACTTAAATATAACAAGTAATGTTCTAGAAATACCTAAGAGTCCACCCGATGTTCAACCCATCAGCCTTCTCGTATCAATAAATATCTGTACATACTCTTAATTATAAACATTATAAATAGATGGGATATCAGATGGTGCAAGTATTTTAATTACTATGCCAATACTAAGCTGTTGCAGACAAACTACATACAAAATAAAGTCACGAAATGGTAAAATAACACTAAAATTAATATAACAGTAGCATAAAATTAAATTGTGATGATATCCTAATACTAAAATATAATGGCAAAAATGAAATCATCAGCTCAGCGACTACTCTCATGTACTCTTAACAACAACTACTTTTGTATCAAATAAATGTTAACAAATGCTACGGAGTTACATGTTATATTTCGATAAACTTTAAAATATGAATTCGTAAAGTTATTTTAAATCTGAAATAAAATATGTACGACCTAAAGAAATATTTATATTGCGCAGTGTACATGTTATCACCTGTATAATTAAAATATGTAGTATAATGTTCAACGTATGATGTGTAAATATATTATTTGTTGTTTGAATAATAATTAACATTTTAACAAGATAACCCAACATGCATCACCATTAATCATCATACGTCGAAAAATAGCTTTTGGACAGGTTGTTACAAATCTGCCTTGTAGACAGGAATGGTTTTGAAGTATGAGACTGTTTGCTTACGATGTTTCTATACTAATCGCAAAGTATCACATTCGAGTCCTGCGATGATGAATGATAAGGTATAGCTGTCTTTAGCGCGACTTAGATCCCAACTAACTTAAAGCTTCCCATTAGAATCTGCAAAAGCAACATCTGTTTGTTTGTGACGTACAAAATATTGTCAATATTCGTACAAGGATTATAAAATAAATATTTATGATTATTGATACATTCAAACAGATAGCACCACCATTCCTAACAACCATTTACTTTGTTCACACCTAACACCACAATCCTGGATTTACTCAATATCAATCTATTTAGCTAAGCTGAACTAAAAGGTATAAATATGTTTAGGGCTGTAGCTAAATTCGATCTATATAAAAAGTTCGTCGTAAGGTTAATGCTAGCAAGATACCACCGGCCTCGCGAGTCGGGCCGTGTTGAAACCAAGGGTGTGTCAGCGTATGAGACAGGTGAGACACAGCTCGGCCGAGCCGATGCAGTCGTCGTGGCAGAAGGCGCCGCACTTCTTGCACAGGATCATGGCGCGCAGGTTGCACACGCATGCGTCGTCCGCGCCCACGCTGCGGCACCGCGCCACACTCTGACGACACACACATCATATACATCACATCATGATAACTAAGTATGCAAATTTAGCAGTTACTAAATTATTTTAATGCTATTTGAAAATTTCCGAGCTTATTTAAATGCTTTTCCTAAAGACGACTCATAGGAAAAATAACAATAAATACGAACCACATTAGTATTCTGGTTAGAAGGTGGGGCACTAGACGCCCGAGGTGCCACGTTAGGAGTCCTCTGCACGAGGATGTACTGGCCTACATTGTTAGACCGATTTTCATTCATCTGGAATAATATTAACAAACATATCAGAACTTGCCTTTGGGTTAATAGGTATTCAGTAATGGAAGCAGTATGTACCACACAAATACATCAATCATAACTTTAAAAATGTCAACAGCATAGAAAACAAACCTATAGTGGAACTTTTAGTAACCGGTACGGTTACAGTTTAATTTGGTATAGTTATATTTAAATTAAAAATTGCCTAGAAGCCTTTGCAAGTGACAATACTTTTATTATCGATTACCACAACCTAGGTGCACTTACCACCTGCATATCTTAATATGCCATGAGCTAATATTATTGTATATATCATATCAAAATAATAAAAAGCCCAAATATTTATAGTGTCACACTTAGTACTTATGAATCTACCTCGTTATGAGGCATGACGGACACGGGCAGCTGCCGGACGAGCACGGGCGGCGGGGGGCGCACGGAGCGCGGGGGGCGCGTGAGCAGAGCGGGCGGCGGCCGCAGCTGGCCGCGCAGTGCCTCGCGGTTGGGGCTGTTCTGGATCGCCGCCTGGCAGATCTGGTAACTACGCTCCAAGTTCACCGTACCCGGGGGCACTTTGTTGGAACATCTACTCCTAAAAGAAAATTAAATATGACTAAGACCATACATGAAAATCTATAGCATATTATCGGTATGTCGTCGCTGCCAGTTAAATGTAGCAATTAATTCCTTCAGTTTACAATTTTGTTGTTTTAAACTGTTTACAATGTTTACAACAGACATAAAACTATGGTAGTCAAAAATATCAAATGCTTAGTTAGTTAACATTAAAAAAGAACAGGATATAAAGTAGCAACAGTAATAGATAATTAATGATGTGACCTATACATACCTGTTGGATTCTTTCCCTAATTTAGACTTTTTCCCAAGGGGCCTCATACTCTGTGTCATGGTTGTTGAATTAACTGGTAGGTTTGTCACAGCGGTGCTGGATACTAAACTAGTTGCTGCCTCTAAATCTTGTTTTACAGATAAGTCCTTTATTGACTGACAACTCTCCGATGAGTTGGATGACTCCATATTAAAATTAGCATCCCTATCTTCTTTATACATGCAATTTTCATCATTCATATTAATATCCTCCATGCTGGTTTTTGAATCTTCACTTATATATTTAGCACTTTCAGTACTTAAATTTGAAAATGGATGTAGTGTCATGACATTCTCATTGTTAGTCCAGTCGCGTTCATTTTTCCATGATACTGCTGACGCTTTTGGTTTAGCTGCATCCTTCATGTTATCATCAGGATAAGACACAATCTGTAATGCAATGCAAAGTTTACATTATATCTTACCGAAACCACCATTATTATAATATATAGGCAAGTACTTACAGATGTATTTGTCACTTCCATCATAGGTATTGAGGAGTTTTGTGTCAAAGGCATTGTAACAACAGCAGTAACATCTAAAATTTATAAATATATGTTTGTATAGGCAAGATAAATGTTAAAACTCATTATGTCAAATAAATTGTGTATGTACCCTCACACATGTTATTTACAATTACAGGTATACTCACTAGCTTCACTCATATATGATGATAACTCCATCAAATTAGGATGTGATGAGTATTTTACATCCTCATTTTCTGTAAACACAATAAACATTAGTAAATAACGAAAATGAAATCATCTAGGACTAAAATCTTGTAACTTTGTCATAAGTAATATAAATAAAACTCATACAATATACTTACGAGGTGTTAGTATTGAGAGGCTTGTCTCCAATATAAATGATTCAGCATCTTTAAAATGTTCATCATAATAATTTTGAGTCATATTCGGAGGTGGGCTTTCTTTTTCACACTTTTCAGGACCATTCATAACATCACTTTTTAAATGAACCTGTTCTTCAGGCTGTAGCACTTGGCAATCTACCTCTTGATTAAAGCCCTGACAAACATCCTGCTCAATAATGACTTGTTTGCAATTCTCTGGTGACTCTACATTATCTTCTAACTTAACACATTCTTGATTCATTTCTTGATATGGCTCCGATACATATTCCTCTCGGGTTTCATGTGTTAATGAATGTTGAACCAAATCCTTTTCATTTTCTGGGGTTTCCTCTACTTCTGCCACCACAACATCATATGGTATTGAGTCTGTTGTCCCTGTGGGCTCACTTACAGCCATGTTGTTTACATTCATATCTATCTTTAAACTGGACACTGGAGATTCACTTCTTTCATCATATTCATAGACAGAAGCAGTGGCTTTACTGTCTTCACTATTTGTATCACCATGATCTTGCCCAGAATATTGAAGTTCATCATTAGGACAAACTTGCTCATTAGTATAATTTACTTCAACATCTGAATAATTATTTCCAATATCTGCATTATGTACTAAAAAGTTTGTTTTATGTACTTCAAAGTCATCCTCGAATTTTATTCTCTTTGCCATAGCATATTCAACATTTTCGTTACTTGACCTTTTGGAGGAGTCATGTAAATTGCTATCCTCTTCACAATCTTTTGAAGTACTGGACTCTTCTATAGTTACTACACTGATATCCAATTCTTGCTTAACATCATTACGGTCAGATTCCACATCTGGCAGTAGAAGTGGATCAACAGGTGTTGTGGATAGTGAGTCATCCATTCTCTGTGTAGAAGATGAATCTGAGAAACTGAAGTCCACTGGATATTCATCATAGTTAGGATGATTGCTACTTTTAGTATGTTTCAAAGGCAATAAATCTGGCACTGGTGCAGACTGTTTAGTGCAAAGAGTACCAGCTTCTTCTACAACTTCATCAGCCTTTGCTGAAGATCTTGTTACTGCACCAACTGAACGCATTCTTTTACTGGTACTTGACTTACTCTTTTTAATTTTTGGAACAGTACTGCTACTTGTTATTGAAGCTGTGGGTCTCAATTTTATAGTTGTCTTAAGAGAAGGTCGATCTGAATTTATATTCAATGAAGATTTTTCTCTTCTTGACTTTTCTCCCCAAATAGGTTCAAAATGTTTTAATTTCCATGGATCTATTTTACTTTTTTCTTTTTCAGCTTCAGTCTTCATTCTTTGTTGGTTTTCTGGTGTTAATTCTCCACCAGAAAGGCTGTCTTGCCATTGTAAACAGGCACGAGCAAAAAATTCATTGTTCAGACTAGATGAATTTAAGCGGCCAGAAGGACTTAATCTATCCACACTAGGAAGTAGCTGCCCCAGCTTGTATTGATATAAAGGAGGAAGGAGTGAAAAAGTATGTTTATTTAGTAATGCTCTAATATTTGTATTTACTAATATTGAGTCTGGTGTCTCTAAATCAATGCAACCTTCTCTTGTTTGTTGTAATTGAGCTGCTGTTGATAACTTTTTACCACTGCGCTTTCGAGGTTTCATACAAAACCCTGGAATGCTAGCCAATACTTCTCGCATAGTAGATGGTCTGTTGGTGTTAGAATTTGATTCAGTGTAGGATGTTGCTGCTGTCCATTCTCTGTTCTCAGGAGGGGGTGGTGGTGGCAAAGGTTTTACTATTATTCTAGGTAAAGGTCGCGAGTGATTTGAATTCTTCTTCCTCCTCTTTGATTGCTTTCTTGAGGAGTGCTTACTTGATTTTTCACCATCTTCGGGAATGCGTATGATTGAGTACTGGTCGTTTTTGCATGGCGTGTATTTACTGTCAGTTGAGTTATCTGAATATTCCATTTCGTTGTCTATTTTGTCAGCAGGCGATACGTCTAATTCCATTGTTAAGTTATGGCGTGTGTAAATAGCAAATTTTGAAATGAGAGAGATAAATTGTTGCCGATAGTAATCACTATTTCAACCCATCATGCGCTCCTTCACGGTATAAAAAGTGCTTTTTCTTTACAATAAAAACAATACAAAAATTAATCATCACTTATTTGTTAATGCAATATTCAATAGCATGACAATATTCATACACAATACAAATCTTTTTTTCTCAAGAATAGTAGGCTGGAGAGCAAAACGCAAAATGTCACAACAACGCAGAAAATGGATTCCCTCACAGATATAATTAAGTTTATACAGTTTAGTATGTTACTGTTGCAATAATTTTAATTTGCTATAATATACTATATTTTTTTAATCATAAAATAATAATTTATCAATAATTATGATTCAAGTTATTTGTCTTATCTTAGGAAGTCTGAACATTATATTTAATATTTATAGGTACTTATTATTTACACGTTTTTATTTGGCAACAAAACTTTTAAATTAACTTTACCATGGTTTTACAATTAGAATGAATTAGATAACATTGGTTTTAGCACGTAAATTTTAAAATAATTATTATAATCAAGATCATATCATAGTCATCTATAGCACAGTCTATAGTTATAGCATAGCTCTACATAATTTAATTAAAGCCAAAAGACAAGAAGCATGGTTTAAATAAAAACAATAAAACCATAGTTCGTCTTCGTTTCGCCGCGATGCTTTGCCTTCTTTGATCGCACTTCCGTGGACGCCATCTTGTTTTATTTCAGATGAATGGCGTTGTTCGTTGTGTTGAATAAAGTGGTACTTGTGTTAATAAAAAATAATTATTTTCTTGTCTAAATAATAGTATATTACTTTTTAAATACTTAATTACAAGTAGTCATGGGCCGAGGAAGGTAAATATAAAGCCGTTTAACAGCAGCACATTGGACATTTTCTCAGAGGTATTTTTTTCATTTGAATATTTTACATCCTATAGAGATCGTAGTCGTGATAGGCGGCGCAGCCGTACAAGGAGCAGGAGTAGGAGTCGTAGCCGAAGTCCCCGTTATGGTCTTGGATCAGGAGGAGGTGGAGGCGGCGGTGGTGGCGGCGGAGGCGGCGGCGGCGGCGGTGGAGGCGGTTATGGCGGCGGTGGGCGTCGAAGTAATCCTGGGGCTAGTTTGCGTAAACCTAAGTGGGACCTAAGCAGACTTAAACCGTTCAAGAAAGATTTCTACGTGCCTCATCCCGAAGTAGAAAGTAGATCCGAATCGGATGTGGAAGCTTGGAGAAGTGACAATGAAATAACACTGAAAGGGCGCAATATACCTAAACCGACTATGACGTTCGACGAAGCGGGTTTCCCAGATTATGTTATGGATGAAATTGATAAAATGGGATTTTCTAAACCTACGCCAATTCAAGCTCAGGGTTGGCCCATTGCATTAAGTGGGCATGATATGGTCGGAATCGCATCTACAGGTTCAGGAAAAACCCTTTCTTATATTTTACCTGCAATTGTACACATTAACAATCAGCCAAAATCCAGCAGAGGTGATGGCCCGATGGCTTTGGTATTGGCACCTACTAGGGAATTAGCACAACAAATACAAGAGGTCTGTGACAAGTTTGCAAATACCTCGAAAATACACAATACTTGTTTGTTTGGTGGAGCTCCAAAGGGACCTCAAGCTAGAGATTTAGATGCTGGTGTTGAAATTGTGATTGCAACACCTGGGCGACTTTTAGATTTTCTTGAAAGTGGAAGAACTAATTTAAAGAGAACTACATACTTAGTACTTGATGAAGCTGACAGAATGTTAGATATGGGTTTCGAACCACAAATAAGAAAGATCATTGAACAAATACGACCTGACCGTCAAACACTTATGTGGTCCGCTACATGGCCTAGAGAAGTTCAAAGTTTAGCAGCAGAATTCTTAAAGGACTATCTTCAAATTAATGTTGGTTCATTGCAACTGGCTGCCAACCATAATATCTTACAAATAATTGATGTATGCATGGAATATGAAAAAGAAACCAAATTGAGCACACTCTTGAAAGAAATCATGGCAGAAAAGGAAAATAAAACAATAATTTTTATTGAAACAAAACGCCGTGTTGATGATATAACAAGAAAAATGAAAAGAGACGGGTGAGCACATTTTTTTTTTCATTAAGCTAGCATTAGCTTTTAACACTAAAAAAATTCAACATTATTTCCCACCGCTACTTGTGTGTCATCTGATACAATGTCAACGAGTATAATAACATTAGTGTTTGTTTCATGACTGGCAAGATATAGAAGTCGAATGAAAAAATAGGTTTTTACCATAAAATGTATAACACATTATACAGGCAACTTAGTTTTCTTTTTTCATAGGTGGCCTGCAGTATGTATTCATGGAGATAAGTCACAAAATGAACGTGACTGGGTCCTGCAAGGTAAGATTGCATAAAAACCTACTTTATGATATCTTATACTGATTTAATATTTAATTTATTATTTTGACAGCAAATTTATATAATTAAATTATACTAGCTCCACAATAAAAGCCAAATTTGATATCAAACTGGTGCTGTGCAAAACTGCACATTAGTACTGTATAAAAACAAAAAAGTAGCACAAGTGGTTGTCGAGAAGCGGTGTCGGACATAAGACGCGAGCGCGTTGGGTGTAGCGCAGCCAGTAAACATTGTTTGAACCCGTGTCTGCATGTGCAGGCTGTGGAGAGCTGCGGCCGTGCGGCGGGGCGGCAGCGCGCGGCTCGTCGCCGCCAAGCCGCACGCGGCGGCGACGGCGCGCCCGCACCGCGCCCGCCTCTAGTTGTCGGGGCTAAGCCCTATGCACTCTGACTCGCTCCCGCGGCTAGTCTGAGCCGCTTCTCGCGGTGGCGCGGCGGCCGCCGGCATCTCGTGCGCATGTCGTAGCGCAGTCCCGCGGGTGACGCGACGCCGGCGCTCGCTCAGCCGCGCCCCGACCACGGTGGTCGGCTCTCGGTTCTCGCCCCATGTGCTGATGGGCGACCTCTCACCTCTCGCTCTCAATTTTTATTTTTTGTGCGATTTATGACAGACGGAGTCCATATTATTAGTAAGTTTACTAATACAATAGTGAATGGAATAAAATATATTTACGTCTCTCATTAAACCTCCAAGGGTTGCCCTCAATTTGCATTTAGTTATTACACATGTCATTTTCCTATTCTACATCTTTTTTAATTATTTTGATTAATTTCTCTTATTTATCTTATGTATTTATATGCCTTTGCTTACATGTGTTAATTATTTATTTATTTAGTCATTATCATATTCAATTAACATTTTTGGTGGCCTAGAAGGGGTGGAATGTGAGATGAGTAGTGAGTGAATTGAATTCTATGGGTCAAAATTTGCGTCGTGCAGCTTGTATTTTTTCACACAGGTTATTAAATAATTAATTAAAATATATGTGATATATTGATCCCGGGCTCATTTTGCGTGCGAAATGAAATACCTACCTACCAAAACTAAAACTTCTGACTTGCGTGTGCAACATTATTTATGCAATTGGTAATTGAAGTTTGTCGTGCATAATTTATCAAAATATGTTTGGAGTGGTTTGGATGTGGGTAAGGATTAGATAAGAATATTGTCTAGTAACATCATTAAAAATATTACCATTTTCTAGTTCTGTTTTCTCAGTAACAACTTTTTGAATATTTACAAAGTGACAAATATTTAAGTATCTTCAAGCAGAAGTTTCATTTATTGATGCATTTATGCAACATTTGTCATGTATTAAAGGTGCTTATACATACAATTTCTTACAGATTTTCGTAGTGGGAAAGCTCCTATTCTAGTTGCAACGGATGTCGCTGCTAGAGGTTTAGGTATGTATTTATAAAGTCAGCAACTACCTATATCATTATTTAAAGGGTTATTCTCATATGCATTAATTATGTTTTTAGATGTTGATGATGTAAAATTCGTCATCAATTTTGATTATCCAAGCAATTCTGAAGACTACGTGCATCGGATTGGAAGAACTGGACGAACAAACAAAACTGGAACTGCATATACATTTTTCACCCCATCAAATGCAGCAAAAGCAGCGGATCTTGTAGCTGTATTGAAAGAAGCTAAACAAGTTGTAAACCCAAAGTTGCAAGAACTTTCTGAACGAGGCGGTGGTGGCGGTAGACGTAAGTGAAATTTACTGTCAATCAATCAATATATTTATTTGTGAACATAGGTAACAGAAAGGTCTTAAAAGTATACAAGTAGGAGCTCTATGTTCTACCAATGGAATTGGTGAACAAATAGTTTGAATAAAGTATGGAGTTTATACAATAAATATATTATGAATTATTAAATGCAGGAGATAAACTGTAATTAATAATTATACATGTTATCAATTTTATCATTTAAAAATAGCTCAACTGAGTAATATGTTTTATCTATTAGAAAGAAAATCAATTTGCGTTTAAAAATACGGATATCCTGTTCATTTCTTATACATTTAGGTAGCTTATTATAAATTTTTGGAGCCATTGCAAAAATACTGTTCCTGTATAATGTAGTTTTAGATCGTATAACATGTAACTGGTCATAACGACGTTGACTGGCTACTTGGTCAAATTTATTTAAATTATTTTTAACGAACAGTTGTTTCGTAAATGTATATAGACGGCATCGTTAATATTTTCATATTTTTGAAGTACGTGTAGCAACTGTCGGTAGTTTGCAGATTACAGATAGCTCTAATGCACCTTTTTTGACACTTGAATAGCATTGCTTTACCCATTGCGTTTCCTCAAAACATAATTCCGTACCTCAATGTTGACGCTACTAAGCCATGATATGCCGTTAAAACTGTTTTTCGGTTTGCCGTTTTATTTAACATATGTAGAGCATAGGAGTATTGATTTAGTTTATTACATACTTTGTCTATATGCACATTCCATTTTAGCGTGTTATAAAATTATTCTTATTTCTATTCAAGTACCTAAGTTATTACTATATTGGTTATCACATTACATAATATTAACCCATATAAATGATTAAATAACGTGTTCACTGTTTAGAATACTGATTTGATGTTTTGGTCATCAGGACACCGAGGTCGCGGCGGTAGATATCGCCGAGGTCGCCGTTCTCGCTCCAGGTCACGGTCGCGCCGCCGTCGCTCCCGCACACGTTCCCGCTCTCGAGATCGACGCCGAAGACGCCACAGCTCCTCCAGATCATCGCGAAGCCGGTCGTCGAGGTCTTCTAGAAGTCACTCGCGCTCCCGTTCCCGTTCTCGCAGCCGATCTCGCTCAGGCAAGTGCAGCCCCCTGAAGACTACTACGGATTCGGGCCAACAACAGGCGCCCCAAGCTCTTCTTCCCACTCCAAAACCCCTCTTGCCGACTCCCATCGGTCCCCAGCTCCTCCCCGCCCATGTCGGCAAAGGTCCCTCCACACCCCCTACTGAAAGTAGTGTTAACATGGCATATACTGATAGGAATGTCATGCTCAATAATCCTCCGAATAACGGTAATGCTAATTATTTACAGCAACCTAATCAAATACCGCCTCTGATGGCTCTAAATCCCCAAATGGCTATGTGCGCTCCTCCCCCAATGAACGGGCAAGGTTTTGCTATGCCTCCTTTCTTTCCCGCCGACCAGTACGGCATTATGATGCCGAATTTCTCAGCTGCGATGCTCCCGCCGGGTAACTGGGCAGCGCCGCCTCCTCCTCCGCCTCCCCCTCCGCCTTCCGAGTCCCCTGCTAATGGGAGTCACGAGCAAAGGGGCCCTGGACAAAGTGGCCACGAGTCAGATTCCAGAAATCGCGGGGCTCGCTCAGGCGGGCTCGGTGGCTCAGGCAGCTATCCGCCTGCTGCGGGCGGGCTCGGCTCCGGCGGCGGCGGGCTAGGGGCGGGCGGCGGGCTCGGCTCGGCGGGCGCCGGGCTCGGCACCAGCGCCGCGCTCGGCTCCGGCGGCGGGCTGGGCTCCAGCGGCGGCCTGGGCTCGTCCGGTGGGCTCGGTTCTTCCGGCGGACTCGGCTCCGATGGTCCTTCCGGATCGCGCTCGCGAGGCCGCGACAGGCGGCGGCGAGGCAGAGGACGGGATCACGACGACTTTGAATCTGAAAGCCCGGGCTCAGGAGGTCTCGGCTCGGCAGGACTCGGTGGCCCCGACGGCGGCGGCCTGGGTCAACAGCCCGGCTCCGGCTACAACTCTGGCGGTCTCGGCGTACCTCACGGGAGCCTCTTGCCGCGCATGCTTCCCCAGAACGGCGTCGACGGCGTTGGACCACAGGGCGCGAATTTTACTGCGTTTGGGTCGTACGGATCTAAAAGTATTAAACAGAATAGCAATGTGCAAGGAAACGAGAGTAGCGAGAATTACAACGATGGCGGTTGTAGAATGGAGTTTTATGGCCCACAAAATGTGGGTCCTGGGCGGCCATACGGTCTCGGTATGGACCAGATGAGTTCTAACAGTGCGCTGGCAAATGGCTCCGTGGGGTACAATAATGACCGCCAGAGAAACCGCCGACGATGAATACGACTGAGGTTTGTTATATTCAAACCAATGCCAACTCACCTATTTTAACAATTCCACAATAATTTCACTAAGGCAAGCTGCCTGCTTAGGTGGCCTGTCGAAATCAATTGTATATGTTATGACCCATTCTATAATATACAACTTCATTGTGGTTGCTATATTATATACTCTGTGCTCTATAAAACTGTTTGTCTACAGAAGATACAAATTTGAATTGATTTTAAATGTCAATGTCTTTTTTTACAGAAAATGGCTACAATGGGGACTCTCGTCGACGCAGGAGACGTTAAACGCCAGTGAAACCTGTGGATTAAGCTAATAGTTATATAAGATTTGATGCTGACTTTATATAATTTCCATTCCATGATGTATTTATTCAATGTGTGATTGTTAGTACAGTGCTATCAAAATCTGTTGTTCCCAAATCTACATGTTTAAAGTATTTTCTTAAGTCTCATTCGAGACTTCAATTACTCAATGTAAATATTTTTTCAATATATTAATATCTTAGAGGTAATTACATATTGGGCTTGTGTAAGTGTCAATTTTTATATGTTCTTTAACACAATCTATTTTCGATACATGCAATTCAAACACTATCAAGCTAGTAGTACATAGCATACATTTTGTAAATATAATTAAATTACGAATTATAAGTCACTATTTTATCTTTAGATAAGAATATAGCATCAAAGTTTAAATATCTTCAAGATGTGCGAACTTACATACTTAGGTCGAAGCCATTACTTAAGTAGCATTTTAAAAATGGCTCTTTACTGTCCATTTAATATGTCAAAATACAGTTTTTAATGTATAATAATCATAACATACTAAAAAATGATAGCTCTGTGCTGTTTATTTAAATTGTGTAATAAGCTCCCTTGTATTTGGTTAACATTTGTGTTTTTAAGTGCTGTTGTGATCATTCTAAGTTTTATTTGTATCAGGATATTAGATTACGTTAAGTATGTACCGTCGTATTATAACAAACCTATCGCTAGGTACCTATACCCATGAATCTTTGACTAGTAAATTGTATTTCTTGTAATACATTCTATGTGAACGAATAAAATTTTACAGTAATTAGAGCACTTTTAATAAGTTCAGTAGACTTACCCTATCTACTTCCAAAAGCAATTTCTTTGGAGGTTGCTCTAGTCTACTGTGTGACAATAGTTAAACGGTTGGAACCGACCATAGTAAAATTCGATCCTGACTAAGTGGCAAAGCCGCACCGCTCGTATGCCGCTCCCCGCGACCCTGCCGTCACCACCCCAGCTGCCCGCTCAGATCCAGTTTGAAGCTTATGGCAAGGGTTTGCCCAAGTAATATGAATAAAACAGAAATAAACACAGGTGGTTGATCTGAGAACTAGGGGGCCCCCATTGACCGCGGGGCGCTGGGCAATTGCCAGGAGTACCCATTGGAAAAGAGCGGCCTGGGTGCATGTGCATGATCAGGCAGTAGTAAGGTGTTAATTGCCAGATTGTTTTATGCACGATATGAAGTTCCAGAAATTTCTTCAGGTATCTTCAGTCTACACTACACTATACGGAGACCTGGGGCATCATACGTCCATATTATAATGAGTACTTCTTAAAGGTCACAGTAGTGTTTCTGTATATTTTATTTATCTATGATTTTACATAGTTGTCGGACTCCTCAGTAGTCGGGGCTTCAGATTAGGACTAATAAAGAACGACTGCTAGAAAGAAAAAAATCTCGAGGTAGGTAACGTACTGGAAGATAATACAAAGTACCTAGGTACTTATTTAAAAAAAATTGCATTGTTAGGTTGCTATCATGGTATATTAATAAGCTTCGCCCGCGCCGTTGCTATGACAACGGTAACGTGATATACATATTTTTAGCGTACGTAAATCACTATGATTTTGTAAAATTTCATTTTTTTAATATGTAGTTACAAAAGAGTAGTGTATCAAAAATGAGTTTTTGTGTGGATCTGGTATCGGAAGACTCTTTTTACGAAAACATAACTTTAGGAGTTACAAAACTTTTAGGTTAGTACCCAGTAGCAGTTTATATAGTAATTCAACACCTATATTATTATCTTCCAACAGTCACTACCCACCCAATTGTATGCACGTAGTAATGCAACTCGTATCAATATTAAAGAGCAATAATGATGATTCTCTAGAAAAAGTAAGTTTGCAGCCTTGTAAACTTCGTATGTTTTTGACTACCCTAGTACTAGTATAGCTTTAGGGTGGGTATCGTTTAAGATATTTAATTTTGTGTATATATTTCAATGGGTTCGACGTCTGCTGGGTCCGCTAGTATATACTCATTCAGAAACTAGAATTATAAACATCATTGTAGTTAATTTAGAACAAAATATGGGAGTAATGAATAAATAAAAACTGATTAAACAAAACATGTTTTAATATACATTACTATAAAATAATATTTTGTAGTTAATATTTATCACTAGTATGAGTTAGCTTTATGTTTTGGTAGAAAGTTAAATCCATCTGGCACAGGTCCTAATAACATTTCACTAATTTTAATCCAATCAGCACAGTTACCAGATGCCATCAATGTTTCTAAGTCATCCCTACCAAAATATAATGGTGGTCTTTCATTAATCTTTTGTGGTGGTTGTTCTAGCAATCCAACAGGTACATATCTATACAAGAATGATAACCATTCAAGTAAAAATCTGCGGGTGTTCTCAACACCTTGCATATCAGAGCCCCAGTGCTCCAAGCCATAATTGGTATATTTCTTTAAAATATCAAATCTTTCACTACTTCTTATATCCCAAATTCGTTGCTCTTTAATCTCAGTAAAAATCCAAGGTTTAATGAGTGCTCCCCGTCCAATCATAACCCCTTGTACAGTTGGAGCAATTTTCCTTTTCTCAACATAGTCTTCATAGCTCAAAATATCACCATTACCATAGACTGGACAAGGTGTGGCTGCTTTTGCACAAGTTTCAATATACTCCCAGTCAGAAGACCTAGTATATCTTGCTTCTCTTGACCTTCCATGCACTGTTACAAGTGATGCACCCCATTCAGCCATTTTTGGTATTATAGTATGAGTAATTTTTTTGTCTTGGTAAACACCTGTCCTCATTTTAACTGTAAAAGGTATACTTAATAGTTTGGAAGCACATCTGACTGATGACTCCAGTGTATTAAGTCTATGCATCATACCAGTGCCACCACCCTTTTTATAAATCAAATCAATGGGACATCCTAAATTTAAATCAATAAAATCCAGTTCAGTGTTCTCTTGTAGCAATTGAGCTACTTTTGTAATGACATAAATATTATTACCACATATTTGAGCTCCAAATAACGTCTCTGACTCATGTCTTTTGACTAATGCCCATTCCTGTTTTAACCCTTTCAATAAGGATTCACATAAGGCCATTTCACCACATGTTATGTCTGCACCATACTCTTTACAGATTCTTCTGAAGGGCAGGTTTCCAACTGTGGTCAAAGGGCTTAGATACAGTTTATCCCTCCAATCTATTGTTTTCTTTTCTCTAGGTAGCAATTTAATAAGATCCTCATCTGTGACGGCACCACTGCTGTTAACTTTTGGTTTATCATTGTCAGATGCAGTATCATTGGTATCTTCAGTACTCTCAGTAGACTCCTTGTTGATTGGTTTCTTTCTTTGGTCCATATGTTTGATTAACTTTTCAGAAAAATTAAAATCATATTTTCTTTTCTGTAGTGCAGTTTGTAGAGATGGTAGTATAGTATTTTTAGTATCATCCTTCCATTGCTTCCATTTATCTGAATCAACTTTATTGTAGCCTTCAGCTGTAATATGACTAGATCCAAAACGGCAAGAAATGCCTCTGGGACATCTACCACGAGCATTGTACAAGTGGCATATTTCACCTAAATCTTTAGGTTTTGACTTTAAATAATCAAGAGGGTTGTGAATATACTTGCAGTTATTATACTGGCACGGTTGTAAGCTGTCAGGTGATTCTACATTAACGATAGACGGGCAAGGTTTACTCTCCTTGCTATCTCTGTAAGTTTTCGGTCGGGCTTTATTCTGGCCTCTTTTCTTATTCTTGTTAGAAACATTTTCATCGTTATCATCGGTTCTAGCTTTTTTAGTATCCAAACTATTGTCTGTTTCATCGTTATCATCTAATTTACGTTTGCAGACTAAATTAACAATGTCGTCAACATTGTTCGTTTTAATGGGACGTTGAATTACGAACTCTTCTTTTATAGCGCAAACACCAGCCATTGATTTTGTCATTTTGGTATATTACAGCATATAAGGGTCTCGATAGTATTTATTTCAGTTTAGCAGAATTTAATTAAACAGAATTATAGGTTAAATTCTCACGAGTATGTGACAGTGACACTGACATTGACATTAAAAATTGAAGAATAATATTTGCCACTGGCAACTTTACTTATTTTATTGGCACTGAAGTAAAATAAAAAATAAGCGAAGTAATCTTTAAAAAAATTAAATTTTGAAATACCACTGTGTATGTGGCCAAGAATGTTAAAAGCAGTAGACTAGACACAATTCGACAACACGCTGCCCAAAATTTCTTGTGAAGATACCGTGGTTTAAAATAACCGAATGTTTCACATTTCTCTTCTGGAAATATTGTACAATTACAGAAGCAGATCCTCGAATATGCAATGTCAGCGTAGAACGTAGACCTCCGTGTGACCGTGTAGCTATTTCCACATGGGAACAGCGACATTCTGCTGTACTGCCAGAAGATCTTCGCAATTTCTATGCTTCGAGCGATGGATTTCAACTTACTTGGCACTATAAGTATTCAGGTAAACAAAATAGATCAATATTTTATGTCATCAGTCATCAATGAGTATTTAGGTACTTACCTATTTATGATCTTTCTTACAGCTGATGAAATCTTACCAGTTGGTTCAATTCGAGTAAACTCGCTAAACGAGTTATGTCTTACTCCAGCATTAAAGGACTTACTAGACTTTTCGCTCACAAGACAACACAGTGGGCCTCGGCCTGTTTTGAATACAAAGAGCAAAGTATTTGAGTTGGACACTTGTAGAACCATTGGAAAGGTAATCATTATGTTTATTGATATAGCAGCGTCAAACGTGGTCCTATAAACATTCCCAACTTACATACCTACTAACAGATGACTATCTGTTTAAAACTATTATTACAGATATGCCTGGTATACACCGGAGGTGCGTGGTCCGTGTGGTTGGCTACACGTGAAGGCGTTTGGGGCTGGCTTTCGGACTCATTTACGCATTATTTTAGGATGGCCCTCGTACATCTGGGCCTACCTGGATGGCAGGCTACTTTTGCCAATCTACCACTCATTCCTTGGGCCGAAGTAAGATATTAAAATTTGTGTACAGAACTTTACTACCTGGCTTGTCATGTCAGCTAATATTTATCCTTTTGTTGCAGCAATTATTTCTCTTACTTGCGCCACATTTATTAGATAAGTCCGAAATAGATGCCAACGTTCTTACAGTTGCAGCCGAAACTGGATTGAATCATATTGATCCTAATATATTTAAGAACTCAGTGCGTCATCATAAAAATGCCTCGCGACAAAATAACCAGTAGTGAACCAGTGTTAAATGTTTTAAACTGAAGAACTAATAAAAGTATTCAAATATCCATGCACAGCGATTTTATTAAAAATATAAAGCATCGAAATAAAATAAAGCAATGTAGTTACATAATGTATATTGAATAAATCTTGACACAATAAAATTTATAGCTAAATAACGAAACAAAATGGACGGAATGTGAGATTCATAATGAAGTACAAGCTAGATTTACAATAAAATGTAGCTTAAAGTGATACAATTCATTAAGCAATAGTTGAAGACGCCATTAATCGGCACCGTTTCATAATACTAACTTATACTTCTGTACCAGTATTGTCTTGTGTAATACTTCACAGAAATATATATACAAATACTATCTCGACAAACTAAATAAAATAAATCTTACAACTAAAGCATATCTATTATAATCATCTTGTTTTAAACATTTATAATAAAGATTTCGTGATTTATTAATAATACGATTTACTAGACTAATAATTCTCTCGTGAATAAACCTGCCTGTGAAAAAATAACAACAAAATTTGTAGAATTTATTTATTAAATATATTACATTTATATAAAATGCGATCGATTTCGTGTGATGTAATAAGTACTAGTGGAAAAATAAAATAGTAAATCATAAAAAATATATACTTCGTTCTGCTTACCGGCAGTGTAATAGACGAGAAATGCATTTAAGTATCCTAATTAAACTAATAAGCGGGTTGTGAATTGCCACAGACGTCCGTCAAGTCGTACAAAATATGCTTAATTCTTAACATTTAGGCCATACAGCTGCACAATAACTCTAAGACTTAACATTAATGCCTAACACTTTTTTCAATACTTAGGTGGGAATATTATGAACCATTAATAAAATACAATACTGTCCGACTTTTTTTACACAGAAGACCAAAATGGTAACTCGAAACAAGAATTTAGACATATAGACTGATAGACAGTATTTAAACACAAGTCATGTTTGCTGTACACCGATGGTAACAAAATTACAAGACGTGTTATTTAGAGTAACTGGAATGCCTTTTTTAAATAAATTGCGACCTCGTTCTGAAGTTCGCGTGGCACATTTTTTCAACATATTCCGCTTAAATACACAACCCCCGCACTTCACAGTAAGGGTTAAACAATATTTGTATTATTCAGATAATTAAATATAACCGTGTGATGTTGGCTTAGTCTTATCAAAGTAAAGTCACAAAGTTTGCTGTCAAACAATGTTTGGAGCGATTTTAGGCGTTAATAAAGTGATGTAGAACGCAATTGCAGGTGAGTTTTATTTAGGTTTTTCAGCATTACCTGAATGTAAAATACATTATCGTGGTATGTCAGGTAAGTTTTGAAGTTATCTGTAACTTAAGAGCTACGTGTTTGACAATTGACTGCTTAGTTGAATAGCTTAGATATGTTAAAAACATTTTAATGCTAAATTTTAAGTAGGTGCGGAAGACGCATGTACTATAAGTAAAGCGGCGCTAGCGTTGTTGAAACCGCAAATAGAATGCGCTGTAGCTTATTTTATTTAACAATGCTAGTAAATCCAGCTGACTGGTACCCACTGGTGGTCGGTGGACAGCGAGTGGAGCGCGTCCATGATCTTGGAGTACGTAGTGTCGGCGTTGTTGTTGGTGATAACGAGATCGATGTACTTTTCGTGCTGTCGTTGGATACGGGCGCTGTCCTCCAGAGTTTGTTTCATGTCCTCTTCCTGTGGATTTATGTCAAATTTAATATCGACGTGACACATGACCATCGCCAAGATGGAAATAGGATTTCTGAGACACTGTAGAAAATCTATAGTGATGCTTATCAAGCATGAACGGGTTAATAAGAAAAAGCGTTTTCTATACTCTACAACACTTAATACATGGCATTAAAGGTAATAAAAATGATTAAAAAGAACAAACTTACCTCGTAAAGCGACGCAAGCGACTCAAGGGTGCGCGCGCGCCTCGAACTGTAGCGGATGGAGCTCTGCCTGTCGAACTACACATGCGCACCACACATCAATGCACATAACATACAAAACAGGGACACATGCTTCTAATGTAATAGGGATCTAATAAATGACTAAAAAATACTACCATAAAAAATATTTTGGAAGCTTTAAAATGTTGAATATATAGAATCAAAGAAAAAAACTAAATGACATTCGCAATATCAACCGATAACTAGTTCGAAATAAGAAACAGACTAATTAAATTTTACTTATGAATGAAACTTAATTCTAATACCATAAAATTGATTATTCAATTACTTGAGTGATGTTGTATCTTACCGTTAAATTGCGATTGGATGCATATGTGAGGTTCCTTAGTTGTTCGATGCCCGGCGCTCCAATCATGACAACGAACGGCAGGAACTCGCCGCTGTTGTGCAGCAGTTTCAGAGATTGCGGGGCGCAGTCCAAGACACACATTTTACCTGCAACATTCATTTTAAAGGTTTTTTTGCACTATGTCATACCGACAGACCGGCTCCACCGATTGGGTTTCTCACAACATCACATGACAGTGGGGGAAATGGCGTGATAAGCTCAGCTACATTAGAAAGACTAACATTGAAAATAATGGACTGATGGAAGGCATTATAATAATCATAATTTCCAAAAACCTACATTAATATAATTTCTAAATACTTTTACATTGTCTATGCTAGTTTAGTTATATACGTATAAATGCTATATAACTAGAATTATTTATTTTTATCCTGCGCTGATTCACTGTAAGGCAAAAGGGACAAGCCCACCATTCTTACTCATCACTGTAACTCCCGTAATGCCAGGATCTAAAATGATAACCATATATAACCATCAAGGCAATGAAGCTCGAGGCGTCCCAGAGAACTGACTCGACTATCTTGGAACCCGCAACGACATTAATCGTAACAGAATATATAGGAATACAAATCAAATCAGATGCAGATCAAAGCCTCACCCTCCTTCATGACCCCGCGGATGGAGTCGAGGTGCGTCCCGTACAGATGTCCGTTGTGCTCGCCGTACTCCAGGAAGCGGCCGGCGTGCGCGTCGCGCTCCATCTCCTCGCGCGACACGAACCAGTACGACTGGCCGTTCTCCTCCATAGGGCGCGGGGGGCGCGACGTGTCTGTTGAGATCACCAATTAGTTACTTAAGATAAATTAAATTTACCTATAACTATTTTGATCTTGTGTCGCAACATAGGTGTAACATACCTATTTTAACTACACCTATTACATAGTGTAATAGGTGTAGTCAAAATGAGGTATTCATTTTCTAAAAGCAAAAGTCGAACTTCTTCATCGACCAATGTAACCACAGATAAAAATGTGAATCCAAAGTATGAGGAGTACTGTACCTAAATGTCTTTGTTTAAGGCCTTTGGAAATATTGTCATCCTCCGCATCACACTCTAAACACAAATGATATAGGAATAACTTACGAGGCACGACAGCACCGAACCGGTCAGGATGCTCCTGTATCATGCGGTTCTTGATGGTGCGGCGGCCCACCCCGCGCGTGCCCACGAGCGCGAGCACGCGGCGCAGGAAGGGCGGCGTGCGCGCCACCTCCTCATACAACGCTAGCTCCGCGCCTTCCAACTGCACGCTCGACCGGGACTCGTATACGAACTTCTTTTTTTTCTTCGATATCTGAATCGAAATAATGTGTATGTTTGATCAATATTTTGATTGATAGAATGTGCTGCTAGCTAGAGAATCAACTGTAACGTTTTTTTCTCAGATAAAGCACTAGGATGCGGTGAAGCGTGGGCGTTTAGAGAGCTTTCTCACCTATTAACGTTCAAAAAGAATTTGTACTTAATAGTCTTTTTTTAGTCTTATGATTGGTCACGTACAGATCAAAGTTCAACTAGAAACTGCGGTGGGACACGTCGACAAAATAAAAAGCAACGACAGGAACTTTTACTACAAACAGAGAAGAGGGAAAAGAAAGGATACACGTCCGTGGGTGAACGGATTCCCTATAGTGGCTAGGAAAGCGAGTCGTAGGGGGAGATCGACTCTTTGTAGGTCTAAGAATAGCTGTATGTTTGTCACTTATGAAAATGTTCTACATGAAAAAAGGGAGAACATAATAATGACTACGATGAGTCTTATAAAAATACCATTAGAATCTATTATTAGATTATTACTTAAATTTGCTAAGTAGAAGAAAATATTTATTAGTCATTAGGTGTCAATAATTGCGCGTGGGCAGAAATGTGGGCGATGACTCTTTAAGAATCATATGGTCATTAGTTATTTATGTCTAGACAATACTGTAATTTGAGGCTGCCAAACAAAAGGCGTGAGTCATAATAATGTAATTACAAATTACAATAAAATACCGGAACAAAAGAATTATGTTTATACACGTCTGGGTTTTAGGACAGGTAAGTGAAAACTGCTGACACGAAATGTTCGTGAGAATTCGTTGATTATGAATTGACAATGAAAGTGAAACATTGAATGCAGTCACACAATACGATTCTGCTGAGTGCTGATGTTCTTTATTTTGAGTACAATGACTGTGGTCCATAGTTCACAGTATTACATTTGAAAGTATACATTGTATTTATTTCGCCTTATGAAGGGGCAGCATAACAAGGGGCGAGTCTATTGCTATTTGCTACCTATAGGACACAATCAATTTATAAGTGGGATCTTAAAATTGAAATTGATAAATTGATTCCACCACATTCCATCATTGCCATAAATTACAACAGGAAAGAAGAATCTCCCTTTTCCCCTTAAATATGTAAAAACCTTTTAATCATCATCATCATCATCAGCCGGAAGACGTCCACTGCTGGACAAAGGCCTCCCCCATAGAACACCACAATGAACGACATCTTGCCATTTGCATCCACAGGATGCCCGCAACTCTGACGATATCGTCGGTCCACCTGGTGGGAGGCCTGCCAACTCTGCGTCTTTTAATATCTCTGTTAAAATGATCTTTTAATGCTTACCCGAGCACCACAAATACTGATTTTGTGCACAAAATCAGCTTCAGGAGGCACATAGGCCTTGCGTCTCTCCTCCAACTCCGGTGAGGGTATTAAGCCCACAACATCTGGGTTTTCTACATGGCTTGCTTGCCACCAGTTAGGGTCCTTCCTATCTGATACCTGGAAATTATAGCATTATGTAAAATCTTAATTCAATACATAGTTTTATGACTGTATGTTTTCTTGATCTCAAGAGAAGATGTGAACAAATGGGTTTATAGTTATAGCATAGATTTTAGTTAATAGTATGAATGAAATTTGACTTACTTGTAAGATATCTCCTCGTTTGAACTCTAGACCAATTTCCTTGCAGGGCAGTAATGTATCATCTTTAGGGTCATAATCAAACAGTGCCCTCATGTAGCACTGAAGTAGAATAGAAAATACTTCATTAATACAAATCACACAAAGGTTTTTTTACATTAATTTATATGGCATTGACATGACATTAATAATAATTTTAATGTTCAAACAGATAAAAAGTTCTGTTTTTGGATGAATGATTTAATTTTCTTATAAGGAAGATTTTTGTTATAATCTATATTTTAAATCATAAAACATGCAAAAATTAAGCATGGGGAGGCCTTTGACAGAGACAGAGACAACAAACAGGCTATTTAAAAAATACGCTTATTATACTAGACTATATGAATCCATATTATACTAGACAAGACTGAAATACTCTTAATACAAAGAATACATTATATGCACAGCTGCAAGTCTAAATAGTTCATAAAACTGATATACTCACACTAAGCTTATTTGTTAACTGAGCAGTCTTCTCCTTAAGGTTAGGCCCAACTTTAAGAGTGATCCTATCATTGGGTTTTGCTACGGCTTCTTTGAGCTGGTCTTCGGAGTCGATTTGGATTCCATCAACCTCCAACAGTACATCACCTACTGAAACAAGTGCTTGTTTGGCAGCAGCACTGCCCGCTAATATCCTAGCTACTATGAGCTGTCCATGCTCATCGGTAGTTACCTGGTTTAAAGGAAAAACATATAAATTAGCAATTACAAAATATTCACTTATTCCAATGAATAGCCTAATTAATTCAGATGGCAACACTACTTTTTACATAAGGTATATACTGAAATTATAGGTTTGGTTTTATGAAATAGTTTTTCTCACTAATTGCCTGTTATTATTTAAAGCAGATTAATTGAATAAGAGGTTCAGCTATCATTAAGGTTAAAACTCCTCTATATTACATGTAAATAAGCATAGTAATGGATCTTAAGAAATATTTCTATCTTACTTTGCTTTATTACAATAATATATTACAGGTTATGTTGCATTAAAAAAAGAAAATATCATTTTAAAAAATAAGGTTGCATCATAGTGTCCTCACAGTTAATCCTAAAGGCTGTCCAGGAACTTTCCTCAGCCCAACTACTTTAACAGTCTCAACAGGCATATCTCCTTCGTCTTCAGTACTGCCCTCGGTACCTTCCGCTGTGTCTTTACCTTCTTCTAACTCTGATTCCGGTGGCTTTTCATCAATACCTGAACCCCTATCCACCCAAATTGCACCTATTTGATCATGAGCATCGATTAATGCCTGTAACAAAATACATTTGTTATTAATTCTTATTAACTCAGTAGGATTGATATTTAATCTCTAATTAGAAACAAACCAGTTTGTTGGCACTTTATATCTGTAACTATAGCAACTGTTTACTGTCAAGCTCAAATAAAAATGACAATCAGCAGTAATTTAACAACAACAAATGCAGTAATATGGATATTGGTGATGGTTAAACAAACAAGGCTACACGTAAATATTTGAGTTACTTCATAAACTAATTGCTGATGGCAAACTAATATTGGAAGGGGCGTACCTACCTTAAAGTGTGCCCTGGACACAATTATAGCGAGTTCGGCTTGTTCAATAGTCCGTATATTGGTGCCACGGTACTCGCTTAGTAAACGTATTATGTTTACGTTTCCCAACGAGACTGGTTTTACGATCAAGTCCTCCTCCGAATCGATAGACTGTAATAACAACACTCACCAGTAATTAAAATAGAACCCAGGAACGGTTGTTGGCAATCCAAAATACGAGCTACGAGCGTCTATAGGCGTGGCACTTGTTGTCGTTAAATTGATGAATGAAAACTACAATATTGCAGAGCAGACACAACGGTTTATTACCAATATAAACTTAATAATTTATTTACTGACTAATACTGGGTCGAGTAGCAGAAAACAACTACATTTATGCACTATGTCTGTTTTTGTTGTAATAAAAGAAGAGCACACCCCAAACGTACACTCACACAAGATTTCACAAAAACTTGTTTTCCAACTGCGACTTTTGACAGTTATAATTGATACTTGTATACAATTTTGATCCTTACGTCGTTGCAATAATACGCATAGTTAAGTCATTATTTTAAACATAGTCTGTCGCTGTGTTTCCCTATCACTATGAACACTGTGTCTGTCAGTCAAAAAAAAAGAAATAAACCGTTCTTTGTTCGGAAATGTATTGTAGCAGAAAGAGAGTATTTTCGTAGTGTAATGTTTATTTTAAGGTTTATTTAGTAGGGAAAATGTACGTACTTATAGTTACGTGCTCAATTTTATACTAACTTACTAACGCGAAATTGTCGAATTAGCTAAACAACATAAATTTTAATACATCACATTTTTGACACGGATGTGTTGTCATTCGTGACCACATATTAAATCATTAATTACAATCAATGAAAAGTTAATACATAATTATATTATTTTTATTTAATTCGAATTCGTTAAATACGTATTTAAGTTGCTTATCTATTAATTATGTATCTACGTCTTAGGACTTACGGCCCAACAGAAATCGATTTCTTTAGAATGTGTTTGATTACCTACCCTATTATGTAGTTAGGCACTGCCTATATGTATTCCTGGGCTAAAAGGTATGCCATAATTGGCATCTCAATAAATGCCGGGTATGCTTTAAATTATGGCAGCTAATGCACTGGGTTATGAGCCTTCGCTACCTTACATAACCTTTACCTTTCTGGGTAAAGGTAAATGATGTGTAAGGTTAGGGTAAAAGTACTAATTGGATGTTGAGGGATGCGGTGGAGAGTACGTAGATCCCGCATCCCTTGATTTAAGGTTTTAGCTGGTAAGAGTTCAGCACACCCCTTCGTTCGTCCCAGGACGGAAAATGTCCACCAGGATATCTTTAATAAAATAAAGGACTAATTGGTAGAATATAATTATTTTCCATGCTTCTTCTTCTTATCGTATGGTTGATGAACAACCTGGTGTCTTTACACCGTAGAAAAATATCTCAGGTGTGCCGGTTTCCTTACGATGTTTTCCTTCACCGTATTTTAGCAACAAATTAAACTTAAAAATTAACTAATTTATAATACGCACATGAATTCGAAAAGACTGGTGCGTGCCGGGGTTTGAACTTGCTACCTTTGACTTGGCTAGCTTATGATAAATACACATGAATAAAATTGGAGTGTCTGTCTGTAACATCAAAATAACAGTTTTTTACTCAATGTATGCGATAGTATTAACGATACACATAACAAAAATGCAACTGTTTTTTTTGTCTGTGTGTTTGTTCCGGCTAATCTCCGAAACGGCTGAACGGATTTTGACGGGAAATTCCGGCCCGGGGTCTTATATAGGGTAACTAAAATTAGAAAAACTAGGGAAATTCGCGACATACAGCTTCTCCGCGACGGTTGGACGAATTTTGACGGGACTTTCACTGGCAAATAGCTGATGTTATAAGCAGTAACATAGGCTTCTTTTAGATATAAACTTTAACAAAATACGATTCAATTAAGTAAATCTGCTGACTGCTGCTATCTACGTACAGGTTATTTAATCGAGGTCCGCGGGGACGAAGCCCAGGGCATAAGATAGTAATTTATAAATCTAAGCTTTGATACTATTTGAAAAAGGGCATGATATATAAGTAAAATTGTGTAGGTATATTCGGGATTATGTACAGGTAACTACGTATATTAATGTAAGAAAAAACCAAAACTATTTTTGCACTGAGCAGAGCAAGAAATTTTTTGACACGATGTCGAATAGGTACTTACCTCACACTTCCTTCCAAAATCAGGACTCTCCACTATACTCCTTAAAAATATAACTTCATGATTGGCTAGGTCCGGTTCAGGTTTCGGCTCCTCCTTTTCTAAAATAAAATATTTAGTTTCAGAAGAGTTACTAAGGCAATAACAGCATGCATGCTAGTGATATTACACCCACGGCATTTCGTAACGGTAACATAACACATTTTCCGATGTGACGCATTGATTTTTATACAAACGAACTCTATCGACTTATGGGCATGAAAAGGTTACGCTAACATTTTATTTTATCAATAACACGTAAAGCAGGGACATTCTTTTGTGGTTTTACTAATGATTATAAATACGACAGAACAGACAGAAAGTATTTTATGTGCCTACTGTTTATTGCTATTATTATTGTGAGTAGGTAACGAAATGAAATGGATGTATAAGATTACGAGAGAATGCTGTTTGTTTACTCGTCTGTCTTCTACATACTTAATGCTTTTTACGCGGAACGTAGTTCAGTATACCCAGATAGATCATGGATCTGTTTTTGTAATCGTTTCCTTTGAGTAAATGTTTACATAAAAAAGAGCTTCTGTTTCCGGCCAAAGGTTATTATTTAAAACAATTCATTCAAAATTAGACCAGTGACCATACGCACTTATATTCCAAAGAACACGTTTTTGATCTTATCTAGCTGTGGTTTAATTTGTACGCTTTATTTCTTTGCCGAAGGATAATTGGATTCTTTAGTAGATCAATAGGGCGGTTCAGCCTTACGCGGCGCGGCCTTTGTCTAGCCTTGTTTTGGAAAGATTTTTGCCATTTAAAGAAGCATTGTCACTGACATTGACTTTCATAAATGGCCACAAAATGGTTTCTTTTATAGGAAAGTTATGGTAAAAGAGAAGAAAATTAGTTTTGAAGAGTTCCTTCTTCGACTTTGGAGATATACAGTACGGCTTCTGGATGTGGTAAGCGACGTGAGTTTAAGCGTCATATTACGGTCGTACCAGACAGTGTCTCAAGATTCGATCATCGATACCGTTGGCACCTTAATCTTTAAGCAAGTAGTGAGAACGCAGACAAGAGTTGGCCATGGGTAATCTTCTGAATACAAGTCATTAAAACATTACTCTCCTTCCGGGGAACTGCCGTTTGTGCCAATGTTCCTTTAAAATTGAAATAAATTAAATCCACTTCACATATTATGAAGTTTGAATACGTACATAAAAAGAAAACAGGAATAATTACGTTACGATGGCCCGATAACATGCAATCATATTTACCGTTGAAACATATAGGTATGTATATTCATATAGCGTGAACGCATGACTGTATCGTACTGAAAAAGGAAATCATGAATCAGGTCATATTTTAATATGTAAAGATAAGCTGGAATTTGTTTATTCAGAGTGTTATCTAACAAGGGTCCGGTATGAGCCAGAGGCCAAGGGAGTATTGGTAAGTGATTTAGTCTATAAATATAGTGTCTCGGAGACCTTGAAGCTGCGCAACGAACCGCTGACTGGAAGTTGTGAAGGGCGATAGATATGTGAGCCATTGAACTGTTGTTATGCCCATGCCTAGTAAAGACCAGGCAGATTTCATTCTGATTCATGAAAGCCAGAAGACAATTCATTAACGCCTGTTGTTTCTGATTGTGTCTATTTCAGAAGAAACGAGGAACGTTTTTGCTGCTAGGTTGATGATGGGCGTAAACAATGAGTGACGCCCACACCTCAATATAAAAGCTTTGGGATTTAAATTATCTTTTTGAGATGAAATCAAGTGAGTTTTCTTCAATAAACTGTAAGACAGCATTACAGTGCGCAGATAATGGGGACGTCTTTTAGGGGAAATGTAAGCAGAAATATTAGAAAACGTGTGAATGACTCGCAAGATTCCTTTGTCAACTAAACCCAGACTACTACACACTACAATATCATTTAGGATATTTCTGTATCTTTAAACTGGTATGCAGTAAGTACCCTACTGATCTACTTCCCAAAACAACTTGTATTAGAAGAGTTATAAACCAGGTTTAATAAACGATCGATGTTTTATGTATTTTGAGTGTCTTAACTATAAGCCTCGTAAAATTGCAATCAATTTTAAGAAGCTAATAAATACCGCTTCTATCCTGCGAACCGTAATGTGTTACTAACCTAGTAAATTGTTTTATGATATAAAATACTAATACGCACTTTGCTGTACTATAGGTATACAATTATAGGTAGGTTCATAATTATAGTTATTATTGGTTACTTATGTAGTTACATTGATTTCATAACAAAGGTTAATGTTTTGAATTTTCTTGGATGTTTGCTGTTGTAAGAATTCGTAAAATGGTAATGTAATGATTGTGTAATATCTCTGTTATTATAAGGGCTGAAAGTACACATTTTTGGTCAGTAATTATGGAATTTTAAGTAGTAATTTTTGACTAAAAGCATAATTAAATAACGATACAATTTAAAACATCTTCCTTCATTATATATTTTCATAGTTATTATTTTGTAGCTTAGGGTTTAGGGACTTTTTAGGTACGTTCCTAAATACCTCCATAAACCGGAACTTTCTTGAATTATTCAGTAAAATTCTTAGTAATTGAAAGTGACGATGATATAATTTGTTTACTAAGGTTATTAGTTCTGCAGAAATTATTAGTTCGTGTTGGTAATATGGGTATTTGCCAGGTGGTGGAGTTAATATTAATATCCTCATTTATAATGCTGCTTTCTAGTTTATGAAAACATGAAGCTCATTGTGTAGATTAAGTATTTGTTTATGCCAAATTATTACGGTCTTAATAAACGCAGTAATAAATAGGTTCTTACGAAGTTTTGTTTCATAGATGCATTTATACGAAAAACGAATACCAAAAAGTATCAAGTTGTACATAATAAAAAAAAATCAAGTAATTACCTAAACACAATGTTAAAACCTGGTTAAAACTGTTTAATTATTCTACACATCGAATCTCTTTGAGGTTATGTCTTGAAATACGATTTTCACCAAATCAAATCAGACACACGGTCACAGACTGAACTCACCTTCATCGGGAGGTTTATTCCCAAGTGCGAAATCCTTAAATCCTCGCCAGTTAACAGTGTATCGTCCGCTGCGTCGCACCATCATTGGTATTTAGGTAAACACTGCACGAAGCAAACGGATAACACGTTGCTCACTAGCGGGTGGACAACGGCATTATCCGGCACCGGCAGATATTCGCAACAGACGTGCGCGGGATCGATGCGTGGTGGCGACGCGTCACGAGGCCGCCGCGGCGTCAGCTGAGCGCGTCACGTCACGGCGGCGCCGCCGCCCGCCCGCCTCGCCGCGCTTGCGCAAAACCGCCCGCCCTGCATTCGACGCCCGCCCGCTCACAGTTGGCATGTCATCCACGACTGCGCGTCCCGTTTTTAAACATGAATAAGCAGTGACTACTTCCTTCCACACGAGCGTTCACAAAACAAAGATAACGAGCGATGGATTAAATGGGATATTCATCATACCATACATCATTTAAGATTTATTCGCTCGGAGTCCAACGCTCTTTCGCATGCGTTACGTTGGCGCCTTGTGTTGCGACTACATATTTACACACGCTTTAGTTTTTTGAGTAGCAGACTTAGTTTACTAGCGCACGCGATGTCTACCGCCAATAACACTCACTACACTCTAGTTTTAGACTTTTATTGCGGGACTAAAATAAAGGTTAGGGAAGTTGGCTTCATACTTTACGTTGTTCGAAACCGTTGCAAATAGCATCCTCGCGCATAAAAATTACTCTCAGGCATTTGTAGAGAACGAAAGTTTATCTTATTATTTTATACAACGTATGTAGGTAAAGATGTCTTATTTAAAGCTATGAAAATGTAGCCATAAAGCGAGGTACATAAATATATTACGATCGTACCATAAAAATTGGGTGCCACTCACATTTTGATACTGCACTCACATTTAAATGTAGGTAATGTAATCTATTCTATTCTTGGAACATAAAGATAAATAGGTACCCTCATGTTTAAAATCTATAAAAGTGAGTAATCATATTGTTATATTTAAAAAAATAGTTTGCCACCTATATGCGTAAACAACACTGACTAAATTTACTTAAAACTGGCATGTTATGAAAGAATATAAATTCAAATGAAATAAAAAGGAATGTTTAATAAATATATATAAACAATAATATCGGTGAATCTGCGATGTCCTATTAACCTTGTTTCTTATTTTTATATGGGTATGAAAACAGGCTTTGCGTCATTCCAGTAATATTTCGTTGAAGTCGCGTCAATATTTGTCAATTTTTATCTTACGTAGTATTGGTATGATTAATACCTACGTATAAATGTGTATGCAGATAATAAGGAAATGATAAAAAGGTGGTAGGAATAACTAAGTTACTTATGAAAACTAACTTTATTAGATAAGTTGTACCTAACGACTTTCACTAATGCTGATTTGTGCTTATTGTCCTCTCAAAGTTACTTCAAGTTATTTCTAAACGTATTACGGTATACTGATAGTTACTAAGTTACCTTACTTACAGCGCGATGACACAGTTTGAAGACTTACGAAACAGTAACCTGTTGGTCTTTCGTGATAGTTAAGTAGGCACCTACTTACCTACCCTAATCCTGGATCCAGTCCACTTATTGTCTACCTGGCATAATTTATATTTTTAATAAGGTAAAACCATATACTTACCGAAGAAGTTACTAGACAATTTTGTTACATATTTGGGCAATAGGTTTAACACAGGCTGTTCTAATCAGTTGATATGCTGCCTAACGAAAACATCCTAGTAAAGAGATCATTAGATCATTAGAATTACCTAAATTATTATTGTGATGACCTCATAATATTTGGCTATGTAAGATCATCACTAAATTTGTATTTATGAGACTTGCGACAGTGGATCCTTATCATTAGAAGTCCTTATCTGTATTTTATTTACATGGAAACAATTTTTTTACTGAGTTCGTGATACATAGCTGCCTATACCTAAATACATTTCTGGCGCTATCTTGTCTGCCGAGTGCTGTTCAACGCAGTCTTCACATCATTATTACCGTTTTTCCCCGTTTGTAAAACTGCAAAGTCCATATCAGGGCTTACCAGAATAAGTGAAGCCAGGTCTAAAGTCCTGCGTGAGTAAGGGAAGAAAGCGAATGCGTAGAGACTGTCTACGTGCGTGCCCTGTTATAGGTATAAACAGCTGATAAATGGCACCAGTGCTTCCAGGGCCGGATTCAGCAATAGCAGCATCAATATGTTTTGATTTGATGTACTTCCCTGCGTTACTAAGCGAAGAAAGCTATGATTTTGATGTTTAATTTAAATGTTTGTATCATGCAAATACTGTGTGCGAAAACACTTTTAAAATCGGTTTAAAAGAAGTGGTACTCGAAGCATTCGCTGTTTTTCTGTCCGTCAATTCCGTCACTGACCGGCATTAGATAATTAATGAGTGTTACAATATCGCAGTTGAGCAGGCGCGTGCTCGGCATCGATAACGCAGGTCAGAGGTTACTCTTATAAGTGTGGACGACATCTGTGCCGGAACAGTCAGTACGTTGGGCTATGCGGCGACGCAGCTTCCTACATTCACTCAAAATTAAGTGATTTTATTGTTTAATTGGCTTTATCAAAATGCCGTGGGCAAGCATCAACAGGTAAATATTTTGGTTTTATTTATTTATTTATTCTTCACCTGGATATTAAATTGGAATACCGCAATAGATATCAATGTGTCATGTCTGTATGTAAGTAACTAGACTTACGTTTGAAGGTTCTTCAAACACAAATCGATTTTTATTGAGTGAATATATAATTTTAAAAATAAAATTATTTTCAGAATTTACGCGAAACCCTCAAATACGAGTTCAATGGACACCCCGGTGAGCAGCACATTCAATGCTGGGCCGGCACTGACAGCCTCGGCTGATTCGGGCGGCCGCTTCGAACTGAGTGACCACGGCTACGGCAAAAGCTCCGTAAAACTTCTGCACGTTCATCGAGATGCACAGTACCATTCCATCCGAGAGTTCGAAGTGTTCACAGAATTGAAATTGCAGTCAGAAAGCGCTTACATAATTGGAGACAATAAAGACGTGGTAGCAACTGACTCTCAGAAAAACACTGTGTATTTGTTAGCAAAGAAACATGGAGTGAAGACTCCCGAAGAGTTTGGTGCGGTAGTTGTGGGACATTTCCTGTATATGTATAAGCAAGTTGTGGAAGCTAAATGTAGAGTAGTTGAGTACCCCTGGGAGAGGTTACAGGCAGGCACGCCTCATAATCATGCCTTCATATTCTCACCGTCCGCGACAAGATGGTGTGAAGTGAAACAGGGACGCCATGGTAAGATATCTAAATGAAGATACAGTTTGTGATTTTAGGAGCTGGTCTGAATATTTCTTAATGTTTTTTCTCTCTTTTAAACAGAGGCAGTTACCGTGAAATCAGGTTTAAGTGGCCTCCGTGTTTTGAAGACAACGCAGTCGGCTTTTGTTGACTTCGTTCAAGATGAATACACGACCCTTTCAGATGCCGCGGAAAGAATATTCAGGTACATACATTTTCAAACATATTTTTAAGAAATTCTTTTTGAACATAAGAAAGTTTTTGACATACTTTACTACCTTCTTTTGCTGACTAATCTCGTGAATAAGTTAACACTGATGCGAAGCTTTGTATGTCATGTCTCCTTCATCAGATTTTTCTAAAATGTATTTCTTCAACAGTACCGTGGTGGAAGCGGAGTGGATTTACGACAACATGCGCACAGCGGATTTCGATGACGCGTGGCTAACGGTCAAGGACGCCATTTTGGACAAGTTCGCCGGTCCACCAGACATTGGCGTCTACTCCCCCTCAGTACAGCACACCTTATACCAAGCTGAAAAGACGGTGCTGGAAAAAGTTCCAGAGGTAAGCTTAGTGATAAAAGTCACTTCTGATACCATAACAAAATTTCGAATAAAATGTTTAGTTAATGAGTTCAATTGGTTGCAAAATATTTGCACACGGATAGAATTGTAGGCTAAATAGAGTTATCAAACCTATTGATAACATTTGCCTTTTAGGTAGGTAGAGTGAGCATATTATCTTGCCGAGAAACTGATAGTGAAACTAACGTTAGTATTAGTTCACCCCATTTTATTTTGACAAGTCATATACCAGCTGCGGTCATCAATTTACCTGACTGCAGCTTATCAACAAAATAAGTTAACAGCTGTTTTAAATAGCCAAACTCTTCTAATTTTTACCGTGGCAGATATCTTTCGCGTAGTAAAGAGGCGTAGCTTTCAAATCTATAAAAAGCTCATTCTGTTGTTCTTTATTAATTTATGTCTTTTATTAGTTACAAGGTCACAGCATATAATTACTTAAAGAGCATTATATTAGATTCAATTAAACTATAGTAAAGGTGACGTAAAAAGAAATGAAGCGATTAAATCGTTTTATCTTGTCAAAAACCTTTTATTTTGTAGCCGTATTGGTTACAAAGACGTAAAAGTCTTCGGAGTGGTACACAAATAAATATTGCAGGAGTCTATGTTTAGCTCCAGCGGTCAATAGCCCGCAGTGTTGCCGCACTCATTTATCTCGTGAACCTTTTCTCAGGATAAATTTAGCCTTTATTTTCCGGTAGAACTGTGCTTAAAGTTTGTGTTGTTGTTAAGATTTTTCGTAGAAAACATTGCTTAAAATTTCCCGTTTAACGTAAAATGTTATTATAATGGGCTGCGCTAATAAAAATAATGTTTTAATACTTCTAATAATATCAGACACGTGACCGAATTTGGACATCATTATTGTTTATGTCATTATATTCTTTGTCACGTTAGTCTAGTTCTCCAATACTACTTTTGTTGTAACTTCATTAAGGTCCTCTATCAGTAGTCTAGTTAAAGGGCCTTGTTCCGATTAGACGTACCTCATTACAAACTTGGTGTTGACATGCGGAAGTGTATCCACAAGTCGCTATAGTTCTGGTAACAATATGATATCAGCGCTTGACGTCACGCTCGGGCTATTTTGTTTTCGAACCGACAACAGTCACGTGAGCCAAAGGTCACAAGTTTATCAAGTTAAATTAAATCTTGGGGCCAGCTGGGTTTATTTACCATTATTTTTTTGGTACAAGAGTAACACGATGCTGTTCTCGTTTAAGATTTGAGAAATTCATGCTATTTTTTTGTAGCATGCTCACACTATTATTAACTAACGGGATATTATTGTAGAGAACAAACAATACATAGCAAGATTTATGGTCTGCCATTTTATGCATTGACATGTGGTGAACACTTTTAATAAACTTAAAATTTTGTTTATAATGTCACGCCTCGTTATGCTTTAATTACAACAATCGATTTTAATGTTACTATTCTTTGTTAACAGATCACATGGATCAAGATGACAATGCCGAACAAGCACTACCTCAACATCGACATGTCGAAGTTCCCAGCGAACGTGACGAAGGGCGACCCTCGCCACCAGATCTACCAGCCGATCGACAAGCCCGCCGGCCTCATCTACGCACAGCTACGCCGTAGACCCAAAAGTCATTTGTGACACCGCGCCGTTACGTTTCGTAGCACGACGCCATTTTAGATTTATATTCGTTTCACCATTATCCTATTTGTAAACAAGGGGACGTTCCTGTTATTCACCCCTTAATCATTTTTACGACACGCTCAGCATTTTAGTAATTATCGCCATTGTAAGTTCATAATTATATATAAAAATAACGTTAAATAATAGAATTATAATAATTAAATGTAAGCTACTCGTTATGTAATCTAGTCAAGTTATTATCTTAATAATTGTTGATTGACTGTACTAACTTAATGTTAGCTACAAATTAAATTCGGTTTCTAACCCTATAAGATTGTTACAAATAATCTGATAAGTATGATTAAGTTAAATAAACTTTTAAAGTATTAAGCTTGTGTTTTGAATGGCCCTATCTCAACTAAAAGTATTTTTTGTTTCATGAACATTTATTACATACAAAATCACATTGTTGCTTACTTTCACTACGTTAAGTTTACAATGTTTTTATTTATGTGACATCGACGTGACATGACAGGACAATTGACTACAACATAGTCATTTTTGTATTGTTTTCAGGTACATACATATTTACTCTTAAAAATATTTAAAATAATATTACAGACGCTTATTCCCAATGATCTTATCTGCCAATGCGTAGAGCTCCTCCACGGTCTGGAAATAAACAAAAGACAGTATTTACATGGGAGTATTCTCATCGCGGGTCTACATAGTTACTTTATCAATGGCAATTGTATTTTATAGTTTTCCTAGACACCACTGTAATTTGGCAGTGTCCGATAAAATGGCACAAAGCTCGCCTACAAAGACATGCGACTGTTCGACAAACTTGTATGGTAGTGTAGTACGGTGGTCCAATTTGTGGTGTGCTTGTACAACAGCACATTTCGAATACCTCTCAGATATTTATTAACTCTCAACATTGCGATGAACCTAAATAAAAAAATCTACATATTGGATGACGTAACGAACTTGTTTCTAAGAACTAAGATGTAATTTATTCCAGAATGTGGTGTGTAATCTGGAGTAAGCATTGATTAACAATGTACAGCCCCCATACCATGAACTCTTAAAGCAGAACAGTCAACGATGTGGAAGCCAGACACCGCTATGTACCGTGTAATGCGGCGTCTCGCTTCCACAACGTAAACTGTCCTGTTTTAAGAGTTCATGGTAAGGGGCTAGTATCGGACATTGTTAAGATATATAATAATCGTGTTTGTTCTTTGGTAATGAATACACACTTGCAAAGTCAGTTAAGGTCACTAGTTATACAATTGACGCTTTAATAGAGATCAAATGCTGATCGTCATATCGGCGACTACTACTTAATCAGCTCAATTCAGCTTTAGTCCATGGAAAACAGATGTTTTGTATGGAAAAGTTCATTCAGTTTTTGAAAGCTAAACGAACACGTACGTTTCATATAACCCTGGTGTTTTCAATTTGCATTGAATGATTTTTCCTAACCCTTATACAATAAACCTAAATCTGGTAGAGTTCGTCTTGTAAAAACACACAGATAGAGGGTCCAGTTTTTTAGAATTCGTTATCGGTGCTATTAAGCACAATTTTGTCAAAATTGTTGCTGTAATCAAAAAAGTAAATGTTCCTTAAAAATTGGTATTTATTTATATCATGAAATCATCTGAGATAGGTACACTTAGCATCTAATTTTGTATTGAGGATGTAGGTAATTATCACATCATGACAAAATGTACGAACACTGATAAATAATAATCTAGCTCTCTTCTAGTAATTCATACTCGTGCCGCGAAATATCTACGTTATCTGTAAACTGAATGCATTAGTAAGTACCATTGAGCGTGTCCTATATGAATGACGTCACGTTCAATTATTTCAGTGACCACGCAATACTCGTTTGAGTATGATTCAGGCAGGGGGTGTGACACAGTACCTATACCTTGTTCCTTTAAAAATTGCATTAAAGGTTTTCACGCTTCATCTACAAAGTAAACAAAATAATATTTTATGTTTTAATTGGTAAATAATTCTGAGATTAATTTAATTCTTAATTATTTAATCATATTTAATTATATTGAATAATTATTTAATTTAATTTAATATTTAATAATAATTATAAAATTTAATCATTATTTAATCATATTGAATTATTTACCAGGTTTTTGATAAAAGGATTCAAAAGATTGTTTACTTTTTTAGCACATCAAATGGAAGTTGACTTAGTTTTCGTAAACAAAGTAGTTCGTTTAAATTGAATGTAATACGTGAGCGTCAGATGTTTAGTGAATAATAGAATATTTTCGTTTTCGTAAACAATTGAACAACAGTTGGTAAACAACTAGTCGCCGCCGGCCGGCTATCATTATCGACCCGTGAACACAGCTATCGTGGCGATTGTCAACGATACGGGACCGGACAGAGCATGGTACAGTGTAATTACTGTTACTACAATAACCACAAACATGTGAGTATGTAAAAACAGTTATTGCCTGACTGTTTTGGTTCCTGAAGTCTGACGGTCCGAAAAAATTGCCCTGACAAGGTTTTTCAAACGCTATGTTACTTCCTTTAAATATTTTATAGTAATTTAACTCCTTTTTAAGTAATGGTGCTTACAAAATTATGACATAATATTCTGAATTACCTTGAAAGTAAAAAATGGGTATTAAGTTTTAACTATATTGACATGAAAATCGCTTGAAGATATATTAGGCTGAATATAAACGACGAATAAAAATGCGTACTCTTGAGCATTGAAATTAAATTATGGTAAGATATAGTCTTAGCCTAAAGTCTAAACCTATAATTTATGGGTTTGGTTTATTGTGATTCGAGTGAAATGAAAACGTCGATAATATTGTTATGAGTAACAAACATTTGTATAGCACGAGTGAAGTAGCGAGGTTAGGTCATTACTTATCTATCGTGTTCTAACGTGATTCATGTCCAGTTCTGAACTAGTTTAAGCCAAATACGTTAAAGGCCCGTACATACGATTTACTAAACAGCGTGCGTACTGACGGCAAATTTATAGCCTAGACGTGTCAATCGCGTGCTTCTTTGAGTACGCACGGGGTGACGAGACTTGTCATTTTATAAGTTACAATAAGTATTACTCTTCAGAGCATACCAAAAACTAAAATAAGGTATGTGTTTTCATAAAAGCATTTGGATTTTAAAAACAGTATTAAACTAATCAATTAGCTGCCGAAACGTTAATGCGAAAAGTTTGAAGTTCAATGCACCAGAATCACGCGATTTTGTATTAAAGTTTACTAGGTATTAAAAGAATTAATTTTAAGCAATGAAAGAAAAAACGAGCCATTTCAAAAGTTTTTCTACCCTTTTATGGTTCAAATATTTATGTTTTTTGCAAGGGCATTTGAAGAACGAAATGTTGTAATACAATCAAAATAGTAATAATCGGCGGCTTCTTTGTTGTAAAAGCTACTAGAAATTTATGTGAGCCATTATGCGTCGATAAACATGAAACTAGATTCCAATAAATATTGAAATAATTTTCTACGATAGATAGAAACATCTTCTACATCAATAAAGTTTCAAGATATATTACCTATGAAGTCACAGTAATAACACTGTAGGTAACCGGGTTGACCCAGCTGATTTGAGGCAATTCAACATATTGGATTTGCTTATATTCTGACTGCCACAACCAAATCGCTTCGTGGTTTACTTATCTTGCAGACTGTACGAATGTAATCAGCAACAACTTGGAATTCGTAATATAATGTGTGTTCAACACGCATTTATCATATATAGGTTGTATTTATTGTAATAACTAGCTGTGCCCCCAGGTTTCTTTCGCGCGAAATTTGTCTGTGCGGTATACGGTTGGAAAAATGCGGTTTTAGGAAGCCAGTTTTTTAGCTAGCTCTTCAGATACGTAAACCCTAACAATTATACATTATAAAAATAAATCTCTATTTTTTGTATAGTTAAACAATTACAAGTTGGAGATATGACAACGATTTACTGGCTTAAGACTGATACACAAGCTTTAGTTGGGTCCATAGATCGTTAGTATCAAGGGGCAAGCGGTCCCGGGTCAAGCCAACATGGAGTTATTCCACTTCTAAGCGGTTTGTCACGAGCGCTATCACCACTGCACCAGACTAGGCATGTAAACAAATCAATTACTTGTGTAAATTCGTCGTGATAGCGTTGGCCCGATGACACGCTGAAGTCCACCCATCCAGTTGGATTCTAGTTCACTTAATAATACCATGTTTAAAAAATATAATTACCGTGAGGTTTTTGAGTGTTTTCACATCGTGAGTTTCGTATTTTAACTGGGCGAATTGTTCATCGGAAAAACGAACGCCTCTCTCGATGTCCATTTGCTTTTGTTGTTCTAGTTCGTCGTGACATTTTGCTAAGAGTTGCTCTGGTGTTAGCGTTATACCTTGCTCGGCCATGTCTTCTGGTTCTTGTTCTTCATCCATGGACTATAATAGAAAAATCCTATTTAAGTAACTAGGTCCATCGAGTAATCAATAGTGATAAAATAGTTAATAAGTACGTAGTTACCAGGTCTACTTTCTGCGCCGCCTTTAACTTTCTGAAGTATGCGTCGGCACGCTTCTTTGAGGCGCGGGCGACTTCACGGTTGACCATCCTCCAGAACACGAAGACTGGGTGATGGTACAGCTCCGGAGGGCATTCTTTCAACGGTGTCTTCCCGACTAGGATTAGTCGCTTGAGCCTCTCCATCTCATCCATCTGTCGAAAAAACATGATAACGTTAAACGTACCATAAATTTAACATGTGTACAAACATTACGCAAGTAGATCTGTAGTTATTAAAGGAATATTTATAAAGGAAGTAGGTACTTGAAGGGGAACTTCTTACGTGCCGGTCGCAAGAACGAGGGTACTTAATGAAATCGTAAACTTCGTAAACAAAGCAATGTTCGATTGATGGGTAATTAGTTTCACGTTGACTGGCGTTTAATAAGCGATACAGGCACGAAAGCCTGCATGCCTGTCAACTGTCAGTAGATAATGATGTTTAATTGATTGTCAGTAATTATACTGTCTTTGGAAAATTGTGAATGCGAGATCTGAGCAATTAATAATAATTTAGGGGTGCTAGTTGAGTGCCTCCAAAACCGTGAGTGAGTGATATTTACACAACAGCATGACCTATTTCTATAAGACGATTAGCTCATGTCGATACGAAATATTCCTTATTAGTCAGTCTCTGTTAATAAGACAGGCAAGAGAGCTCTCTTATAAAAGACGAGGAACATAAGACGAATAACTTCTAGGAGCTCTTGCTGACTAGTACGTGTAGGTATATGTATACTCACAACACGTGAGGTGATCCTCTTGTTGAGGTTCTCCTCGTTGACGGCGCGGATCCTCTCCTCAAGTTCGGTCATGTAGTTCTTGTCTGTGAGCCGCACCAGGTTGTTGCCCATATGCTTCTCCAAGCGGGCGCGGACATGCGGATGCGCGAAGCTGGAGAACATATACACATTTTGTTTTTTTACAAGGGATTTTTTTTTACTGACTTTAATATTAGAAGCACATTTTTTTATAAAAATAATATTTACAAAGCACACCTTAAAAATCTCTGTAAAATATTCATTACTCATCATCATTATTTCACATTCATGATTAGGTCATTTGTTAATTATTATATCTAAAGAAATTATAGTAATGCTTGTTTATCAATCTAGCAACGTGTAAAGAGAGTTAACTAAGTGTTTTGGCGCCATTCCAGTAAAGATGCCTCAACAGTTCATCCGAAACAATCTGAACGTATAACAAGAAACAAACGCTAATAAAACAAAGTGCCATCGGTAATTTTGCGAAAAACAAATAATAAACACTTGTGTATATAACACGGTGTAAACAAAGAGTGCACATGTGATTGTAAACAATACAGAGTTTGTGCTCTAAAAGCTAGACTCGCTAAGACTCACCAGAGCCGCGAGGACTCGTTGGGACCTCTTTCTGGACTCGTGTTGACGGGGACTTAGTCAGAAGCAGTGTACACACTGGAGCCGGCCAGACGTCTCGTCGTCGCCGTAAAGTTTTAGTAGTTTTGACGCTACATGCTCAGTGTCATAGTTGAGACCTTATCGTGGTGTACGGTGGGGCTGGCACGGTATGGCACGACCCCCACCGACACCACATGTTGGTAGAATTTTGTGTAGAGAAGTGTTCACACTTTATAGGCCAGTATCAACATTTAATAATAGTGTTTTGTGTTTATGTATGTATGAGTACTTATAAGGTTTGTATAATTTTATTAAGTTATAAGTGCCTTACATCTGTTCAGTAACACGCGGAACAAAAGTTTTTGTTTTCAGGGTTAATTTCATACTAACTTGCTAAGATATTATTATATTTGTATTAAATGACCAACAACCAAATAATGTAGAACAATGTTATAAAGCATTGACATAAAATAATGACTTCAATACTAATTAGGACAATGTTCTTTAGTATCCAACGTAAACATTGTCCAAAATGTGTTATCGCTCCAAAATCGTTAATAGCAGCAATTAATGGAGGTAGATCCGGCGGCGAGGGACGGTATGTACTTACACGATCCTACATCGGTATGAAAGAGAATGTCCGACATGTGTTTGAACATTTAATGAATGTAGTAGACCAAGTACATATACGTCTCATTATGTAGTTATTTACGCATATCGTAAGTATAGGTGAAGAATGAAAAAAAGTGTAAAAGGTCCTTAACATGACGTGACAATCGAAAGTCAACGCCATACATGGCACCGGCATGGCACTTCTGAGTTATCGTCTATCGAATGCATAAAGTTGCATATTTTACGTCAGCTCCGACCAAAACAGATCTAAACAGTAATATACACAATGTTAACACATTTTTTTGTTGTTTTCAAACCGTTTTTTGTTAAAATAATATTCTGTTTGTGAAATAAATCACTTTATTTTGCAGGTCTACGCAGTGGGAATCGAAGCAAAATACATTAAAGTATAACAGCGGAGTGCTTATAATTGCGAACAGACTTATAAACTAATAGAGGCTCAAACTGATACATAAATATAATAGTAGTCTGTCTGTTTGTTACTATCGAAATTAACCCATTGATCCGATGGTAATGGAAGATAACTTGAACTTTAGGGAAGGGCAAAAAAAATTCATGCGGACCAAGTCGTAGGAGGAAGTTAGTCTATTTCGTAGTATTTATTTCATAAAGTATTAATAATGAAATGTTATTTATAATAATTAATTGCGAGAAACCTCTCAGGAAATTATGCAATGCGGCTAGGATGGCAGTGGGCGACGCAAGTAAACTGGGTTAAACATTATTAATGCAAGTCTATGCTGGGTTTACCCAGCATAATTACCTATAATTCTGATAAGGCGAATCATATCGCTTTGAAATTTTCCTCTTGTGTGTCATGGGAGAAAGAAAATCTCATTCCAATCAGAAAAGATGCAACTCTGTATTTAAATAAATTTAAAACTGAGTATTATGAATTGCATTTGATGCTAACTTAGGAGATGAACTAAATTTGAGTCCATAATGGGCCGTGGAGCGTGCCATGCTGCTGACCAGAGATACATAAATGCAACGTAGGTCGAATGTAACCGACATCGGGGACCGTATTAGCTTTGTATGAAGTTTGGTAGGGGACTAAGTAAGATTTGTTGTTGGTACGTAGAGTAAGCCCAGACTGAGTGGGTCCAGAGAATACAATAGACCAATATAGGCCAGGTTTACTGATTGTAGCAGTTGTACATCATAAAGCCTGGACGCTGAAGGCCCATAACCGAATAGAGTCTAGGGAAGAAAGCTCTTAGGAGGAGGGGCCCAGGTATAGGATATTTAAAAGCTGATGGTGATAGTGGTGCAATAATTAAAAAAAAAATTGGATACAGTAGATACTTACACTTTTCACGCAACCATGCAGAAAGTTATGAACGGAAAAAAAAGCTAGATGGTAAGTTATATTAACATCAATATTTTATTTACCTACTACGTAATACGTGCTTGGCGAAAATAATTACATCATAGAAGCAATGTGAGTTACGTCAAAGATCTCACATTATACCGATTAGGTTTACCTGAATTGCAAGCATACCGCAAACTGCCCAGGATACATTACTTTTAGTACCAACATATCAAAATCCTGGCTGTTTCGGCATGTTAAGTAACACTTTTGCATTTATGATATGAAGATAAAAAATTACTCCTTTTCGATATTCTATGATGTGAGGTGTGGTTGCTAGGCGACGAGGGCCCCCTGTTTCCACCTCGATCGGTGGATGGTGACACGTAGACACGGCTGCCATGCATTACCACGTAAAATGCGCGTTAAGTACCTTAGCTTTTATTATTTCTTGTGCTATAAGATAGACACCCGAATAAATCATAGAAATAATTTATTTTAAACACTCATGAAATTGATGAGATTGTTTCATTAACGAACCAGTAAGATGAGGAATTAACATCTTTATGAGATCTACCCACTGAGTTAAGAAATGAACAGTTCAAGAAAAAAACTTAATTCAGAACTTTACGACAAGTCTAGATTAAGTACCTGAGTTGCCTTCAGTACTCCAGATAATCCATAAGTAGTCACGACTTACTATCTACTGATGGACCTTTTACTTGTTTTACAAAAACACATTAAAAAACCTTCTGACTAGGTAACAGCTTGTGACAATTTTACTTTAGGAAAGTACATTTATGCACGTTGTAGGAAAGGATCATTTTCTTATTTATCTTTCTAATATTTTCATTTGTTTTCCATATATTTAGGTACGTCTAGGAACGTATATTTATGTCATCAGTAGATTACAGTGTTAAATATTTCCTTAAATTAATTTGAAAGTTGCTTGACTATTATTCTGTCATAAGTTTAGAATTTTATCGTCTACCAATGATGTTGATTGTATCAAGCTTCTTAAAATACTCGCCCATTTCCATAAATAATTTGCTCCTATCGGGAATCTATTGCTTCCAGCGCTCATTTGAAATTCAGATCGGTACAGAAGATTTGGGGGTAAATGATAATACCTATATAAGTCGATAGCATCATAAGCTCATGATGTTATTACGTCACTTTTATCTTTACTGTTTAGAATCTAGCGCTACTGCGAAAGTGTCTGTTTGTTTCTTTAGTACTGAGTCGGTCGTAATAAAATTTAGTGTTGCGATAGACAGAAACCTAGGCAAGGAGATAAGCTTTATCCTAGAAAAGACACGGTAAGATTTATTATAGAAGAAGTCGCGGGCGAAAGTTAAGATATTGCAATATTAAACTAGTAATATATATAGCATCAAATTATTCGTAAAAAACACGTTAAAATATGAAAGTTGAAGTAAACGTTTATTTTCTTCTTCGTTCGAACATCGATGAACTGTACGATCAATTGAGTATGGTCACTCAAAGGCTAGTTATTTAGGTATCCCTAAAACTTTGCCATGTACATAATATCGCTCAAGTTTACTTAAGAGTAATAATTATATAAGAGAGAGAGATGTCTAATAAGTAATATATTATACCTCTATACATTAAGCAAATATATAGGTATTCTCTACCCCTAGTAAGTCCAGGAATTGCGTATCTATGTGGGAAAAAAAATGTCAAGATACACCCTCTTTCGCTCGCCAAAGCTAGTAATGCTACGAAATATAATTCACGCCTTACACAAAATATAATAAATTTGTAAGTCTGTGTATTGGAACTAGATTGCGTGATTCCATTTTTAGAACCGATTAAGTAATCAGTTCATTAGTTATTTTAGGTCATATTTACTTTATTAGCATTATTTAGTTTTGCTTATCGCTAGGTCTAAAACATATTTACTATTGCGAAGCAAACGATTATTGCGATTTAATTTATTGTTAATTGCACTAACATTCATCGCCCTGCGTGAATAATAATTCAACTATTAAAGGACGATTAATTGAAAAAGTTATTGCAAATGCACTTTGCTTTCATCTAAGTATTACGTCAAGTTTGTTTTTAGGAATCCGTACCTCAAAAAGGAAAAACGGAACCCTTATAGGATCACTCTGTTGTCCGTCTGTCTGTCTGTCTATCGGTCTGTCAACCCCATTTTCTCAAGAACGCGTAATGGTATAAAGTTGAAATGAATATCAAGTACTCTAGTCTGCTGTGCCTTGAAGCCGTCCAAAAATGATACTTCTAAGTTAACGCAATCAAAAGATACGAGTAATTATGTTGATTGTTTTTACAATTTCCACTTTAAAAACCTATAGGGTACTTCCCGTTGACCTACAATCATAAAATTTGGCAAGAAGCATAATATGCTTACAGCACAAGTAAAGGAATAAATCTGAACTCGGTAAATTTGTAGTTACATCACAAAAAAAAATAAGAATAACTTGTTTGCAGTTTATATCTAACCGCTACCTAGTTCAATGTATTGGGGTAACAGTTTTCCAACGGCAAAGTTAAGTTTGTCTGTGAATTTTGTACATTATCTTTTCGTTAGAACAATGTTATTGTTGTAAATAATTTAAAGTTTGAACAGCCCCCTTACCATGAACTCTTAAAGCAGGACAGTTTAACATGTGGAAACGAGACGCCGCTACGTGCTGTGTAATGCGGCGTCTCGCTTCCACATCTTAAACTGTCCTGCTTTAAGAGTTCATGGTAAGGGGGCAGAACCCTCGATGCGCGAGTCCCACTCGCACTTGACCCGGTTTTTTAAATATAGGTGACGACACTTACGACATTGAACAATAAAAAACAAAGCTTTAAATTCACATTGTAAGCTTAATACTAAAATTTAATATCTATTAAACTTTGTTCGTTAAAAAATCCGGGTTGTCTGTATAGATATTAAAATTCTAGGTATTTGTGAGTAAGGAATTTGTATATAATATGACACTTACGATGCAGGAAATCATACTTAATGCATTGTTACGCAAAAGAAGAGAAGGAATGCTTAGATAAGTGCAAAAATTTGAATAAACCCTCCGTAGGGGGAGAGTTTATTGTTATTTTGATGCATCCTGCCGTGTGCCTCCGGTGACGATGATGCTTTTAGCAGACGTAAGTAGTACATAGATATCAAGCACAAACGCCCAGACTCTGAATAAATTTCTGCAAATCATACATACATTAATTTAAAATTGTTAGAAGACCTGTTGTCTGATGTGATTAAATGTTACCCAATAGTCTAGCAGCCATAAGGCATACAATGAATGTAGGATAACGTTTATAAATTATTAATTGATAACTATACTTATAAGTAACGTTTCTATCAACAATATAAATATTTTTACCCATTTTAATATCATACTGAATCGATATCCTTCATCATAACAACACATTCATATCAGCTTATTGTAGAGAGGTTGAGTGAGTTGAGTTGAGTTGAATGTGGATGTGTTTACAAGCATACACTTTTCAACTCTGAAATAGGAATACACAAGCATTGACTATGTAAGCAGTGCTGGGTACACCCAATGTTCAATGACGTAACCTGTCAATGTTTACAGAACCTAAATTACCCGTGACGATATATTTACTCGTCACTTCAGTGGGTCATCGATATGAGCATCAGCGGCCGCCGGGTTAGCGCCAATTATTCAGACCGAGCGTGTGAATGAATGGCCGTTTAAAATGTAAGTGATTAATGCCCGTGACTCATGTACTGACTCATGAAAGCTTTTCTTCGAATATTCAGTTTAAAAATATGTAGTACCTACCTACGCTGCAAAGTACGTAGATATAACGAGTTGCGAAAACGCATTAATAAGTTCTCCAGAGTAATAAATTTTAACGGAAATAAATCTTGAGTTTTTAGCAAACCGCGTAGCAAAAGCTGTTTAATATGTAAGGGAAGCGTAGCAAGTAGACTTTATGATTGAATCTCGTGTAAGTAGTTTTAAGACTAAACACACAACACTTAAAAATAACTATTCAAGTTTATCTCTCTTTATTTTGTATGTAATTATTATTCGCGTTTTAACGCGTTCGTGTTGCGACTCAGCCTACTCTATTTTTTCATCAATATCTGATAAGCACTGAATGTTTAATATTTGTCAATAGAGGTCGTACTTTCACCCGGCTATCAATACTTATCATTTTATTACACGGTTATTCAAAGTTTAGCCTCGTTTTGTTGTTTTACGTTTCTATACCGAAACTTTGTCGCCAACCTACAGTACATAACAACAAGAGCCTAAACTTTTCGTTTTGTAGACTAGCTAACAAATGAATACTAAAACAGTATCATTATGATCCGTGGAAACGCTTACAATAAAAGTTTATTCTTGTTCTTTATTGTACTTTCTATATGGCTGAGGGCGCGACTTGATGCTTATTAGTCATTGGCGGACTGTTTACGTTTAATTTTCCCTTGAAAATCAATACTTTGATATACGCTGACAGTTTTCGCTGCGTGCGTGTTTTAAGTACCTAATCCTAAACAGATTCAGAGTCTCGGAGATACATCATACGCCTGCGTATTTTAACAGCATGTTGGTATAAAAATAAATATATTTGATCACAAACTTGTAATTACTTCAGATAGGTGAGAATTTACAACAATTGACTGAATTGTTTAACACAAGCCGTGCAATACGAACGGCCGACGTAAAACGGCAAGCCATGATATTTTTAAAGCTACTAAACGTCACGGAGATTGAACGATTTTAGAATTTATGTACTTCACAGTTCTCACAGAGGTTTTGAATTTATATTTTAATGCATAAAAGTGGATGATGTTATTCTTACTGTGAAATGTGAATGGGCGAGATTCCAAGGTGTCGTCATACGTCGTGTTATTGATGTTATTGTGATCAGTTTTCGTAAACATACCAAAGGTTAATAAATAATGTTAATAGCTAAGAGTTAAGTTGCTACGTAAGCTGTTAAATGAAGCTAAACCAGTAAAGTAGTAAAGCATGAACATTTTAAGATAGAAGAAAGTTATTCGCCATCTTGCTCCATTTATGTATTGGCTCCTCTCCATACAAACACTTACCGAGTCTCTAATAAATATTAAGGCGACCCCGAACGTGTCAATCAAGAGGGACGTAAAGGCGGCTAAAATACGGCGGTGTAAACGTCAGGGCGATAGACTGCAGGCCTGCACCCTGCTGTAGACTCATATCACCACTATTCGGGTTGCTAGGCTCGGTGATTATCGACTAATACATTAAAATGTATGGGCTGTTACCATTTTTATAACTTTCTGAATAAAAAACTTTTCCAGGCAATAACCTTTTTTGGACAATGATTTGTTAAGATTTACACAAAATTAAAATATGAAGAAGAGTTACAACTGGCAATTTTTATGGCTTTCTTTCTCATCAATAGAATAATTATTATTGCTGTTTTATCAGACTTTTAACAAGAGATATCTAAAAGGTTTACGAATTGTTTATTAAAACTTTGTCAATTAAAGTCGTATATGGTATTATCTTAACAACTTTAGTTTATTCTCACAAAATGGCACGGAGTATACTTCGAGAGAAGATATAACATCAAAGATAAGTTGCAAAAAATGCCTTCTATTGATACTCCCGAATTTTATGTCCGGCTACGGCTATCGTGGTTTATGTATATCTAATATGTAATTAGTGAAAAAAATATCTAGCTTGATAAATAAATATAAAAAATAAGAACTCATTAGCAATTTTAAGGTCATGGACCTAAGATTATGTACTCATTACATTCCGAAATTCTTGACCATGTGCTTTATTCGAAGATTGAGAATTCTGAGGCTGTTCGCAAATCAAATATCAACTGATCGATTGTTCTTTATAATAATTGTTACGCCACGCTAATTGACTGAAATCGATTAAAGTTGATAGAATTGGTGTTTTAAATCTTAGACACCCACTTGACAGGTGGGTCACCTCCTTGTATCTTTAAGTATCAAGGCTAGATATTAAAACACCTGCCTTCTACGATTCATATTTTTTATTATTATTGGGTGTTACTATTGTGTGTAATTATAAGAATTTAGTTATTTAAAGTTAAGGGTTATCAACATCATAATGTTGTTTAGCTACCACAAACGTGTCTATATGACACTACATAATATATTTTTTAAACATGCTGTGATTAATATTATTTTACATACGTAAGTACTACCTAAACTTAAGCTTAAGAATAAGGTATGAAAATAGAATTATGTTGACACTAGTGTCATCGAGAGAACTGTCTGGCATTATATACCTACATGTGCTTATGTTACTAAAGAGACATCAATCAATAAACGGAAATAAACAAAAGTTATGCGCACAATGTAGTAGATTTACTTGAGCTACGATAATGTCCTGTAGTATCGTAAATATGTCAGAATGTTAATTGAAAATCCAACAATATTATGGTTCTCTAGATTTATTTCATGCTACCTCTGTATTTTGGTATTACAGAGATACGGGTAAATATACTTATTACGGACGATAGTCTTCATTATTTTTTTGGTCTTACCCTTAAATTATGAATTCGGAATAGCACATACCTACGTTTAATGCTAAATAGAAAAAAAAACACTAATTTCTACAATTTTTATCTTTCCTTCTTGAAGTATACACGATGAAAAAAATGTCGGAACATCAAAAGCTTTTGTGAGGGGAGTTGCACAACGAACTAAATTATAACAACGATGAAACGTCAACATTTCATCCCCCATGGCAACCAAAACTCAATTATTCTTTACACAATAAGCTAAAAGATTGTATTATTATTCCTGCTGTCACGAATCAAAACAAAAAAGAAACACTGCTATACCTTGATCACAAATCACAATATATTACTACTTGCATTTAGTACTTGCATTTTCACTAGACCGGATTGTAGATCGTAATTCCTAAGGACCGGCGATGTCTATAGTCGTTTAGAATGTAGAATTTCTTTAGAAGTTTAGTTAAATTCACAACATCACCAATTTAATTAACCAATAGTATTTCAGTAACGTTAATTTTTTTCTGTATTTGTTAGTAAAATTAAGTAAGACCTAGTAAAAATACGTCTAATCAATATCACCAATTTCTAGTGCGTTTAATTTTATCCGAGTGGAGAGAGTTATCTCTTATACGACGATGCATAGACATGGTAGGATGTAATATTAAATGATAAAAGTATAATGTTATTGATGTAAATAAGGAAAACAATCGCGCGTGTATTCGATAACATATCGGTATTTATATTACGTAAACGAATATTTCAAACGATTTGGCGCTAATTGTTAGGTCCGTTTTGTTAATAATGTGTTGACCCTTAGATTTAGTTGATGTTTTTAAAGTGATAAACACTTAAGGGGAACTACGTTTTATTAAAAAAACGAATACTTAATTAACACTGTGGGGTTTATATTAATTGAACAAAATCAAAGCCTAAGATATTAATTTATGGTTATCCCAAGAAATACTTCTTATCTTAAAACACACAGATGGACCCTAAACAGTTGGATATATAAACGTTTGAGATAACTGACAGGGTGTATAGACATAAACTTATTCATTTGATTGCGTAAATACAAAAAAATAACACGATAATATCCGTAAAAATTGTTTAACTTAAATCTTACTGCCCTTATGGTTTGATAAGTAATTAGATTACATAATTGTAATTTATTGTATTTTTTAAGTTTAATAATGATAAAGCTTTAAACCTTATCTGTAAACGTGACGCGATTTTATTTCATCCAAAAAAATCATGATAAGCTTAAAAAACGATCTGTGATAACATATCAACAAATTCGCGCAAATGTTTACGTTATACGAATATACGAGGATGGGAATGACGCAAAGTAGTTGGACATTCGCATTTATTATCATTTGGGTACTTTGAACCATAACAAACGCGTGTCTCGCTCGCGCCTCGCCGCCACCATCCCACAAGATAACACACTCAAAATTTAACGTTGATATATTATCCTTTTGTAAAGTTAGGGAATATAAACAAACTCGAAATTAATTTGTTTTCATTAGTTGAGAGGAGCGTAAATATTTTATGAACAAAATTTATTAATATCGCAGTTGGTAATGCCCTTAGCAAACAACTGAAATAGCACCGTGCGAGAATTCATTGAAATAAAATTATAGATTGGTTACTTGTGAAGTCGTGTAAACAAGTGTTTGCTACCAAAATTATTGGTTGTGGGTGTATTTTATTTTAGCGGATAATGCATGTGTAAGACCGGTTTGCCGGTTATTGGAATGAAATGTCGTTGAATAGGTGGCTGATAAAAAATGATAATAAACGTATCGACTAAGTTTTTTGAATTTTTTAAAGTGATAATAGCGTTGATTTGAACCTGAGCGAGGATGTTCTTCTCGACGGGACATCGAGAAAGGCGGTATACTCATCAGCATCAGCAGCAGAACGTCTCCGGCCACGACCGGCGAGGAGTTCTATCGTCGTCCAGAACGAGCCTTCGGAGGCACTTGACGGTGTTCTCTGCATCTTCAAGTCTGATCACAGTTGCATGTTGCCCGACCCACGGCTTAAGGTGCAATGACTGCCGCCGCTATCATAGTTTTCCGACCACCCCTTCCCCCATAGATTCGACACCCGTCGGCTCCACACGCGAACATTAATCTCTCGCCTCGACACCTTTCATAGCTAATTCCCCACATATTCACTGATGTCTATAGACACTTACACGAGCTTAATAGTTCTTTAGAAAGAGAAAGTTAATAGTCAATTTATACATTCAAGTTCTAAATCTGATCGTTAACCTTTTTTTATTTTCAAACTCTTCAAGCTTAGCTTTTCAATTTTTGATAACCTTACCTTAGTTTTAAAAAACATTGATATAAACCACGTGACATGTGATTATTGTTGTTTAGATAAATGTGTTTATCTATTGGACATTTGGCTTAAATGCGGTACATTTGTAGCCCCGCTTCATCCGGCGTTGACCCGGATAGCACCAACGTCGCCGGTCGCGACCGGGTCAGCCGGATGCTTTTGCGGCCTTCGCAGACTCACGAAAATAATTAGGTAGGTCGATAGTATTTCTATACAATAGAAGCATTATTAAATGGAGGCAACAACAATAAAAAATTTAATAGACATAACAGGAGAGCTTGCAACTTTGCAAGCCAGACAGTTGACTAGACTAGTCGTATGAGCTTTTTAACATGGCATATTGCACGAATTGGTTGATTTATGAAAGCAACCAAATACCGTTTGACGGGTGGCAGGGAATATCATTCCGTTGTATGGTATGGCACATTGTAAATAAAGATGTTACGATACTATAACGGTAGGAGGTCACGTAAGCTAGTCGGCACGTGCCTTAATATCTTTATGCGAGTTTACACGAGTGTTATAAAAACATCTGATTAGGTTGACGTCAGGCGATTTGGAGGTCTAATGAACTACTTGAATTATAGATAAAATACAAACTTTATCGATTTCTGTTGGTAGGGTGTTTAGTTATTTAAATGAAGATTGTTGTTATGAAGATTTTTTAAACATTTTGACGCAAGGCAAATTTATATTTCATGAATTCGATCAGTTATTGACGAAAAGCTTTACCTAGTTGTAGGTATGACTACAATATTCTAGGTAAGACCTCGGTCATTAAAATACAAACATTATTTGTAATTTACCCAAACAATTTAACACTCATAGTCTTCACACTAACACCAATACTTAAATGGAAAAGCTTTATAAAATGGCTTAGAAAACCAAGCCGTTTAAGAAGCTTTCGAATAGAGGTTAAATAGATAAGTATCTATGAAGGTTGCGTGATGGAAGTAATATAAAAAGAAAACTGGATCCGTTCTTTAAATGAAACACTAACAAATTGATTCATTCACTCTTCACATCTAGAAAAGCTTTTGACGTTGATGAATGTATGTACGTGTAAAGTTTGGATAGCGTTAGTGTTTTACTTGAGCACATTGGACCGAAGAGGACAATAACGACTTATGACCATCACGGTATGTAAGCCGCCCAGTCGATTATTTAAGTTAAGCTACATTTGTCGCTTCGGTCCGTGAATGGGATACCATCCAGATTAGAGATCCATTATGACATTTATTATTGCATAGTAACTGTGGTGTGAAAGTCAGATAGATAGATAGGCCGCCGCATCATGCAGAATATTGGTATTATTTGGTTTGACGGGAAATCGAGCCCAACAATCAACATAGCTAAGAAAAAGTAAGATAGATGCATATTATAAATCATCAGCCGGAAGACGTCCACTGTTAAATAAAGACCTCCCCCTTAGAACGCCACAATGAACTACAACTTGCCATTTCTTTTACCTGTTATATACATGTTTGTGTATAGAAATTGTTTCAGATTTTACTCACGCATATTGGATGATGACAGCTTGCCACCATCGCGGCAGGTCTGGCAGTTGGAACCTTTTCATCTTTTTGCGACCCATTTCAGCCTCGACAACTTCATCCTCCCCCTCCACCTACAAACGTATAGATATCAACTTCGGCAAAAGTATTTCTATTGGACCAATAAATCAGGGGTATCTTAGAAAGCTATATGCGTCCAGTGTACCGTTGGCTGTCAATCTCAATATCCTTGTTGATAAACTGTTCAATCAGGTTGGTTATGAATATGGATGTTATAATAGTGTTAGGGTTGAAACGTGTTGTAGTTAACTATGTAGTTACAATGTGATTACGACCCAATTGCAATCCATTTTTTTTGGCTACAGAGCCATTTAGGTCGCATTTTTTGGAGTTATCCTAATGTAGGTATGCCAAGAATATAACGGTTCTATACCTACAGTCAACGGCACACCTGACTCTTGTACAACAACTTTGCTACATCAATTCAATTAAGGATGTTATAGTTTTTTCAAAGCACTGATACATACTTGAATTTTAACCCTCTTGTCCTTATCGTCTTGATTGTCAATATCAATTTTTGCGTTTCCTTGATCATCATCCATTTTTTCGGTTTTGTAAAGTTTTAATAAAGCACGGTGATCACTAGATAATTTATATCGCGGTTAAAATATAAAACGAAGTAAATTTATTTAAAGAAGCATGTTACAATAATTTAGTAAAAACCTAAAGTTACTACAAATTTTTGTAAACTCGCGACAAAAATGAAGTTTGACAAAACATTTTTTGTATGTGCCAGTGTTATAACCGTAAATGAGGTTATAAATATGTAGCATAAAAACTCTTTTCATCCCATCAGCACAAAATAAATAGGCATAAGTTACAATTCTATTTTAAGCGACTAACATTTATTTTTAGTGTAAACAGATAATATATCTCTACATTTGTATACATCAAAGGGTATTAAAAGATCAAACTGCTTTATACTACAGATTATTACGAGTCTTTTGTAGATGGCTAATGATTATAATTTAAAGAGAATGAACTGATCGAAAAATTATTAACACTTTCCTTTTCTTTTATCAATCTTTTCATCTTACAGTACAAATGAGAATATATTCTGACATACACACGTTCCCGACCAAAAGAATAGTGGTCATTTATTATTATTGCTTATACGTGGCGATCTTACACAATGTTTTTCTTGAACCTACTAGTTGTAGAATAGCCTTCCTCTTGAGCTACAGAATTGACTCTTTCCATAAAAGACTGAAGAGAATCATCAAAGAAAAGGTCAAATAGGTAACGCACCTGCTGTGTTATCTTATGTATCTACTGCATAGGTCTAAGGGCGGTGGTGACCACTATCAGTACTCAGGCAGGACTCCTGGTTATTTGCCACTAGGATATTATATAAATTAAACTAGATTTCTGTAATTTTTATTTATTTTTATAGACAATAATACTTCAATAAGATTCCAATTCATTAACGTCTTTTAATTTTTCTTTATTCTTCTGTTTATTAACGGCAGCTTTCCAAAGATGGCGCATTTCTGGATCAGCCGGACCCCAATCGCTGTTCGGTTGACTGCTGTCACGAATGCGCTAGAAAAGAAGAGAAAATAAGTAATATTGTACAAACCACATTATTGATGCTCCTAAAGCTTAAAATGCATGAGTACATAATTTGAATGTTATTACGTTAAAAAATTACGTAGCTACAAGGGCAAGATTAGGATTATAGTTCCCTTTCGTGACTGGAGAAGAGAGTCGTTACAGGGGAAACCTAGGGTCAGGTCTGAAAACGGGTCCACCTTCAGCTTGATAATGAGTGGCGAAATAAACCCCTAATTTAAGAGTTTACCTCTGTCCACTTTTTCGGGAATCATAAATATGTAATAAATATCGACTAGCTTTCTGCTGGAGCGTAGAATTACAAATTCGTTTATTTACATAGTTCGGTTTAAGAAACTATGACTTGGAACAAAAATATAGAATGTGATTCAAACCCATCTCCGATCCACTGGATCACTTATATTAATTGGCGTTAGTAAATATTTTGCACCTGAATACCCAGATTCAGATTTTATGATAGCACTTTTTTTATTTCGAGGTTTATTTATTCTGATATGTTTACACTGGCATGTTTGTGTAGTAATAAAATGTGAAATAAACACACCTGCATGAGTGCACCTTTTGAATTGTACAGAACTCTGAGTGCGTGTATTGGAATCCATATTACTGATACGAGGGCGACGCACCAGCCGCTCACTCCAGATGCCTCTTTTAGAGAGTAAACTGCTATAAGCTGTAACAGTAATGATGACATTTGAGATGGTTTTTTTATTTCGCGATCCTTATCGGGTTGAAAGTTTAAGATAACCTGAATAAAGAGTTTTCAAGAAATCAAGACCTACAAAGTTTTTATTAAACTGTACCTATGGCGGGCTTAGATGTTGAACATTAAAATTTAATTCTTAAACTCAATTTCCAAATCTTGCGTTTTTAGAAGTCATAAGTAAATGGAGAAGGAAAATCATTTATTATTAAACAAAAATGATGTATTCAAAAAATACCAAGAACGAGGCCAAGAAAAGAGTACTTGGACTTGACTCGAAAATGTTGTTTCTTTAATGATTATGGAAGGTTTTGTCTTTGTGTTAATTTTATGACAATATCAACGGATCAAACAGTATAATAAATTATGTTAGCTGGAAAATGCCTGACACGTGACAAAAGAACAGATGGTAGTCTGTAGGTAATGCTTATGAAACAGTAAGCAGACAGTACACCACTATATTTATACCAACTTTTTATAGTTAGTTATGAGGAACTATAACCAAGTCATTGAGAACCAAGTAATCTACGAATTTTTCCTTTAGTGTCAGGCTGGTTCATCACTAATTCAATTAAGAATGGAAATAGCTGCGAGGGGAATAAATGGAAGCACTGTTATGTAAGTAAGGGAGCTGACATAAACACTGTTTATTATTCGTTTTACAACTGAATGACAACTTTCGCCCGCGGGTCCGATTACATATTCATCTACTATTTTATGTGGCTCTACTTCTTGAATTCCCTTTGTCTCAAGGTTTTCTGCTGTCAAAATAAAATAAGTTGAATCCCTTGTAAACTTTTTGTCAAGAAGCTTTATACATTAGGTAATATTAGGCACTATTTTTGTATTTGGTTTAAAAGTTTCTATTTCTGATGTCGATATCTTTTATTTCTTGAAATAACGTTAGGAACTTGTTTTTCAGTTCTGTGGGTATAAAGTCATTGAAACTTTTTTAACCGACTTTAAAAAAAAAGGTAATATATAACGAGCGTATTTTTTTTAGTTATTATCACTCGTGAAGATTACTGGTTATACAAACAGATTAATAAAGTAAGTGTGAGCGTACTGATACAGCATCTGTTTCATCTATTTAGATATAGAAATGTCAACAGAGCCCATTGTTATTGGCTACTATTCTTATCTCTTCCTGTATAAAGATGTATAAATGCAGTAGAATGCTAGGCAGGATGTGTTCACAATAGTAGAGATTCTTTCTAAAAGTTGGCAACAAACATTATAATTATGCGCTGTAAACTAAACTGCAAACTTGCGCGGCCCTTACGCAATCTGTCACATTAATGTTGTTACAAACCTGTAGCATTGCCATAAAATATACCTACAAAAAGGTCTGTTTTAGAAATACAACGCGATAACAAAAAATAAGATGTACCTACCAACCCAGTACTACCGAGATTGTACTTAAAAATGATCGATCTATTCTGGTGATAAATGACAATATATGAACTGAAACTATGACAATACAGTTACTATGTTGTAGGTAAGTAATGAATATGAATGAAATGTCATGATCCACAGTCATCCCACTGTTGTTTACAGGCCTCTCCTATTTTCACTATCGTGTGCTAATCTGGTCCGAGTTGGACCCGATATACAGCAAAATTCTTCAACTCATCGCGCTTCAAAATAATAAGTATACTTAGTCTTATTGTATCACATCATATCAGCCTATTGAAGTCCACTGCTGGATGTAGGTCACTACCAGCAACCATCGGGCCGGAGGGCGTCTTATTGTATACTTACAAGTAATATGACGGGCAGGATATATCTCCACAGTATTATCCAAATCCTTTCCAAACGTCTGCCGGTCATGAACAGCACGTCCGCTGAAAGCCTGCCTGGCCCGTAGGTGTACAATGCAGCAATAATCTCAAGAGCACAGACTAGTGGAATACAGACTATTGCTACGTGGGCGTCTAGGAGACCAATAACATGAAGACCACCCTGTGACAAAAAATAAAATTTGACAAAGAAATTTCTAATTTTTGCTAGAAAAGTTGTTAGTGTGTGTACTGATACACCCTAGGCAGTTAAGGTTTTTCTACAGAAAAACCCAATGCAGCTAAAAAGCTCGAGCTTAGAATTGGTATCTCTCATTTTAGTTGCTTCTATCTAAGGATTGTGAACGATCAAATTCCTTTGTATCGTCAGCGTCATAAAATTCTATATGTCACAGACTTAAATCATAAAACACCCTGCCTCAATTAATTCAACGATATAACTCAACAATCGCTGTTATCATACTAAACGAGTTCGCAGTCATGCATGGAACTTCAAGCGATCTAGTCACGCGATCTCGTCATTCAATTGCAACTTGCGAAATGTACTAAGACCGAACTATTTACTGAATATCAATTTTTACTGTATGTAAACTGTACTTGCTATGTAGGTAGTAGAAAGATATTTGGATACAAACCTCTGTGTTACAGATGATTGAAATGCTAAAAAGTGCCAGACACGTAACCACCGTCACCAGTCTTTTTCGAGCGCGAAATGTTGGGAATTCGTCTACAAGTCCTGCTATTATTGCTTCTATTGTCACGAACTGTTAACAATACATACAAATTAAATAAGACGAAATAACCATAATTTCTATAACAATTTCGTTATCATTACCATTGAGTCAATTCCAAGGAAAAACAGCATGATAAAGAAAGTTACGGCCCAGAAATTGGGTGTCGGCATCATGCTTACTGCAGCAGGATACGTGATGAAGGCAAGGCCTGGTCCAGCCGTAGCCACTTCACCTACGGACACGCCCGAGCGCTCTGCTGCAAACCCAAGTACAGAGAACACTACGAACCCAGCCCAAACACTTGTACCGCTGTTCACTAGTGGTATTATTACAGAAGACCTGCACACAGTAAAATAGTGGCATTCTAAATAAGCATTCAAAAGGACCTAAAATATATAATATAACAGTTTGAACCTCAGATTCTTGTAGTGGAACTTATTAAAACTGGCCATACTAATTAATCCACCCCATCCTGGTCCCAATGAAAAAAATATCTGAGTAGCAGCATCGGCCCATACCTGCAAAATTTATTGTGTAAATAAATTATCGTGTGTACACAAGAATGAAGTTTATAAATGGAACAGACGCCTGAACTTGACCTTATTAAAACATTCACCCAGATACTTACTTTTGGCTTCTTCAATTGCCCCCAATCTGGCAGAATGTAAAACTGAATGCCCTTCCAAGCGCCAGGCAACGTAACGCCGCGGATGAATAATGCACACAGCACAACATAAGGAAACCCGACGGTAAAGTAGACGATCTGAAAACCAAAAACATTCACAACTTCCCAGAATATAAGTTCGACGAAAATGTATAATTTATTTTATGTGATTGACATAACGGCAGCGTGCCAAGAAAGATCAATGGAGGAAAATATTCAACAGCTCACCTTTCCAACGCTCTTGACACCGTTACAGATGCAGAGGTACACGATGATCCAACAAATCACGTTACACCAGAATATTGGCCACACGATGCCGCCAATGTGATTGATATCGGGAGACGCGTGTAAAAGGCGAATACTGAAGAAGACATAATGTTAACGTACGTACATGCATTGTTCTTTTTAATTAAGCTTAAGCTATTATGTTTAAGGCAAAAGGCGCCGATTTTTAGCTTTTGAAATTTTTATCTTTAGGTTTACTAGATTAAAATTTATTTTCTGTTTACTAATCTTGTTCTTAACAGCAATCAACAACGTATATCCATAAACTTACTGAAAAAATTCATCCTCCGGTGTAGTCACGGTGCCATTACCTTTAAAGAAACTAGAATTTCCGCTGATCTGAAAATGATTCCGTCAGGTCTTAAATGATCATACATTAAACAGATTGTTTGATAAGTAAAACTTAATTTACCGAACCTCAGTGCACTTGTCGGTATTCCAGGAATTGCCACAACTCTGCCAAGGTAAAGGTGAGCTCATTGAGTGGTAAATATACAGCAGAGGATACGACATTATGGCCGCAAAGTAAGTTATGCCTATTACGTTCGCAATGATGGCTGCATAACCCGCTCCTGTCGAGGAACAGCTAAATATATATATTGAAAGATATAAACAAAGCAGTGTTATTGAAAATCTTACCTTTAAGCAACGGGTTAATGTTGAAAACTGCAATACATCCTGCGCTAGCGAACTGTCCTAACGTTGTTTCCAAGTAAACAAGCGGAATGCCGCATATCAATAATGTCAGGAAATATGGAATAAGGAAAGCCCCTGCAACAGGAATAAAATATTAATAACTTCTAAAAGAAATGACTCACAAAGTCAAGTTTTGTTATTTGTGATTACATTTCTGTGTCAATCGATTTCATGTTCTTCTTTAAATCAATCGATTTAAACCTATCGAAAACAAGCTTTATGGTCACTTACCTCCTCCATTCCGGTAACACAGATAAGGGAATCTCCAAACATTTCCGATGCCAACAGCATATCCAAGGCATGATAGCAAATATTCCACCTCACTGCCCCAGCGCTCATGTGGAGTTACAGCCATTCACGTGCAATTGACCGCTGGACAGATCCTGTACTGGTAGTTGGGGACTATTATCGATAAATTGAGGATATGAATACTTGGTATAAAACAATTTAAATCGATTACCATGTGAGTAGAGATGTATTGCATCTATTTTTAAATCGAGAACTTGGTCGTACCTGGTGTAGACATATCTGGGTTCCTTCGATTTTAGTTTGTAAATAGCTTGTAAGAAAATATTTGTAGGAAGCTTAAGGTAAAAAGCTAAAATTAATGACTGAGGACTTCAAATAACTATGAATAAAGTGTGTAAAAATGATTTTGATTAAAACATTCTACATGATCAACATAAGTAAATAATATCAAAAACATTCGATTGCACCTCTAAAAGAGTGATATATAATCAAACGGGAGAGGAACAATATTCATTTCATTTGTATTATTTCTAAAAAGTAAACGAATATTATAATGCTAATTTAGTTGAGTATTTTATATTTATGATTTGTTATAATGAAGATAAACAACGTTCAAGTAATGCGTAATGTATCAATCCCAATGCCGAAATGACAGGTGAGGTTCTCAGGTGGAAGTTGCCGTGAACCGATTTCAGTTCCATCTTGTTTTCCCTTCGTAGTTTTTACTGGCACTTGGGTGTACTGAATTACCTGAAACCAATAAATAATTTCCTTACATAACATAGCGCCTATATTCGCCGAAGAGGTAGGCAGAGGTGTATAGAACACCCACAGTTCGACAGTTTAAGTTATAGGTCCCAATGTAATAAGGGGCGAGATTGCCATCAATTGGGTACAAATAGGACTCCGAGCTGCTATTGAGAAAACCCAATAAAATTTTGCCTGACCCGGGATTCGAATACAGGTCCTCATGATCAGCAGTCGCGCGTAGCGACCACTAGACCAACGAGGCACTTTTCTTTCAATTATGTTAAGAGTAATTTGAGACAAATAAAGACGGGCATTATAAGAACCTGCACGAGTGACGGTTTTAAATTGATCATTTGGTGCATCGTGAGCAGTAAGTTCGACTACCAACGTACTAACCTCAAGAACCTTGTAATATTTTTGAATAGCTAATGTCGTTTCCCTAAAAATGAAAAGCCTAACCAAAGTAGTAGCCTAAGTTTTCAGTTTTTTGCCAAAAGGTCAATCTACCATTTAGAGTTCTTACACACGAGCGGCATGTTGCCAACGGCAGAGGTAACTGCAGCCGTCGACGCGTCGGCGGCATCCGTTGACGCGTAGACGGCAGCCGTCGACATTTCTACTTCGAAGAACGATACATCGCTATAGGTCGACAAGCGAACGCAATATTTATCTTGACATGGTAACATGTTTCACAGGTATTTTAGATATTGTAGAAGTATGAGATTATTGGATTTATCCATGTGATATTTCTAGAGTACACACACCAGGGATACAGAAGTATTTTCTTGGATGGTTTAAAATACAATGTTATTTTCGTTTAGATATTTGAAACCACGAGTAATATTAATTATGTGAAAGAATTGTTAATGTATTTTGTTTGTAGTAAGTAGGTCACTCTCATAACTTTGTCCATTATTACGACAAGATAAGCAACTATATTTATGGTTTTGTTTCATCTTAAATACTTCAAGCTAATAAAGTAATTCGAGAGAAGTAGAAATGAATTTATGTTGGGTTACAGCTGCAAGGACTAAATATCTAAATATACCAGTGTTTACGTTTTCCTGAAATCGAGGATATGTGACTCATAGCCTTGCCTAACGCAGCTGGTGTTTGGTTCCTGTAGATGTTATATTTACTTCAATTTATGTACATATATTGTAGTAAGAATTCAATATCATGATTTTTGTAAAAAGCATTGAGATGAACTTTGGACCAGTGTGAAATCGCCAATCCGCCGTAAGCTAGCGTCATCAAATGTTCGCCCCTTCTCCGTAAGACTTTAGTCGTACAATGGGTCAGTAGGTGCCTAATATACTGGTATTTGTAGTATTAATTTCTGGAAATACGTTGGTGGCAGTCTTGATATTAAGTATGTTCCGGACTTCCAAATCTATTATTTATGATATTATGAGCACCATCAGCTTAAATAATAAATAAGTTCAAATACAAATCGAATTTTCATGTACTCAAATGCTATGCTTGAGAGTTATATGAAAACATCAAAAGAACCATAAATATCGAGCTAATAAAATGACGCACCTCTTAAACGCTTATAATAGCTCTTTGACGATAAATCAAATTCGTCTGCCTAACGTCAATTTTTACTAAGAATTGTTTTTTCGAAAATTGATTTGAAAATTGATGTTTTACAAAATATTTTCTAGCGCAGTTATACTCGTAAACAGGATTAATAAACTTACCCTCTTGGAAATATGGATTGGTGAAAAAAATCTGAGGAGTACATAATTGATAATATGTAATTTATTAAATATTTTACTATAATAACTTTCGTGAGTATTATCTATATTATTTGCCATAGGTATATTCCAGTTATACGCACGTGTGTATTCGGGAATGCCCGACTAGTTTCGGGCCCGATTAGTCAGGTATTCCCAAATACACACGTGAGTATAACCGGAATATATAGTAAATAAAATTTATTAAATCTTCAGATATCGGCTTGCGCAATATAAAGTTTTTTTGATATTAAAATATGTAAAATTTTCTAGCTTTCTACCTTTCATTTATCATCTCTATTCTCTATTATTTAAGAATAGTAGTATTTCTATGAACATTTACTGACTAAGAAAAGATTGAACACACACAATCGCGCTTGTTATTCTCGAAGTTCGAGTTTTCCTTTATCGAACATCTCACATTTCACCGCTCATAAAAGTTTCATGTATTTAGTGGCGAGTTTAATATGATGATTTTATCGTTGCACATCGGATGAGTATCTCATAACACTCGTTTTCTATACTTCTACTATACTGAGGGGAATTCTTTTCTTCAAAAACAAAGTCTTACCGCCGCACTCCTGAGTAGATTAGAACCCCCTTAGATTTCATGAAGTAAATCTTTGCTTAGGGTTAGTTTAAGTAGAGAGCTGCTGTTAATAGATTTATAAATGTCAATACTCACAGAAAGGTCTCCATCCCCCCAATGGATGGCATCGTTGGTGCCCAGTGAGTCGTCCCAGTGGAAATGTTGTGAGGGCTGGCTCCAGTCCACAGCCTTCAGACCGCATCTGATCGAGGCTATGGTCACTCTCATCTCTCCTGGGCTTTTTAGGACGTGTGAGCTTTTTCTGTCAGCCCTGCCAGGTTTAGCAGGGGTATACGTCTGTATAAATAACAAAGGCCTAATATTGAAAGGGCCTTTTAATTTTTTTTTAAATAAATGCACAACATAAACAAAACACAAACATTTTGGTTTGTAAAAGCTGTAAGCTATATACCACATCACATCAGTCTGTTGCAGTCCAGTCCTAGCTACATAATTATGCTGTGTAAATTGTGGGCTGTGCTGACCTTTTTATTTTGTTTTATTTTTGTCAAGCGTTATTTCAGTGACCTCTAAATTCTAACTAAAATTAACGGGAACAAAAAATTATGACGATAGAGCTGGCGGTAGCGATATATGTTTGTTTATCAAAGCGATCTGTCTAGTGAGAGACTTAGATTGTCATACCAGATTATACGGTAATACATAGTGCTTATCTTAGTACCTACGACTCACTCTATGATTTGAACTATCTACCAATATCGTATTTTGACCTAGGTACCTACAGGGGAACAGAGTTGTTTTGTTTCTGCCGGTAACGACTAAACGTACATACATTTCTCGTTTATGGGTCGAAAACTTCCACTGGTGAAATACTGGCTTTTTAGTAATCAAACTAAAATAAAACCTATAGATTGCAAGGCGAAGTAATCCATACCATATCTTCTAAAAATATTAATTTAGACATGAATTTAAGAGCTACTGACTTTATACTTGCCTTACTTAAATACTTACAACTGAATAAATCAATCGGACAGTAATGACTGATCGGAAGGTGTTCCTCAACGCGAGCAGGTCAGGGCAGAAGATCTTCACCATAGGCTCTTGGAAGTTCATGACCTTGTTCCAAACCACACGGTTGCTTTCAAACGTGGTATAGTTGTGAATCTCGCGGGTATTTTTCAATACCATGTGACTGAAGATGTCCGATCCTGGGACTGAAGCTTCATCTACAAAAAATGAGTGGAAAAACAAATGATGGCACTACAGAGAATAAAGTATGTGTGTATGGCGATGCCCATTTAATAATAGTTGTACCTTGAACTACTTTGCTGTCACGGGGTGCTACTAATATACTGAAAGGCCATTCATCATCTTCAGGTGGTGGTAGCATATCAACAAGGGACTCGTTTCTTCGATACAAAAGGAATCGTCTTCTAACTATGTCTAGTAATGGTATCTCCACTTCTATATGAAAAGTTGTTATCGCACCCTAAAGGAAAAAAATAAAATAAGCACTCCATCGGTATTGATGTAACTTTTTTAAATAAATTAATATTCCTGTTTTATGTTTAAAATAGTATATTTAATGTAGTGGACCCAATTATTAATATAATATAATTTACCTATTCTATCAAATAATGATGAGACGGTTGAACAATACGAGTAAGTGTTACATAAATGACCATGTTTCTAGAAATACTTTTGGGTGCCAACTGTGGAGGTTTGCCACTTTTTTGGAAATCATTTTTCATTTAACTCATTCTAAACTCGTTTTTCAATGTTTAGGACATTGAAAAACGAGTTTAGAATGACTTATGTAAATAAAATGTATGTGTGTAATGTCGAACTCTTATTGTTTTAGAATAGAAGAAACTAGAAATACCTTTTCGGCCTTCGGTGGTTGAGGAGCGGCCATAACTCGAAAAACGGTAAAATGAAAATATGTTGATAGCAAATCGTCTGGATGGGTATCAGTTGGTTCAGATGGCCTATCAGTTGTGAGGACTTCCCTGCAGTCTAGCCATCTCAAACGAAGTAACTTCATCAAAGTTGTGCGAGCATATCCTGCACAGACCTAAATAAAAAATAAATAAGTTATAATACATACTTAAACGGTGCCTAAATGTGTGCACTAAAATGAAATTAATGAAAAAAAGTGCACCTCTGCCTACTCTTCGGGAATACAGACTTGATTTTTTTTTTAAACAGCGCCATCTATTCTACGACGTATGAGCTTGTTAATATGATAGCGTACGAACCGAGCAAGGGTTTCCAGACAGCTGTAGTGAAGTGAGATAAGGGAGTGACGACACAGCGTCGAGTACCGGCTCTAGGTGATAGATGTCATTATCTGATAAGTCTAAAACTGTCAAATTGTAAGGCGACAATCCTAGGCCAATAATCGTCTCTGAAAAATAGTGGAATATAATATATTCAGAAAAATGAATTCTAAATAATTTTTAATAACTCAAATCATATTTACCGGATGTGAGAAAATTTCTAGCCAAACCTAAGTATACCATATCATAGGGCAATTTTTCAGCAAACTCATTTACATTGTCGATACGATTAGCTTGAAGCTCAAGGCTCTTCAGTGTAGGCGGGATAAATGCTGGATCTATAGTTGATATATAGTTCCCACATAAATTAAGAGATAACAATTGCTTATACTCAAGAAGACCTTCATCTAATTCTGTCATCTGGAACATAACGTTTATAATTATTATGAAAAATAGGAATATTTATACGTGGTAGATGATTTGATTGATTTTGGATCCAGAAATGTCAGTTTACTAGTAAATGTTTTTTTCAAATAGTAGATACCTGCGAATCATTAACTCGCAATACGTTAATCATTTTCATATCTGTTTTCAAGATTTTTTGATCACCAGCTTTTACAGCCCTTTTAATCATTTTGACCATGTCATCTGTTATACAATTCGCATTATGGAAGCATACTTTCCCTTCATCGGTTGCAAATTTTTCATTATCCCACAATGTTATGGGTAATATTAATTCCCATTGCTGATCAAGGTTCAGGCCAGATTCATCGTTAATGAATCCGTTTATAACGCATTTGTTTAGTTTGTTTTTTACGGCTTCTGTAAAGGCCACTGTTGGTAGGTTCTCACTTTCACAGATACGTTTGTGATGGCGAGCCGCTTCTTCCACTAGGGTCCAATCTATTCCTGTTTCTATACGCTCTTGAAAGCCTATGAAAAGTATTTAACTACTGATTAATCTCACAGGAATAATCTTCCCCATATTTTCCGACATTTGGATAATGCGAAAGTTGTCAATATAAAATTAGTTACGACAGTCATACCTATCTATGGTATCGTGATTGGACATTAAGTTACTTATGAATAACATAAATCTTCTAAGTGCACTACTACATGAGTTGATTTGTTGATAGTACTTAAATACGTAAGCAGACTTAGTTTCCAGCTCTGATTACGATAGATAAAGCAAAGTGGATTGACAAAATAAGGACGATTAATTCACGACGACCCCTTTTATTATAGGACTAGCATCTGCCCGAGACCTCGTCCGCTTAAATTTTGAATGTTTTCTTCCTCGAGAAATGGACTACCTATTTAACATAAAAATATTATTTCAATTCGAACCAGTAGTTCCTGATATTAGCGCATTCAAGCAAACAAACAAACTCTTCAGCTATATTATATTAAAATAATAATACAATTTACATAGATGGAAAGGAAAGTTAGAAAGAAACCTGTTGCAAGAAACATAGACATAGTCAATTCTTACTATGTATCTATCTTTTGTACTATGCATTTTGGTCAGAGGTAAACGCATTTGGTTATATTTACGTATACCTAAACTAACGCAGTATTAACGTACACAAAAATTATATTCTTCCTTCCAATCTCAGATGTTCCAATAAAATATTTGTATTTGTACCTTCTAAGACATCTTCAGGAACATACACGAGACTAGAATCGCTGATCGCTGGTCTTATAACAGCAGGTGGAGGTTTTTTGAGAGTCTCTTTAGTTTTAGGTGCCATAATCAATTTTAAATTAACAAAAGGATAGAAATTATTAATATATATGAATTATAAATAGACACTAGGATTTGAGTTGACAACCGATTCAAGATACAAAATAATTTATTAAAAAGAGGTTGTATGAGAAAACAGGTTTTCTTGATATTTTCCTTCTTGTAGTCTAGCGAGTCTAAAGAACTCAGAGGAAGGTTACAAGAGACGATTAAAATACATTCCCATTCAAAACCATACCTATTGATCAAACTGAATAAGTTAGATAACGTTGATTATATTGGAATTGTACTTAATTAAGAATAATGGGAACTTTGCTGACTACGGAAAACCAGAAAAGGCAACTTTGTCAAAGTAACTAAACAGACGCATTTTAATATAGGCGTATATAGGTAATTGCCTTAGTTGTTTATCTTGATGGGAAATCATCAGCCACAGCAGGAAAAAGGAACAGTGCGGTATTAATAATCACCTAAGAATTAATTGGATCTGTTACTTGACCTATCCAACATAGTTATCTTGTTAACATAAATAGCGTCTTATGGACTGGATCTACATATTTTATTTTATTAGTTTTTCCCTTTAACCAAAGTTTTTCCTTTGAGCTTCAATTAATAATAACATAGATAATAATAACCAGTTCAAAAGTTCTCTGTCTGCGACTTTGCCGGGCTGGTCTTTGACAATTAATGTGGCCGTCGATAAAACAGTACGTACAAGGCGATTTCAAATTACGAACACCAGGTGTCGCTAGATAAACTATTTTAATTTCACTAACAAGTTACAAAACCATGTGCTCATTCACAATCTGTGGCACGGTTTCGCGACAGACAGCTGCCAAAGTGCACGTCACACACAATTCTGTTTGATTATTTTGCCGTATGACTATAAAAGATTGATTCATCTCAAATTTATAGGTAGTCGTCGAGGCGTTGTATGACAGATTGCGGGAGCGTGTAACAGCCTTTAAATTGGAGAATCGCGTGTGATATTGTTTATTTGCTAAATAAAATTCCTAAAATATATTGTACTACAGTGACATTGACATGTGAATACGCGGGAATTTTAAGTAAAGTTTACCAAAAAGATTCCGTCGCCGACGGTTATTTGCGTCAGTGTTTTGCAGAAGTTATGTTGAGTGAAAGTAAACTGTGCAATGCGGTTGTGCAGGTTTGGTGACGTTTGTATTGCCAATACATGTTCATGCCCTTGTGCGGTTGGCAAGATCCCATATATGTGATCAATTCAGCTTTGTTTACTTCCGCACTAGAAGTTACAATTAGCGAAATAAGTAGTTATTTAAAACAAAAGGTGAGTGAAAACTTTGATTTATTTATGCACACATTTTTTATCGATGGAAAATGAAGACATTAAAATTTTATTTGTTTAGTATGTAATAAAATATGCACATACTTTGTAAGTAGGTTTTAAGTTAGTATGTGTATTGACTGTCATTATCATACACGTTAATTGAGTTACTATACAAACATTAGCCTATAAATTAGTAGTCAATGGGTCAATAAACCGAAACAATAATACATAAATATAAAATAAAGGTTTGTACCTAGAAATAGGCCTAATGAAATTTAGTTTCATGCGGAGATCGAACCTGCGACTGTGCAGTAAGACGAAAAGTCGGCTATTGCGCCTAACAAATTAATGTCGCTGTTGAATTTTAGTTCTTCATTGCATAATAGTGCCCTACAAATACATATACCTTCTATACCTAGGACCATGGAGTCCTAACCCACTTAGGCTGACCAGTTTAAGAGAGCTGTGTCTAATTGATTTTGAATTATTATGAGTGATAACATTTTAGGGTTTAGAAGTATTAACATGACTTATTTAACCCATATTACGTGTATTCATCCAACCCCTCTTATGTCACGTCGAAATTTTAGCACTCATTTTAAGTCCCGTGGGTGGTTTTTATCCATTCATATGTAGCGAGTATACCTATTTATATTACCATTCATCAGGCTTACGTCGTATTTCTTTATAGCAAGAATTATTATATGCAGTTTCGTCGAAAATAACTAGTTCGAAAGTGCAAAATGCGAACTGGTAAAGGAATGAATAGTTCGATTTACGGGAAAGTGATTAATAATTGTATCATTTAAATAAGTGACGTAGAAACATTTAAATTAATTTTAGTTACGTTTTCCCAAGGGGGGGGCACTTGAGTTTTGATCCGAGTAAATTCTACATTTGTGGCAGTTAACACACCATGACTCTGACCGCGTTAGATATAAAATGCGTGACAAAAACAAGCGTAAATGGTTATTGCCGTATTGGCAAATCTTCTTATCGTATGGTTGATGAACCACCTGTTGTCAAAGTTGAAACCGCCTGTAGGCCTCTGACATGACTACACACTTTTGAAAAATCTCCAAGGTGTGCAGGTTTCCCCACGATGTTTTCCTTAACCGTTTTTAGCAACTGATAACTAATTTATAGTATGCACATAAATTCTAAAAGACATTGGTGCATGCTGGGGTTTGCGACCTTTGACTTGGCAGTCCAACGGACATACCATTCGGCTATCACTGCTTAAAAATTATATGACCTGACGTCATTGATTTATTCACAAGTAGTTAGCAAATACAGACATTTCGCCGTGGATTGATGACGTATGTGCTGTTCACTCACTACAACGCGTGGCCTTTATAACAAGTGTGAACAGGGTTTTTGTACTGTTCCATGTTGATGTTATATGTCACGAGTCGATCCGACTGAAGGCACATTTTTCGAAAGGATTTGTGTCCTTGTTGAAGTAAATTACAGCTTGGACAACTAGTTTTGTCATTCGTAACATAAAATACCAGTTGTCCAGACAAACAATTTCTGAATTTCAGCTATGTTGATGAACATATAATGCTGACCAGATCGGAGAAGTTCCGGAGGAAATGATGAGGAGTATCCTAAGTAACCAATTGAGTAAATTTGTGAGTAAATTAGGTCAAATACTTCATACTCAGGATGTAGCTAGGATCGTAGCAAATGTAAAACCGAGTGCACTGCCTACCCTTCTGGGTAACAGTCCTTATTTTATATACATATGTACTAGCGGACCCAGCAGTCGTCGTCTTGCCCGGAAAAGCAGCGCCACCTACCGGGTCCAATTGTGTTTCCAAACCATCCAGGAACCCATTGAAATATAAATACATACAAAAATTCATCCACATCGGTCTAGTCGTTATGGAGTGACTAACGCACGTACATGACGTACAGAAAAATTATATAATTATATTAAGATGTATGGTCATTATTCCAGTGCCTGCGTCGCTATTTTTCCAGATTAAGATAATTGACTAGGGCGAATTGTATCAGTGTGTTGAGTAAGTCTAGTAACCCCACGCTTACATAGTGGAATTGTTTTAACGGTTAACAATACAGTGTTCTCAAGGAAATAAGTTCCATTGACAGATAACGTAGTTAAGAAAACTGTGAGACCCGCGTCATAATTCTTTAACAAAATAAATTAAATCATCGTGAACGAAGTATATAGTAGAGAATTGGTCGCTGTTGATGTAAAAGCGCACAAACAACAACCAAAATCACTAGTCATAATAAAATGTAGCAGGTAACCTTACTGCCACGGGGTTCAGTAAATTAAAATGTCACATTACATAACTAATCTCACCTTCATGAGTAAAGGAAGATATCATATAACGTCCTTTCCTGGAATACGGAATAGCGAATCCTTGTCAGGACTTTATGGTAACCACACAGGTAACCATAAATATAGAAAATTGTACTTTAGACTTGCAGTAAATATTAACGAGTTTAGGAACCATTTGAAATAGCAGCGGCACATATCTTACATAGAGCGCATATCTTTGACTACGCGAAGTCAACGACTTCTTGGTTTGTGTCAGACATGTATTTTAGGATGAAACAAAACTTTGACAGTGCGTTGGCAACGTTCAACGTAAGATCACGAGCGACACGTGTCGCATAGAGAGAAAAAGCTAATCTTCGCATATGCGAAACCAACGGTTCTGAATAGATCGCAAGCAACACGTGTCTCATAGCGAGATTTTATCTTCGAATATGCAAAGTCAGCCCCCTTACCATGAACTCTTAAAGCAGGACAGTTTAAGATGTGGAAGCGAGACACCGTTACGTGCCATGTAATGCGGCGTCTCGCTTCCATAACGAAGGTAAACTATCCAAGAGTTCATGGTAAGGGGGCAGCGGTTCAAATAGAGCGAGTAGCTACCGCAGTTCAGCTGTCTTAATAAACAAATCGTGAAGATTAATTTCAAGCCTTCTTCTGTCTTTACGTCACATTATACTGCATAAGTATCATATACTGTATATTTTATAATGTTGTTGTACATAAGTTACCCTACAAAATCATAACCAATCAACTATCAGCACTAACTATAAAAAAAATGTATATTTATAAATAAATCTACATGGTTAATGTTGTAGTGGCGATATTTATACATAACAACCAAAAGATTTTTAATGACCTCGTAAAGATAGACTTCCTATAAGATCAATGGACTACCTGGATCTTAATTATAATTATGTAGAAATTCTTGTGACACCTGATGAAAAAAATCAATTGAATATATGTCAAGTATTACGTGTGAATATTTTAATATTGTTAACGTAAGTCTATAGTAGTGTGCACTTATACGCCTCTGTTAATTACGTAAATTATTGTGGGTCTTATCTGAAATTACATTTTAATTGACAAGTTAATTTTATTCGTGCTTATACATAACGGCTATTACCTAATTGATATTTCTGTTAACTTACAATTTTTACTTTTATTTAGACTTTTCAATATCTAGACTGAATTTATTTGACAGCTGGATTGAAGTTGTAGCATACCTAGACCTACCTATTTTCAAAGATTTTAAGAACTTTGAAAACATATAAGGCTACGTTACGTTGTTTTGAGAACCTTGTCGTATTTTTGTTGATTTGATGACATATTTTCTGGTTTTTGTCGTTCAATGCCATATATGTCAAACTGTGGCATTTAGGACATTTTATTTGTCAACCTACCTGAAATTCGGTTACGGTTGCCGATTTCTACTGAGACTAGCCAACTACGCAGGAGAAATTAAAGTGTAGAAATGTATGTGCAATTGTAAGTGCGGTCTTTTACACGAGAGATCAGGCGCAGGACTACAAAGTTCCACAAAAACTATGTGTTAATATTAGTAGGATTCCTTAGCTGAATCTTGACATTCATATTTAAAATACTTCAAATGATTCGCAATGTATTCATGCGTTTTATTAAAGCTTCTACGCATATGATTTAGAACGTCAGATTTGAAGTCTAATATTCGTCACGTATTAACCTTGGATCAACATAAATTTGTGTCCAAAAATAGATTTGTATCTCATTAAAAACAATGTCTTAATACTGCCATTAACTCTTTTTGGTTCTTAAAAAGTTACTTGTCTGAACTACTTATAGTTCTGCTTCTTCTTCTCCATCCGTGAGGAGCCGACGATTAAGAATATGATGCCTTTCCTTAACTAGGAAGGCGAGTCGTGAGATGAAACCGGTGGAGTGTCCTCTCATCCTTGGCTTTTGCATCTATTACAGAAGATTTTAACAGTGTCATGTGGGGGTTGGCACTTATTGGTGACTAAATAACTCAATAAGAGAGTTATCAGCCATATATCGTCCACTTACTACTAACTGATAAAGAAGAATACCTTTAAACTCTTCTAGGATGATAGTAGTTATGTTCTCCTTTTAAAACCTCAGTACTGGTTGGCCGTCGGCTGCGCTAAAAGAGCTCTATCTTTTGACAAATGGAAAGCTTTTCAGCATTTTTTATTCTGTTCCATTCTCTAATTTCCTTCAATATAACTTTTTTTTTCTATAGGTTTGTAAAAACTTTTGAAAATCCATCTTTACTGGTTTGGACTGGAAATCCTGCTTTTAATGAAAACAAATAATTTCGATGTATTATCATAACATGGATAGTTGACAGAGTCATAAAACAAGTCTTAGAGGCTGGGTAAGACGCCAAACGAAATTAAATTATTAATTCGTGAATGACAACTATTTGGGATTATATACGTATTTACTAAACAAATGCCTAATTACTTTCGGTGAATGTTGCATTTGTTTAAAACAAACAATGCCAAGTAATCCCACGCGTAGTACATTTTGCAATTAGGAATAGCTTATCGCTTTTTAAAGTAATATAAAATACTAAGTAAGTACCGTGTTTTGTTTGTTATTACCAATACACAGTATTGTTATTCCTTTAGAAAGTGAGCTATATTAAATGAAATTGGAAATGAAAATGTAAGCCTTAACAGGGACATAGTTTTCCCTTTTCCATATAAACATACAATTTATGTTGAGAATACACAATATACATAAGCATAGGTATTAGGTACCTACTTAGGTATACTAAAAATCGACACTGATTTGTGTAAGTTATAGTCACTTAGAAGCATTAAAAAAACTTCCGTCGTTTTCAAACCACCAATATTGTTCTCTTGTGTGTACACAAATTTCTTTGAGACTTCTGGGCCAATTTGTGTGATTCTTCCTTTTTGTTATCAGGTAGCTATATCAAGATGGCATCATTTACCATGAATGAAGGTGGGTTCGGGGTTGGGGACTATGTGGTATTCGGAGTGCTGTGCTTCGCGTCGTGTGCTGGCGGTGTATGGTACAGCGCTATCGGCTCCCGAACGAAGGCGATAGTGGACATCAAAGACTACCTGCTTGGAGGAAGATCCATGTCCACGTTTCCTGTAGCTATGTCACTTATAGCCAGGTGAGATTTTTAATTCAATATTTTAAACTTTATACCTTTGCTTGATTTTAAGGGTAGGTTTAGCCCCAGCTGTAGGATATTAAAGGCTGTGGATGAAAATAAGGATCAATGTGGTCTTTGGCGAAACAGCAGAGTTGTTTATTTGGTATGTGTGTTTTGGTTTTCGTGAGTGCATTTTGCGGACATGTTAAAACAAATGATAAGCGCCCAGACTACAAGGAATCAAACCACACGAATAGACTACCAAAGACATTATTATAAAGACTTAAAAAACCTTAAAATATTATAATGATATTTTAATTACATTTACATACAAAAAGGCAGACCTAAATTGTTTTAATTATCAACACATACGATATTTTCAGCACTTATAAGCATAACCTTTATTTAAATACAAATTTTAACAAAAATCGATAAAGTCGAGATTTGTTTTTCTAAACAAATCATACTCTAGGTAACGTGACGGAAATAAAACTGCTCGTAAAATATTATGTACCTATGCAGTACCTAATCGTGTAGATAGTAGTTTGTGTCAATTTCATGCATTCAATGCAAGGAATAAACCTATACTTGATTAGCAATTACATAACCAACATAATTATGTGCAAAACTCTGAACTATTTGTTTCAAGTTTTATGACATAAAAGTACAGTATTGTAGTAAACATGGTAAAATTGCCGACCCAATTGGACTGCTGCGCTAAGGGTTGCGGGTTCGATTCCTGCACGGGACAAACATTTGTGCGATCCGAAGATATTTGTCCCGAGTCTGGGTGTTTGTGTATGTGATATTACATGGTAAAAAAATAAATAAAAAACTTACACGGAGTGTGCATTAGAATTCAGACGTAACATTTAGGCAAAAGTAGAAGAAAATATTTGACAAGAAACCAGTTCTGACCACGTATGCACACTATTATTTAATCAGATACGAGATTAATATCATCACACTTGCTATACGTGAAGAGGTCACATAACGCCACGTGCTGTTACGTACTTCTTTTGTTTTCCACATGATTATGGATGATTCTATGTATACATATACAATACACATGCATGCTGACTACTGCTACTTACTGTCCTTTTAAGAATTAATTGCTGTTGTAGGTATGGACTTGTTTCCTAGGCAAGCAAGGCTATATAGGCCTAATTTAAACTAGTAATATTCTACAGTAAATAAGGATAATATTTGAGATTTTAACACAAAATTTCTGCACTCTGGTCGTATTAAATAATAAAATGCAAGTACCTAAGTTAGTTTAGAGAAGAAGTAGAGTTTGAATTCTAACCCCCCCCCCCGGGCAAAGGCCTCCCCTTCTTCCAAACCATTCTATACTTCGCGGTTTCTGAGAACGTGCCTCCCGCACAATGTACTAAAAATACAAAAATTCCCAACATCCAAACTGATACTACGGTAAACGGTACAGATATTACGGTAAAACCCTAACGCTTTATTGTGAACAATTTTATTTCCTGTAGATAGTAGATAATTAAAATTACTCAACCGTAGATTAGCCCTCTTACCATGAATTCTTAAAACAGGACAGTTTACGTTGTGGAAGCAAGACGCCGCATTACACTGCGCCTAGCGACGTCTCGCTCCCACAACGTAAACTATCCTATTTCAAGAGTTCATGGTAAGGGGGCTGATATGAGTTTTCCTTTATAGTTACGTGTCGGGAGTGACAATATTGGGGACTCCGGCAGAGATATACAACTATGGCACGCAGTACTGGCTGGTGATCATCGGCGTGTCGCTAAGTTGTGTTGTGGTGGCCACGATATATCTGCCCGTATTTTGTACTCTGAGACTATCGTCGTCCTATGAGGTAAGTGGTAAATTTCTTGTCCTTCCATTGAACGATTTGTACGTTCCCATTTCTCGTGGTTGTTTTTCCTTACTTCGTAATGGTTCCATCCAATCACACGATTAAGTTTCGGATTTACAAAAAGTCGCAAAAGGCTTATGTTCTTCCTTCTCAATGTATGTGAGTGTGTGTATTATGATTACTGTGCAACTCATCTTTTCAATCACAGTCCCTTATAACATTTCTAAGGCAAATTAGGTTTCAAGGTTTTAAAAATTGGATTTATCAAGTAGTGAGTGGTGTTCGTATTAGGCACAGCCTATTTTACTACTCATTGCCATGATGTGGTCACTTCAGACACCTTTGATGTGATTTGTGGACTTAAACATCGGAACTAATATATAGGTATAGAATCAATGGAGTATTTATTATTACTTTCATCAAATACTTAAAAAAGAAGGTACGAAGCTACAAAGATGATTGATAATTTTAATAGTCATACATAAATCATTAATATCATTAAAATGCTTGGTCGTACAGCAATAAAATATTAATATGCGTCGAACAATCATCTCGTTTGGTTCTCAAGTAATTTATCTTAGTTTGCGTGTAGATCTTATCGCGGCATTAGGTAATCTATCACAGTGTGACAACCGTTTTGCAGTGGACTTTACCCTATGTGAAGAAAAAATACAAATGTAAAGTTAGGCTGTGTTCATAGCGTACAAATACGTTTTTTATTGATATGAAGATGATTTAGGATTGAAAGCAAAGAATTATTTTATAGTTTATTGAACTCATATTTAGGTGTACTTACGTAAAATGTTTACGATGTTGCCTCTTGCGACAAATTCTGGTCATTTGGCGAGACCACAATACTAAAGTCAGGTCTATATATAGTTATAAGTATGGTATATTTATATACAAGATAATTTTAAAACGACCCGTGTACCTACTTAAATATTTCTACCTGCGGAATAACCATTGAGTAAAACAGGAATATTAGAAGTGTTATCACTATTACGTGTAGGAAATACCTTAGAAGGCGGAATACATAAAATTCACAACATCGCATAGTGTTCTGTGAATCATAAAATTGTTATGGTATCCCGTTAGCGTGTTATGTTATAACATTATCAAGAATAACTGCGGATGCAGGCTCTAATTATTATGTACCTATTATGCAGTTTGTACAAGACTGACTGTTGTTGACTATTACTTAGATGGACTTGATGAAAGTCCAAGTCTTTATGAGATGCTGTAAAGTAACATTTTGTTTTCTGCATTCACATAGGGTAAAGAAAAAATCTGCGTTTACTCGATATTGAACACATCAAAAGTTTAAGGAACTGTTTATATTTTTGTTTTTATGAATTACCGAAGTTGTTGCCGGGTGAAGTCTTTCCAAATCTGCATAACCATCTTTTCTCTGTCCTGTTTATACAGGTTGAATCTAAAACCTAGTGTTAAAAGTTTTTACCAAATATTTGTCACCTACAAATACGCTATAATGTACTGCACACTAACAAATTAGGTTTATTATGAACACATTTATTTCAATGCATGTTCGTTGCTCGTTGTATCCACAGCAGGTGGTCATTGCTTGCATACAATGTTTGTCACATAATAACTTGTTGATATCTCACAAAGAGGTTAGAAATTTGAATACTCTTCCTGTATTCAAAAGGATAACACCTTTCCCAGTAGTCCCTAGAAAGAAAGTCATAAGAGGAACAAAGCCGACCAGGATCCCATGAATGGCTGGCTACTTACAGAGACACACACTAAATGGGACTCAAAACGGGAAATATGTTGGTGTATTCTTCTGTAGGTGTCTTCCTCCTCCGCGCTTCGTTACCACAGTACTGGGGGTAGTGACCTCTCATGGAAGTAGCTTCTCCCGAACAATGTTACGCCATCTGCTCCTGCTCTTAACGACGGTTACTGTTTCTGACATGTTGATGTCGAGTGTGGTGCGAATCTGATTTGACCAGTGCATTAGACTCCTTCCTCTCAGTCTCTTTCCCTCTACTTTACCCGTGGCGATCAATTTTTGTAGTTCTCTTGATAAGGTAGAAATCTTCTAGATGTATGCGCAAAGCGTGGGTCCTGAATTTCTGATAAAGGAGAACTCCTCTGAAATCTCCAAAGTAGGACCTTCGGGATAATAGTCGCATGACTATATGTGTATATGTACTATTCTTGTAAAGTTCTTGTTTGTTTCAGTACCTAGAGCTGAGGTTCAACAGACATGTTCGAGCGGCCGCCTCCGTGTTGTTCCTACTCGACGAGGTGAGTTCATTTACGTAATTATTCTCAGTCAGTGTCATTGAATTTCTTATGCGTGCATACATTAATTTACTTTTACTTTGTATCCTACTGTTATGTCACCATTTGAATATGTACTTATTAGTATAATGCTATGTCAATAAATAATAAACTTACCTAGTTGATGTTTACAGTATTTGTAAACAAAAAACAAGCTTTGTTGTACCCATGAGTCGAAAAGATTCGAATAGCATCGGAGGAAAGGAGATTATATTTTCAATACTATGAAAATTAAATATCGTTCTTAAATTGATTATAAACGATTTATAAATTACTCTCATAGTTTAATTATATAATAAATAATATCTATTTTGTTTTCAAAATAATGCGCAATACAAATAAAGTGAAAGTAACAGCCAAGACGTATCCTTACTATTAATTTATCTTAGAATTTAGTTCTCATGCGGATATCAAGGTGCAGTGAATGATAGTAACAACTTCTGAGTCTGTGAGACTTAAGATACCGGTTAACAATGCGATTTGGTTGATTAAAGTGATCTTCAGATAGACATGATTATGATTATTTATCTTTGACTATTGACGAATGACAACTACAGGCCAGAGACGTATTACTGTAAAAAATAGAAAATTGAGAGATAGGTACGAGTACCAGATACAAACAGGATTTCCTTTGTTATTTGATTTATTATCATTAGCAGCTGCTTAATAAGTATAGTATAGGTATTTGTGGGGCTCGTAGCTATGTGGCTACCCCGAGGTTAAGCCGTGCTCGCCGCGGTCAGTCTTGTCATGGGTGACCGTTTTCACATGTTGAGACCCCACCGTGCTTCGGAAGGCACGTTAAGCCGTTGGTCCTGCGCCTTATCTCTCTCTGGTCGTATCGGTTTACCGTCCCATCGGTTTATAAGAGTGAGGGAATAGGGAGTGCACCTGTGTCTGCGCGCATACTTGTGCACTATAATATCTCCTGCGTAGTTGGCTAGTCTCAGCTGAGACAGGTCGCCGTGACCGAAATTCGGTCAGGAGGACATTATTAATACGTATAGGTCTCTTTTTTGTTATTTTCTTAAGAACATCCTGAGTGTTTTTTTTATTAATTTTAACCATTTTTTGTCCCGTGTGAATAAATGTAGATGTAAATCACAGAGATGACGCAATTAACCTTCAAGTGATTAGTTCTTGTTGTTGCGGAAAAAGTGTAAAAATCGATTATTTATCATTTCAATTATACTGTCCAACCTACATTGAAAAATATTCTGAAGTGGATGCGTCTTTCGGGGATTTGTAACCTTTTCTTGGATTTCTAATTAATTATCTAAAGTCTTATTAATTAGTTAGGAATGTGTAGCCACAATTAATGGCATGCATACAGGTGTGAAGTATATGTAAGAAAAAACCTACATAATAGCGCATACCATAATATGCTATCATCGATATTTCAGCCCGGTATCACCCACTGCTGGGTATAGGCCTCCCTTTTTCTCTGCCAATCCTCTCTATCTTGAGCGTCTCTTGTCCAGGTTTTCGTAGCGAATTTATTTATGTCGTCTACCCAACGTGCTTTTGGCCGTCCTTGGCTTCTTTGACCCAATCTTGGCCACCATTCGGTCAAAGCCTTACTCCATCGGCCATCTTCCCGTCTAGCGAGACCATAATTATGTTATATATTACTAAAATATAATACTGACTGCCTCGTTGGTCTAGTGGACACTACGTGCGACTGCTGAGCATGAGGTTCTGCCCTGGATTCGAATCTCGGGTCGGGTAAAGTGTTAAGTGGGTTTACCATTAGGTTATTCTCGGTACCAGCACGGTGTCTGGATTAGTGCCCGGTTAATGGCAATAGGCTCGCCCCCTTTTATTTTAGGACCTAAAACATAACTGACGAAATGTGGGCGTACTATAGGTACACCTCTGCTTACCCCTTCAGAGATAAAGGCGTGTTGTTATGTTATGTTTAAATATAATATGCAATAAGCGGATGTATTGATTATTAAGTAATTTAACAGTAACCTTCTTATACTTTATATAGGATCTATGTTTTCAATTTATGCATTTACGTCACAAATATCAAATGATATCCGAATATAGGCATTATGCTAAATGTGTATTTAATGTGATATTTGCATTACATACATACATACATTGTACGTGCCCCTACATGGTCACATTAATGTAGTCCACGAGTCATGTTTGTTTGTTGTAGTTTAGAACGCTACTGTGGAATCAGAAATTCTTATTAGTGTAGTGTGTATACATAAGGTCGTTCGCTTTGCTTACATATTGGACTTTGACCACACCGGTGTCGGTTCGTATGAAGAAAATCAACATGAATTGTCCGAGCAACCGCGCAACATTGCCGGAATACCGTCACGAGCCTAGATATGGATCTCTATGAGAAATGTGGTACAATACTTTTATTGACAACTTGCAAAACGTGTAGAATTGTTTTCTTATAATATTATGTTATGCGCTAAAACACGTTGATTCACGATGTGATGCTATAAAAGTGTAAAGCAAAATGTAAGAAAAACAATTGACCCTTTTTATTATGAGTTATGTCATTACAAGTTTTAGAACCGCTTTTGTTATGTCATTTATGTTACATTACACATCTACGCCACGTGTTTCTAATATTACTAGGTATTTATAAAAAAATGTGGTGTTAGAACTAATGACAATTCATCAGCGAATTATGTAAAGTCTCAGTCTTTGTTCCTTTAACCAGCTGAAACTCACATCGAGAACCTTCCATGTTTCAGAGAGTATCAGTATACCGCAGTATTGTTTCCAATATGTTTAGACTACCAACAGTACAACCCCATTGAGTTGGGAAAAGGCTGATGAAAGACTACAAAATCGTTTTGCATTGCTGTTGTACAAACAAAGGTACATACATTGCTTTGATTAAGTCGCTGATTGTTTAACGAATCTGTAACCATAATCTACAAATAAAACTACGGTACTAGTGTTATTTGCTTAACTAAGTAGCTTCTCTTAACTAAGTAGGTACAGTCTCCTTACCATGAACTCCTTAAGCAGGACAGTTTCCGTTGTCGAAATGAGATGCCACACTACACTGCACATAACGGCGTCTCGCTTTCACAACGGCAAATATCCTGCTTTAAGATTTCATAGTAAGGCGGCTGAACGAAACTGGAATCGAAACTTTCATAACGCGAATGCGTAGTTTAAGTGCATAGATAGACGATTAGAAATTTTATTCACCTACATCAAAGACTAGATATTTTTAAAATCTATTTTTACTGCAATTTCTGTCGGACAAGGTCAGATGTAGTGCGAACTTTGAACGCGTCAATATACGACTTGACGATATGAACAATGTTCAAAGATTACACTGGTCAATTGACCACTTAAATATATGTGTCGACGTCATATTTTGTTATGCTTGACAGGTTTACGATGGTAAAAAAATAAGTATTTATTGTAGTATAATATCGTAAAACAACAAAATTCCTTCATAGAATTTACATAAGATTACCTACTTGGGATGTTTGTCTAACCTTTGTTCTACTAACAGGCTTTGTTGTAAACTTTGCACCAATGATTTGATGGCTTCATCAACGACAATTGATTGGTACAAACAAATTAATGAACTCAATGATGCCTAATTAGTGTTGAATGCGGAAATACAGCAATTAATTCTAGCAATATTAGTGTGGAGAACTTAATAGAAAAATATGAAACCTAATTGTTCCGGCTTAGGTTGAAGAGCTTTAATTTTGGATGGCAGTTATCAATTACTGTAGCCTTACGATAAAATTGGAGTTCAAATATTCTGCTGCCGCGATCGTATGGAATTACAAGTTATATAGTGGCCGTAAACTAGAAAACTGAAAAGTTTTTTCACTGAGTTTTATCAGACAAGATCAATTACTACAATCGTCAATGTCTTTATTCAATAGATTTTAATAAAAATGTTTTTTTTTTATTACAAAATTTTCATTTGGCGTATTGGCGTCCATAGGCCTATTATTATATTAAATATTCTTCAGTCTTCTTAGGATTTAAATGCCGGTAAAAAACTTTTTTTTAGAATCTTTTTATATTGTTTCAGGTACTCTTCCTACCGATGGTCGTATTTGTCCCTGCCTTAGCATTCAACCAATGTAAGTTAATACAATGTCTTAATATAATAGAATAAATAATCAAGTTGATGTAAATGTCAGTAGTTATCGCATGCTCATCTAGAATCGCTTTTAGTTTATTTTATTCAGATTATGTGTTATTGTTTCCAGTGACGGGTTTCAGTGTATTTGCAGTCGCTGGTGCTATGGTTATAATTTGTGGCCTGTATACAGTATTAGTGAGTAGATTTGGAAATTTTATTTATTTATGTACCTACACGTTATTTTAAAAAGTCTGTTTCTACATAAATTTCCGATAAGTAAACAATTCGTAGGTTTTAATTTAACATTGTAAATGAGTAAACTAAGTAGGTCAAGGAGTACAAACAAACGGCACGTCTTATATTTAATTAATGTAACAGATAGGTATAATGGCTGAAAAAAAAAGAAAAAATTGTTTACATTATGGACATTTATGAAAAACTGACTAAATTTACATAGTTCTTAGTTGCGTAGAAAACGAACGCTCATATGTATAATGCCTTAAAGACATCACTTCAATAGCTAGCTATTTATTTGATGGCTACATTATATCATAGGTGTAGACCTATCTACCTGGTAGAGCGCGCTTACGTCATTACGAACGATTTATTGAATTAAATAAATGCTGTTCTTACATCTATTCTTGGCTACAATGAGGAACACGCACAATTTAATATATAATTTCTGTAATGTATTAAAAGTCCACAGTAATCAAGTATTGAGTAATAATTTGCAAATCGAAGCTTACTTATAAAATGTGTGTTTAATTCTCAGACGACAGGGGGCAATTAGGTTGTTTACAAAAGAATATATAAAGACGAACCACATTTTGATCGTGCCATAAATCAATTTAATAAGCAACCAAGTATCCCATCTATTTGCGACGTGTATAGTACACGTGATGTGTCTGTTGTAATAATATGACAAACATTGTTTTTGTTCATTGGTTCTGAGGAGAAAAAATGGTTAAAAACGACTTGATTAATCACATCATTATTTGTCTCCTCATAAGGACAAGTCGTTGATCTTTAACACTCAAAATATATAGCAAGGAAAATAATTAAGTGTAATTTTTTCGTCTTACCAAATGACTCCAGGTTTTATTGGACATAATTAGTTACATACATAACTTAACATACTGGTCAGTTTATTTTAAAATCATTTTGATTTATGAACTGAAAATACATAGGCAAATATAACTAAACTTAACGTGAACTATTGTTCCATTTGTGTGAATTCAAAATAAAATATTGTTCATTTTTCAATACAGGGTGGACTTAAAGCCGTAGTGTGGACGGACTCGGTGCAAACGGGCATAATGTTCATAGGAGTAGTTCTGGTTGCCGCCGCCGGCACGATAGCCGTCGGAGGAGTGAGGGAAGTGCTCGACATAGCCAATGAATCTGGGAGACTCGAATTGTCTAAGTAAGTATTTTGAAATTATTTTTCATGACGCCTAGAAGATCCAAATATACATATAGATATGTAAAGGCTTGGTAAAGTTTAAAAGGTCGTTATTTCGTGTAACAACTGTCGCTTCAAACAATGCTCTGCTTGTTTAGTTACCGTATAGTGTCATTCATTAGAAGAAAGAATAGCTATCTAGTCGCAGTTAAATAAAATAATTATAACTTAACGGTTAAAAGTGACATTTATAAGACGGACTGGACTAGTATATCTAAATTAAAACATTGTTAAGAACTAGGACAATGTAACCTAATTGATAAACACTGCATAGTAAAAATACAATTATGCTATGCTGTAGTCGCATTTGCAAATGATTATAGAATTATCTTATCAGATAGAATTAGAATTGCAGTTATTGTGGATACTTGTTTAATTTATCCTTATAAATTTTATTTCTTATCAATGGCGATGACTTTTTCTGTGATGGTTACGTCAGTATTACAGTTGTGACAAAAGAATTGTAATCAACAGAACGAGAGTCGGTATTCATTGATAAAATCTTGCACTTAGGAATTCATTGCTTTTGTGTATGCTAAATATTTAAATAGGTATATTGTTCGTATTTGTTAGATAACGCAATATATTTAAGGAAAATAAAAACCATTAATTTTGAGGAAAAGTTAAGTCACAAAATAATGGACCATGGATAGAACCTTGTGGTACTCCCATTGTTATCAAAGATTCTGATTTTAGGTTTCCCTAAACGACATCTTTTTCTATCGTCATTTTTTTTTGTTATTATAGAGACAAAGTAAAATAATTGAAAACTACATTTTTAAACAGTAGTTTTCTTATTTTCTTACCAAAGCCTCGTCAAGAATGCAATCAAATGTCTCGGAAGAATCATAATAGCTACTGCATCAAATACACTGGTTGAACATATTAATACTTTATAGTACAATTCACGGTTTCATTTAGGTAGGTATCACATTTAAATATTTCTTAATTCTAAGTTTGAATGTTAAAGTTAAAGATTAGAATTAAAAACGAATAGATACGAATAGAATTTAGTTAAAAAATGATAACATGGTAATGTGGAATACTTCGATCAGCCGATGCATAAAGACATAGTGGTTTCTCAATAAACATTATTCTTTGGCCAAAAAACGTGTAGACACTTATTTGCAATACGACTTGCAAATACCACTAGCGACGGCCATGTCATGAATTGAATTGAGGGCAACGGTATTCATGGAATTTAAAATGATGGAAACATTTATTTTATTTATCAGTTTTACATTCAATTGAATCCTGACCTATTCTTAAGTTATGCACTTATGATAAGAAGTAGAAGTTGTAGCCTATGCAGGTACCTTAATCTGCCTTTGTTATTAAAAGGAAACTGTGCGAATCTTTGCATTTTTTGGTACCCAAGTAATGTGATCTTATAGTTATATTACGTTTAAAATTATATTTCATGGTCCATAAAAAATTGTAGTTCCTATTTAGTTTAGTTTGTGTTTTTCGTGTGAATGATGATATTGAATGTAGGTAATACACTATTAATATGTTAAATGCATGAATGTAGATTTAGGTAATGTGTTCATAATACAATGCAATGCGATGCGGTAATTACCCGAAGAGTACGACGGAGGTCGTTTTGACGTCACATCTTATGTATTTGTTGGAGTACTGCCCAAAGTAAGAGAAGATGCTGTTAACATTCATGACTCGATTGGTATAGGTAGTGGCGTAATGACGTTAGCCGTAAGGTTGCGGTCTCTTCTTGCCACAGTAAATAATTTATATAAACTTAAAAAAATTTAGAGTTCAGATGAATATGTCTCATATTGCAACCATAAATATACTATTTTGGATGTTTCTACGTTTAAAAAAAAACTGAGTTTCTTACCCCAGAGATTAGATTAAAAGGCTATTGTATAGATTAAGGTAACAAGCCATCTCGGAGCCTATTGCAAACTCATAAAATCTTCTACCAAGCGCCAAGATACAATTAATGTTTTGTACTAAACATGTGTTGTATTGTTTGTTATTAGTTGGAGTTTCTCGCCATACGAGCGTCAGACGGGATGGGGCGCAATAGTGGGTGGATTTCTATACTGGACTTGCTTTAACTCCGTTAACCAGACTATGGTGCAGCGGTACATCGCCCTGCCGAGCAAGAGAAAAGCTGTTGCGTGAGTTCCATACATCTTTAGTATTTATTTTATGTATAGGAATTTGTTTATTTGCTTGTTTTACGCCGTTTTCTTGATCCTCTATTCTTTTATCCTACATTCTACTTCTCCAACGTTAATTACTTTTTTAGGGGTAAATTAACGTTATCATATTTAACCAAATAGATACATACTTATCTCATCATCAAGATTATAATTACCGTTTTTCAAAATATTAATGACACAAAGATTCTGATAGCATATCCTCATGAAACGCTATAAATAAAAACATTTCTGCACGTGACAAGTGGTCACACTCAGTTGAGGTGACATTAAGATAATATTTCATAACTTAGTTAGTAGTCTTTTAGCTTTTAACAACATTCCAAATAGGAAATTATTAAAGTGGTGTTTTATTTATCACGACACTTGACAGTAAAAAAACTTGTGATAGCGATCTTAGTCGATTTACAAGAATCCTTATTATTTAATACCATCTCCAATCGACTATTCCGTCCGCTTGGATAAGCTAATTAAGCTCGTAATTTTAGGCGTTTCTGATCTTTTGTGTAAATTGTGCATGTTATGTAAATTGTAAACTATGGTAACGATGGAATTTTAAGATGAGGTTTTGCTATCTTCTTCTGGGTGTTATGTTTTCTAATATATTATTATGTTCATAAAAATATACTACATCGATACCGTGCAAGTACCACTTTAATAAAATTTATTTATTTCCAGCTCCATTGCGTAAATAATGCATCTAGCGTTAGTCTCGTCCACGCCATTACATATACCATAACAAACAAGTGATTGTGGTATCCCAACTTAATAAGTCTATAATAGTCTAGTCTGTCCTCGAGACAGACAATATTTGTAGAGTTTAAAATACTACCATTTACTGCGATTGCAGTAATTACTTGATAAGAGAAGCAATGAATAGGCAGGTTCTAAGCAAACGTAAATGTCCTACTTACAAAGTGATTCAGATTTGTTTATATTTACTTATTTATTTTATTGCATCATAACATACCTGGTAAGCAATTTTTGTTTGTTTAATTGTTAATTAAGTAGCTTAAATTAAAGATGTGCAGACCAAGTTGGTCTGTTTATACAGCTACAGGCATCATCTGGTTGCCTACTTTTGTTTCTTTATAGATGCTATAAAGGCTTTTGAAAGCCATATATTTCATGTTACTGTACGTAATGAATCACTGTGTCATCAGTGTTCCTCAGAGCTTCTTATTGAATGAATCAGTACACCTTTCGCTAACCCTTCAGGATATTGTGAATTTGACATTCAGACTGTTGAGTTTATGTATTAGTCTGACCGACGAGGAAAGATTAATTGAAGCTCATTAAATAATTTATCTAGTATAAATAGTGTACTCATTAAAATAAGAAAAATATCCAGATTATAGCTGGCCAAAGTTCAGTACAAGTGAAAGCTTGCTACACGTCTTTAAAGGACAACCATAATTTTTCCACTCCTTCTAATGTACTCAATTCACATTCACCAGGAATGTCAACACTGTCTGACGACCACCATCTATTTATGGTGCCGATGTTTTGACAATATAACGTAATATGTTGTCGGTTGGATTACGTAATTAACTTTGCTTTAGTGTAATGACCTACAGACTATTAAGAACAGGTCGCCGATACAACTTTCGTATGATATTGACGAAAATATATTTTGTGATGCGCATATGTATGATTTTTTTCTTTTTCCGGCAAACTATTTATACTCAAATTCAGCTAACGGCTAAATTAAATGTTTTAAAAGAAAAAGTCAGAATCTGCCAAAATAGTATAACATATAATACGAGCAAGCAAAGATGTTTGGATAATTGGACATTTCTAATATCTTTTTTTAACCGACTTAAAAAAAGGAGAGGTTATCAGTTCGTCGGGATCTTTTTTTTTGCTGTATCTATATGGTGTAAAAACTGTCATACTAACATTTTGCTCTTTTACATTCCCATTTTACTTCTCGTTCATATTTTGTAGCAGTACTCCATCTTGGCTTTTAAGTTTTTATCTAACATCATAAAACTTTCAGTGCTCTAGGCATATTTTGCATCGGCGCCATCCTGGCCATATCGCTCTGCGTATGGTGCGGCCTGACAGCATGGGGAGCGTGGGTGATGGGTGGCTGCGACCCTGGCGGCGTGCCTCTGGTCGATGATAGACTGCTCCCTGCCTTCGTCACCTACGTGTCTAAGATTCAGCACCTGCCTGGACTTGCAGGAGTGTTCCTGGCTGGAGTGTTCGGAGCTGGTCTTAGGTGAGTTCTATTTGCCAAAATAACCCGCTCGATTTTAGACTTTTAAGTGCCTGGACTATAGTACTCGTAGTATTACATCGGGTAAAATAACTTGTTCGAAAACCGACTCTTTTGTGTTATGTTATTGTCACCTACTTGTCAAGAATACAATATCTCACTGAAGTATTTTGAGCTAAACTTTGATGGTTCACGTCTGCCATAATTCAGTATCTTAAACTAAATAACATTTAATCATCTAAACCGAAACTATATTTACTTCCTTCTTCTTAACGTATGGTTGAAGAACAACCTGGTGTCAGAGCTTAAACCGCCTGCAGGCCTCTGACATGGCTACCTAAATGGCATAAAACTACATACGAGAATAACTCTTTGTGTTAACATTAGACTTTAACCCCTCTTCGTGACCTTAGCGTATCAGGTCACCTGTCAAGATTCGGTACATCAAGGTCCAAAGTCATGTTTACCTCCAATAAAGATAGATAAGTAGAGATAATGCGTATATTTATCTTTAGTTGCGATAATTTTTCTGTATTGGGTTTTTGGATGAGACCTATTAATAACCTTTGATAAATCCTGTTATCGCGGCTCCCGGAATTAGATAGTGCAAAAATGTTCTTCCGGATATACAGGTTGTTTTATTTAAAATATATCATATGCATGGGTTTGTATAACACGTAGGTACTTATTTGTAAACAATGTAATAGGATGGCAAGCTTAAATATTGTTATACTTAGGAAGCTTCTTTTTCCCAGACTTCAAGCTATCTGCTTAATTATATTCTTCATTTGTTTAGTTCACTATCAGCAGTGCTAAACGCATGCGCTCTAGTCGCGGTTGAAGACATCATGCATGGCTGGTTGCAGTTAAGGTTGAAGCCTATGACTGAAGGAATACTGGCGCGCGTCATCACCGGCATGCTCGCTGTCATCTCCGTAGTCATGCTGTTCGTTATACAGAAGCTTGGAGGCGTTCTTGGTAAGTCTATAATTTATGACTAACCATTAAAAAAAAGCTATATTGTTTGTCTGGAATTAACTGGCAGACGTTCTGGGCCCTTAATTTTACTCGGAGAAAATTGATTTATCATAGTACATTTTATACCCATTCATTTTGGCATTTGGCACTCAAAAGTGGTGGAAAATGATGATAATATAATACTCGAAGTTTGGGACTCAACCAGAGCAGTTATTCGTCATCTTTTTTGCGCTGTCACATTTTAGATTCCCTAAACGTGCTATGAAAAATCTGCATAACACATGACGCCTTAATCTAACCGTGGGTATACTTGTGTGCAGGAGTGGCCACAGCACTGTCCGCGATAGCAGCGAGCGCGACGTGCGGCGTGTTCACGCTGGGCATGGTGTGCTGGTGGGTGGGCCCGGCGGGCGCGCTGGCGGGCGCGGCGGCGGGCGCGCTGCTGGCGGGCGGCGCGGCGCTGGGCTCGCAGGCCGCGGCCGCGCGGGGGCTGCGCGCGCCGCCACTCAACCTCACCATGGAATGCGCCAGGAACTCCTCGTTTGTGGGACTTGCTGATGCTATTGTAAGTGCTAAACAACATTATTTTATTTGAAAACCCCTATTCAGATTCTTGAAATTATAAAATTTTTAACGCCCAGTTTGTGGCAGCTCGAAGTGAAATTCCAATTCTTAAAAAATGATGATTTTTTATCTACCACACTAAATAATTCTAAGTACCAATAACGCCACATATAACCAAATTTAACATACTTAATGGTATTAAGGGAAGCCTTGTAGGCAAGCAATGTGTTAAAAATTCTTTACCTCAACAAAAACATCAAGGTCTTCGCAATACGATACATAATTTGAATTCTAGGCCAAATAAAAAGATCATTATTTTAGAAGACTCGTTTATATGACTCAATAGCCTGAATACCAGCAGACCAACCTGTTATGCGTACCTACATTGTTATATGTGACAAGTTGACAACGAAAATGTTACACTGATATAACTAAGACAGTCTTTTTCGGGGGGATCTAATTTACTTTCCCAAACTAGTACACACGTCTCTCTGGTTCCAATAGATTTAAAATAAATTAATTTAGGTACGTAAATAGCAAGAACACCTAATGACGTAACGAATTAATATGCATAATTTAATAATGCCTCGTCTCGTCACAAATAAATAATAATAACCGCCTGAAAGTTCATGTATTTCTATGACTGTTGCTGAGTGACTGTTCTTACAATGAAATAGGTAAGTTGTTTGGTTTGACTGTCCTCAGTTAAGGGCTGCCATTATTATTTATTACATTTGTATTATTCTCCAACAGGACCCAGAAACAGTGTTCCCACTGTTCCGTATATCGTACCACTGGATCGCGCCGCTGGGGTTGCTGACGACGCTGGCGGTGGGCATGGTGGTGGGCTGGCTGGTGGACAAGCCGGCCAGCCTGAAGATGGACGCGGAGCTGTTCACGCCGGCCGTGTGGCGCTGGCTGCCGGGCGCGGCGCGCGAGCAGGCGGGCGCCACGCGGCGTGCGCGTGCGCAGCTCGACGCCGCCGCCGCCACGCCGCACTCCGCGCCGCTCATACTCACCACGGTCGATAAGGTGACACCTGGTATATACATTTTCATTTCATATTCTAACCTCCATATAAGTAGATACTAATCCTCATTTTAACGGAGCTTGTTATATGTTTTCTACACATACATGACTTTTAAGCATTTTTAGTCATCAGACAGAAGCCAGTCGTCATCTTCATCAGTCGCAAGTAATTATCAGTCTAAAAATTACCCATCCATCATTATCGTTTCTAACCAAAGAACTTACTCCTTAAATCGATATTTAATTACGTTTATTGGATTGTATTGCATTTAATAATTTTATTCGTTCGTTTTATACCATCTGGTACTCTGCCAAAATTTAAATACACGTGACCTTGTATTTTATAAATTATGTAAATACTTATAAGTTAAATGGTATAATCATTTATGTACTATGAATAAAAAACTGTGTTCTAAAAGTATGAACAACGCCTGAATGGCATCACATAGCACAAGATACATTACCGACATTTTGCTTATAAATATACTTTTCAAGCCATCTCACAATTTCTTACTGATGTAGGCACCTGCTTCTAGAATAATAATATTATGATTCTGAAAACATCGCATGTTTTTAGATTTGAATGTGACGAAGTTAATTAGTTTTAAAGTAAATCTAGATATTACTTGTTGATGCAGTGTTTTTGAATGATTTTATATTTTTTGTTTCAGATCGAGATGAATGGTGTGACTAGTAGGTGAGGGGAACGATAAATATATTATTTTTGTATTTTAATTATTCATTGTGACAAAGATAGTCTCTAGTCACAGAAAGTGATTTTCGTAATAAAATTAAGTTAACATTTAAAAAATTAACTTATATTTATATTTGGTTTTCGAAAGTATTGTCGCTGGCGACTTTTTTATTAGTATCAATATCAAGTGCCTGTATTATTAAGGTGAAATGTATAATTATACAAACTATTTGTATAAACTTGGCTCTCGTTAAAATGTTTATTGAAAATTGTATAGCCTTTCAATGAAATCATTCCGTTATAAGTATCTTAAATGGTACAGTGTTGATTTAAAAAGTGCCATTAGTATGGGGCCTTAATGCGACGAATATTCACGATAATGGGACCAAGAGAATAGCTATTTAGTGTACAAATATACTATGTTATATATTATATTATGCAGCTTGTATTAAATGTAATGTTTAAGCAATGAATTTAGAGACGATAATAACACCTTACTTTACTTACTTACCTATATTATTGTTAGTATTTAAGACATTGCAAAAAGGTAACATACTTACCGAAACCTGTAAGTAAATATTTAATTTATTTTCTACAAAACGTGCCAAGCTGTTAAATAAAACTTACAAATATATAGATAATTGTACTTATTTATCAATTATACAGTGTGTCAATGCCAATTTTGATAGGTATTTTTACAAAATGTTAGTTTAAGTGTAACTATGTTAATTGTTAATGTTATAATTATTTTACACAATCTAACATACAATTGTGTCAATTGAACAGTTAATTTAAGATATTTTTATTATAGGTTAGGCTGTAAGGTAACTTTTATACTTAATTAGTGAGTGACAGTATTGTATTGTACTTAAATGCATAAATCATATCTATAGAACATATTTTGTATAAATACTATATACTTAAGTACTTCTTCTTATCGTATGGTTGATGAAAAGTGTCCTGGTGTCAGAGTTTAAACCGCCTGTTGGTATCTGACATGGCTTTACACATAGTCGAAAAAGGTCTCTCAGGTGTGCCGGATTCCTCACGATGTTTTCCTTATGTACTTAAACTACAACAATCTAGTATTTATTACAAACTGCGAGGGAAATTAATAACTGAAATCATACTAATATACCAACATGATAAATCATTTTTAATGCAACTTACACTAAATTTAATACAAAATTAAACCTACAAATAGACTAAGGTGAATTGAATTATTTGAATTACTATACATTTTATAAAAATATCATTTTAGTATGCAGCTGGGATTTTCAGTCGAACTGGGGTTTCCCCAAAGTGATTCACAGAACCTAAATTATTTGCAGCAATCTACTGTTTTCACATTCTTCTTTGGCAAAAAGCAGCACAATTTGACTTAACTTCTTAAATTTTATTAATACTACCTACACTCGAATTAGTACCAATGCTCCAATTTGTGAGATCTTCAACTTATTTTTACTTAAGTTTAATTGTTTTTAGTTACATTAAGATCGCTATTTTCATTTCATTTTCGATCGACAAAGGAAGTTGCTAAAAAGTTATTATATTTTTTGCCTTTTTGCAGACTGCCCCCTTACCATGCAGCATAAAGCAGGACGTTTTCCGTTGTAAAAGGGAGATGCCGCACTACACTGCAATTAACGGCGGCGCACGGCGTCTCGCTTCCACAACGAAAAATGTCCTGCTTTAAGAGTTCATGGTACGGGGACTGTACTATGAGAAAACACATACCTAAATCTAACGTTAAATTATAACATAGGTATTGCTAATTTAACAAAACTCAAATGCGTCCCTGCTTATTTTAACGAAAGGCAATTTAAATACGATTTTTACTTACAATGTGTAATTGTGTACTTAGTTATGTTACTCCACTTAATTATAATTAATAATTTAAGCATCGTGTTGCTTGTTTGGTTTTGTATTGTATTCGTGTTTTGTATTATGTGATTTTATTAGGTACCTAACCGTATTTTGTTTACGTCCAAAGTGCAATAATTATTACGAATTATATTCCACCTGAAATAACATTAGACCTTTAGATACAGTATTTTACACATTTTAATTTCTATTGCAATAGCCATATGAAATCGTCAGGTGTAGTTAACAGACGCCTCTTTACTTATCAAAATTGTTGGTGTTGAACAATTGATTAAATGATACTAACATATTTTATTTAAAAGAGTAACCTTTGGAGTTTCTTGCCGGTTCTTCTCCAAAGAAATGGCACTTGTAATGTAACCGTACAACTAGCATCTCTACGTTTCATACGCACCTATAATTGGTTTAAATGAATTTAAAAACATTTTGTCACTGTCATTTTCAGGTTAAAAAATGTCAATAAGAACTGGTTAATTTAAAACACATTTTAGCATCACAGTCGTACATATAGTTATAGACTGTGGTACTCTTAATATCTACGTTTTTGCTTTTAATACTACCCTTAATGTATACGAAATAGAATTCTAAATTGGTTAAATAAACTGTAAAAAGGTTTATCTGTCTGATGTTATAAGAGATGGAGTTTAGGTAGGCACAACTTACTACTGCTGAAACACACAATTTGTGAATACTGGCTGCTTTTGTGGATAAATTAGTGTAAAAAGAAATTGAGCGAATTATTAGTAATGCAAATTAGGTGTATCATATTTAAATCACTGAATTAATCCATTAATATTAGATTATGAAACTGTTATCGAAATTTTTTACGCCGGAAAAAACGCGATAATAATTTTTATGCTTACGAAGTCCCATGTATTTTAAATACCTATTGTAGTAATATTTTTTTGTTAATTTAAATCCTGGTATAAAAAGGTTACGGGTGATTGAGATAAGAGTAGTTGGTTATTATTTGTTGTAGTTCTACTACTAATTTAGATTATACATTCCGTTTCGGCCATTTAAATTTGAACCCACAGAAGCAGCTCGTAGTCGTTATAAAAGGATGTTCAGTAGAATATCCAGTTGTTGGCAGTATTCAATGTATTTATTATGAACTATAAGCTCGCACACATTCATAAATAGTACTATCATATTCTAAATAACATTAATGTTGTTGATAGAACATGTACCTGAAACTATTTAGATAAAATGTTGATATTTTGTAAACACATATAACATTTTACTATAGAACGAATATATGTATACAAACATCATGTATCTATATTGTTACGAAATAAATGAAATTATAACATAACAAAAAGTTTCGTTATTACATATTCAAACGAGCGTTTAAAATTATTTCAAAAACGTGCCACAATTTCGTCTCAAGTTTGGAAAGTTATAAAATTGCGAGGAATTGTGGAGACGAGGAGAATAACGTAAATAGTCAGGTGTTGTCGGCGAATGTGGTACCACGGTACCGCGGTACTACGGTACCACGGGTGATTTACATTCGGCGCGCGCCGCCCTGCTATTAAAAGTGCCACAAGACGAGGGATGCGGCACCAGCGCACCCTGAGACGAGGCACGTGATCTTTGTTGAAAGGGACTCACTTGATTGCCGCTGTAAGGGTTGCATTGGTTTGTTTTGATCATGTCAATCGATTTGAATGCTACCGAGAAAGGGACTAACAGTTTTTTCGAGAAGATTTTTAACCTTAAGCTTGTATAGAACAGGCAGCTTAGTGAAAAGTGGTTTATATTTCAACAAATCTATATAACCTTTCGACATTCTATATTATGTAGTATCTGATCATCCTGCTTTTTCTCATTATAAGCAATCTGATGATGAACGAGTAAGTCTATCAATCAGTTTAATCACCAGTTCTAAGATAAATCTACGCAAAAATCATCATCTCTTCCGCAGTTCATCTATCCTTGCGCAAGTTCTTCAAGTTATGTGTGCTACTGTTATATAATTGTGTCGATGTTTATATAATTGCCATAAAACATTGAAGCATCGATATCAACCGTTCGCCGTCAACGACGCGAACAAACTTATTTAAGCCAGCTATAAAATGGCAAATTTCTGACAAAAAGCATCGTAAAAGTGATTGCGGCGTCGAAAAGCCTCGAACGGAGGCTCGATCGTAAACTAAATTGGCCTAGGAACTGTTTAATTGCGAACAGTAGCTGGTATTCTGGTAATTAAATATGCGTAAAGCAACGAATATATTTCTGTTTGTGATGTTAGAAGAAAATATGGCTGACGGGTGCGAGCACAACGAGAAACATCCTGTCTTACCTAGGTACTTGGTTTTGTGGAGCAAGTTTATTAGACGATTCTTGTATAGAGAGAAGGACAATACAATAGTAAAATATTTTTCGGTGGTGTTGCTGCGTTAGTGCCTGTTCTCTGTAGCTGCGCTCTGTACAGTCGGCATCATAAGTAGCTGAACACTTAGTTTATTTAACATCCCATTAATTAAAGAACAACTTCTTTAGTAAAAAGTTTTAAATATTCTCAGATTATCTTCTGGTAGTCTCTATAATTTGAAACTATAACTTGAATTGATGTTTGTTTCTTTCAATTATTTTTCATAAGATTTCTTAACATGTTAAGCTAGTTATGATGCTGACTGTACCTTTACCGCGGCTTCTTCTTACTGGAAAATATTTTGGAATTTTATTACCAACATCATTACCAGGTTCCATACTTGGTGGTTATTCTCAGCCCTGTAGGTAGGTACCTGTAGGTACCTGTGCCGTATATCCGATGTCCATAATTTCTACGGTCGATGTCAGTTATTGGCACGCTATCGGCTCTACGACGATTTTGATCTGGCACACCACGAACGTCAAATGCGATTAGGTTGGCACAGAAACGTGGAGACTGGTACATACAGAGTGATATACCCAGAATAATGGGCGAAGTTGGGCTATAAATGATGATCAATACAACGACTGTCTTTAAGGATTTACCTTAGGTACCCGTGTTAACAGTACCCCGTAAACAGGATGAATCAGATAATGATGCCGCTGCGACAGTACCCACAACTTTATTGTCATCGTAAAAAGCACGCGGCCCATCGTGGTAGACGCCCAATTAATTAATGAGCCAACTTGAAAATGAATTACCCCATCGGGACTCTCGAGGTGTGCCGAATAACGGCACTTACCCGCTTCATGCTAAGACTTCGGAGCGTAAAATAAAATTTTATTGTTTCGTGTTTCGTGTTGACTTAAGTTTCATTAAATTGTTGAGACAAATATAAAATGTGTTTTATGTTAGCCTTTTTTGTGGGTTTTTTTTGTTGTTGTTTTACTTAAGAACAATTTGAAGTGTTCAGTGCTTAGTGTGAAGGAAAACGGCTCTTAAAAAGCGGTCTAACAGCCTCATTTGTTAGAGCGATTTAGAGGATTTGTGCGACAAGTCTCTGTTATCTCTTGGCCGTATCTTCAGATTCCTCCCTTGGGCAACGGTCATTGGTCAGATAGTCGTCCATTTACGCCCCACACAAAGACATTATCCGCATGTCCCTATCACAAAAAACTCAAGATAGCATAGATATAAGTCTATATAGGTAATTTAAAAGACGAGCTAAAAGTTCTGCTCGATTACATGTTCAATGAATTTGTTGCGGGTAATGAATGGCCTGAACATAAAAATAATTAAGAGACTATCAGCTGCTTGTCATTATGCAAGTTGTTACAATTACCTTAAGGAAATTAGTTAATAGTGCAAGGCCTTAGGCGACGGGTAATAGGCTATACATTGAGGAGTTACGATCGTTAACTGGACATTACTTTGAGCATTAAAGGTGTATTATACCGTACTTTCTTTCTTTCCTATAATTTATGTAAGTAACTATAATATGCAGAGTGACAAAAAATACAAACTCAGTATCTTGAAGATAAAAAGTAATTGCCAGCACAAATTTTAACGAGTCGGTTAAAATGTACTATCGAATCATTATGAAGACCAATATGCCACCAAAAATTACCTATAATGAGATGCACTTTCAAATTATTAAGTATCTGCAAATATCTAATTTATTATTTTGGATGTTAATTTCTAAAACAAATTAATTAACGTTATTTATCGTTTTGCATAAACATAAATACCTATGTTGTATGTGCTACGAAATAATCAATCATTTATATTTAAAAAAAATACCAATTACCATTAATTTATATATAAATAATTACCATTTTAAATTAATCCACGTGAACACGAAGTACCTTTAGATACATGACATTATCCTTACAGCGAGCTTAATCGTGTGGTAATGTGAACCGGCCGGGTCGACAAGTGCGCCGTTGTTTTAATTGAGTTTTCTTCCCTTTGCACCTTTGTGGCGTCGAGTGGTGTCTCTCAAACGAGAATAGGCAGCAATGAGGTGCTATGGAGCGGATGAACTGGAGATGGAGGTGGCTCTACTTTTAACGGCGATTGATACAAATAAATTAGTGTTACGACGTTTTACAACCGAACTTTGGAACGAAAAGGAACGAAGACCTTTTCGTATTTCTCATGAATATAGTTTGAGTTATGCTTTTAAATGGTATGTGATGTGAGAAAATCATATAAGTAGAAACTACTTTGAACATTATTTATTAAAATCATTTTTCCGCTGAGTGGCGGTGGGCGCTGCAAACGCGTTGTCGTCTCATTTAATCGCCGCATTACATGCAAAGTGCATCTCTTACATGTAAAACAGTCCCGGCGGGTATTTAAATTTTCGCCTTTCCCCGTAATTCGTTGAGTGCAGACAAAGGCTTTCAGAGGAAACATTGTTAATGTGTTACCCAATGCATTTTACCCGACACACCTGCTATACATTGCGAGAGCGTGTATTGCTATGTTTTTGCCGAAGTGGCGTGGAAATTGATAAATCACACGACTTTGTTAGTCGAGTGCATACTTGAGGGAAAATTAGCATTGTTTGCCACTCCACGGTTCGTTCGTTCGTGTAAATCTCAATGAGGTGTTAGCCTAATTTGTCGGTTTACCTTCACCGAGCTATCGGAGTACAGTTAAATAGAACGTACGGCCAGTTTAACCGCAATTAAGCTTGTTCGCCGAAAAAAAACGGAGAAAACAGTGTGCGAAATAGACATTCGAAATAGCGGCGAAGAGTCAACGAACGAATTTTCGACGTGTCAAAGTAAATCTCTTGCCGACAATACGAATGGCAATAAAATCCGCCGTTGGGGGCTAAACTGGCGATTGGTAAGCTGCCCGCCCCTACTACGAAGCGATTTCGATAAAATACCATCGATAAATAAACAGGGTAAATGTTTCAGTTTTGTGATTCTTGCGAAATACTGATGGCTTTGTATCTATGAAGATTGTTCTTGGCATATTTGTTAAACATTCCTGTTTCTTTAATCGTGAACCCTTTGAGATTTAGCTTTGTCCCGAAGAATTCGTGTGTATAAAAGAGTGTGGGACTAGTTTAATAGTAGGGGTGATGTCCTAAGCTGAGTTGAAAAGGTTTACTTTCCGCAGTTTTTGAGAAGATCCAGTAAAACGGTGTAATTTGTGAGATAAGCGGCAGTTTAGCTGGACGCGGGAAGATAGAAATCTGCCAATAAGAGGGTGTCTCGATACCGCTGAGCCGGACGAAACTTAACTTTTTTACAGATAGGGATTATGGGTTGAATAAATTAGTAATATTCACTGCATTTTGCTGGCCAGTCTGTTATGGTGTAGCTGATCATGCGCAAGTTGTACCTACCTACAAATCTATCGTCAAAGGTACGTTACAATTATATTAAAAAAACGGATTTCTTATAAACTACACTATCTACACTGTTTATTCAATACATTAGTGTCTATTGCATCTTTTATCAGATAATATAATTAAGGTACGTTGGAAGAGTAACTTGTATTCTAGGGCAGTACAGGGGGAGAAATAGAAAGTTGAACGTTTTGAATAAAAAAGTGCAGCAGTATTAGTATCACCTCATGTTAGCGATAATTAGCAGCTGACGGCGTTCGGCGGTCCGTCGTCAGTGTGTGAAGAGCTTGCGGCGTGACTTGCCGGCGGACGCCTCGCGGCCATTAATTGAACTCCGTCGCAGCCACTTAATTTTCAATAGGACCCGGAGCACCTCCCACCAGGTGGACGCTTTGTGCGCTCTCCTGTTTGCTAAAGTCCTCGTATTTATTTTAGATTCCATTGTACCACGCTCCGACGCTTTGTCGGGAAATAGCCCTCTCGTGTACCACTGCTTTGTTAATTTTATTAATACGTGAAACATTTATAAAACGCGACCGCACGAGCGATTTAATGAGTTTTATTGTTAAACAGAGAGTAATGTGCTCGAAATGAAGCGCGCCCTCGGCTTAGATGTTGTCTAAATTCATACGGAGAGGGGAGCGAGGATTTTAATGTTTTAATTCGAGCAGCTTACTTCACAATGTAACAGACGTGGCTAGCGAGCCGAGACTCCACACACCTGCTGCATTTGATTCATCATATTAAATTGTTAAAATAACTTATTTAACTCTTCTCCTCAGGTCGGCAACCCTCATACGTGGAAACACAAGGATGCAAATAATCCGTTTCATCCCACAATCTAGTCGAGTTCAAAAGACAGCATGTAGGAGATATTTACGTTGATCCCGTAGAGCCGGACCACGGCTAAATAAGTGGGCATTCCGGCTCCGGGGCCAACAAAAGAATTTAATAACACCGCGAAGCAAGGGCGGGCTCGCGGGCGGGCGGCGCGGGGCGGGGGCGGCCCGCCCTCGGCCGGTAAGCTTATTATCGCGTTGGGCCGGGCGCCACCGCCAAGAACATATTTGCTTTTTGAATGTCAACCGGCCGCCGTCGCCGCTGCCGCCGCCCTCGCCGGCGCTCGGTACACACAGTTTGTGCGCTCGCTTAAAAATTTAAGAGCTCGCAATGTTTAGCGACGGCGCAAATTAAAATAGGCTTTATGCGAAATCTAATTTGCCAAGTAGGGAACCGAGCGCCTCGTTTGAGGAGGCTCCTGACTCCAGGTAGATGTTTGTATTGGAAATTGAATTAATTCTGCTTTTGAATTACCTACTAAATATAATTGATATTAGGTAAGTACGTATTTTGTCCTCTTTTCTCATCTACAGAGTAAATATAATTACGGGAAATCAAAAGCTTTTTAGAACCATTAACAATTTGCGACAATATTGTTAGGAAAGTTACCTTATAGACGGTTTGTTTTATCTAATCAATGAATTTAATTTAGATAGGGTTCAAACTAGATACTAAACAAAAAATAAAAATTAGCGATGTTTCATTTTTCCTAATTTAATTCGAAAAGTCTAAACTACTCAGTAGTGAGAAGTAATTCATAATTTTATCTACATACCAATGGAAATCTGATATAGGAGGAACTGTAATCAACCAATCCATAACTTTTTTTTTTAACATAAGAGATTTTACGTAACAGATGACAAAACATGTCGAACTGTAACACTACAAAATTTTTTTTTCATGTTAAAATAGTTTTTTTCATGTACAAACTTATACTCACACCACATTAATAAATAATAATTAAACAGGAACCAAATATTCCGGGTAGAGTTGTTATTATAAATATTAAAGTACACCTATTCAAACAGTATGATTAGCATAAGTTTGCTAACATACCGAAAAGTTTGTGCGTAAAACTAACAGTGGACTGAGAAGTTAGTTGGGGGAAATTCTGGTCCGTTCTCACGGCGCGTTATATCACGGGCCGCGCCGCCCGGATTTTTACAGACCAGGGGCCTTACCATGAACCCTTATAGCAGGACTGTTTTCGACGAAAAATGAACTGTCCTGTTATTTTGTACCATGATCACTTAAAACAACAGGCGAGCCAGCGGTCACGTGATCTAAGCCGGCGAGCGATCACGTGACAGTAGTTGGCCTGCAAATATCCGTACCATGAAGTAATTTTTGACATACAAACATCGAGAATTGAACTACTTTGCTGTCAGATTAAACCGGTGTGAAAAACTAACTTTTATTAACCTGTTTTAGTAAATTTTAAATAAAATACATGTTTTTTCATGTATATGTACTACTAGCAAATTATACAAAAGTGTAACGATGAAATTACATAATATTACGTTTATTTTGAAGATCTTCATGTTAATAAAACCTCCTTTATCTAAGAATGAAACATAAGTTCATACTTCATAGTTATAATTACTGTAAAACGGAATGAGAAAATAATGTCAGTTTGAAACTGACAATCTTTTTGACAATAGATGTGGATTTCTAAATAATATTTTTTGCTTAAAGTTATTAGCAAGTACTCGACTAAGCCATGGTGTCCATTGTGCTGTAAGATTTCTACGAAATTTGTACATGACATGCCTACGGTCGTATCAGCTACCGATCTGAACCAAATAAATTAAATGAGTTGAAAAAAACCTATCGTCATTTTCTTGGACGATAGCAGTGCTCTAACTAGATCGTTTATTGTGACTATTACTGTAGAGGATCGGCAGAAGAACTATCGGCTGGTGTATGGGTAGTGATGGCTGTAGTGTGGTTTATAATGTTGGGCTCGGTATCAAGAAAACATATATCTTGAGGCATTAAATAAAACTTTAGTATTTGTTATATTAAGATGTTGATTACGAAAATAAATCTAGTGACATTATGCTACGTGTTTATTTTTACCCCACACGACCAGAATATTATTATTTATTAAATGGTATACTTCTATCAGCTATATTATTGAATAGTGTACGTACTATTCAGGTTTTATACCCTTAATAGCCATAATATGACAATCGCTATAAACGAGATGATGGATTGGTGATTTTTATTGCTATCTTATGATTCTAAGAAACAAATCAACATGTTTCTTATTTAAACACCTCAATTTGTGGTAGTTCCATTTCTTAAACAATACCAACTGACGTACTTGTCATCGTTCGAAAATAGTAATCGTTTTATCAAGTGTCTAAATTATCTGTTTTAAGTGTTGAAAAGGTTTCTAGCATCTTAATCATGTCTAATGCGATGTTTAGTAATAAAACATATTGTTTTAATTATTATCATCGTAATAAATAATGTTATTCAAATACTTTAATACGATTTTTTTAAACCGTAAAACCGGTAACGTCGCGGATAAGTATTTCCGAACGTTTGTTTATATTATGAAGATATTAGACTTTGCTGATCAGAGACAATACAGCAGATGTGAAATCGATGCATTGCAGCTCTGATAGAAATGATCATGGTACAAATAGAAAACCTGTCAGGCTATCCTTCAAAGTTAAACTGCCCGGAACTTGGCAATTATTTTGAAAGTTCATGGTAAGCCCCCTGCAAGTACGACGAACGAGCTCCAGCCATCCCTTCTTACAGCGCGTTGCTCAGCTCGGCGCGTACGCGGTCTGTGTTATCACGCGCCGTCAGAAGCCACCATTAAATGAAACTGTATTAAAGATTCAGAGGGGTTCGTTAAGTTACACCTCGCCGCAGGTGGAGGCTCGTGAGCCTTTGCTGGCGGTACTGAATAAGTCAGCACGACTATGATGCTCGCTTAATGGAAGAGTTAGAAGGATTGTCAACTTAAAATCCATATATTTAGAATTAGATTCAGTTTGTAACTTCTGCCAAACTTTTTTCGTGCCTTCTTCGGGATTAAAGTTGCCTGAAGGACCATTCTAAATATTATTTTTGTTTCTTTATAATTCTTAGAAGTTACAAGTGTAGATTAGTACCTATAGATATCAATGGTATTTGTTTTTGGTGGGTTTTGTTCATGATGATAAAACGATAAGTATGTACTATAAATGATTAACTATAAGTACCTATATTTTTATTTTTATTATTTGAGATTAGTTTACAAAATGTAAACGAAGCTTATGTAAATTTTATTTGTGCAATTAAATAAATACTCCTTTAAAAATAACGCTATATCGAGTTAGTGTCAATTTTTATGTAGGTACTGCATGTAATTTCAACAAATTTTACTTTATAGAAAAAATATCGGTTTTGTTGAGTGTAAAATGCAGTAACCATAAGTTTACATTATTTTCTTAATAGCCATGTCGCACTAAGTAGCTATCACATCTAGTACATCTTCATTCTACATCTGCAGTACGAATGCTTGTACCTATACCGCTGCATTCCTTATGTTAAAGGCGCACGCCATGTTTTGACGGATAACAATTTTATTCGGATACATTTTAGTGTCAGTCAGTCGTAAAGAGCTAACATAACATTACAGTTTGTGGCAGGCCGCGAGTCTATCATAGAGTTTATGTTTTGCTATGAAACTAGTAGGTAACTGCCGTTTGACGTTTGATTTTCAAAACTACCCTGTGTTATCTTTGAACGTTTAATACATTTTAAATGGTTTTGTGGTTTGTTTGCAGATACGCTTTTAGTGCACAACTTCTCAGTGCTTCGAATTCTTTACAAAAGCAATTTAACAGGAGCATGATACATAAAACATTGACAAAGACAAAAATGGATAAGGTGCAAATTGTTTAATATAACACAACATTATTTGGTACCTACTAGCTTTGTAATGCTGTGCAATAAAGAAAATTCTATTAGGTACATTAATTTAGTTTATACATTTAAATGAGTTAACTTAGGGAAACGTAGTCGTAATGTCGACGTAAAAACTAGCTGAGGTCTCAATTCTCATGGCACATCCTAACCGTGGGCGTGCGGCTAATCGGGTTATCTGACCGCAGACCGCGAGAGCTCAAAGGACCTCGCAAAAAGCCAGCCCTTTGACTACGTCTTCAAATATTTGCACCGAACGCCGCAACCGCGCATTATTTTCAGTACAAACATTCATAATCCCACGAAACTTGGTCGGGTCAAAGCTTATTTTATTTTCGGTGGAACAGGAGTATTTGCACTTTGTCAATCACTGTACTGGTGTAGGTTGGTGAACTTTGAATTCCCCGTGACATGGGTGCGGGTACGACTTAATTTTACGGGAATTTAATCATTTATTTATTTTCAAAACGTACCTACGTTCGTTTTTAAGTTTGAGCGTCAATTGTAAATAACACTCCCGTGAATACTTTATGCTTTTCGAACTATGACGTTATACTGATGAAAAGACCGTATATAAACATGTATGAAACGTGTTATAATTTATAATATAATTAGTAGAGCATGGACAATTAATTAAACGTAAATCGCGTCGGCAGCAGAAGCCGATGTGTTCTAACTAATCGAAACACCACTGATTAAACTTATACGTTTGCAGTCGCATGCAGATGTTTGCGTGGCGGCGGATTTAATATTGATAGCGGAGGCAGCTCGGTCCCGCGGTGAGCGTTGCAAAGCGACTGTGTCAACGTGTTTACGATACGTGACATCTTGCAACTGGTGGCTGTACACAAACACACTAACGTACTAACAGCATGCCAATAATAACATCCGCCCGCTACTCTAGGGAATTATGCACCAAATACATAGTCCGGGGTTGTTTAAAGCCCACCGTACCCTTCACTCAAACGTTCGGCTCAACATGCCAACTTTCATAAATATCAAAGCAGGCTTCCCGAAAACAATTTCTTGAGAATCCAGTGGCAGTGTTCACACGTCGCTCCGCTGCCTGTGGCTAACACAATTTTATTCGAGCATAAAAAACGAGCTCATCATGCAAACGCCAAAGTCGTAGGACGTGGCTCGCTCCCGCGGTAAAACAATTTATCTGCATCGACGGAATTACGACGGTGCGCCGTGAATAAAATATGTCGCCGACTGTCAGTCGAACGAAGACGTTGTCTGTGGCCTGCCCGACAGGGGTGGCTGGAGCTGAAGAGTAACCTGACAGGCGCCACTGCTCTTACATCGCCTTTTGACATACATATATGTTAATCTTACTCATTCAGTAATGTTTACATTTAGGACGCCAAATATTTCCGAGCTTTTCGGATAAGACGTGACATGTTAACGATTACCTATGTATGTCTCCTTCAGCTCATATTTAGGTACTTGAAATCAGCTACGTTAATAAATTTAATGTAAAATAACATTCAATGCGCAATATTTTAGCTAGCTTTTTTATCGAAGTCTTTATGCGAAGCCTGCTAGATGAGGCAACCTTCTACTCTAGACATTTTACCGGGTTAATGCTTAAATATAAATGTAGTAATTCGACAATTTTTGATAAGAAATTATTTCTTAGGGCAGCCCTGAGCGCAAATTTGACGGGCGAAGAGCGACGTGCGACGGGATCCAAGAATTAGGTCCCCGCGTGTAGAGCCGTATTTTCGTAAGATGTTCCAATGACGAGCGACCTGACATGACATGACGTGACATCCCGCAGGTAACCCGCTGCATGGACCCGGCGGGACAGCCCGGGAAATTATTAGCTCACGAGGGTTAAAGGTACGCAAACACGTTTTTATTTGTTTGAAGGGTAGGGGCAGCTGATAACTGATAAACATGTTCGTGATGCTATTCTTCATTTGTTATGTAGGAGCTTCATTATTTTGGTGGTTGACCGATTGCCTACATTTTAATGCAGACTGGTGTGTGTTTTAAGTCGAGTTTCTATAGTAATGCCAAGTTCTGTTTTTTTTTAACACAGGTAATAACAGTAACGCTCTAAGAACGTAAGATATGTAGACTATGTAGAGCCGGGCAATTAAAGAGCAAAAGTATATAATTTGTACAACATCACTGAAATTATTTTAATAATCATTTCAGTATTAACTTCCACATTAAAAGTGAACTCAAAAGAAAACTGATTTTTTTATTATTACACATTAGACCACGCGCCGTTACCCACGTACTGAATCGTTTGCCATCCTTATTACATCAACTCGAATAAAACCGTAATAATTTCCCCTCACCTAAAGTTAAATCATAAAAATTCCACGTTAAATGTATGACAAGTGTATTTTCCGTTCGATTGCTTCGCCGCTGGAATGTCAATCGTCTGCTTAGCATTCCGCGGCGCGGGCGGTTCGCGCGGCGAGAGCGTTGCAGTAGCGGGACGGCTGCGGCACGGCGGCGGCACGACACCGGCACGACTACCGTACGACTATAATAAACTTGTAGAATGGCGCCTCGTTAACGTATTAGCGAGTTCAACAAGGGATTGTGCATAGCGCGGTAAGGGTTGAGATTATTCGTTCGGGGACATTGTGTCGATAGTCTTCGGGGAAGTTTTGATCACAGATTACTTAATAGTTAGTTGGGAACAGTTGGATCGTAAGTTTGTGCAATGCAAGTGTGTTGCGACTTTGTACTTTAACGACGTTGATGTTTGTGTGTTGTATTTAGAGATGTGAAGGAGCCTTGGGAAATGATTTTAATTATTGTTTTTGGGGCTACCTAGACCATTTTCTGAAAAACCTTGTCAATTTTATATTTTAGTTTAAACAACGAAGTAAAATTAAGTACGATAGGTACCTATATAAAATAAAAATAACTTATTGAGGTAATGTTATTGTACTCTAATTAGAGAACTAGGTATAGGTTTACCTAATACAAAGAAATGGCGTACAAATTCTGCCTAACGCTTGAGATATAGAGATGATAAAAAATAAGTTAAGTATTCATATACTTATATGATAAGCTATTCATTATCACCCTACCTCTAGACGATCAAGACAAAACCAAGCGTTTCAACTGTTTGAATATTGATAAAATAAATATTGGACCACGTGACCGAAGCGACGGGACAGCGCCGCTGTTTGCTCTTCATAACTCGTTCGAATTGCGTCTCAATGCTCTTTGGCATTGTTCAATTCAAACAGAATTCTGTAGGTCTGACTGAAACGTTTAATAAAATTATTTTATGTTTGCATGTCTTAATAGTAAGATTCGAAGAAAAGGACCACAATTTTCTTATCAAAATTGCAGAATGAAAAGACAAGAACTAAAATAACTACAACGGTATTTCATTAATTGGTTCTGCGTAGCACAAATAAATTGACTCGGAACGGACACTAATAATAGAGGCCTATTCAAACAATTACTTACAAAAATAGAGGAAATGCTAATGCTAAGCTTGCTAATAAATAATTTGAAGTCTTTTTGCGTTTTGTTGCCCTTTTTTAACACACGCAACTACTTATTGCTTATTCTTTTAACTTTCCCAACAGTTACTACAGAGATCTGTAGCGAAGTTGCGCTCTGTTTTGCCCGTACCTACCATACTAAACTGGAAGTCAGCAAAAACTGCATTAGGTTATAAGTATCTACATAATATACTTAGTTAGTATCTAGTAGGTAACTTAGTCATAAATCACTGTCTAACCTTAACGTTATTCAAACAGCGTTTAGTGAAGTTAGACAAGTTTTCAAACATATAAACACAGCCTGGAACGCTCGAACGAACAAAAGCATCTCCCGAACGCTACGTGTAGTAAATACGCAGTCATAGACACTTCCGATCTACATCCCTACATCTTTTAGAACGGTCCAACACCTTTCAGCACAAGTATTATTCTAAAATCACGAAGATATTTAAAGTGAGGCGGTCTGTTTGCTCAGCCGGGAGATCCGGACTCGTGGCCAGCAAAGCAAACGGATATTCAGTTAGGACATTACTTATTGACGACGTCAGAGCATGCTAACTGATCCGTGAATGGTCCAGCGTGTGCAGTCGGAAACATTTTGTCTTTTGAGATATCCCTTCACACTTCATTTGTCCTGTTTGCTGGAATTCGTAGCTTGGGGCGTGTGGATGTAGAAATGTTATTCGGGAGCACGAAGGAAAATGTGCTTTAGGGAATCACAAGTCTGAAATTCAGGTAAAAGGTGACATGAAACTTAACATTAAATGTTGTCTAGCGGGTGAATAATTTAGAATCATATTCCTTTTTTTCTGTCGTTAGTAATTTGACATTTGATAAAAGAAGAGAACCGCTAAATAACGATTATTAAAGGGGAATTTGTATTCAAATACTTAGAAATTAACCTTGTAATATGGTCCTTATAAAAACTAAACAAAAGAGATATGTTTTTATTTATATATATGATGATTATTCATTAGACTCTTTCTCCTTTTAACGACACTTAAACGGACTCTTATCTAGAATGCGTTTTTAAAAATGTTTTTAAGTTATAGAACTATTACCTACAACGCACCCTGGGCAGTCAGTCTGCTACGAATGTCTGACTGACTGTCTTCCACAAATTAGGTACCACTTTTTCACAGAGAAGAACGAGAAGTAAGAAGAACCTTCTACCATATATATACCTCTATTTTAGTGTAGAACGTAAGATACAACTAACCAATAATTCCGAAAATTCACACTGTTGTTTTATTAGAACTAAATAAATTAGCTAATCTAAAAATGAACCCCTGTTTCCCTTGGTCACGCTAAAACTTGAGAACGGCTTAACCAATATGTCTTATTTTTGGATTTAAATGACCTATTTGTGGAAGTCCAGGAAAGGTTTAAATGGTGAAAAGGCGGCACCTACTAAGTTTGCCGGGTCAGCTAGTTGGTATATTACCAGTAAAAACAACTAACTGTAAAATATGTTTTTTTTTAATTTCTTCCCATTTTACAAAGGAGCTCCTGGCTAAGTGGAGGATAGTTTATATGAGATGACAATCATGAGCTTTGTGAAAAAAGCAGAGAAAAAGACTGCGAGAAAACACTTTTAATAGATAGGTACTTAAAAACAATGGTGTTTGAAAATATATGATGTTAAATGCTCAGACTATTAAATATTAGTTAAATGTAAAGTAATTCATGGGAGTAAAAATATTTTTTAGATTAAGTTGACATTTTGCGTACCTACAACTTATTACATTATAAACATTAAATTACTTTTTATCGCGCGTCTTCAGTTTAATGTTAATCACATAATAAGGTTTATTAAGTTATCAAACACGTTACATGTTGAGGCTATGTTTTTTAATCGTCAGATTATAAGCTAATAATGCAATATGACGGCTTTTCATGCGAATTTTGAAACAGATACTAGTGGTTGCTACAAGATTTGGTTTTGGTCAAAATTATGCATAATTATTTACTATTTACACTTGCTTACTAAAACTCACAATTCCTTGAGCTTGTAATATTCTTAGAAAAGCATACGTTTTCAGAGACTCTCGTGTAGGTGTTAGGTAGAAAATCTTATAATTATTCATAAGTGCCTTTAAAATATAATTTTCTTTGACGAGTGATGGTATGAGCTCTCATGGTAAGGAAAACCTATCTATATTTCTATTTACCTTTGTACCTACCGTTGGATTTTTTCAGCGATTTCAACACTGACAAAGTAATTTAATTAGAAATTCCAACATTAAATAATACTTATTTCGTGCAAAATCGCATAAACGGGTCATTCGAGGTGTATTTTTTAGACAATGGCATATGAATCAGAACGTTTATTTGTCAAAAATAGAAGGCAGAAGAGCAATTCATGTGTTGACAGGCGTTCGAGGACTGGTGATGACGATTAAAAGGTGAAGACTATCTCTATGTCTATTGTCTATCGAAAAAGATTCCTAGGTTTTGTTCACAATTTGAGCCAAAAATAGACTGTCTATGACAGCCGACGGCCGTCACCCGTTTTTCAATTGAGGCCCATATGTAGGTAAGATGTTCAGCTACCTATGCTGGCAACAATACAGGATTAACCAAAGTAGCTCAAAGTAAAAAGTATTACACAACATTGAAAAAAATTACATACAATATGTCTAGAACAGGCAGGAGAGACAGGCATTGTTGGCCTATGTAAAAAAAATAAAAAAAATACAGTCGAATTGATAACCTCCTCCTTTTTTTGAAGTCGGTTAAAAATAGGGTAGCCTGCGTTAAAAATTAGAGGTTAATAAAGCTTTTACATAATTCTTTTTTCAAGAAGCCATAATGTTGTTTAGCAAAGCTTTGTTTTTTTGGTAGAGTGAGAGGTATTCCTATTAATTTCGAAGAATAAATAGCTACATCAATTAGTAGGTATTTTGTAGGTTTGGATAGGTTTTGTTTATTAAACTACTGATATAAAACAAACATAGCAGTATTAAAAAATCTCTCTAAAGTTACAGTTTGTTTAACTTTTTTATATTATGTGGAAATAAGAAAACTTAATGCACTACCTTTATTGACTTCCAATAATTGACTAAAAACTTAAATAATTTTAGATAGATATGGGACCTTAATGTTGTGTGTAAATAGATAAAGCGTTTAAGCCTAGAAATTTAACGAAAAAATAACTTTATCAGCATTACCTTCTTGTCTACACTTGGATATTATTCTACATCTTATCTTGGATAAAAGCAGGGTTTTAGGCTATATGTAATATCGTATATGTATCGCAAAAGGACAAAACTTCTATGATCTTTCCTATGAATTTGTAACACCATCAGGCTGGTAGTCTTCAGAATATTTGTTTAAGCAGTAGTCATAGATTGTCTGTAGGTACAGACAGAGGTTAGACAAAGGAATGTCGAATGTAGAAGTAAAACTGCAATCCAAAGTCTGTAAATATTTAGTGTGGATCTTCCTCTGTTGTACTTACTCTTAGTTTTCTTTTCGACGAATTTTCAATCATCTTATGTAGTTACCAGAAACCTATGTCAGAGATTATATGAAGATAATGCGAACTTGAACATGTTGAAAGCGATTAAGCGAGCTTATAATATGTGGGCAAACAGTGGAGTCGCTCGATTGTGGCGAGCGGGTTAGTTCCAATGCGGGACAAAAGTTTGGGATATCATCGACAGTTTTGTATGAGGTTTCGCTAATCGCTCATGCAGCGGCCAATTTCGGCGTGAATGATCCGCCGGCGGGCGCTTTTGTGCCTTGTCCTCGATTCTAATTGAAACTATTTTGGACGCAGGACAATGCAGCATTGTCCGCGTGTCCGGCGGTGTTTGCCGCCTTTATTAATTCAAGGTGGGCGTGGCGGCCGGTGGGCGGTTGCCGAGGCGGGGCGTGTCGCCGGGCCCGCCTAGCGGCGCGGCTCAGGCGCGCGCGCTCGCTCGCCGCTCAGTCGGTCTGTCGACGCGACGTCTGACGCTCATCTTTGCGCGGACGACGGAATAACTTTTCAACATCGCTTACGATACCAGATGCTCCGCTAACTTGCAAAACTCACTCTAGCTTGTACTAGCACGCTTGTGACGGCTGTGGGAGTGCCTAGGGCTTCGGGTTGCGGTGTGCTACCTGTGTGCAGGCGGGCGTGAGTCCCTGGGGGCTCGCCACGTGGTTTTGACAGTTGCTGCACGGCCCCACACGCACGCCAAGTAAGTTTACTACGAAAACTAACTTAATGATAAGTATTAAAACTTTTCAGATCGTGATTATATTCGTGTCTACGTGAAGTCTTAGAACACTACTCTTTAGAATCTGTTATCTATGCGCAATTAAAAAGAGCCTGAAAACATCCTACAATTTATAAGTTTTAAAAGTTGATGTAACTTTTTATAAGGAAGATGAAAATCGTTATTCGGACGATTGTTCTATTTATTTGCCAATTTGCATCTCAGTGCTTTAATACGTACCTAAAAGTGAAATCAATTTCATTGTTGCAACTTTATGCCTATTTACTCAACTAATATTTGATCAAAAATATTAAGATTTGCTATGAATTAAACTAATATCAATTACATTATCTCTAGCTCTATAATTCAATAATTAATCACTAACATAAATTAACAAAAATAGACATTAGGTTCTAATTTGTTGTACTATCTAATTAGGAACATGTTCAAAACTTTGCTACTAACTACAGTGCAGATTTTTTCTGAACACATACCTACAGGGTATTTTATAAATTCGCATATTTAATAAAAAAAAGTATTTTTAAGTGACGACGTTAAATTTACTTAATTATGAGTCATTTAGATACATGTATGTAATAAATAAATTACTTACATAAAATGGTATAGAAGTTTGAAGCTGACAGGGATATCTACTTATTTAACAGTATTTTACGTTGCATAACCATGTTAATCATATTTTTTTAAATATTGATCTTCAAATGTAAACTTAATAAAATCTTTCAATTATGTTAAGTTTTACTTTGATCTCTTGAAGTATTAAAATACACCCAAAAATATAAACATTAGGTTTAAAATTTAATTATTTAGGTGCATAAGTGTGGAAAAAGCTTGTCAATTTTAATATTATATTAATAAGAGTTACCTTAATTAGTTGAAAGGACTCTTCTAATCGTTTAATAGCGTATGATCCAATATTTTGTTAAAGGTATGGCCCATGACTGATAATATTATTATCAAACGGTGAATTAGATTCATAATATAAGAAGTAGATTAAAATGGACTAATTCTAGAATACAAAGGATTACAAAGACATTAAAGTATTTTTATGTATAACTATTATTTACTTGAGTTGACAGAGGAATGGAAAGGAACGTTTACTACTGTTTTTAAATTACTTAATTAAAATACTAAAATTTTCCATTTTAGTATTTTAATTAAGGAATTTAAAAACAGCAGTAAACTTTTGTTAGCATGTCCTTATTTTTTTGTGTGTAATAAATTAATGTAACTCTATTATAAAATTAAAAGTCAAAATCAAATAAAAAATATAAAAATACCTAATGCAGTTTATAAAGTAAAGTTGCTACATACATAAAATCCAGAGCCTAGCAAAGAAGTCTCAATTAAACAAAAAGTTTCAAAACACCAAAAAAGTCGTAACAATTCCTAAGCAACATCCAAAAGCCACAACATTAACCGCTCACAACTCAATCTGAAACGGACGCGTCACGAAAATAATCTGGTAACCAATTGAAATGGGAACAAATCAGTCGTCACAGTAACGTTGCGAGATGCGAGTTGCGAGTTTTTCCTGTCACTGTATAAAAATGTCCGCCCGCCCAAACCGTGTTCCCTCCCCCCTCCGGCCCCCTCCGGGATCCCGGACTGTACCCGGCTCAAATCATCGCTGACAATGTCGATTCCGTTTTATTGGGCCGACGATCTTTTTATGGCAATTGGCGTGGATCGTTTTTCCATTTCGATTGGGGTGCTTTGTCGTCCTTGCGGTTTCTTTACCGTTTTTTATGTTTTTTTTCGCTATTTTGTACTGAGAAAGTGAATTTTTATGCGCTGTTTGTTTTTGAGTAGTTTTGTATTTTCATGGTTGCTTTATTTGCTTATTAGAATAAACTGTTTCTGATATGGATCGGAAATAAAGTTTATTCGTATAGGTAGCTTTCGTTGGTACAACGAACTTTTTCTTTATCAAAAGTTAATACAATGATGAAGATTTCATATATTTTGTGCCGGTCTATTTGGTTTTTACTAAATTATTTTGATCAGATTCAAACATTATTTTGTATAGAAAGCAAAACGATTAGGTAGTATCATATTGTGTCAGGAGTCAAGACAAAAATACTGACGATGGTTTTAAAAAGACAACAGCGGTCGATCGGGCTATCAGTTAGGAGAATCTAACGACTCCATCGGTATTGAACTAGATCTGTATCAGTTTCTTAATGGAGATACACGGATCATTGACGACATTGAGACAACAGCTTCATGTAAAGAAACTGATGACTGACTAATGCAAAAAAAATGCCCCATCTTCTGCATCGTAAAAGTGTTCTTGACATGAAATCTATTGTACCTAAATATTGAATCTTCTTCTTATCGTATGTTCGATCAACAACCAGGTGTCACAGTTTAAACCGTCTGTAGGCCTCTGACATAGCTTTACACACCGTTAAGGCCCTCAGGTGTGCGGGGGTTTGAACTTGTGACATTTGACTTGGTAGTCCAACGGTCATACTCTCGGCTATCAGTGCTCAATATTGATTGATCAATCCTGATATTTTTGCCCGTTAGTAGAATCACTTTTAATGCACTTCAAAAGATAAATGTGCCTATAAATATATCGATTAAACAAGTCATTAATAAATTACAGATACACGTCTTAACTTACCAATGTCTGAATAGGACCAATGTCATTTATAATTTAAAAACGTGATAAAATTCCAAAAAATAACTAAAACGTCAAACTAAGGTTAATTAGAAAAAAAAGGATTCCCGGTATGTCTAATTGAAAAAGAGTTAGATTAATAATGTAGAATGTAAAAAATATCTTGTAGACGCTGGCCAATTTGGTCAATTGTAACGAAGTTTTTTAGTTGTGACTTGTGAGGTATCACAGAAGAAAATACTTTACGAACAATATTATGTAACTTTAATTAATTCAAAGTTAAATTAACATTAGTTATTACCAAGTACCTATCCGAATATGGATGAACCAATTTCTATGCAGCAACGTTTCTGAGAGATTACTTAAATTACGATAACCTTACATGCAAATAATGGAATGGCACATGTGGTAATCGAACCCACGTATAGAGACAAGCACTAAGTCATCAAGGAGAATAGACTACAGCTGCAGATTGTTCTATCTCTTTCGAGGATTCGTTGCCTAAATGTTTATGAAATTAACACTGATAAATACTTAAAAGTAGTTCTGTCAAGTAGTAGGAACTCTCCTAGATTTTGCCAAAGACGAAACGAAAAAGGTCTAATTCAGAACAAAATTTCCGATGCTTTTATAACACAATCAAATAAACCAGAAAAAGTTACCACGGAATTAATACATTATATAAAAATAAAAATTAAACTGTGTGTATATGCACACAGTTTAAAAACTAAACTGCATTACGCTTCTATAATACGCTCTACATAGACGAATTTCGAACTGTTCGGATATCCGAAAATCCAGCTATATGCAATAAAAATGCATGTATTACAAATAAATTAAGATAACTGGCGGTCGGAGCGATATGGCGCTATAATGAGGCGACCGCTGCGACGCGATAACGAGCCGGCCCCGTTACGGATTAGGGAGACGACACCATATTGTGCGCTTATACGCTGCGATTATACGTTGCGTTTAGTCGGGCTTAGTGAATGCGATCGCGTCAATGTATTGTAATGAATTCATGTTTTAGTGTAGCTAAGTATTTGTGATAGTAGCTATCGATTTTGTTAGTCCAATTTGTGGAAGTGATCATGAAATATACCGTAGTGTAGCATTGAATAAAAAAGAATTTATTTAGTCTGTTTTATACTTGTTCGTAATAGCATCTATAAAAAATAAACTGTGATTACCTGATTGTCAAATAAACCGAGTTACATATATTATGAAAATCACGTCTCCATCCTAACTCGTTTCTCAATCTATTTTCAGTAACATTGAAAACACTTAAAATATTAAGAGTCCATAAACCCTTTAGCATAAAAACTAGGTATGACAGATTTAGTCCTAATTCCGTATAAATATTAAATAAGTATTAAGTATATGTTTACCAATTTAGAAGAGGAAGTGACATAATCTCGCGACATCTATTCGTGGCAATAACTTTAGTAAATTAAGGCTTAAAATGTCGTGCAGTTATGCCACGTTTGTGACATAGAGCAGTAAGCAACTGGAGTGCTAATGTGAGACTAATCTAATCTTAGCTCTTCTGTTAAAAAGCTGCATTGTCAGTTTACTGTCCATGTTTGCTAGTTATTTCTTCTTCTTATCGTATGGTTGATGAACAACCTGCTGTCAGAGTTTTAAACGGAACCGAAGGCCTCTGACATGGCTTTACACACCGTTGAAAAATCTCTCAGGTGTGCGAATAAATAAATAAACCAAGTATTTTATTAATCTTCGTACCTATCTAGTACCTAGTATTATCAGTACCTAGATTTTGTTTTAAGGTTCTTATATTTTTTAAATCCTTAATAGCATGCTTAGTGATTTATTTTCATTTATTCAGAACCCTTGATATTCTAAGCGCTTTTATTTAAAGGTTAGATATGGGTGTTCCATTTTAATTTGCGTCGTAATCCGTGGCGTGTAACGAGGTCGAGAACGTTATGAGATAAATATTTATGTGTTTACATGCAGTTAGCGCTGGATCGCTAGCGCTGATGGCTTAATAAATGATATTTCAGTCACTGGATTATCGCTTGTGTTAATCCGACTTGTTGATTTTCATTTATTTTATTAATGGCAGTAAACATTAGGAATGATGCCATTAAATCGGTGTTTAGGCTTCAAAGAACTATTATTGCTTGTCAAATAAAATAAGACGTACGTTTATCGTTGACTGTTGGTAGTGGTGTGGTATGTGTTTAGTAGATATATTTGGTACATATAGTAAATAGCAAAAACTAGAATGTAAAAGCAATTTTAAAAACATACTAGTTTGCAAAGTAATAGTATAGGTTAGGATAGGAGGTAAAAAGTGCGTTAGGTATATATATATCAAGGAAAATCTTCTATTCTTCTCTCGCCTAGGCATTAATTATAGGTTCCTAATCATATAAAACTATAAATTCCATGTAAATAATCCTCTTTATAATACCTGTTTCTGGGGTTTCAATTGCAATCAGTGACAAAGATACTATAGTACCAACCTAAAGAGTGGAGGTACAATGACAACAGTATCAAATCTTCAGAGAGACCTCATTTATAACTGGAGAACGGATACCTGGTATCAGGGCACAGTGTTGCAGCATAGTATCCGAATAACAAGCGAACAGGAAAGGATTCAGCGCTCGCATTAAAAACAGATGAGGTTTAAAAAGCAGTCCGCAAATGATGCTAAATGATCGTCTTAAATAAGCGGGGGAAACGCGCGTTTGAAACGCCCGACTGTATCTACACTGAACGAATAGTAAAACTGCTATTGTCACATCCTGAATTTCGAAATCCTGTAAACAGAAAAGTAAGAAGAAATAATGATACTGTAAAATAAATTGCATTCAACACTTATTTCTAACTCTTTATGAGCAAGTTAAACAACGTACCTACTGCATTATGCAAAGAGGTGCAAGCAATGCAAGTGAGAATTATAATAGGCGTGTGAAGGCAGCGTCCGAGCCGCTAGTCTGCATCGCCTGCACGGCCGATTGGTTTAGTTAGCAGTGAGCGTCGCGCCTCATTTGCTAGCCGCGCCGCGCCGCGCCGCACCGCGCGCCCCCACGACTTTGTTACCACTCTTTTCATTCCAACACCGTTCTAACTATCCGCTGAAGTGATAAATCGGTGTCATAAAACTTTATGAATGTTTTATGCACTTGATTTTATGTTTTATGACAGTTTTGTATCTCATTTGCATGCTTTAGTTATGAACGATGTCTTAAGGTGTACTTGTAGCCATGAGATGTAATATTGTGTGGATCATAGCGGTGGTAAGAAATTTTTCGTTTTATGTAGGCTATTGCACTCAGATTTTAGTAATGAAACATTAATATCGATAGAAATAATGCATCGTTACGACAGCTGAAACCTCAATGGCCGAATGCTCTGACTGGGAAACTAAATGAAGTCTTGAATAGGCGTTACCAGTTAACATTATTTTCTCACAACATATAATTTGCATAGACCTATTCAGTATACACATAAATGTAGACTTCATATAGTATTTCTAATGGGTAATTCAATTGAACCCAATAATTTAAACTAAGTAGATAAGTACAGTGGAGTTTAGAGCCAAATTAAGCTTTTTATATTTACTTACCGAGTATAAATAAACAATACAATCAACTAACATCACAAGACTCTCAACACGATGAATGACGCACGGTTCTAAATAAAGACGAACGCAACCCACATAGACACTGCCGCTTAGACACTGAATAAAGTTTAATTATGACGCGGAATTAAATATCTAAACCCTTTGAAAGCGGAGAAATGAAGAAAAAGTAGAGAAAGGGCATCGGTTGAGCGCCCAACAGGTTGACGGCGGACTTTTAATGATCCCTTAATGATTGAGCCCCGGGCTACACGATGCGTGCCACCCTGATAATGTACATACAGCCTTATACTACCTTTGTATAGTGCATTGTGGACTACCGACGCAAAGCCGGCGTTATGGACTACTATTAAATCAGTTTAATAGCACTGATACGGCGGCGGTTTAGCGTTGTTATCGCTGGCGATCTAGGCGATGGATTGATTTTGTCTACAGTTTATAATAAGGTTTTTCGGTAAGGTTATATACTGACTGACTGACCATTTTTTGTTGTTCCTTGTAAAAATGAATTATTTTGCCTATTTACTAGTTTTTTAAGTTCTATGCAATGGGAATACTTAATTATTATTATACCATGGTTCCTTTACTTACAATTAAATTTAAAGTAACATTTTGTTAATCCTATACAAATTGAAATACAATTTTTTATTTTGTTTTGACTCTTAATGAAACATATTTTTTTAACGATCAGTTTTAGGACCAGAATGTACATAATAAGTAGGTATTTAAATATAAAAATAAGTACAGTTAAATAATATCTGAAATGTACAGTAACTTGTTTGTATACCTAACTAGAGATCGTTATCTCGGTGTTCGATGCATAAACTTTTAAAGGTTAAACATCAGTGCTTTTAAAATGTTTATTTAATAATGTTTATTATTTTAATTAAAACTGTTGCTAAGTAGGTATTAAGATTCAATATTTAATCTATATTTTAAACAGCGCAGGCAAACAAATATTGGTTTATTTATTATTTGCGCAGGAATTCGGAAAAGATATTGAAATAAATGATTAAAATATTTGTGTATCTATAAATTTAGTATCACTGTATGAAACCATGCAATTTACTTTTCTTACTGCTAAAATAAGAGTCAGCTTGTAATATCTGAGCTTTACTTTCTATACTTTTTTTAGTAAAACATAATATAATTTACTATATATCCCGGTTATACTCACGTGTGTATTCGGGAATGCCCGACTAGTTTCGAACTCGAACGGAGCCCTTATTCATGAGCTGGTTACGCGGCGGAGTCGCGAGCCGAAGTTATTATGGTAAAAACTTAATATAATTATTAAAATAAAAATATTTTTACAGATTTTATCGCCGTTTTCTTTTGTTTTTTGGTTCCGACGTTTCGAATACTCTACAGCATTTATGGTCACTAACAGACTGAGATCACAGTCTAATTTAAACAAATACCATTAGCTACCTTACATATTTAGTATTTTTTTTAACAAATTGATCCACGCATTTAACCCCCGGTATCATTCGGTCTTCCAGTTTAACGCTTGGAATTGACTTTAATATAATCTATGATGGGGTTCCAAGCAGGTAGTAAGATCATCCTATTGCATGTATTTAATTATTTTTCTTTGGGAGCAAAGATATATATCTTACTAGAGGTTAAGGAATAGTTATGAATTTAAAAAAAGACGTAAATTACCTTACGTTATTACGTAGATAAAACAAAATGTCAGAGTTCGTATTTTCGGAGACTTATTTGAGCGTATGCACTGTGTGTCACAACAACCGTCGTTGAGCGCTATTAATTATTTCTTAATGATTGAGTCTTAGGAACAGCCCACAGTCATATTCTAAGAGCATTTGACTGTATTGCAAACTGGTGGACTTGATTACAGCTCGCGATAAATCAATGATGGCTTGTGGAAAAATTGTTTTGACGGAACATGTGATTCAATAAGATTTTTACGGCATAAAGTAACAATTTTTAAATCTGTCGCATACAAAAACAATTTAAGTTCTATTAAACGATTTTATATGTTATGCTTGGTTCAGCTCATACCAATGGGCATACAGGGTGATACGCGAAGGGAAACGACAAAATGAAAATAATAATTATATTTTTTGAATATAATTATCGCTCAAATGAATCTTATATCCGTCGAGTGCGGATGTACTATCGAATTACTTGGCGCTAGTACGTGCGGCGTGCCTGAGCCGGCGGCGGCCCATTAAAAATAATCGATGCTTGCGAAAATATCGAGAGCTTTCCACTAATGACATCGCGCGGGAAAACAAAGCGAACCGGGTCGACACAGCCGAGCGACTGCCGCGCCATCTAACTCCCGCTCCGATTCAAATACGGCCTAAGGACGTGTGACGTCTTGAGGAGTCATGGGAGTTTTGAAGCCTGAGACGTCGACAGATTTACCGTCACAAGTGTGGGCTCCTTAATTTTTAACACCCTCTTGGAGAAGTAAACAGCGAACACGAGTGCACGCCATTTTTATTTGCTCTCCTAAACAGATTGTTGATAAACAAATAATTAAAGCTCTACGATGTTGTCTGTATAGTCAAATGAAAATAAATGGGTGGATTTTACAATTTTAATGTCATCAAAAATATAGCTCGATTTTACGAGTACAGTAACGGCGGTAACCGAAGTTTATTTCCCGAATTTGGTGCTTAATAGGTTAATTCACGTGGAAGATGTTTGTGGAGCACCGCGGCGGCGACGGCGGCGCGCAGGGCTCCCGCACCACCGCGCACCGGCTCTTGTTTTTCTTACAAATGAAATTATTGCGAGTAAAATATTTTACTGTCTGTCAATTTGGCTGGTTCACTTCGTCGAAATGTTCCACCAGATATTAAACAGAGGTTAAAATTTTATTTGCACGGAGTTATTGCCCGAATGCCAAGCGTCTCGCGCCGTGATGTTGTTGAATTCTCCTCGGTACATCGGGCTCGTTCGTGGGCCATTATTGCTTGATGTAAGACAATGGCTACAAATAAAATAAAATACTCACCCTTATTTATTGCTTCGCGGAATATCGAGAGGACTTTGTTCGCTAGAAGTGTCTTAATGTAATGGATACCAGGGTCATAAGAAAATAACAACAATATTACATATCACTGGTGCCTTGAATAATATCTCTATTTACTTACTTTAAACTGTGGTTTATAAACTGTACTGGCAGAAGTTTAAAGGCCTAACTCTGTTCATATAGCTAAAAATACCAGTTCGTCACAATATTTTGTAGCTACGAGCCTATCGTAGATCTATAGTGATCAATTACGGTAGGCAGCCTACAAGTTAGATAATGTTCAAGTGAAATATTGTTCTGCATGCTATTTAATTGATATAATCTCGTTGCCTTCATTTTCATCCTTATTGCAAATATTGACATTTATTTATTATTAATATTTTTTTATTATTATACTGGTCCCAAGCCGCTTGCCAAGCGTGGGGATTATGGCAACCCCTCCGCTTAAACGGGGAGGCTATGTTCAATAGTGGACGTCTTTTGGCTGATGATGATGATGATGATACTGGTCCGGGTTCTGCTTGGGTTTATTTAAACTTTATGTCCGTCGTGTTGGTTCGCCGAATAGAAAAATCTTCCAGCGTATTCCAATTTTCACATCCAACGTCCCACAGTCTTCCTTTGCTTTGTTTGTTACGACGTATTATATTATAATCAGCTTAATATTGGTCTTTTATTTCATGTTTAAGTATACAGTTAAGAAATGAAAAAAATATTGAAATTTATTATCGCACGTTCTCTTTTTTGGTTGGTACAGCGCGTCTAGTACAATTGTGCTTACATAGATGTCGTTAGTAAGAAATGTATTATTAGGAGGATGCATAAATCTTTGTCCTGGAGTTCTTTATAGTAAAGTATTAAAAGGTTACATGAGACAAAAATTTATTATCTATGTATGTATAAAACTAATTAAATAAAAAATGACTCAAAATTGACAATTATCACAACTCTGTGCAGGCTGAAAACAAAATTTAATACCAGCCTTCAACGTATAAAAGTGTACCTTATTATATATAAAGAAATTGACAGCCATTTAAAAATTAAAACCAATGTTAATTTTAATTTTAAATGCGTCTTTATTTTATATTTCAAGTTTACCAGCCAATTAAAATTCTAAATATACTTTTCTATTCGTTCCAATTTTTTTGTTCGCAATTTTTGCCGGGCGCGCTCTGTATGCAGAGTTATCCGTAGCGTATGTGGCCAGTACGCGCATCGTATTGAATGAATCTGTGATACGATATACGAATGCAGTTGGACGCAACAAAGCCGGTGTAATTGGTACATTGTAGGCGGCCGCGGCCGCGGGCTACCATCGTTAGCCTTTCTTTCGTTCACTCGGTTTTGTCCGGGCCCCGCGCTTGCTAATTAACTATGAAATTAATTGACGCGGCAAAGTTTCCGAGTGAAACTTGAATTAATTGGCACGTCCGACTTCAGCCTAATTAGGAGCCTGAGGCTTTTCAGTATCGTGCTCGTTGATGCTGTGAAAAACACACAAAAGTGTTGTGTAGTTTGGATGTGCGCGAGTTCTCGCTCGAATCAAAATTTCCTCTCTGCGATGTTAATTGCGTGTGTTGAATGTGTGCGATTTTTGATGTTCTAACTTAGCTTTACGGGAGTTGTGAAACTGTACTGCAACATAATTAGTTACATGAATTTATCGTGAAATGATACTATGCTTAAACAGAGAGAGATGTTTACAAGTGTGTGCATACGTACGTAAGCGCTAATGGGTTGTATAATGACTTTGGCATAACTTTAATTCTAGATTACAAATCGACGATCAACGTCAAATTTCAATACAAAAATATGGTAGCGACGTTCGGTTATTAGATATAACATGAACTTTTATGTGATGGCGCGAGTTGACTTACCGCGTAGCAATGTAATTGTCAAAAATGTGCATCTTCGTAATTTAGAAACAACCAATATAATAAATCTAAATGATGACAGAACTAAGATCATACAACGCACCAAGGCCAACAGCTGACTTATTAAGTATTGCCAATTTACCCCCTTACTTATAAAAATTTACTATGTTGAACAATTGATTAAATTCAAACTTAAATACATATTCAAACTCATACAATCAAACTGAAACCCTTGGTGCTACAGCAATCAAGTTGTCCATTGCATTCACTATTAAATAACAACGATTGTCGTATTCTACGTGAGACCTAGGTAAGTATTTCTGAACTCCGAACACACCTACACAATAAAGCAGTTGTTTTGGTTCCCAAATCAAATAACAAAAGCTATAATTTAGTCCGCTTTTTGTGAATTCCCACTGTTGTCTATCATTATTTATTTGTAATTGCACAATATAAACACAGTTCGCGGCAAGGGCCGCCCGGCCGTCCAATGGAGGAAAGCCTGTCCCGGGGCGAAAGAACCACCATAATTAACATACATTATGAATTATCGAAAATGACCGAGTCGATAGCCCTAATTACACGTTGCCGCGCGGCGTCGTAGCGAACCCGCCAAGTAATGAATAGCTTGGTATTTTATTAATACGTGTTGCCGACCTTTATTAGATATCTTTGTTGGGATGAATCATATTTTATGAGCCCTATTACGTGTTAATTGGGTTTATGTGGATATGTTTTGTTTTTGTGGCTCTAATTTCTACATTTAAATTAGAATTTATAATGTAGAATGGGCGTTCAGAATTAATTAGTTTTTTTTTGTTGTAATTATATCTATTAGAAAATAATTAACTGTAATTTTATGTTAGATATGTTTTAATTAATTAATTTGAAACAAATATGAGCTTCATTTGATTATGCTTTCTATTAAATAGTTTGGTATAGCTTTTCAGTCTCATTAGACAAATTAACGCTGCGCTTCGTATTAAAAATAAAAACTTTGCTTTTAAAATTCGAATGTTTAAAACAAAACAGGACCAATTAAAAATAAAATCATCTCAACTTAAATTGGAACGTATAAGTACCTATGTGATTCAAAAAACGAAGAAATCGAATGTATTTTTCGAGACGTTTCGATCCTGTTATATTTTTACAAGTATTTTTCACAGATGTTATCAATACGAATTTATATTTCCGCTCCGCTTTACCGGTGTCGGTGTAGGAAATAAGCCTGTTGGCGCGAGTGGATGCTTCAAGCCGGTCGGTCGCACAAACTGAATGAAGGATACATTCGTGCCTGTATATGCGACAGGTAAGCCTCTGTCCCCAAATGTGCTGTATTACAAACCATCGGAAATTCTTGCTGTAGTATACTTAGTGTGAGGAAATGAAAGCTTTTATGAACGAAGTGTGGTAAAATTTTAAATGTTTTTAGGATATTCCAAGATCAAACACTTTTCTGAAAACATGATTTGAAGAATAGAAGAAGAATAAGATATTTTCTTCATATTTTTTAGACAACCCTAATTATAATGCTGCTTCGAACAGACCACCAAATTAATAAAATTTTTAGGATTAATTCGATAAATAAGAAAATTAAACCCAAGCAGTTTATTTCAAACAAATTATTTCACTCAGACGAAAAAAAACTAAAAAATAAGACCTTACAATCCTTAACCATCTTTTAACGAATGTAAAAATATACATATTTTCCACCAATCTAAGTAACGGTCATTACCACAAGTGGTCGCAAGACTTGCCGAGTGACCGCTAATGACCGACGCGATTGCGGAATCGCCTCGTTACCACAGCCATTGTCGGTATAAAGAGTTGTTCAATCGTTCTTCATTCAAGGCGTTCTTCATTCGAATTCGTGGCATCTTACGTGACCGTGACGTCACCGTCTCTAAACGATTAACGCTCGAACGTTTACAGAGAGTGTGTAATCGAAATTTTAAGGCACTTCCTGTACGATGTTTGTTTGTTTTATGAGTTCTGATTGGAAATAAGGAAGTTGTTAATAAACTGGTCCTTTGCATTAAGTGTTAGGTAATTCATCACATCCTTTCGACCATTTGTTATTATACTACAATAATGAGAATTGCTATTACTATGATTTAACGATCGATTTTCTTTATGTGAATACTCTATGGATCTTAAAAGGTCTAAAGTCTGGATACACAGTTAACTCACGAAGAGTGACCTGTGACTGCAGGGAGAGACTTCGAAAATTTGAAAACTTCCTATTCTTATTTGTAATATCATCTAAAAATCAATTCAAAACTAATAACATCAAAATCAATTCTTGCTTACATTACAAGCAAGCAAGCCTAACGGCGAACAATCCAAAAGAAAATCCATTAATTCCAAACGCAAGAACTAAAACGAATCACAAATTAATATCAAAACATTAGCACTTAATTCACGTCCGCTCGACTATTCTTTAACAACAGCGGAATTAATTAATAATTAATATTATTCATGATGTGTTTGCACGTACGCCCGCGATACTACGCTTACAAACTGAACTAATTTATGCACTGGGTGATCGAGCCGGCAACTTGATTGCTTTTCTTTCCAACTTGTTAGCTACGCTTCATATTCAGTTATAGCTCAATGTGGACGCTTATAGTTCATGTCTGGTGTATGTTGGAAACCAAAGAAGCTTTAGAAGAGGTCTTCTTGGTAGCTGCAATGGCACGAAGAGTGAAGAATTTCGATAAAGAGAGTGCAACCTTGTCTTGTAACAGAGCGGTTAGTTTTGACAGAAATGTGCTTTTCAGGCGTTGCACATTTTCCGGAGTCGGTTTTACTTTTATAAATCCCAAAAACTCTATGTACAGATGATGACAATTCTATATTATTTACTATATATCCCGGTTATACTCACGTGTGTATTCGGGAATGCCCGACTAGTTTCGAACTCGAACGGAGCCCTTATTCATGAGCTGGTTACGCGGCGGAGTCGCGAGCCGAAGTTCGGCTCGCGACTCCGCCGCGTAACCAGCTCATGAATATATAGTAAATATATAGTAAATAATATGGATAACACTCACGGAAGTTATTATAGTAAAAAAAGATGACAATTCTACACTCCCCAAGTGTAACGCAGTGTTATTAACCCATATAAACTTTTTATTAGGTGCATATGTTATTTATCTGATGAGATTATCTCAGTAGCCGCCAGGGATTCAGAGTTATGTTTTATAGTCGCTCCTAATTACATGGAACTTCACTACATAGTATAAAACAAAGTCGCTTTCTCTGTCCCTATATCCCTATGTATGCTTAAATCATTAAAACTACGCAACGGATTTTGATGCGGTTTTTTTTAATAGATAGAGTGATTGAAGACGAAGGTTTATATGTATAATAACATCCATTAAATAGTGGAGAAATACTTATAATATAAATTTTATACCCGTGCGAAGCCGGAGCGGGCCGCTAGTATTCTATATTATGTGTAATCTTTTTACCAGCTAAGATAAAAACAGCGTAAAGGCCCATAAGACAGCAACAGATTACATAAAGCCTTTTGTTAGTGTCGAGGATCCCCGAAGTTTATTGGCTGGTTTCATTGGGCACAAGATTGCGGGTTCAAATCAAAGTGCAACCTGCCAACGTCATTATGTTGTCTAGCTGTACTTCGAACTGCTGAGTAATTCGGAGGTGTGGTATTTGGTAATAGACTTGTTATTTCAACTCAAAAACTGCATGTACGAAAAGGTCACTTACGTTGCTCTCAGTAATACAAAATTCTAAAGTAGAGATTATACGGTAGCTTTTAAGATGTTTACAAAATGAATACAAGAAAAAATGTGGCGAGTATTTGACTTCTCTAACCAACTTGACATCAAGCTCTGTACATGTACTTTTAAAGTTTGAGTTGCCGTTATCTAGTTCAGCCGTAAGCACCTTCTAAGTAAATATTGATGGGCAAACTTAAACGTACAAGTTAACCCGTACTTGTCCGATTTCCATTATTTATTTATTCATTGTGCGCTAAATGAAGTATAATACTTAAGCACACCGGCGCGCGCCCCATTTGAATTTCTACGTGTTTTAACATTTCATAAGTCTTGGACATTTCTCCGCATAAGTGCTCACTAAATAACGCTTAAAACACATTGACAACACGGCAATTTGTTAGCCGTAACAACAATAACACAACAATCGTATAACAATAAGCCATTAGACAAGTTGTGGAAATTTTCCGGTTATTTCCGATTCACACCGATTGTTACGGCCGAGTCGGCCATTCGAAGGGCCATAACTCGGCCCGAGAACCGCTTCGAGTGGGGTCTATGGCCAACGACCACGGAATCGTATATTTGTGGTATATTTGTGGTATATTTACGGCCTATATAATGCAAGAGATTTATTGGGTGCGGCGTAATTAGCACGCGTTTAGATTTATAATCTGAATTTGTAGAGCCGTTGTGGCCACTTTTTAATGGCACGCTTTGTGCTAATGAGCGAACTTGACTTGCTGTAGCTTTAATGATTGTAACGTCTGTTATGAATGCGAGGAAAACAATTTCGCTCGGTTGCTTTGTTAAATATGAATTCTTTTGTATATAATAAAGGGATGTGTAATACGAACCTTTGTCTTGGTTGCTAAGTAAAATCGATGTTTATCTGTCATAAATTAGTATAAATAAGTCGGTGCGGCCGAGTGCGCCGGCGCCGCGAGCGCGCGTAAATCACGCACAACCGCTTATTAAGTTGTTAGGGGCGGCCATGTCTGTGCCCACGCGTGCCCGCTCTCGCGCAGTCTGTCCACGCCCTTATGTTTGCGCTAGCCCACAACCTTGTATCTCCGGTTTGTTACCATAAACTTGTTTATTCCTCGTAGATACTTGTGAACATACAAAAAGGGCAAATTATTTATAAACCATATCCCTATGTACCCATATACCCATTGACTTTTCTGATATTGAAACCAGCCTACTATCATCAATACATTCAGTTCCTTGTAGAACATTTTTAAATAAAAGTTCATGAAATTAATGAGTTATCTGAAAGATAGTAGTGATGTGCAACGAATGACTGTCGAAAATATCGACTTCAAAATCCACTAAAATGTAGAAAATTAGTCAAGTCATTAAAAAAAGGATTTATCGAAAATGGTCACCTTACGAAAGTTTCTGTAAGTAAGTCTACCATCAATCAAGGTCTGGCGCATCTTGGATAATCAGCAGCTCTACCAGCTTGCTTGCTAATCTTCTTTCGCTGAAGTGATTTCACCTGCAGCTTATAATATACCTTAAAATATTACGTAATTTATTTATTTATAGTTGTATAAAAGTATAAAGCAAGAGAAGATAAAAGCTTTAACAGCTGAAAGATTTTAAACGAAATTCGAGCTGATACAACAATATTAGAATTACTAACAATGTTAATATAACTTTTTTCTACCTTGATTACTAATGCGACCTCTAACTACTATTAATAAAATATAATAAAGCGTCTGCCCCAATCAGCTGGTTTTTGTGTTTGGTAATGGTTGTCCGTTTTTCACACGGCGAGATCTCCCTCTACCCCGAAAAGTTGATTCTGCGCCTGATCGCACTGGTCGTGTCTATTTGCCTTCCCATTGGACTATGTGTTTCTGTATCTATATACCTTACTAGCTGACCCGGCGAACTTCGTACCGTCGTTTCACCATTTAAAATTTTCCTGGACATCCACAAATATTTCAAAACCAAAATTAGCCGTCATGTATTTTACCCAAATTGTAAATGAGAGAATAACCGATCTATATTAATATTTTTTATTTGACTTTGATGCTACTCGTATTCTTATTTTAAGTATATTGTGTAGCTCATTATTCTCTCATACTTGAAATGATTGTTAAACCATATTTTTATAAATCGCTTAAATGGTCATACAAATAGCAAAACCACATTAGCAGAATCTAAAGCCAAAAAATCGTGAAATAAAAAATTTTAAATAAAAAATTATAACCTCCTTCAAAAAACTCAAAAGTGAAAAATAATATTTTATCACTTCACTTTACATAAGCGAAGTGGAAGTCGGCGCCAAATCCTATGCGTTCGCTTAGTTTATAGTGTTAGCTTTTAAACTATGAACCACGCACGTATGGCAGCATTCTCATAAGTACTATTTTTCTGAATCGCTTAATGGATGTTGGGATTTGGCACCGACTTCTACTTCGCTTATGTAAAGTGAAGTGATAAAATATTATTTTTCACTTTTGAGTTTTTTGAAGGAGGTTATAATTTTTTATTTAAAATTTTTTATTTCACGATTTTTTGGCTTTAGATTCTGCTAATGTGGTTTTGCTATTTGTATGACCATTTAAGCGATTTAAATTTTGTTTTGTGAAATGGGTATTTAGTGAAATATAATAAACCACACGACGATAGATCGTTGCAGGAAATGAAAAGACTACGAAATCTGTCTTCCGATAATGAAGGTAGATAAGTAAGTCAGTAGTACATAAGTAAGTCATAATAAATCTTTTATTTACGAGGCAAAATTATCCAATGAGTCCTCCCACCCTGGGTGGAGGGACTGTCACACTTGTACTGACAGTCATACTACTGTCATACTCATCCACAGTGTTCCTTCAATAGCCCTTTACGTTCCAGGGTCACGGTTACCCAGGGACAGTACCGCGATCACGGATCAGCTTACGTAATTAGGACGCATGAAATTTGAAGAGTTTTGTTCTTATAACCGAATATCTCATCAGAACAAACATCTAATTATTTTTCAGTATTGCGTTTTTTTTGTAAAACGTTGTAAGTGACCTTGAACATTTTTTTTTTCGAAATTGTTTTTATAACCTTTGTAGTGAGTACAGGCGTGATATTATGTTGTGTGATGGCGTAAACAATGCTTAGATATGCTATAGCAACAATCGCGGTTAATCTGCTGTTATTTATTGAAGAGTTCCCCCGATTTCTACAAGATCCCATCATCAGGTATTGAAATGGTGACAATAGGACCACACGGGAAGCACCAGCTTTCAAATAAAAAAAGAATCATGAAAATCGGTTCACCCAGTCGCAAGTTATGAGTGAACAAACATAAAAAAAAAAAAAAAAAAAAAAAAAATAGTCGAATTGATAACCTCCTCCTTTTTTTGAAGTCGGTTAAAAAGAGTAACTATGGAGTTTCTTGCCGGTTCTTCTCCATAGAACGACTTTTTGGAACCGTGCAACTAGTTTGACGTTTTGTAAGTGCTCTTTTGTAGCCTATATGAAATAAAAACATTATGACTATGACTATGACTAGCCAAATCGGCCCAGCCCAGCTCAAGTTATGGCGAGAGCAAGGAAAACAGGGATTTATCAGTTTGGGCACAGAGTTTATATTCTGTCTTTACTCATGTGGTTTAGGAGCCGTAGACAAGTGCCAAACGCTTGACAAATGGTACTAAATAGAATGATAAATGTATGGGGATGACATAATGTTTAGACGGTGTTATCTATTCTTCTTCGTCTCGTCATGAGCAGCACTAAGGAAGCAGGTCATGCGCATGCCGTAGTGTAGAGATTGGCCAGTCAACAAAGATGGTAGCTAGGTCGACCACCCAGGGTGCGTCGGAAGTTGTAAGTACTTAGGTACTATCACCGACGGAGGCACTCTACTTGCACCCATGTAATAAATGACATATACCATGTTCAATAATAATATTTTTTATTTTATTTAAGAAATGATGGTGAAGAAATGGTGATATGATCCATCCCATATATTTTTCCTTCTGTTCTAGTTTAATTGCGTTTTGCCACTTGTCTCTAGGGCCCCTAGAGTTAGGTGCCAGAGACAAGTCGATAAAAGAACTAAAATCACTTAAAACTACAATTAGTTTCCACTAAACAAACATGAGAGTCGTTAAGTGAAGTCGTAAGTTAGATTTATATTAATTATGACACAATATTAAAACTTTAATGACTAGATTTTATAGGAGCTATCTTTGCAGTACAAATACAAGATTATTTATAGTTTTAACAATTATATTGGTTCCTGTGTAGACATGTGGTTTTATGGTAGCTATAACTTCAGTCATAAGATATTAGGAAGATCAATGACCTTATAGTTATTGAATGGCAACTTTAACGCAACTTTACGCGCTTAAAGTTATTTCAATTTGGGCCTATAGTGAGCTTTGAAAATGAAGTATGGAACTTAAACTTTTAAAAAGCTTATTTCGTAGAATATAAAACTGTCAGACATCACCAACCGTCACAAACACAACAGAGGCACATTGTTCGCACGTATTTAAAACTAAAACGACTTGCAGCCATACATTGTTTGCATACAACTCGCGACAACCCTAGCCATTTAGTTTGCGCTTAAGTGTCCACACCATTGTGCAAGAGCAATATCTGTGAAAGTTGTGTGCCTTTGTAGATGCAGACAACAATGAACCATTTCGAATTAGCTATCGATTTATCTGCCAATGGTTTTCACGACCAAATGTACGCCCATCGTATGGCAATAGGCACCGCAAAAAGGCTATGACGAATCCTGATATTAATACTTTTGTAAATTCCTGGAACTTTCTGTTAGAGATTGAAGATTGGCTGGTAGATTAATTAATGTTGTTAATGTGGTTATAAAGTGCGAGCATCCAAATTGTTTGGCAGAGTTTATGGATGTAGCACTGAACTCTTTTAGCTGTTGCAGTCTTTATGGTACCTAAGCTTCGTTAGCCCCTTGGTTGCTTATGGTTATTATTGTAGACTAACAGACCACAAAAATGGGCATGAGTGGTTTATCCAAAAAAGCTTTTCGCCGTAAACTTTACCTTTGATTTGCCTTATCTCTATATTGGAATATCTACTAAATGTTTGGGATACTAAAACGCCAATAGAAAAAACGTAACCAACATAGCATAACAAAACATCACGCCTGTATTCCCCGAAGGAGTAGGCAGAGGTGAACTTGTATATTATATACACTCACATTTAGCCAGTTATGTTATAGGTCCCAATGTAATAGGGGGCGAGCCCATTGCACTTAACCGGGCAAAAATCTGGACTCCGTGCTGCTGCTGAGAATTTCCGCATGGAAGAACTCAGTAACACTTTGCCCCACCCGGGATTTAAACCCAGGATCTCATGTTAAGCAGTCACCCTTAGCGACCACTTCCCCAACGAGGCTACATTCTTTGTTTCTTCTTTATAGTTTCTATTAGGCAAACCTGTCCCAGGACTTTTATATACAACCTGTATACAACAGTATGGTCCCACCTGCATTCAGCGGCTTCTCACGGCATTTATCAAGTCCTCATTCAATAAACGTGTTGGACATGATAATTTGATAAGAAACTATTTACAAGTGACATTAATTTTCTTCTCATGAGACTTGTTAATATCCAAAATTATCCAACTACGAAACTACGATGAATGTTTATTTTATCTCAAACCAACACCGTCATCGATAAAATCGTTGCAGTACCTATTATCTACTATCTATAAGGTAAAATATTCAAAATAATGATGTAAAACTTGCCATCACGCATTTATCTCCAAAACTCAAAAATGCTTACGGTATGGACTGTGCCTGTTTCTTTTAATTAGCAAATTCTTTTATAAGCTCCGTGGCTACCATGTGGCTCTATTAAGAATGTCCAATCAGTAAAATATCTTTTTCATACTGGGTAATCAAAGCTAAGATTTTTTTTTGTTTTTTTTTTGTTTTTAAAAAAAAACGTCGCCCCACACTAGGAATTTCTCCTGTATCGTAGGTGCGTTTCACAAACATGAAATATCACATACACAAACACCCAGACTCGGGACAATCAAATGTGGATCGCACAAATTATTGCCCCGTGCGGGAATCGAACCTGCAACCCTTAGCGCAGCAGTATAATCGCTTAGCCACTGCGTCAATCAGGTCGCCAGGATTCACCAACAGTCAGGATTATGACCACGACCACGTAATAAGTGCGTACATTTTATAAGTAGTAAATATACATAAATAGTTATATTACATGAATAGGATAGGCAAATGGCAAGTTGCCGTTTATTGTGGTGTTCTAAGGAGGAGGCCTTTGTTCAACAGTAGATGTCTTCTGACTGATGATTATGATGACATGAATATAATTAGAAGTCTATCTCCTGGATTAGATCATGCTATTTTCCTAATCCTGATAATACTGAAATATTACGGACCAGCGAAAAAATGTGGTTTATCTGCGGAATACACGTGGCTCGTCGATGTGTGATGTCGGGATCTATAAGGGTCATTATTAACCTTTATAATGACCCTTATAGATCCCGACATCTTTACTTCACATCACATCCGAGTACAGGGCATAAGTAAAGGCCAGTCACGTCGAATTGGCATGTCTTAACAACTTAATGATCTCGGTGATGTACCGACTTAAATAACCTTCATTACGGAATATTTTCGATATCGCCGCAGATACAGATCGTTCTATAAATAAGAGTGCGCCCACGAAGTGCACTCGGACGGTAAACTGTCGCTGATAGTCACGGTAATGATGGGACTCGACGGTAATGATCGAAAATAAATTAAACGTGGCCTGATAACATCTTAGTTGAAGTTCGTAGTCAACAAATTAAAATTACATCTCACTAAAGATGCAAAGATAAATTTATTATCTGAAGGTTATGTTCGCTTTTTAATATCGAAGTTTTGCTTGATTAAAACGGGTTTAAAAAGGAATTTTCACCTGCTGTTTAACTTCAGATATATTTTATTAATGAAAAGACGTGCGTAAAGTAATTTCAACCAATCGTAGCTGCTATTAAAATAGTAATAAAACGAACAAACAACTTCCTGCCCCAATTACATATCTTTATCCGACCGTGGGTAGAAAACACGTAAAACATAATTTACTACCTGTTAGATCATATATTTCAGTAATCAGTGTTTCACAGATAACGTTTGTTGGTCGAACGTGGCTTAAGGCGTGCGCACACTGGGCGCGAGTTTGCCGCGAGTTTGAGCGATACGGCTGATAATACCGACTTCGACTCGTTACCGGCGCGTGAGAAGCGCCCCAGCCTCATTTCTCAGGATGAGATGAAAAAATGTACATGTTTGTTATAGCTCACCATCGTTTTGGTTGTAGTCTGCCTTTAGATAAAGTTTTTTTTTTTATGTTTGTGGTAAGGTTTTACTTCTTTACGTGTTTTGTAGATATATTTCTATAGTTTTGAACTTGTAATGAAAAGAGTTTCCAGGAAGTGTTAAATAAATTGCACGGCCTACAGTCACTAAAGCGGATCCTAAAATAAAAATGGCTATAATTAATCAACATAACACGTTACAAATTGTTTATTTAAATTAATGACACTTACAGAAACCCTTTTCTTTACACGCATTTGTACTCAAACCGCCATCGTTCAAAAGGCGCGTCTTGATGACGTCACATAACAATAATAAGCTTCATTACTTGATAACACAGCCGCGTCATTACCTCCACACACGAAGTCTGTGACGTCATTAACCAGTTTTTTCGCAATTTGTCGGGAAACATTAATTAAAACACTCCCTCGGTATTTGAGACAGTGAAGTCCCACGTAATACCCGCCACACAGCGAGCGCACATCATATGTTACATCATTTTATTTATTTACTTTTTGTATTAAACATCCATTGTAATTATATATTTTAATTTAGGTAAGCCGAGTCAGTACTGGCTGCTGTAGGTAATATTAAGAAATTAACTGAATTTAAAAACTCAAGAAATAGCTATGGGCTTTTAATTACAGACCGAAGTAAGATATTTTGAATTGATGTTACTTAATATCTAAGTGGTCTAGTGATGTATGGCAATCATTAACTAAACTATCACTCTTGATGAGAACTTTTATCAAGCAACTTTGTACAAAACAGGTTTTTAAGATAATAATTAGTAATACTTTTAGCACACTGTTACAAGGAGATTTACCCTGAAGTCTCGCTAGCTAAATGCGTATGCAGCAAAACAAAATGTTTGGTTATGTAAAAATAATTCTACGTTGGTGAATTTTAATAAGGCAAAAAGTTTGTTTGTAGTAATATTTGTTTCTCGGCTCATTTCGGCGCTCACGTAGCGCGGGCCGCGGGGCGGGGCAGCGCACGATGTGCCGCCTGCTTTGCACGTCGTCATTTCCTCGAAAGTAATTCAAATGGAATCGTGTGCGCCGTTATTAAATATTTCATAACTTACCTCGTCCCCCGGCCCCGACTGTGTCTCACAAACCCCCTCCCTCCCCGGCGACCGCATATTAAAGTCATAAAAAAGGGTTGTTTGATCTATCCCCTCAAAACAATTTACATATCTCGGCTCAGGCCGCCGCTAAATTATTTAATTAAGAGAGGCATAAGTTTTTATTATTTTAATATGTCGGGTATAAAATTGTGTTAATGGAACAATGCCGCCATTGTGGACTGAATTTTAACCCTCGAAAGCGGGGAGATTACGAGCATCGACGTAAATATACGAAATACAGAAAGTGTTCTAATTTAGTTTCTCAAATAAATTAATGGTTTGTGTAATTAAATGGTTTAATGGTAATCTTTCTCGATCTCTCGAGTTGTCTCTTTAAAAGCTGTAATTTGAAATTGGATGCGCTACGAGTCGTGTCCAATTTCCTCTAGCCTTATTAAGAGAAGATAAAATGCTGCTAAACATATTCCACGAGGTGGGATAGTGTAAAACGTACAAAATAAAACGGGTACTTATTTATACGTAAAGACCAGCAAACAACAGTAAATGCTGGCGTATTACGAGCGTACTTTCCTAGGGCATCGCTAAACGAAGGCATGCGAAATTAGTGTCGCATTACTTGACCGGTGAGCAATAAACATTAGGCAGAATAAAAAGAAGCGGTATGCGGGCACGCGACGCCCGCGCCGCCCGCCTCCTCCGCCCGCCCGGTATGTTAAGCAGTGGTAATGAAAACTGCGTCGGATACACGATTACTCGCGTCCTCCGATCTTGCTGGGAATTCTACAACCTGTGTACTACTGTACGTGCGCGTAAAACAGGTGCGCCGATTTGTGGCGATGAATATTTGTTTTAACAAAACTGACTACAAATACAGCATGTAAAAATGTAATTGGTTTATACATTTTAATTTTAAAGTACTTTACTATGTTATAATGATGGAAAATAAAACAAACGAAGCACATAATTGCAATTGATTTTGAAGGTTTTCAGTACCTGCCATTAAAGTAATGACATAAGAACTTGTGCACTTTGAACAACTTAAATATCTCTACAAAAACTCGTAGAGGCTATTGTAAGATTTGCTACAATCTGTGTTGAAATAAACAATACAGTAATTAATTCCATTTCGGTACTTTTCACAACGAGCTTTACTATTGTAAAGCTTCTACCTCTTAACTCCTCTTTTAATTAAAAAATACTTATTATATATTTTGTGCCTAATTAGAAAGAGAAGTCAAAATTAACATCACAAAAGGGTTCAATTACCACAAAGTCAAACGTTCGAAAATTTACCATTCAACATAATCTGCAGTCAAACGATATTTACCGTGTCGTTAAATCAAACGTTTGACGTTTCTTTATGACGTCACGCGTCACGTAACATTTTACCGCACGTTACCGCAGCGCATGTCCTACACAGTCGCAGTTGTCGCGTACAGGGTTGACCACCCCAGGTTAATGAGAGCATTTTTATGTTCTCCGGCAATGAGGAATGCAAATTTGGTGGCGGTTACCGACGCGTTACTCGCCATTGTTTTAACACCGTCGCTTTACGCCACCCTTGGACTTTTATACCTTAAATACGTTAACCCCCGAACGACGGAGACTTTACTGTTAATCCTTTGTTTTTGTTTACCGGACGATGTGTAATAATATAAATATGTGGGGTTTACGATAATGTGGGGTTAAGATATAAGAGTTGATATTTTTGTTTGAAACTGTGTTGTTGTCTGGTTATGTTTCTTTGTTTATTTTATAAATGTAGAAAAAAGTTTTGAGTTTACGCGATAAATTAAACTAATTGATCAGTTGGTCCCTAATAGTAAATTAACTGATAATAGCGCATTATTAGTTTGATATAGAAATCCCATTAATTAAAGAGACAGTATAAATAGATATTAGATGACACTCCTGTATTGTTGATGGTCGATAAACGTTTAATTATTTTCTTAAAAATCAGCTTTGCATGTGTTGTTTCTTGCAGAGTTCGAACCCATCCCAACCCCCTTTGCATCAGGCCCTGTTATTATCTTTCAGCTTTTAATTAAATTTTGTGCACTTATCGCAGTCAACTGAAATAATTAAGGCCCAATGACACAATAACGGGGCACTAGGACTTATTCGACTGCCTCTCAAGACCAGTGTTGTATTTATCTACATTTTAACTGGCGCGTAGTTTTAGTGGTCGCAAGTGCAACTGCTGAGCGTACGATCCTAGGTTCGCTATCTAGGTCGAACAAAATGTTAAAGGGCATTTACACAAAGGGTGTTAAAGGCAAGCTCGCCCCTATTAGCTGACCGTTGCCTACGGGAAATACAGGTGTGATGTTGGACCAGATAACTAAAATTTTCAGATTCTTAAAAATGTTGACTGATCAGTTACAGGGGAAAACTTGATACAATAGATGCCTTGTAGAACAATGTCTTATAAGATACCACTTACAGCGCATTTAATTACCTTACAGCGCTTGCATATTATTCGAGAGAAGCTCGAGTCTACTCGAACGTACAGAGCGCAAAAAAGTCTCCTACTCACGAGCAAACCCGTTCTATAATTTATTATGGATACTTACCATTCGTACCGAGTTTAATAAATAACTCGTATTGATAAATAGGCATTAAATTGCTGAACATTGCTTTTAAAAACATCAGCGTATAAAGTGGAAATTAATTAGGGATTCAATGGGGATTTGATTTGTTGAATGCATTTTTATAACCTGCGGTTTTTTAGTTTATAATTCATATTTTATTCAATCGGAAATTGATTTTTATGTGCCTCAATTTATTAGGATTTTTGCAATGCTGCAATCGGATTTCAGAAAGTAGGTACTTAGCGAACATTAATTGACTTTATTATTTATTTAGTGCTAAATATTAAAGACTAAATAGACCCTAAACTAAGAAAGAAAAATATATTTTAATTACTACTGAGAATAGCCGAACTTTTTAGATCCAGTTTTGATTGGCCCTATTGCCCTTTCATTAATTACGCCTTTTGAATCTAGCGAGGATTCCATGTTACAAATGAAATTAAAAAGCCAATGTATTTAAAAATCATTATTATGAATATGATCCTTAATTAAAACTAAAAGTAGAGTTACGTCTCAGAAGCATGGATAATGAGATAAGCATTGGGTACGTGAACACAGGTCATACCATTACCAGTCATTGAAGATGGTAGTATAGCCAAGATATAGGCCTAAAACACTCCAAGTTAGTAAACACGTGGAGTTATCAAAAGGCGTCCTTATAAACATTTTTCGAGTGTCTGTGCATAAATCTAATCCATTATCTCGGTCCCTAATTAACTAAAACAAAGGGTAACCGGCAGTTGCAATCACTATTTCAATTTAATGGATTAATCTATAAAAGCGTCAACAGTAACGAACGGAGTGTAGAGTTATTATTATCTGTGTACACGCACCAAATTTAAAAGTCCGGTAATGAAAATTGAAATATTTTTTGCGCAGCAAATAACTGTGATTGAAATGTGAAAAATGAAAGAGAACACAAAAGGTGACGAGGTTTGCGCTTTCACGCAAATTATTTTATTGTAATCAATCAGTGTATTGCGCGATGGTGGGTAGGCGCGGGCGACACAAACCGACCAAATTGCGAAGCTGCCGAACGAACCATGTTTTCATTTGGATTTTTCTCAACAACGAATATTGTAAATGGGACCGTGCAATTTATTTCATTCATTCACTCGCGAGTGATTGCTTATGATGTGATTGTTAACTGCATTTTGCTCTCAATATTTTTCAATTCATATTTATATGCGTTACTCTCAACGGTGTGGGACCGGAAACGTACCATTTTTGTGCGTTTCATATTTTCAATTTTAAATAAATGTTAAGACGATTAACGTCGATATTTGCCTTTTAAATTGCGTTCGTAATTTGTTACAATGTTTGTTTACTTACATTTGGTTTTTGAAAACTTAGATAGACACTATAAAAAACCGTTGATTATAATAATATAAAAAATAATTCAAAATAGTTTAATTGTTATAATATTGTAAATAAAAACTATGTTAATACAGTTACAAATCTTATAACTAACAAGTGTAAACCACAGTATAAAACTTAACCAGCGTAAACTGGTTCAGTTCTAACATTCTTCAAAATACGCAGTTAGGCTAACTTTTTCGTTCGACTAGTTGAGTTTGGAACTGGCTGGAGGCAGGTTCAATTACGGGGCGCGCTGCGCAGCCAATAATTGGCAGCAGGGCCCGCGACAAAGCGGCCACAATGGGCCCTGATTAATTTCCGAACTACACCCGAATTCTAACTAGCAAACACGCGACGAAGCCGCCGTGAAACCGGCTCGGGAAAATTACTTCGCCGCTGTTGTGCCCCATGCACTAGACCAGACTACTCGCATTGTCAAGGCACTGCATCAAAGGTTTTTGTTGGAGCACTCCGATTGTTATTGGCGTCGGCTGTTTTGTTTTTGCATGATCAGAGATTTATGTTATGTGTGTGCACGTTAGTATTTATTATACTTTAAAGAACAGGAACAGTTTCTTCACCAGCGTAGTAGGTAAGTGTTTGGCTTTCAGCTCGAAATAAATAGATTTGTTTGATGATAATTTTTGGCTTTAAAATGAGCGAGATACGGGAGGAATTCCTGGTTTTGGAAATGTGTAAATTTTTTAGAAATCAGTATTCAGAATATGAAAAGAGAAGAAGAAGAAAAAGCTCTCTCTCCTCTAAATATATTGTTGTCATTCTGCCGCCAAACAAGTCTCGTTGCAAAATTGAGTCTGCCGCCGAGCTACTAGAACTCGTGATTCAGTGCCCGCTGGCTGTAGCCTGTATTGAAGTCATCGGAGAGCAGGCGGCAGTAGCGTCATGAAGAACGTTGCAACATACTGGCAAGTGGCAAGGCGGTTGTTGATAAAAGAACAAGCAAGGTTGCAGAATATTTTTTTACCCACACATATTATTATCTTTAATAAATCTTGTGCTTTCGGTATAATTTTGCAGTGTTTAAACCATTCTTATTAATTTTGACGACATCTATGTGTCATTCTTCTAAAATGTACGTTTTGACATTAGACATATTTGTGATGCGTTCGAAAGTAAATTTGTGTATTTTTTTCTATATAAATGGAACACTTGTATTTTAAGCGAAATTGGCGACTGCATTTATTGGGGGATAATCAAATTATAATATTATATTTATTTTTTAAATCCATAGGTACTAGGTTAATCCTCATCCTCTCTCGGCTTTTGCTGTACTCGACAGGGTCCATAATAATCTGTAATAATATAAGTCCACCTATTTAGGTACTATTATGGAATGCAACAAAGTATTGAGTACTATCATTATGCTATCATGTACTATTTATAAATGTTATTTTGATAACAGTTTCGTATGTTGCTCTTCCTCTCCTTTCATTTGTCACGAAGAGTAATTTAAACCAGGTCTATTATCAAGTCTTCAATTGTATTTTATTGCTCTACACTTGTGGCGTCTCGTGGTAATGGTATATTCGTGTAATGTTTACCGTGAAAGTGTTGACTGCGGCCGTTTTCAGGGTTCACACAAGGTCATAGGTCATAACATGTTGCTGTTATACATAGTTATATTTTCCTTGACTGGAGCCTGGGTCTAGCGCATGAACTTTGGCCTTTCTAGTGTTCCTTACAAAAATATGGATAATTGAGGTGTATACTTCGACTTTTGCTCTAGGATTTATGTCTAGTGTTAGGGAGATTTGAATAGTTTTTTGCCCATATAAAGTTATTATTCTTATGGGAACCTTTAATAGACATGAAATAATAAACAACACGCACATACGCCTAGACTCGGGCAAATACCATGCAGAGATCGAACCTGCAAGGTGTAGCGCGGCAGTCCTATCACATAGCTACTGGACCACATAGACAGTAATATGTCTTAAACAATACTTGGTGAAACTATACTATTAGGCTATTATATTAGCCACTCAGATTAACTAAGAAGTTAGTGTTTAATTCTGACAATATTACATTTATATTTTGTTGTATTCTAAATCGCTATGCCTGTTTGCATTATGTAGAATATAAACGGAGTGTCAATCCAATGTAAAGATTGTATTTACCTTTTGATCACTAAGAAAAAAAACGTAAACTTAGGTAGGTACCTACCCGCCTAAAGTGCCTAATTTATTTTGATATTCACGTGCTAAAGAAATTTTCTAATCGATATTTGATCACGGTACATACAAAATGTTGCTCGTTTTAAAGGTCAAATAAGGCAACTTCTTTATATTTACACAATGTGTATATTTACACAATTACAAAAAATAAACAAATTTATAAATTAAACAATTAAATGCCGATATTTTCGTCGACTTCCTGGCATTATACTCGTAGACTGTCTGTTTTTTCAACTAATTCGAATCAAAAGCCCTACTAACATTATCAGCGGTCTCAACTTAATCTAGATTCCAAGCCAAGAAGATAACGAACAAAGGATCAGTTCCTCTGTTGTGTTAATTGAATCTCCAACTATCAGATGATGGCTCCCGAGAGCGCAGTAGCACTGTCCAGGAAATTAAACGTCATATGGTCACTTTCTTCACCGGGACAATGCGCTGCTAATAACGATACTTGGCTTACTCCCGGACAACTGTTGAAGCTGACGGACACTATAACAGCTGAATTATAATTAGGTGAGTTGTCGCATTCACAAAAAAAAACTAATTATTTTTTTACAATGGGCAGTATTATCGCTTATGGATTGTGCTTAATAATTATTATATCATCATCGCTGGAAGTTACAGTAGAGGTTGAAAGAGGTGTATCCCGCATCTACGGTCAATTTTTGATGGTTAAAAGTACCAGTAAGGCCTATTACCAATTAATCAGACTTCTTCTTCTTATCGTATGGTTGATGAACAGACAAACTTTCATATATCTTACAATTACAAAACAAGAAACCTTAGGTAATTAAAACTAGGTTATACAAACCGCCTTAATAATCACATCCAAAACACAAACAACAGCTTCTACTACTGTTGTCTATAAAATACTAGCTACACACAGTCTAGAAATTAAACGACGACATACTGAGGACGAGCTGTCTATGGCTCAATTACCTTGCTTACTCTATGCCCGAACTACTTGATTTACCTACCAGTAATAACGGCCTTTGAAATCTTTGGCCAGCGTATCGATTCTCATTAGTTTAGTGAATGGATGCCAGTCTTCGGTATAGACCTAGCCTGATGAATATAATAATAATATAAAATAATAATAGTGTTGTTTTTGGAATAGTTATCAATGATAAAGTTGGATGGTTTTGTCCTCTCTTTTGTTTGCCTATTATAATTATAAGAATACAAATTCAATTTCATACAAACACTACCTCGGAGAAACAGACGTGACAAATCAGTGGGTACTAACAGTAAAAGTTGTTAACTTAAAGTTGTTATTTGAGTTAAAAACGTAGAACAAAAAAATAGTTAAAAAAAAAGTTTACCTTATTGCAGCGTTCGTTACATACATAGTACGGTTATAATTATAAGCGCAAACAACAGCTTAAATCACCACCTATTACTCTGTATAACAGTCAATTCCTGCGTCTTAATTATTCCTTAATTAAGGGTCCATTTACTTCAAAAGGATTAAAACAGAGAACAGAGGTGCTCACTCAAAATCCGCCAGTAAATAGAGGCGTCGTATTTTGAATGACGTGACGACGGCGCTGCGTCGCAGGGCCGCACTGTCCAACCGTTTAATTTCCTGCTGACGCCGCCAACTGATTGTACAAGTCGGGCCGTTGTCGAGAAGAACTGCAGCAACTGTAAGCTAATGTTTATGAAGTTAGTTTTCAGGACCTGCTAACTGAACGAGCTTTCGTAATTAGGTCACAAGTTTTAAAGTTTTAGGACTGAATAAAACTGTTCTCCTAAATAATTAAGACCTACGAGCACCTATGTATAGGCAAGAGGAAATAGGCAATTAAGCATCCGAAAATAGTGCAGTTAGCGTGCGTGGTATCTGCGCGCATCTAGCGCGTGCTGGTGCGGCGCGCGGCGTGGCGATGGCGATGGCGGCGTGCGCTGCGCGACGTGCCGGCGTGCCCGCGCGCCAATTAGACGCCCGTCGCACCACCGGCTAATGGCCCATTAACACTCGCTTTACACCGCGCGGCCATCGCTCACCTCCATCTATTCGCCTGTTAGTGCACCGCCAATCCTGCGCGCACCTACCCCGCCTCCCACGCCATTATCTGTGTACGGCGACAGAGGGGAAGCTCGCTTAATTGACAGGAGTCTGCTGTCATAAATAAACGTTCAAATGTTCCACTTTATAGGTAGTGCGGTGTAGTGCAGCTAATGTGCAATCGAATTTATTTATGGCACGAATTCCTTAAATTTATGGCGCTTTTGTGATGCTAGTGGTCAGTGCGGGCGGCGATTAGTTTTACATCACGATCTCTGAATACATCAAATAAAATGTTCACAGCAGCATTCGAGGCGATCGAGGCTCTATGTAATTATGTTGAACTTTGAGTTGACATTAGCATGGTATGTATGCGGCGCATGTGATGAGTGCCGCTAACGAGAGTAATACGAGTAATAGAAACTCAGTAGCGTTAGGTCAGGCGTTTTCTAGCACGCGAGGTGCGATGCCCCGTGATCGGGCGAACGTTTCGCGTTAATTAATTGGGTATTTTCACACGTCAGCGGCTAGATCTCTCCAAATAGATCGGCGCGCGCGGCCCTTAATTAGCTATATCTGCGCGACCGATCGGCTGCGCCCGCGCACTCCGCCACGCCAATTTGGCGCTAGTCTCTGCTTCGGAATAGCTGGAGATAAGGCAACTAGAATGCTCAGTAATAACCTCATTATGAAATATACGACCCTCTGCTGTTTGTTAGATAACGCGACGAGTTTGTGTATCTTACCTTGCTATATTGTGTTGCCAGCTTTATTTATGACCATGCGCATTGTACAATTATTAAAATAAACAATAGAAGTTTGTAGTCATTAAATATATTTCATTACGTACTATCACTACATAGTATAAAACAAAGTCGCTTTCTCTGTCCCTATATCCCTATGTATGCTTAAATCTTTAAAACTACGCAACGGATTTTGATGCGGTTTTTTTTAATAGATAGAGTGATTGAAGAGGAAGGTTTATAGATATAATAACATCCATTTGTTACGAAGAACTGTGCGTATTTATACTTATGTAGTACATACTAATCGTTTGACTATAACTTCATGCATGTCAAAGTAGAATAAGCAGTTGAGAATAAATCATTGAAGCAAACACACGTCTTAATTACTTAAAATACTGAGCCAAACGAAAGTGAACCTTAACACTCTAAACATATGGTCCTAACGAACCGGATCTGTGAAGTGATTTTAATATGTTATAAAAAACTGTCCGGCCGCTCGAATACAAAGGATTGCACATTCCTCAGCGATAAGAGACAACAAAAGGGTAATTAGTGGAAGATTTTATAAAATTACAAGTTATTACGTCGTCACAACTTAATACCTTTACGTGTATTTGGGTTAAAATCATCCGTTTAAAGTGGCTTAATACTAAAATGAGTACCTCAAGCAGTCAATTACTCAATCTTCTAGAAGAAACGGCTGGTAAAATACAGAAAGCCCAAGTTAATTTAAAGAAATGTCCAAAGGCACGGTTGACTAAGGGTTATATACAAGCAAGATTACAATGTATAGAAGAATATTGGCAGTCATTTAAATCAACACACGATGAACTTGTTAAGTGCACACCTAAAGATCAACGTGCGAATATACAGTACTTTGTTAACGAAGATTATTACGTTATTGAAGATTTGTTCATATGCTTACAAGGAGATTTAAAAGACATGATTTCTACATTGTCATCAACAGAAGTATGTAGTAATATGCCGCTGGTTAACCAAACTCAAGTGAAACTGCCGAGAATCCAGCTCCCTGAGTTTGGTGGCAATTACGATGATTGGCCCACTTATCACGACTTGTTTCAATCACTAGTTCATGACAACATGTCGCTAAGTTTGGTACAAAAGCTGCAATATCTTAAATCAAGTATCACCGGTGAAGCTGAAGCGTTGCTGAAACATATGAAGGTAACGGAAAATAACTACGAACAAGCGTGGAGTATATTGAGAAATCGCTTCGGGAATAAACGAGTGATAGTAAATACCTTGTTCAAACGACTAACCGGACAAAAGGCTATCAAAACACCAACTGCAAATCAAATAAAGTCATTATTAGACACTACGGCTGAATGTTTGAATAGTCTACAAAATCAGGATTTATCAATTGATAATTGGGACCCCATAATTATATTTTTAGTGGTTCAAAAATTAGACCCTGACACCCATAAAGATTGGGAGGAGCATACATACACTCAGGAGTTTAACGAGTTACCTACATTGAAAGATTTCTTTATGTTTTTGGAGTCAAAGTTCCGTACATTGGAGTTGGTGACACCTGGTACTTCTTCAGCTGTTTTAAGGGAGAAACCTATCAAAGATAAGTCATGCCATGTTTCTGCAACTACACCGGCAAAGACGTGTACAATGTGCAAAGAAAACCACACTCTTTGTCATTGTAAGGATTTTATAAAGCTTCAACCTATGGAGAGAAGTGAGTTTGTAAAGAAGAATAGTCTCTGCTACAATTGTCTGGCACCAGGGCATTCAGCCTGGAAATGTCGCGTACCTGTATTCTGCCGTCGATGCAATCGCCGGCACCACTCACTATTGCACCAACAAAAAGGTACAAATAAACAGTCAGACAACTCACAAACTCCACACAGTCACATCGAAGGAAAGGAACAAATTAAAGAAGATACTAAAGAAGACGTCTCCATCGCATCACACTTCACAACGAAGAAGTCGACAGCTTTGTTGGCTACAGCATTAGTTTATGTTCAAGATGCGAATGGATTAACGACTGTATTACGCGCCCTAATTGACCAAGGGTCACATGAAAGTTTCATTAGTGAAAGAGCAGCGCAAATATTAAAGATAAAACGCAAATCAAGCAGGGGAACAATCACAACAGTTGGAGAGAAACGGACACAAATTAATCACATCGTAGAATTTGATATTTTATCACGTTGTGAAGATAATTTCAAGATTCCTTTGAAGGCATACGTTATATGCAAGAACTTAACCTCCAATTTACCGCCTAGATATTTCACCAACAAAATTGCTGACTGGCCGCATTTACAAGGCCTCACCCTGGCAGACCCAAGTTATAATCAACCAGGGAGAGTGGATCTTTTATTAGGTGTTCAAATCTATGACATCATTCTTAAGGGCGGCCTAGTTAAGGGTCCGTTAGGCTCACCAAGTGCACAAGATACACGCCTAGGATGGATTCTTTTTGGAAGGGTGGAAGAAAACACTTCCTCGGAAGATATAACTGTCATGCATCAACATATTGACATTGAAAATGTGCTGAAATCCTTTTGGGAAGTAGAAGATGACAGTAAGAAGAAACTAACAAAAGATGAAGAAAACTGTGAAAGAATATACAAGAACACATACAAACGAAATGTTGAAGGAAGATTCGTAGTGAAATTACCATTTAAAACAGAAAAACCTAAGTCATGTGAAGGTAGAACCAGAGATATAGCAATGAAAAGATACATGCAACTGGAAAAACGTTTTGAGAATGATAAACATTTGAGGACAGAATACACAAGAGTAATGAACGAGTATATTGATATGAAACACATGGATATAGTTCCAATAAACGAGTTAGATAATTCAGCAGTATACTTACCACACCATCCAGTCCTGAAAGAATCAAGTGAAACCACAAAGATTAGAGTCGTCTTTGATGCGTCGTCTAAGGGTTGCAACAATATATCTCTGAATGAGGAACTGCTCATAGGACCTCAACTTCAGGAAGACATGAGATATCTAGTCATGAGGTGGAGAATGAAGCCTATCTGTTTTGTGTCTGACATCGAGAAAATGTACAGACAGGTGCTGGTTACAAAAGAGGACGCAGACTATCAGCGTATTGTTTGGCGTCAACAAGCAACTGGAACAATTAAAGATTATCGTCTGCTACGAGTCACATTCGGTACTGCTTCTGCCCCTTACCTTGCTGTGAAAACGCTGCAACAACTAGCAGAAGATGAAGGCAAAGACTATCCTATAGCTGCTGAAACAATCAAGCATGATTTTTATATGGATGATCTAATGTCTGGACAGGATACAGTAGAACAAGCTATAGAAGTAGCTAAGGATATTAACCATATCCTACTAAAAGGAGGTTTCAAACTGCAAAAGTGGGCATCTAACAGCAGCACATTTCTGAAACAAATTGATAGTGAACAACATAGTAAGCAAGTCAAAATAGACATGAAGTTGCATGGCACTATCAGAACACTGGGTTTAACCTGGAACATGGGTGAAGACACTATTCATTATCATCTCGATAACACCTTTATGACTGGAGTCACAACCAAGAGAAGGATTGTAGCTGAAATTCACCGGCTATTTGATCCACTGGGATGGCTGCCTCCTGCGATAGTACCTGCAAAAATATTAATTCAAGATTTGTGGTTGAAGCGTAGCGCCTGGGATGATGAAGTAGATCCTGCAACAGAAAAAGAATCGATTAATATAAGAGCAAGCTTATCAGAGAATATAAGGGATACTAAACTGCAGCGATGGTTACAATGCACAAGTCGAAGCATCAAGAATGCTTCTATTCATGGTTACTGTGATGCGTCCAACAAGGCATACGGGGCTGTTGCTTACCTGAGGGTGCTTGGTGAAGACGACCAATACAGAACCACCATAATTGCTGCCAAATCTAGAGTCGCGCCTGTTAAACCTATATCACTACCGCGACTCGAGCTATGTGGAGCAGTTTTACTTTCAAAATTATTAAGGCAAATAAGCGAAGCTATGCATATACCCACTAATCAAATATTTTCATGGACAGACTCAACAATCGTTTTATCATGGTTACAAGGAGATCCTACAAAATGGCAAACCTTTGTGAGGAATAGAATCGTTACGATAATCGATAACATCGGTAACAAATGGTTTCACGTAGCATCAAAGAAAAACCCAGCGGATATAGTGTCTCGAGGTATGCTGTTGTCAGAATTGAAGAACTGTAGATTATGGTGGGAAGGGCCTGAATGGCTTAAGGACAAGGAAATAATATTTAAAGGCATAAATACTTCAACGGACCTAGAATTGAGGAAGGGATTTAATGTAAACATGGTAACGGAACAACAAACAGTCGATGAAAAAGATTGGTCAAACCACTTTGAGGTTTGTGATACACTAGCGGAGTTGCTGCGAACAGTGACGTACTGTAGACAATTCTTAAACCTGAAAAAAGAAAAAACAATTATTAGTATAAATACGGAAGAATTAGAAAGTTCATTACACAGATGTATACAAATAGTACAAAGAGAATGTTATGAAGAAGAAATTAAAGACCTGAAAGATAAGGGTATAGTTAAAAATAGGAGTGTATTGAAGTCACTTAACCCGTATTTAGATCAAAAACATATACTCAGGGTGGGCGGTAGAATTCGACACGCCAATATAGACAAGGATAGAAAAGACCCCATCATCTTAGATAATAAATCCTATTTGTCAAGACTGATTGTGGCCGATGCACATAAGGTAACGTTGCATGGAGGTGTACAGTTGATGTATAATTACATTCGATCTAAATACTGGATTGTGAAAGGAAAAAGTTTAGTGAAGGCTGAAGTACACAAATGTTTAATCTGTGCAAAACAGAGGGCATTAATAAGAAATCAGTTTATGGGTGACTTACCAAAAGAACGGGTGACACCTGCCCGAGCATTCCTACAATGTGGTGTTGACTTTGCTGGCCCATACCAGATCCTAATGTCCAAGGGAAGAGGCGCTAAAACTAACAAAGGATACATTTCATTGTTTATATGTATGGCAACTAAGGCCATACATTTAGAACTTGTTGGCGACTTAACATCTCAAGCATTTATTGGAGCGTTCAGAAGATTTGTGGCACGTCGAGGAAGATGCAATCACATGTGGAGTGATCAGGGCCGTAACTTTATCGGTGCTAATAAAGAGCTCGTCGAAGCCTGGAACGCAGCTAAGTTAGAATTTGAGGGTGAAATAGTAGATACGTTGGCCAAGGATGGAACCCAGTGGCATTTGATCCCAGGATACAGTCCGAACTTCGGTGGTCTATGGGAAGCTGGCATAAAATCTACTAAGTACCACCTGAAACGAATCTTAAACAGCCACATGACGTATGAAGAGTTGACTACACTTTTATGTCAGATCGAGGCTTGTCTAAATTCTCGACCGTTGTGCCCCATCGATGATTCAGACAAGGACGACATGGAGGTACTGACACCAGGACATTTCCTGATTGGAGAAGCACCAATTACCGTACCTTCACCAAGTTTGAAAGATGTTCCTGTTAGCAAGCTATCTCGATGGCAGCATACTCAAAAGCTATTAACCGACTTTTGGCAACGTTGGCAACATGAGTACTTAGCGAGACTACAGCAACGCCCGAAGTGGTTAAAGATAGTTCCAGACTTAGACATCGGTCAGATAGTGCTCGTAAAGACCGAAAATACTGCTCCAGGGAAATGGCCACTCGGACGCATTGTACATAAACACCCTGGTCAAGATGCCATTACTAGAGTGTATACTGTGAAAACCGGTAACAATATAGTTAAGCGATCAATTGGTAAATTATGTCTTCTACCTGTAGACACTAAGAGTTAAATTGTATGTAGATTCAATTATCGGTGTATGTATGTACTAAATAGGATTGATTACTGTGCATTATATTATTAGTTTACAGTTTGTTATAGTTATGACTATCTACAATTTTGTATCTAGTTTTAATTAATATGGTATGAGTCAGTATCAGTGTCATTTGTATTTATTTGTTTTAAAAGAGCTATAAGCTCTTTTGGTGGGCGGTATGTTACGAAGAACTGTGCGTATTTATACTTATGTAGTACATACTAATCGTTTGACTATAACTTCATGCATGTCAAAGTAGAATAAGCAGTTGAGAATAAATCATTGAAGCAAACACACGTCTTAATTACTTAAAATACTGAGCCAAACGAAAGTGAACCTTAACACTCTAAACACCATTAAATTGTGGAGAAATACTTATAAATGTATATTTTATACCCGTGCGAAGCCGGAGCGGGCCGCTAGTTTAACTATAATGTTATTAACACATTTAAAGTTTATACGACTAAATGTAGAGCTTATGTAGAGCTTTTTCCACAACCCTATTGGACACGTTTTATGTTCAAATCATTTGCAAGCGTGTGATGGATGGATGTAAAAAGCTTGAGAATCCATATTTACTTATACCACTCGAGTTATAATTATACACCTACTTACACTAAGTATTGCACAACCACTTGACGTCGTTATTCGAAATGATTTGTCAAGACCATATAAATCTTATAAGTGCCTTTAAGTATTTAAAAATAATGAGTATTACTATGAATAATCCGTTATTCTTAGTTTCAATATCGCATTTCAATAGATTGCAATAGAACGCGAGTCCGTCGCTCTGTCTATCTGTTCGCACGTGTCGGTCCTACCATTCTTTCTCACAACTGATTGACGGCCGCCAGGAAACAATTACCTTTTTGTCGGCCAAGCGATACACCGCTAATTACAATAAGTGATCATTGATTTTTTTAATTACGCCGCCCATTCAGGCGTCCGTCATCGCAGCTAATAGTTGCCAGTCAGTGCATTTAATAACGCCCGCCCGCCGCCACTTCGGAATGCTCGTAGTTTAGCTCTCGCGGAATTTCTATTATAAACTCCTCCTTCTTTAATCTATTTTTTAAATTAAACCCTCCAACAGTGCCCGCGATTCGCAACCGATTTTATTTAATCATCCTCGCAAATTGCAATTTGAACATTGTTAACAGATGGCGGCTCGCAGAGGTAACAACTTTTAAGCGCGAATTTTAATGTCTCGAGTAAAGAAAATCTTTATACAATGCGAAGACGACGAGTAACCTGTTTTGGTGTGTAAGCGTACGCGTTGCATTCCTTTCATAAGCGCGAGTTGTGGCGGAGGCGCGGGCCGGCCCGGAGCCCCGGACGACGACGGTACCGCACGCGGCGCATGCATCGCCCGCCCCGTGAGAAACGAATGTTCCCGGCCTCTAATTACGTTTTATGCGATATCGCCATTTAATTAGCAACATGTTTCCCATTCCGAAACATTAATTAATATTTTCATCAGAGCTCTCCGCATTTAACTGTGCTTTTATTACTCTCTCGAGATTTTAATAAAGATTCTCGACCACCCTCGTTCGAGTGTTATTGTTTAAAAAGTCTTATTATGAAATTTTTATTGCTGTGTCGTCGAGAGCGATTACTTATTTCATTGTCGACGGCTTTTCGATCGAATGCCTTAAATGAGTTCTTTTAAGTAAAAGGAGTCATCGAATAAGAAAGTTTTTTGTGTCCTCACTGAAACGGCGACAAGTGGTTGACATTATAACAACGCTGGATGACTGGATCACATTGGTAATTTTTTGCTACAATAAAAATATCACCACGAACGTTTCTTGACAGCTACACAAGAACTTAACATCTCGATAAGTTGATATTCGCGAGTGAATTCGCCAGATAAGGGGCACAATTAATTCAATGGTTGGCGAGTAATTGTAGCAACAGATTAATAACCGATCCACGTAGCAGGGGACAAATTGCGGCAGCTGACCGCCCAGCGCCGCGCACCGTAATGACACAGCGCGTGTGACATCTCTCTTACTGTCCGACTCGATATCATTCTCGGCTTTATATTAATGACAACTAATTTATTCAACGTCTCCGACTGGCTGAATGTTCAACTATGTTTGCCGTATTAGCATAATAATTGTAATCGATGAAATTCCTATTATTTCGCGATGTTTAGGGTCCGAGAGCGTGAGAACAGCCCTCCGAGGGAACTAATTACACCGAATGTGGCTTGGGTCTTCGGTTAATTAGAGACGGAGTGGTTCAACCCTCTTAATTAATACTTGTGCCTAGAAGGCCCTCATGCTTACCTCGACTGTTTTGTTTGAATTGTTAATTCGTGATAAAACATCAGCGGGTATTGTGTTAACATTATAATTAAATGTTAAAAAAGCACTAGCAGAACTTTCCTTCTACCCTTACGTTGTATTACAATGGAAATTGGAGCGTTTATTGTACTTAAACATTTTCAAAATGGATAGAATACATATTTGGCTACTTACTGAAACATAATCGAAATGAAAACAGGTTGAAACATTGTTTCGATATTATTTGGGGGCCCGGGCGCACGGCAATGTTCTTGCAAAATGGAGCAAGTAGTCCCTATACTTATGTAATCTTTGTAATTTAAATAAAACCCTGGATTAAAGTTAATTGTTGGTTTAAGTAATTCATAGGTATTATTGATATATTTCTTGCATAAATGACTCACAGGTAATATAAAAGCTAAGGATTTATATGTCCTCAATGTTGCAAACATTGTTGCTAGGTCTTATGAACTTCTTAGTGGCATTAGGAGCAATCCCTGGAACATTCAGTCTTAGTTATGTAACAGTATTTCTTGTACTAACCCTTCTTTAATTATCTCCTCTTCTCCTTTGCATCAGTCTGCAGTATCAACGCTCATACAAGTTCATATAAAAAATTGCATGAACCAATCTGTGACCTCAGAGTGTGCCCTGGCCAAACGTACTGTTGTCATTTTTCTTTTTAGAGTGCTACGCCGTCATTGGAGCTTGGCTGTCCAGTTTCTTCGCTGTTATAATTAAGCCTTTCCTTGGTGTTACGTAAGTACAAAACGGGATACTTTTTAGCTAAAGCACCATATATTTATAAGCTTCTTGTTAGGTTTCGTGAAAGGTTTTATGCTTTCAAAGCTCCCAGAAACAGCAGCAAAAGATAAAACCGAAAAAACCAAACACCAACACACGTTTTCAAATCCGTAGCACATTCAAATTATAAAAACTTTTATAATTTTATAGACATCTGTGTATAAATATTTGTGTAGCAAAAGAAACAATAGTTTTATAAGGACACAAAAAATACGATTACAATTTCATAGCCCGAGGAACACCGGATCGAATAAATTAAGGTATTGTAAAAGGCAACCAGCTGACAGAGTAGGTGGGTGCGTAGGAGACGCGATATCTGTAGCTCTGTACTATACGACATTTTTGTTACAAAACACAATTTTATTTATGTTATGTCTTTATTCGTATGGATTGAGACATCCTTTGATCTTATTTAAATTGTGGACAAAACATACGCATTTTAAACAGTTTTCGAATTTTTGGAGTGGGTTACGCGATGGTAGATAATAAAAATAAAGTTAGTAAGGAAGTGGAGTGTAAATCTTAACTTACAGAATATTATTTTTTTGGGTACGCAAAAGCATTTCGATGTTCCTTCACAAGCCAAAGGCGAGTCTATTGGACATTGGTATTTGGTATAAGAACTGGACCAAGAATGAAATTCCTTTCAGTTGCCTGGAAAGCAAGTTTTGTTTTAAGTTGTGTTTAATACATTCCTGAGAGATGATGAGAACAGTACAGGAAAAATAATTTCCTTGTCTCTGTATATAAAAAGAGGTAAAATATATAAAACGTTATCCTCATCAACTAAAAAAAAACTTTAAGTAAAGTTTTATGTTATACTAGATGTGCCCGCGACTCCGTCCGCGTGGAAATTCGGAAACAGCAAAAGTATTTTTAAATTGTTTTTAATATATTAGCTAAGTTTGAGCGAATTCGATTTAGTAGTTTTTACGCCATGCCGTAATATTTTATTACATGTATAGCTGTTGCCCGCGACTTCGTCCGCGTGTATTTCGGATAAAAGACCAGTAGTAAATTGAACTTTTAACAGAAAAAAATACCTACCAGGCAGGCTTTTTCAAGTAGGTTAAAAATCTTTAAACCACTTATTTAACTAAGAATACTTTCCGGTATTAAAAAAAAACCGCAAAAATTGAACGGTAATTACGGAAGTTACAGAAAGTCTATTGAAAATAATATATAACTGAAGAAGAGAACATAAATAAATCCGTTTTGTGCGTTTCTGAGTTTCTGTACATTGAAACTGCTGTAGAAAAAAAAAATTTTTTTTGAGCGCGAGCGATTCGTTGTGGGTTCGATTCCCGCAAAAAAAGTGTGATCCGTAGATGTTTGTCCAAAAAAAACTAAACAAACTAATTATTATTATTATTTAATAATACCTACTTTAAACTTATATCTAAAAAGTACGTATCTGTATTTAAAAAAAAAAAAAAAAGTGCGCTTATTCCAAGGAACTTAATGCACTGATAGCCGAGTGGTATGACCGTTAGACTGTTAAGTCAGATGTCGCAAGTTCAAATCCCGGCACACACTAATGTCTTTTTGAAGTCATGTGCTTACTATAATATTACATATAGCGGGTGCAACCAATGCTGCTTATAGAAATCTTGTCAAACTACCCTCCATGCACGCTCCGGGTTGTCGTGTGTTGAGACACTTTGAAGAAATGCCTAACGATCAAACACGTTATTGTGGCTAATTTATAAAAGATAGATATATACTATTGAAGACTTTTTTGTAGATCTTTTGGAGACCATCATCTTTGTAATACATACTTTTGGTGTATGATCAACGAATGCGAGGATAAGAGCTCGAAAGCGCATTTTCATCCGACTTGCTTCAAATTTATCATTACTGCTCAGCTCCTATGTGTTTTAGCGTTATGTTATATAGCCTATAACCTGCCCAGGAGTATGGACTACAATCGTACCAAGTTTGGTTAAAATCCCTTCAGTAGTTTTTGACCCATGCGTGCACATACAGACAGACAGACAGACAGACAGACAGACAGACAGACGGACAGACAGACAAAAAATTTACTGATTGCATTTTTGGCATCAGTATCGAACATCAGTCATCCTCCAATAATAATTTTGAATATATATTCAATGTACAGAATTGTCCTCTCTACAGTTTTATTATAAGTATAGATAGATATAGATAATTTTAACCGTGAAATTACTTTTTATGTCTATCAAGCGTAAATAACTTAAACAATATTTATTTTACTACCTCAAGCTTTAATGACATGTCTTTGAGTATATAAAAGAAAATGATATCCAAAGTTTTCAAAGTTGAATTTTTTCGCTTCACACATCGCACTTTCTTATTTTTTGTTGTAACACTTTTGAATTACTTCAACTACTTGAACACAATTCTTCAGTTGTAAGTGTACGATAGCGTAGAAAAATGCGGAGTGCTATAATGAATATTACATTAAACAGCTAATTTATGGACAGCTACAATTGAATAAAGAGCACGTTGGATATCTTGAACACGACTCTAAATTCCTCGGCATACTTATTAATATTGTATTATCGTTAAACAGCTGTAAATGTAGTTTTTCTCACTGTCCATAAACTGGAATATTTAAGTTATTCCGCTTTAATATGGGTTTCATAAAAATAAGTGACTGTCGTAACTGAATATACATACATTGCTCATGTAATTTAGAATATTATGTTAATGACTTCAACAACTTTAGGAGCTACTTGATGGTATCCATAAGTTTGTTTAGATATATAAAATTGGCTGCAATGTATCGTGCACACTGTGCAGCATTCGAGGTGGTTCCCAATTACCTCATGTGCAAATAAGGCCCCAATAGAAACTATATAAACTCAATTTACGACGTGTCAGTGTAAAGTCGTAAATGTGAAATTGTTCTCGACTGTGGATAATGGCGTATTTAATGTATTTGTGACTGGATGTTCCGTATTACCTAACCGTTGTGTCTTATGTACGTCGCCCGACGACACGGCTATTCGATTAACATAAAATCGAGGCGAACACTCGCGACCCCGCGTGGGCGCGTGCTCTAGCGCATCTACCGTACCTTATATTGGGATCTCGCTCCCTGTAAACCTCCGCAAAGCTATTTATACTAAACACACTTACACTGTAAACAATCCCATTACCACACCACGGTAATCACTAAAATATTTCGTGACCACTAAACCGCATTTAGTCAGTTAGTCATCATAAACCAGCTGATGTTGCAACTACGTTGGTCGAAAAATAATTAGCAGTTAGTCGACCTCGCGGCCCAACTGCGAAGGAAAACCGCACGCGCTGACATTGACCCGGCGGGCGGCGGGCGCGGTGAGCCCCGCTCTGTCTGCAGCACGGCCCGCGCAGCACCGCGGCACACACAACACCAACGAAGCTTTTTTGCGTTTGTGAAATATTATCTACATTTACGCGGCACGTAATTGAGTACCACAAAAAATTCAAGATGTTGAACACGCCACGCTAGTACGACTTTCATCCGGTCGGCCACACAAACCGATCATTACCACTTACGGGATCAATAATTCATATCCAATTAGCTGATTACCGCAGGATGTACACGTAATATGTACATATTTATTATATCGAGCACGTTACATGATTGCGTTTTCAATTAATTCATCTACTCATTTAAATAGTGGTTTACAATGTAGTACGATACTGGCTGACATGTTTGATGCCGAGTGCCGATGCGACGCACTGATAACATTCCGGTTCAGGTATCGAACACGAAATTCTTGGCGTGGTCAAAGCTGAGCCATGCTTGAGGTACACAGCGATTCGATCTAGACGTATGTTTGAATGCGTGGAATTCACGAACCATTGATTGAAGCGCGCTATCCATCGCTCTCTATGTGCAAATCTAGTGTTTAAGGGCGGTCGGGGGCGCGCAATGTTCTGCATACCGAACGATGAGAGGTCTCGTCATCTGCCGATAGGATCGTGACAGAGAATTCGTCGGTCGGCTGCCGGTGGAATGCGAGCGGTAATTGATTCGTCCTGTGTAATCGACGACGAACGGGATTGACAGGAGTATCGAGACGTCACGTTACCCGGACGCCAAGATAGTGCTGCACGCAACATTCTAACTGCTACCGCTATTGACTGCCGCAGCTTGTGCTACTACTACATAAGTATGACAGTTACAATAATATCAGTGTGTTTAAAAGAGAAAAGCTTTTCTTATCAATATTTTTACTTTAATAATTTCCAATATTTAAGATCAAAGGTTAAAGACGATCTGGGAATGTCCCGCGCACATTGCAAAATAGAAAGTGCAGAATTTCACGTCAAACATTTGTCACAATATGTAAACAATTCCAAATTAATTGTATGAACAACTTAAAGCGACTTTCACTGAACATGCTGCATTCTTCAAAGCCTCATCAACTCATCGGTTGTCTACCGACTATAAAATATAGAAACAGTCGCGGGCAATTCGTCGCACGCGATCCTCAAACTGGTCCGTTCAGTAACAGCGCGAAGCCAAATAAAATTAATATTCATAGCCGTTGTATTTATTGGCTTTCAATTAGTATAATCTTAATGGAGCATTAACATACGCGCGGGCGACGCGTCGGAGCATTACCATAGCCGTCGCCGGGTTGCCAACCTTTACAAGCGCCTCATATTTTTGGTTACGTTCAAAACGTACCGCTTTTTACCCAAAATTAAGTCACATACAAATCTACACTATTTTTGTTTATGTGAGTAATAGACTATTCCTAACCGACGAAATAAGATAAAAACTTTTGCATAATGTAGAGACGCTTTATGCACAGATCATTACTTCTAATGTATCCTGTCCGTAGCTGCCGCGTGCAAGACTAATAGACGACTTAAAAAGGCAACAAATGTTACGGGTTGTCCCAGTTAACCTCAGCCGTTTCGAAAAACTACATAAATGGGCAACCGAGTCGGCCTAAGCTGGCAACACCGGTCGCGGAAGGCTCGCTGCCGATGACCTCCGGCGACCGGTTCCCGCGGCTCCCTCCGCGCCGCCCGCGCACCCCCCACCCTCGCCCCCTCGCGCGAGACGTTTCATTACGTTATTATTATATTAAATGCTATAATACACATTGTAGGCATTAGTCCGCCGAGACGTCGTCCTAAGAAAGGGTAATGTATGGCCCACGTAGCCGGTTCATTCGGTTTTATTTGAAACGCTCGGGGATTAGCGCGGTGATCTTTATGACCGTTTTGAATGGCGAATTGTTCTATAGCAAGAAATTTTTAGTCATTATGCTTGTTTCTTAGTATTTTGTACTGCAGGGAAGTTTTGTGTTGTATTCATCACGTTTTGAGCGTAAAACCAAAGTCATATTCATTCAGAACTTTCATTGGTAAGTGTGTTTAGAATCTGTTAAATCTCATCTTTATGAACGTGCATTATGCTTATTTCATTATCTGTAAACATTCGTGTTACATGTGCAAAAGTATAGTCTGCATTGACCTTTTTCCAAGATATGTGTGAATAGGAAAACTACAGAAAAGGCGTACCTACTGTATTTCCAGAATCTGTAATTCCAGTTGCCTAATCAGATCGACTAAACTTATTATGGGAAGTTTATTAAATACCATGAAAATTATTCTCACATATGTACATACGGAGTTGAATAACGTTACTTCTTTCTTCAAAGAGCAATTCAGTGAAAGTGCGTCTAATATAATAATTATTCGAGTACGTACCAACATGACAAGAATTCGGAAGCACACCTGTGTCCACACTCAAGGTTAACTCTATTGAAATAGTTAACTCCACAGATGTTCAAAAAATATAGCGTTGACACAGCTCTAAGGCACCGTTGTTCTTGCATCGTCTGATCGTAATTCGATTTGGCATTAAACCGATTCTTTGGCGCTCTCGAACCGTGTATCGATTTGGGACAATTAAGTGAGAGATTTTGATATGTATGTACCTACATGAGTTTTTTGATTATGTGCATACAACACGCAAGGAGAGTCTGAAACTTAACAACAATAATAACTTTAATAAGCTCTACTGTTTTATTTTGTCCATACATAGATTGAAGGAAAATGTATCCATGTACAAGAAGTTATAAACATTGACAAAACGTTCTGCGTGATAAATCCATTTTACTAAAATTCCACAGTCGCACACAATTCTTTGACAAACTCTACAATTAGTGTTACTTTTTGTCAACAAACCGTCAAGTTGTTGTTTCGTTTATTTGAGCCCGACGTACCGAGATAGAGACGGGACTTATCTACGATCTAAATTCATCTTATTATTAAAACACAAATTATTTCCACGTAGTATATGTCACAGAGGAGCGATCTAATTATAGAGTTGACCAGTTCTGTCGGGCGGGGGAGGCGGACCTTTCGTCGGAATAAGGCACGCTACAAAGTATCGCGTTACATCGCGCGGTGCACTTGATCATGCCGTTGTCCGCACTCTTTTATTTATATGCTTTATGTTCATCCTTTATTTTTATTGGAACCTCTTTGAGCGGCGACCGCACCGACCGCACCGCTTAGCGCTCGCCACAGGTCCCACCGACCGAATTAGTCTTACTAGAATGCATCATGTTCCGTGAAACGACGTATAAAATCAATATTCACTAAGTATAAACTCCTCGTTTGGTGTGACTTTCAAATCGTTTTATTAGTCTCCAGACCGACATTAGACGTGGAAGTCGCATAAATTTGATTACCGTCTCCTAAACCCATACGTTATTACGCATCCTTTTAAGCCAGGTCTAAGTCGATGTTTGAAACTTATTAGAGCAGTCGTTAAAGTGAGTGCCGTGGAGGAGCATAAATCGAGTTGGCACGTCAAAATATCAGTGGTAATAGAGCGGGTGGAGTGCGTGCGCCATCGCGCCGAGGCCGTGCCCCGGCCGACCAATTTATTCGTCGGGACGTCAGATTTCGAGGGCCTCGTTACGACTAAGCCTCCAATTAGACTTATCCCTAATTAAGAGATGCCAATAAATTACCCTCCATCACGGGCTAACGAAGACGCGCCGCACTAATAACGCTAATTGATTTTGAGTAATGAGCTCGAGTTTTGATGGAGCTGATTGGGGGACGCGAGGGGGTGCCATCGATCGCTACTACACTGCCAATATAAGATGCTTCTCCTGCGCTTCTGTTACATAGTTCTCTTATACTTTCTTATCCTGTCCGTTTAATTAGGCTAATTTAGATTCACTTAAATATAACTGATTAACTCCCAATACGAAAACATATGTTTATTTAATCAAACTATTCTAGAAAAATCCTAAGTTTTCCAATTATAATTTAATTAAATCTTATCAGCGGAAGTTAACGCAGTAGGTTGGTATCAGCGCCTGAACAAACTGCGTTTTAGTTTTAATTGAATTCAATTACTGTAGTGAAAGCTCACGTTTAATTACCGAGGGACACTAAGCAAGACCATGTTCTGATAAATTGCATTTTATACGTAAATACCGCGAATGGTTTTTTGTGGTGGGAACCTGTTCTATATAAATTAACACTTATAATTTAAATAGTGGTTACTTAACCGGGATTTTCAACTTAATAATATCTTACTCTTATTACCCGATGCCACACAATGAGGAGGAGAGTATGTAGGTATATTTCTTGAGTCCTAGATACTCGTGATGAACTAGTCCAAACATTTTTTTGCAAGAGTGGAGCTTTTCGCGAACTATGGCATATGCATGGCATGGCGTTATGCAAATAAGTAACGGTTGGAATCTGACAGTGACAATCTAAGTTAGGTAAAACAAGCATAAGTAACAGGGAACAGACCGGCCGAATTGGCCGCAAAGTCTTAGGTGCCGACTAGCGAAGCGAAGCGGCCGCAAAACGCTTAATGGGGCTAAAACTAGATGGAGCAAAAATGTTTGATAGATGGCTGGAAGCAATGAGAATAAGGCTTCTTCTTATAGTATGATTGATTAACAACCTGATGTCACAGTTTAAACCGCCTGTAGGCCTCTGTCTTGGCTTTACACACCGTTGAAAAATCTCTCACGGTTTCCTCACGATGTTTTTCTTCGCCGTTTTCAGCAACTGACAACTAATTTAAAATACGTACATGAGTTCGAAAAGGCATAGAGCGTGCCGGGGTTTGAACTTGCGACCTTTGACTTGGCAGTCCAACGGCCATACCACTCGGCTATCAGTGCTTATAATGGCAGAATAAGCCTTATTCTGCCATTATAGGTAGCCGAGTGGTGGTGGAATTACAGTTATCTAAAACTAAAGTGGATGGTGTGCGATGAGAGGCGTATGTCCAACAGCGCAATGTTACCTGTTGATAATGATAAGGAGTTAAGGACTCGATTGAGCTTTTATTTCTAGTCGATTTGCGGTTGGTTTCTCGCGGGCTCGCAGTGCCCAGTTTTATCAGGAGTCAGTAGAGAGTTTCTGCAAAGAGTACTTGATGACTGGATTCTTCTCATACTTGGTCAAACAAGTTGTTTCGCTTTCTTATCTTCAGCTCTCTTTTTCAACTAAATATTTTCATTAATCATTGAATATTAATTCCTTTTCGGCTCTTTTTATGCTTTAACAATTTTTTAAGTTTATAAACTTATCGGCAGACGTAAAGGCTCTATAGTAAATTGACAGATGTATTGCCATTTGTCTTTGCAAATTATATTTACCTAGTGGTTAAAAACTCTGCGCATACGCCGCGTCTTTAGCGACATATTAATCGCTTTTATAGAATATACAACATGCCGAATAGATAGACCAATTCATTATAGTTTTGAAGTTATGGCAGAAATAGTAGTTTCACGATCATTTAAACTTTTTCTTGTTAAAGGTGTTTTAGGTCACTTTATAAGGGTTAAGATGTCTGTTTCATCAAAAATATATAGGTACTTATTATGGAATACAATAAAAATTATTTCCATTTTAATGTGACAGGTTGGCTTAAGATTTGTAACGATTTCCTGCTTGCAAATTATCTGAAGCAATTTTAAGATTGAAATTGCGCTGTGTAAATAATTATAGAGTCACCTCCCATATATTTGCGCTCATAACTATGTAGTCAAAATATTTATCAAGGGAACGAACCTTTGTACATGCCTTAGATATGCAAGCGTGATATACATACTCCCATAGTACAACCTTCAAAACTTATGTATCTTTCTCAAATGTGGCGCAGTTAGACAAACACTTAACAGGGCGTCTCTACGTGAGAATTTGTAAGCTTAACGCTAATCTTCTATTTCAGTAACTAAAACATAGGACATAACATAACATTACCCCTGTTTTCCCCAAAGGGGTGGGCACAGGTGCACATATAGTACACCCACATTTTGCCATTTATATTATAGTTCCCAATGTAATAGGGGGCGAGCCTATTGCCATCATCCGAGCACAAATAAAAACTCCGTGCTGCTACAGAGAATTACCTAATGGAAAAACCCAATAACACTTTGCTCAACCTGGGATTCGAACCCAGGACTGATCATGCTCAGCAGTTACGCTTGGCGACCACTAGACCAACGAGGCAGTTTAATAACTTATAAGTATGAATAAACGTTAACTCATGATTTCACTACAAGATAAGAATATACGTTAGAAACAAATAACTTATCTCCAATCAAATAGTTTTTCATAATACGTATAAGGCATGCAAACAGTTTCATAAAATATCACGCAGAAAGGTGCTAGAGTTATTCCATGACCGTCTAACGAACTAATTCTTTGAAAAACACCTTTTTAAGACATGTTTATTAATGTGCAATTTATCCAAACACTACAAATGATTAACGACAACATCGACAATCAGCCATAAATATAGTATTACCTTTAAGAATATAGTTTAATTATGAGTCGCCGACAGTAAATAATTGTTCCGAGCTTTACCTTATATAGCTTGGATCGTCGTTGATGAAGTTGTAAAGCGTGCGCGCGCGCAACGTGACTCGCGACTATCTGTAGATCCTATCGGAGAATACATCGGCCGCTATCACAATCTCATTATTCCACACAATCGGATTAGCCGTGTTTTGTATAGCGTTAACTTGTAATTTCGCTTATATTATTAGGCTTTGAATGCTTTATACCGATTTTGGAGGTTGTAATCTATTTGATCGGCTGTCTCCTCGTTAGGTAATGTGAGGTTTAAAGGTTTTATCTTGATGTATCACTTTTGAAGTCCTATGTTTGTTTTTAAGATTTTGACTTCGAAGTTATTTCTAATTTCTTAAAAGCTACAATCTTATTTGCTTGTTCAGCATCATCGACATTTTGAGCAGCAAGGAAATATATCTGTATCACAAAGCAACATTTGTGCAAGGTTCAGCAGTTTAAACGAAACTTTTCGAAGTTCGAACGAAATCACACACAATTAGAAAAATAAAAGAAACGATGTTTTTCAACTTCATTTTGTCGTAATCGCATAGAGCAAAATAAAATATATTTCGAATGCATATGTAAGAATTGTATTCTTTTTTGTTAGTAAAGAGATTTTTTCCAGCTGCGTTCGTCATTCCGCTCTTAGTTCAAACAATTCAACTACACGACAGTAGGCTTTTTACACTTTACTTAGTTTTTGTTCCACTGCGGTCTGTGTACTTAGGTTTTTATGACGTATGTTAAGGCCTTATAGTAAAAAACATTAAGCTCTTGCGAATATTTGCTCAGTATTGTGAGGGACGAGAGCGCCGACGTATACTTTTTCTTTACAAGCTTTTTCTAAACGAAAATAAAACCTTATATTTAAATAATACGCGAGTCTTCTATGAAACATGCTTTAATAATACAATGGCTATAAATGTAGCAATAGTGCAAGAAACGAATGACTAGCCCACAGCCGTACAATAAACTTTAAATTCCACTCAAGTTCCGTGCAACTTTATTTTGCGTTTAAACTGTTGGGGTATTAAAAGGGCTTCATGGTAGGAATCCGCATGCAGTTCATTAGCAGTGTTTAAACTGACAAGCAATGATGGTTTATAGCTAACCCCAGGCGGGGAGCATTACATTCAGAAACAACATCTTTGAAACTGACGTAAGATGATGAGCACCTGGTGTAATCGAGTAGGTATATAAGTTAGCTTTTTAAGTAGGTAAGTTTCAAAATCATGCTGCAAATATAAGTGGTATTTATATCGGTAACACTACTTATTTAAATCGGTAACAGTTTTAAATGAGAGCTTAAAGACAAAGATCTTTAAAATAAATGATAAATATCTTTCTTGTAAGACAAAAATATGGTGACAGGTGGCACATTGGTTGAATACGGCGTAAAATTCATACAAGTACTTGACTATAACTGTTTGAAGCATGGGTATTTTGGTGTCAACTAAACTGAAGTCAGCAATAACTAAATTTCATACCTGTGCTTCTGTTAATAGAGTTCATAATTAAATGAAGCCAGAAGAACACGAACAAGTCCGAGTGTCCCGGGTGATGAGCGAGCGAAGCTCCAATCTTTGACATTAAATAATGAAGTTTTACTCACGCCACTTACAAGACCATTACTTGTTATAATGAGCTGTGTTAGATAAGAGTAATGCTTTTAATTGGTACTGGTTAGCGGTCACAGACGGATATACCGGGCTTCCTGTGAAAGGCCGTAAGATTACCCATCGAAGTTTCATTTTTATTGTCTTGACCTGAAGATTTACAAAGTTGTCAGCCTCATTAGTTTGCTTTTATATTTGTTTGTATTTACCATTAAGATTTTAATGGCATGTTTGTTGCTGCTAATATTATTAGTGGAGGAGAGAAAACCTCTTGTCGATATTGAAGTAGTAACTAAGGAAAGGCGATAGAGAAATGTTATTCACGAGTGTAGTTGTTAATTAAGGTGTTACTTCATGAAAAGATGACAACGATATTGTAAGATTTCTAATTATGACATGCACTTTAATATTCAATCAATACTTCCTGTCAGCTAATAGACAGAAAGAAAGAAATGCATTAATTATTAATAATTATTATTCTAACTCCCTAATATACAGCTATTAATACGCTAGGTAGGTAATTTTTTACTAACACCACACATAACTTAAACATTATAATTAGCCACATCAAAAATTCTTAAAAACCTTAATTACAACAAAAGACAGTACGTAGTACGGACCTAATATTAATATAATTATTTAAGGGTAAACAAGAACATCGCGTAAAATGAACTTTCGCGTACAAGGTGAACTCGTTGTGATTAATTAGCAAGGTGGCTAATTAGCGAGCACAAGTCAACTCATTAGTAACCGTAATTGAAACAAGCAAGCCTTGGATTTTTCCGAGAAAAATCTCCGGTTAATTTTGTCTATACATTATGTGGCCATGTTTTAGTTCAAAGCAGGACACTTGATACGGTTCATTATGTGATAAAGTCATATATAATAAGAAAAATATTAATAAGAATACTAAAGAAGGTGTTTTGCTATGTCTACGAATTCTTGTCCATTTCCTAGAATTCTTTACGCTGACATGACATCTTCCTTCTTCAAATCAAATTTATTTGTTTAACATACACGTTTATGTTTTGAATCGTAAAAAAACCTTCCTTAGTGTATTCACTATGATCACCATAATAAACAGGAACTTGAAAACAATGATAAAAATGTTGTAATTCTAGGTCTGAAAAAAGGTCTCGCAAAAAGGATTAAAGTGGTCACAACGCCTTTACATTAACTATTCCGTAGCTAATTTAATGAACCTGCATTTTTGCACATTTTTTACTTCAATTCCCATTTCGCCCGTTGTTTAATTAAAAAGGTAATAATTAAAACTATATGAACGGCATTTATTACAATGAGAAGTATTTATTAGCATACATTTTTTCAAAGTTAAGTTGTTTGGTTCAAATTAGAGTAATTGTTGGAGTTTGTAGATCTTCTATATAACAGCAAAATTTGAAAATTATTTGTGAGGTCAAAACCCAGAGCTCATGACTCGTTGATAGCAACTTCGATGATGTATCCGAGCCGTTGCTAATTGAGCTTGTTTCCTCATTTCTATCAGTATGCGCAAACCAGTTTCTATAATAATGCGGTAATATATAGAGATCTCTAATTATAAGAGGAAACTATTATAATTAGGCATCTCATATTACCATAAAGGAAAGTATACATTAACATTCGTGCCTTCTCCTTTGCGCAAATTATTTCATAGGTAGGAAATTTTTATCAAGTGAAGAGCAGTGTACACTAGTGCCACGGAATAAAGGTCAGCATATTTCATAGGTTTCATTTATAACTTCCACACCTGCTAAGATTTGAATGAAGTTTGCAAAGGTACTATGTATTTTAGATTAGCATGCATTAGGTTACTTTTTATCTTAGATAAGGAGAACAAACAATTTGTTCACGTGAGCGACGCGAGCGCTGATCGTTGCTGGCCTGATGAAAATTTCTGGTCGTATTTTGTTTCTTCATGGTCCTTTAATAAATAGGATTGGTGTTGATATGCTCTACGCAATGTATGAGAGATTCGTGTCATAATCTCTTGTACTACAGCCCCCCTAGACAAGTGGCATAACGCTTGACGAATAGAAATCGGATAGAATGATAAATGTATGGGGATGACATAATGTTTCGACTACGTTATCGATGACATAATTATGTCCAACCCATATATTTTTCATTCCATCAAGCGTTTTGCTACTTGTCTAAGGGGAGCTGGAACACTAGTATGTCTGTAACTTTTTAATTTGAGACCTCATAATTTTAAACGATGACTGTCATTGATGAACGCATGTCTTTCAGTTATTTTACATTATTGTTTATTTATTTGGAACTAATTAATGTGTTTTTTTTAATTACCTTTCTGAACTACTTAGCTTCCGCCACAAACTGTTCGCATCATAGAACCACTCGTTGCATTTACCTATAAAATGGTTTTAATTATCGGCGTCCGAAATGAAGTAAGATTGTAAGTCTTTTAATTACCATTGTTTTGCAAATGTCGCTAACGTTGATTGCTGATTAAATTATTTACCGCCATGTCTTGATTAGGTCTCGTATTTGTCACTTTGATTGATCAAGGATTTAAAAATAACTTTTCTACTGGTTACACTTACCGCTCTATAAACAATGGTTATTAATTAATTTACGAACCTATTTATTCCTGTGGACTTAATGACCAATTTTAAAATTCTAGATCGCCTTGTTATTCTTGTAGACACAGATGGTACTGCTGAGAATGAGTTCCAGGGTTCGATTTCCTTGCTATGCGATGATGATGGTACTGGTAGTTTTTGCAACTTACAATAGCCTCATTAATTAAATTCTCAACTCCTTTTTGCTATATTACACGTTTCCTGTTCACAAAATGTTTACTTATTTTTGCATATAAGCAGCAGCACAATTTTATTAATCCTAAAAAAGTTTCAGTATTCAAAATCCTTATAATAATATCTAGATACCAGCATCATGCATGAGTAATTATTAAGCTGCCTAACTGGGGTGGTCGGGCGCGCGGTGCGATGGAAACCGCGCTACCGCGGAGTGCGGGCGTCGTTGATGCGCCGAAAACCGCTCAAATGGTACCGTGAACCGCCACGGTCAACACGCCGGTACTCATCGCTTTGTAAACCGTTCAATCTGGTACACGAAGCCGGTTGAAAATGAATGAAAGAATGAGAAACCTGAAAACTCAGCTCTTGTAGAGCACATCTTGAAATGCCTAAGAAACCGGAACACTTGATAAGACCCATGAAAGGAGCCCCCAAGACAATCATAGAGATTGTTTTACGTATACAATTGTGCCATTAGGTGATAGGTAGTCAGACAATATTCGACATGGCCTGGTTAGCTGTTAGCTCCATATTTTAGCTGCATAGTTTGAACTTCTTAATGAAAAATTTATTTAAATGATTTTTAAATACATTTGCAAGGGACACATTTTGTTATATCGTTTCAAGGGAAAGTCTTGAAAAAATATCCATAAAAGGAGAAAAAGCTTTAATACTTTTATTGAAAACAAATGAAAAGCACAAGTTTGCACCCTGACTGTATTTACAAGAATAAACAAACTTTTTCAATTAGTTGTAGGTATCGCTAATTATTAATTTAAATTATCTTGTGCCTACCGATGAATAAAAACTTTTTGGATAGTTCCAGTTTCCTTATTCTAGTGCGTTTGAGGTATACAGATGGCGCCTCCAGTAGAAGTAAATCTTGGTCTCCGGTAACTTAATGAAAACAACAATTTAGAATAGTGGAAGTAATGATTTATATTTGTTTTGTCAGTTTCTATGTTTGGCTTAAACATGTTAATACTAATGTTAATACTAATCTGGTGGTTCATAAATAATATTGTAGGTGGCGCTGCATGCCACGTGTGTTGTGACAAGTTAAAATAAAACATTTTAACTCTACTAATATTACAATTGCTTGCTGCTTGCCGTGTGGTACTCGGCCTAGAATTGACCACCCGTGGATGTCGTAAGAGGTGACTAAGGGACAAATCCGGAAGATGGGGAGCAGCGTCTTCTGTAACTTGACCACCAATTCTGCGATACCCAAGGATTATGCCCCCCCACTCTTAAGGGGGAGGCCTTTGTTCAACAGTGGAGGTCTTCCGGCTGATGATGATGATGAATATTACAATAACCTTACACAAGCTTAGGTGTCAACTTAGCCGAGCCAATGCAGGAGATGAAAAAATACAACTAATCCTAGGCAGTGTAATGCCATACAGAACTCGTGGCTACGCTACGATCTACAATCCTTTTATAAACTTTGGTCATTATTTAAATGTGAAGGGTAATTTCCCATCTAAAGTTTCCTAAATAATAAAACGTCTACCAGTCATTTCAGGAGGACTATTCTCGTAATATAAATTATTATCGGACAGTGCAAAAGCGATATTAATAAATAGCTATAATAGATAGCTTTTGATATAAACCAACAATTTTTATAGTAACTATCGTCCTAAGTTAAGAGAACCTACTGGCTGATAATAATTAATTGTTTTCGATTGTTTAGAAGGGATAGTCCGAACGTCTTGTAAATCGTTTGAGGCCAGTTTAATTACTATTCAATTCTTAATAGGATTTCTGTTCAAGGTTTAGGAAATACAATCTGTTTGTAAATATTAAGATAAACAATTTGTAGTACTAGTACTAGTTTGTTTCGATACGGTGTTGTTCCATTGTTTTCGCCTTGTATAATTAATTTTATAACCATAACAGATATGGAACGTTCAATGAGAATCACGGTCTACACCATAAAATAGACGAATAACTATTTTATTACTGTCTTCTTCTTCGTATCGGCTTGAGCCAATAGCCACATGGAATAGGTCATGCCGTGGTGTAGAGATTAGTCAGACAACAAGGTTGGTAGCGAGGTTGACCGTCCAGGGTGCGCCGGAAGTACTTAAGTATCGTCACTCGTGGAGGCTCTCTATTTGCACCCCACTTGCACTTTATAACTTTGTTATATAAATAATAATAATAATATAATAATAGTAATATTTATTTATTTGACCAAATATATGTTACAGTGTAGAACATTTTGAATTAAAGTAGATCTTATAAATACAGAAGTTCCAATAATACTTAAGTTACACGTGTAAGACTTAACTAAAATAACATTTTTACACCTAAGTTGGTAGGTAATAGTATAATAAGGTTCATAATATTTTAATTGCTGCCAGCCTGAACTAGGGTTAACCTGTGTCTCAAATATACACACACTGACGTCTCTCCTATTGAGGGCTCTATATATTGGCAAATGTCCTGCTTTAAGAGCTCATAGTAGGGGCCCAATTCTTTTGGAAGATCTTAAAGAACGTTTTGAAAGAGGGTAGCGAGGCAGTGGGACATTTTGGGCTTTTAATTATGATAATTATTATAAAATACTTAAGTGCCCTACATCTGGGCAAAACCCTCCGTATATTAATACATCATCAGCCTGAAGACGTCCACTGTTGGACAAAGGCGTCCCCCTTTCAGAAGGGGGAGGGTTGCCATAATCCCCACTCTTGTCAAGCAGCTTGGGACTCGCAGTATTGGTGGTCAAGTAACATAAGACGCTGCTGCCCATCTTCTGGGTTTTCCCTTAGTCGCCTCTTACGACACCCACGGGAGGAGAGGGGGTGGTCAATTCTAGGCCGGATACCACACGTCACATTCTAAGCCGGATACCACACGGCACATATTTATTCATAAACTAACTAAACTCATTTTTGCTTGCATCACCAAGGCTATAAAACAAAAGAAGAACGATAATTTTGGATGACATACTAACCTGACTTTGGTACCTACATAGAATTTCTAATATATGGTATGTTATTAACAGCTTCAGTGGCGCAGTTGCTTTGTGTTTGACCTTATGTGCAAAGGATTTGGCTGGTAAAAAGTACTTAAGTATATAATAATTTAATTTATATATTATTATATACTTAAGTTAATTAGGCCGTTAATTTTACCCTTGTGTTGTGTTACGTATGGTTGATAAACAACCTGGTGTCAGAGTTTAAACCGCATGTAGGCCTCTGACATGACTTTATACACCGTTGAAAAATCTGTCATGTGTGCCGGTTTATTCACAATGTTTTCCTTCACCGTTTTTAGTAACTGATAACTAATTTATAATACGCACATGAATTCGAAAATACATTGGTGCGTGCCGAGTTTCGAACTTGCGACCTTTGACTTGGCAGTCTAACGGTCATACCACTCGGCTATTAGTTCAAAGTGCTAAAAGTTAATAAGAAAACTTTCTCTTTATTCTGATCATCGGAAACAAAAATTCATTATCTACACAATATCCATCTAAGCCAACAAATAAATGGAAGTAGTAGAGATAAAAATATCCCTCACAACGGCACTCTAATATCTCCACTAGTGTATAAAGTGCTTCAAGTGAATTAAATCAGGAAAACATAAATAAATGATAGAGATAACTAAGTTACTGGTTTTAAATCACATTATTCCCTACATCGCACTGAACTCAATTTGAAAGATTGGCCCGAGCACCGAAGTGCAATAGGGTGATGGTATAAAGGCGAGATTGCATACCTGTGCTACAACCTAGGGGTGGCACACTCAACGTATCGATACTTTACAACCTGTCATTATAATTTAATGACCGTATTTTTACGTAGACAACACTATCGTCTTGTTGTTTTGACTACCTTGCCAATCTTTTTTAAGTGGCGTGTCTACTGAAAGTCTGTACACATTTTTTCTTAGTTTTATTTTGTCGTCATGTTAGGGCCTACACAATTTAGTAACAATTATATAGCGTTACTAACGTTTATGTAAATCAACCACTCCTACATAGGGTGCAGAAAATAGATACATTTAAATTATTATTGTATAAAAATAATGCAATGTTTAAAATGCCATGCGTAAATATCAATTGACATTCAGCAGCACCTGTTGTAACTCTTGTACTATATAATTACAAACTTAATCGTTCCACATGTTATACTTTGAAAACATTATTTACAAACTATTCACTATATTTGCACAATGAATGACAAGCGGACAAGTTAAATTAGTACGGCTAAACAACGTTCGGATCAGAATCGGTTCGGAATCAATTTAGCGTGCCGTTTGCCCACTTATCGAGCATTGTTGGACTGAGATACTCGCTTTGTGACGTTTCCCATCCCTACAGGCGCCCAGCGGGGGGTGCTGGATGATTGATGGCTGGCCGGCTGCACACCGAGTTAGAGCGGGCGAGATATATCGGCGAGGCATCGGATCTCTCCCTCAGATGCACAGCGGGCTGGCCTCGTAATTGAATGGCAATTACCTGGGCTGTAAATATGACACAAGCGCGTAATTGTAGGAGTGGAACGAGTGAGGCCCGAGACCGCAGTGTGAATGCTGCCTTTGAGATGAAATATTGAAATCACGTGCGTATGTCTCCGTGTGCAGTTGACTACTGCACGTTTAATTGGAACATGACACGTTTAATTTAATTAACTTTTTGTTGGTTTAAACAGTAAAAAAATGCCTTTTACCGTGAAGGTTTGTACAAAAAAGTATCATGTTTAAACCTTTGTTCACGTAAACGTAGTTAGTTTCAAAACAGTTGATATGTTTGAGGATACTTGACTCCGGTTCACGGTCCGGGTCCCACTCAAAAAATGTTAATATATTATGACACTATATTTTATTCAACTAACAAGATCTTTTTTTTTAATTTTGGGCCTCTCTTTTTATACTATTCGTTATACCAAACTAGCGCACGTGAACGTAACCGAGTACATTTAGTATTGTTTCGGCAATGAGCGAGCCAATTATTTTGATCGCTAATTGCGGATACAACATTTATAATCTGTTCACTAATGAATAATTTGAAAATAATATCATAGTATAAAAAGTAGATATTCGAATTCAAAATAACTAATGAGCTTCATCCGGCATCTAATTAATCAGTAATTAATTTGCACATTTAATTAGTTGGGATAATTATTTAAATAATCTGTTAGCAAGCAGGTTTTACTCGAGCTGGCCAATGCCTATTTAAGCTTAAAGTGTGATTCTTATCTTTTAAATATTTTAAATCAACGTTTAAAGTTAGCTTTCAACCTAGATACTTATACAATATGTTGTTTTTGCCATTTATAGTAATTATTTTGTGTTTAAAACTTCTTCTTTAACCGACCCAAATATAGCTCCATATTATAATATAACGCTTTAAATTCAAATTGAAAGTGTCTTCATTATATATTATAGTACAACGACATATATGTATGTCAGGCAGTCAGCAGGTTGATAGCTGGCCTGACTACCGATAGTCCCATGATAGTTATTTACAATGTAACTAATGGTAAACGAGTACCTGCAAAAATAATTTCTGCATTTCTACATTCGTTAGGAATTCAAATTGGCACTCATACTTTTAAACCATGCATTTTAATTAGTTTATGACATGCTATGAATAGGCCCAGAAATGTATTTACCATTGTACGTAAATATTGTCAAACATAGTAAGAGGTAAAACTCGGTAAAAGCCCAGCTCACTCAAGTAGTCGTTGACCTCATTTCTAACATTGTAAATCATTGTCGATTGATCCTTATTACGTCATCATGCGCTGAGTAACTAAGCTGAATCAAAGCCGCAGGCAACTTGAAGTGAAAGGCTAAGCAATACATACCTAACTAATTAAATATAAATACTCGTTCTCAGCTGCAACTGCGAAAATATTCAAGGAATTACATTAACAACATACACGGAACAACTAATATTTATAGTCATTAAAATATGGAAAGTAACAGTATTTATTTTTAGCTGTTAATTAAATTTTTAATTTACATACAAATAGTGGGCACATGTCGGCGCAGCGAGGCAACTGTTACACCGTTGAGCCCCCGGGCACCCTCGCCACCTGTCCCACGCACTGGGGTGCTCACAGATATCTGCAGTGTGCACCTCGCCACACACTTCATACCAGCTAATTAACCACCCTACTTTGTATACTGTAATGCAATCATACGTACTAGCCACAGCGTAGATGCTTCATATTAATAGCTACGCTTAGTCTAAGTAACCTAGTTTGATCCATGTTCACACACAAAAATATTTCTAGAACATTGATTCAATTGAAATTCAATACAGCTAGCTAAGTCCAACGCGTGCCATACCTATATGACAAAACGCCAGGAGTCAGGTTTTAATTGGCGTGGTGTCGAGTTCAGAGCAGAGGACGGCAGGGGGAGACCCGCGGGGAGCGGGAGGATCGCCTCTCGCCCGACACTCAGTTTTTCTCTCACCCTCTATAAAGGCAACAGGTGGTTCGATGAACTGCCGAAATTTCCGAAACCGAGAATCTATTATGTCAAACCAGCCCGAGGAAATATGATGAAGTAACCGTCGATACTTTATCAGAATTATCACGTAATAGGTGTTAATCAGAGCCACTCCAATATCAATCGTTCATTAAACCGAGCCTCTGCACAATCGTTCATTTAGAACGTTCTCACGCCTCATTAAAGTCTTTTTCGTGATTCGGCGACCGCGTCTACCGTTTCCCGGAGCACAATGAGCGAGTGATTCGGCGGCGAATAACGAGGGCATTTTGTCGGCCGCCTCTCACGTCCGACGCCTTCCGACGCTCAATGAAAGTTTACCTGCAGCCGTAACGAGCGATTTGTCCCCTGGCCCCGGCCCCCGCGCCCCCGGGCCCAAATCAAAGCCCATTCACATCTGCATGCCGACACAATGCTGGCAATTAGGCCGCGCCAGGCCCTACAATCGAACGTAATGCGCTCTCGTTCGATGACGCCACGGAGCCTCGTCCTTGGTCTTCAAATCCCGAAATCACCTTTGTAACGTGTTGTTCTGGGAATTAGTAACAATTATACGACTTGCTGATAAGCGGCAGATCTTTTATCAGTTTTAAGAAATAATACATGGTCACTTGTTTCGTTATCTCTCCTGTACAAATAATGTTCTCCGGTTTCAAAATAATGGGTTACTTATACCTACTACTGCCTACCGTTTTTATGGAAACTTCTATATTACCATGTATAATATAATGAATACAAAGGTTATGAGTATTTAAATACTTACGTTGAAGCAATTAAGGTCACAAAGTATTGAAACACCGACAACAGATCATTAGCTCTTTTTAAAACTTTAGCCCCTCGTCTGTTCGGGCAAGGTGAGGGTCAACTGTTTTGTGCGCCCCGTCGACGCCTCTTTTGTGAAGGCAATTTGCCTGGCAGAGGTCAACTGCACACCGTAAATCTCCGCACCTGCCCAGACTTGCCAACTTTCTTCGATTTAAATTTAAGCTCCCCAATAAACTTGCAAGTCGTAACTGTTCATTTCTATACAGTTGTGATTACAAATAGTAGCTCGAATAGGTTAAAACACGTGTTTAGCAAATATGAACTACAATAGAAAGAAATGGTATAACTGAAGCGCGTGCTTCCAAGGAATTTGGCAGCCGTCCCACTTGGACGCAGATTTACGAAAACTACATTCCGGACTTTCCATGAATTCGTACAGGTTTGCCGTATAATGTAGGTTGTATTTCTATTCTTATCTCAATGAGTTAATATTTTTAGATTGTTTAAAAATATCCAGAGATCAATATGTAAAGAACAAACATGTATAAATCTACACTATTGTGTATTTTAAGGATTTTTCTAATAAAGGGATGCTTCTTATGCTTCGATAATTTTATTTAGCGACACAGAACACAAGAATAAGCATTGTAATTTACTGATATCCTTATCCATAAAAGTGCACATGTAGTAAAATTTCATTAAAATACGAAAGTGGACTAAAGTGGCATCACTAAAGCCGCGTCCGCGTCTCATTCTCGGTAGCTGGCAACCGTCTTTCTTCGACATTTAGTGCCCTCATAATGTATATTACAACTGCGGTGTGTCTTGCCTTGCTTTTATAACTAGCAATAATACGTCTAACTGTATTACGTTTAGCACGAATATGATATTTAAGCGAAGTATACGATGTTTAAGACTGTTGTTACGTTATAAGTACTGTGGTTAGGAAACGTGTGCTAATGCTTTTTGATTGTCATGGAGACTTTTTGTAGCAGACGTTTTTAACTTAGATTAGGAGGATTATACAGTATTTTGCTAATGTGTGAGTTTTAAGCTTCCCTTAGTCTGTACTCAATACCTATTAAAAGCTTTTGAAGTCGAAGAGGTACTGGCTAAAACGTTTAGTGCGTCCTCAAACGCTGTTTTGATAATAAACGCAAAGAAGACGAAGAAATAACTTTACATTGTTTGTATTTATGTAGAATCTTTTCATCACGTTATTTTGTAAGAGATGTGAGATCAGCCTGTTCAATGACATAAAAGTCCGTGTCAACACGCACATTTTATTTAAAGATTACAAACGGTGAAATCTGTTGGTTTATGTACGGGCACAAATCACATGTTGGTGTGTTTGTTGACAGCACTCGGTGTAGTGTCGGCACTCCACTCGAGAACAGTTTGTGTAACTGTTGCTTTGGCACCTGAACGTGCGTACGCGCACGCTACGACCAAATACTTACTGAATTCCAAACTTAAAATACGATAGTGTGTACTTAGCTGTAGAATTATTTAAATTAATTTGAATAAGTAATAGTCTAAGTTAATATTGCCACTTTAGGTATTTTTCCTTCATTTACGTATGTTTTCTTCGTGGTATGCGTGTCTATTTTATGATCAATCATAGAATCTTGTTAGGCTTACTACACAATTTAAATGAAAACTGCAAAATCGGAATTTAGCAAAACGGTATTACTCCCCAGCGTAAAAAAACCACATACAACCCAAGTACGTGATAACCACACGTGGTAGAGAACCTCTCAAGACACCCCGTGTAGCCTTATCCCGACAATGATCCAATAATTAACACTCGACAATCGCACAAATGTCGTGTGGGTGACGACTGCGGCACACGGGGGCTTGTGCCCGGGCCCGACGCGTCATTAAGGAGCATTCACGCCGTCCGACAATATTCTTCATTTGCGTACCGGCCGTCATTTGGCGTATTGTGACCGACGCGCAATGCCCGCCCTCCGCTGCAGCGGTGCAGTGTGCCACCGCCTTAATTGTACCCTTGTCTCGTTGTTACCCGTTTTAGAGAAGTGAATATGTTAAACTAATCTTGAAATAAGACGTCTGCATTTGCGTCCCTTGTTGTTGCTCACTACATTTTTATGACTTGTAGAGTCATAACCTAACATCACGACTTTATTCCCCGAAGGGGTTGGAGAAGGTGTATACACACCAATATTTTGCTATTTATAATATAGATTCCAATGTTATAAGGGGCGAGCTATTACCATCAACCGGGCACAAATCCAGACTCCTTGCTCCTACTGGGATTCACCTAATAGAAAAACTGAATAACACTTTGCCCGGCCTGAGAATCAAGCACAGGAGCTCATGCTTAACAGACGATTATTGCTACATTCTGTAGAATCCATCCATCTCTACAATCTCATAATAACATGCATTATAAAACATCCTTGGCTAATCACAAAAGTGCATTCAATACAGACTTTACCTTTCGGAGTACCATTCAAAAGCACTTACAGGATTGACGAGTATCACACATTATCGTGATTGGATGAGACGTCGCGGACCGCCGCAGACTGTGGGGGAAACTTAAATATATTAGAGTCTGCTTAATTATGGGGTGGTTTTCAAACCCACACATTATATTCTTGAACACTAGAAAGGTTTTTGTATAAAGACATTTATATTTGTTTTTCTGGATCGTCTTCTATTCGTTCCTATACCGCTCATACGATGGCAATGAAGATCTTAAATTAAACTATTTGATATCTAACCATGGATATCGTAAGAGACAAATAAAACCTGCATACTACTGTACCCTATTGTCACTGCCAGTTTAAGCCAAGTACCTAGAATCGACTTTGAAGCAGACGAGAGCGAAAGGTGAGGGTTGAATGGATCGAACCCCTATGTAATCCATTAGTTCTTCATTGCCATGATAAGTAGAACGAAGCTGGGATATTGTCCTGTTGCGGGCCAAAGACTTACAATAGTAAGATCAATCGTTTTGAAACAAAAAACGACGATACATATTACGCCTGTTTTCCCTGAACGGTTAACATAGGTGTACCTGCAGTACACCCACATTTCGCCATTAATAAGGGGCGAGCCTATTGCCATGAACCAGGCACAAATCCAGACTCGGTGCTGCTACTCAGAATTACCTAATGGAAAAACCTAATTACACTCTGCCCGACCCGGGATTTGAACATTTGAACCCAGGCCCTCATGCTGAGCAGTCGCATTTAGCAACCACTAGAGCAACGAAGGCTAATAATAATAAATAGCTTTCAGATTCAGGTCTAGATTTTTATCTAGGAATGCAGCACACATATTCAAAATGTAGTAGTCATAACAACTTTCACATTACATTTATATTATTAACAATAGGTATTGCTACAGCTATCGATATCCATTGCAAAGAGCCATTATAAATACCATTACAATATAATACTAGATGGCCACAAAATTATTAAACATATATTATAATATTACTATGCTCAATTAAATTAGTCAGAAATAATGGCCATTACATTAAATTCCCGTGGATTTAAGTGTTCTCACCTCTATTAATTAAGAAATATAATATTGGTAACACATTCACCTGTCCCATGGTGAAACAGAAACTAATAATGAGCTTTACTGCGAGGAGTTAAAGTTTAAATTATCTTGTCATCCGTATAGATTTAATGTAATAGAGCAACGAACAGGTTGTGTAACGGTGCATTTGTTTTCTTAATAAAAGCCTCGATATCTTTGAAGTGAGTCACCCATTACCACATTATATTCATCTAGACATAATGCCCATGATTAATCAGGCCCATTAACTTTAAACAAAGATTAATTTCAAAGCGGAGCAGTCTGGCAAGAGATTTCTTGTACCACGAAAACTAGGGACGTGTGGAAGCGTTTTATTTTTGTATGATAAGAAATATTTTATGTTTTTGACAAAATCGAGAGGAATATTGTGGTTGCCTATGCTACAAAGAAGATTGATTATAATGATCTTATCTGCTATTTAACTATATTTAAACAAATATACGTACGTGTGTAAGACCGGGGAAATATAAAATCGTTAGATGTCTCAACCGCACAATCTCTGTTCTTTTATGGTACTCTTGAAAACTTATTTAAAGCAACGCAAATCCCACCAGGTTCATAGTCAACCTAAATGAATAAAAAAGTTTAAGCTTTTTTTTCCGAGTACCAGATATATGGAGGTTTCATAATACTAGTGCGTGTACCCTGTTAAGCGCCCACCTGCGCCCGCGCATCAGTTGATCGATCGGGCTAAACCGAATTAGCCCGATAATGCTCCATCCGTAAAATGATTGAATTAACCAGAAATCGAGACCGACCTCTTTCTTGTAACCCGACGCGGAATGTGTAATGAGTTTCCTGTAGGGATAGCAGTCGTCTCTGACATGGTCGTCGTTTTCTTAATTATTGAGAAGAATAATGCTTTCTAGCTCGTCCTCAAACTAAGTTTTGTTGTTATTCAGAAAGTCTAATATGCAACTTCAGAAAAAAAACAAGAATATTGATAAGATTTTGATGTTTCCAGTAAAGAAAGAACTATTTACTAAATTATCCTGAACTAACATGAGATTCATTGACAGTCATTCTTTTGGAATAGCAGTGTAATAAATAATTCATACTTCTATTTAAATAAAAGTAGACTTACTGTGAATTCCATGTCACTTCATTTCACATTGTCTTTCCTTAAAAAAATATTTTAAGTCCAAAACCATTCCTAGAAACAAATAACACATGCAGAATCATTCCAAACACATCTGTCGGTCATACAAACGTATTCTGAAGAGCCTATCGATACTCGCATATATACTAGTTCATCGAAATAAGACTCAAATTACCATAATAATATTTTATTATGCCATTGTTAATTAAAATTGTATTACAAGAATCCAATAAAATGTTACCACATCCGACCATACCCTATATTTATTCTACGACCTCAGAGCTCCTAAACGACTTGAATGAAGGAGTCGCATCACCTATTTCCCGTGCCTTAGTTTCGCAGCCCGCCCGGCCCGTGGGAACATCAAATGAACTTAACGGATTGGGTTCAATAGTCAACGTCTAATCGACTTTAGTTGGCTTAATTGGTAAACTGATCGGTTGGACATTAGTGGACGAAATGGTTAAGAAAAAACTGTGAATTGTCCCACTACTAACAGGTTTGTTTCATAATAAATGATTTAATCAATAGCAATACTCCAATATTCGAGCATTCCTGTGGCCTGTAAGCGGTAAAGGGATTCGATTCGGTCGAATGATTAATATTCACGAAAATGCATAAACTGTCCTCGGCGTACCAAACGACAGGACAGACTCAATCTATAGCAAAGTTACCGAGTACAACCGTCACTCGTTTGTGAACATCTGACGACGTCAAATAACTCACTCAGACTTTATTTTACTTCTGTATGTAAATTCACCAATTAGCGGGTCTTACGTATCTCGGTACGTAATACTCATTATTTTAAGTTGGGACTTTTTCCTGCAAGCGTACCGCAGCCACGGCCGCTGTAATTAACCATGAACGGGACGGGTCCTTCAGCGTTTGCTTATTAACGTCTAATCTTTGTTGGCGCCCGTCGATCTTAATTAATTCAATTAAAGTATTAAGGAGTAGGTGAAGGTTGCGGTCCTCTCACTGAAATTTAAAAACTTTACGTCGCCGTCGTAACGACTCACCGAGTATAGAAGGGGGAGGCGAATTAATCAAATAATACCGCGGAGGTGCGGGGCCGGGCGCCTCCTGCCCCCCGCTCCGGCCCCTCGCGCGACCGCGTGGCTCAGTCGCGACCGAAACGCCACACGGGGAAGTGTCGTCGATCCCCACAAACATAACTACTTTTTTCGAAGTTCTCTGTACAGTTTTGTTTTAAAGTTTTACAAGGAAGTTTTTATGTGACCAGTCTTTTATCCTGTCGAACTTAAAGGTTAAGAGACTGCGCTCGACGGTGTAGTTTCTTGAGTTCGTACGTTTATTGTGTTTTTTTTTGTTATTGTTAAGTTTTTTGTTTGGTGCATCGTGCCGGTGCGGAGACCGGCGGGTCCCTTCGAGGCACCAAGCCTGGACGCGCGGTCTACAGACCCCAGAGGACAAAGCCTTTAGGTAACTATTGGGAAGAACTTAGGTGGTTGGCCTGTAACGATCGAACGTTCTAAGCGTCGAACTGCAATGCAGCATGTTTGTAAACAGACTGCATCAACTAATAAACTATGACACGTCGGACACATTATAACAATAGCTCAGCTGCTGGATGTAGAAACAACTTGTAGTGGTGGTGGGACAGTGCCGGCTGCACTCCGCGACGACTTGCTAACTTCAAACTAAGCTGCCACAGGCGGGCAGCGGCCACGTGCTATACCAACTGTCTAATTACTTTAAACTACAGTGATGTGCAATTATTTACATGATTCATAAACAATGTGTTACTTTTCAAAGTGAAAATCTTGAACCTTGATTTCATATTTAACGGAAATAATAAATGTACTAAGGTTCTTACTTAATCATTAACAACAAGCTTTTTATTTATGTATTTAATTTAATGGATCAGCGGTGCAATTAACTTCAAGGCGATTGCATTAGATAAAACGGATAATGAACTTTGAATAAGGATATGATTTAAAAAAGTAATTAATGTTTGCGAAACTAAAGAACGTGTCCGTATGAATAAATTAATTAAAAGTTATATATCCAAATAAGACATCATAATAGATTACCCCGTACAACAGTATCCCTAAAATCATTAATTAATAAGCATCTCGTGAGCACAACTCTAATTATTTTACCGTCAGGTGAAACTCAATTACTAAGAGATAATTAAACCATCAGGGATTTATTTACTTTGAACATCAATTTTCTTTAAAATAAACCTACTTTTAATTAAAGCTTTAACGAAAAACAAATAGAGAAGAGGAGAGGCGCACAACCCTTGCGTACGAGCGGCTCCGGCTCGTCACCGACTCCGCGGCCCGACATTGTTATTGAGGACTTAGGCCTATTCGGACGTGGGCACGAGGAGGCACCGTCCACCGCACATTGAGCTACGAAACCAAACACTCGACCCCTCGTGTGATAAAGATGTGAAGTTATTATACAAGGATTGTAACAACAATTTGCCACAAATTGTCCAATTAAAATGACGATTTAAGAAAATATAATTTTCTTAAACCATACAAATTATTTCATCAAATCATTCGTAATAAGACGGGTTAAAATTAATTTAAAACATGTCTAAGCAATATTATACGGACCACTTCATTTCATCGCCGGTTTAATTAAAAACGAGTGCCCGCTCCCCTCCCTCGTTTTCGGGTTGGAGTACCCCCTGCGCCCGCGTGGGCGTCTCGCTCCGCTTATATTTAGATAATTGTACAATCATCTAAATTAATGAGTCCTCTCGTCCGGCCCTGGCCTCTATTGTATTATGTTTGCGCTGGCCACAGAACGGATACACAGTGACAATTTTAATTTAAAAATTCTAATTAATCCATTATTCATTTCGTGCTTGACTCTCGAAATCCTAAATATTTTTTCGAGGATTTTAATTTTAAAGTTATAATAGATTAACTTTTAATTTGATTAGATTGGAATATTCTACTTAAAAGATGATATAACTCCAATATTGATTCAGGGCATGAATAATGTTATGTTTTAATTTAACATCCGATAATGCGTTTAATTGGTAATCTATCCGTCATAATTAAAATGTATTTGTTAGTAGCGCGGAGAGAATTGTACAATCTCTGTGGGTGTTCATAACTCGCAGTTGACGACAGTGATAGAGCTCAATGCAATTAAAAGTTTCACTACGTGCGTGGACGAGGCGCCGCGCGAATCTACCTTAATTTATGCTAGCGATAAGACCAAGTTATGAGAGCCAATTAATTACTTACTTATTTTAACTACGATTCTCATTTAGATATAATAGCAGATTGAGAAACTGATATCGCCTAATGACCCAAATTGGATTGTGTTTGCTATCAAAAGGGCAACATTCAGTTACACGAAATTGGAGTTTATAGAACAAAAGCAAAATATTTCGTGCATCGTTGATCCGTAAACGTAGAGCCATTATTGATGGACAAATGAAATTAGCGACGCATCCATCATCCAATGCCCTCGCTTAATTAAATGCATCAAGCAACAGAAGGACTGTAAAGTGCATGGAGTGGGCCGGACACCCCGGAAGGCCCCTGGCGATCAGCCTAATGAACCCACACCACCCCGCACCCTGATTTATTAACAAATTAAATGCATTCTGCACCCTCATACAAACAAAATGTACAATATAAAAAGATCATCCAAGAAACATGTTTTAGCTAAAATTCGATAATTTTATTGAAGTCTTATCCTAACTTTCCAGATGAGCGAAAATTGCTAACATTCTGATGTCGACCGCAATACTTAAATACACGCTGTATCACCAAATTGAAACTTTTGAAATGCTAAAACCTCCAGAAGAGATAATGATAATTTTACTGAGTAAAACATTACCGAGCAGAACATTACCAGTTCCGCTTGGCTAACTCTCTACCTACACATTAGTTCCTTACATTTAAAGAGCAACTAAACAACTCGCTTACTATGCAAATAAAGCTTGCATATTGCCAGACCTACGTAAATTTCCCAAGTTATATTTTCTTAAATAATAATGGGTTATTTCAAATGAGTCAACTATAAATAATATCATTTGTGCGAATTATTCTGGAACTGTTATTTCGTCGGTGATACATTTCGAATGAATACTAATATATTTAATACTAAAGCCAGACGCTATTCTCCAACGTGGGGTGCGACAGGTGTACGTTCCCATGTTTCTCTTATAAAAGCCTTTTATTTAGAAGAGGATATTCTAACGCCACAAATGAGAGTTGATTGTTGAACTAAGAGGATTACTAAGCATCACTGACGTCAATATTTAATTTAAGTTTTATTTCACTTTGAGCTCTAAATATTCAGAGTTTAAATACTTGTATTGGTCAAGTAATATGGAATTTTGTATTGAATAAATTGAGACAGCGTGTATTTAGAGTCATATTATTGTTACATCTATTATTCAGTGAACAAGCCGGTAAGGGACGGCGCGCCTTCAGACCTTAAATTATTAAACACGCGTTACAGACACGCCGCCCTTAACCCATCCCCAAATGTCTATAGCGTGTCTTGATGGTAGAATCATAGCCTACTCGACAACTTCATGGGTTTTGCAACTCTTTTTATCCACATCAAGCAGAGATCGAAATACATCAAAGACTGACTGTGTGTATGTGTGCGTGGCAACATTTATCTTAAGTTATAGATAGGCCGCGAAGTAAATCTCAGGCAAACTATTTAAGGCTTGAATTGGAATTCTCATTGAGGCAGTAGGCTCAGAGGAACACCTGCTATGATATCGCGCATGCCCTCTCCCCAGTCCGTAAGTCCACATTGACTAAACCGGTTTCGATTACAGGTTATAGCTACCTACTTATCCGTTTGGCGGAAACGAACCTCTCACGTAGGTTGTTGTGCATATTCTTAATACAATGTACAATTACATATTTTTTGTTTTTTCAAACAAGCTCCATGTTACTTGCAATTATTTTCCCGTACGACTACTTTATGAGTCTATAATTTTCTTTTACTATTTATTATTTATCACTATTTATTTCAAGTAAAGCGTTCACTGTCGTATGTATCAAAGTATGGACTACTTATGTCACTATTAGAGAAATTTCCAGTGATATTTACAGAGCGATTACCAATATTACCCACGTTCCGGGAAGAAGCAATTCAACTCCCATAGAAAAATAAACAAAGTCAACCAAAGTTTATTTGTTCTGTAGGTAAGAGGGTCTCGGCCATGAAATAATGATGTTTGAAGAATTTAGGAACAAGCGTTTAACCTCTATCATAATAACGAGACGCGCATTCTTTGAATTAAAGAATTTTAATATAGCTCAGACGATGGAGAAAGAAACAGGGCATATTAACTACACAAAGTACTTCAGATTGTCAAGCTAAAGATATTACAGACCATTTCTTATTTAATAAGAATTTTCAACTTATGGTTCTACACATTTGAAGAACTAAAAAGCTTTGGTACAAATTAAAACATTTTTGTCATATTGTTTATCCTTCAAGCTCTCTTAATCTATTTTAATCAAAATAAGTGCACTTCCCACTATAATAATGGTGGCTTTCGATGTCAATGATTGAAAGCTTAAAATTCAATTGTGAACGAAGGCAAGGGACAGTGTTATTGTGCCTTTAACGAAGAGAGACGGATGATCTCCTTAATTTCTCTCTGCGTGCGGCCACTCAACTTGTGCCAGTCATCCTATTTGATTGTTGAGGATATTTCGTGTTGTAATTGGTACTAATTATTGTTTTGAGGGCACTCTGTTATATGGACTGTTGTTAAATTCATGTGAGTTTTATCGCTGTAGATGATGATGTATTGATTGTAATGATATTAGAGTTTCTTCATGTTTATTGTGGATTTATTGATTTTTGAATCCGTTTGAGTTTAAAAACTTGTTTATTAGTAAACTGTGGAAAGGAAAAAAATCCCTAAAAAGGTATTGGTATACAAAATACTTTACGTCACGACTAATGGAACTCGGATTTTATCTAAATCAAATTTATTTATTGCTTACTAAAGTATTAAACAGTTACATGTTATGGCAACTTAAACAAATTAAAGTAATTGCACCAATTGCTGAACGGAACGAATGGTTTCCAGTAATGTAAGTGCATGTATACTAGAAGTAGAAATTAATAGCTATCCTTGGCTAATAATGGCGTAATAAAGACGGGCCCATATTTCACTAGTTGTCATGGAAACGGGCGCGCCAAACATGACCAAATACGAGATATAAAGGCAGTTACGTGTCGATATCTGGATAACATCTACATTCACCTTAATAATAAGAATATAATGAGTATGGATGAAGAGCTTTTTAATGGAAGCATCGATTAACTGCAGCAATATTTATAATGCAAACAATATCATTGGTATCTCAAAAGTTCTCCTCAAAATAATTGAACATCTTGATTATACAGTAATTATTATAGGTAGGTGGTACTGGTGTTAAACAAGGGTGTTCTATGAATAACTTCTATTCTTTGGTAGCCAACTGTTGAAAAAAACTTCATGAAGTCACAACACTAACTCTACAAGTTTTTGGAATCCATTGTTAAGTTTGGCAGTTATCCATCAATACGTTTAACGGTCGTCAGATTTCTTTGAACGGCAGTAGCTTGAATTGATTGACAGGTGAGATGGACGTTAGTGCAACTAGCCTCTGATTTATGTTCAACGTGTTTATCCGAAAACTTCTAAAAGTTATAGGTGCCCAAATTGCCAAAATCGTAGATGTTTTCGGGCTTGTTTTTTATAATATTTCCTTGATCAATTGAATTAAATATAATTAACAAAGATAGCAAGCAGGATATGCTCATCTCGTTTTTGTTAGCCTTGTCGATAATTACAACATATTAATTGTTATCAAAATCATAGGTTGACTTTAGAACAATTTGTTGCTTCATTATCGGGGCGTCCGGAGCGCTAACAGCAACTAAGTAGATAACAATCAGCTGAAGGCTTGTTCGAGACACGAAATTAATTAAAACAAGTTTGTTCGCGGATCCTATGCAGGGCGAACAAAGCCATGCTGAGTCACTAGGTAATTACACCACGGCAGACGCCAGCGAGGCGCCTCAAATCTAACATTATCTTGTGCCTCATTACCGAAAGCCTCTGATGATCCACCACAGAATGTTATCGGAACGACAAAATAATCTATTTAACAACGATCACTTTCGTAACGTCCCAATATAAGAGATAAATGAATTAGTCGCTCATTTGCAAGTCACGTCAAAATTTTAATTGAAAATTGAATCACTCGAAGACGACGGTCCCAAAGGGTTAAAAAATGTCCTTTCATTGGCTCTTTGAACGCACCAATATTCTTTCTGAGGCTTTTCCTCTCTGATGAATATTGTGGTGATCGCGCTTTGTCATCGAGAATTTTAATTATATTCAGTGATTAATTATGTGTAACGAGTAAAAGCGGGGTGTGGTTCGTGATAGCTGATTGATGAGGATCCAAGAAGTTTACAGTTTTGCGCGGAGCTCCTTCCCGCTGCATTGTCTCTTGTTTAATTGTTACTTTAAACGCTATATTTTGTTTCATTGTTCCTGGCATAGTAGGCGCTGTAATTTGATTTATTTGGTACACTGACTCATTGTTGTTATTAATTTTATAATGTTGAAGACAATGCTGGTATTTACGTAGAACCGCCGCGCGTACTACTGAATCATCATAAAATAATTTTATGTAATTTATATGACTACGAATTTAAAAGCCGCGTGAGGTAACAAAATAATCGTCAAGAAACATGAAATTTCCAATGAGTTTTGTTATCACATTTTAGGGCGGGAATGTCCCGTTGTTTCTACAATATCCTTCCTTATAACTGTCGAGTAACTGACGCAAGAAGCACGTTTACTTGAAGGCATGGCTTATCTCTACCTTTTAACACAATGCGCCATCTGTTACTGTGGCGACGACTGACGATATCCGCGACCTAATGACAGGAATACCTTAGCTTTTTACTAACAAAGCTGTTATTTATTATTCATTTACACTTTATTTTTATATCATGGGCACAGTCTATCTTTCTCGGAATCTTCGTTGAAAAAGAATGTCAAACATTTGTAAAAGTCGAAATTTGCTTTTTTATACTTAAATGAAATTATTCCGTGTGTTATCCGGCCTACATTGACCACCCCTTTCCTCCCGTGGGTGTCGTAAGAGGCGACTAAGAAAAAAACCAGAAGATGGGCAGCGTCTTCTGTAACTTGACCACCAACACTGCGATCCTCAAGCCGCTTGCCAAGCGTGGGGATTATGGCAACCCCCCCTTCTAAAAGGGGAAGGCTTTTGTTCAACAGTGGACGTCTTTAGGCTGATGATGATAATGATGACTTAAATGAAAATATACCTAAATCTATCTTACATGGGTAGTTTCCAAAAAAGGCAAATAATTAAGGAAACATTGTTTAACAGTAAAACGTAAATGAAGAGTTAAACCTGAAGTGGATTATAAAAGAGTAATTACTGATAAGGAACATGCTGAGTAAGACGAAAACCAAACTGACGTTGAACAAGCAAATTATAATGAGTGTTGACGGAGAGTTTCACGATAATAGTAAATACTCGTTTACGTAATATCGACTGAATAGATCAGTCCACTGCGAATGTAAATAGATTATACTGAGTGCTCCCAGCGGCATATATTATTAAACAAGCGATTACCCTCTAAATTTAGATCTGCATAGATACCGACCGATCCGGGAATCGCTAGTACGTGCGTCCTGCAAATCCGACAGTTTTGACAAATTATGCGCATTCATTTGCACTGCCATAAATTCCTACCAAATCGTCAACGTATACAACAATCCAAATACGTTTAACGAGGCATAAGAGTCACATTGGACGACCTCAGACGAAAAAGTAGCTATTTATGAAGAATTACAGACATTTTTCTTATGAGATTAATGGTTAGTGTGTAATATGCACACAAACGTTGGTAATTAAAACGCTGTTTACGTCATAATTCTCAGCTCGCTTCCCACGTCGCGCCGTTTTCTGTAGTTTATCTAATCTGCTCAGGGCGGGTTATTTGCACTCTGATAATACTGCGAATGGCCCTTAACGGATCGGTATTTTGCAACAGTGTTCCACTTTACAATAATTTCGAGCGAGACATGCTTTTTGCTTTAAAGTTTATCTGACAGCAATAAAATTAAACATATTGCTTTTTTGGATTATCTAAATCTAAATGCAATATAAACATTTTTGGCGGGAGGGGAGCCGCAGCTCTGGCTCCGGGGGGCGCCATCCAAATTGGCAACGGTTCACGAGGGTTCTTCCCATACGTTAAATACGCAATTTGGTGCTCTATACAATCAGTCAAATGAGCTCGTCGATGCAATCAATTACCTACGCATCTTTTTATTTGGGGTGGAAATCGACGGGTTCAGTAGGTCACCATTTACTACCGATATACTAACAATACTATTTCTATATCATAAACAGCATTCATACCTTTTTTGGTTGCAAGTGGATTAAAAATGAAACGTTATCCTAAACAAACAGTGACATGCATCTTTACGACGACATATACCCTAATTGTGAGGTTACTCAGCATATTTTTTTCATAACGGGATTGATTCCCTTCATTAACCGCAGTGAGACTTCTTCATGCAGGATATTTTTTCCTTTTTTTAAAACACAACATTATATTATATAAATGGCCTATTAATTAGAGGATATAGCAAAACAAAAAACAGTCCACTCTCTCGTAACATACTATTACCTCTGTGGACATATGTACATTTTATACTGCACATTACAAAACCGGGCGCAAAATTAGCATCGTTAAAGGCTTTCATGTTGCGTTCCACATTTTTCAAATCGTTCACTAACATTCATTATTTTGCTACTATTATGTTTAGCTTGTAATTTTGAATAGCATTACCTATTTATGTTAAAACCGATGTATTTACGAGTACAATTACCCGCGACTCTTCGCGCCGTGAAATGCGTTTCCGTGCGAGCCTTATCAGCAGCAATCTTCCGTTGACTCTCTACTATTGTATGCGAAACAACTTCCAGTGTATCGCGGTGATATCGTTAAACCTAAACAATGTTAACGATACAGATCTTTAAGTAATTATCATGGTGCTTTGATTAAAAGAGAGGTGCAAGACATTCGACGAAGCGAAACGGACATCTTGAACGACTGACTGCCAAGCTAGCAACGAAGTGTTTGAGGTTACTTAAAAAGCCATTTGAGTAAGGTTCGTTGATCTGGGAAATTAAGCCTTAATTATGGACCGGTAAAAATTGTTTTCGGATGAGAATAAGACGTTTTTAAAGTGGGTGCTCTTCGCTCGGTTCTTCAATGGATGACCGTTCTTAAGATATCATAACCCCTTCGTGTTCTGAGTTCTTATTATCATTAAATTGCCGTCGGTTCCGGTTTTTATACTTATACATACGACGCAATGACACCAAAATACTAATATTATTAATGTGAAAGTAACTCTGTCTGTATGTCTTTTACCTCTTTACGACTAAACCGCTGGACAGATTATGATGAAATTTGGCATGTAGAACGTTTAAGACTCAAGAAAGGACATAGGCTTAGGACTTTTGGTTTAAATTCAACCCTCTAAGGGGTTTAAGTTGAGTCTTGAAGCAAGAGCTATATATATACCTATATATAAAAATATTTTTAAGCCATTATTCGAATTTGACTCTGAAGGAAAGCTCTCCAATAATACATATCGAGTTCTCTCTTTTTAAACTTTTTCAATAGTTAAAATAGTTTCTCATGCTTTTTTTGTAAGTTCTATTTTCCTTCATATTATAACTACTTAAAATGCATTTAAACATCTGTAGTTCTTTTTATTTCGCAACTTAAGTACTGGTTAGGATCGGAATATTTATCAACTTTGTAATGCGTATGTTCAGAAGTAGACTAAGATAAGCTAAAAATGATGATGATGAATGCATATCAATGTTTTTTTTATTTGTAACCCGTCTAGGAAAAAATGCTATAGAAATTTGTTTTTAATATTTCATAGATACGAGTACCTAAGGTTATTTTTAACGATATTAATGTGAGCCGTCTAAAATCATAAAGCAACTTGAACTTTTTAAAGTATTGCGAGACGTGTGAAGTTATAACGAGGTTGATCCAAAAACCTTGCGATACTTAATAGTTTACTTATTATAGCCTCCATACATGCTACAGTAGATTATAAGCATAATTACATACTTCTTATAAGGATAAACATTAAAACAAGGTAATCGTGATTCATGGTATAAAATTCTGCTTCAAACAAAGAGTTAAAGGGTAGGTAGGTATGCTCAACTTCTTCCTTTGTTAGGTAAAATTAAACTTTTTAATTTATTCAAATGAACCTTTTTTATTGTTTGATGCAAATGGCTTTATTATGCATGTATAGTGAGATACGCAATGGATACTTAATTGGGGGGAACGCGTTTCTTGAACTTGAGATTAATAAGTTTTACTTTCATGTTCATTTTAAAACATAAAACAATTAAATAAATAAAAAACAAATTACTGGACCAGTTGCCAAAATTTTTTCAGATAAGAAATATTTGAAAATGGAAAGGAAAATACAGTTTTTGAAAATCAACGTTATTTAGGTGCCCTAGTCAGCATTGTTCCATGGCTCATGACCTCTTTGTCACTCTGACACCGCTCATCAGCCCGAACAATGGCGACCTGCGCACGCGCACTTGAACGCTTCGCTACCTGTTTATGAATTATTTAAACGCTTTACCACCTCCTCTTGCACTCCGTTGACCCTAAGTTTTCTAAATTATATTTATTTATAAATTTATTAAAATTACTTTTATTTCCATGTTACGGGTGCCTACTAATAAAACTTGCCTCAGTATCATGTGCACAGAAGACAATCTGTACACCTTCAGAAACGAGTAACATAACAAGCGGGTTTTCAAAGAAAATATCAATATCGTATAGTAAATTTATTGATAAAAATCTGTAATTGCAATCTTATAATTAAATTATCATCAAAAATTTGATAATATTCTCACAACCAATTTTATAATTGTATCGTTTGTAGTTGAGCGTCATAATTAAGCTTGGAAATTGAATATTTTCAAAGTCGAGCCAACCTGAAGAATCATACGAAACTGATTGATTCTCTACACGTGATTCTCCTCATCATCATCAGCCAAAAGACGTCCACTATTGAACTTAGGCCTCCCCGTTTAGGCGCGGGGGGGGGGGGGTGCCATAATCCCCACGCTTGGCAAGCGGCTTGGGGATCGCAGTGTTGGTGGTGAAGTTACAGAAGACGCTGCTGCCCATCTTCTGGATTTTCCCTTAGTCGCCTTTTACGACACCCGCGGGAAGAAAGGGGGTGGTCAATTCTCGGCCGGATACCACACGGCACGGTGATTCTTCTACCAGAACATAATTATAGTACCTATTTAGTCATTGCCAGTCCCTTAAAACTTATGTAAGAACAAATATTGTACTATCATAAATTCAATACGAAACACGTCAAAATAATATCCCGCTTACAAACAAAAATCCTGAATATAAAGCTCCCCTAGCTCCCATACTTAACAATAGAATTACAATTTGCATTCTTTTAATACACTGTAGGTAGGTAACAATGTCATACATCTACTCAGACTGCTGACATGCCATTTATTTATTGATGACAGCCAAAACATTACATAGTTAATGGACCTGATTTCGAAACATCGGAAACACGCAAAGTGCATCAAATTAAATTATTCTGCTCCATGAAATGCCAATACTCATAATGTAACGTGAAACATTGTACTTTTATATACCTTCAAAAAGATAATATCACCTTTAAAAGAAAAACCTAGTTTCTTAAAGGTTACATACATACATTATTTGATAAATAAAGTCTCTTAACGTCTATACGAAAGCGTCATGCATTAAGGCGTTGTCATACTTCTTCATTATGGCTTGTACCGTTACATTATTTTATGTCGAAATAAAAAATAACACGTGGATGCCACTTTGACACCGTTTCAATTTTTCAAGCGGAAAAGATATTTATGTTTCTATTTAAGCGGCAATTTATAGCGGCCGTACGTAAATACACACTTGTATTTAAATAAACAAATTCTATGAATTATCATTGTAACAATAATAATAGTTATCGGCGTCGCAGTGTCTACAGGGGAACAGATGGGGCCGGGGACCCCTGGCGGGTCTCGTTAACTGCACATACACAGATAAATTTATTTTTATCTGCCAATTTACCCCAATCTCCTCTATTGTAGATACGCGATGACAGTTATCGCTTAGTGACAAAACGTTAATTCACTGCCAATGAGAAACTAAAGATTTTATCTGCATTATGTTAAACAATAAAATTTTACGTTTATGTTTTTTTACTTAATATTTTGCATAAATTGCATTGCACATGTTAGTTATGTTTAACTAGTAGTATGCCGCGACTTTACTCGTGTGCACAAATGTTTTGTTTTACGGGTTAGTACCTGAGAGGCAGGTAAGAATCCGAGGTCTCTAGGTGGTGCGTGATCTAAGCGTCAACAGCGGCCATAGACCACCACTGAGTTAGTTCATCCCAGCTTTGTATTTGTAGGTTATCTGCCACTGCCGTGCCTGTCGGTTCTCATCTCACAGTATCCAAAAAAAATGTATTTTTATCTATTGATGTACCTATTCACTAAAAGCGTGGTATTTTCTTATGGTGTACAGCCCTATGTCTACGAACTGTGGTGTTGCAAGTTGACTTAATTAATAACAAAATGTACCCGTTACCTTTTTCCCCACTACAAGTCAAACGTTTCTTGTCCTACTTTACATTTGTTCTGCACTCAATAAAACTAATATGCACTGTTTAGCCACTAATCTAGAGCAAAATTTTCCTTGTATCATTAAATCCACACAACAGCTAGCCGGATGGACTAACAAACATCCCAATCTCATCGTAAGAAGTGAGATTAATGACGCGATACCGCTTATAAATAACATATTTAGCGTCTATTTGAATTAAAGAATCTAAAAGAGTTCGTTGATGTGAATTCTTTAGACTGTACTTTAGCATTCAGTAAAAGCTTTCACGTTAAAAATTATCCTCGACCATTCACCTCAGTGGTCCAGTGGATTCCTGCGTCGTCCAATAAAATGCTTTAAGTGTGAAATCTTGTTTTTGTTTTGTAATTTTTCACGATAAAAAGCCGGTCAAGTGTGAGTCCGACGCGCGTGATAAATGTTCCGACACATTCTAGGCGCACTATTTACCAGTTTAACAAATTGTTTTAATGCGTATTTTTATGTGTGTTTAAAGAATTCATGTTGTGTAATTCGCAGCTGACAATTTTCTTCAAGGTAGACGTCGTTACTTATTTTTATTACTTGAATTATAGCTGCTTTACGTAAAGGCTTTAAGATTTGATTTAGCACATAATATTTTAATTGCTTTTTTATAAGGTAGCGAATAAGGACTACTAGCATAACGCAACGAATTCCAATCCAAATGTATGGTAAGACACAACTAATTCATTAGCTGCAAAACAAGTTATCACCGAGACAACTTTGAGAAAGGGGCCATGCGTCCGTGACTCCGAAACACAGACGACGAGACAATTCCATAAGCGTTCCGTTTTCCCAATTTCATTAGGGAACACTAAAAATAATTCGGTGTCGTCGGCGGTGCGTCGCCCGTCCATGGGCCGTATCTCCGGGCCGCGCGGCAACAAAAGCGTTATCTTATCATTACCACCCCATCCCCGCCGATAAATTACCATAACTCTCATTTACATGCACCTACGTACCGACGAGCATTGTTTACGGCCCAGAGATGACGGATTTTCTTCCGCTCTCGCCCTGCCTAAAACTCGGATTCGGAAATTTCGTGTTATTGTGTTTGTACGTTATATACGTATCTACGTGTATTTTTATACGGTATTACGAATGTTACTCGTAATATAAGAGCGTGCATAACGAGACTATAAAAATATAGGATACGTCCAATCGAATTCCATTTTCACTTCTTTGGTATACCAAATATTTTCAGAGCATCTGACAAAATAATGTATCTGGCTGTTCTATTTAAGTAAATACATTATAAGGCGAAGACAGTAACTAACAGACGAGATTTTCAGCTATGCCAAACATTCTTCGTTATGCTAAAAGCTATTTTATTGTCTCTAATCAATTATTTCTTTATATCTCGCCAAGAATTCCTGGTCCATTAATTTGTTGTGCTGAACGAGTTACATTCTTGTACAGCTGTTTCCAGGCTGTAATAATGCCTGTAATACAGCTTAATGTTTTAATGTGCACTCAAATTTGGGGAGCACTGATAAAATAGGCAGCAAGTCTTATATTACTCACTTACAGAGTAGTTATCCGAAAGAGCTTTTAAATCATTCACAAAACACTAATGGACGTGGGGAAGGGGCGCGGGGTGCGAGTGCGAGCGAGGGAAGCCCGAGCAGATGTAGTCCCTGGCGAGCAATGAAATGGAGATATAACAATATAAAGGTGTGCGTTTGAATTGCCGTGAATTGCAATTCGACAGAGTAGCAGACAATGTAGACACGACACGAACACGCGGATCTCAAGACGACGGCAACGTTAGGATAGCAGTGTCCTAATTCACAAAACTTTACATGTATGTCAATTTTTTTTACTATAAAAATATTTAATTAACAAAATATTTACGCTGATAATTTCCTTGACACTTTTTCTAAACAAAATCCAGAGCCCTTTAATTACGTTACTTCAGTCTGCCCTTGTTCCACTTATAAATTTTCCAGCTATTTACATTTAAAGAAACCTCGCTAATAATAATAGAATTGTTACCACATACACCTCATAGAGATTATAAAGTAGATTATTCCCATAATGTTCCATGAATATTGGTTGAAAAATAATACTCGCTGTTTCTGTGTAGTACACAGTACAGGTACTGTTGGAATAATAAATGTCGAGGGGTCTGCAAGGGGAGACTGAGTGCCATTATTATCGGCGGCAATTTAATTAGATCCCCTGCGTTATTACCACTGATTCGTTTTATAATGCCTGTCTAATATCCATCCAGAGGCCGACACTGCACCCAACTTGTTTGTTGTACAAAATTAAATTTGATATTCCGGATTAACTTCATTGTTGACAAATTATATACGTGTTCAACTAGAAACACTTCAGCTGCCTGATTAGGTTCTTGCTATTCTGGACTAATATCTCTTTGGATCTGGATTTTTCTTTTTACTCAAACTCCATCTTGTAATTTACATGGGTCGCAACATCTCCAACAATATATCTTAGATTAAACTAAAATTTCGTTTAAAAACCATAAAATTACTTTTCGAGCGACGGAATTTTATCACCCGATGCAATCACCCGCGCCGATAGGCTTCCGGCTCATCGATATTCGTAACGAATCGTCGAAATTCAATAATTATCCCGAACACGACTTCATTCACCAAAAAACATCATAAAAAGGTGTGAATGAAAAGAGGAAGGCAGCGGTTGGTTTTTTGGGGCGAGCGGCCAGCCGGCCAATCGCTGTCGCTGGTCGGCGGTTTCAGTTCACGTTGTGGTTCCAAGTCGTGTAGTAGATAAGATTAAAAGTGGGTAAGCGGTAATCAGTGCGCGACCAAACTGGTTGAATGGAGTCCGAACGCCGTTCATTCATGAAGCTGGGATGCCATCACGCGAGGGACACCGTCGCCGCGCCGCCGCGCCCGCCGCATCGGTCAACCTCGCATACTATCACTTTACTCGAAATCTTTGCGATCATGCATTCAAACATGCTTCAGTAATTAACAGCCACCTATAAATTATACCGCTAACCGAGTCGCATTACCTTGTCTTAACAATCGATTTCACTCAAAGGGAATTAAGAGCACGGCTTAAATGGAATAATCCCAATTAACAGTGTCATCGCGCGCCCCGATATGTCAGCTGCTCGCGTCGACTTCCTCATTACACTCACATTGTGTACCTTACAGGTGGTAATAATTACCTTAATCTTACCATTTAATTGGACACATGGTGTCTGCGAGTGACGATAAACAGGAGACTGGAACTGGGTCATATATCCTCAGAATTTACAAAGTTATGATGTGAGATTATAAACTTTATTTCATTCGGCTTTGATCTATATAAACAGGTCGAATCAAAGTGTAGGAAATGTGTTAGTAGTATTTTTATTAGCGGTCTTAAATTTATAGTTTGTTGTAGATGCGCCCACGCGTCCGCTCTCTCAATAAAATGGTCACTGGTGCGCCGGACCACAGTGAAACAAATATAAAGACGTTTATTCAAGGATCAGTTAACGTAACTTGTGTTCCAATCTCGTTTGTTTGTTTAAATGAAATATTGATCATTTGAAATGATCTAATAGGTTATATTTTATGCACAGATAGTTTAACATTTAGAATAGATAATGACAAAGAATGTTTACTTGATTTAATAATTTCAAGGGCTTAAACTTTTACGAATACTTACTTATAAACAAAATATCTAAATTTTACTTTAATACAATTAAGATGTTTGGCGTATAAGATCAAATCTTAGCTACTTAAGGTTTCTCCGAAAAGCTACGTGAACAAAAATAGGTACTGAGAATCATATTTATTCTGCGCAAATATTAAAATTTAATGGGAAATAATAAATGTACTCAAACATCGTTAAATTGGTTACCAGTGTTTGTTTAAATGAAAAATATATAAAATACACCACGTGCACGTGCGTTAGCCTTTAATTGCAACCTCGGTCTGCAGTTAATTTAACGCTCATTTCCACTTCGTCCTCAGCGATGAGTCATGCTCTTGCGCAGATAGTTTTTGATTCACTCTAAAGTGTAGCAAGTTCTGCAGCTTACCTGCGCTTTAATTAAATTGTCCCATTTACACAAACTAACGATTGTATCTTTTTTGTTTCAGGTAATACAAGTTCTGGTATTGTTTGATATAAGCAATATCAAAAGATAAGATTGAGTACCTAAAAGTTCATTGACGGTATGAGCTAACTTTATTCTGAAATTATATGTTAAGATATTCCAAAATAATCTTGTAGATTTCGTAGTTTCCTATTGTTTAGTGAGCTGTAATTGTTACTACGCAATGTCTTAACGTGAGTTTAATGTTATGACAAACATTCCCGTGTCCCGGTCCCGTGGCGGGCGGAGATCGCGACGGGAGGCGCGGGCTGCGGGGTGCGGCCGTGGCGCAGGGGGGGAGCGGCCGGAATGCGGTCTACCTGCGCGGGACCACCGCTAATCAATTTAGCTTTTATTATCGTACCAATAACGCTTCATTACAACTTCTAGATTTATGTTCACGTTGTTTGCTTTGCTCTCCAACGTTCTTGTGACCGGAACATGTATTGGCTGTGGCACGCTTACAGAAGATACTTTGGAAACTTGCCTAGGATTTTTTATGAGCGACTTACGTTGGTAATGTTCTGTCGCGCTCGTTAAAGCGACAAGTAAAAGAGAAAATCATACGCATGGGAACGGCCCGGTCTGGTACTGACACGAGAGCTTTTATTCTAATGCCAATGACACACGCGACAAATAAAACCTACCATTTAGTGACTTGTCTGTGACAGTCATACGAAAATTTAAATGTAACGTTGGGTATAAAAGTATGACAATAGTAACGTTGGGGCAGACCGGGACCACCTGGCAACCGTCTGTCAAACGTCCGTCAGTGAGCTCTGTAGCTGCCGCTTATTATCCCGTCTTGCCATATAATAAAACTTTTAATGCGCTCGTCAAAAGCGGCGTTGAAGCGTATTACACGTACAGGGGAATGTGTTACTTGCAACGTTGACGTTCACGATCCAGTTTTTACAATTACAACTTTTACTTGGTGGTTGGTTAGATATATTTTTGACGTTTTTGATTGACAATAAAACGAAAGATACCATCATCTTCATTCTTGATACTTAAAGTCTACGAAAAGTATTTTCTGAATAGTTCAAAATTCGTAACATAATCCGAAGACTTTAGCGTAAAACATAATCCGAAGTCCTTATTTTCAAATCTCTGGTAACGTATCCTTTTTTCATCTACACAAAACCTACAACAATATTTACGTACCTGCCCAGTTCAAATGATTTTTTGACTAATCTTACATTTCCAATTATAGTATCGACCATAACGCGCAGAACCATTTAACCATAAGGGCGTGCTCTTTACTCCAAACCAAAAACTTACAAACCAGTTGTAGAAGTCATGACGCATCGATTAATAAAAAAAATAGATACGTCAGATTACCCAACGCTAACGTCAGTATTGCCTTAGCAAACAGTGTTGTTTGTTCACCACCTATACAGAGCTTCGCGTTATGCTGAAGTTTACAGTCGCCCACGCACGCGTGCATTAGCCATATAAGAATGTACGTCGTATTTACATAAGCATTTGTAGTATCAAACAGTAGACTTCTTTGAGTTTTGGTTGTCGATTAATTTGTTCTCTATGATTTGGCTTCTACAAGGGTTCCCTTTATATAAAGAATATTTCCTTCTGAATTTCGGACACGGGGGCTAATCTCAACTAGCGCCGATTTTTTTTTTTATAAAAAACGTCGCCCCGCACTAGGAATTTCTCCTGTATCGTGGGTGCGTTTCACAAAAATGCAATATCACATACACAAACACCCAGACTCGGGACAAACATCTGAGGATCGCACAAATTATTGTCCTGTGCGGGAATCGAACCCGCAACCCTAAGCGCAGCAGTCCAATTGCTTAGCCACTGCGCCAATCGGGTCGTCGTAATACTTAAGGGGTCTATTTTATTCATGCCAAAATCTGGATCTTCAGTTCTGCATGAGGATAAAATCTTTCATGGCAGTGCACCGTTATTTTTATTAGGTAAAGGATCGATTGGAACTCAATCTGTACTCGTACCAGTCTCTGCCTTTAGAACTAAACCGTTTAAGTTCATTTGATTATTGTTATAAAATTTACGTTAGTTTCTCGGCGACCGCGTGCAGTTGCAGACCGCCCGTCGCTTTCAAACCACTATCCAAGATACATGTCTGTCAATGTCACTCGTCATCTGTTCATAGATAACAAGAAATCATTGGAGCGTTGGCTTAAAAACTGGGTTTTTTTACAAATAAAAATAGTAACACAACCTTCAACAAAAGAAACTTTTTTAATTGAACCTTTTTTACTAACATTCTTATTTTGGAATATGCTACAGATTGAGCTTTAGAATGTTAACTATTCGATTTTCAAAACCAGTTCAACAGTTTTATAATTACAATTTCTTTGGAGTTAATAAAATATTGTTTACCTAAATGTCTCTTTCAATATCTTATTCATATTTATATTATTCATAAATACACGTGTAGCAATTACTGTGGAAACGAGCGCTGTAGCCGAACTAAGCAAAACACCGTCTAATTTTAATTAGTTGGTAAACAAAAATACTTGGTAGACAGACGGCATGGTTCGCCTCGGGCTAACGATAATTAACCAGTAATGAACGAAGATCCCGATTAACAACGTTTTTGACCGTTTGTTATGTGTTTTCAGAAAATACGGTAATTTCTCAAAATCCGAGTCATTAAATTAATATCAAAGGCCGCTTGTAATGATGATGATGTTTTACAAAAGATTTGAGCAATATTTTTGTATACAAATTGTTGGGTGATAACTCAAGGCAAGATGTGTAACTTAAAGCTTGTACCTAACTCGGTTTGGCAGATAATCGTAACCGCAAGAAAGTAGGTAGACCCGAGCCTTTTCTGCTTGTACGTACTGGCCTAATTAACACCTCTTAAAACCAGTTGTTTTTAACCCAAAAACCTAATTTTAACTGAACCTTATCACTCTACCCAATTTTGGTCCATAATAAGATTACACTTTGCCGTCGTGCTATCGATTACTATAACTATATAACTTAGTCTGTTAAATCTTTGTCAGAATATATAACGTGTGTGTACATTGCACAATGGTCAATGTGGATAGGCAAAAACACTTATCTGACAGCGTCAAAAATGTACTGTGGCCTGTCTGCGAAGACGTGTAACGTCAAGTCTTCCACACTTCTTTTAACAGACGATGTCAATCAAGGAGTGGACTGGTGGTCCAAATACACAGACGTATTGAGTTGACGTTTGAATTTGACGCTGCCGGATAAGGTCCAGCTTCAGTGATCTATACGAAACTATTAAGCTTACTAGCCTTTCTATAACTACGTTTTCTTTGGGAGTTTTACTGGTTTTACCTAATGACAGAGAGTCCGTGGTTTAGCAATGCACGTTTATTCTCTGTATAAAAATAACAATGGGGTTTATACTTTTGTTTATGATTTAAAAATAGGTTACCTAACGTAATTTTTTTCATCGGAGTATAGATTTACCTCTCTTCTCGATTGCCATACTTCGGTTCTGTGTGTGCTTACACAATTTTTATTGAGCACTATTAATATCAGAATACTAGTAATCATTCATATGGTGATTTCTATTACTCTGGGTTTGATGTCGTGACTTCGAACCCCGAATGACTCGGTTATAATGAGGCCGCAAAGGCCCGACTATTAACAACATCAATTGAGTCATTTGTTAAGCGGGCCCCACAAAGAAGGCTCGATGTCAGCTAATTAGTGGTATTATTTGATTGAAATTAGCTACATTTATTATAATTGAACCTTTTATAATCCCATCCATAGCTCCGAGCTACGATTGATCAAAGAGTATAATTAATCGTCGTATTTTAATAAACAACAAATAACATTGGCCGTGAGGCTTCCGCCAAGAAATAAGGCCTTCTTAACCAACTTTTATATCGTACTCATGGAGTACTTTAGGTACCTTCATCCTTGCTGGAATAAAAGTATTATGTATGCTATACTCTTAGGTACCACTTGTCCTGTTTTTCTGTGCTCCAATGCAATGGTGACTTAATTAAGGATTAGAGCCGAGGTTTATTTAAACAAAAGTTCTCGATTTGATCTTTCAATCGATGAACCGATGATGCAATTTACTCTGCAAATAAAAACATTCACCATCCACTATTCATTTTACTGACTATAATCAAGACCATTCAATGAAGGAGGTTTACACCCAGCAGGGGGTATACAGGTTGATGTGAACACGTCCGGCTGAGTAAAAAGTAAATCAGAATAAACACAATCCTGTTATAGAATTAAATGTTGCGGTTGACAACGCATGCGCGGCCTAACGGTAGGCCATCATTTAACCGCTCAACTTAACAGTTATGGCGTAAAAAGTATGCAGACACAAAATGCTATAGTGGCCCACCTGTTAATAATGTTTGCTTCAACTGCCGGTTTTTAACGGACTGCGAAATTGGAGGCTAAAAAAGCAAGAGATAAGCCTAATTGCTATTGATTGTTTGTGAATAAAGAAGATAGCCGTATCGCTTTCGCCTGGTAGTGCAGGATAATTAGATCTATAAAACTGCAACATTACTGACGTATAACTATAGCTTTATCATTTATTACCGACTTTCTTGACCTAGATAAAATTATTCAGACATTTCCCCGATAAATGCGATGTTGTTCGTGTAAAGAAATCGTACAGATGACCGTGACAAAGTGTGATTAGACACTAACTCATTATCACGATGTTTTCTTTTCGGGGACAACCTCGAGCTGGAGACATTTGGTTTAGGTATCTGCTCCTAATGGTAAATATTATATCGAAAACAAAAAATTTCAAAATTGGTCCACAATTGACGGAAAAATCGTTGAACATACATAAAAAGAATTAAAAAAACATACATACAGACGAACATAGAACCTCCTTTTTTGAAATCGGTTAAAAATATACTCTGTGTTTAAATTCTAAAGTAGGTAAAAAAAACACTAACCAAAAAGAAATTTTCTTACTGACATTAGGTATGGAATGAACCAAGGAGGTTATTTCAAAATTGAAACTTTTCTACAAAAAGTCTGGTATACGTCTGATAAACGGTACCACCCTGCTAACTGGTACTGTCTCACTTAAAACTTGCAATAAATTACAACATAAATAGTTTAAACATAACTCAATTAGTTGCATGGTTTACGAACACCATCAATCCGATTCCTTGCTCTCTCCTCTACCTCTACCATGAACAGATAATTTTGCAGCTGTCTGCCCGCACATCAATTCTCTTCTAGTCAACAAGTAAATAAATCAATAATACGTCAAGATTTTTTAGAAAAGGAAATTCAATGAAATGTATCTGATAGAAAGTAACTAGTTTACGCTTGTGTGAGGTAAAAGCGATAAATTAACATGGAATCGTAGTTATCTCGCTCGGTGCGCCTGCGCTGCATCGAGCTGCGCCGAAGCATGTTCGATACGTGATGAGCTATAAAACGGTGTGAAAGTGACCGAATAACGACATTATCCATCCGGTGTAAGATAGAATAATAAAATTATACGTGAATCTAACTTATTTGTGACTGTCTAGCAATGGTCCCGCGTTTTGAATGCATTTGGTTAGGTTCAAGTTATTTTGCTTTCCTTTTTAGTTGTGTATCGGTTTATCACATTCCTGCTATATAGTGCGACCGTGAAATCTTCATTCTAGGATCGACAGAATGTTAAAGGTTTTTTTGTTTTTAAATTCTTTATCCGTAGTTTAAGATTCGGTTATTCTTAGTATTAATCATACAGGTTTTAACGAATATTATATGTTCACCAAAAATCCTCTTGTTTACCCTTACTTACATAAGTATGGTATTATGTTAAGTTTAATGATATAATTTATTTTACCCATACATTATTTTATTTTTTATTTGATAGTGACTATTTTTGGTATAACGCTGTTCAGAGAAAATTATATGAATACTAATATGAAATTAAAATCAAGAAGAAATATAACAGTACCTACTGATTAGTCCTAATTTAAAATCAAATGGCTAATTAAATTTAATAATGATGCCAATAATACTAGTTTACCCACCTGTAAAAATGCGTGACATGAAAATTTTACGACCTAACGTCATTAAAATGGCAGATAATATTAATAAATCATATTTAATAGCTCGGTCTCAAGGACGGGTTCTTAGAGTGGTTACAATAAAAGTTATGTTATATTAGTATTTAACTATTTATGTTAAACTAACAACATACTACAAGTCCGGTCGTTATACTAATTGTCCGTTTATGATCACTGCCTTACTGCCTAGTAATTGTTGCAATTCAGATGATATTTATCTGATATTTTTACTGCACAGATGTGCAATTTGAAAGTAGAAACCACTGTAATATAAAAACAGTTAGAGGCAGCTTTTATTGCTCTGTGTAACTAAAGAATATAAATTATAAATATAGAAAAAAATAAAATTTATTGTCGTTGTTAACTTGGTAATTTATAAACACGATTCTTTTATTTATGCTACATACTAAAACCGATGAATTATCATTAGTTTCATTCAAGCACAATATCAAACTTAAGAATTAATTAGGTCAGTTTCTTTATTTATTTACAATTTATGTAAACACTCAAGAAATACTAAAAACAATGTTCTAGGATGCTATAACAAAAATGTAAGAGTTGCTTAAGTTATGGGTCGTTCAACCATCGATCATAAGTAAGCTACGATTGAATTTTCAAAGTTTTATATAGGGAGGTACCTGTAATAAGTAGGTAGTATAACAATCTTAGTTTTTTCCAAAATAAAAACTATTTAGTAAAAGAATAAAAGTTTGAAACACAAATTGATTTGAAATAAAATCTACAAATAGAGCGGAAGTTAATCGACCCGAAATTAAATTTAAAATTCGAGTTAACGTTTATCTTCAAAAGGTAAATGAAAAGTAAACCTATGTACATTTAAATCAATCCTACTTATTTAAAACAGAATGACAATAATTAAAATGTGTTATACCTAAAACTAAAACATTTGTTTCTTATTTACAATATGTTCGTACTCATTGTTTCTAAGTTAATAAATAATACTGATTAGGGATAATGGCTAATTAATTAAATAATTTCGAAATAATTGTAACATCGTTTGAATTTAGTTAAAATTAGCATGTGTTTTTGTGTATTTTAATGACCTCAGAAATTATTTTTTAAATTGTCATATGTAGGTATTTACTTTAGTGTTATAGATATAATATTAAAACAAATTTATTTATTTTTATTATTTATTTATTCATAACTTTAAAATTGTTTTTGCGTCTGTAATATACGCCTATTCAACCTCGAATAATCATGAGACTTAAGTAGGTAAGCACTTGTAAGCGACAATTTATCGATCTGTCACCGCTACCCTGCCACAACTAACCCATATTTCACTATCCAAGACCTTCAAGTGGATTCTCGTGTGGCCACCATATAAAAACTGTGCATCAAAAAACTAGCAGATAAAATTGCATGTTTATCTGCTAGTTTTTACATAAACATAACTTTTTTGTCGAATACGTCTGAAGCGGCGCCGTGAAGAACTGTCTGAGACTGTACTCAAGGTCCCAAACTTGACCCTATCGGAACATGTGAGTAATTTACCCGTAAGAGCCACAGTAGTAACGCCAATACTGATGACGATAAAGAATAGTAAAAACAAATAAATAATTGAACTTGGTGAGAATGCTTAGCGTAGGTCTCTGACCTAACACCGCAAAAATATTGATGACAATAAGTGTGTAGGTACTGATGACATCAAGTTCATTCACTGATGGAGACAATGGGTGCGTTGTGGTACGTTATCAATTTATGACCATCAGGTCATAATGACCGAAGGGACATTAGACGCGGGCATTATGCAGGAATTTTATGACGCACATAATTTTATTTTGAGAGTTTAACTTTCATAACTCGAGTTCAGATTTTTTCTTGCACTCGTAGAAAGATAAGACAAATCATTTTTTTTTCGTTTTCAACTCACTTGAGCAACTCAAACGTTAAGAGGGAGAAGATAAATAGCCTTTGTCACATACATATATATAATTATAACGAACTAATTTGAACATGTTTCCAATCAAAATCAAAGTATTGGTTAAAAAATAAATTCTTGAAAGACGTATGCACAGAAAATAGTATTTAGGGGTGTCTGTCAAGAAATCCTCGACCAAAGCATGGTAATAATGACGTCATACCGTTCCGCTGCGTTGATTACATTTACCTGTCCATTTACCATACTTCGTTTAATGCGTGGTTACGACTATCTTGGTAATAAAACATCCTTGTCATGATACCAAAGCAAATAGAAGGCAACAATCATTCATGTTGGTTGCAATAGCAACAAGTTCAAGTGTTCAGACCCGCCCGCGGCTGACATTTGTGGCAAAACGTTCTAAAATTACACACTGCTCACTTCTATCACGAATACTTAATATATTTGTTGGACGAGGCACAATTATGGTCAGTTCGCCGTGACGGACCGCTCCGTTCGACAGTGAATCGTGAACTTGGCTACGCTTTTGGATGAGGCAATTTGGTCATAACTTAGCCTAAAATAAATCACAACTAACCTGTGATTTATTGTAGTTTTTGAAATGAGGTAATATTTGACACCAAATTATGTATATAATATGTAATGAAAGATTTTTACTAAGGGGATTTAAAATTGACTATTTGTATCAATCTGCCGCAAGGGTATATCATGGGTCCATGAGAGATTGAATAAAAATCAGCATAATATATAATACTAAAATCAAGTATCAAACCGCAAAATCAAGTATAAAACATGCATTTAACTTTTCTTTACTTAATTACTTATGTTTTATTAACTTTTGTATACCGAAACATCTCACAAGACAGCCCAAATGCTAGCCAGTCATCCATAACACATTTTATTAAATCCTTTACGTTAAAATTGCACTGTTCAAATATTTCAAACCCGAGTAGCTTGAGATTATAGCCTCTACTATAATATCGTCTGATATTCCACAAAACCAGTACAATTATGCCTTGAGGTAGCTGCTTGGACTGTTCGCTAATACGCGATGGCTTTCACGCGTTCAGTACACGCCGGGCATGCGGCCGCCTTGACTTCGTCCTATAAACGATAGCTGATCTACACGACTAGACAATTAAGGCCGATCATGCAAGGAGTTTGAATAACACATTTTATTTAATTCCTTTTCAATATGTATCACATTTTTCGGTTTATTTCAATTAAAATAACAATTAATTTTCTACACTTGATCCAATTTGGTGTAAAAAGCTTTCTATAGCTCTATACTCTTGCCCATATACTATCCCCATGCATTTACTACCTATTGGTAGTCTTGGACAAAATGTGTGTGTGTATTATTTGTATACCTATATTGTTTCTGCAACTTTCGAGGATAAAATGCACTTATTACTATTTTAATAGTTTCATCAAGATTTGATCAAAGAGTCATATATAAATGAGCTTTATTATATTTTTACATTACTCACTACCATGTTACAAATACTTTAATTTGTATCAAGTTAAAGGGCTTCCAACGCTTAAAATTAGTCCGAAGATAGTCGAGCGTACTCAATATTACGGTTAAGGAAACACGTGTCTACTGATAAAATTTAATAAGAAAAAATATCAAAATATAATGTAAAAGTCCTTGTTTCAGACGAATATCTCATTTGAATTTGTCTTTAGTAGCTATTCACCGATAATAACGTAACCTTCCTATGCATTAATAAAGTAGGTACATCCGTTATTTTTTCTAATTAAGGCGTCTAATTTGCGGCTTACCTTTGTTTTTCGAACCAAATATTGTTATCAATTTAATTAATAATGTTGTTCAACAGTTTCTATATCAAATTTGGCGTAATCTACCATCGGTAATTGAATTATCGCTTATAGATCATTTTTAATTACTTACCTTTTCCCAATTTGTTAACGGTAGCTTTAAACATTGCAGATTTTCTGTCTGATAGTAGATTGTTATCAATTTTTACAAAGCATCGAATTTTGTGATATCAACCAATTACAATAAGCATGTTTAGATTTTATCTAACATTGATATCTATGTTTGATTAGTATTAGGAACTCGATTTACTCTAGCCTGTCTCAGAACTATCAGTACACTTGAGGTGTATTATTTCTGTGATATTTGGATGTGGCAGTGTCTCTATTATTCATAGCTCGCGGCCGTCCTCGGTCGGCCGCCTCTAATTACGGGCGAGAGCTCGATCTGTCGAAGACAATGTCTACACTTGTACGGTCATTATTACGTGTTTTTCGTCACGACACCTGCTTGGCGGCAATGACAAATCCTCAACTATTAGTGTACTACAAAACGTTCCTGTTAGCATTCTTCACGCGCGTGTTCTTTTCAGTTCAATCACTTATGATTTGCATTTAATTTTATTTCTTGGGTCATCCTAATTTGTTACATCTGTCGCAGCTTGTATAAAAAAGTAATATGTAGGTGAGCCAGATAATTTTCTTTACTCGGTTCTAATTACTAATTACTAACTAATTCATTGAAAAGTAATTATAAGAGTACTTATGTAGGTATTAGCTAAGCTATACAAAATGTAGTTAACGTTATAATGAACCGTTTGGTTTTATCACACAGTAAGCTCGTCACTATTAATTAATATACGCTAGAAACAAAGCAAGGACGAAGTGTTTCCAAATATGACTATTCATGCAAAACCCTGACACGAGTTTGAGTGACAAGGCTGGCGATAATAATTACTTAAAACTACGTAACGTGACAGAAGTACAAACGAAATAGTCAAAATTATAGAAAATATACGAGGAAGGCGACACGCTAATGATGATTACAACATATCTGGTAGAGGAGGTTGCGTATGTCTAATGTCTATTGTTCTTATTTTGGTTATAAGATTTAGCTGAGATATTGTGTCTTACGGATAGGTGGGGATCACTAAGATCTACAAGTTACAGGAAGGTATTTTCACAAGGAAAGACTGACAGAAATCTGTGCAACAGGTCATTAGAATTCGACTATAATGCATTCAAAAATTTATTTATTTTATTTATTTATTTACCAACTTATACTAACACATATGCACCCATATAAATTATAGGTTAAGATTTAATAATTATACTTATATAATATGTTATTAGTATTTTACTACCAATCTATACTTATTTAAATAGGAATAAAAAAAAATACAATCGTGTTTATTTTAAAAAGTTATTAATAGTGCTGGGTGTAGCAATACTTTCTAGGTAACAACGGGCTATGTCTAGGAATCTCGGTTCTGTATTCGAAAATAAATCAGCTGATTCATCAAATAATAGTATATTATTAATTATAGTTAGTGCTAGATACAGTGGACTTGTGGAAAGTGTGACAGTGCTGGACTTAGCAGTGATTGTAAAAAGTGGACGTTGACGAGGGTGCAGTATGTGATTACAAGATTCCCAAAGTAGATACATATCTCCGTAATTATTCTTACTTAGTAACTTTGTTCTTATTATTTCAACAGCCCAAGGCTATTCAATATCAGTAGGTATATTTATCATAAACATGTTGAGCTCGTATTTCTGAACCATTTGAAGCAGTATTTTATTTGATATTCACATAATAACCATCATTTAGTATATGGCACACAATTTTGTTGGAACTGATACGTCGTGCGTCAATTACATCGTTTACCACTCATGATTTCTATAAAATTATCTATGTTCTACGTGATTCTTTAGTAATTACCTATCATGAAATAACCATTTTAAAATACACAGATGTATGGAGAGGGAATGTACATCGATCAAACGGTTCTTGCGGCCGTTATGAGGTCACGCCGGATGAATAATGCGCTGGGCATATTAACGGTCATTATATGCAAATAATATTACACACATTAGTCTCATATACTGTACTTTATTGTAAGTAGGTTGATACATACATATTGCTGCCAATGATACTTTTTGTTTTACAACGTGATTAGGTATTTTATTCTTCAGCTCAATAACCGAAATTGAAATTATTCGATACATCGCCAAACAAATCAGCAATCACAACGCCGAAGTCACTCACCTAATGAAGCATGACAATTAACTCCTGAAAAACTTGAATTCGCATCCGATTGGATAAAATTAATCAATGGCAGACCGGTGCCGTCAATGGAATGGATATTTTATGTTCCCGTGGGCGAAGAGTGGGCTCCAATTTGTCCGCAGTTTTTTAATTAGTATGGATGTGAGAGAAAACGAATTGGATTTATGCTTGCGACCGACGTGCGCTGTGATTATTTGCGTGGTGCAATATAAAAAAGCAGAAAAGAAGCTAATATTTTATAGCTTCGTTAAAACGCGGCTCATTAGCGCAGAATTAATATTACTGGCGTAGTTATGTTTGCCATTAGTTCGGCTGGAAATTAAAATTAATTGGCATTTTTGTGTGCGCCTCTTGAAGTTTGTTTTGGCTACATTATTAGCTGTATGGCTTCATCCGTGACCTTTGCGTGTGTGTGCGATAGATTAAGACGTTCCGTGCGGCGGCGTGGGTCCCGTGCTGCAGGCGCCGCGGAGGGTGCGGTAGGGTCGGGCCGGGGTGCCGCTGCAGCGTCTTCCGCCCCGCTCCCGGCTCTAATTAGGCTCACATTCTCATTCCGTTTTCGCGTTTAATTTCGCCGGCGGTTTCGCCTTAATTACATTATTCGCGGCGGGCGGGCGCCGGGCTGTTCTTGGGGAACCCAGCAGTTAAAACAAGAGACCGATACGTTTACTTACGTTAGCTCTGTTAGATAACATTTTCAGTTTTTATATCCTATGTGTTCTAGTTTTACTATTTCTACTTTACTGATTATAAAGCACAGTAAACAACCTACATTGTTTATGCTGAGTATGATTAATAGTCGTATCTACACGAGTTTAACGACTAAGTGTTTGTCATTTGAATATTTTATTTAATGGAAACTTCACGTCCGTTTTTGGACGAGTCATCACGTTATTGCAGCTGACAAATGTTTAAAAAGTAGACGGAGGAAAGCGCGGAAGCAAACATTCACTAACAAGATGACTTACACTTTCGCCGCCTTAAACATTTCGAAGCAGCAGTTCATCGCCGTAATTGAAAAAAAATCACTTAACAGGTAAATAGAGGGGTCCTGAGGAGGCTCATTGCCGACTCGCTTTGTTGTCGGGCGGTTGCTAATAAGATTTTTAAACGGCAACAAAGTATCCAATCAATGGTGCTTGAATAATGAAAACGGCACCTGCGAAGTTCCCAGCCTACCCCCGCGAGCCTAAACACGCACCGTTCACGACCCGCGTCAATAAAAATATTTTACACCCTAATTTATATGACAATAAGACTCAATTCTGTCTCCACTAAGCGCGTTGAAATTCGAACAGACATAAGTTTGAGTAATTATGCACAATTGTGTTTCGTGTCCCAGAAACAGGCATTATTTTTTTATTTATGAGCACAGATATTAGGCAGAATACCGAATTTAAAACTTTGTTAAAAAATGAGGTTCTCTACAGGCGGAAAATATTCATAAGACCTGGTTAGCACCTCAACGTAAATTAGGTAATAATGTAAAGACGGTAGTTACTAAATAAATATTTTCTTTATACGAAAAATCTAGACCATCCAATTAATACTTAATTCAATTATATTTATAAATCAACATTTGTATTAAGATCACAATCATAAAAAGCACCTTATAGTAGCATCACATCTCTGATATTAAGCACGATAACAACAAGAAAATGTACCTATGCATGTAGGTATATACTTACATACATTTTGTTACTGTGCTGTAATATGTAGCAATAGAGTTAATTATGAATAAGAGTTATAAGCATCTCATTTGTAATTGACATCATTTTGCAATGTATGTTCTACCACTCGTCGGTAAAACGTGTTAGCTCACTTTCAGGTTTACTTTACCATTATTATGTTTACAATTTCAGTAACAAAGTGTTGTTAACAAATGTCGAATGTAATTTATAAAACTTGCAGGGTACAGCTATTTTGATTGAAAATCGTAAACAAGACGACTGTCAAAACACCTAACCCGCTGAATATAATGGGCTCATAAAAACTATAAACATACGAGCCAAGTTTCCCAGTGTGACACACCCGAAGATCTCCCCCTTCCCTATTCTGAACTCCCGCAGATCGACAATATATCAGGTGGTTGACTAAAGATTTCCTAAAGAAAAGAAGATACTAGAACTATGGATTTTGGTCAGTACCACCTTACAGTAGCAAGAGGAGGCCAAATCTAGTAACAGTTTTGAAACGACATCCGAAAGGTCACATTGTGAGATTTTTCACGTTATACTGGGCCGTAACCATGGTGTAAAACTACGTGATCCATCTCTACCCTTACATCTTGCTGTGGAAGATATTTTGTTTGAAAGAAACATGTTCGAGGATTCGAACATCAATTAGGACGTGTTACACGCCATGACTCCGATTGAGACCTCAACATGTTCAAATTCCTAACGCTTTGCAGAATTAACTAAACAAAGACATTAATACCGGCCCTCGGATTGCGTAGTTCGGGCGCGATTTAACGAAGTGCGATAGGTGCGCACGCGACGGCGCTCATTAGGGCGCACGCAACTCGCAGGGACCGTACACCCGTACACGCCATACCTCGCCCTTATAGCCTTCATTAGACATGCCCGCCAACAAGTGTAATGACTTTCCACACGCTCCACAGATACCGCCGCCCGCGCCGCGCCACGCCGTGATGCAACTACACGTAATGTTTACAACACCATTGCAGCAATCGTAATTGACGTCTACCACGTTAATTAATCACGATATGCTCGTTAGTACGTACTGATTCATTATAAAGTCATAGCTGTTTGCTCTTGATAAGGTGATTAATCATGCCCTGCGATTCAGACGTAAGAAATAAATCTAAACAGAGCTACAACCCTTTATCCTGTTGGACACAGAAATTAAGCAAATTACATTCAGCAAAGCAAATCGTTCCATAAGAAAGGGCTACTGAAATAATTGTCTACTTTACTCGCGGAGAAATAGAATTACAATCTAAATTAATTACGCTTTTAAAGCGTCCGTTATTCTTAATTAGTTTCTGCACCGCAGCGGAAGCTCCCGCGCCCGACTCGCGCTCTCTTAATGAAGGGTAGTTTCAAATCAGTGCGTTTGATCAACTCTGTGCAGTCTTAATTACGGCACCCGTTCCGCGCGGGACAATCCGGTTATTTATGACTACATAAGCTTGATTATTCTTTAATGAATACTTGTTTTAAAACGTTTAATTAAGTTTTATGGCGACAGGGCCGCTCAGACGGCACGGGCGTCCCGCCGCTCCGCCGGCCGCGAGCTAATTGGATCGGGTTGACGCACTCCCCGCGCCGCGACCCGCGCTAACCATCCCCCACCCCGCCGCCCGCACCCTCAGCCCGCTCCTAATTGTATGAAATTGCTAATTGGAAAATTTTATAAACGCGGCCGCCCGCAGGCCTACGCCTGAATCCAATCCAGCCTGACCAAGGGTTGCCAAGAAAAATTACACAATGAGTCAACATCTCAAAGAGGTCAAAGCAAAATTATTCACATATCTACCCAAACAACAGCATTTACCGCTTAATAGAACAGTTTTATCTTTTGATGTCTGTATTACATAGAAACTTTCATCTTAACTTGTTTGCACTCGTTACTCTCAGACATTGCGTCAATCCAAATGAACTGGCAAGTTAACTAACCGTTTAATTGTTTGTCAACAGGGCGTGTAGTTGTGGTGGTCGGTGCGAGCGGTTCCCGCTCCAACCGTCAAGCTGGCAGCGAGCGCGTTGAGCATGAACCCGCACTACCACGGGTACGCGGAGCTCAGCTCGCCACACCCGCCCTCTCCGGAGGCGGCCTTCGCGGCCAACGGGCACGACTATCCGCACAACAACAACAACCCAGCCCTCAAAGAATGCGCGGGCTGCAACGGAAAGATAGTCGAGAGGTTCCTCCTGCACGCCCTCGACCGGTACTGGCACCACGGATGCCTCAAATGTGCCTGCTGCGGGCAAGCGCTCGCCGACATGGGACGCTCCTTCTACTTCAAAGGCGGGATGATATTATGCAAAAGCGACTACACAAGGTAAGTCAAATTTGTATTCATAATCTAATTATTTCCAAATTCTTCGTTTTAACAGGACTAATTGGTACCTTATTTGGTTCGGTATTCCAAGTGTTCGGCTCCGCATCGATCTTTCCCATTGATCATCAATAAAAGGTTTAGTTTTTAGTCCGTCATCTGACGATGACAATGGCGTGTCTGTCAAACGCATCGCATCCAAAAAAGTATACCGAGAAAGCCGCAGGCGCATTGTTATGAAAATGCTTCGAACCGTTGTGTTTTCTACCTGGGAGAGGAGCAAAAAGCAAACAGTTTTGCACACAACAAGCGATCCACGGTGTTTCGTGGACTAACTAAATTGGTCTCGTTAAAGAACGCTAAGGACTAATTTAAGATGTAGGCAGCAACGTTTTTATTTGAAAGGCCGCACTAATCAGCCTTTTGTGTGTCAGTGTAGCGCACAGCGACCGTGTTTAGGTAGCTGCCCAATGTTACGGCTATATCTACGATTATGGAAATTTAATGTCTCCTTGCGAACTAATGAATAACCATAATAAGTCGGTTGTGCGACGTTGTTGATAAATAGATTGCGGGTTTTGCAATTCATTTTAGTACTTGTTACCAAAGAATAAGACATACTTCATAATATCAGCCTTTAAATTCCTCGAGTTGTATGAGCAATTATGTCCTACGGTTTCCATTAAGGTTTTACACAAGCCATAATCCTAATCGATGTGGAATAACGTACAATCAGTTATTTATAATTATAGTTAATGTTAATAATTGTTTACTTCGTTAAAATAACTACATGTCTCTTTTTATGTGTTGATAATTGCGGCCTCCATAAACGAGTATCCTAACGTATATGCAAAGTATGTTGAAATTGTTTATTGCCCACTTGCTGTACACGAATAGTAATTAATGTAGACAAACAGGAGATACAATATAAACATTCATTTTATTACGACTGCAATAGTCTACAAATAGGTTATTAAAGAAAAAGAAAGACCTATATTTTTATAGTGGGAATTAATCCAGTTTAATTTTTAACAATTAAAAGAGTACATTACAGTTATTCTCAAATGAATATAAGTGGTGTTCACCATTAGAGGTGGGACGAGCAGAGATGTATGATGCGGGCGGCTCGGCTCCGCACGTGGACCGCAGCTGCCTGACCCTGCGCGTTAATTAGCTAAACGCATGCCATTCTACACAATTATTTTCCTCCTACATAAAGCTTTAGACATGCCACATTTTTGTTTGAGATTTTTTGCCTCAATGTTCTTTTGATCTTTTTAGGCACGTTTTAAGATGTCGGAGCATAGTTTTATTCGAATAATTTGGTATAAGTTTCAATTCTAACTAAGTAACACCTATAATATCGCGTTAAGATATTTAGCCCCTCTATTTGACTTTCATATAAATTCGTTTTACACTGATTTCCCTTGTTTACTGGCGGTTGTGAGTCAAACTAGAGCGAAGAGTGGGCCGACCGCGGCGCGGGTCGTGCGTCGTAGATTCGATAAAGCTCGTCTCACAGTTGACAGAGACGGCGCGGCCTAACGAGTGGGGCGGGGGACAGGTAAGGGGCGACAGAGGGGGATGAAGAAGTGCGGTTCCGTGCATGTCTCTGCTGATTGACCCGCGTCACTCGGCAAACAACAACTAACGAGTGGGCCCCGCGCCTCCAGGTACGGTAATTCGCTCGAATCGCTCCCGCGGCGGTCGCGCGCCGACTTTACTTACACGCCTTCACTGATTGAGACTCCTTAACAAAATTAACGCTCTCTCACGCAAACAACTGCCGCGTTTATCCGCCTCCTTTTGTCCCGATATGATGGATTGCGGTCTCGCTCCACAAAGACGTTGATGATGTTACGTGCTGCTGATTACTGTGTACGTACGAATTAGCCGCCGAGGTGTTACGCCTCGTGTGTGCGACTATAAAAGCGGCGGAAGCGTTACATAAACATTAAGCTGGCTTAATTCGAATTTTATAATGATTTATAGCTCCTCCGGCATTGTTCAGATGAAGACATTATGTTTCGTATGTAGGCAGTACGCACTTTACCGGGCGGGCGTGTTGCGGTAGGAGGTACAGAATTCCTTGATTGTGTACAAATGAACTAAATTCAGTGGGGATTCCTCGACGTCAATCGGACCAAATTATTGGAGCCAGTCAGCAATCAGAAACCTGTCGTAGAGCGTAGCGCATCTACAAGTGTCGCCTCTATGACTGGTTGGCGTAGCTGTTCTAGTGTAGCTTCTTTATTTTGTTACACATTTATGGAAGTGAATCTGTGTACCCACGTGAAGGATCCTTTATTTCTGGCATAAAAAAACCTGGAAGCTTGTTTGTCTATAAGGCCTTATTTTAATTGTTTCTATTAATCAATCTCAACCTCTATAACTTTAACAATAAAAATACACAATGTTTTAAGGTAGCATACTATCAGCTCCGTAACCCAACTATTCCCACATAACTGACCTACATCAGATGCGTCTGTGAGACGTCTTTCCCCGCAGTGTGTACGTGCAGGAGAGGCACGTCCACGTTGAAAGCAGGTTCGTTAGCCGTGCGGGCGCCGTCAATCAAGGCAATTGGTGCTCAATCGGCAATCAGCCGCCCGCGCGCCTAACGAGACCCCTCTAAAATACCAACTTCTTACCCATTCTTACTAACACTTTCGTTAACTAACGTGCTTTTACAGTTATTTTGCAGTACTGTAATAGAATTTGGTTCACTGTCTTCCTTGTTTTGTCATTCTCTTGTGTCGTTGAAATAAATATAAAGTACTATTCTAACAGTATAGTTATTTAAGGTTTATTTAAACCTCAAGGCAGTTTATAGACAATTAACTAAGATTCGTTTAAAATGCAGTCTTCTCACCCATTGTAAAGGCATGTTAGTCGGTAAGCTTGGTAGTGGTACCAAGCTTACCGACTAACATGCCTTTACAGTTATTTTGCTAATTGCAGTAATGGAATTTTGTTACGTTCTCTTTCGCGTTTTACCTCTCGCGTAATTAAATAAATTATTGTATTTAGTATTTAGCTATAGCCTTTCCTGTGAATACCTGTGTTCTAGTGTCTAGGTTTCACTACAAAGTTCACTACTAAGTATGAGAAGCTTGGGGTCGATTCCCGACTCAGACACAATGGCTTGGGTTTCGCGCAAAGTTTGTGGTCTATGACTCAAAAAAAACATTTTGTGTCTTAAAGTGGGTAGGAAAGTTTTAAATTATTCCTTTTGAATAAAAAGTGTATGTAATTTTTTTTTTAATAAGCTCCCAGAGTGCTTAAGCTTGTTGCTTAAATCGCTGGTCAATCAGTTAACGTTGAAAGGACATATACGGTATCAGATTGGACATATCCTTTAAATAATCCTTGAAATAAAATCCATAAAGTGTGTTATGGTTAACTGTCTGCATATATTAATATAGATTAGTCACGCGCCAACAAACATTTTAATTATTGTTTATCCGTATTGTGCGTTCATTATTCACCAATAGCATAATATTAGCCCTGTATTATCTAGAACTAAATTTGTATACCTGTTAAGTCATATTTTGTATTGCATACCTTCGTACCTACGGTCATACATGTCGGTGTCATCTATAAATAATTCTGTTAAACATTTACCAAAACAAATAAAATATCTCTTGTAGTAACTGCAACAAAAATCAAATCCTGTAAAAACCGATCCCAATTCCAAATGTCTGTTCACGAGCATTCACTACAATGTTTCCTCGTCCTCATCATTATCAGCCGACAGTCTACACTACACTCCTCATTTAAAACCGAAGAGAACACAACATTTCACAGCGATAGCATCAGCGAATATATTTATTGCATCACGTCGAAATGTATATTTATTAAAACGCGTGTCCAGGGCGGGCGGGCCGTCCAATTTGGGCACTCGTTAAGTCGCAAAAGACGCACGGTTTAATTGCAACCGCTCGCCTCTAATGAGGCCCTGTATCCCGGACTCGAGCGTTTCTCTTGCGCAAATTGACATTGTACGTAAATTGATGTCGCCAAACCCCGATACGCGATGCCAAAGGATGACGCTGGCGTGTTAATTAAAAAACGACGCAATTCTATTAATTATGATGTTATTATGCCGGATAAATGTGGGTGTTGAGACCGGTAATTGGTTGTGTCGAAGAACTAAGATCGGAAAAGATTAGGTCAGTAAAATGATATTTATATCGCATTGGAACCTTTAAAGCAATAATAAAAAAAAACAGAATTTCAAAACATTGTTGTCATTAAGATTGCACCTAATTTATTGAAATTTTGTTGGATTAACGCTCTTATTTCTACATACTATACATAGAATACCTTGTTTGTGAGCAAACCCAATCAACTATCAATTAGGTTATGTCCTGTTTCTGAATATCCTCCTCCTAGAAGGCTCAATGCCGAACTTCTTGCAAGAGAACAGCCTCAAGCCACGGTTGATCTATTTAAAAGGCAGAGACCGGGTAGACGCGATTGGATTAGGCCGTCGGCGCATGTCTCGATTAATTTCGTTGTCTCTTTGTCCGTCCGTACGTCCGACGTCTCCGGACCTCTAAATAGAAACTAAAGAGCGTCCAGCAAACGATCTTTGGCTACAACTCGATTACCGATATTCATCTCGGCTGATATTGAGGATGTAGCTTGTCAATATTGCGGTAATCGTTCAGAAATAGTTAGATTCTCCCTTCATTGTATAAAAGGGTTTAAAACTTCATGCTATAGTTATTTTTCCATTTCTAGTCTAAAATAAGCTTCAAAGTAAGTGTATATATTATAGATCGTTTCAACAACGAAACAAGAAAAAACCTATCTAATCTGACTATCTTAGGATCAAGAGAAAACTCTTAATTGACTATTTTGATTTTAGAAGATATACAAATGAGATATACTACTATTTCGCAAGTATCCATACTGATTTGTTTATTAATACGGATCACTCCATCACAATTAAAATAACTATCGTTACAAACAAATACTAACAATGCTTCCGCGGCCAAAGGAACTCACAAGTTAATTAATTAAGACAACTTTAGCTCGTTAATTGGTGATCTAAATATATCCGTACGTTTACAAGGCCAGTGGTAGTTAGGTCGGACAGTTGGGTGCATTAGTCAGGACCAATTTAGCGGCCGGTCCTGGCGGCGACGTGCAATGTGTTTCTAGCCACGACATGTGCCGATCTGTAAATCACTGAGCTACGTTATGAGCACGTGCGTATTGATGTTTGATTGAGAGGTCCGTTTTTGAAGTGGCATAGGAATTGCTTGGAAGGATAGGTTGCAATTTTTAGTTGCTTTTTTAAGGTGAATATTGTTTTTTTAAATCTCTTGCATGGAAGGGTTACGTGTTTTATTGTGACTTACAAGCTGTTTTGTTTTTATATTACCATTATATTGTGAGATGACACACATAACATTTTCAAAGATTCAACAGTTTTTTTTTGTGTTTTCTTCGCTGCTCGTTTCATCAATCTTATCGATCACTTATTATTGTTTATCTCTTAACGTTAGCATTGGGTATTGCCGCTAAAAATGTCGTAGATTCGATTTTCGGGTAGTTTAAGTGTCAGAGTTTTTCAATTGGGAAATCTGCTGTAGCAGTCCGTAGTTTAAAATTGAGCCCGATAAATGGCGATTGGCCCCGATTGAAATCGACATACGAATTGAAATCGAATAGTATCACGTGGAACTAAAGCCGGCGTCAGCGAGATGTCGGTGAACAACTGTTGGACTGCTTTTCCTTCACCATTTGTTTTAGTGATTTTTACACACGAAGTACTAAGGGCTGATTTAACCATCGTCAGTTAAATTATATTCAATGGAATAAACTTGTCATCTTGACAGATAATAGATAGATAGTATGGAAAATAACGTCAAATTTATTCTACTGATAAAAAAATCGGGCCATAGTCAAATTCAAATTAGTTTATTTGCAAGAATATAGGTATACAAGTAGTAGGTAAACAAGTATGGTCTTAAATATAGAATTATCGTCCCAATATATTCTACCATAACATATGGTGTGCAAATATTAAATTTATAAATGCTAAGAAAAATGTCAGTTATAATTATACCTACCTTTTCTTAAACAAGCGTCATCTACAGCGTCTGAAGCACACCCAAAACGTCTCATAATAGGTGTACTTTGATACATCGAAAGCTACGAAACATATTTTTCCACTTCCTTCTCTGGCCTCCATCTCTGGGTTTTGGCAAGACACGTCTGCTGTCTTTACTGTCTACACACATTGTATGTACATTTGTCTAAGATTTAAAGTGATTACGCAGTAGTCTTTTATTTTATTGGTGTTTTGTATTTCATCTTATGAAGACCGCTACGCAAAACAAGTAGAATAGAGAACCGTATTTATATTATGCATAGTTTTTGAACAACAAGAGCTGTTAATAGTAAAATTATGTAGGTAATCAAATCATGAATTCAATTTATAATATCAATGATTCAAATAAATGAATGGTTCCGGTATGCATAATTAAATTTAATTGCGTTATTAATTTAAATACCAATCATTATGAATATTGATTTAAAGAACTAAATAAAATCATAAAATATTATTTTAAATACCCATTAACGTCAGAGATGAGCAAGTTGATAATATTGACAATCAATATAATATCGATATTATTACTGACTGTGAAGAGTGATTGGTAATAACCTAATAAAATAACCAATAGTTTTAACTATAAGGTCGTGGTGGCCTAGTGGTTGACATACCGGATCTAAATGCACATGGTTGCATGTTCAAATTCAGGCAAGTAGTAATATGACTTTTTCAGTGTCATACTTTCTTAGATATTCTAAGACACCACTGAGTAACGGTAACGGGAAACATCGTAAGGAAACCTGGATTTAATTATCTGAAATCACCAACCTGCAGTGAGCTAGAGTCGTGATCAACGCTCATTCCTTCTCAATCCCTCAATAATCTTTTTAAATTATACCTAAGAGAAGAGGCCCTTGCCACAGACTGGGACAGTTGTAGTCTGTTATTATTATTATAACTATAAGTAGGTAATAAACCCATATCATTATAAGAAAACAAATATTGTACGAATAGAAGCACCTACATATATTAACATGCTCAAATTCCTCAAAGAGGTGAGCAAAAAGTGTGGAAACAAATGACATGTTAAAGAAAACGGATTTTTTATACACAATTCCAAATTAGCTGTAGCTAAGATTATGTAAGAACGTAATTATTATCACATCCAAAACGTTCCATTGGTCGCCTGGAATAGAACTCATAATTTGCCTATGAAGTCCATACCATTCACCAGCTCTGGGCTACGTCGACAACGTTCATATAAATATGTCATGTTATAATATGGTACATTAAGCTTCGATCCTGGATATCCTCAAAGGAAAAAGTATTGTTTTAATTATATATAGGATGTATAAATAACCTTTATGGTTGGAGATTTACGTAAAATAATAAAAGCTTTGGTAGGGAAAGGGTGTTTTATATGGTGTCCAAATAAGGCTCATTAGATTAAAGAATAACGAAGGGAAAAAAGGAAGCATATTAGTTCAATTAAAATCATAAATCTAATCTACTGATTTAGGGCCGTGTAGCATACATACCTACCGAACTAAACAGGCGATTTTTCAGGTTAAGTAACATTTGCTTCCGTTAGTCTTCGGATGGGTGTCATTTCTCATAAATATAAAATCACGCCAGTGTTCCCTGAAGGGGTAGGCTGAGGTGTACCTATAGCACACCCACATTTCGCCAGTTATGTCCCAATGTAATAGGAGCGAGCCTATTGCCATCAACCGGGCACAAATCCAGACTCCGTGTTGCTACTGAGAATTACCTAATAAAAAAAACCAATTACACTTTGCCCAGGATTCGAACTCGCGCTCTACGGCCGCTAGACCAACGAGGCAGCCAACAAGCAGGCGTCCTTTCTTTGCACGTTGAAAACGATATGTCTTATATTTTGACCTTAGCAAAGTTAGTCGCAAGATAGTCACGTGATTCATAGATGTTTGTCTTGAATTCAGCGTTTACCACAGAAAATAATAAGTGTTAGGAAACGTTTTAAGATACAAATATAACTTGATATAGCCATGTGCACGTATGCACCATGCATGTAACAAAGTAATTCATTAACAAAACCTTCTTAATATTTGTCAACTCAATGCTAAACTATGGCTGTACAAACAGATACTTCGCAACGTTACACTAATGGATTTAAATTTAAATACATTAGCATACTCGATAAATAAGATTCATTGCATAAGTTGTCTAACAGGTTGAATTAATTATTACAAAGAAATCATTAATATTTCTTCATGTATTGTTTACGGGACTGTATTGAGACTTTTTGTTCTTTAAGTGTTGGCATTTTACATCTAGGTAAGTAATATGGTAAAACGCTTGACGAATAGAAATAGAATAGAATGATAAATGTATGGGAATGACATAATGATTCGACTATGTTATCGATGACGTGTCATTCCCATACATTTTTCATTCTATTCCATTTCTATTCGTCAAGCGTTTAGCCACTTGTCTAAGAGGTCAGATTAGTCGATCTGTGAGGTTAAGCCGTCCTCACCGTAGTCAGTCTTGTGATGGGTGACCGTTTCCACATGACGAGACCTCTCCGTGCTTCAGAAAGTACGTTAAGTCGTTGGTCCTGCGCCTGATCACTCTCAGGACGTGCAGTCTACCATCCCATCGGACAATGAGAGAGTAAGGGAATAAGAAGTGCACCTGTGTTTGCGCGCATACTTGTCATCATCATCATCAGCCGGAACACGGAGGTACCATAATCCCCACGCTTGGCAAGCGGCTTGGGGATCGCAGTATTGGTGGCAAGTTACAAAAGACGCTGCTGCCCATCTTCTGTTTTTTTCCCCTTAGTCTCCTCTTACGACACCCACGGGAGGAAAGGGGGTGGTCAATTCTAGGCCGGATACTACACGGCAGCATACTTGTGCACTATAATATCTCCTGCGTAGTTGGCTAGTCTCAGCTGAGACAGGCCACTGTGTCTGAAAATTCGGTCAGGGGAAAATTATCAGGTTCAGGGTATGTGTGTCTGTCTGCAATTGCAATAAAGTATTCTCTCTACTTTGTAGCTATTTAAACTAGCTTACCAGTGTCAAATACAAAATTGTAGAAAAAGTTTAGTACCTAGAAAATTGATAAAAAGTGAATCGTTTTCCTTTTATTCATCTTTGTGCAGTTAACCTATAAATGCATAGCCATCCTATTAGGAATTTCAAATCCGTTAACACTAAGACATTCTTCAGGTTTTATCCAAATAAAACAAACGAAATAGGTATTTATTTAGTTTTATTCTCAATTATGTCGGGTTGAACGAATCAGAATAAATTGTTTTATATGAACCTACTAGAAATAAAAATGCTTTATGCTATCCGAAACTTCTTAATTGCTCAGTTTGTTAGCGCTAGTTGTCAACTGTTCGACACGGTTCGTTTGTATTTGATGCCATCAGTATTATTTAAAAGTAAAAAAGCAATAGAAAAACAGACGTGCAATTTGCAACTAGTAACTCCAATTAGAAATAGTTTTAACTCAAAGTATCTGCGTTCCTGGAATTTATGATGACAAGAATTTTATACCTGACCGCTTTTCCGTTTACTATAATTTGTTTGAATTGAATGTATGTGTGCGTTATGTATTTACTTAGAAGGACACACAAACAAATACAGTCTAAATGCAAAGAGAAACTAATTGGTGAGTACCAAATAACTAACCCTACACATGCGGCGGTACACAGCAGTCTATAGTACCGGTACCGATAGTCAATATACTACCGATATTTGTCGTCATCAATTTACCGTCGTTGAGCGTCATCGGACATGTTTGCAAAGCGTCGTCGCCCGTACGTCCACAAGTCGTGTACCACGGAAAGCCACGAGAAATTCACTAGATGAAGCAATCTTGTACATGTTCGTCCAAGTCTGTGTTACATTAAATTGATACTGTGTTTGGGTTCTTAATTGGACAGTCTTGTCTTACAAGTGTATAGATTGCGTAGTTTTATTGTGTGATAAAAATTATAGCTATCAAGAAAACTATTAGAACACAGTATGTTTATACCTACATGTATTTTTCAATAAGAGATCATCGATTACATTTACTCAATCAACATTATCCTTGATAGACACAAGTAATTAGAAGGTCTGGCTTTGAATTACGGGCAGGCTTTCTTGTTGCTGAAATGTAAGCAATACCTATTACGGTGCACCAATTTCAGGATCTCCTTTTGCAGTGAAGTGCACTTAATTAATACGCAACACTATCAAGGTTCTCACTGTTTGTCGGTAAACCGTCACACATCACAGTTATACATAGATACCGAAGATATAATATATCGGTACCTGGTAATTGAGTAGGTATTACACACACGTGGGTCACGTCAGTATTAAAACTTTAATTAACGGTATTATTAATTAAAGTCAGATTACATGCTATCGACATTAAAATAAGAACAACAGATATAATGTCAGCTTAACGTCCCACGTAAATGGGAAGTGTGTCGAAATAGGTCAGTGCTCGTAGGCGTCAACGCAACGTAGATTAAACAATTGCAATTGTGCATAGTGACAACTTATTACTTGCAATGCGTATTGCAACCACTCCATTTTTTTTGCTGTATACTGTTAATATGAGTAATGTTCTGTTTTTATGAGATATGCACAATAGATATAGACATAAACAATATTTTAACGTTCATTTACAACGTTATTTAATTTAAAGTAACGTATAAAATTAAGTAAATAATTTGAAATTATTAATTGCACAAATAATAAAATCTTTTTCATTTTTAGATTTAATTTTAACACAGTGTACATAAATTTATTTGAATCACGAAAAAAACTAAACTTCTGCATATTATGGTTTACTGTGGCTTTAGGTTTCAGGGATTTCTCAAAATAACGAAATTACTTTTACACTATTTAACTTGGAACGTCGGGCATGGTCATCAACAACAGAACCTATTTTCCATTTGTGTAATGAAACAAAATCCAACACTAGGCTAAGTATATTTGAAAACAAAAGTTGGAATAACGAAGTTGTGCTACAAACTTAATTAATGTTATCAGTTCCTTTGAGTTAGGAACTGCGTTAAGCGTAATATGCTTGTAGTCATACAACTCTATAGCTTAAAGGTTGGCACGCTGGCATGTTGTTCCAGTCTCGAAGAAATTACAATATTGTATCAATGGCTCATTCAGAACCGTATTCAACGCCGTATATGGAACTGCATTTGCAATGAAACAGAACAATTCTATAACATTGATTAACATATTTTCTACTGACCAATTCAGTATTTCATGTTTATTTGCATTAATGTTGTAAGAACTTGTAATAACAAATGTACAGTCGGCGTCATAGGAAATAACACATTAAGTACAGTGAGTGTCGCAGTGATAGCTGAGGGCGGGGGTCCACACAGCGGCGGGGGGCTGGGGGTGGCTCGATGTGATGTTAATTAATAACGTCTGTCTCACGAGCGCTAACGACGCCGTCACGACTACATTATTTAGCCACCTGATTAGTTCGCAGGAGGCACCTCGCCCGCAGCTCTAATTAGCGAACCACTCCCCGGCAGGACCCGGTTAAATTTGATTTGTTACTGCACTATCACTAATTGGAAGTAGTTTGTAATTGATGATCCCAACATTGATGCCGTCTACGTGTCCTGCCTAGCCACGTCCCGTACCACTGTAAATACTACTTCCACCTCCACCGACGATCGACTAATGAAATATTAAAATCCAACTTACGCTCGATATCGCTCAATGTTGGTATGTCAACACAATCGTACCAGTTTTATTTCTATTCTATTATTAAAGCGTTTAATTTAGGGCAACAGTTTTACACACAAAACGATCAAAACACAATCTCTCCGGCCGAATAGGAAACCTATTCGAAATTGATATGGGTGGAGCGCTCGGGCGCATTGCCGCGTCGCGCCCATGCAGCCTCGTAAACGATACCCGCCCGATTGAAAAAGGCTTATCGCGGGTCTAGCTGGCCACTCCATCTTACACTCTATCCCGTCGGCATGGGGTCCACACTGCGCGGTGCGCGCACGCCGAACGAGACGTATGACATAGGCGGACGAATTTCGTTAATAAATAAACGCAGTGCCCGGCGTCCGGCTGGCCGTCAAAAAATAGTAAAAAATGTTCCCGTTGAAAATTTGGCGCAAGTATGACAGCGGAAGCCGGCGTGACGTACACAAATCATTATTCGATAGCCACCGCTGTCAAAGGAATTTTTAATAATGTTTACTGGCCGAGATTCGGTTAGAGCCGGACTCCCACTTGTTACGAATTCCACTGTGACAGTTCATATTCAGTCAAAAGATATTGTTTGGACTTGTCGATACAGATTTTAATTGTCAGTTGTCAAAGGTTTTTGAGTATTCCGTGTGTTTTACACGACACATCCGCACTGCGAGGAAACTAACCAATTACGTTTATCGTCGGATATAAATTAAATTATCGTCACATAAATTTTAATTAAATTATATACCGGGAATAAGCGGGAGTTTGTGATGACGATCAAATCGTATCAATTAAGGGGAAGCACTCAGTAAACTCGCTGCGAGTGTCGGTAGCGACGTTAGCTAGTTATAGGTCCCGCTTCTGATCTTAATTAACCTCATGTGTTAACCTCGCCATAACTATGAGAAGCGTGCTCTCTGCACTAACTTACTACGACTTACTTATTAATAACAGGAGCTATGCTCGCACCGATATGTAAATTTATGCTTAACTTTATTGAAGATGACTTAATTATGTACCGGAGCGGCTGTAATTTAATAGTAAAGCGCTTAATGTTACCACTATTATCTCTCAGTTATTACGCCAGCTCTTTTATAGTGCGCCCTAAATTCTTTTCTTCAACGCCAGTAGCAAGTTGTTTAATTATAAAAATTTCGTAATCATTATCTAATTTACAAAAATTAAAAGTTTAACGACCTAATTTGTTTTTCTGGCGTAACTTTATTATGGCTCTCGATTTATTCATAAAATTATATGTTCGTTTTAGTGCTTTAACAATGTTCGTTTTGTAATGATTCTAAGTTATGATCGACGACTATATTTAAGTTATTATAAAATGAAGTCGGAACTTCTTTATGTATTCCTTTTCGCGGTAAATCTAGTTGATAGGAATGGACGCGCAACCGTTGTCCTTGTGGAATAAGGTGGCCGTGTCATGTATAATAGTTCATAAAACTCGTGTACACGCTACGCTACTGGTCTGTAACGCAACCGATACGCCTCGGTCACTAACGCGTCTATTTCCAAACTTTCTAATACCTAGTTCATCAACAAATTCATTATGTCGTAAACCGGCGTGCGCGAGACCGAAATATCGCGGGGCTCGTAAAACCGCTCGTAAAGACGTTTGTTTACTAATTCGAGTGGGGCAGGTGGGGCGAGACCGCAGCACGCGAGGGATGCTGCTAATAATAATAGTGCGCCACTAACGCGATACAAATAAAATATGTATAAAGGGACGAAACGAACACGTCCGTCGAGTCGTCGGAGTGATAGTGTAAAGTCGGGTCGTTAATAAGTAGCGGGCGAAGTCGTCGCGAGCCTCCAAATTGCCTCCTCCGCAGGTCGCAACTTTTAATGAGGCGAAATTCCCGTCGATTCGCCGTCTACGTCGCCTTAACGCAACCTGTTCGTTAGCGCAAAAACGGGCCACGCTAACACGCGATTAGAATACACCCCCGCCGCCGCGCAGCCCGGGACACACCAGGCGCAAACACTAGCTACGAAAAGCATTGTAATTAAATTAAATTACAATTATAATTAAAAACACCTGCACTTTGTAGAGGTCGTTCTTGCTGCCTTTGTTTGGAGGTTAAACGGTTAATGTTAGTGCAGATTATAAGATAATATGTGCATTTTAAGTAATTAGATAAATTATAGCTGGCGGTTAATATAAATATAACAATATAATTAGATTCGTTTATGTACAGAGCATCTTGATTAACAACATCTCTAATGTTTTCCTTGCGATAATTGGTTCTAAGAATTAATGACTTTTAGATGAAAGATCAAAATCTAAGAACCTTGGCTTCTAGGAATATCATAGCTGAATTAAAATAAAATAACAATTAATACTAAGTATTCTTCTCCTGTATCATCGTCGGCTTACCAACATTAATTATAAGATGCGCGAACACTATTATGCATAATTTAAACACAATATTTGCGGATAACATATCTGACCAGTCCGGGAACCCGTAAACGCGCTAGCCCGCACAATACTTACTAACAGCGTGAATCGGTTCGTTAAAAAAATGTTTTTTAAAATATTAAGCCCAGAGTACAATATCGCTGCACACTCCGACATTTTCGTTGCACACTTGCGATATAATCTTACCGTCTCCAAAACCGCAGTGTGTTCTTATCCTAAGCCGAAAAGATGGTCCCTCATTTGTGGCGGGCTTTCTCTGTTGTTGTCACATTAGCGAATAACTGCGGCCGACTTTGTCGATACGTTAATGATGTCGGCGGGACGTCTATTACGAGAAAAAACGTCCCTTTTGTGCCGCATCCACGACAGCCTCGCTCCCAGCTCTCTTACACCGTTTATAATAATATTGACATTAGTGAAAAGGGTTTTTAATTTTATCTCGAGTGATTTTTAAAGTATTTTGAGCTTTCTTTTACGTCTTGCTTGTTTTGTATCCATCTGTTAAGTACCTTCTGTTGAAATTGGAGTGACCTATTAAAGAAGGGATCTTATTACACTCTTATTTTGTCTAATACGGTTATTGTTATGCTTCTTTTAATTTATTTTTTCTATTTGTAAAGGTATAATGTATAAATTTTAGTCCTTCCTTAATAGTTATCAAATCGTTAATGTAGCTGCGTCTATAATGTACGATATACTTATAAATTAATTATTTCTTACTACTACTACAACGCCAGCTACTTACGCTAGCTTTTTACCCTTACAATATTGCATATAGACGCGATTTAATTAATTAGTTCACTACCTTTAGTACACTACCTACCACAACCCTTCCGCGAGGAACGCCTTACGACAAAATAAAAACCATATTAAATTACTTTAATTTTTTAGTTCTTACTTCGGTACTTATTTTTAAATATCACGAATAAAACCATAGGTACATTATCTTAAATTACATATAATTACAAAGAAGTTAATAATATTCCTGTAATCTCCCGTGGAGTGCCAGGCCAGAATAGCACCTTCTCATCTCGTCCCGTTGGGTGTCTTACGAGGTGACTAAGGGAAAATCCAGTAGATGGGCAGCAGCGCCTTCTGTAACTTCACCACCAATACTGCAATCCCCAAGCTGCTTGCCCAGCGTAGAGTTTATGGCAACCCCCCGTTAAACAAAAAGATTTTATACGAAAGATAGTAATGTTGTATAGGGACAACAGTAAAGCAAAAGGCTGTGGGTTCAAATCAACAAATGAGCCCGCCCAATTACGTGAACTGCACTACTCAGCTTACCGTTTTACATTACAGGTGTGAAAATAGAGACATAATATATCAAGACAAATTTAATTAAGAGGCAAAATTTGTTTGTTTGTATGCAGGGGGTAATCTCCGGAACTATTTTTCCGTTTTCCAAAATTCTTTTAATGTGGACACGGGTCTTTAATTTTGAATATTTTAGCCTTAATCCTGGGCTTATTATAAAAGCTAGATATAAAGAAAGCTTAATAGTAACAACATAAACCGACAGTCGACGAATTATCCCACATTAGTAAGACTTCAATTAGGTTGTTAATAATTAGTGTCGCACCTTACTTAACGGTTTGTTACTAGTTTATTTTACTTAATGTAATTCTAAGTGCTTGTGGAAACGATTTGAATAATTCTATGTTTTCTAATGAATTTTAAAACGTTTATTTAGCATAACTCTATTAGAGACGCCTTGGTAAATAGGTGTAACTATGTAAGAATTCTATTTATGCTGTCCATAATGCAAATGTAACGTAATTTATGAGATAATTGGTACCAGGGAGGAAGAAACGATAGAAATGCATGACGTAGGCATGCCTGTGTCCGGTATTTTGAATATGTAAAATACACCATTACTTCGGCGCGTACTGTTTCACGCGCGCCTCAAGAAGATGTCAGCAACTGTAGGGGCCCATCAGGGTCGAAGCCTACTGGGGCCAAGGGTCTGATTCTGAAAGGAAGACTCGGCCCTGGTACGAAAGGCAACGAAGGAACAGGAGTGGGTTTTTAGTCAGTAAAAGTCTGACACTATCTCCCGCTCCGCCCAAGAGCGGGGGATGTCATAAGATGACACCATTACTTGATAGATTGGTCTACTAGTTTTTTATATCTACCTAAAGCCGTTATGTGTGTGTTTTTAAGCTAATTTATAATAAGTTTTTTTTATTATACTGCGCCCACACTATTCGTTACTCCTGTTTCGTGGATGCCCAGACTCGGAACAAACATCTGCTGATTACACAATTTTTTTGTCTCGTGCGGGAATAGAACCAACCAAACCAAGCAACCCTTAGCGCAGCAATTAAACCGCTTAGCTACTGCGCTAAACAGGTCATCAATTATTATAAATTTTGCACTATGAATACTTCTCATAACGTTTGCTTAGGTGCTAATTACACGCATCTGTGGTTTTTCATTTTTAAGGAAAGGGTAACGCTCAACTATAACAGCGCTCCTATTTTAAGTACTACTGTTTCGCGAAATTAATAAAAAGCAGAATGAGTTCACTTCATATAAATATAGTAAGCAGTTCCATAAATACACCTTCGTCACACTTCAGTTACTAATAATAATATTTGAAATAGTCTACTTCTACTGATGATAATAGCAGTTATAATTTTCTAAAACAATTGAAGGTTAATTTGGTAACATACCAACAAACAATAACTAACTTTATCGTGAACACTATAAGGTACACATTCGTATATTGATAACAAAACAAGGAGATTGAGTTCATGTTTATTCATGGGCCCAGATTGTGTGGTTATAATCTACAACAAAATCTACTAACAGCAAGAAACTCATTTTTCAACTTCATAAATTATCGGCCGATATCCGAGGCTATTTCCCACCGAACGTTACCTACCGTAATGAGGTTGTAAACAACACTGTCTAATTAAACTCCTTAATCGCAAAACTCAAACGGTAACCGCTTTTAAAACAAAACCTCGCAATTTTCAGAGCGACCACCGCGTAAATAGCCTTCGTTATATCGGAGCGGCGATCGCGGCTCATTACCTTCGCCCCCACTCCCTAATTAGACACCCTTCCTTCGTGCACCCCGCGCCCCACCGACCTGCACCCCCTCCTTTCTGTCCGGATTGTTTTCTAATAATTCCTTTATTTTCGTGCAGGTTAAACTCCTAATTACCCTTTACGTTACAAATTGTTTGCGATGGCGAATCAAGATCGAGTGAAATATGAAGTACGTGCCTTCATAATGTTATGGGAACTGAACTTCTTCAAAGTTGTTCGCTTGTTTGCCGCCTTTATTAAAACTCGAGATTTGCTTCTTTAAAATCAACGTTGCACCAGGATGTGCCTTTTTATCTCTACAGTTTTTGTTAATCACTTATTTAATTAACTTTTATTTTTATGTGTGAATAAAAAACTTTTGAGTTAGGTAATCATTCATTGTCTCGTAACTTTTTATTACATTAACTCGGCCCAGGTGTGAGGAAAAAATAAATAACCACGATATATTCGTTTGGATTCATAACCGAAACATGATTTAATAGCTCTCCAATTAATCGATTCGCTACGGAAGAAATTCAAATTGGCTCTCATTTCCTGCGCCCACCACGAGAGGGCGCACGCACGGAGCACCTGTGCGCTGCATCCGGCCGGGCCAATTACTGGGCCTTTTACCCTAAATAAAGCTCCCTAACGACCGTTACTGGACACCGGTTAAAATTTGCGTCGAGATTCATTAATATCGCATGTAAATTGTGAATGTCATGTGTTGCGTGTAATGTGAATGCGCAACTTAATTATCGCTCTAACTTGGCCCTTGTTTTGGCACCGTGTATGTGGTTTAGCAGGCAGTGCCATTCAGTTCCGGTCACCCAGACATCTATATTAATAATTATATTTAAATAACACAATAAGGACACTACGTCATATTCAAACTAGCTCTAATTTTACATCTTAGGTTTTATTTATAAATAAAATCCGGAGAAACGTGAAGTGTTGATTAATTTAAAATGAAATGTGCTTCCGTATTACAAAAAACTCACAAACTAATACCGTGTAGCAATTTAGTACTGGCTTTACGGCTCTTTTATTTTATTCATTTAATTGGCTACTGCAATTTTAATAAATACTGTTATAATTAATATAACGGTCGGTTGTGTTTTACAACTGGCTTACACAGTAACTTACATAAAGTGAGAATCAGAAACCTTAAGAAGATATTTTTATACGCACAGGTTTCTGTCTTCCTAGTCTTTCCCAGGGTTCCTTATTGTTCTACTATGAAGAGCCAAAAGAACTCTAAGCACCATCTATCAAAGCTCGTAAGAACTTTAAACCGAACCGGAGGACAGGTGGTAGAGAAATCCAGTAAAATACTCTGCAAGGAGGCTATATCACATAATAACGGTGGAAAAATAAAGGTAAATACTCACATGTTTACCATGTCCATTAAGCCCCAACATTTGCATCTGGTAGACCTGAGATGATGATAGGTATTGTTGCGTGCTGAACTTATCAATACGGAAACTTCTACAAAGCAATTTTCTAATAAGGCTGTTCTATACTTCTATAACCTTGAACCTTCTAAAATTATATCCAATGGATCCTAGTAACGCATTTTAGAATTCTTGCTGCCTAATAAGGCATACCGCCAGTCCTTGACAGAATACACTTAATTTACGTTTCTCGCACGTCGCTAAACATATAACGATGAAAGATGAAGTGCAAACCTTCGTAGTTGGCCATCCTCGCTGCCATCCATCTCGGTCTCTTGTCCTAACTAACAAGGCGTGCTAACCAGTCAATTTTCGACCAAAACACAATAGAAACAAAGCTATGAATCGCTTTGTCCCATGCCGAACACGGACAACGATTAGATACATGCGATTTCATACACTGATACTTAAAGCCTTATTATCTTATATAGAGAGGTCGTTTCGGCGTTTTCGCTTCTATAAATGTCCCAAGATGCGTGATAAGATCTGCGCAAGCGTCTCCGATCGGCACCTATTTATTTATTTAATCAGGTTGAGCGACAGACAATGTGCCATTGTATGTCCTGATTTATTGCTCCGCGCTCGTCTATAATGGAGTCGACTCTTGTTTTATTAGCGAGTATCTGCACTTGTCTCATAAATTAATTGCTCAGATAAATTATTATGATCAATTTGACATAAATTACAACGGATTTTAATAAATTTGTTTGCATATAATGATAATAATATTTGGTTAGGCGGCCATTATAGAAATCTATTTGTGTTAACTTCGATCGATTCCGACTCGGGACTATTAACGAAACAAAATTGATTCGTCTATTAAATTTTTGTTGCTTACAAATGGGTTGATTAAAACACGTATTATGGGCACGGGAATTGAGTCAATAACCAATTAATTATGGTAACAACCTATTTTGTATGTGAATTCCGCGTTTGGAACACAATATTTGCATAATGTCTTTTCCATTGATAGACAAATAGACACGTTATAATATATCTTAATTGAAAGCTTTCTTCGCAACGCGCAGTCATATTTATTTTGATGGCAACACGTAGCTGATATTACGACGTTTTTATTTAAATTGTGTTGCTTTATTGCCTACATTTTAAGCATTAAGTCATCAATTCATTATAAATCAAATATTAGTTTCTAATCATTTAACGAAATTTATTTGGGTATAACAGCTTTTATAAGCTTTTACAACCATGATGAGTTACGTATCTATAAATCGACTTCCAAAGTATAAAAAGTGATTCTATAAGGCTCACTGAACTCAATTTGAGTAGTATGTTTGTTAAGTCCTGATAAAAGTCTTAAAAACCTATGTTGTGTTGTGTTGTGGCCATATTCGCTCCTCGTTTTGCATTTAAATTAAAACTATTCACAATATTAGCATAGAAATGGGTTCGATGGCTAATCGTTGCGGTGTCAAAAATGTTTAATTAAAAAGATTGATGCTTACCGGCGGAGTGGAACACCAGAAGTACAGTGGAGTTGCAAACTTATCTAATTAGTTAGGGGCGGGGGGCGCGTGGGGTGCGCCCCCCGCGCCGCCCGGGGTGCGGGAGCGCCTCGGCAATTAGCGGTGATAGTCGATTAGCTCATCGTGCGAGTGCGGCTTTTGACAAATGTTAACACTTATTAATTATTATTATTTATGCGCGACAACCGATAAATAATTGGTATAATTAATACTTTACATCAATCCGTGTAGATTCACTTATCTACATTTGACTAAGTAAATGCTGGAAATAACATTTTAAACTAGTTCGTTGGTATTCTTCGATGAGCATGCAGTGTTGACAAAATAAGAGCTCTACTTGGACACGTTTTATTACTCGTTTGACAACAAACTGTAATTACTTAATCATTATAAAACTGTACTGACTATGTAGCAGCATTAAATATAATTAAATTATTAGTGGTGGCTAATTGTCAACTAGACAATGTAAGTTTCATTAATTGCTACAGGGGCTATAAACGTAAAATTTATTTTGCAAAAAAGCTGGTGCTATTGTCTTGTTTACACTGTTGAATTGTAATAAGTATACTACATATTTCATATGCTGCATGATTTTGAAAGGTTAAATGTATTTTAACTCTGCAATCGCTTCTCTTTATTTTATTAATCAAGAGATGTTTAAAGTTTTTCCTTTAGAATAATCTTATACATTTCTAAATAAAACTCAATAGTTTTTATAAGTAATCTAACACTATTCTAATTAAGAAAAAATATAGTGGTAATTTAATAGAATTACGTTACAGCGGTGTAAGCTACTTTGGAAGATTGATTAGTGAAAGTTTAGTAATAAAATGAGGGGCCGTAATACCGAGATAATTAATTCTTAGCGCAAGTTAATTGATATTGGTATTAACAGTAATTAGAAAAGTTTGCTATAGCGTTTTTGTTATTCGCTTATTTACAACGTTATATTTAATAGTACAGTCTTTAGGAAACGGCTTAAAATATTAAGTGTTATTTATCGTTCGCAAAAACTGGCGCAACTCATTAGCAGAATTTAATTGTGTTTCGCTTTAATAATTGCGGAATAGTCTCGTTACACAACGATCACTCGACAGTAAGGAGCTTTAAACTAATGGACGGACCTCTCGGCTGCTGTAATAATACATGGTGCGAGCGGGCGGGGACGCGGGGGACGCGTCGCGCTTATAATTACGTCGTCATTACACGCGGCGAGGTGGCCCGCAATCAACGGACTACGCCCCTAACACTTGTTAGGTTTTTCCACTCTAGTTGTAGTAATAGTTGCGCTAAGCGGCGGCCACTGGAGTAGAACAAGGCGTTTAATTAAAGGACGCTCACCTCACGGCCGCCGTTGTCGGCCGGCTCATCGCATGCGCCTTAATTAGTTCAGACCGCCCCCTAACAGGCTTATTTTGTTTTTCTCGGATAATTTTTAATTAAACGCTTGATTAAAATGAAAGTTTGCGTAAGTAGCGAGCGAGGAACAATCGAGCCAGAGTTTAGGATAATGAATTGATGGTGTTACTTTGCTCGCTTGCCGCTCGCTAGGGACTTAATTAAAAATCGCCGATAGAATGTGTAGAGGGGAGTTTGAAACGAGTTTATGGAACTTGGTCCGGAGGCTCTGTTGTTTTACTATGTCAATTTGAATACGAGATTGCCTCACGGTTTACGAACGTAACTCAAAATAAAATTTCGCTGGAAACATATAGAAAAGAAAATTGTACAGAAATATTTATACCGCCAATCTGTCACATTAATATTTAATTTATTGACACAGTACATCGTCCAAGACTGTCGATCTGGTTGATGGAAATACGAGTTCTTTTTTTAATGAGAATCCTCAATTACTAATATGAAATCTCCGTTACTCGTTCTTAAGCCGTCAGCTTTAAAAAACTACCTACCAATTAAGTCAACGATCTGTCATGCAACCCCTAAGCAGGCAGACGACACCATGTTCTGTCATTAAGCTCAATCGTATGCGACTGGTTCGGAATAATAAACATGATATTCATTAAAGCGATCCGATTTGTCAAACCGCTTGATTCATCCGCGTACGAGCCCTAGACGGCGCGACCGCGAATATCAACAGGGTTACCAACTGAATTAACTTTTACGTTTTTATGACGTTTGAAAGTTGTAGATAACATATGATATATAATAAATTTACTGGAATGATGTATGAACTGGTTATTGATTTTATATCTATACTTACTTGAAGTAGTAAGATTTTAATTAATATTCTAGCATAAGTAATTGTATTTTGATACTTACACCTCAACGATTTTTTTTATAAATATTTGTACTTTATTATTAAACATGTTTATTAGGTATGCAGTATATTTGTGATAAATATTTTATCTCCAGAAAGTAATACATAAATCTTCGTTTATCTTCTTAAATAAAATGCAAAAACTACACTATGTAAAATGAGCTAGCTTTATCTTCCTTGCATCGTCCCTCATTAAACATTTTCTGTATACCGCAATCAATGTTTTCTACACTTAATGCAGTTTCCTTGATGCAAAATCTTAATTCCATTAATTAGTCTGCGAGGCAGGACGGTACGTTCGCTCGTACGTTTTATACCGGGTTATATGTGCCAACCCTATCGCGAGCATGTGTCATTAGCAAATTCTTGGCTTGTCGTCGCCACGCGCCGCTAACGAGACTCTCTAACGACGTGCTAACTTGATACACAGACGATGGTGCGTCCCGCCGTCCCGCCTCCCAAGGCCCAGCATGCATTGTGATCATAAACACATACAGTTACTATCGACTCGTCTCGATTTCTTATATTTGACGGCTAAATCTTGCTTTAAGTACAAATCAGAATTCAACTGCGGAATTGTCAAAAATTACATCCTCCAATATGGTGTAATTGACATAGTGTGACGTTTAGGAGACTATTTACGACAAATCTAGACTTCGAATCTTACCTAATAGATTAGGTGTATGGTTTTTTTTATAAGAATATACCTCCTAATGAATGAGACCATTTTTAGTTTGTCAGAAAGAAGTTTGACTTTTTCGAAATTACCTGCGTGAATAGTTTATGTTTTTTAAATCGCCTAGGACTTAGTTTATGCTTATCCATAATTTGAAAATGCATACGTTAGTTAAGGCTTTAAAAAACACAATCAACAAATATGATAAATACATTATTACGTATGCAACTTACTAGCAGAAGTGTAAAAATAAACTTATCGGCAGATGTTATGGACGTCTGAAAGAAATCGAACAATATGTATCAACATTGACAGGTCAATTTCGAAATTGCATTGCTGATCAATTGCTGCCTGCGGCATAGTTTATTCTTAGTTGACTTTCACATACACTTGAACATAATACTCTATTAAGTAAGTATTTATTGTACTTTCGTAGTTTCCACTGAAGTAGATTAATAATAATAATATAATAATAATATCTTGGGACAGCCCACACACGGTCATCTGATCCCAAACTAGGCAGAGCCTGTATTATGGCAACCAGACAACTGATAAACATACTTAAATATTTCTAAATACATACATAATATAGATAATTTACACCCAGACACAGAACAAATCATTAGATTATAGATTCCTATTAAATCTAATTAACACGTGTCACGAATTAAAATTGCCTATTAACATGGTATGGCTACGAGCCTTTTGGGCTAAATCCTAACTGCTAGCGATGAGCAAGAATATTTTAAAGGAAGAATAAGAAAAAACATCAAATATATTTTTATTTTCGTGTGTATAATTTTAATGCATATTAGATAAAATCAATGAATCTGTTAAATTCAAATTCAATTTACCTGAGAAAGGGTATACAATTCTTATATTCTTTTGAAATTAGACTTTATCAAAATTAAATAACCCTTGATTTATTATTATTATTACAAGCCTGTAATGTCCTTGATTTATACCGTCGATTAAAGATTTCTAGTGTCCTTTCCTTAATTCTGATAGCAAACACGATGAAGCAACAAGTTATCCCGGCCCGGACGCATCTCGGCTCTATTGAGAGCATTCGTCTCGGGGACCCAATCGCGCCCCCTCCCACAGGCCTCCCCGTTCATTCTTACATAGTACTCGGGCAATATTCATTCAGTTCCTGTTACTTAAGCCGGCTGATAAGTTAAAGAGTGGTGCGGAATATCAAATACACGAGGAATCCATGGTAATTGGCAGCTCTATATTATATCAGTGAGCGCTAAAGTTCTAAAGTAAATCCTATTTATATTGAAACTATTTTTACTTTATTTTTGTAGAATTTATTACTTTTATATTTTATATCTTTTACCCGACGCGCGACGTTTTGTATCCTTTCCGGAATTCATGTATTCACGCAGACTGAGCAGTTAAGCGTCTAGTTGTTTCAATTTACATTTGCCAACTATCTTACATTTCCACGAAACACATTCTCACACAGAAGCTCTTTTTTTATAATCGCACATTAGGTAGTACATAGATAGGTATATATTACATACATTATGTAACGCGAAAATAAATTATTTACAATGTATGACGCATTCCCACCTAAACAGGTATTCGCTTAGCATTAATTTATCAAAATACAATATATTTTGAAAAATTACACGATATAACCATTGTTGTCAGTTACTATAAATAATAATATACTATAATAAGGATATTAAAAGAGGTAAAGATTGAGGAAGGAAAGATGAAACGAATGATAGATACATAATTAAATTTGTACAAATTAAACCATGTCATAACTATAGGTTGTACGTAGATACATAGATATACTTAGTGTAGATATGTATCGAGCAATGAAGTAATCGCCACAGTATCTAGGCACGTGTAGTCGTGTATGCTCTAGGAAAAGGCAGAAATAATGACGTGTGTCTAAGGTGTTGGTCCTCTCGTACATTATATTTAGAGGCGATAACAGCGCGTCTCTCACGTGCCCCTTCCACACCCCTCCGCTCTAATGATCTTGTCGAGAGGTTTTAAATTATGTTCCTTACAACAATCCGAAGTCGACACGTACACAACCGTGAGACTCAAGACGCTCCCTTAATGAATAAAATAACATGTCAAGATACAGTCTACATCTTAAATTAATGAGGATTCACGGCGACGTATTCAATTTTACAAGTAACGAAGGCAAATAAACTTCGAGTAGGCACCGCACCGGGCTGTATGAGCCTCGCGCGAAACTTTAGCATTTATTAAACTCATGTTAAACACACACTCGTTAATTAATATCAGTATGAAAGGAAACCTAAAAGTTGTCGATTAGAAATTCTTCACATCTCCGACTACATTAAATAAAATTACAAATCGCGATGAAAGGAATCGAACTAAGCGGGTCCTTTATCAGTTTGAAATTTTGAAAACCCAAACTAAACTTGTTAAAGTAACACGGTCGAATAAATAAAACAACTTCACGTGTGTTAATGTCCTCGTTTGAATTAAGTCCGTTCCGAGAACTGATGTGCGATGTACAATATTCAAAAGATTCTTAAGGAAATATTAAACATATTAATTTTCTTAATTAATTATAATGTACGGCTCTACTGGCCTTGGCAATATGAGCGAATCACAACATAAGTAATGTATATCTTTTTCATTTAAATTAACTCGTAAAAAAGAGTAGATTTATTTTAGGAATTCATAGAGCTCGACCCACTTAGGTTGGTATAAGATTTATTGGAGTGTCAACCTCGCTTACGGCTTATGTTTTCACTTTATGTACAGGTCCCGAGATACGTAACTCGCCTGTAGTGGGCCGCTGCCGGTGTTTCTCCGTATTTTTACTGGGTATAATCCCCACATCTTCCCGTACACACGGCGTTCCCGCGAGCGGCCAACACAAATAGATTCGTACATGTTTGTCTTGGCTCGGTTTAATTAATTTTACCTTCATACGCCGATACTGTTTGTCGGGCGCTCCTTAATTGAAAACGCTCTTACCGGAGTAAATGAAACGAAATCCTATTTGCTCCGAGTGATTGAAGCGAATTTATCTTTTAAGACTTTCAAATTTATCTTTAACCCGTTGCCGATGTTCGGCGCTGTATCATTTCAAAACGAATAACGCTAAGAAGAGCAGGTAATTAAATTTTGATTGCTTTCGGCCGGATTGTTATTGCGATTTATTAATATTCAGGGCGGTTGTAAATAATACCGGCTCGCCGGCGACGCTAATAGCGATTGCAATAATGACTCATTAAGTATTAAATGCGGCTATTAAACTGCCACAGTCGCAGCGTTCTCACAGTTGGACGCTATTTTTTTGGGAGAATACATGTCATTAACTTAAACTGACTTTTCCGATTAAGATTGACGAGCTTGCAAGTACAGAAAGAATAGCGTGCTTCAGAAAATGTAGGCGAAATGATAGAGGTTCACAGGCACACATAAACTTTCGACTTACATCTTCAACCGTGATCCACTCGCTTGAATAGGCCAGCAGACTCTTCTTTCTCACCTTTATAAAGAGAGAATTACACTACGCTATTGCTACGCAGTAGTAAGCAAATTGAAGTATAGAATAAAACAAAAGGACGTAGGTACGAACTACACCTAACATACAGGCGTAGTTCGACATGGATAGCGCTTATAATATATAAACATAATTATACTACAAGAATATAATTCTTTAAAACATACAAAAATGTTTTACATTTTATATTAAAGTGTCTTGTATACAGTCGTTTTCCCACATTAACATAAATCGTTACCTTTCCAGCCAATAAAATGAAAATATGAGTCCAACCAAAAGAGTGGCCATTAATTTTTATCGCGAATTACAAACATAACGATGACACTCGTCAAAGAAGTAATAAACATTAGCTTATCAGTTATGTGTGTTCACACGTTTTATTAGTAATAAACCATCCAATATGGCCGCGTTAAGCCTTATTAATTATACTTTAAATCACTACGGAACGAATGATTGATTTTATAATATAGCGAGAAAAAAGACATTGAAAAGAAAAATATAGTTAGCTTTATAGCTACGATGTTTATTGATAAATGGTGATGTAAAGGGGCTTTGGGCTGTGTGGTCCGTTGAGGCTTAGAATAGACCACCATATCTCTTGTTGTGTCGTAAAAGAAACTAAGGGTTGGCGAACATTGTTAACCCAGACCAATATTTAAGATGTATTGTTAAAATTGTGAACTTCAATTATTATTTTTGTTCTAAAAAAGTAGGTTCTTTATTCGACTGTGTTTACTGCTTTTTACTGTATTTTTAGCTATATGTAAATTATCTATATAATCGCCAATACCTAACCGAGTTTGATTAATCTTTGGTTTAAGAGTTTTTATTCATCCATGATGATGGAGATATTTGACCTCCGGAAAGAGACAATAGTATATTATGCTATTTATTATACTTTGTTACTTATTGAAAAAGGTAGTATTACTTTTCGACTTATTCTCTCTCTAGCATATTTTAGGAGTTGTAAGTGTAAAACCAGTCTATTGCCCTTGATAAAGGCATCTAGCTAGAAAAGCGTGTGAAATGTACCTATTACGATATACAGATAAAAATCGACCTGAATTTCAAGCTTATTGTAAATTCAATAACTCTGAGTTATCTAAATTGAATACGCGTATACATTTTGATATTCAGACTTGTAGTCACGTGCTAAACGACATAACGTTTACTTAAGCTTACATTTTCTATTAAAAAAACTCCATGTGAGCTTTTAAGGCGAATCGATTAGCATTCGTCGGGCCTACAACCTTTTCTTACACTTCAAACAATTTAAACAGACAACTATAGAACATAGTTAATTAAGTGTTATTTTCTTTAGTAAAGTTCTAGCATTTTGCAGTAAGTTTGGTGTCCTAAATTTCCCCAGCGAACCTAGCTCGCAGCTACTCATAATTATATAAATAGCCTTAATAATTTAGTGCTCAAAGCTACAAATAATCATGTATATTCAAGTGATTTATCGTCAACGTCGTTACTTTATTATCCATTTATCAAAGTTTAACGAGCAATAATCGCGGTATTTTAACGGATTGAAGCTTGCTTGTTAAAATTGTTAACTCTAAGACCTGCCTCGGATGTCGATCATTTTAATCTTCAATTTAAACATTCTAGAAGCAGGTCGTTTTGAATACTTCAACTTCATTAGAGAATATTTCAATAGATGGTAGTCGTTAGTTCTTTTTTAATTAGCTGCTAGAAAAAGGATTTTGCAATGCTTTTTTGTTTAAACTTTAATCAAAACTTAATTGTTTATTTGAAGGCTGCATCATCAAAGTTATGTTCGTGTTTTGCCTTATTTCTAGCGCGTGCACCGTGACAGGGTTTTAGACCTTAACTCTGATGCTTATTTATTTATACCTAACTACTAATAACGAACAAAAAAGATTATTTTACTTATAAAAGCTAGTACTATTAACATTTACGTCCATTACGGCATAAGCCTTGTAGTGACCGCTACAGTTGAGCCCATGTAAGATGCATATTGCGATTACCATCACACTTGGCTGGACTTAGATTGCAACTAAATATTATATATTTATTTACATTTAAAGCGATGACCTTATACAAAAACATTCTTATCAATATTATGTTACACACGCAGAACACTGTTCTGAACACTGGCTCATACTATTTGAGCCCTAAGGTCTTTCAAAGTTTGCAAAAATGCCTCAACCTTTACTCTTCAACAAAAAATTGGCTCATTCGATATCAACGGGACTAACCCATTTTTTTCGCTATCTCTTATGATACCGCACGCAAATCTTGTTATTTAATTGTCCGTATCTAATTGTTCCAGAATGTTCGGGTCAGGGGGTGCGTGTGCGGCGTGCGGGCAGGCGATCCCCGCCAGCGAGTTTGTGATGAGAACGAACGCCCCCCAGCAGCCGCTCCACGTGTTTCATATAAAGTGCTTCGCCTGCTCCAAGTGTGGATCACACCTTATGCAGGGCGATAGGTACGTTGTTACTCGATGAATGGTAGCCCTATGTTGTAGTCTTGCAGACTAGTTATTCCCGCATTTCATGGAAAGTGTATTCGCGTCTGTTCCGAGATAAAGATCAACCTATTAGTAAGGCTGTTTATCATGAATTTAAGACATCTGCAATGTACTAAATGTTTAATACCTACAAAATAATTATGTGCCCACATATTCGCCCAATTCTGATCGCACACATAACTAATACTGCCTAGCGTAACAAGGGTGTACAACGGGCATGATATTAAGGCTCTATCAAGAATCGTGCCTTAAATAAAGAGCAGAATGAAGAAAGTCGTTGTTACCTACAGGTATTACATGCTCGCGGGCTCACTAGTGTGCGAGCAGGACTGGCAGAAGCTGATGAAGAGCGCGAACGCGACGGGAGCGCCGGGCGCGCCCATGCGCAAGAACAAAGTAGGCCGTCCGCGCCGCTCGCGCGAATGAGTACAAGCTGCGCAAGCGCAACAACACTCACACAAGGACTATGAGGAGGTAAGGGGTTGTCTTTTTTATTATTTTGGTTAGTATCAATGAGATGAGCTTCAATATCCGTGATGTGACACTTGAAATGTTGGAAAAGAAGTCTGATAGTAAAAATAATAGAGCAAAAGTTCATACCGAATGGTGGCTTTTATAACTATCTACACTCGCTCATTTTTAGATTATGAAAAAAAGAAGATTCAATAACTATAATACTATATAAGCATTTGCTTATTAAAAACTGTTTTTTATAATTAAATCGAATCAACAATAATTAAATTATCGTAAAAAATCGATTACCCGAATCGATCATTGTGCCGCGCCTATACCATTCTTTAATAAACCTTCGAAGGCAAAACTCGTGGGCGGGTTCACGCTTGACCTTTGCCGGCAACACTTACACATCGTGACTAGCGTGAACATTAATTAAGGTATTTCCTAACGTTAATTAATTGTGTTAATTATTGTCTACTGGAGGGCGGGCGTTTGATTGACGCCAACGTGGCAATGAATTGCCAATATGGCAATTGAGTGTAGTGTTCAGAAATCGGTATTACCCAGATGACGTCATCGGCTTTTTTTACATTAATGTAACCTCCTTTGACTTGGTTGACCTCACTTCCAGGGTCCTCAGTGTTTAAGTAATCTTTTTTCGCATTGTCATTAAGACAATACTTTGGACAACATATTTATATTTGCTTAAAACAGTAACTAATTAGGTACTATAAATGCCAAGCGACAGAAAAACACAGCCATGGTACTGTACAGCTGAGAAATTGTAAACAATTTTTAGAACACGAAGAAAATATAGAAAAGGGAAACAATTTTTATGCATTTTAAAAGGTATTCCTTGTTATCAGTTACAAGCCCATATTTCAACCAACCTATTTACATTTCTGAACGTTGTTGATAAAAAAACAATTGACGGATACGTTTGATATGCACTCATTTGTCGTTCACTGTAATTACCGTCACTGGGTCAGGTTAAGCAGGTACAGTGATAAAAGCAACATTGCTCGTAAAAAGCACGTCCGGTAAGAAAACATATGTAGTAAGGAAGTGCTACAAATATACTTTGTTAGGTGCGAGTTACGCTTGTTGTATGAAGAACAAGGGGTTAAATTATAAAGGTTTTAGTTTTTTATCTAGCAAACAGCGTTCTTTGTCGCCAGTTGAGTTTTCGTGTCATCATCATAAGCCGAACGACGTCCACTGTTGAACAAAGGCCTCCCCCTTTTAGAAGGGGGGGTTTCCATAATCCCCACGCAGTGGCAAGCGGCTTGGGAATCGCAGTGTTGGTGGTCAGGTTACAGAAGACGCTGCTGCCCATCTTCTGGGTTTTCCCTTAGTCACCTCTTACGTAACCCACGGGAGGAAAGGGGGTGGTCTATTCTAGGCCGGATGCCACCCGGAGTTTTCGTGTAGGTTGTCTATATGTTCTAATATATCTGCTACGATAATTATTAATAATATATTTTTTTTATCAATATCTAATTAAAATAGTCAACTTTATTGGTTAAACAAAGATGGATAGGCAAAAATTGTTCAGGTCCTGTCACATTTTATCAGTATATGACTGCTACCATCAAACCAAACTTGTACCTAGTTATTAATAAATTGATTAACATAATACAATCCATTACGCGAATTTCAAATTACTTAAGAAGTCAATATATTTTTTACCCGTAAATATACAAGCTAATAAATGACTAATCTATCCATCTATATAGCAGCAGTAACAAAAGCAATCAAACAATTCTACAATATCTAAAAGCCAATACCAATATTTTTCACCAGCCAGCCTCCAGCCCTCTCAGACGTGTTAAAAATTCACGAATCATAAGCGAAACAGAGGGATGAAGGCGAGAGCTGTGCCGGAAACCATTTGCACTCACGACGCGGCCACTCAGTGCGGCCGGATTAGGTAGCGGCCGCCCGATCATAATTACTGAAATGCACGTTTTGCCCGAAACGTAGTGTTTACTGACGTATTAATGCAATCGATGTATAGGTGGGAATTGTTAATCTTTTAGTAGGCAGAGGCTTAATTCGATAGTGAGGCTTTATTTAAAATAAAATACAAGCTAATCTTACAGCACCATTAGTCCAGAAAAAAAACATGGCAAAAGTTTCGGAAGCGCTAAATTACACTAATATCTGGTCAATAAGTAAGTGTGACTGGCTCTCAATAACCTCCGCCTACACCTTTAGGAAATCCAATGGTGATGATATACACATCAATACAATTACAGCTATGTGATATATCTGCGTAACTACGTTGAAAGACATATTAATTAATTGAAATTATTAATTAGACGTGCGAACTCCACAAATAGAAGTGGCGAAGAAACACAATTAAGCTGTTCAATGAACAACGCACAAAGAGCGCCTTTGTTTATGTGATGCAGTCACTCGCACGGAACGCACTTCGGACCACATTTTATAAACTCTTGCCCACGGAGTAGTGAGTAAATTGAGAGATTACGGTTACGTAGCAACGGCAGGAACGTAGCAAAAGATCTAGGTACAACGCGTAAGAATAATTTTATACAATACATAGTGGACATTACATTATTCAAACTAAACTGAGTGTTAATTGTTCAAGCAGTTTCGGTTTATATTGCCGGACTCGTCCCTAGGATCCTAGTCCAAAACTCCGGAGTACGCCGTGTATGTGAATTCTACAGCATTGCCTCAAATGTTAATGATATTTATTAGCGCTTTAAAGCAAATTTCTAATTGCAGTACTTGTCGGACAAGAGGATAGTTCGCACAGTTAATTATCCCGTGGAGCGGAGCGTCGTCCGGTCGCCGCGGGCGCCGGCCTGTCTCGCCACCGACTTGCTTACGGCGCTCACACAAAATGCACCGCTAACCAATTCCAAAGTTTTGACACTCCCAAACTTATTTCGGCAACTCATAAAACTATTGTCCAGCCTTGTTAATGAACTAACCGTTTCTGGCCACTGAACACTCCACTAGAGCACAACCGTAACACATATTTTGCTATCTCTATCGTATACATATAATAGGTCCAATATCGAAAAAACGCAGTGCGTAAAAACGTGCAAATAAAATGATCGATTTTCAACAGCAACTGAATTAATTTAATTCAAAAGCGCGTCTCTATTACACCGCCAGCCTTTAATAAAACTACACAGTTAATAACAAAGGCTGTAGTTGTTATTACTTTGTGCGGACGTGGTCAAAGGCGTGATGTTAATTGGAAAACACCTGAAAATGACAGCGCCTTTATGGTCGGTATGTTTGGCGTAAAAATCAAGTCCGGGTGGAACAGCCGGTGGCTCAAAGACTTGACCGTTCACCCGGCGGCTTTGTAACACGATTACGCAGACTTGTCGAAAGTTAATTAAATAACGTTTTTCCAAATTACCTGGCGGGCTCGACATCAAAGTGGCGCACTCGCTACGGGAATCTTTCCACAAAGGGCTGGCTGCGGGCGAGGTCCGGCCCTCTGATCTCGATCCTCTAATGTAGTGCACTGGACAGGTGACAGTGAGATCTCCAACCTTTTGTCGATTTTCTTGGTTCGCATCTTGACGGGCTTTGAGTTACGATTATGAACAATTCACTTTCGACAATTAAACTCTTGGACGTTTTGATTGATGAGTGATATCTATTGTCTATCTAATTCAATCGGCCTCAAAGCGTTCGTGGCACGCGAACTAAGGGGTCGTTTGCACTGCGCAGCACGACACGCTATTTGTGTGTACCTTTTGTAGGAGTCCGTAACATTATTGAATACGTTTACGTTTTAGAACAGGCAATTAATTCAAGAACTAGCTCTCTGTTATTGGATATCGATTTTACAGTATTTTTATCATTAAAATTGGATAATACTTAAGTCTAAGTCTAAATATATATCTAATGTTTGTAAAAATGATTCTTCTTTCGTATTTTATACAGAACCTACTTAAATAATATCGGCCTCAACATTTACCTAGGAACAAGTGACTCGAGCAAGTCAAAGCGAAGAGCTATTTCAGTAATCATGGCCAATTTGCTCCTTGAATTCTTTTCTTTAAAGTAAAACGTGGTCGGAGACTTTATTTTTTACTGACGGTAGTTTGATCGAACGCCCTTCGTGAGAGCGAGCCGGGCGTCGAACCCGCTACCGTTGCGTGCCGAGGCCGATCAGCTGCTCTCACCTCTAATCACTCCCACACTAATTACCCGTTTCAACTGACGCTGTAAAAAATAAACAATTTAGATCGATACCTGTGTTACGTATGTAATTATTTTTGCATTTAAATTAATTTTATCGCGTGGCTAATGCGAACGTTAACGAAAGGGTTATAATATATTTATTAATGTATAACGTAGGAAGGTACGTACTATGCTGTTTTAAGCCACATTTACCTCGGATTCAGTCTTACGATACGATGCGTGCACTTTTACACTATCATAATTAATAATTATGTATTGTTGCCTCGTCGGTTTTGTGGTCGCTAAGCGCGACTGCTGAGCATGAGGTTCTGCCTTGGAATCCTGGTTTGGACAAAGTGGGTTTTCCCATTAGGTAGTCTCAGTAGCTGCAGGGAGTTTAGATTTGTGCCCAGTTGATAGCAATAGGCTCGTCCCCTATTATATTGGGACTTATAACATAACTGGCGAAATGTGGGTGTACTATACATCTCTGCCTAAGCCTTCAAGGAATACAGGCGTGATCTTATGCATGCATGTATCAAGTCTTTAATATACCTATTGGCGTCAGACATATTTAAAACCTTGATGTGACCAACCACGGTAAAGTTTGGTTCTAAGTTAATCGTCTACTAGCTTTACAATTCATTATAGTAATTACCATATCGTTAAATATGTCTGCACTAACCTCAATACTCAGCCTCAGCATAACGGTAAAGAAGATGATGAATAGGAAATATTATAACACACCAAGTAATCTTCGTACGAAGCATCAAATATTAATGAAAATATTTAGCCCAACATTTTTGACGAAATGTTACTTTCACTTTAGGTACAGTACCTATATAAAAATATAACCGTAATTACTCGCAAGGCAATCCGCTTCAAACAAAGTATGTCAAGAAATTAGTATTTAATTTATTCATTGGGCCCGGGTTCGTGTCTAGTTTAGTTATTACGGAGGTAGTTAAGGCGTCAGAAGGTTTAGAAATTAATCACGTCGTGACGCTAAGGCTTGGCGCACACTCGCCCCTTGCTCTGTGATCACGAAAAATCATACGGTCAGTCGGGTGAAACTGCTCTCGGCCGCACGTTAGCCGATGTAACCACGACCGATATTATGAACCATACTGCTCGTAATTCAGTCACGACCTGATCATGTTAAGTGCCAGTCCACTGTGTGTGCTCGACCTATGAGGAGCGTGCTCCCAACAGTCGGTAGAGCAACAAGATATTAATACTCCATTATCAAAATTAAATCTTTGTTTCTTCGCATGAACAGACAAAGCTCAACAAAAAGCGAACTTGTACCTTTTTATCTTGTTACTTAAAAACTAGGGGTTTAAAACTGATTAACTTTGCGTTAAGAATAAACAAGCCGAAAGCCAGATTTATGAAAACAAAAAGTATAATTCCATTATACATTTGAATAAAATGTAAAGAAAACTTTAATTAACGCGAGTCGTTCACATGTGGAGACAATTTACGTCTCTGGCTCTAATTTAAAATTAATACCGTCGAGCTGGTGGAAAATTTGAAAAGTTTGAACGACGTCGCCGGGCCTTCGCTCCGCCGATTGCATTTTTATACGAGTAAGACAACCTCTTAGCTTATTAGGGAAGCCAGTTATTAGAGGTCCGTGGGATTTCTCTGCGGACGCGCTGCGTGGCCTCGAAACCACTTCGCCCCACTTAATTAGTTAAATGGATACCTTGTTATTTCTTTTCTCTATTTTATAGACGTTACGTGTACAATAAATCCCAGTTCCCTTTTGTGAGTCCGCTATCTGAGCGACTATTCAAATCCGCTAAATTGAAACAGAGCTTTCTGGCATTTAATTTGAGTTCGGGCGGTACAATTTAGGGCAGAGCGGTGATGCACTTATGCACCGGCACATTTCCCACAGCCCGGTGCTCCGGATCCGCATCCGCACGCGACAAAGGACATCCGCCCACAATAGTTCCATTAAAATAATGCAAGTAAATGAGGATTTGCGGAGACGAGTCCACCGAAGCCGCTGTCGTCCGCTCTGCTCACAATGCGCCCAGTGCGGCTCTCGGCTGCGACGACGCTTAAAACACTATACGCGAACATGTTTCATTAGCTAAGTGGGAGGCTTTTGGTGGCGGAATCTCTGTAATGCAGCTAGCTAGACTAGACGCAGCGTCGCTTTTACTTAAACGCCGTAATTAAAACGTCCCCACCCCGCTAAGGGCGCAGTTTTAAACTCGGTTCAACTAGTTTCGAGTGGCCAATTTAGTTTTAGTGTTACTCCGTGTTTGAGATACAAATTTTAAGTTCATATATCAAAAGCGTCATAGTAACGTTTGTGGGAAAGTTCAAGTTGTAATTGCACTATTTGCGATTAGCCGATGCTTAGATAGACTACCTTCATAGTTTGTTTGCTTGTATATTAAAAGGTGATGTTTATGGACTACAGCATTCGTTTTTACATGTACCAAAAACGTATTTTTTCAAGATGCGTCCAGATTCGTCGTCAGATTGTGACGTGACCGACAACCGTGTCAAACACTTGTCAAAACACAGGTGTGAACATGTTCCGTCAATTGTTTCTACTAGGTAGACACGACACGGATGTTTGACGTCCTTTACAACTGATCCATTTGTCGATTCCTGAGCAAGTACGAATGTTAAATGAATGAAGGGGTAACATGGAATGCAGGTTAGTGTTGACAGTGAGACACGTCATACAGGCCAGGCATCCCTTCCTAGTCAGGTTGATACATATGCTGTGTTTAATACAAACGACGGTTGCGTTTTGGTTATGCCTTGCAAAGACGTCACAAACTATTACTGATGTCACTGTACGGGATAGACAGTACCGAGGAACACGCAGTCCAAAATGACGCAGCTGCCAACCAGACTAGCGAACTGTATCGCGTGACACTGCCACGAAATCATGTCAAAACATTTCCAAAACCACCCTAATTTGCAGTTTTAATGACTTCATTATATACTTTTCATGCGAAACTATGTCGACCTATCATTTATCTTAATCATTAACCACTTACAGCACGAACCAATCAAACCATCCTACCCTTTTCAATGAAAGTATGAAACTCCATGCACCTGGCATTGCATGTTTGCGTAGGGGCTTTGCGGCGCGCGTTTAATAACTTTATTGATAGCTAACGAGTAAAATTGATCGGCATTAACGATCTTAATCGAATCGCGGCTGGCATCGATTCATCGCGTGTCGATGCCCCGATCTCGAGTTAATTTAATTGAAACTGAGTTGAGTAATTAATTAGAGGCGAATGAGAGCTCTCAGCCGGATGAAGCGAACCCCCGCACTGCTGTTTACAGCCGCTCATACATATTGAGTGGGTGACGACGACGACAACACGTCTTAACACAGATTACACATACATCACTTTATATTTTTGTTTGTAATAAAACACGAGTAAAATGTCGTTTTCGTGGCATTCTACTTTTATAACAGACGTTATATTTACACGTGAATACTAATAAGCTCATTATAACAAACAAGGCTCTTGAATATCTTGAGTATAAGGATTATATCCTTTTATATATTTTCCTCATTATCTACAAAACAATATTAAGTACAAATATAATTATGTGTCCTTATAGCCTCATTTACAAGAATCAAAAGCCCTATTTATTATGTATTTCTAGAAACTAAGACCAAAACACAAACATGAAGACAAATCCCAAAACTTGAGGATATTTAAGTAATTGGCTCGACAGCGCGTCTGCGAACACATTGTTACGTAGCAACAGATACACCCGATTGATTTAGCTGAGAGCATAGCGACGTAGGTTAATAGCGTTTAATCCCGCTAAAACGCTACACGATCCGTCATAATGAATATTTATCCTCGACAGAAGTCGGCGCATACTTTTATGACGAATACATATTTTAGTAGCCGACGTAATTCCACTGATTACTTTCTTTAATTTTTCTGAAAACGTTATGCAGCGAATACCTAAGTGTATTAAAGCTTCGGAAAGAGCACACATTAAATGAATGAAAATTTAACCAAATACTTTTTTCTGATCTTAATTTTGTATATTATTTGATGAGTTCGAATGGCTGTAATGTCTGTAGATGTACCTAAGATATAAAATTATTTTCTTTCTGAAATCTGAATACGAAGAAACTTATACTAAGTTTTAAACAATCTAGTAAGGACAATTCCGTATTTTTTAAATTACGTCACTTAACCAGACGAAGTTTAATCATAAATATGACGTTTTGTGTCATTTTTGCATGTTGCCCATGCTAAGCTTAAATCTAAATTGATAAAGGAAATTTGAAAAATGTTGGACACGAGCAGGACTTGAACCTGCGACCTTCGCCGTACCGTGGCGCTGCTCTAACCAACTGAGCCATCGTGTCACTGCTCGCACCCATCGAATTTCAAGTTCCCTTTTAGTATTTACGTCTTAAGGGTGACGTCAGGTATTATCTGTTGGAATCTATGATTACCAACTCAGTGTTATACCTTTACAGCTATAAATCCTGTCCAGTCCTGCTCGTGTCAATCATTTTTCAAATTTCCTGTATCTATTTAGATGTAATCATTAATTTCAAACTGTTTGCGTAATAATCTTTTAGTTACATGACGCTTACAAAAACGTTCCACTGCGGCTCGTCGGAATCATAAGATAAATAAGAAAAATAAAATATAGGGCACTAATCCCCTTTTCTATTATCCCTGATCTAAGGTAGACAGCTAGTGTATATTAAAGTATAAAGGAACGGTGTCTGTTTATTTTCTTTTCCTTGAATTGAGCCCCGTTTGTAATGAAGGTGGATACAGTTAGTCAAAACAATAAATTCTTAGAAACTTATTTTCTTATGTAAGCTACCTACTCAAAATAAAACTCCAAATACGTGAGTGGGAAACCGCCTGAGTTAGTTAGACAAGATTTAAATATATTATGGTTCATAATTATTTAAACAAATGTAAAATGCTGAAAATATTAATGCAAAGTAGGTAATAAAAAAATTGTTAGTTGTATAATATTTTGTATATTTTTATTACTAACGCCAGAAATTTACAATTAAAAACTAAGAAGAACTAACAAAAACAATTTTCAACAGCAGTTCCGCATTTTAAATAATAAACAAAGTGATAAAACTTGCAATAAAAGGAACCTTTTATATAATTTTAATAAATTATAATTGTAATTATTATGTGGGGCCTGCCATTATTTTGATCAACATAACATTACCTTATAATTGGAGCTGAAACAAGATGTTTTGTCCGATGCGGTCGTAATTCTCGCACTTAATTTTATAATTAATAAAACTACATGCCTTCATATAGCCTACACAACACATTAGCTTTAATTATATTATAACTCTCATAGTAAAAACACCACTTTACCGGCAAGTGTGCTCAAAACTCGTAATATAATTATGGTTATTATGTATTTTAAAATTATGTAGGTAGGTAGATAATATTTAGTATCTACGGGCAATAAAAACAATACATCTGCTTCCTTTTTAAACCGTCTAAGTCGTAAAAGTACCAATAAATATACATGTTATACTTTTACTCCATTGTCCTTTGTTTTCGTGAATTATTCCTAGGATCCGCGTTTCCGAAAAACTGGTCCTTCTATACAATCGATTTATTTTTAGCATGTCTGTCTCATTAAATATTTTGACAGGTTTTTACTTTATAACATCAGTGATTGATTTTTTAGTATAGTGTTAATTGTTTTATAGGGTAACGTTACAGCGTTGGAAGGTCAACACCCATAAGTTATGAAAGAAAGTCGGTACGAAATTATTTTTCTTAAAATGAGCATTATAAATAAGGGTTCAGGGTTGTAATTATTTTGAATAGGTAGGTACAAGTATGTATTTGTCTTGTAAGGCGCAATCTCTATACTCCGAACGACATTAACACACAATTAACACTACCGAAGAATTATTTAAAGAATGCATAAAATATTCTACATAGCTGACTTGTTAATAAAAAAAAAAAAAAAAAAAAAAAAAAAAAAAAAAAAAAAAAAAAAAAAAAAAAAAAAGTTTATTTCAATTACATAAGGTCGGTTACACACTAGGTTTGGAGATCTCCTTTTAAGCAAGAAATTGCTTGTGATAGGAGACTCCGCTCTTCTAAATTTAGACATTATCTTATAATATGCAGTTGAGATATTTATCAAATAAGACAAGATTTAGTTTTGCCTTTGAAGAAGGCTATGTATACAATATGATCTATAACAATTTATATAAAACTATGGGGTAAGTACAAACAAGCGCAATACAGTTTTGTGTATGCAAGTGTGTGTGGTGTGTGTGTGGGTGTATATGAGTGTGTGTGGTGTGTGTGTGTGTGGGTGTATGTGAGTGGGTGGGTGGTGAAGTAAGACGTGTATGTAGTGTTTAAGGATTTTTGTTTGTTGGGTATACTAGGAGGTAGTAGTTAGCCCTACGACATCGGTCTTGGGTTCGGAAAAAGCTAAGCACAGCTTTTTCCACTAACTTTAAATACCATACAGAGGCCAGTAATAGAAAGCTACTCAGACGTTGATATTATTGATTCGATATCATCGTAGTTTTTAGTCTTTAGCCAGTCAGCTACAGCTTTTTTGCAGTCTCGAGTTTTCATAGCATAGATGCGTAATTCTTTATTAAGTAAGTTGTATAGATAAGATGACCGTTTTGTGTACTGTCTTTTAGCAAATGCTGATCTTACGGAGACAATTGGAGCTACTGAGTGGTACCTTCTATTATTTAATTTAGTGGGATCGTATGGAAGGGATTTGTGTGTTCTTAGAATGATATGTAGTAGGTAAAGTTTTCTTACTGATAGAACGTCGTTTATTTGGTAGAGACTTTGGGTAGGGAATCTATAGGGTTTCAGATACATGACTTTCAGTAGCGCTCTCTGCGCCCTTTCTAGTTCCAGAAATTTTATTTTTGTCGTGCCTCCCCAACACGGTATACAATATGTGAGGATTGACTGTGCAAGGCTTACATACACTTGGTGCAGTAGGTTCTTAGAAGCTACGTGTCGCAGTGTCTTGAAAGTCCATATCATTTTCCTAATTCTTTTCATAACCAGTTCCGTATGTATGTGCCAGGACAGCCGCTGATCGATCATGACTCCTAAGTATTTTGTATGTCGCAATCTGCCAATTTTAGCACATGAACAATTAGAATTTGGAGAGTTGTGGCAACTGTGGATATATATTTGGAAATCAGATGGTGGCTGCGTGTTGTTATACTTAGTAAAGCAGATGTAGTTAGACTTAGTAGCATTTAGTGTGAGGAGGTTACAGTTAAGCCAGTGAGCTATCTTTGTGAGACCACTTTCGACTAGTTTTTTAACATTGGACCAAGTCTTATGAGTGAAGACAATGGCGGTATCATCTGCGTACGAGAATATGTGACCCCCCTCAATTTCCATGTTACAAAGGTTGTTAATATAGATTAGAAAGAGTGTCGGGCCAAGTACGCTTCCCTGCCCGACACCGTAGGACACTGTCATTTCTGAACTAGTGTATGTACCCAATTTAACCGATTGTTTACGTTTATTTAGGTAAGATTTGAATAATTCAAAAGGCGGACCCCTTATCCCTATGTTCTCGAGCCTGTTTAAGAGAATGGGGACAGACACCGTATCGAAGGCCTTTTTAAGGTCAAGAAAGACTGTTACACACTTGTTGCCTTTATCTACATTGTCTACTAGGACGGAGGTAAGCGACAGGATCGCGTCTTCAGTAGACATACCTTGCCTAAAACCATACTGCGATGGGGATAGTATCTTATATTTATTTAGGTATCTGATTAAGCGAGAGTTTATGAGTCTTTCAAGGATTTTCGAGATGGACGGTAGGACTGAAATGGGCCTGTAGTTTGACGGGTCATTTCTGTCACCACTTTTGTACACGGGAGTAATTAAGGCTACTTTTAAAGCTTCTGGGAAAATTCCTTGCTCAAAACATAGGTTTACTAAGTACGTTATAATGGGGACGATTTGCAGGTGTGCTGCTTTTAGAAAGTTAACTTGTATATTGTCCCAACCAGCAGCGCTGTCTGATTTCAGGTTCATAAGAGTGGCATGAACTTCGCGAGCGTCCGTTTCAAGTAGAGCAAAAGATGAGACTGTGGGGTAGTTTATTAATGTGCTAGTATTAATGTTATTTACTGAAGTAGAGGGTGCTGTTGTTATGTTATCTGCAAGAAGCTTACCAATGTTAGAGAAGAAGCTATTAACCTTGTTTACGGATTCTTGTGGGGTAGGGGTTATATCTAGAAGTTCTGTGTTCTTTGTTTTCCCGGGTTTGCGTTGTGTAATGTTGTTAATGACTTCCCAAGTCTTTTTAGGATTTTTATATGCTTTAGTTAGTTGGTCTCTGTCATATTTTCGTTTTTGTTTTTTAATTATACAGTTACAATAATTTCGGTATCTTTTATAGGTTATTCTTAGTACATTATTAAACGGGTCAAGTTTTAGCCTCCTTTGCATGCGGTTTCTGTTGTGTATACAACGCAGGAGACCAGTAGTCATCCACTGTTTTAAAATTCTATTTTTCAATGGGATAGTCATGGTTATAGTACTTCTCTTTATGCAATTTTGTATTATTTCAATTAGATTGTCAGTGAGCTTATTAGGGTCGGTATATTTCATCAGGGTAGGGAGATTGCTAGCATTTAGATACTCGAGACCTTTCTCCAAGTTAAATACTGATTTAGTTTTGACACTTTTTGTTCCATAAGAATGAGAACCGATTTTTAAAAAAGTCATCAGATGATCAGTAATGGTTGTGTGTAATATTGCAATAGTTGCGGAATTATTAGATTGATTTAGTTTTAAAATGAAATGATCCAGACAATTTTTATCTCTCGTGGGAAGCGTATGTCCAGGGAGAAGGCCGTGCATTGCTAGCATGTTAAGATAGGTTAGTCTATTTACCCGCTCGTGGGATTTTTCATTTTCATTATATATCAAGTTAATGTTTATGTCACCCGTGATTATAATGTTTTTACGTGTCGCGATGGTACTAAGGTGATTATTTAATGAGTGAATGAATTCGTCAGCGTTTGTAGTTGAGGGGGACCGATAGATTGCTATGACAGTAAGATCAGGTGAAATAAAGAGCTCTAAGCAGGATGCATGAGATAGTCTTACTTCTCTTGTTTTAGTTTTATGTATACATCGAATGTATGCGACTACTCCATCTGCTTTATTAAGGTGATTAGTTGTTTGATACGAGGTGTAATCGGTTAATTGAGGTAATTGTTTATTAGAATTCAGTCTGCATTCCGTAAGTATTGCGAGGTCAATGTCGGTTTTAAGGCTTTGTAAGCTGAGTTGAAAGTCGTCGAAGTTAGTATAAACTGATCTAATATTTTGCGAAACAATGGTAAAACCGGGAGTGTTAGGATTCATATGCTTAATAAGGTCAATGATTTCACAGTCAATGACTTGGGCTATTGATGAGTTGTCTATATAATTTAGTGTTTGTAAGGTACTATCCATTATAAGTTTTATGTGGGCAGTAATTCTCAACTGTATGGAAAAATAGTGTGTGAGTGTTGTTTAGTGTATGGGTAAGTAAATGTGAGGTGCTGTGTGTAAGTGTTACGTTTATGATGTGTTTGTGGGTGTGATACAATAATCGTTTATTGACGCGCAGTCGCTTAACATATTTTAACTTAATAAGTAACTTATATAATAGTTTAAGATTAACTGAGGGTTTTAACTCAAATTTTATCTTAGTGTTAATTAATTTTAAACTTCCAAAAAACCTATAAAATAATATTAAATGCTTTAAAAAGGTTGCTAAATCCAAATTATTACAATAGTATTCTTGTACAATTGTGACTAGTCATTTAAGCTGTAAAAGATTATGTACCTGCGACTCATTTTTTATTATAATAGTAGGCGAGCTATCATCCTTCTTAATATGTACTTTTCCGTATGCTGTCCAACAGTACTTATAGTCCTTCGATTTTGCCAGGTCACGTGCCAGAAAATGAAGTCGGGCTCCCTTCGTAGTCAGTTGTTCTGAGACATAAATTGGAGTGTATTCTTCTGTCTGGAATCCAAGATGTTTCGCACATAACTTTTCATTATGCTTTCTATTAAAGTCTTTAGACTTCTTCAAGAAGTCGGTTTTAACAATAGTCGAGGTCATCTCAACTATAATTGGACAATTTTTAACGTTACTACGTTTTGTATGTACCCGATATATGTCGCTTATTTCCGCTTTCGTAACATTAACACCGATTTCGTTGGACAAGCATAGTGTCATTTTTATTAGGTCTTCTTTAGTCTCTTTGGCTATTTTCGGGACATTTTTTATCTCTATATTTGGCTTGCGGCTACCTCTTTGTAGGTCCTCGATTTTATCCTCCAATATGGCAATATAGTTTCTATCTTTAGTGGATTGCACTTCCAGTTGCTCAATTTTTTGTTTCAATTCATCGTTCTGTGTCGATAATAAGGCCATAGAGGTTTCAATGCTACTATTGGTAATTTTAATTTCTATAAGTGTCTGGGATATTTTCCTAACCTCTTCCTGTTGTGGTAACATTAAGGATGAAATTAATGTTTTAATCTCCTCTTTAAATGCGCAAAAGTCAGCTTCATAGTCACTTTCTCTTGCCCTTTTATTTCTCCGTTGATAAATGAACCTCAAAGGTGTGTAAGCAGTTTCCAGGCATGTAAATGAGGCTTAGACTTCTTTCGTGAACGCAAAAGCTAAAGTTGCTCATTTCATACGCGGCTCCTAAGAATATCCCTTTACAAACATCCCTTAGTCTCTTACATTTCAAAATAAAAATTTGTTTCACTGTTGTAAACAGCAATAAGCAGTACGTCGTTTTTATATTTAATGTGCCCTCGTCCATTAGTCATATGAAACATGTGCCAATACAAATTATATGGAGGTTTATGAATGACAGACTGGTGCGGGGCGTGAGGGGAGATCGGGGGGCGCGGGGTGCCCTGAGGAGGAGGGAACACTAATGGATTACATTCGCGCGAGTGAATTAGGATATTGTCGTGCGATCTGTTCCGGTGCACTCCTTTATGATGCTACCATTCATACACACACATACAAACACACACATGCACACGTAATACATACTGATGATTGCAGATTAAATATTGATACAGCAATACAATTAACGCTCCTACGCATGGACATTCCCATTTGCTGTTAGGAATAGATCTGTGGCTCAAAATGGATGGGGCATTGACGAATTGAGTTATTGGGTTGTAAGGAAGATTGTAACCGGAAACGTTACTGCAAATGCGCAGCGCGTAATTTTTTTATTCATTTATGTCGTACAAAGATTATATTATCTGCTGTCCAACCTCACTTAAACGAGCAAACTGGGTTTACCAAGCGGTACAGCGTCAACGGTAGTAGGAGAAGATTACATCCTCAATTGAACTAAGTGGCCCACTACACCGCAACACTAAATAGAATACCAGAAACTTTGTTTAAAATATCGGAATTTGATCGATAGGACCAAATCTTCGCTTGGCGCTGATATTCATAAATAGGTCACTATTCTCTCAGGTAGCTTAAATAACGAAGACTTTGACGTCATGCTGTCGATCTAAGGTGCCAGAAGAGTACCATGACAGTCGTTACTCGTGATAAGACTGACAACTAGACCTAGCTTTAAGGTTGTCGGTATGCCGAAATAATTGTGATGGCGTAAAACAGATGACAAAGAATCTAAAATCATTTCCAAACCGAGTCTATTCCATTGTAATATTACCATAAAATAATTATTCAAATATCTGTTCTTTTAGATGAAATGCATGAACCTTGTTCCTTCATCTACTGTTAGGACAAGAAACTGATAGTAATATTGTCCATATTGCGTCTTAAATTATAATACTAGCAATCGCTAAATCCGGGCGTGCAAAAATATGATGGTGTGAATATTCATATAGGTACACAACTGACGTCATGCTTTGCTGTGGAAAAGTGTTGATAAATGAAAGTGCAGGATTTCCCAGAAACACTGACTCCGAACTCAATATTAACAATCCACTTCCCTCGATTAACCATCGCGTTAAAAATTTACTTTCCCACAACACCCGTGCGTACCAGCCAGTGAAAATAAACTGATGTAAAATTACATTTGTCGGACAATGATCATTGCAATCTGCAATTTCATTTAATCGAGTGCGATGGAAGCGGTTGTCTATCGGCGATGAAGTTTAAACTTCACACAAAATGCGCTTTTAACGTCATTTTTAATGTAATGCCAATGTCTTTTCAATACTGCTCATATGATAATTCAGGGCTTAAGTAACACAGAAGCCAGTAATTATTGTGATTCATTAATATTCTTTTTACATGATGTTCAAATTATTTTTTGCACTTGATTGTTACTAAAACATAAATCATAATGTAATATTTATGGATGGATAACAGTTTTTAGAATTCCATTAGATAATCTAATGTAGTTAGACACTTACTGTCCCACACTAATTTTAAACATAAAGTTAACCCTCTCCAACTTTCAGTACACTCAGAAAACTAAACAGTCGTAGATAAGTGAACTATAAACGCCTCTAGTTAAAGTCTAGTGGACAGCTCGTAGTTCCATTTCTAAACACAATCGCGTTCCCACACAGTTTTCATTTGTATAACGAAAGAGAAGAAAGATGGCAGAGCACGTGACGTGGAAACTCAGCCAGAATGTTGGCAGTGCCAAACTGTAGCCTTCTCGGTACAAGGGTTTCAACTTATCAATTACACCGTTCGCTACTTACCGCGCGGAAAGGGCAAATTGATTTAATGTAACCAGAGTGCTTTGACGAATATTATTAACGTCTTTTTCACCCCTCCATTGTGGAGGCGGTAACGCGCGCTTTGTTCTTTCGCGCGGTTTTGTATAACATCGAATCACACTTATCTAAATCACGGGAACGGGTTGAGATATGGAAGGACCGTGTCTTCGTTATCTGACTGCAAGTGTGCCAATTATGACGACACATTAATTAGCTGCCGCCTTCGACAGGACCTTACTTATCTCGACAATTATTTGCTTAGCAAAAAATCCGCAGACACTTTTATACAATTAGCTATGTGTCAAGCGTTTAATTATGTAGTTAAGTTGTCAGTATGACGACCTTACATGCCGGCTGATTTATCTTTCCATTAGTTCTGAGAACTCGTATTTTATTAAGCAACAAATTTTTCCTCTAAAGAAATACTTACTACCGAGGTATATTTTTGTAAATCTATCAGATTAGCAGTGGCCGGCCGCCTGTCGCTGGGGCGCACGTTAATAAATACGTCGAGTACAAGTCCTCTCATTAGAGCGCCATAACTCCTCATTAGTGGGCATGCTAATTAATGTGACGTTTACGAGTACCGACGGTCGTAACTCACTCCACGGACGCTCGCCCCGCGGCCCGTTCCCGATACGTCAATTCTTATTTCCTGTAAAAAATATTGCACATTTCTTTTCACTGAAACATCAGGCGTAATTGGTATAATAGCTTTTGAAGTTCCTACGACGGGAATTCCGTGATATTTGAAAATAGTTTTTCACGTTTCTGTTAAGGAATTAGTTTAGTTACCGTACTCTAATTTGAACGGATAAGGGCAATTAGTTATCACTACATTCAGAATTAAGTTGTCAGCAGTCTGGAAATTTTATTTTATGTATCGAGCTTCAGACCAAATGATATTTTAACTCATTGGTAACAAGCACGCACAGTCCCTTTTACCGGAGTCGTGTTCCATAGCCGTCATCACCTGAATCAAATGTTTCCGCTACGTGCTCAGTGCGTGTTGTGGAAACTATCTTGGAAAACTTTAGCAGCTATTGTATGTTAAACAGAAACTGTTTTTAAAATGCTCATTTAAGTTAAGTACGTTGCATTCGCGATAAAGAGTTTATTATCATTGCGTTTTTATTTTTAAATAAGAACTTATTCAGTTTAAACAAAAATAGAACAAACATACAGAAAGGCATCGCACTTGCAATTGTTTTTTAATGAGCGATAACAATCTAGGTAGCTTACCGTCCAATAGGACTTGCATCTTTGCATTAAAACAGCCAACAGTTTGCATAATTTGTCACTAAACACATGCACCGTAAACCGTACATTCAGCAATAAGGCGAATGAGATTAAAATCATTAATTCTAACTTTTATAATGTCAACTCGTGCATTAAGCTGCATTGCCGTGAGGTTTACTAGCCGATGTGGTTTACGTCCAGCTTTTATTAACATCGAAGCAGTATTATAAACGCGAGGCGGTCATATCACGCCAGCTCCATCGGGATCACCGCTGTAATTAAAGCTTTGGGGCGAAAGTTGAACGTGAAGATTGTAATCACGAGCATAATTTTAAATCAAATTAACACTTCAACTTTATACCGAGGTCATTAATGCCATTACAGCGAAACAATATGGAGTCGTGACCGCAGCGGCCGATATCTAAATAATAAATAAATAGACGACCGGCTATCGCAGCATCGCATCTCTGCGTTAATGTTCGACGCCGGAGTTTTATAATTAACAATAAATTCGGTATGTTTTTTGTGGCACCGCGCCGATGCCGCTGCCGAGGGCTCGCCGCAACATCCATTTTTCCTGCCCTCAATTCGATATCGATCTTAATAACAAATGCACCATAATGCCACTATAACCCTGGTCCTATTGCCTATTCGCACACCATTTATAACTTTACATGGGAGTGAGCGCCCGGGAAATAGAATACTTGGATAATTAGCCTATTCTTCCGACGTGCGCTTGTTATAAGTTGGTTATAGGGCTGCCACCACAAAATGCAGAAAATTAGAATGAATGAACCGATCATATTTACTGCGATTTTTACCTAAAGCTAAGTTAGGCACGGTGCAATTTTATGTAACGTCTGCCTAACCTAGTTTATAATACAACAAAGTCCCTGACAAGAACTTCGAGGGTTTCGACGACCCTCTCTTGTTTCTTCGTTCAATCAGGCTCTATACCTCGCGATGATCATCTATTTGACCGTTTTCCACAACGCGGTACATAGCCTCATTAGCTGTGAATAATGGCACAAAAGGAGATCAAATCTCTTTGCATGTTCGGAGGCATGAAGTCTTAGTCAATACATAAGTGGCTTACTTATCATAATACTTTGTTCAGCGAAATAGTTCGAAGTAATCCTTCTTCTTCTAAGAACCTATTACATCGTCGTAATTCCTTGAATTTCCCTCAAAAACACCAAAAATACTGCAGGGGCTGAGTACTCGAGTCCCGGCTCCGTTATCTCGTTATCCTAATGAAGTCTACGCTAATGACGAGTAGGTAAATAATAGGGCGGCTAATGGGGGCTTTATCATTCTCGAGTGCGCTCCAGGTAAGGGCCAATTAGAGAGGCCGACATCGGTCCATATTGTTCAGCGCAGAGCTCGCTTCGATTACGATTATTTCCTAACGACTCAACACTGATAAATTGGACAAACTATTGCGAAATGACGTCCGCGGTTTGCGGCACCAACTTTAATTTCCTGTTAAATTGTCGTATTTCACGTATACCATAAAGTGGCTTATTAGGTACCAAATGTAATTGCATTGCTTTGTAATTGATAGGGTGGTTCGGTCAGACCGCCCGGACATGTTTCATTTCGCTAATGAAAGAATTCCTGCCACAATGTAATTAGTTTGTATTATTGTAACGGTGCGTTATTATGACCGTGTCCTTTGTATTATTCAATTTATACACGGTAATGAAATGTGGTTGTTAATGCTAAATGTTCGATGAAGGGTTGCATACGCTGTCGCTACACGCAGTTAAATTCATTCATAAATAATTCCTAACGTAAACTATTTATGACATTTTGAATGGGTACATTAAAGTTACCTTTAATGTATATTAATAATATTAATTCGAAGGTATACTCTATGTTGTGTATAAAAATTAAACGGGTCCACAGAAAGATTTTTAACAATATCAGGAACCCTTTCGTTTACCAACGTCAATTCTATATCGCACGCACTGGAAAAATATCAAAATTTCCAAGTGAATCATCTATCAACGCCTATACATCATGAAGAACACAGCACGTCATTGTGTAAAATAAATAAGAACAATCAAAACCCTTCATCAAAAAAATATCACTCGAAACTCAACGAAAGAGAAAATTGAACGTTTAAAAACGTTGTCTGTAAACAATTCTTGAAATGTCCGGTACAATATCGGATCCCGCAATTATCCGACAGTGGGCGGGCTAATTATCGCATCAAGTCGACCGAGGGGAGTCCAGCGCCAGACTACGAGTGACTACGTACCGGACACGGAAAATATTTCCCATTGAGTTTTTTGTGCGACTCGCAATCACCTGTTATGTTGCATTGGTAAAATGATCTGAATATTTACGTTCGCAATATGTTACATGTTCCCACAATATACAGTACGTTGCAATATTCATCTAGGTATATCCTATTATATGACTTTTGGTGTCATTTTAGCATGTTGCCCATACTAAGCATGAATCTAAATTGATAAAGGAAATTTGAAAAAAGATGGACACGAGCGGGACCTTCGCAGTACCGTGGCGTATATCCTATTAACTTTACAACAATATAAGTATTTACTTTAAATTGTATCTTAGTATACTAGTATCGTCAATTTATATACTAAAAACAAATTGGTACCTACTTTGCCTGTCTCTCTTTTACCTACCTGAAAATAAATGTGAACGTTCGTTTCTTAAAGTTAAAAATGCACTCAATTTCTCAATTATAATCAGACAAAGGAAAAGTAAGCATGTTAATGATTGCACAAGTTGAACGAAGCTCACCACTATGGCTGCGCTGGTAAAGTTAAACAACAAGAAATGAGGGCTCCGGAGAGCTATTGAGACTCTCGTAGGGAGAACTCTTCGATACAATGAGGCAATTGCTTGTACTAACAACCCCAGCGCGGAGTCCGCGAAAGCTTTATATTTGGTTCGCTCTCTTGCTCACATCGCACTTATTTTATTAAACACTTTTATTAGTAAGTAGATCGGGGATCGTGTAAAGTGCGGGTGGACAGAATTGTGTAGTGCTATAAAGCGCTCGGGCTGGAGGCAGGCGTCTTCAATCCCCGGGCCGCTGTGAAACTTCCCGCCGCTGTTTTTTATTGCGCAGAATTTAAATGCATTTTTGATGTTACGAGATGACACGCGGCGGACGTCCGCCCCGCCCGCGTCTCACCCCGCGCCCTATAATTTCCCAACTTGAAACTTCACTACGGTATTAAGCCTTGATTGCTTGAAGAAACTTGGAACATTTTACCGTATTCTTCGGGCTCCCAGTAGATGCTGCGGCGCTAGCGCAGACGTTTATTACTAACAGTGATTTGAATTAATTCAGAATTATTTCGAGAGGAAAATTTCATACATTTGAATTTCACTAACGGGTCGGTATAATTTTAATAGTGGGTATCCGCTACATTCGTTTTCCATTACGCGACACATTAACGAGACGATCAATTAATTTGGTATCGCACCTCCAATATAGCGATCAAAAGGGATACCATGTATTTGGATTCTCTATTACGGTTTTCAATTAAGTAGTTGGGGTTTAGTTTCGACCACATCAGAAGCGGTACACGACAATACGTTTAGCGGGCAGGCGGCCGCGGGCCACGCGGCACCTGCTCCGCGGATTGACTTCCTCCGCCGTAGTTTTTAGCGCTTACTAAAAGGATTGCCGTGTTCGCACTGATACTTGAGATCGGAAGAAACTTTACCCAATCCGGTTTTAAAAATGTTTTCTGATTACGGGAATACAGTTCGATATATTTCGTAATTGTCGGAGGTTGTGGTAAAGTTTTGATTAAGCGCAGACCACGTGTGATATACGTCTCAGGGTTGAAAGGCGAGACGTCCGAGCTTCCCGTGGGCGCATTAATTAGCGGGACAAGGGAGGGGCGGAGGGGGAGCTCATAAAAGTTTACCATTTAATTAGAAGGAGCTGCCGCCCGCCCCTTACCTTTTGTCGTAATGCTGTGAGTATAAGCGCAACTTAGAGATTCTCATTAGTCATGTATTAAGTTTCAAACAGTCGGCCACTTCCAATGGTTTGCTTTACACTGAAAAGGGTGACCAGGAATAATACTTGACTAATTAAAATACATATAATGGATGTACGAGAAATAACAACACTTATATTACTGAGTATTTTTGTTTTTTTATCAGGTCTTATTATGCCGTTTACTTGTACTTTATCTTACCCAAAAAGCTAGACACAGTTTATAATCTAAGTACTTATTTAAATTTACTATATAAATGCCAAATAATCAAATTAGGAAATTGGCCAACAACAAACAAACCGCCATTAAATAAAACGAAAAAAAACGTCATTCAACCAATCACAACGCCCCATTAAATCATAAGCTACCAGTAGCCCTCAGCGGTCTATTAGCAGATTCCAGTCAAATTTAGTGTCTGCTGTAACAAAGGGCCCTGTCGTAGGTGGCTCTGCGGTGCAACCCGCGTCTCCAATTAGGCTAATGGACACCACCCGACCTGCATTCATACTCGAAATCCTCCACACCAAGCTGCAGCTAATTTTCGCTTAAACGTTACAACAGATGCAGTTCGGCGGCTAAAACGCTGCGGTTGAAACGCTATAACATTGAAAAAATATATATATAACACCACGTGCGTATTTCCCAAAGGGGTTGTATAGGTGTATAATAGAAATAGATTTCGCCAGATATATTGCCTTTAACCAGGCACTAATCCAGAATCGGAACAGCTACTGAGTATTACCATAGGTATTACCTAATAAAAATGGATAAACCCAACAATAACTACATTGCCTGACCCGGAAATCGATCATAGGACTTCATGTTGAATCGTGCTTGCGACACTTTATTAAGTACAATCTCTTTGGTTTTTATAATTATTAGTCAAACAAAAATTATATACAACTTACTTACTAGTTATTAAACTTTGTATAAGGAGACGTCACGCGTCACTCAAAAATAATTTAATCCATCATTAACTTTAATTGGCAAGTGTATCTTGGAACGTTTGATGTCAAAACTATTACAGATTGAGAGCATTTGTGTTAAGTGGACATGTGCTAAGATATGCTGATCAATTAAAATTAATGATGAATTTATTTTTTTAAGTTACATCCTTGAATGCGGCCTGTAGTGTATTGTAGATCTCTTTGGGGCACGAAAAAAAAACAAATATATTGACACAATGTTTAATCATTAACATGAGGTTTATTAATCTAATTTCGAAATAGGTTCTTTTTAGACCTATTTTGTCAATACTTTTATTTTGTCTTCGTGAGCAAGTCAATATTATTTTCATATTAACTAACTGCACGTTACGTCGTTGTCTTGGGGAATATTTTTCAAAATCGATGAACGCTCAAACAAGCGTCCAGTGAGCGTTTTCCTTTTCGCCGACCGTCTGTTCCGCCCTCGCTTCGGCATGCATCGCGAGTCATTACTCCACTAATGGAGGCCGTAATGAACCAATCTAACAGATTGCTCTGAATCTTCAGCCAACACCACTGATTTGAAAGCTCTGCCCTGAGACTTAGCTACCTTTTAAATTAAATACTCGTCTTACATTACGTTAATATCAATATACATTAAAACCAGCTCTTCGTACACACGCCCGACTTTACTTGGTTCAGCCGCCGACTAAATACGCCAATGATCCACGCTAATTTAGCACCTAATTAAATTTGTTTGACGGCTCGACACGCGAGTACTAATCGCCAAGGTTAACTCGCGACTTCCAACCAACTTGTTCACAACTCCAATTTGTAGCTCCGTTTGTGCGACTCTGGAAGTTATATTAAAAGGTCCACAGTAATTTTCTTGACAAACACAATGAATAATGAATGGCGCAATATAAAATTCGGATTGAGGAGGGCGCCTCGTCATGTGTCCCGCCCGACATGTTTGTCTCTCTTAATTCTGTGTGTTTTTGCTAATTGAGTCCCGCTTCGGCATGACCTGAGCACCGTGCACCGCGGCAGCTCGTCATCTCTCGCTTCGTTAATCTATTATTCAGCCAGGAACACTAATTAAAACGTAAATGCGTACTCTTCATGCGACTGAGAGTCTCGCACGACACTTGTCCCTTTCTCTTGAGTTACACGGTGCGAATTCAATCAACTCCAAATTCAACATAAGGCGCAAGATTTATGATCGACACAAATCGAATTCGCTAACAAACAATATCGTATTCGAACGCGGTACGTGGGATACGATACGAGTATATCAATATTGCAGGCGCTATTAATACGTCCGTCTCATGAGCGGGCGGGGTAGCCCCAACTCCCCCGCCTCCGCCCCACTCCCCTTAGTCGCCGCTCTTAATTGAATGAGGAGCGGGAATTGTTTCCCAAAATGAAACAATTAATTGTGCAACGGCTATTCCGCCTTACATGGATAATACGTTCGTTTATGGCCTCCTAACGCGGCTGCACGGCGTCCTTTATTGGACCGACTCTAGGAATTTGTGTTCATTGGAGCTCGTATCCAAAATTTAATCGAGAATTTATAAGGACATCTCTTTGTTGTCCCGAGAACGGGAGTTTTTGCAGCTGGCCCAGTCGGGATTGCATTGTGCAATGTTTAAAAAGACGTCGGTTTTAACGCAACCCCTAAGTATTTGCTTCAACAATGCGGGTTCTGCATTATGCGCTCGTTCCTCAACTTACGATGGCGAGAACGAGGCTTTTAGTTTGAAGCGAGACGTTTTAAATTTTCATGGTCAGGTCATGGAGCACGTGTAATGCGGTTATACCGCGTGGAAATTCAGTGGAACACGCTAACATGTGGCGCATTCAACTCGAAGACGCGTCGTAAACCGCCTTTACGCCTCTCGGCGAAAGCTCCTCAAAACTTTTCATATTCTCCGGTCATAAAACAAGCCAAAAAATACGACCGACGAAAAACATTGTAAATAGTAGCGAGTTATCGACGCCGTGCCGCGGCCATACTCAGCTCCAAATTAGTTTAAAAAACATAGTTTGAACTATGCTTGTTGCACTCAGAATTAGAGCTCTTTCTGGTTTATTACCTTGAAAAATACTGTTCTGTGTGGTCTTGCAAAAATGAATAAGTTTTAAACTTGAAGTGAGCTATACTGAGCTGAGACTAGCATTAATAGGCATGCACTAATTACCAAACCATCCAGCTGGCTCTATCAGCAGCACACACACTGACTCGTATCTTAACACGCACGCACACAGGTGTCGCTGGCTCGCAGACGGGGTGGCGGTGTATGCCACTACGAGGGGCACACATTCAATTTGCTATTTATCCGGGAATGGATCTAAGTCATTACTTAGCTGAGCGAGAGAGATGAGAACGGGATGCACTGAAAATTACACGCCGAGCCAGTGTTCACTGCCAGTGCTGGGAGCTATGCGTGCCTTCATTTACTACACAATATGTACCCATCGCATTTGCCAAATGTGCATCGGATGTACTCATGAAGCTCTGTGTGATGCCGATGAGACTCATTGATATAATGTTCTAGAATTCGAGATCTGAAAGTACATTCGTTTAGCGTTTGTTTTAGAAGAAAAGCTCCTTGACGGATTATCATCAACTTTTTTTGAAACAACTGACGTGACCATATCTTCTAAAAGTTCTTTAGTTTTCCTCAATCAAAATTAAATTAACATAAAAAAACATAACATAACAACACGCCTGTATTCCCCGAAGGGGTAGGCAGAGGTGAACATATAGTGCACCCACATTTCGCCAGTTATGTTGTAAGTCCCAATGTAATAGGGGGCGAGCCTATTGCCACCAACCGGGCACAATTCCAGACTCCGTGCTGCTACTGAGAATTACCTAATGGAAAACTCAGTAACACTTTGCCCAACCCGGGATTTGAACCCAGGACCTCTTGCTCAGCAGTCAGCGCTTAGCGACCACTAGACCAACGAGGCAAATTAAATTAATTCGCACATAATTTAATTTGTCTTCGATTAAGCTGTCGTACCTTAAATGTAGAGTGCTACGCGTGCTGCTCGACGATCATTAAAGAAACGAACATAAAAATCATATGAAACAACTACTCCAGTTCCAGAATCTTGGCCGTAATTTCCTCGCAGAGCTAATTTCACATTAGACAAAGTTTTCCAAGTGTAGGACCGCGATCCGGTCAGGGCGGCGTTGGGCGCCCTCAATCACAGGAAGTGCGCCATCTCATTGCGGAAGTGGTTTCTCTTGCCGTCCCTCTCGCACAGGCTCGCCTGTTTTGTGTTTTGTAAACTCGTGCCGTTAATGGACAGGCTCGGCTGCTTGATATGCCGCGATCGAATGCATTTCGCTTGATGAAAAACTGTGCGATTTTTGCGTTTTCTGACACACCACGTGGGTTTATGATTTGTTATGTATACCTACATATAGTTGTCTACATAGATTGGATACGCTGCACTAATGGACAGGACAAAATGAATTGAATTTTTTGCCTACGAATATTTTTTGTATGCTCCAGCATAAAATATCGGAATAAATTTTATTAGAAGTGTTGATTTTGATTTACACAAAGAAGACTTTTGGTTGTGACATTAATATAATAACTCAGTTTTAAACAAACTTGTCATTGTATTTCACTTAGCGTATTTCAATTACAATGTATTCTCAAGTCTCCAAACTCCAGACGACCTGATTGGCGTAGTGGCTAAGCGATTAGACTGCTGCGCTAAGGGTTGCGGGTTCGCGTGCAAAATTTGTGCGATCCACATTTGTTTGTCTGGGAGTCTGGGAGTTTGTGTATGTGATATTTCATGTTTGTGAAACGCACCCACGATACAGGAGAAATTCCTAGTGTGGGGCAACGTTTAAAAAAAAATAGAAATTTTCCCAAAGTGGCCCAACCCGTGCGCGATCTTTTTAACTGTGACACGAGTTTAGCCTATTAACAGCTAGTAAAGTCAAGAACCCGTAAATAACATCTTCAGTAGACACAAATTTTCTATTCATTAACTTATGGAAAATAGTACGCAAACAAATCTAATTACTGTTTATAATTAACTGTTAACAATATACGACTTACATACCATAATATACACCGCTATTTTAACTTAAAAATAATCCAATTAATTAACAATTATACACAAGTGTAATGTCAAACGTCCTTCGATTACTGCACGTGTCGTATAATAAACAAAGAAGTTTTCAATGTATTGTGGTTATTGTCTTAATGCAAATTCGATAGTCGTGTTGACAGCTTGAACAATGGTAGTGTAATTTTTATGACACGCAGTTAAAATAAGCATCGTAATAAATTCATTAAGACTTGTGTTACTTATTTTATTGTCGGTATATTTGCTAAGCCAGCTGCTGTGTTTAATATGGCCGATATGTATTAAAAAGTATTTATGTTTATCTTTTCTTAGTAGGCTATTGGGCGTGTAGCAATTAAGTGTAGCGATAGCTGTTCTGGAAATTTTCTTTTATTAAAAACATAAAGAAGAAAAAGATTTTATTTAACACAGACCCAAGACACGTAAAAATTATGAGTAAAAGAAAAAAACAGTTATGTCAAAACAAAAACTTATAAAAACCATGATTTAAGGATATGAAAAAAATACACATATCAAATTGGTAGTAAAACAGTACGTAGTTAAATGAATGTTACAAATATTTAACAGAAGGTTTGGAAGGAAGGAAGGAATTGTGGAGATATATCAATTTTCAAAATTAAACTTATGTACAATTTGGCTGATATTGCGTTCAGTTTTTGTTTCAATATTCTAAACAATACTATGTAACGAGCGACGATTAGTTTTAAAACACTTTGCATAGACTGATTTATCGATCTCAATTAAATATGTAACAACAAAGGGTATTCGAACGCATAAATTTTATAATTAATCCTCGGAATATTGTGCATCAATTAGTGAAGTATATTTCAATCTCTAACTAAGGTGTAATTAATTAAATGTAACTTCAACGCGCGTACAGATAATAAAATATATTTTAAAGCTTATATACACCTCGGTGGTGCGGTGCACTGATAAGGGCGCCCGATTAAAATGAATCACAACGGTGCTGCTAATTGGGCTGGCCTGGCGGCTCATCCAATTAGCCGGGACTTAGAAACCCGTGCCCGCAGGCCGCCGGGACCGGGCGCACCCCCGCTCTAATCTACCCTGTCTGTTCCACTAATATGAACCGTCACAACCGTGTACACACTGCCTTACTTGCGGGAAAATGCAACTACTGCAAAACGGACAATATTACTGTAATGTTTCATGCTCTCTATATTGTTGTCAATTGTATTACTGCCTTTGTATTCGTTTTATTTGTGCGTTGGTATTTTCTTCGTAATTTTTGGAAATTATTTTCAATATTCCTTTTCTTGCCGTGAGTGCCAAACAATTTGTGTGTATATTTCGGAATGTTGATGAAACTCAGTTGTTTAGGCGAGGCGCGGTAACGACTCCTTTCAAGACTTCGCGACGCCTTTAATGACATCGAAGTCGGTGAGGCCGGGTTCGCGTGCGCAGTTCTTGTTATTTCTTTATTACAAAGGAGTGCCTCATTAATTTGGCAGCCCCTCAGGGTTGAGAGAGTCGCGAACCCTTGACCTCGTTCGCGAGAGCCCGCGACACTGAACCGTTCCCAAATTGAAAAGCTTACGCACCTAGCGATACATAATTAACGATCCTCATTACTTGGTAACAGATACCGCGAAACTCTCGCGCCCTCGCCCGCGCCCGGCCCCGCTGCCGGCTCGCAGCGCGACCGCGCCGCCTCCCGTCTCTACTCGCGGACTTTTCGCACGGACTGTGCACACCCGCCGTTCTCACAACGGAAAACGACATAAAAGTCAAACTTAGATCATTCCAGTCCCAGACATAATTCTTTGACTCATCGTTCCAGCTAGACAGTTTCTATTATCCTTAATAGCATCCGTAAGAGTTTTAAAATGGCTCAGATAGTAAAACTTGTTCTCAGGAAGTGTTCGCAGGCCACGCTGAGCACCGTGTCGGTGGAAGTTCGATATTGAATGTCTCGTTTTATTGGATAAATTGGATGGCAAAGCAGGGTATCGGAAACATCCTAATTTGTCGTGTATAATAGCAATGGAGTGATGCCCAGACTGGCGGAGTAGCCTCGAGGTGAGGTAATTCATAGGAGGGACCGGAGACCGCATGTAAAGAGGCTAATGAACGCGGGCTCGGCGGCCGCCGGCGGGGCAACGTGTCCGCGGACTCGTGCATTTTTAATGGCGCACGCTAGCACACTCACTATTAATATTTACCGAACACGTCAAGAGGGTGCACTTTACCTTTTAGTTAACTAGCGTCCGGCCGTTCATTAAATTTTCACGCGCGTCAGTTTCGGGCGAATTTTCCGCGGCGCTGACCGGCCGGCGCTGCCGATAACGAGGCGGACCACGCTCGTTACAGCCGCCTAGCCGCTCGCTCGCCCCGCTCACCCGCGCCCCGCCGCCCGCTCCCGACAACCCGGCCAAATTTTATTAATAATAAACTGTAACTGAAACGCGGCTTTGAAGTAAGAGAGCGACTCGAACGCTCGTTATCGGGAATTATGCGAAATCCTTTGACGTGTACACTTATTTCTTTAAAGTTTACGTAAGAATCTACTACGTTATTGTAACTTTACGAGTCCTTAGTAATATATCCAGTGTAAGTCAAATTTCACTTTGAACGTAAAACTTATCGGAAAATTGATTTCATAAGTCTCTGTAGTAAGAGTTACCGATACTTGCGGATAATTATGAACTAAAATGTTATGTGATTAATAATGAGGTTGGTTTCTTAAGTTAGGAAAGTGTAGAAGGTCTTTAAATAAGATGAAGTTGTCATTGTTGCAACGAGACAGGCGTTGACGGCAGATGAGCGCTTATCGCACGAGACGGGAATGATGATTAATGATCGGTCATCGAGCCGCCCCGTGCCCCAGTGCCGAGAGCCGCGCGACACCGCGCCGCTACGACGCGTAGGCCCCGACCAGGGGCTACGAAACTTGGAAAACTTAATAAGAAAAGTCAAGCTGTAACTTTACATTTTTTTTAATATTCGTTGAAATTGTATACGTATTTATGTTGACTAGTATATTACATTAGTATGTTATAGAGTATCAAATGAAATTAGCGAGTTTTATACAAATATTTTTCTAAAGCTGTACAATCTAATTAACAGAGTTTACAAGCAAAAATAATCGAAGTATGCAATCGGTGTAATATCGCATTTAACCCATTATCGGCACAGTAACACTTGTGGTATAGTGTGCGCCTAACCTGTGCGTGTCTGGGGTGCATGAATAAGCAATGAGCGCGGGCGCACGCTACGCGACAAACGGCCGCGGCGCACGCGACGCCGCCCTCGAACCGCCCGCCCTAATTTATTGCCGCCCGCCCAAGCAAACGCTCACTATCACTCTTATATCTTACCTCGCCATATCTTTAGCGCGCTTCTTCTTGTGTTTATGGCACTCACGTATTAAACCAAATTACTGTGGACCTTTTCGTTTATCCGTCTATTGTACTCATAAATATATTATGTCCCGACCTAGTCGCGGGGTATTAAGAGTTATTTAGAACTAGTATAAGTATTCAGTAAGGCCATATCGTGGACTATCATTATTCAGTAATAGGCCAATATAATCGCTCAAAGCAGCCGTCACAAATAAGGTCCAAGAGTGACGAAGTAGAAACCTATTTGGTACATACTTAAAGCGCTTGTGACCTTTCGCCTGCAAGACTTCATATCATCCATTATTGCAGCGAAAAAGGAAAAGTTTATAAAGGACATCCTCGCCGAAGTCCATAGGTCTTTCAAAGTTCCGCCGCGCTGCAATTATTTTTAAGTTTAAAACTTGATGCTATTCTCAAAATTGTAAAACGTGATAATTACTTCGTAATTGTTGCTGTTAGAGCTAATCTGAACGATACTAAGCCTCAATAGTAATCAATTCTCAGCGTTAGAGATTGATTCAAAACAAAGCGTCGGTGCTCACCCACACGTGCTCCACAATAATCAACACGTACAAGACAAAGGCTTACTTCATAAACCTTCGAGCAGCCTTCCAATTCCCGTCAGCGATGCAATATCGTCAAACGTCGGCCGACTGTTTGCCGACCGCTCGAAGCGCTGCCGCCTACAACTATTAAATTATTTAGGCCCAGTCTTGCATTGTCTCGCGAAAGTCGGTCCGGCGGGCCCCGATTGTCGTCCGAATCGGGCCGAACCCACCGCCAATATAAACAGTCGTTAGTGTTGTTACAATCGAATAGGAATGTCCCGAATGTGCGAGTATCGCTCGCTAGGAATCGTTTTGTATTGAGTTAGTGCCCGCACGCGTCCCGGTGTGTTTGCTCTAGTAGTTAATGGAATGCCGATGGGCCATTGTGAGCGTAGAGGCGTTTTCTATTCAATAGCCGATATTAAATTGAACGCACATATGTACGCAGAAGTTCCTTAACGGTATGCCTGTAATAACCGAAATTTGTGGTGGAAGCGGTCCTATTGTCTACGTAATAGAATATCTACTGTGCTCAAGATGTAGTGGATAGCGTAATTAATGCAAATGTATTGAAGTTCTGCTTGTTAGTAACGAACACTGGGTGAGTTTTCCGATTTGGGCATACCTACGCCACAAAAGAAAATATGAATAATTTTGAGTGGTAGATCTATGAATATATTTATCTAGTCAAGTAACAGGTGACATTTTTTTTGTAAGTTCATTAAATTTTATTACTAAGTAGGTACACATACCTACTAGATACGTAAAACACAAAAAAAATGCAAAATGTATTCTTATTTCTTAGTACTATTAAATAGTTTATAACTATAACACTTAGAAAAAAAAAAGCCATCGCAATCAATTATGTATTATGTTGTTTCGAATTCATACGGCCTTCCAAAAATAGCGTTCCTCAATAAAATCGTTCGATTCTCGAGCAATATCGTATATCGGTGATTACGATGCAGCCGGTGAGGTCACGCGACCCTCTGACCCCAGCCCGTGTCCCTGACCTTAGAGGGTTGCACACAGACGCAAACACTTATGGAACTATTTTTGGTAGACGTATACTTTTTCCCCGTCTCGTTTTGCGGTGATTAAGACCGCATACGGTTAACCAGGTCATGTTGATTGAATTATATGAAACAAAAGGGCTCGACGGTGTTATTTAAGTGTACCTAATAATAGGTAGGTACGTTTACGAACCTATTTTATCAATGTTTCCTTGAATTATCGTATATAGCTGGAGATGTTTTTGTCTCTGACTAGACTCTAGAGTCAAGTAATCGGTGACGAAAAATAATGGTGTCATCTCTAAAATATGTCAGTCTATGGTATAAGCGTAACTTTTAAAAATGTTGGCACATGTAATAAAAAAAAGCTTAGGTAGGTACCTATATTCTGTATGATTTGTAACGATGGGATGTGTGTAATATTTTATAGGGATATTTATTAATTCTTATGAAAATAATTTGACGACTCAATTGATGAAAAGACGTTGATTTTGCGCTACGCAAGTATCATGGATAATTCTTAACATAATCCATGGAAATTTTTGTGTGATATCTATCTATACCATGTCTGCAAAATACACTCTCTCATAGAAAATTTAGAAAAATCATAGAATAAAGCTAAAAACAGTTTGTATTTCTCGTAACATAAAAACACGTTAATAATACAAGCACTTAAGCAACCCTATATATAGCTGTATAGCAATAATTTTATGGCTGTAACGTAGTTTAATATTGATTACACTACAAGGCAGGGGTCGCGCTGCCCGCTACTGACCCCATTGCACCCCCGTCTGAACCATGGGGTCAGGTCAGTGAGGTGCATGGAAACCCATCCGAGAGCAAACTATTCTCTTTTATTTAATTATATACTCAAATAATTTTTGACGACCTGATTAGCGCAGTGTCTAAGCAATTGGACAAACATTTGTGCGATCCGACGATGTTTGTCTCGAGTCTGGGAGTTTGTGTATGTGATATTTCATGTTTGTGAAACGCACCAACGATACAGGAGAAATTCCTAGTGTGAGGCGATATTTTTTAAAGATTTTTTTTTTATGATGGAGTAATAAGGTTAGGTATACGATGTTCTAATAGCGTGTTCACTATGTCTGTTATTAGGAATAGAAAATACTTTATTGTACCCACATAGTGCTAATACAAACTCACACACAAAACATTCATCCAACATAAATCTATTTGGCAATGCAAATTAGTTGTTACATAAGAAACAATATGATGATACGGTAAGCATTATTTAGTCCGTTTCACACAAATCTTATATGTATTCTCAACCAAGGCCCATAACGAATTACCTGTAAGTATGAATCCCGTTTCGATTCACCCCGCGACCTAGCACTTACTCAAAGATGCTCATGTAACACAAACTTGTGTTATGGCCGCGAGGGTAAACCTAATAGCTCCTCAGTACACCACAAGCACGGCAAGAGCGATACCACACCGCTCCACTACATCGCCTCCACAAATATTATGCATGTTTAATTAACGCCATTCCTAATTCATAATCCGACAGTGATAAATTAGACAGCTCCGTCCGCCCGTAATTAGGTACGCAATTATCGCGGCCCGTTTGAATTCATTAATGCTGAAAGTACCAACGGTAGGTGAACGTGATTTATTAGTCACCTCGCAGTCTTGATAGTAATTAATATCGCGTTACAATCGCCCTCTATCGCCGCACAGGTATCCCATACCGATTTAACACGAACGAGCGCGCCGCGTGAAATAATTAATCAGCTACACAAGATCCTCATATTGTTCCCCCCATTCTATTATTAGGCAATAAGCGTGTTTTCCGCGGCCACCGGGCGCACGTAATTGGAAACCCTATACGGCTATTTAATTTACCTAGCCGCCTGAGCCGCACCACCTGGCTCGATGGCGAAACAATTGCCGAGCGCCTAATTATATTTTAATCGCAACATGCCCCCCGCCCTGCCAGCTCGGCGCGTCGTGCGGGGGGAGGGTCACAACACCACTAATTCATTTGTGCGGCGAGCCTCGTCCAGCGAGCCGCCTCCAGTCCCTGTTTATTCTCATAGGAGAGTTTAGGTCTCCTAAAGCAATACCGACGCTTAAACATATTAACCAAAGCGTTTACGTGAAGGGTTTAATTATGCACTTTACGTTCTTGGGTACAATGGCGTCAAGTTAATTAAGTTCTGCTTGTTTAAAGACTTGACGTGAGTAGATTGTTGCTTTTGAATAAATTTAATTTATGCATGAAAATTCGCCATTTTTGAACGAGCTCACATAGTGGATGTTTGGAGGCACTACACAATAACTTGCGCGGAGTTGATCAAGTGCAATAAATATTAAAGTTACAATATTGTTAGAACACTCCGTATACGCGAGCAGCTGTTGCCTTCAACTATGCCAATTGTGTGGAGGCTTTTGTGCGCCGTATTAACTATGAACCTATTACAACAATACATCGCTATCAGCTGTAGCACGTATCAATTCACTATTCATTCATTTCGTGAACATTATACAACAATATATTAATTTTGATTAAATTACATGTGACACATGTTATTGATACAAGTTGTTAGAACAACAGCAGTGGCCGATCGGACGCCTCGTGCATTGTGTAGGTAATCAATTTCGCCGCGATATGTGTGAAAAATGGAGGCGAACGGCGGCCTGCACCGGCGGCGGCGTGATATATAGCCACTAAATGCTTTACTTACAATTACTTTAAGATATATTGGCAGACGTGAGAAACTAAATACGACTTTTATATCAATGGAAACAACAGCAATTCCTGATGTAACAACGAACTAAGTATAAAGATATTGCCGTCTTCCCAAAATTAATCAGAAGATCTTGTAATAATTTCAAACTTCCGGTTAGTTTACAAGGCGTCGTGTTGGACGTGTGATGCGATTTAGTGCTGAACTGCTCCTGCGCCCAATCTGCATTAGGATGAAAGCCTCCTTCCTCCTTGAAGCAGGGCGGGGGAGCGGCCCGCGGCGATGCTGCGCATTGGCCATTAGCGTGATTGCAGAACACCCCCTCCATCCACGAATTCTTTAGGCCTCTCATCTCATAATACTACATATTTCATTATTTATGTATATCCTGTTTATACTCCAATCTCTCTCGGAGATTACATGAGCAATCAACGTAATTTAGCTCAAGGTTAGTTGTGAGGAGATGTTTTAACTTGGAATTGTGATTGTTTCAGATGATGGCGTGTTCGTACCTGAGCGCGGCGGCCAGGGCTCCGGAGGCGTCGGGCGCGGCGTGCTGGACGCCCCCGGCCATGGGCTGCGCGCCGGGCGTGGAGGGCCCGTCAGCCATGCCCCCGCCGTACGCCCGACCATACAGCCTGTTGAACTATGCCACCATGACAGCGCCGCGCGCGCCGGGCCCGTCCCAAGAGCCGGCTCTCGACCTCACGAAGCCGTCACCATCCCTCAAGTCGCGTCTCCCGCCGAACGACGACGAGACAGAGTGACGTGACAGTGTTGTGCCACAGACAATTTATTGGACTTGCGACTCGGACGAAATTATTACTGATAGGTCGGATGTCCGGCAGTAACAATTTTCTTTACGTCGATGAACTGTTAAGTTATACGTTAGTACCTACTACATATTTAATTTCGGTTGTGAAAATGGCAATTTATATAACTTTAACTTGCTATATATGTAAATTTCCATTAAATTACTGATACTTAAGAGTTGAACAGAACGAGATGTGTTAAACACAAGCGTGTTGTTTCTATGTTAAATTGAAGTGATAATGAACTGTGGAAGTGAAGAAAGATCAAGCATATCTTAATGTTAAAAAACTTATTTGTTTTCAAAGCACACTATTGATTTTTACATTTATTTATACACATTCAGTCCATCGAACAAAATGAATTGGAGCTGCGTAGTTTTGTGAATACTGTTTTAGTAATATATACGCAGTTAATTTCGATATCGAATCAAACAAAAAAACAACAGCAATTTATTTAAAAAATTTGATCAAATGACAAGTTTTGCACCATTTTGATCGAATAATAAACAACGATTATCAAGAGGATCCACTGTGAATTTAAGAATTTGCCTGACGATATTAACTCTAAATCCAGATCTTCCAATGAATTTACAAATCATTTTGAACATATTAATTGAACAATTTAGAACCACAATTGAACCTCTGTTAGCGTTATCTTGCATCATTAGTGAACAGTGAACAATAATTATTATCTGCTTAACGAAACATTGTCGAATCTTGCCAGAGATTGTACTTTTACCTTAATTTTAGAACCACTGGAGGTAACTACAGATTTGCTCTATATTCGTTAACTTACAAAAGAAAAACGAATTATTTCATTGTTTATCGATTGTCTATCATTCGATTCCTCAATCGATAACTTTACTATCGAATAAAATGATCTATTGTATTATAAATCGATTGTTAAATCAAGCAAATATGTAGTCACCTTAGTAATTGCATCTACCGTGTCTCTCGCGCACGCACCCTGTGATTTGCAACCTTGCTGTGTACATAGTTCTCTCGTCTTTTGTTATTTCATTGTAAACGAGCTGTAAATCAAATGACTCGTTAATACGTTTATATTGTAAATATTAGTATAAACATCATAGATTTAAGTAGACACATCTTGTACCTAAACGTTTGGGCGCAATACTTCGTAGCAATAATTTCGATGCCAACATCTCTGAAGTTTAAATTCAACTTACTGACGGTCTCTGTATATATTGATCTACGTTTTACCAGTTGTTCGATTATAAATGTATACAGTTAATGTATATAAGTAACCTTAAACGCTAACATTCCTTTATATGTGTATCTAAGTAAGTCGTTGCATCTATCAACTCCATATATCTGATGAATAGTATAAGCTCGTTGTGATTCCAGAATAGTATATTGTTTATTTAATGGCAGTAGTAAAATCGTGGTTTATAAATTTAATTTTATTCGAATTCATTGGATCTTTAATGAAACTGTATTTGCTTAGATATATTGAAAGATATAATGACCGGCATACAATATAATGTTAGCGTTTAGTCAATCTTGCCATCTCACGATATGTTTAATTTACGGAAAACACCACAGACTTGGGGTTAGTGACTGTGACTTGAAGGGTTAAAACTAAGAGCTCTTCCATATTGACCGACTTCTGCTGCTGTCATAAGGTTCATACAAATCTCAAACGTTCGTTTATGAAATTAAATGATCCCTAAGGCTGTACGATAGACGCTGACCAGTTTGAAAGAGCCCTAAGGACGTTAGCTATATTTATTGTTGTTAAAATAACCTTATCCTTTATGATACTTTTTCAACCCCCCTTGCTCGTCACACCCAAAGTCTGTGGCGGTTTGTTAGAACGACAGTTATGGTGTTACCAGTACACAAAGAAAGAACATACAACCTAGCCTAAGAGAGCCGGTGACAGGAGGAGAAAATAAAATTTTGTAAATTATTTACTTTGTTTCAATTTTGTATACAACTCACAAACTGATAAATCCTGAACATACACTGATTTAACAAGTTAACAATCCTATGAGAAATAACATAACATTTAATTACATGGTCTTTAAGTTCATTATAGTTTATTTTGAAAAAAAGCTGATAGTCGACACAGAATTTCAACTATGTATATCCTGAGGTCATATCACAAACGAAAAAAATCGTACACACACACACCTAGCCCTGAGATGAATACCTGCATATCTGTCTAAAAAAGCAGTCCGAAGAACTTTACTATAAACTGCGAGACCAATCTAAACCAGTACTCAATACAATACGTTCTTAAGTGCCTGCAAATGTTAAACGCAACGACTATCAAACAATATCAAGTGTGTTGAAAACTCAAACATAATATAACTACCCACCTGTATCAATAGTAAAGACTGAATGGGTCACGTGATTGTATCGATCACCAAAACTCAACAAATGACAATCTATCATCATAACTAGTCATTTTAAATGGCCGGAGCGGAAGCAGAGAGTTTTACAAATATACCGTAAGTATGTCCAGCAAACCTGGTGATCATTAGGATAAAAGCGATAAGAAAATCAGCGCCGTGACAATATAATTGATAAACAAACAGACCCTGAGATCGATTTCTCGTCATAGCACTACCCGACTGTCAAACGAAACTTTAAACAACTAAACATTGACAAGAGGAAAACCATGTAGTTTACATATAGATATAATAAAATATAATAAATTTTACAATCAAAACAAATTTTTTATAGCAATAAAAAGTCTGTCTCCATAAAACTCAAAAAACAAAATCTTACAGCTCTTAACACCACAAACCTAGTTCTCACGCCCGACCTCTGTCGGAATGTAGTGCGAAGGCTGTGGTGACCCCCATTCCACGACCCTGCTGACTGGACGTCAGTGATCCGTTCTGCCCCACACGTACGGGACAGTTTGCCACTAGATAGCATTGTTTTTACACCTTTAAGAATACCATAATTGGATGCCAAAAGAGGTAAGGCTATGCCAATCTTCTTTTAAATATAAAGAAGTAGTTATCTTAAGTTTGAATGTTTGGATGTAAGGGACTAGATTAGGAGTAAAGTTCAAAACTATGAAGCCGATTTCCAAAACCCTTTCGCCAATTCAGAATGATGATAATGAAAAAGACACGATAATATTGTCCACAAGGACGAAATCGCGGGCTGAACCTAGATACTACACTTCTACACACGAGTTCTCAAAGATTTTTATCTAAGATTTGCATAGTTATAAACCTACCTATGTAAAATCGTAATCTGCATAAACGCAGATGACCTGCAAATAGATGGTTTGAAGTTTTGCTTAGCCGGTTATTTTTCTAAGGGCAATTTTCTTCTTGTATTAGTTAAAATTAAACAGAAATACGCAGCAAACATGAATATTCCTGAAAAAATTACAAAATATTTAATTCAATTCGAATCTACATTTAACCCTCACAAACTTATTGTTCCGGAGTAAAAAACAAGCGGTAACGTTCACTTTGTTGGATTAAAAATCAAGAAAACATCTGGATGAAATTGTTTAACATTGCAAATTGAACGATTATGTAAACAAGACATCCCGAAGCCTTTTTTGACGGTGCCATGACAAAATGAGTGGAAGAGATGCATAATTAGAATTCAAAAATATTTCGATTTAGCTCTTTTGTAGGGATGGTAAGAAAAATGTGAATTATGTAGTATTTCGTGGTTCCTTTTGCATAAAGTTCTGTTGTTCAATAACGTTTTTACCGATCGACTGTAATGGAGACTAGTCAAAACGCAGCAGACAGGTACTTACTATAGTTTACAGGTGTGTGCGCAAACATAGATGCACTTTCTGATGCCTTATCGTAATATCCAATGAGATGACAAACCGGCAAAAATAAACATCAGAAGCAGGATTTGCTTGACGTGCTTTTCGAGGCAAGGATGGATCTCAAAGGTTCCCTCAAAAAAGGACTCAACGTAGAAAATGCTGCTCGGCCCCGCAAACCAACTGATTTGCACATAGCTATGTAGAAGGGTCTTCTCTTTGATGTTGTATAGACAACCAGCCCTGTATTAGTGCCTCCAAGTATCGGTATTTTGATTTTAGTACCTATTTTAGCCTCAAGTGAACAACTCACAAAATAAAGTGACGCTTTGATTACTTATCTAGAATAAGTCTGGATGCTATTTCAGTCTAATTCTATATTATTTAATCTGATACGACACTGCCCAAGACCTATGTTCTACTATGCCGCATTGAAATATATTGTTGACGAAATTATGTATTTAATTTATTCTAGACACTAAAAACGCTTAACTATCCAACTCATTTGACGCTACTTAATTAAAAGCGGACCAACCGTAAGAAAACAACTTAATTTACCATATACAGATTAATTCGAAATGCAAAAACAATGACATACATTCCCACGTATAACAAAATAACTCCCACCGGCATAGGCAACTAATTTGAGAAGTGAAGAAAACCATAAAATAAATTAACGAACATAAAAGGATGCAGAGAAATTACAATTCTCATTCCACTGGGCTGTTTACCATTATACAACAAAACATGAGGCGTCCAACGTAACAAGGTATTTCAATGAATTCCATTTTTGAAGATTTTTTTTTTATTCTTGTCGAAACTGTTATCCTTTTCGGCCATTATGTGACAAATCTGAACACGTTCACGTTACATCGAGTTTCGTTCAATGAGTTCACATGAAACCCATCGAACTGGGCTTGAATCAGCCTGTAATCTGAGCCCAAACCTCTATATCATATCGGCCGTATTTGGTACCCTTACCATGTTTTTAAGTTATGTAAATCGAAGAGCTTAGAAAGTAATCGGGTTAGTCAATCATTTCAATTCTTATACCAATGTTCTCTTATTATATTTTTTTTCTTTTGCAAAGACTGTTCAATACTATTAAGTTTCTAGAAACGATATAATTACCAAGGATTTTGTAGTTTACTGTATGTTTATGTATATCGTAAAGTCGATCTTAAACAATTAACCAGATAAGTAATTAATTTAAGTTAAAACCACAATTATTGTGCTGTCCTGTCAATGAACTTCCAAAAATCCAAAATTACTTACTTGACATTTGATACAGAAGAACTTTTTAAAATTACAATGGTTGCAAAACATATTTTTAAGCTAATCCAGCTTTAACTCGACACAAAAATTCTCGTTACCAAAACATAAAACAGCAATGTACGAAACATTCACTTCTGCATAGTTTTAAAAAGAAAAAATGTAATGTTGAACTCACCAGCATTTTATCGTGATATGCCATCGAGAACAGTGATTAGGGCCTCGATGGAGTCCACAGACGAAAGCGCCTCACGCCTGCTGGGCACGAGTTTGGTCTGACAATTGGATTATCTTGTTGTGCCGGCAAGTATTTCACAACAGAAAAATATGATCGAAATAACTTCCGAGAGATAGTTAATTTTAAATAAGTTTTTCTTCACTAAAAGCGGAAGAACGAAAAGTGATGTGAAAATGTACACGTGACTTAGTTTAATGTTGCATTTAGTCATAACTTCCAATTGTTAGGAAGTTTTCTTTTTCCTTAGAATTAGAAGTTTAGTAGTGATGGTTTCTCTTGAGTGCATTCAAGACATTTATTCGATTAATATCGATATATCAGATAAGAACCTATACCGAAATAGGTATCTACAAATTTCCAAACACAATGATTAGAGGCAAAATAAAGCTTGATTATTTTATATAGGTCAGTACAGTAAATAATATGTTCAATAATATTATATATTTATGCATTAATTGACTGACCGCAGTAAAAACTCACTAACTAGATCACCCCTTAAAAAAACGCAAAAATCACGGAGGTTATGATTCAATTTTCAATATATCTCATTAACAGACATCCGACGCGGTGAGCCCAGAGGTTTTGTCAGAATTTATCCGCCGGCAGGACCAATTACGCAGCCGGGCTTCCTTCCTGACTGACGCACCATCAAATATGTACCTACCTCGCCCTTTTGCGAGAAATGGCGAAAAATACCGAGAGGTCTGACTGACGTGCGGACACGACTATGAATGAATGATGGGTGGCATACACGGGAGACTAATCAATAGAGTCGCCTGCAGGCTACCCTGCAATATTCACGTTAGTAATGGCCGACCACCACTCGCCTGCTAAACTGTAGGCCACGAAACACGCAGTGGGACACCAATTTATATTTTCGCTTCGAAGTTATTGGTTTTACATGGAACTGGAGCTTGTGATTCGTTTGTTTTGGAAGTGTATACGGATATACTGATAATCAATTGTGTATATGTTGCATCGTATATGAAATGCCATGTCTGTATCTAGTGCACCGTGCAGTTTAGGCTCTCTAGGCACTTAGCATCTTTAGGAGCCTGATCTTTTTTTAACAACATACGCATATTTGTGTTACAACAAGGCAAAACAATGTTTAATTAAATGCACCACGTTGTTAAAACTTCTTTTGTTTCAAAAATAATTTGTTTCGTAATTTCATTTCTTTTTCTCTATACGGGACATATTACAGGCTAGTAAATAAGGCTCTAGAGTCTTATCTACGATTTAACAATTTTCCAATGAAAACTATTAGTTGAATATAAAATGTTATATTTATTAGCCCTATGAAATAAAGTGGTTGAGCTTATCTAGATAGTTGAAGCGTTGGTAAGCTCCAGGCTTGTAACAGTCTGCTAAAATAATGAATGGTACATCAAACAGTCGTGTAACTATTTTAAAATAGAGGGAATTAAAAGAAACAAGTTCTTTACAGTTTTAAGTACCTATCAGAAAACTCGTACCTATCAGTAGTATTTGTCTAGCCCTGAAACTTCTACCAAAAAACTAATTTTGCGCCACAAAAGACCAATTAGGCTAGGGTTTTGTAAACAAAGATACCATACTAGTGATGCGCCCACATCATTAAAATTCATAACAATGTAAGTTTTTTAAATAAATATGTATGTAATCTCATTTGTGTATTACCAAGAGTGGACATGTCGTGACTCGGGTTAGACCCGGAGCAATTGTTAACTGTACGCAAGGCTGTGAGGGTCACCGGGAGTGCTCCTGTCCGCGGTACACCCCGCGCAATAAGTTCTGTTTATAAATTTTACAAATACATTTCATTTCAATTGATATCTTATTTTCTTTTGGTGCCTTCGTGGTAGTTTTTATATTTTAAGATATAGGTTTATGGCGATTATGGAACTCTAAACTAAGTTTACCCAAAGTAAATTAATGTAACCGATAAATAACCCCAGGGCTCCTATTTTATTGATTCTTTTAGCACAACTTTAGATACTCCTGTAGGTACCTACCATCCAAGGAAATAGGTATACTACGGCATCATAGAATTTATCGTCCCCTTAAGTTTAAAGTAACATTTAAGACATAATCACTCGACTATAAATTCCCAGTCAGACGTCTGCCGCAACGCTTAATAACTAGTTTATCAATTAGAAGTACTTCGATATTCCAGTGACAATTTGGTTTAAGTTCCAATGTGAGAATATATTGGCGTTCTAATTGGTTGGTGAGTAACCGCCACCCGGCTGTATCGGTCGGGGTCTCGAACGAATGAACAATAAAGACACTTTGTGACATCCCATATAAAACACACAAAATATTATGTGGTTCCCTATTGCTTAGAATACTTATGCACCTATAAATGTTTGTATAAGATGAGATAAAGAGTTGTGTTGATGCATAGCTACATTTTGCCAAACAGCCTCATGTAATAGGAGTCCCACGTTCAATCCTCCTTAAGCTTCATATCACCCCCCCTTACTCTCCCCCCCCCCCTTAATATTCATTCCTCTTAATCCTTATTTCATGCCGAAAATCTAAATAAGGCAATAAACCAAAGACTTAAATCAATTAACACATTTTAGGGAGGCTTTATTTTGAATAGTGCCATTATAATATTAACTATTTCTTAAATCCGAACCCGAATGGTCTGTTACACAAACTTGGTGTGCGAACTGTACGTTGTTTTCTTTCAGTCTGAGCTTATTATGATACACTTTAATAACGTTAGCATACATCATTATGTGTTCGGTGTCCATCCGACCATTGGTAACATGCCGACGGTGCTCCAACATCATAAGAAAACCTACCATAACGATCCTATTTTGAGGAATACTAATGAACGTGGATCCTCCAGTCGTGGAACCCGCTATTTTCTTTATGGAAATCTGAGAATGTTCCGTTTGTACGAGTATTCAAACTGAGTACTAATTGTGTGTGAACTATGATCGTGGTTTCGATATCGTTGCGTTATTTTATTTATAGCATGTTTGCAATGTTGCACGGTTATGTGGTTCTTGGACGAAGGGAACCGTGTGATGTTTTGGGCGTCGGTTCTCGAGCTTCATAAAGTACAAACATGGGTCACGAATTTTATCCAGTCTGGTAGACGGAAATTTTAGTTGCATACTGCATGCTTATGTACATTGGACAACATCTTCCAGAATTTAAAAGCTAAGCATGTGGTAATGTGGATCAGAGTTTTAAACGAAGGTAGTAAATTTTACTGTTATTTTTATTGTAAGTTTTCCTAATCACCATCTTATAAGGAAAAATTATTCCGAACCTTTTCTACTTACTCAGTATAACAGGGAAACCAGTTTTTGATTAAATTTTTTTCACGCGATTTCATGTATACCGCTAGCATGTGTAAACGATTTGGTTAATCATTATATTTAGATATACGTAGAAAGCAATTCAATGAAACAACTTTAAAAGTTTCTCAAAACTTGCGGTATACCTGAATCAACAGAACTCAGTCCAAACAAAAATTCATGAAAATGCAGTTCACATAAGTCTGTCAGCGTGTCATTGTAGTAAGTGCTAATACACGGCTGCCATAACCTCACACCCACTCACTAGTAATATTGTATCCCTTAACTCCTGCAATCCGCACGGTAATAAATTAACGCCATTACTAAATTATTCGCAGCTTCTAGATTAATCTAGAAGTCGGGCCGCAGTCCGACGCGGCCTCTCTTACATTATTACAGCATTCATTAGAGTTCGCTAATTACTCCTTGCTTTAATGAATAAGCTCTAATGAACCACTTTCTGTTAATTAAAGGCGGCGTGGGGAAGGGAGGTGGGTCGCGGGCGGGCGGGAGGAACTTTTCTCCGGGCTCTGATTGCAAATGTGAATTTGTGTAAGTCTGAGTGGAAAGAGTGTTTCTACTGAAAAGGGGTAATGAGGCGGTCGAGTGAGGCCGAATTAGTTGCAACTGCGCGCCTAGATAAATTACACGAGTCGCGTTCGTTGCGTGCTGTCGTCGCTGTGACAAACAAACTGTCACTTCTTATGAGATATGGGGATTCCTAAACTACTAATTAAGTAGCGATTGGTTATACCTAGATACGGTCTGTATTTTGGATATAAATCTATATATTTTTAAGAATGTATGTAAACCTAGATTGCAATAGTCTTTGATTTATAACTGGAACCTTTTTTCGAATACGCATTTTTTTTAATTCGTATCTTCTTAAAATAATATACATATATATTGGTAACTCAGTAGTAAATTTCTTTCTATATCTAAGAAAATGATAAGTCATACAGTAATAGCCTGACTTCAAACACAATAAATCCGGGCCATAATAATCATCAGAGCGACGACAACACAAACACGATTATAGTTTATTAGTTCTGTAAACTTAATAAATATTAAACAGCCTTAATTATAATAGCTAACGAAAGTATGACGAGTGAAGACATACGTATGAATTTATGAATATTCTAGCCGCAGATAGGTGCGTTGTAGAACGATTTTTTCGCAATGACACACTGTTGGCCGGCCACTGAAATACCTATGTGTTACAATGTTGAAGTAGAATTGTACTGTTTTTAGATCCTTTATTAGGTCCAGCGATGGTTTACATTTCTTCCGATTATAGTGTGTACTCTCATGTTTAAATCATCATGGTAACCACACTACTAGTTTTACGTTTTGTAGGTGACTTCTACTAGACTACGTCTATATAGAAGAAATTAAACCCCATATCTGTACTTCGAATAGACTTTTAGTCTCAGCTATAGGAGTTATAAGTGATGTTCATATTATATTATGTACATAGAAGTATCTATAGGTTAATAGCCAGAAGAAAAAACTGCAGCAACCCACTCAATGCCGAAAGGAAATGTAGGTAAAAAAATTCAATTTTTCTACCCAATATCTTATAAAGGATCATAGGCACGCATCAATACAAGCCAAGTCACAGACGGATTGAAGCAAACAGGACTCAAATGGAGACCACCAAGCAGAATAATAACCAATCAAGTCGGTGTAACACCTCCTGCATGCGACAGTTAACATGACTGTTACATCTTCATTAACTGCGACCACGGGAATTAGAACACATAGATTGAGATTGACATGGCGCTGGCACCGATTAAGCATAACTCTTGGTTGACCTACATAGATATAAGTTTGTGGATATAATCTATAATTAGGTAATAGGTAATATAGCTATATTAATAGGCTTAAGGGAAGTGGATACTTCGGATAAAGATCCGAAGTCTGCGCAATTTTAGAGAAGAGTCTCTAATATTGCGCGCACGGAGGAGAAGTGCAGAAAACTTCAACGAATACATAATGTAAGGATTATCACAACCTTTTTAATGAATTTCGACCTCTAGGGGAACACTAGTTTAAAATTAAAAAAAAACTACTGCTTAATAGATACAACGAAAACCACTGTAATTTTAATTTAGGTAGATACCTACTTATCTACCTAAGTAGTTACCTACTTGTTTTTTATTAGTGTAGGCTATTTCACATTATTATTAAATAGGTAAATTTTTTTAATTCATCTTTTATTATTTTTATGGTAATAAAATCACGTAGACACCATCTGATACTTCATAATTATTTTTTTAGTAGGTAACTATAGACTAACGAGATAAGAACACTTCACGACATCTCGGACGCATTCAGGTTGAAATCTTCAGGAGTTTTCAGCAAGAGGTATCTTTTCTTGAAAGTTGAATCTCATTTGCTAATTGTGTCTAAGGTTTGTTGTTATAGCCGTTATAGGACTCCATGCTCGCCTCTGTAGATAATTATTTCATATTAAGATATCTTTGACGACCTGATTGGTGCACTAGTTAAGCAATTGGAGGGCTGCGCTAAGGGTTGCGGGTTCGATTCCCGCACGTGACAAAAATTTGAGCATTATGCGTCTACGGGCTTTATGGTCGTTGAATCCGCAGATGTTAGTATCGAGTCTGGATGTTCATGTATCTGATATTTCATGTTTGTATAGCGCACCCACGTTACAGGGAAATTCACAGTGTGGGCAATAAGGAATTAATAAATATAATAATAATATAATAATAACAGCCTATAACTGTCCCACTGCAGGGCAAAGGCCTCTTCTCGTATAGAGAAGGATTGAGCACTGATCACCACGCTAGCTCACTGCGGGTTAATTGGAATGATTGATGGGAATTAATGATTTTGACAAAGGCGACAAATTGCTTCACTTCTTGCTACTGCCTGTAACACTGTGCGGCCCGTTCCATAAATTTGGAGTGAGCTTTAAGTAAACACTTTACATAAGTTACCGACCTTTATCTAAATATTATCAATTCATTTACACCCTGTATAAACTTTTACACAATAGCTTATTCGATTATATTGAATAAGTTATCAGTTACGTATGTTTTAGGAATATGGATGAATGGAACGAGCTGAAGTAATTTAAGCAACATCCTTTGATTACCTACACACATAATTCCCGCTAATCGCACAGGAATCTGATGAAACAATTACGACGTTTTGCTAAGAGAGCGCACGTCCACACAATTAACTAATTACCGGTGGTTTTAGGACACGTTATGAAAATGTACTCGGAGGTGCGTAACTTGAATAATCAATAAGCGTGAAACGACCAAGGATTGTAAGGAATTGACAAATATGGAGCCGCTGCGCGTATAAATACGAACATCGGGTTAGCAGCACATTACAAGGTACGGACTGTTTGGATAACGTTCATAGGCCCATTGAACCTGACAACATGTTCAGTTTTATTGCGGTAAGAGATCCAGACTGTTCAACACCGTTTATGGTTCACATATTTCTAAGTTTAGAATAGGTTCATGATTGAACTTCCCTAAATGTCAAAATCACAACTTAATGTCGCGTTCGTTTTATTTAAATTAATGAGAAATAAGTATTAATTTATTTTGTTTTTAGTGCTTGTAATTATAAATGTATAACACCTATTTACACAGCGTTGCTTCAGTCGTATCAGGTGCATTATTAATTACTTTTTCAGATTGCTTGCTTGCTCGGTGTAGCAACGGCCGCCCCCTCCGCGATTGGAGCGCTACCTATCACTACTGGCAGTATTGTAAGTTACTCTTAAATTCAAACAGCAATCAACAACAAGAGCTGTAATATAACATCTTTTGTTTTTCTATTTCCAGTCAATCCCACGTTACAGCTTTAACTACGCAGTCAACGATCCCATGACTGGTGACAACAAGGCGCAGACGGAGTCCCGCGACGGTGGTGTCGTGAAGGGCTCGTACTCGCTCACGGAACCCGACGGTACCCTTCGTGTGGTAGACTACACCGCCGACCCAGTCTCTGGATTCAACGCCGTGGTCAAACGCGTTGGCCCCGCCTCCCACCCGCAAACGATTGTCGCAGCTCCGATTGTGAGCAAGCAGATTGTCGCCCCGATTGCCGCTGCCCCGATAGTCGCCGCTCCCATCGCCGCTGCCCCTGTTGCCCACGGCGGATACGCGTCCAGCCTTGTTGGTCTTGGCGGTTACGGAGGATTGGGTCACGGTGGACTCGGGTATGGAGTGGGTCACGGCGGACTCGGGTATGGACTTGGAGGCTACGGCCTCGGTGGGGCCGACTGGGGCCACGCTGACCTCGGCGCGGGCTACGGCAGTTGGGGCGGCCTCGGTTACGGCATCGGAGGGTTAGGAGGGCTCGGCGGCTGGAAGCACTAGTGAAGAAGTGCTGGAACTCCCTACGGACGTAATCGCGACCTTACTTTCCTTTCGCAACTGAATGTTTCTTGTTCATAGGCGATACGAATAGTATAGGTTGACTATGGTTTTGTGAAATTCTGAAATTAAATAAGTGTCACAGATTTTAGTGGTTTACCTTTATTTAACCTTTTAAACGGCACCGTCGGCTATAGCTGACATAACATAACATCACGCCTGTATTCCCCGAAGGGGAAGGCAAAGGTGAACATATAGTACACCCACATTTCGCCAATTATGTTGTAAGTCCCAATGTAATAGGGGGCGGGCCTATTGCCATCAACCGGGCACAAATCCAGACTCCGTGCTGCTACTGAGAACCTAATGGAAAACTCAGTAACACTTTGCCCGACCCGGGATTTGAACTCAGGACCTCTTGCTCAGCAGTCGCGCTTAGCGACCACTAGACCAACGAGGCAATAGCTGACATAAGCCGACCATTAATTTGTGGCTTGACGTGGAAGGGACGCCGCCGATGCGTTAACGCTCTGACGTTCCAAAGGCTAACTTATTTTCTGTGTTGGCCACAAAATACTGAAATACTTCTGTTCTCGGTATAATTACTAAACTGCAATCATTTTCAACAATTTCAAAGCGAAAACCTGGACAAACCTAAGCAATTATTATAGTCATGTTGTCTATACCCATATTTCGCCGCAAATAAATGGCGAGCCTGTATAACATTATTTATTTATTTTTCTCATCAACGACTTTCATTAACATATTACAGGGCATCAAGTAAGGTCAAATCAAACACAACCATACATTTAGCTACACAATTATATTTCATAATAATAAATACCGTCGACACATTTATCCGTCATACTTAAATGCACAATATATTTGAGCGGTTACACCGTCCTGTAGACTGCACCGAGACACGTAACGTACTTTATTTATAATTTAGATATTTACACGAAATATCCAAAGATTACAATATTAATATACAGATACTCAACCTCATACATTGTCGCCTGGTGGTCGCACGCATGCGCAGAACTCGTTTACATGGATCTGTGCTTATCTTTTTAATGTATTAAACTTTAAGCCCACGAAATATATCACGTATAATATTTGTAACTACCGGAACCGGCGAACTTTGTACCTCCTTCTCACCATTCAAAGCTTCCCTGGACTTCCGTAAATATTTCAAAACCAAAATTACCCAAATCAGTCCAGCCGTTCCCAAGTTATGGCGTAACCAAGGGAAACGGATTCATTATTATTTAAGTAGTTTATAAATGAGTCAAATTATATATTGAAATTACAACAATACTATTACATGTTGATTGATTTTATGCAATATTCGCACTCAGCTATACAGTTATAGATTAAACGTGTATTTCAAACTATAATTCTGCGTGTTTATAAAACTGCGGATTACTGATTTTAATGGTATTTGGTCTGGTGATAAATTGAACTTTGATGTAGAACATAGGTTGCTTTTATATCTGGCCTGCACACATGCAGTCAAAGGCAGAAGCCAGTCCCACACAAACGAATACTGCAAATGTGTGCGTGCAGACGACAAACGTAGGTAAAGTATCTGTCTAGCCAATAATCCTTGAACTAACACATTCGCCTATATATCAATAATACAATAATCACATCTGCGTGGCGCTGCGCGTGCGATTGTTGGGCGCTACGTAACTTTGCGCATGAGTCCCTCGCCGAACAGAACCAGGCAGAGGCGGTCCACCAGGTACGCGAACACCATGTCTGCTATCAAAACTTGTACCAAAATGAGCCGGTACTGAAACAAAACAGAGAAGTTTAATGTTATCTTAAACTTAGCTTAAGTTTCTTTTAATTTTATTTGGTTAAGTATCTTGGGAAGGGATGAAAATACACAATGCGTCAAACGCTAGGTATTTAAATTACCTACATTAATTATTTTTCTTCAATCGATTAACCGACTGAATACTTCTTCTATTATGTAATGTAAAGTATATTCTATTATCATGGTAGTGTCTTAAAATTTTAATTTTATTCATTTATCCAAAATAGTTTACAACCAAGTGTTGTCCTAAACTGTTTCTGACCACAGTAAGAATCAAAATTAATATCCTTTTTTTTCTAGTAAAGGAATACCGAAGCTTAAGTGTATAATGATTATGTACAACTTACATCAGGTGGGAAATATACAATCTCGAACATATTGGAGAGGTCGGGGAACACCCCGGCGGCGAGCGCGAGCACCGCGCCGCCCGACACCATGATGCTGTACAGCAGCGGCTTGTTGTCCCGCAGGCCTTCCATGAACGGCTCGCCCTGGAGATGAACCATTATTTAAAATATACCACAAATATATATATATATAGACTGCCTCGTTGGTCTAGTGGTCGCTAAGCGCGACTGCTGAGCAAGAGGTCCTGGGTTCAAATCCCGGGTCGTGCAAAGTGTTACTGAGTTTTCCATAAGGTAATTCTCAGTAGCAGCACGGAGTCTGGATTTGTGCCCGGTTGATGGCAATAGGCTCGCCCCCTATTACATTGGGACTTACAACATAACTGGCGAAAAGTGGGTGTACTATATGTTCACCTCTGCCTACCCCTTCGGGGAAAACAGGCGTGATGTTATGTTATACCACAAATATTAATAGAAAGTGATATTACTGACTACAAATGATAGTCATCTAGGGTTTACAACCACAAGACAGCATACTAATTATTATGTCAGTACATATTACAGAATGGGTAGGCTAAGATGTATCGTACAACCTCATTTCGACAGTTGTATTAGGGCGACCCTATTGCCGGGACAAAAAGACCTAGAAATTCCATTTAGTATAATAGAAAATCGCCATAACCAGAAATATATTCCAGGACCTTCATGCTCAGCATTCGCGCTTGCTACTTGAAATCGTTATACAAAAAAGTCAAAAAGCGGTCAACTATAAACATGTTGTTTAGATATATGACAGACTAGCTGCGCCCCGCGGTGTTACCCGCTTCATTCTTTCGGGATAAACAGTTGCCTATGTTATATCTAGGGTGCCAGCTACCTCCATACCAATTTTATTAAAATCGGTCCAGTCATTTGAGCGTGAAGATGTAACAAACACACTCACAAACTTTCGCATTTATAATATTATTGTGATGTTCACTTACCCTATAGTTAATAGCGAAGGTGGATATCTGCAGCGACATGGAGATGATGTACACGGTACTGTTGAGGAGGTCCGGCGCGAACTCCCGCTCCTCGTCCTCGGACAGGTCCATGTCCAACTGCGGCTTGTTATCCCTGCAAGTTAAGTTAACGGATGTCACTGTTAAGTTACGAATGATTATACAATTAAGTTAACGGATTATGTCCCCCACATTCCGTCAGTCTAAGATCGGTTAAAATAATCGATGCGATTCGGCGCGTACGCTGCGGATATGTGCGCAGGATCCTAAAATGCAATGACTGCGGCGCATATAGATACGCGTCTACCTGTAATCCTTATATCCTGTAATCCTACTATAGCCCAATTTTTACCGGTCTTTCTGTTAAGTAAATAACGGAAGAATTTCGGAAAAGTTAAAACTAGGAATTCGAACATTAATACCACGTGGGAGTCCCGTGACTATGTGTTGGTATAATATTTGACCTTAATTGAGCGATAATTTGTACAACAATCGATTGAACAGGGCATATTACCTCCCAGGAGATCTTGCTGTGGCCTCATGCACCAAGTATATGAGACAGAGGAAGTGTACGGCGAACTGAGTGAGCACCGTCATTATCGTGTACACGTTGAAGATGTTCGGCAGTGGACGCTGCTTCGACAACTGTTTCAGTGGCTGTAAGTAAATAAAGAATATTATCAGTTCAATACAGGCCTTAACTGCTCCACAGCTGAGCAAAGGCCTATTCACATACATAGAAGGGCCAGTACTACCATCCTTAATGATTTCAGACCATTTAATCTAGGATTCATTACGATATTTTCCTCCGGAATTTTGTTACTGCCAGTTGACTTGATACTTAGTCTTTAGGAGGAAAAACCCTAGAACACACCATCGAGGATAATGTTTATATTAGGGTTTTTCTAAACGGTTCTTCGAAGTAATGTTATATTATATGTGTTAGTCTACTGTTTACCATTTATAATAGAACTCTATCTAATTATCAATTAATCACGAAATAATTGTCCTGTCCAAAAATCAAAGTCAATTTCAACCAGTTAAAAATCGACAACATTGTGTACATCAATGTAGCATGACAAAGAGTACACTGAATTTGCGACCTTATGGCCTTATTATAAAGATGTTACCTTCGACCTCGATATGAACAAGAAGCACGAAGCCAGCAGCAGACTCTGTAGCGTGGCTTGTGTGTCGCTGAACTTGATGCCGTCGAGGTACAGCACCGACTGACTGTACGCCAGGATGAGGGCGTTCAGCGCTAGGATCTTGAACATCTGCAGCGTCGTCACCAGGGTGCATCGACCTTGCTTGATTATGTGGCAAACTGTGGACAAAATAACAAATTTCTTGTATTAGACGATCTATACTTGTGATCTCATCGAGTGTTGTATTTAAATATTGTCATAGACAATGTATAAGTATGAAACATTAATTTTTTCATTCATTTTGTAGGTATATGGTCTGGAAATATGTATTATTAATTAAGGGTAAGATTTTAAGTTATTAAGGTCCAATTAAAGACTTCGCGAGTGATGATTCTCCAGTACCTACGTCCGGCGTACCTTGGACAGTTACCTAGCTATATTTTTTCCGACAAATCTCTACACTATCGCATGACCTCTTCCTATATGACAATTACATACCGTGTAATAGAATAGAAACTTACTGCAGAATATGCTGGACAGTCGACTGGTGAAGGGAGCGGCGACACTGGCGTCCCCCAGCCTGACGAGCTGCATGTCGTCCTCCTCCAGCTCGCGCATGGCCCTGCGCAGGCGCGCGGCGGCCTCCGCGCGGGCGTCGGCGCGGCTGGCCGGGCGGCGCGGGGCCTCCTCCACCACGCGCTCCTCCCGCGGCTTCTCGCGCGGCCTCTCCGGCGCATTCGCTAAGATTGCTACACCTACCTGTTAACAGAACATACATACTTGTTGACTAAAACCTTCTTGACTGACCACTACTAACACCATTCGTTTTTCATTTAAAGGGATTTTGTTTGTTGAAAACGGCGCCCCACACTAGGAATTTCTTTTGTGTCGTTCATTAAAATACAAAAAAAAAATCTTTTGTGTTGTTCATTAAAATACAAAAAAAAAATCTTTTTTTTTTTTTTAAATGAAACATTAATTTTTTCATTCATTTTGTAGGTAGGTATATGGTCTGGAAATATGTATTATTAATTAAGGGTAAGATTTTAAGTTTTTTTATTAAGGTGCAATTAAAGACTTCGCGAGTGATGTTTTGTCTCGTGGGTGCGTTTCACAAACATGAAATATAACATACATAAACACCCAGACTCGGGACAAACATCTGCGGTTCACGTTGATTCAATTATACTGGTTGATTTAATGACTAGTCAATTCTTAGGCTCTTAAATTAGGAGAAGTTTATCCCTTGTTTATGAGTGAGACGTAGGTAGAAGAGTATATATATATACCTACCCACCTAAACTACATTCTGGAATGCAATAAAAATTGAGTATTGAGCAATTAATATACAGTATGCAAGGAAAGAATCATTCAATTATTTTGTTTTAATACAATAGTAGTGGTAGTCTTTTTTAGTACAGTAGATGTCACAAAACGATAATTTAATAATAGATATGATAAAATCTAGAACGTAATGTAACGGAAATGATCGTAAATGTAATTGACTTATATGGATGTCTTAAAGATAACATAAATACTCACATCAGCATGTTTCAGTGCTCCCACATCGTTCGTACCGTCACCACACATGAGCGTCACGTAGCCGAGCGCCTTCAACGTCACCACAACAAACTCCTTCTGCTTCGGCGCGAACCTCGCGAACACTTTTATATGAGGCATCAACTCCAACAAGAACTTATGGTGATTCTCATTGAGGAACGTCAAACCCTCACCAGTTATACACAAGTCAAACTTCGAAGTCAACTGTTTCGAAGTCTTAAAAGGATTCACGGGGAGATTCACTTCTTCGTCTATCGACTTCCAACCCCACTTGCTGTCACTTTCCGTAAATATTAACACTTCCTCTCTCTGAGTAAACTTCAGCTCTTGAGCAACGTGGCACGCTGTCAACGGATTATCACCGGTTATCATAACCACGGAATGTGAGGCATTCACTATTTCTGATATCGCTTTTTTCGAGTCACTCTTCAAGGGACACGAAATAATTACAAATCCAACGAAAGTTAGATCAGATTCAATATCCTCCCGCGACATATCCCTGATTTGCTGAGAACTTAATTTTCCTAAATTCCTATAACCTAATGCCAAGACTCTCGCGCCTCTTCTCGACAGAGTTAAATAAACATGATCATAATGACTAGGAACCTCTTTGAGCATGGTTTTAACAGTTTCAGGTGCACCTTTGACACTACTTATGTAATGAGTCTCCATGAAACCTCGCTCATTAACCTGATAGCCTGCTATAACAGACATCCTTTTAAGGGCACTTGAAAAATGATTTCTGTGCACAATCTTCAGGCCTGGTGACTTCCCTTTCTTTGGCACAACAGCATCCCCTTTAGTCAGGTTCCACTCAGCAGCTTTTAGAGTAGCTTTTTCCAACGGATCGCCAACTACACCGTCATCTAATTGGACAAGTGAATGACATGATGCTAATACTTGTATTGTCTCCATTGGTGCTTGAGATAATGGAATGACCGTAGCATCCTTATGGTCTCCTATACCGGCTACGCCTTCTACAACTAAGTTATCACTTGTAAGTGTACCAGTCTTATCAAAACAGCATATTTCTACTTTTCCTGCAAATGGTATTCTGAAAGGTTCTGTACAAAATACTGCTAACTTAGACAACGATAATAATGAAGTATTAACAGCTAGTGACAGCTCAATTGGCAGTTCAGGTGGCACAACTGATGTCAAAATCAATGTACATTCTAAAAATAGTTTGTATCTGTTTCTTTCTGGATCCTCACAACCCTTAATCCAAACGTAGGCGGCTGCGGCGATTGCGAAGATAAGCAGAAACAAAATGAATCCAAATGTCTCTAAATTGTTAGCTGTAACCCTCTTAACTCCAAACAAAATAGTTCTTAAAAGTTTTCCCTGTGACGTATTAAAGCCATTACGGATGACGTATCCTATGCAGCCATTGTCAGGGGCCTTGAGGGCAGATGAGGTGGATTTGCTCGGAGAGGAATGTTGAACAATCTTGGTGCCACCAAACAGCATGTGCAGTTTGCCATCACCCTCAGGGTCCAAAATCTGTTTGACATTTTTCTCATTATCCACTGATTCCTTCATTTGGGGAACACTTTCACCCGTCAACATGGACTCGTCAACTATACATGCCCCTCTTAAGAGCACAATGTCACAAGGGACTAGGTTTTCATTGGTTGACCTAATGAGGGAGACAACATCTCCCGGTAGAAGCTGGTCACTCATTATCTGTCGCCACCGTCTATTTCTGTACACATTTATATTATAAGGTTTGTTTCCCATTTTCCTTATCTCCGCCATGTTCCTCAACTGTTGCTGTACTAGAGTGCACTCGAACATGACAAGCATAACAAGTGTGAATATGGAGTAGTACCAGTATTTGTCCAAACACCATAATGCAACACAGAACACTTGGAACACAAAGAATGGTGCTGTTGCTCTTTCCTTGAACAGTTCCATAAATTCTGGAACAACCTGGAAAAGAATTACATACACTTAGACATAGCAACTGACAAACATAACTCCACAGGCTCTTTGTATACATAATTAATAGTCTTTTTGCATAACCTTATGCATATTAAATAGGTAATTTGTAGTCAAAGAGCATACACACAATTTGGTAATCATGCTAGCTTGTGTGTAATGCATGACTAATTTGTGTGTTTGTGTTTGTAGAAAATTAAATGAGTATACCATTTTCGCACCATAAACTGCAAGCACAAATTCTCATTTTTTCTCAAAGCATAAAAGAATAACAAATAATATTCATGAAATCAATTCTTAGGTGTTAACAATACATATCAATATTGATAAGCTGAAAGTAATGCAGCATTGTGTGACATGCACAAAAAGTATAAGGTAAAAATACAAGCTTGTTACCTTATACTTTATTTATGCATTGTTTTAAACACTATAATTATGAATTTACAATTTTATCTTGTGAAAAATTATACTGTAACATTTCTGTGATTAATTATATGCATGTCTTTCCTATGGTTAAAGCAATCTCTTTAATATTATGATTCATTCAATGTTTTCATTGAGATTAGAAAACAAACAGTCCAAGTTTACAGTATAGAGTTACATATGCATTTATAACAGTAAGGTCAGGTGTTATTCATGAAAACTTGTTTAATAACTGTTATTGGGTTTTCCCATAATAATATGTATTAGGGACTAATAACATAACAGGTGAAATGTAGGTGTACTATAGAAGTGTAACCTACAGATTTCAGGCAATACAGGTGTGATAACAAGTTATCATGTTATTATATTATTACCATAATCATTTCATTCTTTCCAAACTCCTTTTCAGCTATGTCAATGGCCTCATCATCCAAATATCCTTTTGACTCCATATACTCCTCATATGTTTTATTGGTAGGAAACTCAATGGTATGAAATGTCTTCTTTCCCCAATCATAAACATACTTGCTTTTTTGGAAAATAAACCACACATCTGGATGTGTACTTCCTTTTGTGATTGACTGGAAATTTAAAGAAACATGAATATACAAACCTAGCATACATTACATTGCAAATAACAGTACATATTAAATCAAACATATTAATCGGAACATTGAATGAAAAGATACCTTGGTATGATGAAGTTTAACAATTTCAGAAAATCCATTATTAGATGTTGGTACAACTTTCACTATTTCAGCTTGAATAGGATCTTTTACCTAAAAAGAAACAGAAACAAGAAGTGATGAGTGAATACTGAACAACAGGTCAACAACAAATTGTAGTAAAGGACAACCAGCAATTTCTTGAATACAATAAGATAAACGACTTACCGACGAACACGACAGGAAGCACTGAATATGTACGCTCCAGTAGCAACAGAGGCAAATGAGAATTTGAATAGTTGCTACCACCACGACACTGACAAAACCTGCCTCGAAATTTTCCTCAAATCCATACACAACGATCCACGAATAAAACACGATTGGGTAAATTATCAAAAAAGGCAGTACAGTCCCTTGTAGAACAGTCGGCACCGGCTTAAAAAGCTGTGTATATTGAACTAAATCGTCCAATGACGACTGCATCTTATTGGATACCATTTTATAATCCTATTACACTTTTAACCCGTACCAATATATCACTAATGGGTTTTTCTAACTTTTTGAAGTACAGTTAAACATAATTTTACATTTCTTCATAAGAAACTTATTCAAAATATAAATAAAATTCGATTTTATTGAGTTTACTCAACTTGACAGATTGTCAATCAAGAGAGGAGGGAGGGAGGGGCTAAGAGGAAAACCGGAAACAGCGTGCAATACAGAGCATGCGTGTCAGGTGCTATTCCATTTTATTCAGACATTACAATAAAATTGCAAACAATTGTACTTTGTAACATTTTAGGCCGAGCTGGATTTTAAATTAAGTAAGTTATTTATTATGCAACTGAAACGTACTAGTCGTTTATTCGTGAACTAGCTGCAGCCCGCGGTTTTACCTGCTATAATTTTTCGGGATAAATATATGTTAGCCTATATGTTTATCCTGGGTGTCAGCTACCTCCATAACAACTTTTATCAAAATCGGTCCAGCCATTTGAGCGTAAAGAAGTAACAAACATACAAACACACTCACAAACTTACACCTTCATAATATTAGTGTGATGTGTCGTTCATTGTGGTGTTCTAAGAAAGAAGCTTTTGTCCAGCTGTGGACGTCTTGCGGCTGATGATGATGTTATCACAATATGTTATATAATTAATAAATGAGGCGAAAGAAGTATGTCAGGATCGTAGCAAATGGAAATCCGTGGTCTCTGCCTACCCCTCTGGGAAACAGGCGTGACTTTAAGTATGTATGTATAATTATACCAATTTTCTCTTTAGTATAATCATGTATAATGTATAATGACTACATAGGATCTATGATAGGATACGTTGGGTAATATTTCGTATACTTCAGACTTCAGGCATATTTAATCTTGATCATTCATAACTTATACCACTTTCTCTATGCATAAACCTTACAATCCAATATAAAAGAAGTTTATGTATTCATTTTTAATCGGTTCACTTTTTACCCGACTGCCAAGAAAGGGTTGTGTGTGTTAATTTTTTTACTTTTGCACGTCAATATAACTGTCATTGTCAAAAATTTGTCAGTGGTGTACAACTGACAGATGTCAATTTATGGCGCCAAAAAGCTTGTTTTCACAATTCTTTCTTAGACATTCATGAATTTGTGATTTCCGTGATTCCCGTGTTAGTGCCCAAAACAAAATGGATTTAAATATACGACGGAAGTCTACAAAGATTCAACTTACAGGTAGCCTAGTAGAAACATATCCTCATGATCTTCAAATGTACAAGATCCCGCCTACTGAAAACATAACACTTCAAGAGTTTGAGAATTTGGCTTTGGAAAGAGTAACTTTATTAAGAAGTTTAGCTACAGCAACTACTCTCAAAGGACTACGAGTGTATTCAGAAGAATGGACTGAATATGTTATTGGCGAACTAAGAACTCAAGGCTTGAAATACTATGCCAAACTTTGTGAAAAGACGTCATGCACCACAACAGAAGCAGATTTGCAGGCAAGGCGCAAAGATCACATTGCACACTTTATTCTACGATTAGCTTATTGCAGAACTGAAGAACTGCGACGTTGGTTCATAGCCCGAGAGTTAGAGTTGTTCAAAATGAGGTTTGCCACAATGAGAGGAGAAGCAGTGGAGACCTTTTTCAAGATAAACAATCTTTGCTACACAAACATTAGTGAAGAAGAGAAAAGTGAGATTATGCACTTTCTCAGAGAGTCCACACCTCACTCAAATATAGACAACATGAAATTTTATAAAGTGAAATTCTATGAAGTTTTAGATTTAGTGAGGATGAGAAAAGTGTATCTTAGTGGAGGCTATGCATACATTGCACATAAAGATTTCATATCAGTGCTCTCTGCTCAGTACAGGACACAACTGAAACAAAGTTTAGCCATTGCTTCTCACCACCTGGGTGAAATAGAACAGGATGAGAGGTTAGTATCACTGTTGAAAGGATTGCATCAATCATATTCTGGTGATGACTATAGCAGTGCCAAATCTGCTGTACCTATTGAGAGCCTAGACTCACTGTCTGTGAAATCATTCCCACTGTGCATGCGGCAGCTTCATGAACAATTAAGACTGGCACACCACCTGAAACATGGTGGCCGACTGCAGTATGGATTATTCTTAAAAGGCATTGGTGTTACATTAGAAGATTCACTAAGGTTCTGGAGAGAAGAGTTTACTAAAATAATGGAGTTAGACAAGTTTGAAAAACAGTATGCTTATAATGTAAGATACAATTACGGCAAAGAGGGAAGCAAGAAGAATTATTCTCCATTCAGCTGTTTGAAGATTATCAATACCATTGTTGGGCCTGGAGACTGTCATGGATGTCCTTATAAGCATTGTGATGTCAGTAATCTAAAGAATAGACTTCAAGGCTATGGATTTGAATCTCAAGGTATATAATAAAATTATCATTCATATCATTGCTAACTGACTGTCCACACTATTTATATAACATTTAATCTTTTGAACCATGGTCGGATATAGCTGACAAATAAAAATGTGCTCAACACACCACCGTCGGCTAAAGCAGACTAAAGGCGCCCATTTGTTTATGGCTTTGACTTGACACTCTGGTGTTTAAAAGGTTAACAAAAGTAAATAATACTTTTATTTTTACCAAGGCACATTTTTTTTTCAATGTTACAGACATTAAATTATTTATATGTCCATACTATTTATACTTTTATAAGCTAAGGCTTTTTTTGATTTGTCAAGTCCCTGGTTTGTATCTCAAATCCTAAGCACTTGTAATAAATTTATTTTATATATTTTTCAGCTATCAATGAAATAATGGACATGACCAAAAAGGGCCATTTCCAAATAGCATGCAGCAAATATTTCGATGCTGCTCATCACTGTGACTTAGGAGTGGGTATCAACCATCCAAATCAATATTTTGAAGAGAGTCAGAAAATAGCTAAAGGAGACATCAAAGTAGAAATAAAAAAGGAGGTCAAAACAGCATCAGTGAAAAAGGAGCAGGATTTTGAGGAAATGGATTTTGATGATGTCATGTAAAATTAACAAAAAACAATACGAAAATATTTTGATCTTATCTGCACTAGTTGCGGTTAGACCAGTAAAATAACCTCTGTGAGGAATGGTCAATGATACTGCACAAACTTTTATATATGTATATATGGTAATATTTAATTTGGGACAAAAAAGTGTAATGTTTAATATACCTACAATTTGAAACTATGTTCCGTTATATCTACATATAAACTCACGATGTTCTGTTCAGTTCATGATGTTGTGAAAATAAATAAATACACATTACAAATTTTTAAAAGATTTTATTGATTTAATATATTATAATATCTATTTCCTTTTTACGTACATAGCTCGCCTTGCTAAGTTACCACAATATAAACCACATATAAAAATTAAACCTATAATTGAAATGCCTACAATAATAAAGTATTTCTTAGACGGTGAAGACGCCACCTCATTATAAATATCGCCAAAGTTTTCTATTACGACCAACTGAAAATCAAACACATATATTTATTATTTGGTCACTAGTCACAAATTAATAAATAATATTTGATGATACAATAAGATAACTTACAAGAATGATTATAATAAACAGTTACCCAACCATATAAATATTACGGAGCGCATAATCAATGTCGTTACGATCACCATCTTGCAAATTACAAAAAAAAAACAAATAAGGAAATAAATATATCGGATTATTGAATACTTACAGCTGCCACATGTTTATACATTTCTAATCTATTCGAAAGTGCTTTTTGACACTCAGCCTCTAATTTTCTATTACTATCATTGAGAATTATCTTCAGACATTTTAAACCTGAAAGTAGAATAAAATAAGTAGGTAACATAAAATAGGTTTCCAACCTAAACTAACTGGGTATTTTTAGGTCATCAAATATAATGGGTGGCAAATTGTTTGGCTATAAAAAAAGTTCAGTATTATTAAAGGTTGCATTAGAAGAGCCTCAACAAGTGGCAATACTCATTTGATTGTGTGGCACATCATTTTCCCCAATACCAACCTGCTGACTGCTTATTTTTTTAGCATGGCATGAGCTACTTTAATTGTAACGCCATATCGCTATGATAGACACTAGAACAGCCTATAAACTACAATGGATAACTTACGCCTTCCAGCACCATGCTCCAAATCTTTGCAGTACTTCAACAAGTCAAACGCACATGCGCGTTCCAACAAAGGATCAGCCTCAATATCCACTTCAGTTTCTTCTATTATTTGCGCAACTTCGTGTGCACACTCTGCAGATACAATTTTGTGATTTAAGAGAGCATTTTTCAGACATTCTTCTACCTGGAATTGTAGATATACGAAAAGTTAAAAAATATCATTTTCTTTTGATAATATCACAGAAAGAAAGCACTTCGCCAATTTTGTTTAAAAAATTGTTGATTTCAAAGATAGAATATAAATCATACTTGTCCATCAGCATTGGTTATGTCCTTGGGTACTGCACATATCGTCTTAATTTCAGCATTGCACAATTTTCCGAGCAAAGGATCAAGACGATAGTTCAAAGCTTGTTCCTTTAGCACATTTGCTAATTCGTTCTCACATGGTGATGTCAATTTCGATTCTCTAAACTTCTCTTTTAGACAATATAACATTTTGCCTTGCAGTTCCATGTCTTGTGGTTCTTTGGCTGAAAGATAAATAAATGGTGATAAAGAATTGTTTGTAAAAATCCATTATTTATTTTCTTGTGATTTTTAATCTTGACCATTGAAAAAGGCCTAGATAAAACTTAAAACGTTTTCTGCATCTCCTAAGAACCGAATTTGTTTAACTAAGCATAATTTGTAAATATTGTCTACCTAATTTAAAAATTGATTTTATACCAATGATGCTTGAACAAAATTTTGTGATATCCGTTTTGCAAGCAATCTGCAAATTGTTATTAAATCTGTAATCCATATTCTGTTCTATCATCCTGTTAACAATAACTACTTTGCAGTTCTCATCAAAAAGTGCTTCTTGACGGTGAGCCTGAAACATTAATATAAACAGATGTAATGTGGAAGATGTTCCCTACAATTTATTAATGTTCAAGTAACACAAAATATCTATACCTTTAAACAATCTAAGATATTTGATGCATCAGTGTTATGACAATACAAGTCTATCATATCATTACAGCTTGTAATCAAATGATAATCAATAGCATTGTCAGTGAACTCTTGCTTTCTGACCACAAATATAGCTTTTCTGCATGAGTCTGATAACTTTCCTTTAGCTGTCTGAAGACATTCCAGAGCTGCAGACTCTCCATGTGGAACAGCAGCACAGTACATTTGCAAATCATTCTTACAGGCCTCTTTCAGTTCTGGATCTAAATCTATGTTTTCTTTCTGTTGAAACAGTTGTTGCCTTAGCTGCTGGCGACATTCTTTAAATATTGTATGCTTTCTCTTTGTTATTGTATCATTTCTCACTATTTCACTGAGACATGTAACTACCTGACTCTTGGTTTGTGCTTTAGGACAAAATCTGACCACATAAGACTTACAAGCATTTTTAAATTTTCTGGTAAACCTATAATTCTTTAATGAGATCAATTGTTCATGTTCTATAGCTGCCCTGCAATTTGCATTTGCTTTAATTTCTGGATCATTTTTATGATAAATCAAACATTCCATTATATCATCCTCTTCCTTCTTACTCTTAAGCTCTGATGAGCATAGCCTCTCAATAGGAACTCTACAATTTATATTAACAATAGCATTCAATTCAATATGGCCACTTTGAGTTTCAGTGAAATTTGTAACAATTTCTTTACATTTTGGTCCAAGTTCTTTTATCTTACTTTGCAGACATGATATTTCTTCACCTTTTCCAGTATTTTCAAAGCAAAAATTAATTAGATCATCCATACAATAATCCTCAATCTCTGGCATCATATCCACACTTACAGCTCTTTGTCTCATTACTCTCCTAACTTGAGTCTCACAACCAAGTTTTAGCTTGCCTCTAAGGTCAGGATTGTAAGCGTAGTTATACAAGCATGGTAGCACAAGGGGATCTTTTTCTGACTGATGCTCACTGACATCTGCCCATTGTAGTTTTGCTTTACATACAGTCACTGCATCATATTTACAAGCCTTGTACAACTGGGGATCCAGTTTAAAATCTCTAGATATAAAATATTGTATTTGCAATAAAGCTGCCTCACAGTCGCTTGTCATTAAGGTGGTTCCAAGCTTTTCCATCAAACATGACATGACTCTACCATTTCCATAATTAACTTCTCTGCAAGCACTATCTACTACAGAACTGCAGGCCTTGCGTAAAATGGGATCTACTCTCCAATCTTCACCTGGATCAGCTTCTTGAACTAAAACTTCCAAAGCCTTTTGACAAGCAAAAGTGATTCTTTTATCTTTCCTTTTCCTCGGTCTAGCGTGTTCCATTAGGCAGTGAATTGTTCTACCACCAGCTTCAATGCCTTTACACAATGTTGTGATATCACTGGCACAGTTCTGCATTAATTCTGGAGACAACCTATAATCATCCATGAGCATCTTTCGATGGTCAATCATTTCAGCAGTGCATTCTGGGCTTAACTTGGTGCTTTCATTTCGAGATACATTTTCTAAGCAAAATAAAATTTGTGCAAGTCTGATATCTTTGTCTTCGACAACACCCTTTCGGCAGTGATACTTTCTAATGTCTTCTTTACATGATTTCACTAAACCTTTACTCATCCTATAATTCATAACAATATTTCTTTGGTCATAAAACAGCTGATCTTGGCATTTTTTCCTCATACCTGTAATAAAAAGGGTAGTTTTATAAAACCAGACTAGAGATCTAAGCAATAAAAATATTTTAATACATAAAAACTAACTAGTAAAAGAAGTATAATAACACATATAAAATATGTTTTCAATTATCATAATTTTTTTATGGCTGAATGAGTCATTGTTGCCTACCAATATTAGTCTTGTTTAAAATATAAGAAAATATAATTACCATTTTCGTACTTATGCCTTAAAAGACACTTGTACATCAACCATGAATCTGGCACTTCATCAGGACAAAAATTCTTTTGGTCCATATCACAAGCAGCAAATATGATTTTATCTAACTGAAGAGAAGCATACTTCATATCATAAAGTACTGATATTTGAGATTTACATTCAGGTCTGAGATGAAAATCTTGGTTTTTTAGACATTTGTAAGTGTTTATCTGGGACAAACTTTCTGGATTATATGGAATTCTGCCACAAGTGTGAGCTTCTATATCATCATAGCAGTGCTTTAGGAATTTACCAATTATTTGCCAATCATTGAAAATAAGAGATTCAATTTTAATTATCATTTGTCCACATTTTTTGTCTCTTACACTGGACTTTTTCTTCAGCACACAATCTATTGCGTATTCCGATGGGTTTAGACAGTTTAATATTGCAGGTTCGTCATGACATGGTTCCTTTAGTTTAAATTCCAAATAAGCATTATCTAACAACTGTGCTTGATGACCCCATAGCTTATGCTGGCAGAGTAATAACACTTGAGTTTTATTGTATGACGCATTTAGCGCACAAGAAAGTATAGCGAGATCATCATCCAAGTGCGAACATAGCTTATGATACAAAGCACAACCAGATATGTCTAGGGAAAATCTATCACTGGGTCGCTTTATCAAATTACCCAACACTTGTGCGTCTTGTAGAAATATAAATGAACATGCAGTAAGAATTCCTGCCGTTGTAGTTAAAAAGTTGTAATTAACCATTTCGCTGCCGGCTTACGAAGTTGCGAGCTGTTGTGGAAGTTTATTCAGCAATTTTACTTAAACATATTCCTTACACATTGTAAGGACGATTTACATTAAACATGTTAAAAACATTTCACTAAAAATAATATATAATAAAGCCAGTAGTAATATTAAAATGAATTCACCATCTAATTATTGTAAAAACTGTAACAAAGCACTACAAAATTTGTTTAGGGATATTTGATAGATCACAGAACGATTCCGTTCGTTCCAGTTCGTTCGATGAACTAAATCACAGAATATATATACTGAACTAAATAGACTAAAATTGACCATAGATGTAAAAAATGTTCTTCTAAATGTTATCTGTGCGCTAAGGGTAGCGGGTTTGATTCCCGCACGGGACAAATTAATGTGCGATCTGCAGATGTTTGTCCCGAGTCTGGGTGTTTGTGTATGTGATATTTCATGTTCGTGAAACGCACCCACGATACAGGCTATGATAATATTAATTAGAAATTATATATAATTTCTAATTAGTATTTTGCACTGGCAATATTTTTAGTTTAGAACACGTAAATTGAATGTCAAGTCAACAAAGCAAGACCAAGACCAACGAGATTCATTCCTTATTTCGTTCGGAATTTGTTCCGCGAGTTCATTCGTCTCGTTCATTGATGTGGTGTTGAAGAATAAAATTCGCACGAGATACCAAGATATTCTTAGCAGTTTGGTATTACACTGTGTTTACGTGTATAAAATTATAAATTGAATATGGAAGAGTTTGTGGAAGTTAATCAAATATCGGATTTTATTTCATATCTCCGCAGCGTAAGTATTGCTTACTTTCTTACTGTTCATAATTTGTAATGACTGAATTCTCAAAAATAACTTTAACTTCAATTAATATCGATTAGGGCAATCGGTGAAAGTGATTTTACTTTTTATGTAGGTAATAATATTGCATTTAATGCGCATAAAAAGGCGGTTACCTATCATTGCGTCAAGCCTAGCGGCTAGACGGTGGGCTGGCATAAGTTATTGTTGTAGGCGGACCGCGACTATCGCGGCAAGCGGTATCCATACGAACCTGTCTAAATAACATCATACAATTGTTTTGCCGGTAATAATGATGTTTAATTGGTTCTGATTGTCCTATGAGCATGAGTATCTATGCAAATTTTTGAATTTTGTGTAAGTAAATTTAGCTTAATGTAAATGATTACAGGACTGTCACTAAACCAGTCATGTACCTCTTGCATATTTTAAATATATTATATATTATTGCATAATATGATTTTAGATTATTAGGTTCAGTTAGAGGCAGAAACTTAATTAAAACAAAACGAAATTGTTCCATAGAACTACTACTACTATTATTCTTCTAAAAATAATAGTAATCCAGTCCTTATCCAATTTATTCATTCCCCTTATGGTTGCAATTTCATACTTACACAATAACTTTATAATTAGCTTTAATCCCTTGGTTTTAATTCTAATAACACTCAAAAAGTAGTTACTTCTTTAAAAATAATTTTCTATGAAAATAAATTTATTTCAATTGTCTTTTATCCATATCAGGCAGCACCATTTTATTATGTTACCTTATGTGTTTAACATATTAACTTGGTCTAAATATTTAGTAGCAGCAATACCAAACCAAAAATAAACAATGTTTTATCACAATAGATTCATTTAATTTTTATGAGGAAATGTTAAATATTTTTGTTAGTGGTATAAAAAAATAATTTACTCTTTTGTAGGTCATTCAAACATTTAAGTAGCATAATAACAATAAGTGACAATTTTTTATAGCATGTCTAGGAATATTTAAATTTGGTTTTTATTACAGTATTTTGGCACAATATGGCATAAATATGTCTTATTAAACAAAAATTAATACAAGGAAGTTAAGGGTACCTAATTCAGTTTTTAAGCACTGAAATTATCTAAGTAGGTATTATTTCCTAAATGGCCAATTTCTTTAAATAATCGTATCAGCCATTACAAGTGATTGAAATTTGATTTATTTCAAGTTCAGCATATTTTTATTAACTGTTGGATATTATCAATTGAATGATAAAAACTGCAATTATAGTAACATGTTTGTTTCAGGTTATCATTATGTTGACATGTATATGTATTATACTTATAAAAGTATAATGTATTGTAAATTCTGTAGTACACTACCATTTACAATTAAAGCACTTAATAATAGCATTAATGACAGCTGCTTCCGCCTCCACAAGATAGTACTTAAGTACATCCAGTCTACCCATACACACAACCCCGCTACCATCATTGTTGACCGTCCATTCTCTACCATTTCTTGGACATTGGGCAAACCCCATGCTGATACAAAGAAGTAGAAGCAGCTGCTTGTGATCAGTATCCAGCAGATTTTGCTTAATTAGGTAGTAATAGTTTAACTGGCGGTTTTGTAGTGACAATGAGCTGCCTTCATAATCAAACAAGTTAAGCAAATGTACAGAAGTATATTACCAGAGCTTGGCTAATGGGTAGAAACTGGCTGGTTAATTCTCATCTATCTATACATATAATAAAATCGTAATAGACCCGTGTCTGTACATTCAATATTAAAAAAGAAAAACAATTTATACACACTGTATTTATGTTACCGAAGCAAAAATATAGTTTTTAAATTTTTTGTCTGTGCGTTTGAACGCGCTAATCTCAGAAACGACTGAACCGATTTGAATGCGGTTTTCACTGATGAATTGTGACAAGCTTCCCATAACATTTAGTGTTTTGTTTCATTTAAATCGGTTCACAAACAAAAAAGTTACGTCAATCTTTACATTCAACAAAACAGTAGGGCTTGGCGTAAAAACTACTAAATAGAATCCAGTTTTGCTGTTTCCGAATGTCCACGCAGACGGAGTCGCGGGCACTGCTATATACTATAAAATTCAATGAAGTATTTATTTAAAGTTAACAATAAACACATTTTAGAAGCAAAACATTGAGTTTGAAAAGTTGTATTCGTTATACTTATTGGTATGTCCAGCAGCCACCATGTTATAATTTGGTAGAGGTCACATATATCCGTTTGCTTATTCATACGCTTGAATGTTATGCTAATCTGAATAATATTATGTAATAAATATCAAATTCATACGGCTAAAAATAAAAAACAAGTCGATAATGACTTAAGCTTTAGATAGTCGCTGCAACTAAACGTATAACTTTCTGTAAGGGTTTTTTAGGGGAGCGGTAGCGGTAGCAAATCGACGAACTACGGTAGCGGTGCTTTTGCTAAAAGTAATAGGTACATCTTATCCGGTATTAAGTAATCCGCCCGCTACCTTCCTTCTTCGGTGTCCTTGGATACTCAGACCTTCGTTTTTAGATATAAGAAAGTGTGTAGGTATCTATATTGTAGTGTCGCGAAGTTCTGATTTCTTTCCCAACTAAAGCATCAACACACAAAAACTTCTGTTCTCATCTTACTTCAATGTTAGTGTTAATTAGCAGTTAGTTACAATTGTTTTCAGTCCTACATTATGTCTGATTTAAAACAAAGTACCTACCTACCTAATATAATTATACAGTCTAGGTGAAAGTTAATGAGCTTTTCGGAGATTATGTGTCGATACGAACGTCGCAGGTACTGGATACGCATAATGTTATTGACGGTGTTGATACTGGCGCAAATATTTTACCATTAAAAAAATCCATTAATTATCGCTAAGTTCTGAAATTCCAAATGTAAAAATGCTTGGTTTTATACCTTTATGTAATTACCAAAATTGTCGTATGTAATTTGAATCAAACAAAGTAGCAGATTAAAAGGAAATTGATAAAGAGTCAGGGCACTGAAACTACGAATTGCTGTTTATGGGATTACCTACAAAAAACATACAGACGAACATAGAACATCTCTTTTTGAAAACGGTTAAAAAGAATATTACGCAGGAGCGTTCCAAAATTGCATTAAAAACAAATAATTCTCTGGTGTTTCTGGCCAAATGAAAAGTGCCTTATTCACCTTAGAACCACTTCTACATTGAGATATCGATTATGATGTTGTATTTATAAACAGACCCTTCTACATAAGTCTGTTTATAGAAAAAGAAAAATATTGAAAAAGAACCTGTTGGAGCGCTGCCATAGAACGCTGATCGGCTACAGATCAACCATCGCAAATAGAATTGCATAGGCCACGCTCTCCTGAGTAATTGTACCTACCTACTAAATAATATTAAATAAGATCCTCCAAATACCATTAAATTCACGAAATCGCGCAAACTATATTCAAGGCTAAGGCCAGTATTTATTATTATATCGAGTGTTTGCACGTGTTCTCACGCTACTAATTTTGAAGACCGACTAGTTTCAGGCTTAACGGAAACTAATTATAATTAATTATAAGGTCTTTTACGACGAGGTCTCAAAGCAATCAAATCTAACTGAACGTTTGTCAAGCCTTATAAGTCAACTTAATTAAAGTTATTACTTAAAATGAGGTTGGCTTCAAGTCAAACATACCGCAAAAAGTATTCAACTGCATCTAGATAACGACTAAGCTGAATTTTTGGACGCATCACGAATATTCTGTGAGTGTTTGTATGAAAAGTTTAAAAGGAAGATGATCGTAATGGTGCTGACTGCTGTAGGCTTTTGCGTAATTTTAAATTTAAGTGCTAGGATCGAAGTCCCATATCAGGCGATACTATCGTATCAGTGTGGGAGGATTGCCCGCACAATTTGCACAATATCAGTTTGCGTCCATACCGGACGATATATTGCGTGTGTTTGTGCAGCAATAAAGTCAGTAACCTGCACTCAGGGATTTGCATACTAATGCTGCATCAATAGATAAGGCAAACATAAAACCATGTAGCATACCAAATACATATTTTTCCTTCTATCCTTTTATTTACTAAAATTGTTTTTGGTTATGATTAACAGACGTTACGAATTATCGAAAACGTATTTCATACTTATTAAATTAAGTTAACATAAATCAATTATAAATGTTTTGTGCATTCAATAAGCCGATCGACTATACGTTATATTCTTTTTCTATAACGTTCTTGATATTAGGCATTGGGCAATACTATCAGTATTTCTTAACAGCTTTTTACGGTATAAACGCAAATGTAATGTGTAATGATGAAGGTTAATCGCTACATTCGCTATGTTGTGGGTAAATAACTGTATAGTCAGTCTCCTGATAAAAGAGACCATCAGTGCCGGGGAGGCAGAGATGTTCATCTTTCGGGGATTGCTAAGTTAAGAGGCCCGAACAAAGTCTTATTCTTCTTTTATTTTAGGTGCTGAATTGCTTATAAACTAAAGCAAAATTCATTTTATTTCTTTTTTTTGTAGTAGTTAAATATGTTTAGATAAATTCAAATAGCCTTGTAGTCAGTCAGATCAATAAGTAACTATCACGATGGCCATGAACTACAAAGTAGGCTGTAGGTACGAGCGATGACGTTCACTCTTGATGAATTACATTACCTCGACGACCTCGCCTATTATTTTAATTCACTTTTTTACATTGTTCATACGAATATACAACGCAAAGCGATGTTTAATTTCATGTTAGAGATTAGGTCCTGAATTTATGTTAAACAAATCTTGTTATCATGAATACAATGACGATAACTCCACAGTAACGGAATCGGGTGTTTTCATTTCAGTAACCAAGCTCTATTTGAATAGCCTTTGCACTAAAAATAATGTATTCATTTGTTATAAGTATGTACCGCGATACGATGTCGCGTGTATCGGGCTACGAAGATAGCAGCGATCATTTCAATTGTAAATTAACACTCCATCACTGTCATTCACACTGTAGGATTGATTTAAAATTATAATTATTGATATTAGGTGATACTTATCGAACGGGAACATTTGACAAAGCTAATGTTATAAGTCTAATATGGTAGTATTACCTCATTGCACTTGGCAACAATCTGAATTCGGTAGAAATTTGCCCGCACTAGACGTTAGCACAGAGCGTAGTAATGAGTCATGTGATGCAATGTCTAGAACTCTAGACTATGAAATATGTATTATTGATATAGATTCAATAAGCGATTGTTTTAAAACAGGTACCTACATACATAACCTCGCACATTTTCCTCGATGATGGTATGTAATAAAAACAACGCTTTGAATTGCGGATTTACATACTTCCTTGGTTCTTTATCATCCATACGACGCGTCGTTTGCTATACTTTCTTTACACTTACTTACTTTACAGTTACAGTATAGTTAGGTTGGCCTCTCCAATTAGTCTTGTTAGTTTAATTAATAATGCTTCAAGTAGACTTCCTGATACAAAATTAGTACAGCAAAGTCCATTCTTAAATTGTCTTCTTCCTTGGACTTTAAAATACACGCTAATAGTTACTGCCAGTACGACCATGTACTTAAAGCTCTTCTAAAACCTTGTCTACTAATATTCGAACATAAAATAACCTATTATATCCAAACCAGTGGGGTGTGCAAGATAAAACAACATTTAGTTCCAAACGTCGACTCCCCATTGACCTTGAGACTTTTATTCAGTGTCTATCAAGCAAGTCTGAGGATCTTCTTCTTATCGTATGGTTGATGAACAACCTGGTGTCAGAGTTTAAACCGCCTGTAGGCTTCTGTCATGGCTTTACACACCGTTGAAAAATCTCTCAGGTGTGCCGGTTTCCTCACGATGTCTTCCTTCACCGTTTAGTCTGAGGATGGAAACTATGAATAACGCTGTCACTAGAATCGTGGGGTCATCAACCCGCTCATCTACGAGCAAACCCCTATTTTGAAAGAATTTCTATGTATAGCTCGAATGGTTTCTTTTATCGATGTTGTATCTCGCAGTAAACTGTTTTTGTCGAGACATAAAAGGCCTCCAGCCAGGGACTAACACTGATATTCCATTAAAGATTACTAGGATCTATATGTTCCCTTGTCCTCGAAAGGACAACATGTGCTGTCGTAATAAGAATTTGTCTTATTGTCCTTGTTGTTATGATGTGGCACAGAAAGAGTAGGTAGTGAAGTGCAGTTCCCATTCTTGCTACCGGTCGTATTACCGGTTTTGGACATCCCAGACTAGGTAATGACGCCATCAAGGCCATGCCTAGAAGACGTAAATACAAATAATACAATTTCCGAGGAATTTGTGCACTTTTCTTTCTTCCTATATTTTTAGGGTCTAGTTTCAATACCTATTTCTAATAAATCGAACGTTTGTTACTCATCGTTGCGCTAGTTTGATTTTGGTATTAGAAATCTCCTCTATCGTCCGTATATCTTCTATGTCAATAAGCTAATCCATGTTACCAATACAGGGATTATTAACAAAAGGACGCCTAATCGGTGTGATTTAATCTAATTCTGTAACTAATCGATAAAGAAACCTTAATCGATGTTATTAACCTTGACCGACAAATTGTAAGTCTGGTGCGGCAGACGAGGCATTAGAGTGCCGCATTTCTTTTATCTAAAAGATAATAAGGCGAAGTTTATTTATCCTCGCACCAAAATCTAGCCTTCACTCGAATATTCCAAGTACGTAATATAGCTTATAAGATGCTTAGTCACTGTTATATCTAAGGCGCTAATCTAATTTGAATTGGGCGTAAAAGTGTTGTCTAGCCACCTTGGCCATTGATTATTTAATTAATGCCTCAACCGTAGATAGTTAATTAGGTATGTACGTAATTGGTTAGATAACTTACTATATATGGTTATTTCCTTTAATTTCAGATTGAATGGCGCGACCCTTGGCTCATTGCGCTTATATCCTTCCACATCATAATAACATTCACATGTTTTTCGACGAGGAACTACGGAAACTTCCAAGTTATTCTGTTCATAATATTATGTAAGTATTGTTTGTCTTTTAAGTGGTAGTAAGGAATATCTCGTAAGCTGTAGTCAATTATGACAAATACAACATTAGGAGCTCTTGTAAGAATTTTAAGTCAACAATCTTACGTTACTGCCTATGTTAACATATTAGCTATGCGTAGTTCTAGATTTATGACTTTACAATATAATACGTTCCTGTCATGATAATATTTTAACTCTATATTGACCTACGGACCTATGGATAGGTACAGCTGTAAACTCTTAAAGTATGCAATCAGCAATTCCAAGCAACCTTCCCAGTCGACATGATGTAGCATTATCTGAAATGTGATGCTTTGAATATACATATGTTGGAATGAAAGTTACGTTTTGTTTTTTACTTACAAGAGTAATTATTACCAAAAGCCTGAAATGTCCCAATGCCGGGAACAGGCTTTAAGAGCTGCTTAGGACTAGTTCTCCATAATGAGTTTCAGGCCTTGTCCACGTGGGCCTTGTTAAAAAGAAACACTTCGTATGACGTGCATTCGTCTTAATCAGTAGAACGTGATAGAGGGAGGACACATAAATCACCTTGATCTCCCCCAACGGCCTTGATGACGAGTTACAAGCTGCTATTACGTACGCAGTACCAATTTATTATTATCAAGACTTCTAGACAAATAGTGCAATTCATACTCAGAGTACCATGGCTCTATAATGAGAGATGTCATTACAGCACAGATACTAAGTGCCATTTTAATACTTTAATAGGATACTTTGTAACCACTTAATAAGCATATAGCGAGCTAGAAGTGAGATGTTTGGTAAATTAATGTTTATATGGCGAAACAGTGCAGAAAGCCTACAATTTTGTCGAATTTCGACCACAGAGCGACGAATAAATAACATCGTTATGGTGTAAACAGCACATCATTTATAGTGTTCTTCATGTTAGAACCCTCGGTAAATAATTAAACAAATATAAAAAAAAAATAGTGTTCTGAATTAAAAATCCAAATCGCTATTTAAAAAGTTGCGGCCTGCGTCATTTGGCACTGCGTCAAACAAGTGAAAGTCATTTGTATATATGAGACTTATTACACAAAACCATTATCTGTAAAAAAAGGTGTAATGTCTATTTTTATTTACCTCTTACGCATCAATCGGCATTTATTTTTATAATGTTAATTGCTGAAGCCTAATCACTCTCATGCAATGTTCCATCACAATAGCCGTTTAATTATGGCGATATTAATTAACAATAATCTTGATTGTTTCAGTGTTGCTAGTCTATTTTTCGGAGAATATCAACGAGGTTGCAGCGAGGAACTGGGCATTATTCTCCAGACAACAGTACTTTGATAGTAAAGGACTATTCATATCAGTCGTATTCTCCATTCCTATATTATTAAACTGCATGATTATGGTGGTAAGTTGATAATACATCGTATGATCTAGATATCGGAATTAATTATGTTTGATATGAATGTATTTTTGTTTGTATGAATTGTTGTTTTGGTTCAAAGTGAAGTACTACACTAAATGGGGTTAATATGTTTTTAATAAGTTAAGGTATGAGAGGGTTATGTTTTATGTGTTTCATGTATTTGAATCAATCGTCACGTTTTTGTTGTGCTTTATCAGAAGTCTAAGCAAGTATTAAACTAAGTTTTGCATCCCTTCATATAATAGTTAGTGAGCCTATTGCCTTTTTATCCAGCCCACATACTCGTATCTATATTAAAAAGTCTTCTGTACGTTTTCCAGGGTTCATGGCTGTATCAATCAACGCAAATAATGACAAACATAAAGAAGGCACAGCTGAGACAACGCTTGAAAGAAATGAACATGAACCGGGAACAACAGCAGTACTTAAAAGCTGAGTAATCTGTCAAGTCAATTATGTAGGTATGAAAAGAATCAATATTTTTGCTAGCATTGTGACGGAAAACGATGAATCTAATTTTAGGTAAATGACGCAGTGATTTATTTATAATTAATTATTGTTACAAGGAATTTTCGTAGGACTATGTCCAGTAAGCAACAATATAAGAAGCATTGTGTAAATATTTCAAAGTACGTTTTTAAATGCGGCCGGAGTTCCATTTGATTGTGGTCGTTCGAGTTTTATTAGATTTTGCTAAATAATAAATTGTTAAAGTAGAACTTCACGGTTATGTAACACTTAAAGTAACTAATATTATATGTATTTACTAGATTTTATTCATGATGACGTAACTTTTTTTGTCTTTTGAGACTGTATGGAGGACCTTATTTCAAGAACAGCTGCTATTTCGTCGTTACCAAAATGAAAAATATAAGAGTTACAAAACAGTTGAATATAACAACTTCGCTTAAAGTGAAGTTTCTTGCCGCATACTTTAAAACTTTAAATTAGTTCCTTCGTTTATCAGACGTACGATGGCCAGTTACCGCCTCGAAGTTCTCAGCATTTATTATGACGTCACAACGTTTGAGTAGCACGTTTGAATTTTAATTTTAGAATGCCTGTAATATTACAAGAAGGAAGTTTTCATTACGTTTCATAAATTCAAATGTTTAAGGCCAATAACATTGTTAAAGTGATGTGTTCATTTTATACATTTTTTAAAATGTGTATTTATGTAGGTCAGATAAAAACCAATATTCTATCAAGATCAAATAGAAATAATAATAATTTTTGTTATAGTTATAATTTTCTGCAACGGTCAGGTTTGTATAAAGAGTGTAAATATAAAGGAAGTTAGAAATATATTACGTTGTTATCGTTAGTAGAAAGATAAGTCAAGACGCAGATTGTCAAGAGTTTGCACTGCAAAGAACCTGGCCTTAATTAAAAATAATATATAATTCACATCAATCAACGACAATAATAAAACTACTACTAAATCACGGCACGAAGCTCACAGGAAAGCATTGAATGCTAGGAGCTATTACTATAGCTCCTAATTCAATATCGAAATTATGGCTTCTAGCTAGATTCTTCAAGCCTCACGAATATAACCGTTAAGTAGGGACTCTTTTAACGCTAGCCACAATAGCCTAGGCCGTATTCGTCAAATTATATGCTATTTAGATATTGTACAAAAATGGCTGCGCGCCCCAAATGTTGGTAGCTATCGTTTCCTATCATTGCGGTAGCGTTTCCCGCGCAATCGCAGTAGTAGTGTTAATTATGTATAATATAACACCCACGCTAGTTTTGGTACTCAATCCCGAGTACGAAATCACATTATTAAACGAGTCTCTTGAAATTATTGTGGGCGTAACGGATGCTTAAAACTGAATTCATTAGCACTTAAAAGTGTGGTTTGTTATGCAACCACACTAAAAGCTTAACGGATGCAAATGGATTTGTAATACAGGTCAATTATGTCTGGACATTTAGTTTCCACGACATTCGACCGAGTGATACCGCGGGCATTACTAGTACAACATTTTTTAGATATCGGTCACAGTCCGCAAATTAAACGGTGATTTTAATAGTAATTATAATGTTATCCTTCTAATGATATTGTTCTTGTCTGTTTTCAACTCCCACATGTGATTGTTGTGTTATGTTTAATCTATATTTATTCCATTTTATGTAATTAATTGCATTTTATTGTAACTTATGTACTTAAACTAACTGCGCTGTCGCTTTCGTTCATACCACCTGTGTATAATGCATTTCTTTTGAAACCATGGCATCTATGTACAACTCTTGATGACGTGTTACATCGAATTAACAATCAAATTTGTTGAGTTAATATGATCGGTTTGCTTTTTGCCATGTACGTTTTAGATGTCGCTGAAGACTAGCTAAAATTACATCTGTCAAATTCTAGTCTACAATGAACTAATTACAGATGTTGCGTTTTTTAAGGCACTGACCACGCTAATTAACGTGTGTGTCTCATTTTCGAGAATAATACCACAGCCTGCCCAGTAATGACACTTAAAATAAAATTGTTTTTATATGTTGACTTTAGCGCTATCTAGCGAGTACAATAAACGGGAGAAGAAAGAATGTTTCATTTTTATTTCGGATAACAAAATAACGCGTGCTGTTGAAAGATACATAGATGCCGTCGTGTAAAACATTGTTTTTGTAAGCAAGTTGAACTGTTTGGGTACCGGGATATCTCATAAGCGTATTTTTAATTGGTGAGGTATTAAAAATATAGGTTTTTTACGATTTATATAAGTAATTATGTTTATCTGTTACCAATGTTTTTTGAAGTGTAAACAAATTTCATTGTTATTGTGAATGTTTCTTTAACTCAATTTTATTAGACAAATAACTACCCTTGTCAATATTATATTTTAATTTCAGATAAAATTAAATTACTGTTCTGGTTTTAACTATATTATATACTTAGTGTGTAATAGGAGGTTTAAGAATAAACTAACTTCTATTATAATCAAATAATGATTATTTTCATACAGAAGTAGGACATTTTTAATGGAATGCTCTACTTCTGCGAAGCTCAGATTTATCTGAATACATGCTTGATGCAATATGACGTAAGTGCCATTAACAAACATTCACAATGACTGTAATATACGAGTTTGTGATAATTATTGTAGAAAATAGATGGTGCAATAAAATTAAGTTGGCTAGATTCGGCTAGAAAATTGTTTTTTTAAATATATATTTGTTACATATTAATTTTTCGCGCTAGCAATACAGAAATAATAACAATTAGATATATAAGGTGATAAGGTATTTGGCTAATAAAAAATACATTACAAATTTTGAATTACGATAAGTATTTTAAAACTAGAATTATAAAAATGTCCTAAAATCACAGAAACACCACTATATTAGTATCTACTAAAATTATTAGTAGATTAGATTTAAAACTATATGCATTGAACTAGTTACATCTCATAATAATTACGCGGCAACATTGAGAAAATAATTTGTATGAAAATGGAAATGAACGTTCTGCCTATAGTAATGTTACGTCCATATCTAGTGAATATGTCATAGAAATAATGTAAGCGACCGTGTTGCCGACGAGTAACGTAACGAAGACTGAGTTGTGTATAGCGTGAATTGGAAGTCATTTTATTTTTAAGTTTCATCCTTTGACATTCTATACAGCCCCTACCATGAGTCTATCCACTCCACAATATTATTTTGCCTTTCATTTTGTAGACATCACTTCTTAACTTTAAACAAGCTATAACTCTACACTCATGGTTGGGGTCATTTTATTTCTTTCACTGTATCTATAGGTAGTACATGTACATGCTTAACACTGTTTTTATTATTCCTTTAAGCAAAGGTGAATTTTATTTTGTTTATGCTTAAATAAAGGAATTGATCGAATTGTTATTCTTTTATTTATCCTATGGGCCGACTGTTTACTCACCCACAATCTCTCCAAAAAAAACAATCAAATCCGTTAATTTATTACTGAGCAGCTTTTATCAATTGTAAAATCTCGTGCAGTAATAGTGAATACTTATTATATTATATACTAGAGGGCTTCCTGTTATCACGCTATCTAGAATATGCGCAGGCGCATTTTTACTACACGTGCCGAACACGAGACAACTCGACGCTATTTGATCGAGACTGATGGAGCTGTTACTAAAGACAACATTAAAGACTAGTAACTACTCTACTAAGTTTAAGGAAACTAATACTGGAATGAAAAATACCATAGGGGTAGTTGATTTAATAAATAAAAACAAAAATTCAGTATGTAACTATTTCATTTATTTTATTAAGCGTTTATTTATGTTATAAATTACATAAAAAATCCTATTTTAAAACCCGCTAAAAAATCATTTTAACAGAAAGAATTATTGTCAAAGTATACTGCGAGTTGAGGTTTTCCCTCCTTTGCTTCCAAGAGAAAAACAAAAGAATTATATTCTGTTATAAGAGCCCGTTGGCGGCTATTTTCTCTTTGACCTCCTTCATCATTAGTTTCACAAGATTGTCCAGATCGACCTCTGGCTTCCAGTTCCAGTCCCGCCGCGCTTCGCTGTCGTCGAATACTTGCGGCCAGGAATCAGCTGGAAATTAAATTAGTTATGGTATTATTATGATGTCCTGCCTCTAGAGGGTTGCTGTGGAGCGAATTTTTTTTTTGACTATCCCAACTTGCTGAACGCTTAAAACTAGAAATAAATATTATTGGTATTAACCTAGACTCACTAATATCGGTGATCTGTGTGTCATATTTGACCACCGTGCCATTAACGATAATCTGCGAGTGAACCGCACATTTTATTAATAAAAACTGGCCCCTACTACGATTTTCTCCTGTATCGTGGGTGCGTTTCATAAACATGAAACATCACACACACAAACATCTAGACTCAAGACTAACATCTGCGGATCACACACATTTTTGTTCCGTGCGGGAATCGAACGCGCAACCCTTAAGGTCAGCAGTCCAATCGCAAAGCCACTACGCCAATCATCGTCGTCGTCATACGTTAAAGTAGTAAATAAGATAATTGGAAGAGTCGAGAAATGGATAAGTCTGCACACCATCTTGCCAATTTGGAAGTCCCTAGACTCTAGACCACCTTCGCAAAATTCGAACCCAAGTTTGTCTCTGCAGCCAAATTTTGGCTTCGTGGGGATTGATGTAACAGATCCTCGCTACATCTATGACTGGTGCGCTCCTCACAAACTATGTAACACAAACAAGTTATTTAATAAACTCCGCCATTTTATGAAGATAGTACCTACCTGTAAAATGACAATGTAAATATGTTCTCGGATATTGACTCACCTATATCCTGCCTGCTATCAGGCTGGTAAGTGATCTTGAAATCAGGTATATATTTAGTCATGGCTTCTGTCAGTTCTTCAGGCGTAAAGCTCATGGATGTGACGTTGTATACTCTTCTATTGAGCTGCTCATTGGGTACCTCCAGGTATTCTGAGAGAGCGCGCAGTGCGTCCCTCACGTGCATCATAGGTAGTCGTGTGTTTGGCTTCAAGTAGCATTGGTACTGGCCTTTGCGGATAACATCGTGGAACACTGCGATAGCGTAGTCTGTAAAGAGAACGAAAATTGAATTAGGTAGGCAGTAGGTGGGTATGTTATGACGTGAAGCCGTGATAAATATACTTATACATATAGGGAATCTAAAAATGTCATACACTGAGCTCGGGACAAAACGGGCCACGAAAAAGTTTTGCTGCGTGGAATTGGACAAGCAACTCTCTTAGCCAGCCTTTCATTTTTTTCGTTAGTTTTGTCGTCAAAGATCGCATAACATTCATCATCATTCACATCGCAGACTTAACCACGGTAATTATATTCGATCTGAGACCTCGCTCAAGGCTTTATGAGAGTAGTAGTTCGGTAGTTCGGCACGAACCTATAAAAAATGCGTTAGTTCCAAGATCAGGAACTAGGTACTTGGAATAAAAAATCTATGGTTCCAAGACAGTCAATAATGTTTCTCACATGTAAAGTAACTACAAAGGGCCAGAAAATGATTACAAACATAATATGCATTATGCTGAATTTAGGTACCTACATTATTATTATATATATATTAGAACCTACTCGTAGGTAGGTAGGTTGTAAGATAATACACATATATGGTAGGTACAGACCTATTTGATGCTGACTGGTAAAGCATGTTTAATGGTAATGACCCTGGATACAACTCATAGTAATCTACGCAGAGGGTCAATGCCATTACCGGCCACATAAAAACCATCTGCATAAGAATAAATAGGTACATAAAAAGATTCCATTATTGCGAATTTAAAAAAATAACGTTTAAACAAAATGTTGAACTTACCCGTGGTGCCTCCGCCTGGTGGGTCACTAGATATGACTCCAGGAAATCGTAAACAACGGAAGTCCAAACCGAATCTATGATAATAATATTCGCCTAACAACTCTGCATGCACTTTAGACACACCATAAATAGTTCTAGGCCTCTGCACTGTTATATTAGGGGTAGGATTCCTAGGAGAGTCCGGGCCAAAAGCCCCAATTGTACTAGGCACAAAGATCCTAAGATTATACTGTTTGGCAAGTTCTATAACATTATGCACTCCTTCTATATTAACTCGTACTGCTAAAGGAACATTTTGCTCTCCAATTGCGCTCAGTAGAGCCGAGAAATGGATCAGCCAGTCCACTCTGTGATTCACGACGACTTTCTGCAGTCCTTTGAAGTCTAGAATGTCTACAAAAATGTAAGGGCCATCATTAACGATCTCCTGTGACGGCTTGATTATGTCAGAGAGAATTACGTTTTCTCGGCCGTATTTTCCTCGAAGGTACTTAGCGCACTCGACGCCAAGTTGACCAAGGCCTCCTGCAAACACACAATATTGATATCTGAGACTAGAGAATATATTAGGTCTATTGATCATGTACAGCACTATACCTAAGGCCGTCTTGCAACTCTATGGTAATATAATTTACAAGTTTTTTTTTTAATGTTAACAATTTAACATTTGCAAGTATTGCTTTGTGAAGGTGAAACTATGCACGATATTTAAAAAAATACGACATCGTGATACATGTTCCTATAATTTATTTTATTCTTTTTTTATGCCTAAGTTTGGTCCTTTATGAGGCGTCGTTTAATAAATAATTATAACATTTAAATCCTGGAAAACATCGCGCACAGTTTGGTTTTCCACGTGTAAATCACAGGTGTAAAGTTGTAAACATGTTATTGCGACTGAATACAAAGATTAGAGTATTATTAGAGTAAACAATGAACATGGAACTTAGGACCATTCAGACCTGTTACCGCTACATAAATTAATTTTTATGTACGTCATAAATTCAGACAAACTGTAATCCGTGCAAAAAATACCTACTAAAAACGTCATTAATAAACTTGATTTTAGTTTTTGAATTGCGTTATTTAATGTTTTCCGGTCTTAGAAGTTGAGTATTCTTAATTGTGCATCGTCTTATATAACAAAATCTATTTACGAACTGTTTATGTTTATCTGTCTTGTCTGCATTTTGCATGATCTAATTAGCTAATCGTCTAGGTGGATCTGGTTTGACTAAGGACAACGGCAACCGGACTGCTTTGTACTTTGTAACCTAGGGTCCTTTACTTGTATTCTAAGATTAAACATGTTAAAGCATCTACAGCCTGCTCAAGAAAGATGTAATGATTGAACTGGCTTGAGCAAATACTGAATTGACGACGATGAGCAAATAAGCAACATGTCAAGCCATTTTTATATTTGAACAAGCTTATGCCCGCGACTTCGCCCCCGTGGATTTCAATTATTAAACCTGTATGTAGTAGCAGTAGATACCTATTTAAGCAGATTTAGGTAGCTATTCGAAACTGATTTTTCGAACCCTGAATATTTTCAGTTATTCCTTATAACGTTACGGTAGCGTAAGTTACTCCTTATAACATCACCCATCTGCTCGCGAAAGACCCGTCAAAATCGGATCCCTAAATGTTTTCGAAATTCAAAGTAGACTATCCTCTATTAGATCTTATACCAGCTGCTATCTGCCATTAAAATCGGTCCAGTCGTATCGGAGAGCATCAACGCAAGTCATTATTAAAAAAACAATAACATAAACTTCAACTCTGTCACCAGATTTTCATATCTATACTTTACAGATTTACAGCGGTACATTAGTGGTTTCCTATAGAGCTTAACCATAGTACCTGACCTCTAAGGATCATATGTTACCTATGTACTCGTGTTTTAGCATATAAATTTTAATGTGTGACATCACAACCGATAGTTTGAACTTATAACAGATATGATAAAAATATAGAGGAGTCTTGTAATTCTCGAACACTGGTCTTTTATTGGAACACATGCTCCATTGAGAATTGACGTGGCTATCTCCAGATTATAAGTTGTCCGAATGCGTAAAAGTACCAGCTGAGATGACGATTATGAATGTAATATAGGTATAGCAGCTGCTTTTTCGATCGATTCACAAGACCAGTAAGTTCTGCAAAAACGTCACACGGGGTGTATTGAAACTCAAGGCTGAATAGAAACTTTGAACTGATTTTATGATATATAGATTGGGACCATAAAGGACCCTATACTTTAAATTGTTTTATAGGCACCAATAAAGTAATTTTGGAACTACAACTAACTGTAATAATTTAAAAAAATATAAATTTGTTAAAATTAGTTCGAAAGTTTTGTCTCTTTTCCCTAACTAGCAACTGCAGCTCTTGAACTAAGTTGAATTGTGATGAGCGGGCTATAGTTACGCAGTTTCTATAACAATGGTATAATATAGGTATGCCTGTAAATGTGTAATGTATGTCCTGAAAATATTACCTTCGTTATTTTGAGGTACCTAAGGTACGGAAAATATTTATGAAAAAAATAAACATTTAATTAAGAAATGAATACATCACAAAAACTTGTTGCCGTTTTTTAATTTTACTTTTTAATCAGATATAGGAAACCATTGCCACTTTTGTTGTGGTTTTCATATTCTTTGCGCAACAATTATTCAAACAAAGTCTCGACACCACCCAATCGTTTCACAACAAATCATCTAAGGAGAATAGGAACATTCCCGGACTTCCAACCGTGTTTAACTATTGACCGAATCAGTTTAGTTTCCACTGGCCCTACCGGTTGCTTCAACCACGCGATTGCCGGAATGCATGCGTTGACTATCCTCGTGATGCACTTTCGCTTCAACGATAAATACTACTGATACTATTAGAAACTAACATTCTTGTACCTAGGGTGTTTTATTACAGATATAGCCTTCACCATATGTAAGTAATCCTTTCACTTATAATCGTAAGTCTGTGACCTAAATTAAATTGCTAAATGTCTATAAAAGGTTTACGTTTTCCATGTAGATAGAGGTAGTTTATATGGTCCTAAGTATGATTAATTAATTGCTGTAAATATTTCAAGTACATTAATCTTATTTTTACAAAAGGCAGATACATAGAAAAACTACAAAATTTTCCTAATTTCCACACCAAAAATCTAGCTTCAAATAAAGTTTATAAGTAAATAAACTTACCGGTGATCAGAATCTTTGGCGGTTTATTTTTTAAATTATTAGCAGAGTAATTTCTTATACTTAATTTAATAGTGTTCCGATATAAATTCCGTAAGAACATTATTACGGAGGATCTAACGTCAGATAAACGACACGATAAAACACTGTGTAAGACAAACGGTAACTGGTAATTCAGTACGGAGGGGTCGATCGCGTGAGGTAGAAACAGGTTGTAGAACCAATATTATTTGTTCAAGTGAAACATTTGATAGCTGCGTTAAATAGAAATGAACCTAATAGGTTTAGATTCAAGATTCATTACTGTTTGAAATAGAGAACACAAAATTGGTGGGTGTGTCGCGTCTTATGTTAATTTTCGCACAAACTTGACATTGAATTTTTTCCACTATTAGGCGGTGATAAAAACGCCGATGCTTTTAACACAAAGAAGTATCTATAGCTTACTTCATGTATATTAGTTTCAAGGTGGGTGTGTCAATTGTTAAAATTTATTTAAACGTCCCTAAATGGCTAATGAAATTAAGGAAGTTTTCCGAATCTTCAACTGTCCTGCGTAGCTTAGGTAAGGACAGCTTCCCAACTATTTACTACAACGAGAGTACCAAGAACCTATCATAAAGACAACATACTTAAATAACTTTGCTCACACTTGTGTATACGGACGTCATCTGACTGTTTTTTGTTCATGTTATTCAGAAACGTGACTGTTTCCGTAGAAACGACTTTTAAATAGATGGTGTTAATCACACCCAACCATCTATCAGACATTTATTCCACTATGATAACTTTCGTGAGTGTTATCCATATAAATAATATTTTTATTATTACTGAAGATAGGTTTACAGCTAGTTTATAAATTAAATAAATTCCCCTACAACTTACCGTCTCTAAACGTGGTAGAGTCACAATTTTAATAAACTGAAATGTTTTTTTTTCTTATTTTGTTCATTATAGGATTACCTAACCTACAAACCTTTTTATAGTTTCAACCAAGGTCCAACAATAAAGGGTATAAGTAGTCAAGTAGTGTGTGCACTTGTGTAGTCAATGTCTACTGATTTTGGGAATTTGGGACACAAAGACCATAAAATAAAGTGTAGAAAACATCGATATTTTGACATTGTTTTCACCGAATTATCCATCTGTTATGCAAAGTAGCCACGTGCCGTGTTAAGCATGTGAATATTTAGGTACCATTACCTATATATGGACACGTGATCTTAAGTAGAGTCGTGTTTGGATGGTTTTACAATACTTATTTATCATAATATGTCCTTTATTTCACTTAGCAACAGCCGCTCTCGGAGCTGTCGATAAATTAAATTGTGAGTAGGTATAGGTACCTACTTGCATTTATATGGGGACAATGCTGTTTGAAAATGAAAAAGTAAATGAAAAAAAAAAGACAAAGTAGGTAGATAGAAATTCTAGGTGCGAGATTTTCGCGCCTCCTGAAACCCGACGGTTGTCTATACAGTGATCAAGCAGTGATCTAGGAGTCTATGGCCTGGGTCAACGTACCGTCGTTTAAAATTAAATATTTTGGAACCACCAATTATATTTCAGTTACATAAGTATACATTATAAGGTGTCTTATGTAACTTTAAATACGAACTCTCCAAATCGCAATTTAAAGAATTTTAATCTAATTACTCAGCGTTTTTCTGAATGGCAAAGGCAACATGCCATACGTCCACGGTGCGTGTAATACATTATTTTGGCAAGCAACAACGCAGATCGTAATCGCTTAGTTGTTATTTACTGCCGAATCTATTTATTTTTTGCACGACATCTATCAAGGTTAGCAGGATGTAAGCGGGTTTTCGCAAACATACGAACAGAGGTTATTAGCAAACAACTTTGTTTTGACACCGGCATACGACTTATGTTTTTTTAATTGCATGATACTGTTACAACGCGCATATTGCCTGGGGGTATGTTGTGAATAATATTGACATGATTCTTAACTACCAAGGAAATGTAAGAAGCTAATAACATAATTAGTGTTTGTATATAGAATATATGTATATTCATATGAAATACCTACAAGCAGTATTGTTTCTATTTTTGATTACAGAAATACGTCTTTCAATGGAGCAATTAAGGCGACACTTTGCAATTTTATTGTCCAGGTGGCCACCCTTCCTTGTTACTACATCGTACGATTTAATCGAGATAAGTCGCCTAAGCATTCTTTATTTTGCAACTTACGGTCAAAGAGTATAAAATTCAGCAGAGAAGCAACCCTGCTCTAGATTTCCATTTAAAACCTGAAAATCCGAAATCAGTAATGGATGCCTAGATGATGTATTTGAGATTTGGCCTTAATTTTTTTTTTTTTTTTAAAAACGTCGCCCCACACTAGGAAATTCTCCTGTATCGTAGGTGCGTTTCACAAACATGAAATATCACATACACTAACACCCAGACTCGGGACAATCAAATGTGGATCGCACAAATTATTGCCCCATGCGGGAATCGAACCCGCAACCCTTAGCGCAGCAGTCTAATCGCTTAGCCACTGCGCCAATCAGGTCGTCGGGTCAGGTCGTCGGGCAATTTGTAAGGGTACTTTTGAAATCTATTTGGAGTTGTAAGAAAGGCTTATCAGGAAATCTGCATTTTCCAGCATGACTGTGAATGTTAATGGCATAAGAGCAAAGAAGATTCATACTCGAAACCAAATGCAATTTGAAATAAAAACCATGCCCTCTGTGAGGACTAGAACTAGTTATACAAGTATGCGCATCTACAAGAGTACGGCAGGTAGTTACGCGCGGCAGCACGCGCCACAATGGTGAAAGATAAGTTACTTGGTGTGCATCGAGCTGTGAACCGAAAGTCTGGTGTTTACATGCGAAATACTCGCATCCCAGTCCATGTTTGGCCACCATAAGCCACGCTTGTCCAGCCAGTTCTGTTCAGTGATTGTTACGTAATAGTGTCCGTGATATCAGAGGAATTCACACTGTGCTCTATGTAATCTTTGACGGTAAATCGATTAAGTATATGTCACTAGCTTTTTTCCGCGACTCCGACCGCACTATTTCGGATGCAATTCGAGAATTCAGGTCTAACATTTAAGTGATTGAAGATAGAAGATCGAGGATAAGATAGAAGATGTGGTTCTCTTCATGCCTTAAAATATCTCGGTATATTTTTCTATGATAAGAGCAAAGGTTGATTTAAGAATTACCTACACGATAAAATTTAGTCAACGTAAATTCGCAACTTTAAGCATGCTTCTGCCAAAAGGTACTTTCCTTGTCAATCAATACCTACTACCTCAATATCTACAAAAGTACCCTAACTTAAGTATCTGCGACGTAGAGATTCAGATCCGAGTCAAAAAATATTGAGTATGGACTTTATTACATTTGCATTTATTATGTCTATAAATATATAATGATAGGTACCTACTAAATGAGTAAATGTTTGTATGATGAAAGATGTGCATAAGTAAACATAATTGTTGTCTAAGATGCCCTAGAAGTCTAGATTTAGATTGTTATCATAGAATCTGACGCTTCATATCATACAAGCGTGTAAATCGTAAAGTTCAATCTATTCATTAGAATCTTTGTACTAAATAAATGTTATGTTTTTCAATAGCTACGCACAGACACAATGTAGTTTGTTCAGTTGTACTTTACGATAGTAGTCATGTAACATTTTTACATTTTGGCGGTAACATAATAGTAATTATAATTTATATATACTTACTTAAAAAGATTTAAAGAACTATCTCGCAGCTATTTTAGGAGTTAACGTTAACAAAGACTCTAGCCAGGTTAACGAACCTAAGCAAGAAGATTAATCAAACCACCATCTTACTATTCCACTGCCACAGTTATAGACACACAGATAGTTACACAAACTTATATATTTTATCAACACTAATTTCTTCTCGAAATAATTATTGATAAAATATTAAACGTTTTTACAAATTCACAATATAAATACATGTAGGTACCCTAAATTAGGTACTTAGTTATCAGTTACTTATAGCTCTACTTACACAAGAAAAGTTTTTTATTAATATATATTATAAATGATTATTATTTTTGCAAATAGGTTTACAGGAAACACTTTTACACGTCATTCTCTTTTATAGACTAGGTAGTGTGTTAGCTCTACCATCTTACTTCTTCGAATCCAGAGCATAATGTTGTGTGGAAACAGGTCATATCATAATTAATTTAACGAGTGATAAAGCCTAGTAGCGACTTTGATCGTATAGGGTGCGCAGGACGTAGGCACCTATAATAAATCAGTGTTGGAGAGTCTCTACTTTTACCCCAATCTAAAAACAGTCGGTACTTTTAGAATCAGTAATATTCTGCAACGACTTATTCAGAATGTTTCGTTGTTTATTAGAGTGCAATATACACATATTCACCTAATAAATATGCAGGTGATTATTATCAGCTAGCGTGTGCATGCATGCATTGGCTTTCCAATCAGTGTGACAGTGTATATCTACATAAGTACCTACCTATAAATATATTTTAAGCCATTGGAATGTACTCTGCTTCCCAGCTCAAGCAAGAATAATATTTCTGCTGTGCAGCTTATGTATAATTTCTTAGTGTTCAGAGGATTAGACCGACCGACCAGACCGTATAAGTAGATAGGTAATAGATGCCTAATAGCGGCAAACCAAACTGAATCTAGTCAGAATTGTCTATATATCTGTGTATTATCAGAAGACTGATCGGTGGAGTCATGACAACGAAATCAGTGAACGAAAAATGGCAATAGTAGAAAACCAGATAAAGTAACATAGGAGGCCTATGTCTAGCAGTGGACGGAGATGGGCTGATGATGATATAAAGTAAATACTGCCCCCTTACCATGGTAAGGGGGCTGGTCAAAACATATTTTGATACTTTTTATCATTGAAGAGACCTATTTAAGAAGTACTGGCTCAACAAAATCGATAACAATTCATAATAATTATAGAAAGAAAGCATCATTTAACGAAGAAGAAGAAGCCATTGTTTATCGTTCTTCAAGGTTTTGTAAAGGTAGGGCACTGAGTTAGTACTTAGTACCTATCACTAAGTATAAAGCCTGTTTTCACGCACAATTTACGAGCTCCATAAGCTGCGGTTTCGCTCTAGTTTCTTACCAATTGTTTGATTGCGTAATAAGTCAATCAAATGTATTATGAAAGGTATTATGAATTAATCTTTAGATCTACATGCAAATTGCTCTAGCCTTTGTTCAATAAACAAGTTATATTATGAATGTTTCCTTCATAATTATAGTATCATACATGACCTGAATATATATATATATATAATAGCAAGAAACTGACCACTATTCTGTTGAGAATTCTATAGGATGCAATTTTAAGTATTTCACAAGTCTGGTCACCTTGTATTACTATTCTCCAGTTCTCTACCTCGGCCCTAGGAGTATAATATCAATATAATCTCGAGTCCATGTCGAACCAATAAAGCATTTAATGGTTTGTTATTAATTTGAAAGAATTACTTTAGCACTCTGTCCCATACCATCCCTCTGATGGCACTTCCTATGAAGGAGATGAGATTGTCTTGTCCTGTTGCTAACCTCGATGTGATATAATAGAGAAACCTTAGCTTATTCACGCTCTCCTTGTTAACTGACTGCCATATGGTTGCATCGTAACTAAGATAAAATGGTTACGTACCCTTCGAAGAAAGCTTAGAGATTTCCTACTCGCTCACCCTCTAAAATTATTAGCAGGGAACTTCACTGTATGTCGTCACTATCTTATCGTGTCTGTCACACAAGACTTAAACATTTTAGGCTATTGATTAAGACGATATTGTTCTTTTAGGAGCTGCATAAGGTCATATCGTGGATATTACAAAGAGCGCAGAGTTAGAGGTGTGTAACTTCACAGTCACACGTTGCACTAGCCCGAGCAAGTCTCATTTCTAGCGCGAGCCTACCTATTACTATTTACAAGACAAATTACCAAATAAGTCAATAATTAGGTGTAGGATAACCACAAAATAATGTACCTACACAACTTATGAATTAGCTGGATAGATAGTTAGGTACTCGATTTCGCGATTTATTAAGACTACCTTTCAATTGTTTGTTATGGTAGTGAAGGGTAGGTACCTACCACATAAAATTTTATTACTGTGTTACTGGGCCTAAGTTTTACAAAAGGCCGACCTAGAATTCCCACAGTAGGTACCTATATAATAACTAGTTGTGAGATACGTGCCACTTTACGCTCGCAGCCACGTTACGGGATGACAGTCGGCAACAGTTACAGATAAATGCGATAACTGTACCATAATGACTGGTGTCCCGTTCACTGCAAACGTACTCGTATGATGAGCACGAGCTTAGATATTCATAGTTAAACGTAGTCTAGTACCTACTACCAACGGTAGTGTGCCATCTGTTACCAGGTTGTGGGAAAAGACTTTGAGTACAAAGTAAATAATCCCTGTACAAGTGGTCAGAAGCTAGGACCCCTGTTATCCGAAGACTGTTAGATTTGAAAAGTTGCTCGCTTTGTATGCCATGCCAAAGTATGCGACCCTAACCGCCGAACTCAGAGACATTTAAAGGTTTTCTTTAAGAAATCTTTACTTAGTGTCAGTTTAAGTAATCATTAACGTCTCTGAGTGCGGCGGTTAGTTAATTAGCTAAGCACATTAGGTATTCGCAATTCGGTAGATGTAGCGTTATGGAACCTCTGCCACAGACTGCTTAGGTTTTACTTGGTGCTTTACAAATTGAGGTACCTACACGTAGGCATGTGATAATGCATCGATATGACTAAGGGAAATAAATAAGGCACTTTTATAAGAAATTAAAAAAAATACATGTTGTTGAGTATTAGAACGTGAATTAAAGAATGAGCTATACCCTCAATTAATAATATAACAAATTATATTTCTGTGATGGTATTTGTATTGTGTCCAACTTGTAACTGTTGAGATTTTTGATTAAAACACAAAATTAACACCGTGTACACATTTTTGTTATTAACATGGGAAGTACTAACGTCTAAGATACAGGCTAGGCCTAGTTTAGACGTTAGTGTTTACTCTGAACAATGTATGTAGATCTGTACTATTATTTTAAGACAAGGTGCTATGTATAATCTTTTTTCATTTTTTTTTTTTTTATAAAATGAGAAGATTAATTTGTTTCGCCTGCCTCACGTCATGCCACGGTGGCCTCTAAAAGTAATGAGTTAATCCAAGTAGTTTAAACTTAAAAAAAGTTAAATCTTAACTCGGCCGCGCGCATTTTGGTTTTGTTATGACTTGTGTAATTTAATGGACCGCTTATGAAAGTATTGCGCAGTTAAGTAATAACTAAAACGTTGTGTTTGTAAATAATAAACTGGTTGTTTTAAAAACTCATAAAATAAATGCCGTAATTCATTCATTATGGGTAGAACAGAATATTCCAAGATCTCCAGTAGGTATGGTGACATTGAGGTGAATATCACTTTCAGGTATTACGCCAGAACTGATATATCTTCCAACGCTCGTTATCTGAATAAACCAATAATTCGAAGGACGCATCGTGACCTACATCAACAGAACCTCAATCAATCGCTTGCATAACCTTAAAACAATGATGTAAATATCGTTGCACACTATAGATCACCGTTAATAACAATGGTGAATAAGTGAAAGTGCAACTCAACCACCGGACCGTCCCGGTGGGCTATTGTTAGCCAAACACATTGTTTTCATTAGTGCAGGGCCTTGACGCCGCTGGATTACGAATTTTCCTTCTTTTCTAGTTTAGAATGATTAGGCAATCAACGGTTTTGTTTTAGATTTCAAAGGAAATACATTTTTTAGTATTTTCTTTTTATGGGGTCACTTGCTCAAACAGACAATAGAGCCATATCTTATTACTGTAGGTAGGTACTTATACAATTCGGCAGTTTCCAAATATCCCTTCATGCGTTAACTGATTAAATTCCAGATAAGGAGAGACGAATCAACGACAAATATGCTACAATGAACATCCAAGACGTTTTAGAGGAATGGACTCTAAGAAAGGAGAAATAGTCTCATGGCTCCTCCTCTCGTTGTTCTCTTTTGTAATCGGACAGACATCGATATGTCCGGCCCCAGAGACGATTCTCCCCTGTATATGCACAAACCGAAACGAAGATGTTCAAATATGGTACGTAAAAGTAGTTGTTATTGGTTCCTACGAATGCTAACCTACCCAGTAGTAACCAAAAATTTTTATAATTACAGGTGCACACACAGCGATTTACCGCAAGTGCTGAAGGGTGTTCAAAAAGTTGGCGACCTCGTCAGAAGACCCATAGATGAACTGATTATAGAAAATAACTATCTTCCTTCGCTGCCAGGGAAAATATTCCAAAATGTGAAAATTACGAGGTTAATGCTACGTCACAACGGCTTAGAGCGGCTATCTGCTGCTTGGCTCGAGACACAAGAAACAAACTTGGTCGAAATATTCATCGTTGAGAACGACTTGAGGAGTCTACCGGCAGAGAGTTTAATGAAGCTCCAGAATCTACAAGCCATTACAATACAATCCCAAAATCTAAAGAGGATTCCAGCTTTTACTAGCCTGCAAAAACTACGTTACATAAATATACAGTCTGATAGCTTGAATGCTGTCCACGAAAACACTTTTGATAATTTACCAAAGTTGGAAAAATTGTTTATCCAAGGAAGTGCCAACTTACGAATACTAAAGGAAAACGCTTTTTACAATTTACCGAAATTGAGAAGACTGGAAATAACAAACTGTGGCATTAATCTTATCCATATGCGGGCATTGTCATTGCTACCTTCTTTGAGCGAAATATCGCTAAGCAACAATCAAATTACCGATGCTACTATGATTGGACGAGCTATGAGAGATTTGCCAAAGCTATCTTATTTAAATCTTGATCATAACATGATAGACAAATTAAATGAAGGCGCGTTTGTTGATCAACCCATGCTGGAGAATCTCCTTCTATCAAACAATAACATAAACGTTATACATCATGGTACATTTCATAGAGTGCCCAAGTTGAAAGTGGTGGATTTGAATTACAACAAAATCAATCAAATTCACCCTGAATCTTTCTTGCAACAATCGGGCAGTGGAGTTGAAGAGCTCACATTAATTGGAAACAGAATAATGCATATTTCTGAATTTAGAGCTTTACTTGATGCTTTGCCTCGTCTGAAGTTTCTTGACTTGAGTGATAATTTGCTTCAGGAAATTCCACGAGGAGCTCTCAGAGGCCATCCTAGTCTGGAACGATTACACTTGAACAAAAACAATATAAAATTCATACAAGCAGAGGCTTTTGTAGCTATGCCTGCATTACGAGAGTTACATCTGAGTAACAATTCGCTAGATGATATGAACGAAGGTCCATACTGGAATTTGCCCGCGCTCAAAGGACTAGATTTATCTTATAACTACTTCACACGTTTACAACCAAAACTTTTATACAATCTGCCATCGTTAAGACGGATAAATCTAAGCAATAATCGGCTTACAATAATAGACCCAATAACTTTCATGGAGTCGGCATTACTAGAGTATGTCAATGTATCAGGAAATGCTCTGGTGTCAATTCACCCAGCTACTTTCAGGAATTTGGCAAACCTTTACGAGTTGGATGCCAGTCATAATAGACTTATAGAATTTGTACCAGGGTTACCAAGAGGTCTAGAAAAACTCTACATACAACAGAATCAAATAACAAGTTTGCCAATGCCACCCTCACCAGATTTAGATTTACCGTCCCTAAGAACTTTGGATATTTCTAGTAACGGGATACAGAAAATTCCTCATGGTAGTTTAAAGACGTTGCACAATTTACGCCGCTTTTATATGAAACGTAACGGATTGAGGCAAATCGAAGTAACGACTTTCAGCGATTTAAGTCGTCTAGAGCTTTTGGACTTAAGCTATAACCAAATAATGGCCGTCCACCCTAAAAGCTTCAGTAAACTAATCGAACTGAAACAGATAAACTTGCACGGAAATACAATTGAGAATTTTGACTTTATGGCTATACAAGACAATGCTGCCTTATCGTCTCTAGATTTCAGTAAAAATAAGTTAAAAAGTATAAGCCCTAATATTGTTAGTAGAGCCTTAGACGTAGAAACACTGAACATTTCTTCAAATAATCTCATCGAATTACCAGCAACATTGAACATGTTGTCAAAGTTAAAAGTTTTAGATGCTAGCTTCAACCACATAAAGCGTTTTGATGGAAATTCAATAAATAGTATAAACACACTGACAGAGTTTAAAATGCCTAACAACAAGTTGGTGGAACTGCTTACTGGAAGCTTTAAAGAACTAACGGATCTTGAAACTATCGATTTAGACAACAATAATATAGAAGTCATCCATCCAAAAGCAATAGCGAATTTACCCAATTTGGTGTCCATATATTTAAGTCGAAATCACATAATTGATTTACCTGACAGAGTATTTGCAAATCTCCCGAAGCTGAGGATAATAGAATTACAAGGCAATCGACTACAATACATATCTTTGCGAGCGTTTGAAAATTTACCTTTGGTGCAATACTTGAATTTAAGTAATAACCAAATAACTAGTATCGATAGTTCAGGGTTGAGACAATTAACTTCTTTAGAAGTGTTAGATTTAAGCTTTAACAAACTGATGAGGTTGACAAGAGCCTCATTTCAGTATATGGAATGGTTAGTTGAGCTGAATTTGGACAACAACATGATATGCCACATAAGTGGTCAACCTTTTGATTTCATGCCTCGCCTGAAGGTTCTCTCACTGAGACACAATAAACTGATCACAGTTATGGAGACCACATTTGCAAAGCTGAGGAATAACATCGCTATTTTGGATATAGACGGTAAGTAAAGTAGACCAACAAAACGGTCTTGATAGGACTAGGGTGCTACTAATAATTATCGTATGTAACCAGTAGGTACGGTTATTAGGTCAATTTTTGTAACTTAAGACGTTCTCGAGCAGTGTAACAGGCTGTTTTTACCGAAAGCACCTCACTCAAGCCAACAGCGATATATAAACCAGCGATTTTCGTATTGAATTTCGTTGGTACAGTATACTAAGGACTCGAAAGTAAATAAATTTATCTTTAATTTCAGGAAACCCATTAGTTTGCAACTGCAATATTATATGGCTCAAATCATGGCTATCGGAATCGTCTTCGATTGGACCTAAATGTACGGATGGAACATATGTTAAAGGGATGCCGTTCGGAAGAAACGATTGCCCAAACCCGTCGGTCAATCAAATTGATGAGGATGATCTAAGATTATGCGTTACACATGAAAATGAGGCTCTTTTACCTAATTTGGCAACATCACAAGTTTTTACGACTGTGGATAAAATAAAGGATTACGCAACCCGGATTAAGAATACTTATCAAGCTAACAAAATCAACAGACCGTCACCGGAAGAATCGGAATACTTTTACGATGATTATGTCGATTACCCTTATAACGAAACTTTGATCGATGGAATGAATAACGAAATAAGTGCAGCGCAGAATACTAACAGATCTTTAGGTGGCGTTCCTACAATTTATGCCGCTATGAAAAACTCTACTGATAAAAATACGCCAGCTCCAACAAAAACAGCTAGTGGCGGTTTTACATTTTTCGGCATGCCCCTTCCATCAATTGATATGGGAAAATTGTTAAACACAGGGCGGAAAATCGACTGGCCCGAAAAGAAACATTCAAATAGTGGAATCAAATACCAACTACCAGAACCACCTAAGTTTGAAACAGGTGGATTCTCACCTATTTTACCTACAACAGCTGGTGGTTTTATGCCAATACCTGATCCAACACTGAATGTTTCACAAACAGTTGTACAAGCTCAAAGCGCAACCACGTACAACAATAAAGGTATTACAGGACAAGGTATTACAGCAGTTTCTTTAAAACCACCCATTACTACAGCTAAAAACAACACAACCCACCAGAAAATTAAAAGCGAAATACATGAGCTCCAGGCTTACATAGATGATGATAATAGCACTCATGTGGCTTACAACAGAACAAGAAATGTAGAAGAAGAAAAGATGGATCCCAACAATTTGAGCAAATACAACCTGATGGAGTCAAACTTAACTATTACCCAAGTGACTGAAAAAGAGAGTATGTTAATAACAACAGACACAAGTAATGACATGTCTCTGCAAGCTTGGATGGAAAGCAGTACATTATCCTACTCTTCATCCTCAGCAGTCACATCTAAACCACCAATGAAGAAGCACATTGAGCAGCCCCCACCCACTGCTCTATCTGCGATTTTGGTACCCAGCACAGCAGAACTACATGAAAGAAATCACAGCAAGAGACCTGCAACTATCACAAAAGTAAACCTTCAACAAATAGAACAATATGATCATAGAGAAAACTATTCACCTAACAGAGAGCCAAAGACTAGATTTTCAGAAATTATGAACACAGGCAACACAAGACCGAGGCACATTGATGATAATGACTGGTATTATAAAAACTATAACAATTCAAATATAGAACCTTACATTGCACCAGGTGTTCACAAGCCTGCATCAAAGAGTATTGTTATTACTTATAATAAGATATTTTTAACTGTAGTATTATGTTATACTTTAGCCACAGGGCTATAAATGTAAGGTGTGCAAAATATTGTTGTAAATAAGTGTACTCGGTAATATCATAATAAATACTAACATATTTCGATTTGGTTTTATTGTTATGCATCAGTTATCATTTTACATTAGATACGCCTATTTGAAGTAACATTGAACTACTATACATATCATTGATTAGATTTTTCCATAAAGTAGGTTTTAAATTTCTCTAAAGCTCTATATCTATGCGATATTTTATTTTTCTCTGTCTTTGGGAGTTCTGCATAAGTTTTACTGTAACCATCTGGTTGGAAAACACAGTCCCAGCCAAAGTCTCTGGTACCTCTTGGACACACTATTGTCCCATTAGTTATACCTTGGAACAACATAACATCTAAGTTTTCACTGGTGGCAGCACAATATGCAAAAGTACACACAGCTTTAGCAGATTTATCCTCCCAACCTGACAGTAACTTTGTGAGCCCTTCAGGCTCTAATTTCTCTAGGAACCACTTAATGTATGGCCCAGGAAGACCTTTTAAAGCATTGAAACACAGTGATGTGTCTTCGACTAAGACTGGCCTCTTCAATCGACGTGCAGCTTCTTGGCATTTCTTTATGGACACCTCATCAATTTCTCCTTGAAGTTCTGGCAAATCCAGCTTGTGGTTAATTATTTCTAAAGGGAAGTTAGAGCCAAGAATAGCTCTAAGCTCTTCTAGTTTCTTGGCATTACCAGTGACGAAGGTTATGGTTCGTTGTGACATAATTATAGAGATTTATTCAAGGAACTAATATGTTATACTATAGTTACTTTTTAATCACTGAGCATTAGACATGCTAATATTGTGAATATTAAATAAATTCGAGCATGTCTCTTAGATTGTGAATTTGTTTGACATTGACATATTTTGAAAGCGAAACATATGTCAAAAAAAGAAAAGACATGAAATCGTGGCCTTTTATACGCCTTGTCTATCAAATTGTGTGAACGAGAATGTCTTCTGTCTGTTATTTATTTAAATTATTGCCAGTCAAAATATTCCAATAATACCAAAGACATTTGTTCTACAATGACTGTCAAATTTTAGTTTTGATTGCCGCTTGGCAAAATCATTAGATTGTAGATTTTGAGCGAATTGTAGTTGTTAATTGTTATTGTTGTCTGATTCGCTGTAGTTTTCACTATATTTATAGTAACGGTATTCATAAAATATCTACAACAATGCCCAGTCAAGAAGTTTTAACCACAAAAGTGGTGGTTCATCCTCTGGTCTTATTGAGTGTGGTGGACCACTTCAATCGGATGGGCAAGATTGGCAATCAAAAACGAGTGGTTGGCGTGTTGCTAGGCTGCTGGCGAGCCAAAGGTGTACTGGACGTTTCAAACAGTTTTGCAGGTAAATTACTTACCCCTTTATGATTCAGCTCATTAGCTATTACAGCAGGCTTTGTATTTGTTGGTATTTAATTTTAAACTTTACTAAAATAACATATTTTAATACATTTACCTAAGTATACAACCATATGCACCCAGTTACTGTTTCATTTGGAAGAAGTCATTTAAGTCCCTCTCACCAGTGTTTGAGGATACTCAAACATGTAATATGTTCTGTTCTATGCATGTGTTATATATATGTAATTTCAAATATATTTATTTATCTTTACAGTTCCATTTGATGAAGATGACAAAGACAAGTCAGTGTGGTTCCTCGACCATGACTACTTAGAGAACATGTATGGCATGTTTAAGAAGGTCAATGCCAGAGAAAAGGTAGTGGGCTGGTACCACACTGGGCCCAAACTCCACCAGAATGATGTAGCCATCAATGAGTTGATTAGGCGCTACTGTCCTAACTCAGTCCTTGTTATCATTGATGCCAAACCAAAAGATCTTGGTCTCCCCACTGAAGCCTACCAAGCCGTGGAAGAGGTCCATGATGATGGTTCACCAACAACAAGGACCTTTGAGCATGTGCCAAGTGAGATTGGTGCTGAGGAAGCGGAAGAAGTTGGTGTAGAACATCTGCTCAGAGACATCAAGGACACTACCGTTGGTAGTCTCTCACAGAGGATTACAAACCAGTTACTTGGCCTGAAAGGTCTCCACTCTCAGCTCAGTGAGATTAGAGATTACCTCCTCCAAGTAGGACAAGGCTCTCTACCTATGAACCACCAGATCATCTACCAGCTGCAGGACATCTTCAACCTCTTGCCTGACATTGCTAATGACAGCTTTATCGACAACCTTTATATTAAAACCAATGATCAGTCCCTTGTAGTGTACCTAGCTGCTCTTGTTAGGTCAATCATAGCCCTACACAACCTTATCAATAACAAGATTACCAATAGAGATGCTGAGGAAGGAAAGAAAGAAGATAAAGATAAGAAGGAAAAGGAAAAGAAAGAAGGAAAGGATGGCAAGGATGATGATAAGAAAACTGATGACAAAACAAAAGGGGACAAGAAAGAAAAAGATGAAAAGAAAAAGTAATTTAGAATCATCATTAGTTTAAGTTGTTTGTAATGCTGAAATATTTTTAAATAAATTGTATTTACTAATTCCATTATTGTCATTATTGTGTACTTAGTAAAGCAAATAATATCTATTGTCTGAGTAGATTATTTAATATTTTTTATTAAGGCCTAACCTGTTTTAAAATATACCTACATGTATGCATAAAAGTATACAAATTGCAAATAAAGAGGTAGGTAGTGGTACAGTCTTTCGTTCCTCATAAGTCATCCAATAACCGATGGGGAATAAAGGTTCTCGAGTGGCGACAACGAACCGAAAGGCAGCGTTGGCAGCCCTCCACCAAGTGGACCGACGATATTCGACCGACAAATGGCAAGTTGTCGTTTATTGTGGCGTTGCAAGGGGGAGGCCTTTGTCCAACAGTGGACGTCTTCCGCCTGATGATGATGAAGTTTTGTGTTAATTGTAATAGGTTGCAAGTCTAATTATTATTGTAGAAATAGAAAGAGATTTTAAGCAGGTAACCTTACCTGCCTAAAATCTTTAAATAAATAAAAAATATCTCGCTAGCTCGCTAGCAATAGCTCTTCCAATTTTACACGCCTGTTTTTTCATTTTTCGGGAAGTGCAGCGTACTTGTCATGTTAGTTTCGCCTTTTTAAAATATTATAATAATAATAAAAAAAATATTGACATAAAAGGATTGTACATTTTTATTTGAAACCCTGACTCCTGAGCTAGGTGAGACCTGTGTTACAGGAGTCAGTTTCTTCACCCATTGAAACTTACAATTTAAATACATAGGTATGGTAAAATAAATTTAGAAAAAATAAATAAAAATGCTTAAGATAAAGGTGTTAAATGCTCATGCTCTTTTGTGGTGTGTGCTTATATGTAGGTGTGTGTGTGTGCGCGCGTGCGTGCGTGCGTGTGTGTGTGTGTGTGTTTTATTTCTACATATAGCAAGAAAGCTGTAAAGATAACAAAAAATATGTATATATATTTTAAGAATCTTACAACTTACTAGAATGGTATGTGAAACCTAATCAATCTACCTCTGTAGAGGTATTATTCAGATGGGTTGTTATATGCGCTTAATTTGTGCCTATGTGCAGCATGACTTTGCATTTGATATACCGCTATCTAAGCCGCAATATCCTACAATTACTTAGCTTCGATTGCATTAGGCAAAATCTAAGAGTAAGATAAAAAATTGCATGATTAGATCTCAGATTAAAATTGAAAAATAACTCAACTGTTTATTGTATTCAATACCTAGTCACTAGTCAGGAAATTCATATACAGAGCAAGTTTTTAATTAAAAAATCGCAACAAAAAATCATCTCGGCTGGGATCGAACACGCCACCTCCAGCGGCAGCGTAGTAAGTCAGCTGCGCCATTCGGGTCATCTTCATGGTATGATTATCAAGAAGGCATGATTCTAAGTCTTCTGATTCGGCTTATGATGTATGCAAGCTTTATTTGAAAAAGATTGATGCCTAACTACAAAATTGTATTGTATGTATACCTACGTAGGTACCTACTTAGTTATAAGAAGGTAGGTAAAAGTGAAAGATCGACACAATAAAACCTCGCCCTATATTAGGAATTCCTCCTGTATCGTGGGTGCGTTTAACAAACATGAAATATAGCATACACAAACACCCAGACTCGGGACAAACATCTGCGGTTCGCATAAATTATCGCCCCGGGAATCGAACCCGCAACCTTTATCGCAGCAGTCCAATCGCTTAGCCACTGCGCCAATCAGGTCGTCATTGCTAATATGATGTGGATTTATTTGCAAAATAATCAACAATATGAAAAAATTGTGTTAGGTATGTCTAAGTACCTGTGTATTAACTTCCAGATGAACTAAATAGGTCCTTATTCAACATTTATTCCTCAGTTTTTGTCTCGGTTACTGATTACTGTTATTGGGTTTATCCATGTAGTAATTCTTTCAATAGCAGTACGGAGTCTTGGTCTGTGCCTGAATCATGGAATAGGCTCGCCCCCTATTACACATATACAATACCTTGTAAGGTAATGTTGGTGCCTATTCATGTGGGTGATACTATTATTATACACCTCTGCCTACCCTTCCGCGGAATACAGACGTACTGTTATGTACTTACTTAATGGAATTTATAAAGCATTTATGATTCATTTTAATAATGAACATCGTTAATCTACACGTATTTTATTTTGATAGCTGTGTAATATATGTTTATATCTGGAAATATTTACGATAAGTCCAACATACTATCAGATTTTGATAAGACGGAACTGAAACATGATAATTTTTGTCAGTCTTCAGCAAGCGTCACGCGGAATTTGTTACTGTTGACATGGTTTTGTTTCGTTTTCTTGTGAGGTGAATCTCAAAAACCCAGGATGGCCAATCGCGTGCGGCTGTCAGTAAGTGCACGTCTGATGTAACATTCTAGTACCTAACTACAAAGATATGCGCAAAATCCCACTTTGTGTCATCTAGTCGTAATTTGTTGACGTAAGAAAACCGCCCAGTGCCATAGTTTCCTTGGATGGTCAACTGTCATGTTGTAATGGCCTCAACCTGAAAACGCACATTGTAGAATTAGATTAATGCGATATATTATAGGCACTAGGAATTCCTCCCTGCATCACTGCTCACTGCTGTAGCTGTGTAGCTGTATTGTCTGTTGTGTTTACCTACCTATTTCAACAAATCCAAGTACCTAACATTCTTCTTATTAAGTAGTGAAATCTTTCTTTGGGCCCAGGGGAGTTATAGTATTCGTCGTTCCACAACCTGCCCCCTTACCATGAACTCTTAAAACAGGACAGTTTACGATGTGGAAGCGACAGCGAGACGCTGCTACGTGCAGTGAAATGCGGCGTCTCGCTTCCACGTCTTAAACTGTCCTGCTTTAAGAGTTCATGGTAAGTGGGCTGGTCTCTTATTGACCCTAGGCTTATTTGCATGTCAAACAAATTCTACTGTATTGTATTACAAAATAAGTAACATTAAAAGAACCCTAGAAATTTAGAAACGTTCTTTACTAGCTAAGTCCATTCAAGGACAGTCTATCTTTTAGAGTCTACAGATAGAAGGGAAATTTCTTCGTGCTAAGACCAAACAATAGGCCTATTTACTAATAATCAAGTCCAAGTTAGATCCTTTTTACTTACCTATCTCTAATTTATAACTTTTTATTTTAGGACCATGTCTGGCTGAAGCCAGTAGGGACCTCAGAATTTGATGTGCCCATTGCTGTAAGTATTCTGAAACAATCCGGCGACAAGCTTGAAGTGAAAGATGACGATGGCAACGTGTTCGCAACGTCCATACAAAATGTTCTCAAGCCTCTGCACACGACGTCCGTTACAGGCGTGGAAGACATGATCACGCTTGGTGAACTCCAAGAATACACGATCCTGCATAATCTACACATGCGGTACAATAAACAGCACATATATGTAAGTACTCAACAAGTTATAAACAGTTAGGCTAAAGCGCAGTCTTTTGTTTTGGGAAATCCCACCACTCGTGCCCATCATTATGACTCCTGTTAAGCAAGATATTTAATTATAACAATTAAATCACCGGTGCAATGTAGCTCGGAGAATGGTTTGTCTATCTTGGAACTCTATAAACTTAATTGAAAAATAATGTAGTAGGTGTAGGAAAAATACGAATTAGCGGCATGACTGATTTAAATCAACATCTAACTTCTATACTATAACTTGCATCATCTATAGGCACGAATTTTGTTCTGTATAAGTACTGTAGGTGTGTTTATTGAGACCAGATGCACCTCAACTAAAAATGCATATTGATATTAAAGTTTATTCTTTCACGATAAAAAGCCTAGATTCGGCCTTAAATTCTAACACGTCGAAGTCTGGTTAAAGGTCCTTTCGTCTGCTAGAGTTTCCTGGTAAAAGTAAAACCCTTTTCACACAGGACCGAACAATATTGCAAGCAACACCGCATATTTACTTACCTCAATGACGTAAGAAGAGTAACCGCTTATCCGAAACTTAATTTTGATAATAAGCGATAGAATTTAACAATTTATCTTTTAAATTATACCTAATCCAGTCCAAGTTTCATGCATATTAATGTTATTTATAGATTGTCCTAAGAGTAAAAACGCATTAAAATGAAAGACTTGCAAAAATACTCTTGTTTTTTTTTATTAATTAATTTAAAACGCCCTTAAGTAGTTACTTTACGCGAATGTCGATTTTCAACTGATCGTCTGGTGCACACTAAGCCGTTAGAGTCACAACCTTACCTATCTTTATTGTGTAGCTCAAGTTGACCCGTTAGGAACAGAACCTTATTCCGTTAAATAATCCATGTTGGTAAGAGACTCCTTATTCGCCTTCCTTATGGTCTGGTCACATGCTTCCACCCTAGTAAAGCTGGTGGGGACAGTCCTTACCGTCTTCTTATTTGCTTAGTCAAAGGTAAATGCTCCTGCCAGAAGTTAAAGCACATTACATAAAGTAGGTATTTTTCTATTTCAGACATACACGGGATCGATGTTAATAGCTATAAACCCCTACGAGATTCTACCGATATACACGATGGATCAAATCATGTTTTATCAGGAAAGAAATTTGGGGGATATACCGCCCCACATATTCGCTATCGGCGATAATTCGTATAGAGAGCTCATGGACACTTCGTCTAACCAATGTATTGTCATCAGGTAATATTCACATTGTTAATCTTTAGATATCAACTTTATAGCCACCCCATTAAATTAGTTGCATGATAGTAGGTGATAAGAAGTAATCGCTTGTTCAAAGAAAAACTTTGAAGTACCTATCTTTTGTTTTTTGTTTTGATAGAATAACAATCAATTTTTACGACTCGATTGGCGCAGTGGCTAAGCGATCGGACAGCAGCGCTAAGGGGGGTTCGATTCCCGTACGGGACAAAAATTTGTGCGTTCCACAGATATTTGTCTCGAGTCTGGGTGTTTGTGTATGTGATATTACACGTTTGTGAAACACACCCACGATACAGGTTATATCCCTAGTGTGGGGTCACGTTTTTTTTAAAAGAAAATGAATTGATTGTTATTGCGCTTCGCGTAAGATGTAATTCACTCTAAAGTTATAAAGGCGAAAGTAATAGTGTGTTTGTGCATGTTTGTTACTATTTCACGCTCAAACGGCTGGATCGATTTTGCTAAAATTTAATATAGAGGTAGCTGACACCCTGGATTAATATATAAGCTACTTTTCATCCCGAAATAATGTAGCAGGTAACACCGCGGGACGCAGCTAGTTGTAGTTGTTGTTGATAGTAACAATAACACGAATAAAAACTATAATAACTTAGTTTATTTTAAGATTTCGGTATGGCTTTCTTAAACTTGACGACCTGATTGGCGCAATGGCTAAGTGATTAGACTGCTGCGCTAAGCGTTGCGGGTTCGATTCCCGCACGGGGCAAAAATTTGTGCGATCCACATTTGATTGTCCCGAGTCTGGGTGTTTGTGAATGTGATATTTCATGTTTGTGAAACGCACCCACGATACAGGAGAAATTCCTAGTGTGGGGCGACGTTTTAATTAGAAAAAAAAAAACTATGGTACTCTTTCAGTGGCGAGAGTGGTGCTGGTAAAACTGAGAGCACAAAATTATTGTTGCAATATCTAGCCGCAGCTAGTGGAAAGCACTCGTGGATTGAACAGCAAATCCAAGAAACGAATCCAATTCTGGAAGCATTTGGTAACGCTAAAACTGTGAGAAACGATAACTCATCCAGATTCGGCAAATATGTTAACATATACTTCAGCAGGAAGGGAATCATTGAAGGAGGAAACATAGATCAATATCTTTTGGAGAAATCGCGAATTGTCTATCAGAACAAAGGAGAGAGGAATTACCATATTTTTTACTCGCTTGTGACTGGATTGACGCCAGACGAAAAGAAAAAGCTAGAATTAGGACGTCCCGAAGATTACACTTATTTGAATTCTGGAAACATGTTGAAATGTGATGGTCGAAACGACAGCTTAGAATTCAATGACATTAGATCCGCTTTTAAAGTCCTTAACTTCCCTGATAATGAAGTATGGGGAACTTTCAGTTTACTTGCGGCAATATTGCATTTAGGAAATTTAAAATTTAAATCTTTTAATTTTAATAACATCGATTCGTCAGAAGTTGCTGATTCAATTAATGCTAATAGAATTGCAAGTCTTTTGGGTGTTAACAAAGCAAAACTGTGTGATGCATTGACGAGGAAAACCTTCGTTGCACATGGGGATAAGGTAGTCTCAACTCTAACGGTATCATCAGCTATTGAAGGCAGAGATGCATTAGTCAAAGCCATATACGGTCACATTTTCGAGTACATAGTTAACATGATAAACAAAACACTTTTTAAAGATCAACAACTTTCCAGTGGATCGGTTGGAATATTAGATATTTTTGGTTTTGAGAACTTTGACTATAATAGCTTTGAACAGCTATGCATCAACTACGCAAATGAAAACTTACAACAGTTCTTTGTTAAGCATATTTTCAAGCTTGAACAAGAACAGTATGAGAAAGAAGGAATTACTTGGACTAATATCAACTATGTCGACAATCAAGGGAATTTGGACATGATTGGACTCAAATCGATGAATGTTCTTTCTCTAATCGATGAAGAGTCAAGGTTTCCTAAAGGCACAGACGTTACGTTGCTGTCTAAGTTAAATAGCAATCATGGAAGTAAAACATGTTACTTAACACCAAAATCAACTCGCGAGCATAAGTTTGGTATTAAACATTTTGCTGGAGATGTGGCTTACACTGTTCAAGGTAAGATCGAAATAATGTTGTAAGCTCTAAAGTTCATTAAGTACCTACTTACTTAGGGAATTAATTTTAATTGCACTTTATTTCAGGATTCCTTGATAAAAATCGAGATATGCTAACAGCCGACGTAAAAGAAATGATGTTAGAATCAAGTAACGTATTTCTGAAAAACCTATTCTCTACCGAATATTCGCCAACTCAAAGCGGGAACAGGAAGACTCTATCGCTGAGCCATCAGTTCAAGACATCTCTTGATTCACTTATGAAGACCTTATACGCGTGTCATCCATTCTTTGTGCGTTGCATAAAGCCCAACGAGTTCAAAAAACCTAGAGTAGGTATTTTTTTACGCAACCCTGCAATAATCTATGTATGTAACTTGATAGATTGTCGTGATGATTTCTAATGCATACTTAATATTTTTCAGATTTTCGATAGAGGTCTATGTGTACGTCAGCTACGATATGCTGGTTTAATGGAAACAGCAAAAATAAGACAAGCGGGCTACCCCATACGATACTCTTATTCAGAATTTGTTCATCGTTATCGTCTCGTTGTTCCAAACATACCACCTGCCGAAAAAGCGGACTGTAAAAGTGCTACTAAGAAAATATGTACATCAGTATTGCAAGATCAAGAATACCGATTTGGACATACTAAAGTTTTTTTGAAAGATAACCATGATGCTCTTTTAGAAGATCTTAGACATAAAGTATTGATAACAGCTGTAATTAAAGTTCAGACTAATGCACGAAGATTTATTTATAGGAGAAGATACCTAAGATTACGAGCTGCTGCCATTCTGATACAAAAGACTTTCCGTTCCCGAGGATACAGAAGCAGATACCTCGTTATGAAACGAGGATATCTACGTTTACAAGCGGTCATAAGATCCCGAGAATTGCGGAAAACTTTCACAAATATGAAAGTATTCTTTAGAAAATTCCAAGCTAACTGCAAAGGTTATCTTATTAGAAAACTGGTTCAAGAAAAGGGTCATATCATCACAGCATCATTAAGACAATTCAAAGGAGAGAAAGCAGATATTGAAAACTCTGGCAGAAGCACTCATTCCGCTGAAGATCACTATGAGAAGAAGTATACGGAGCTAATGAAATCAATTTGGTTCGTGAAAGAATTACCGGCGGAGAATAATGTTCAAAATACATCGGTAATAGATGATCGTTATGTGGATGATGTGTTTGGTTTCCTTAGAGACACTACAACGCCAGCTGGTACAGTGCGAGGTACAGGTTTCGGAGTGGTGAGTTTAATTAATTTACAACTCCAGTAAGTAGGTATCCATAATCAAGTATCTGATCTCTAACTTTATCTTTACGATACATTTTCAGACAACAACAGCTAAACCTGAAGTATCCTCAGTGATTCCTCAACTGAAAGAAGAGGACGAAGAACCCTTCGATGAACTTAATTTCCGAAAGTTTGCTGCAACTTACTTCTTGGGCAACACAACACACCAGTATTCCCGAAAGCCTCTGAAACATTCTCTTCTAGATTTGCCTTCACCAATAGATAAAATGGCTGCACAAGCATTGTGGATTACTATACTGAGGTTCATGGGAGATTTAGCAGAACCAAAATATGGCGATGATAAGCCCGACAATATACCTATAATGTCTAAGCTGACTGACACTATTGGTCGTGCTTTCCAAAAAAGCAAAGAATTTGAAGTAAGCAGCTAGAAGTTATTAAGTTACTAACGTTAAGTAAATACTTATTTCAACTAATTATTAATTCATTTTTAATGTTTCAACAGGAATATATTCAACAAGATAACTACCAAAGTAACCGATCCAAACTGATATCTAAGACCCTAAAGCGACAAACGAAATTAAACGAAGATTTGATGAAAAATTTAGTCAACGACGAAGTTACCAATGATATGTACAGCAACTGGCTTAACTCACGGAGAAGTACTAATTTAGAAAAACTGCACTTTATTATTGGACATGGAATCATTAGAAAGGAATTAAGGTAAATTCGTGACTATTTAAAACCATTATGCACATTCCATATTCCAACCAACTACGAAGCATAATTTTTTCATTTTTAATTCTGCTTTGTCTTTTTTCAGGGATGAGATATTCTGTCATTTATGCAAGCAACTTACTAATAATCCATCAAAAGCATCACATGCCCGCGGATGGATATTAATGTCACTCTGCGTTGGCTGCTTCCCACCATCTGAAAGATTAGTGAAATATTTACGATCCTTCATACGTTCTGGTCCACCAGGCTATGCTCCATATTGTGAAGCAAGACTAGTCAGAACTTTTAAGAATGGGCCACGAACTCAACCACCCAGTTGGCTTGAACTACAAGCGACAAAAACGAAGAAGCCTATGTTACTAACTGTAACTTTAATGGATGAATCAATGAAGACAGTCCAGTCAGACTCGGCTACTAATGCCGAAGAGATTTGCCAGCAAATTGCAGAAAGTGTAGAATTAACAGACACATTTGGGTTCTCCTTATACATAACCTTGTATGATAAAGTTCTATCATTAGGAAGTGAGGGAGAACATATCATGGATGCTATTTCACAATGTGAACAATTTGCAAAAGAGCAAGGTACACCTGAAAAGAATGCCCCATGGAGACTGTTTTACAGAAAAGAAGTATTTACGCCTTGGCACAACCCTATGGATGATCCTGTTGCTACAAACCTAATATATAATCAAATTGCGAAGGGAGTTAAATTTGGTGAATATAGATGTAATTCAGAAACAGATTTGGCCATGATTGCTGCTCAGCAACACTATATTGAATTTGGTTCACGCATGGATCCAAATATTTTAAGGAAAGTTATCGTAAATTATATACCTAATCAATTCCTTCAGTCAAATGATGCTGCAATTACGAAATGGGAGCATTTGGTTACGAAAGCATTTGAAAACTCATCAAGTATTCAAAACAAAATTGATCCTATTAAGTGTAAAGAAGATATAGTAATATTTGCAAAACTTAAGTGGCCTATGCTGTTCTCTAGATTCTTCGAAGCTATCAAATTAAAGGGAGAAACAATTAACAAAGACATTGTTATTATAGCTGTTAACTGGACTGGAATTTATATTGTTGATCAACTGGAACACATACTTCTTGAAATATCATATCCTGAAATTACATATGTCGCATATAATACTGACAAAGATTTCGATAATGTTGGTAGAATAACAATAAGGACCATACAACAGGAAGAATTCGAATTCCAGAGTGTAGATGCTAGCGAAATGAGTTCACTCATAATCTACTTGATTGATGGATTGAAGAGGCGGTCTATTTATGTAGTGGCCCAGTCTGATTTACAAGGTTATAGTGATGCGTCATCTTTTCTACAATTCAAGAAAGGTGACCTTATTATGCTTTTGCAAGATGGTACTGGAGAATCTTTAATGAACGCTACATGGGGACACGGAATCTGCAATGGCCAAGAAGGACTATTCCCAACTGAGCAAGTTTATATCTTACCTACTTTGGAAATGCCATCAAACACTATTCTTGAAGTATTTAAGAAGGGCAACATAAACACTGAAAAGAAATCCTTCTCACAATACAACACTATTCAAAGGAAGAGAATGCATACCCTTGAAAAATATGCTAAAGAGCATTTTAGAGAAAATTATGACATCAACGCCACAGTTTCAAGACAAACAACATTAACTACTGCTAAGAAAGCTATTGCAGGAGACTTGTGGTCTCATACCAGGGAACCAATACGGAAACCATTACTAAAGAAATTGATGGATGAGGAATTACATGCGAAAACAGCAATTTCAGCATTCTTTGGAATCCTTAAATACATGGGAGATATGCCAGCTCCAAAGGCTCGTTCTGTTACTGAATATACGGACGAAATATTTAGATCCGCCGTAACAGAACCCTCTCTAAGGGATGAAATATATTGCCAGATAATGAAACAGTTGACTAATAACAGGATACAATTAAGCGAAGAAAGAGGTTGGGAACTAATGTGGCTCGTTACGGGCGTCTTTGTCTGTGGACAGACACTGTTAAAAGAGCTAGTAGAGTTCCTTAAAACACGACCACATCCAATAGCTAAGGAATGCTTAAAACGCGTGTTCAAAACACAAAAGAAGGGGCCTAGAATGTATCCTCCTTATGTTGTGGAGATAGAAGCTATTCAACATAGAAGTATGCAGATATACCACAAAGTGTACTTCCCTGATGATACAGATGAAGCCTTTGAAGTGGACTCTTCAACAAAAGCCAATGACCTCTGTGAACAAATAACAGGAAGATTAAATCTAAAGAATAGTGATGGTTTTAGCTTGTTTGTCAAAATTGCTGATAAGGTGTTTTCAGTTCCCGAAAATTATTATTTCTTTGACTTTATTCATGAGCTTGTTGAATGGATGAAGAAAACTCGTCCTGTGCGTGGTGGTAAGTATTATAATAGTTGTAGATAAGATCTTCATTTTGCAAATAAGAATTATCACTAATTTATAACTTTTATTTTTCATTTTCAGGCGGTTCACAAATGCAAATGAACTATCAAATATTCTTTATGAAAAAGCTTTGGATCAACACAGTTCCCGGGAAAGACAAGAATGCAGATCAGATATTCTATTTCCCTCAAGAATTACCAAAGTACTTAAGAGGTTACCATAAAACTTCCAAACAGGATCTAGCAGAATTAGCAGCATTGATTTATAGAGCAAGATATGGCAGTGACCAATCATTGCTTGCACAAATTACCCAAATGCTAGAAGATTTCATACCTTCTGATATGATCAGAATTCAGAATAACGCGCAATGGAAGTCCGTGATCAATATGGCTTATTTGCAACAAGGGGCCATGACGGAAAATGAGGCCAAGGAACAGTTCTTAAAGAAAATTTACCAGCTACCGACATTCGGTACCGCCTTCTTTGAAGTTAAACAAACATCTGACCCGACATACCCAGAAATGGTAGTTGTAGGAATAAACAGAAATGGTGTCAGTGTAATTCATCCTCAGAGTCGAGTTAGTAGTAACAATACTATCAAATTCTTACATCCTTACCATCAACTTTCTCTGTCTTCCTACTTGCATTGAGATTCAGAGGGATTTAATGCAACAAACTTATGTTTTTCCAGGACGTATTAGTAACGCATCCATTCTCTCAACTCTCCAACTGGTCATCGGGTAACACGTTCTTCCACATGACTATGGGCAATTTTCTACGAGGAACGAAAATATTATGCGAGACATCTTTGGGATATAAAATGGATGACCTGATTTCTTCATATATAGCAGTTTTGAGAGAATCTTTAAATCCAAAAGCAAAGCGATAAAATAATGAAAATATCAAGCTGTCTCTAAAAAAATGTGTGTCGAAAATATCTAGATATCTTTCATTGTAATTATAAAATTATGTTTAAGTACTTACCAATTTAATAAATACCTAACTCTAAAAATAATTTTCCTTTTTATACTTATTTATACCTAAATTGTAGGTTAGTAGGTACCTACCTACCTACTTCTAAATTATATCGTCTTGTTCGTATAAATAAGAACAACAGTGCGACTCACTGCGTAAGTAAGTGCTTAGGTACCTGACTCGTCGTCCTCCAGGTGAGCGACATGTAACGACGCGACGCGATGCGATGTTATGCGGCGTAATGCGATGCGATACTTCACGCGACGTGTGTTTTATACAAAATAAAACACACGTCGCGGTGAGCGACAAACGCGGTGATCTCAGTTCATTATTTTACTATATACGTTCATTATTGTTTTATCCATGGAGAAGTATCATAGAGAAAATAAGGAAGTATACTACATTGTTACTCGAAAATACATGTTTTTAATACGTAGCCCTACGAAAACTTCGTAAACAAAGAAGAAAGACAACAAATATTATTATACATTCAGTGATGTGTCAGAATTATGTGGGCTCGCTGCATCGTAGACCATAATATCGCTTACCATCAGGCGAATTGTGGGCAAGCGCAGACTTATTCAGTATAAAAAAAAATTGTTTAGAATTATTAATCCCTTATATGTTTATGTACTCTATACCATAGACCAACGATAATTGTATACTTATAGACTGTATACGAGATCATGCATTATGTATTATAGCATATTATAATATACATACATATTGAATATTGATCACAAAAAGAAAATAAGCCTGGTGGTAACACAGACCCAAGAAAATAGATATTTTTATAGTGGCAGACACGGCAGAAACTGTTGTCAAATGTCAATGTCAGTTGTCAAAACCGAAACGTAAGAAATTACAAAGTAAACAATATTGCGAAAAGTTTTTTGCCAAACTGCAAGTTTTACGTTTGTGATATTGTATTCAGGTTTAAACTTAAGCAGCCCTTTGTAATTTAAATAATATTTCGCTTAAATTACCCTTTGACAGTAAATAAAATGGAATCAAAATCATTAGGTTTTATGGTTGAAAATGGGCTTAACTTAAGGTGGGTATTGTAAAAGTGTGCAAACTATGTACCCTATTTCTTTAAATATTTATATGTCCGTTCTTTGTGTCCATTGCAACACCCATGTAAGAAACATTAAAATGTTGTTTAATATAAAATTGTATTATGCAAGTAATGTGTAAAATTTAATAAAACAAATAGCCTAAAACTGATCTACTCCAGGCAAAGGGCGCTTCTGGTACACATATAAATCGAACACTGATCACTACACCACTTATTCCAGGTTGGCAATTTCAGACTATTAAATTCAGGATTAATCATAAAGCTTTCCTTCTCCATTAGTTAGGTTTCAGAATACAATAATTTATATTTATTTTTTAACATCTACAGTCACTTTGATACTTGCCTGGGACCTGCCTTGAACCCATAAACTGTTCCGTTAAGTAGCCACATAAATGAAAGATTTACATACAAAAAATACTTTAGCATTTCCATGGTTTCTGTATACCTCATAAAAAATATACTATGCTATAATATTAATTACCATAATAATTATGTCCTTACAGAGATGTTGTTACCACTGGGTCAATTCTGCACATCAACCAAGATTTTGATGAAGTGGATTTAAAAGCAAACCAGGATGTAGGACACTTACCAGTTGATGTCCTTGGGCAGCCAGTACCATCTTTTGAAAGACTATCAGAAAGTCTTGTGGCTGTTAATGAAACCGGCTATGTAAAAAAGAAAATAATTGATGAAGGAGGTGGTCTACCCCTCCATGAAGGTTGCACTGTATCTATAGCATTTGCTGGTTATTGGGAAAATGTGCACGAACCGTTTGATGTTGTACCAATGATTAAGCCTATGGTAGTATAAGTATATTTAATTTGGTTTGTGGTCTGATAAACTAGGTATTTGTAATTTTATTTAATTCATTTTGATTTGCAGGTGGTTGATCTAAATGACAATGGATTATTACCTGGCCTCCAGATAGCTGTAAAGTCCATGTTGGTGGGTGAAACATCAGTGTTTCTCCTTACATATCAAGTTATGTATGGCGAGATGGGTATACCACCTAGGATCAAACCCAAAGCAGACTGTGTGTTTTATATTAAAATTGTTAAAAGCATTTTAACACCCAAGGAAGGGTAAGTTAAATTTTTCTAAAAATGTTGCAAATTTCTTGATGGTAAAGTAAGATGTAAATTCATGCAATAATTGGGTAAAAACTTTATGCTTTCAGAAAAATTGTATATTCAGAACCTAATATGTTTCAAAGAGTACATCATGAAGTGAAGTTGTTATATGGTTCAGGTAGTACCTTATATCGTACAAACAATTACATGGCAGCAATCCAGATGTTCAAGAAATCAGTCAACATGCTCCATAGATGCCGTCTAGCTGATGAAAAAGAAGAAATGATACAAGAAAGGTTACTTAAAAAGTTGTATATAAATTTAGTAGTGTGTTACAACAAGGTGCACAAACCACTCCTAGCATGTAGTGCCTGCAATGAGCTCAACAGACTAAATAGCTTGTGGAATAATGGTAAAGTACTCTTTCAAAATGCAAAAGCACTTAGAATTATTGGTGACTATGCCAATGCTGAGAAAAAACTCAAGAGAGCTATGAATCTCCATCCGGGAAATGATGACATGCAAGCAGAATATGATCTCTTGCAAAGAACTCGGAAAGCCTCTATGGAAGCTAAGATAAATGCAGATCTAGTCAAAAAAGCTGCTATAGGACAAGTCAGTGATGAATTCAAACGTGAAGTAGATGACTTAATAAGTAATTTTAAAATGAATGATAATGTTCAACTAGTTTTACCATCCCACTTTAATTCTGAAGAAACAGCATATTTCAAAGAAGTTTGTATTAGAGAAAATTTGTTTTTTAACAAACTTGATAGGAGTGAATTGCCTAATTATGAAGAGAATCTTGCCAATAATTTAGAAAAATCATTGAACCTTGAGTTACATAAAAAGGAAGAAAGGAATGGTAGTGTAAAATGTATTAATTTGGTAGAACAGTGATTTTGTTAAAAGGTTAACCAATAATTATAATTTGAATGAAATCAAAAGTTCCACAGATTTGACAGTTTGTTAAAAGTGATGTTTTATAACAAGCCTTACTCACATAGTGCAGAAATTGGTAGTTTGAGTCATGGATGAGGTTGTTTATAAAAAAGTAGCTTCGAAGTGGCCTTGCTCAAACCCTATTATTATGACTACATCACTGTAATCTGTGAGTAGGTGACTTCATTAAAGTCAGGGTGATAATAAAATATATATTATGCTTGGAAACATGTTTTTTTTTAAATTGGATTGAAGAACCTAAAAACTTTTCTGAGCTTGATTTGGATCTTTACATTCAATATAACCAGTGAATTATGTCGCCGATGTAGAAATCGAAAAGAAATTAGGCAACAATAAATATCAAGGATTAATCTAAAGGGTGTTTCGCCAGTTATGTTGTAGGTCCCAATGTAAGAGATGCCTATTGCGATTAACTGGCACACATCTTGACTCCGTGCTGCTACAGAAAATAACCTTAAGGAGGAAATACCTAATAACTCATACAAAGTACTTGTACTTGCGCGGCTGCAAGACTAACGAAATAATCATGTTATGGATGCACTAAAAAATACCTAATATATTTACTGCCTTCTTCCCTTAATGTTTTTATTAGACAGGTCTTCCTTATCATGGTTAGAGTACAAAGAAACATAATCGTCAACAAAAATTATAGTTTAATGCGTAATTACAATTTTTCATAAAACTAATATGGACTACTATCTATTGGCGCAACCATACCATAGTCTCAACAAATGCAACATACTTATACATTATTTTGTGTTGTAAAATACAAATGCATTGTATAGAACCAACCCCGATTTTGTAGCGACACGTCCCGCGTTATCTTACGGTAAGATTTAGTTCTGTGTGGGTAGATTTAAGAGGACGTTCTGGCCTTGCGGTAGGTAAGTAACATTGCGGGATTTAGATAGTTGGTAGGCGATGTCTTCAGCCGCTTCGATACGGCGGAGTTCGACGAGACCCTCACCAGCCTGGCCGAAGGACTTGGCGAGAAGTACGGCGGCTTGGGCGTCACCCTCTGCGGCAATGACAGCTGCTTTCTTCTGTTGCTCAGCTTTCTCGACGAGGAACCGCGCCTTTTCAGCGTCTTGTTGCGCCACCTGCTTCAATTCTACAGCCTGTGTGAACTCTTTTCCGAATGTCAAGTGTGTAATTGAAATGTCGTCCAGGATGAGCCCGAACTGTGCTGCTCTCTCGGTCAAATTCTCGCTCACTTTCTGTGACACGACCTGCAAAACAATATGTTCAAATAACAACAACATACAACCAATTAAATGCTTGATGTGAACATAAATGACTGTAAGTATCTCAGATATGATTTAATAATCAATTCTTCAATTTAAGACACAGTATAATAATGTAAAAAAGATATTTGGGACTTAATTTATTACAAATAATTTGAACCGGTTCCAAATAAGTAAATTTTTGTTACTTCAAATAAAATAAATCTAAATCTTTCCTTTTCATCACATCACAAGGACAATGCACAGATAATGGTAATAATATGAAATACATACAACCAGAGTTGGGCAAAATGTAATGAGACTAATGATTACAGATTACGATTACAATATGTAATCTTTAATCATGATTACAGATTACAGAAGTTAATCAAAAATGTAATCATATTGGTGATTAATGATTATTAATTTGTAATCGTAATCTTGATTACTTTTTTGATTGATTAAAACCAACAGTTACCCCCGGTTTCTGAAAGGCTGATCAACACAAAAATTTGTTAATCAACCGTCAAATCTGATGTCAAGCGCTGTGATTGGTTGTTAGTCTTTTGGTCAACGAATCATAGTCGTGATCAGTTGATTTGACAGCAGATTAAGTTAATCAGCCTTTCAGAAATCAGGGGATAGAATGTTAAAAAATAAAAAAAACAAATTGTATAGCAATAAATCATCTTTATTTTTTTATCAGTCTCATAAATTGTACTTTTAGGATAATTATTTTACGCAAAAAATCTACTGGATTGTCTCTATCGGAATGTTATTTATGATGTTCGGCTCAAATTAGATTTCAATAGCACCCTCTTTTCAAACATTTCGTTTGTAAGTCTATGTGATTTTGGTGAATTGGTCATAGTTGCATATGAGAAAAGCCTTTCCACTGGACCCGATGACGGTAGAGGTGTATTATATTTTTTAAAAACATTTTTAATTTCAGGATATCTATTTAACATGGATATATTTTTATCATGATCCGCTAAATAATAAGAAATAATGGCATCCGCTTTAGATCGTTGGACTTGGTGCATATCTCCTGTTGAATCAGTCTCTGATGAATCAGTGTCAAACTCAAAATAGCTGTCTTCATATCTATTATTTGGGGTATCTTGAACAGTTTCACGTGTTTCATTAATTTCCTTGACAACAGCTCCCATGAAAACTGATTTGATCCTGGAATGATATTCTATATTTATACAAGCCATCCATTTGTTCTTGAACCGAGGATAAGACATTGCAGCAAGTACTGCATTTTGAGCAACCTTCGAAGAGACGTCAAAAAACTCAGAAAATCGCATTTCCACACTTACTAAATATTTCTCTGCTAACTTTTTGCAAAAAAAGAGTGGTTCTCTGTTAAGTTTTTGCAATTTTTTCCGCAAAGACACTAAACATGGCAGCAAAATACCGTAATACATATTTTGTTCGCCTTGTATTATATCCAGGGCTTCTGCAATTGGTTTTGAACATCGCAAGTATTCATTTATATATTGGAAATCATTGGTACGTAAAACGTTTGTTAGTCCCAATGCCACGTACAACTGTAAACTCTTATCTTGTATCGATGCAATTTGTTTTAGTCCATCATAAAGACTGTTCCATCTAGTGATTCCCGGTCTGGAAAGAGTATGCCCAAGAATGCCTTGTATTATTTCAGCTGATTTAGGGCGGCCGGCCGAGTTCCACAAATCGTTACATTTTTTGATAACTTGGTTATGAATGTCGGCAATAGTTGTTTCATTATTTCTTAAAACTTTATTGGCGTCTGTAGTAGCACATAGATTGAGCTTGTGGGCAGAACATCTTAAATGTACGGGCAATTCTAGTATAGTTGACTGTGAAATCACATTTTCAACAAAAGCTAAAGGATCAACATCATTAAGAGTGTTGTAGTGTGACATAGAACTGCCCTCGGAGTTAAAATCTTCGCCGACGATAGGACCCTCTTCGGGTTCTGCTGAGTTACCATTAATACCATCAGTAAAATTTTCGAAATTATCCAAGTCTACGCCAAATTCTTTAAAGGCTTTCACGAAATTACTGTCACTATCAGTGACTGTGGCTAGAACTTTTCGTGAGTCCAGACCAAATTCAGAATGTATTGCTTCAAGTAAAAAAGCTATTCGGTCATAGCTGTGCGTGCCTGAAAATCTTCGGCATGCGAGCGTTTTACATTTCCTTTCTAAGTTTGAGTCAAGCCAATGTGCCGTGACGCCCAGAAAACTTCGTCTTTTTGCTGACCAAATATCGGCAGTTGTGCAGACTTCTTTTACACTGTGCAATTCACTTTTGATGTTCGTAATTTCTTTTATATAATAGTCATCGATCAAGCGCCCCAAACTTCTGCTGCTGACAACAATCAGTCCTTTTGTGGTAATATTAAGACTGTCAAAGATTTTTTTTAAATACGGATCATCTATGGCTTTCAAAGGAATCATGGAATGGATAAAAAACTTTAAAATATTTTCATTAAATTGCTCTTGTGAAACCGTTTGCTCGACACATTCATCTCTATTATCTCTTATTTCTGACTGACGAAAGTTAGATGTTCTAGAAGATGGTTTATTTTTTTTTACACATTTCAAGTGCGTTTGATACTTCTTGTAAATGTCTTCTCCATGTCTTCGTTTGAGATGAGTAACAAAATTGGAACTAGAATTGTTAAAACCGCTAATTTTAACTTCTTTTGGTTGACAAGCTGTACAGATTGCAACTTTTTTAGTATTAGTGGACTCCGTTTTAGAATATATAAAAAACTTGCCGTCAAGGATGCATGGTAATATTTTCTCTTGTTCATTATGCATATCTTCCGATTCAGAGCTATAAGATAAAGATGAAAAAGAACTTGACGCCATTCCACATGTAGAAAAGATCAAATAAAAATAAAAACTCGGTTACGTACGCACGATACAAAAATTACGTTCGTCTCCTTGCGCTCGATTCGTTTGACTGACGCGCATTGCGCAAAATGGCGCGTGTACGCGTGTTAACTGTCGACAGTGTGAACGCGGCGATTGGCTAGCCGGCGATCATACGATACCTCGTCCTCCGCACCCTTACCGTGCGTCTTACGCAGTAACCAACAATTTCTAGTTACATAAATACAAATTGTGATAATAATTAATGGCAACTCAATAGAATTATAATTATATTCATTAATTCCTAAATCATAATTCATATAAACTTAGTTAACAATAATCATGTAATTTTGATTACTGACTACTGTAATCAAAATTAAAGATTACATGTGTAATCTTGATTAAAAGTAATCATGATTACTTCAATCTGATTAAAAGTAATCATAATTACTTTCAATCAGATTATTAATCTGATTACAAAAGTAATCTGATGACGCCAAACTCTGCATACAACCAATATTTTATATTTACCATCTTTTATTTAGTTTGTCGAGTAATTGGAAACTGAATCAACAAAACTGTAATGTCTTGTGTGATAATTTAACAAAGAATTTCAATTTACAATCAGTATATGTACATTATACATGCATAGCTATTACACAGTGTGAGCACAAATAATGAATATTGATGGCTTTGTAATTTATAGATTGCAGTCTTATCAGTAAAAATCACTATTCTACCAATATACACTGCAGCGATTCCAAAGAATGTTTTTTACATAAAATAGCAAATACACACTTACTGTAGTTGGTGAACTACAGGAAAATTCTGAGATAGTTTTATTTATATGAATTTGTTCCTAATTACTATATTTTTACAAAATATTAAAATTTTAATGAACTTATACTTAAAAAAGTATCCATTTAAAGAATCCTGAATTGACTTACTTGAAATACCTATAAAATAACTGAGATATCGACAGAAAACAACATTCTTTTCAATGTTGTTTCTCTATAAATTTCAGAAATTAATATAGATGGTATTTTTCCTAGCTATGGCAAACAGCCAATAAATAATTTGAATATGTGTATACCTCTCTCTGTGTGATGAGTTCTCCAGCATCAAACTGCGCAACAACAGCTTTGAGGACCTCAGCTGTGATAGACGGCAGCACTCTCTCGTCATAGTCAATACCAAGTATGGTGTAGATCCTAGGGAGCTGGTCAGGGATTGGTCTGAACAGGATACGGAGTGTGATGTTTACATTCTGAAGATCTGTAAAATAACAAAGGTTTTATTGTAATTATTATTTCATTATGGCCACAGCTGGCTGGGAATAGGGGGAATTGGAAAACCTGGGGAGAGGCCTTTGCCTAGTAGAAGGAAACAATCCAGGCAAGTAAAAAAAAAGGACTGCTATATAGTAACTATAGCAATTGCTTGCTTGGACAATCAACTTTAAGATGAAATCATGCAGAATATATAATTAATTGAAAAAGAGGAACTGGCATGGTCATTGTTTAACACTTTGACTGCCATGCCACAGACACAATTGATTTTTTATTGTTCGCGGGTCAAATATGACCCGCGTGGCGCCCAAAGACTTAACTGTTGTGCCAGCTTAGGGCACCATCAAATTGGTAATACACTGGAAAGGGTGAATTAGAGAGCCCAATGCACTAATAGAAATTGTGTTGCTGTAGAGTAACAGTTCAACTTAACCTTTTTCAAATAATTTTATTTAATCAATTACTACTGCCTATAAAAAGAATATTAAAAACCAGCTAGCTGAACAAATTTCTTGATAATATTGTGTGAATGTATCTCACCTTTGCTGCCAGTGATAGTAGGAACATTTCTGGGGCGTGATCTGATGTCAAAAATTATGGGTCTCTGTACCCATGGGACGAAGAAGTGGGTGCCTTCACCGACAACCAAGTTTTTCACACCAGCAAATCTGTCGAAGATCACAGCCCTGTGACCACCATCAACTGGAATTGAAATAAATAAATTTTATTATAAATATAATTATTATGGTTTATCTTCAAAGGAAGGATTGGCCTCTTCCCTTCCTTTGACTTATTTATAATGATAGAGGCTCAAGAATTTACCCATTTGTAATAAAATACTGCCTTAATAGAGTGGGGTAAATAAGTCTAAATGTATAATCACAATATATAAAGCATATGAATAATGATCCTCACCATTATAAAGAGCGGAATTGACGACTCCACCGACAAGCGCCACACCTAGGCCCACCTGTCCAATTCGGTTGAAAAGCTGAGCAGCCATTTCTGGAAGTAACAAATAGTAACTCTAAATAATATGAATCGAAACACTTAAAGTCACATTGTAAGAGCGTAGCCGACTGGCGGCTTCATTTGGCACTATTGCAGCATCGAAAATGCAATTAAATCATTCGGTCTTCAGATAGTCCAAAATACAATAAATAGGCAGCGAAACGTACAAAACAACATAAATTCACCAATTGACGATAACATTATGAAACAAATAGCCGCAAATACTGAAATTCACTCACTAACGCAAAAATTATCTAATTCCACGATATGTTAGCTAACCTCAAAATACATTTTTGGGAAGAAGTGTCTATTTACATGATTGACAAAAATATTACGACTTATCATTTTTACCTGTAAATAATTATTGTCGTTACTATACTTATTGTATATTTTGTAATAATATGTAAAATTTCTGTCTCAAATTCAATCGAAAACCAGCAAGAGCGAGCACAGATAAACACAAGAAATAATGAGTTACGTTTCGTTTCGTTCTTCAATTTATGATTCCTTTTGAACGTTGTTTAATCCGAACAAAGGAAAGGTTCCAAATCATTTTCCATAATTTATTTTTCGGAAATATTCGTTTGTTAATTATTTTATTATATTTATTTTTTACGAGTGAGATTGACATATTCATTATACACAGATGGTACTAATTAATATTTAATAGTACGAACTAAACGAAGAGTTTTATTTTTATAAAAATACGGCCATTTAGAATGAAAAGGCCAGAATTATTTGTGAATTCTGAAAAAAGTTCTTGATAAATAATTATTTTCTATTTCTTATTAGATATTTATACAGTCTCATGAAGTTATTAGATATGACTGTGTGTTAAAAATCCCTAGCCTATTATAGATATGTTTTATATTACTTACGATTAGGTACGAGGTACTACCCTCATTAAATAAATAACGGATTGGAATAGTGTCTACTGAGCAGATACCTTTCTACCTGTAGAGCTGGTATGTGTAGGTTTAATAGGTACCTATGCTTACTAAAACTGAAGCCAAAATAAGACGATGTTTGAGCTGCCCCCTTACCATGAACTCTTAAAACAGGACAGTTTACGTTGTGGCAGCGAGACGCTGCTACGCGCAGTGTTATGCGGCGTCTCGCTTTCACAACGTAAGCTGTCCTGCTATAAGAGTTCACGGTGAGGGGACAGATCTAGCGGAAAGATCCATGCGCAGACTTGTTACGAGACGAACCGACAGATTTTTTTTTAATAACTTCTTCCCACACTTGAAATCAAATTTTTGCCCTGTGCGGAATCTAATGTTAAAAGAGGATATCTAATGTTTTTAGATAGGTACCTAGATGTATGATACGATGGTGAGCCCTATATAGATACAAGTAACTAATAATAACTAATAAAACAGTAAAGTTAATATCAAAAGTAAACTACGGGTCGGGTTACACGTTACTGCATTAGTTAAATCAGCAAACAAACCGCTAATTCGGTTAACTGGAACCAGATGGTAATTGAACGAAAAATAAACAATGAGGGGGATAATCGGAGTATGTTGAGGGTCGTGTCGTGGGTGGCTCAATTATGTAATAACTAGCAATGAACGAATTATTCGCTAAGTGCACACGGTACAGTCATGTATCAAGAAATCTTTATTGTTAGTTACCTACCTACGTTTATGCTTTCAAAGGTTTTTTCATGCAAAATTATCAATGTAGGTATCTACTTATATTTTACGATATTAAGAAATCATATTTAATTGAATATATTGTATCTATTAACTACGTTGTGCACACGCAATTAGGATACATGCCGGTTTGAAAATATTGCGCTTCCTCTAATCATTTTCGCAGTGACTGTACTTAATTATGTAGGTCTTAGTGTCATGTTAAATGTAAGTTTTAAGTAAAGAATGTGATTACTTGCTGTTTTGATTTCAAATTGGTGGTTAAATAAATAAACTAAATCTTCATTACTCATAACTTTATTTCTCGGACATAAAAAAACACTCCGATTAATCATCTAATTAAAACAACATTGACATTATGTTTATGTATGAAGTCAACGAACTTATTGACATTGTGAGCATATAAATATGTTTACATAAACGATAGATAGGTAGTACATAATCAATAATAAATGCATAATAATAGTTTTATTTGCACAGCAGAGCGTGAAACGTGTCCGTAGAGTTATAGTTTTGTGTTTTGTTAATAACTGGTTATTTATACATCTTTTGAAATGCATATCAGTGTGCCAGAAGTTAGAAGATGCTGCTGTTGTTTTCCTTTGCGCCATGGGATAATGTTATTTGGAGTGATCAACATAGTAAGTTACAGAATACGACTTCGTACACAAGATACTTAGATCAGCCCCCTTACCATGAACTCTTAAAGCAGGCCAGTTTACGATGTGGAAGCGAGACGCCGATCCGTGCAGCAATGCGGCGTCTCGCTTCCACACCGTAAACTGTCTTGCTCTCTGCTTTAAGAGGTCATGGTAAGGGCAGGTGATCAATATCTCATAGCTCCGTAAACTGTGAAGTCACTACTTCTACTTCTAGATGTAAAACCAGAATTTACGCACAGTTTTTTTTTTGGCCTTGCAGTTGAACATGCGCCCTATAAATGATCGCTATGCTTTCCGAAAAGCAAAGAGCGTCGTCTATAATATCAGTGACGTTAATTGAAAGGTGTTAATGTTAGAGGCAGGTGCTGGCCTATCGCCGGCGAGAATCACAAAAGCTCAGTCTCGGCTGATACATGTCACTTTAGGGGATCATGAACAGCTGAATCCCTATTACTTCAATTGTCATTGCAATACAGTCGATTCAGTAGATTGGCTTAGTGATTGAACTGATGGGTTAGGGAGTGGAGTTTAGAGCCTGTTCTTCAGTCTCTTCGCATTTCTTCTTCGACTTGAAATTTTCAACTTTCGCATTGCTTGCGTAAAAGTACCTTTGATGTTGTAAATGTCAAAACATATTTTATTTGTTTGGTTAGTTTTATTATTATTATTAACGATGGTAATATGATATGATGGTGGATGTAAGTATTAAAAATATGACAATATGACAGTTATGATCCAAGTGCCTAAAATGTGACTAGACAATTTCAGAATGAATCTGAACTAGTTAACAATAGATATAATAACAATAATTTATGTTTTAATGGTCTTTGGGTGGTAGTTACGAGGTAACTATTCCGTATACTATGTATTAACAAGTGTACTTTTTCTGTTCCCAGATATTTTCCATGGTCGCCGTAACATGTCTAGTCATTACGACAGAGCTAAAGAAGAAGAAGTTGATTGATGGCTCGTCTTTAGAGGTGGTGACGTCAACCATATTGTTCAGTATCTTCGGAATGGGCGTCATTCTGAACATTATGCTCCTTTTTGCTGGCTGTCAGGTGGGTATCTTTATATGCTAAGGTGTGTAGGTAGTGTAGGTACGTTAAACAGAAACCTTTTTATATTTTCCACATTTTAAGCAAATTTTTATCTATTGGTAAAAGTTTAGGAATTGTAATTTTGAGAAACTGATAAGGATGGTCCTGTGTTGTCGTAAGTATTAATTAATCATTTAAATTTCAACCTGTAACCAAAATGTAAACATGAAATGTCCTAAATAGGTTAAATATTCCTGTATGTGATTGTTCTTCGTCATATCAAATGAAACAAGTATTATTGTAACTGAAGAAAGATTAAAACAAATATGTATATTGTATTCTTCTTCGCATGAAAACAAAAGTTGAAATGTGTAAAAAATTATATACATATACTACTATCTTTCTATAGGAATAAGTTAATTAAAATGTTGTGCAATTAACAAATAGGTTCATTGATCTAGCCGTCAAATCGTAGGTACCTAGCAATTGGACACGACTGAAAAATAAGTTACTTTCGCATTATAAATATGTTTCATGCGTAATATATCACAAGCCTTATCTGCTTGAATTATAGAACAAACAAGAATTATCATTATTAAAAAGAGCACTCATTAATTAAAATAAATTATGTTAACCGGAAATAATGCCTCGATGTCAGCGCTGTCGGAAAGTGTTGCATGTTGTAGGTATTCGAGTGATATATTTTACATTAACTTCTTTTTTTACATAGGTATATAATTAAAAGCCCTGAGGTAGCTTTTTTTGCTCTATTTCAGTTTGATAAAATAAATGATTTAATTTCTATAACGGACTCTTTTACATTCCGATAATTTCATAAACTTGATGGAGCTAGCATGGGGTTCCATAAAGCCTGAGGCAATTGGACTACAGGAGATTAAACTTTAAGGGCTCTGGCCATACCCGTCATCAATTTGACATTCAGCATCACAAGAACTTATATTAATAATTTGTTGAACATGAAAAAAACGAGTTATCCAGTGATAGGTTTTTGTTTTTGATGTAGCTGTGTAGCACTCTCGTCCTGCATTGTTATTCTATTTGATGGCACACTAAATAATAAGCAGTCTGGTTTGTCAGACCTGTCACATCACGACAATAATTTCTTGAATGTGTCGTAGGCACTACGTAACAGGAATTTGTCACAGATTATATCCTCGTTAATTTAATTATCATTGCTTCTAACAAATCAAGAAATAATGATCGATTTATAAATGTTTTTTCCCCAGAAAGACATATTGATGTTGCGTTTGTACCTGTACTATGGCGTGGTCACCACTCTAGCGGCGCTGGTCCCCACCTTCATTTTGCTATCGAGGTTGATGACGACCGACGTGTGTGTCGCGTTGTTTGCGATATGTAAGTATTCAAAAGGGTTGAATAATGCAGAATTATTGGATACCCCAAGACAAACCTATAAAAACCAATACCTGTAAAGTGTGAATAGGTATATTATTATGCCTCCATATCATAGAATTTGCAATGAAACTGAAAATTTAAGAGACTTCTTTAAGCATTTTAGTATTTCACATACACATAAAGGATAACATGAGGTAGCTAATTTGATTCACAAGTAAGTTATTAATTTTAAATCTATTGAATAAGATTCTGTTCCGTTAATCGATTCGTTGATAAATCGTCGGTTTCATCAGATGTAAGGTTACGCACGATTCTAAGATTTTTCATCCCGAGTCCACAGCACTACAGCTAGGTGTAAATGCAAATTGTAACTACTATTGCAGCCATTAAATACTACACGTTATTGGTAGTCACGGTTGAGCGGTACTTATGCACCTTATGCCTCTGCTTACCCTGTAAATAAAAGAAAGTAAGATACGTGACCTCACATACTATGCAGTAAAATATTTAACGTTATCTTGGAAAATATTTGGTGTGTTAGGAATGTTGTATTCTTTGTGGAAATTTGTTGTGGTGTAACTGAGGTTTTCGAGCCTATTTCCTATAGATTTTGTTAACCCTTTAACTGTCCACTGTATCACATTTGGTACAGCGATTATTTAACTATTGTGTACTATATCACCCACATTCCCTTGAGACTCTTAAGACTTCGGTGTGGAATCGCCAAATTGCAGTAAAAGACTTTGACACTTACACAGATTGAGGCGATAGTGTCTAGAATTTGAGATAAAATAAAGTACACTATTGTTCTTTTACTATTTTTTTAGTCCTTGATGATATTGGAATAGAAAATTTGTGATAAACCATCACAAATTTTCTATTCCAATATCATCAAGCCTGCCGTATTTGAAGTGGGCGACGATTCAATATGTTGTTGCAAATCTTGCCAAACTTTTAAATTCTGGGCCACAATGTCAGTGAAATGACAAATTTTCGTAATTAAATTCTTGATATTGCACAGGTATGCAGTGGTATGTCATCATCCTGGTCAGGAGCGAGATCGTGAAGCTGGAACAAGCCGACATGAGGTCAGAGGAAAGCGAACAGATTCACGATGTAGCTATCGAAGTCCCCGACAGAGACACATTACTATAGAATAGAATAAGATTATGTAAGAGGTTTGATGATAGTGTGGGACGTTCCTATTGTTAATACAGTACAATAAGATAATAAAACAATAGTTTATGTTAATATGTATAGCTAATTGTTTATGTTTTTACATATCCTTAATGTTTTTACGTGAGGACTTTATCAAGGAATCTTGTTCTCCTTTCGTCAAGATTAGGGTATGTTACAAGTTAAACGGCCACAGTTCCGCCTTACCTACCTACTACACTATGGGGTAACTTAGGTACAGTTCCGTACTAGACTTGCGCATAGTAGTTCGCGTCTGAGATCGCCCAGTCTAGTTCGCCACTCCTAAAGGAACTAGTTCGCCCTTCAAGTTCGTCAGCTCGGATCAAAGGAAGGCAGATCGCTCGCTCATTTGTTCGATCTTTTGTTACATTTTTACCTTTACTTTTGACGCACATCAAACGAACTAAAGAGCGAGAGATCTAAGAACTAGTTCGCGTAGTTCGTCTGTGGGAGCGGTCTTACGAACTAGTTCGTTCGCCAACTACACAAGACTATTCCGTACCTGGTATAAATCCATGATACACTATGCTTGTATCATTTGTATTGTTTGGTATGAACTTATTAGCGTCGCGTTGACTTCAAGTTGTACCCACTTATTGACTTAGTTTGCAAAAAGTTAACATTTATTACGAAAAATAGGTAATGATATCGTGTCCGGTTACTGTAGTAGCAATTCAAGAAACATATCTTTTGGTTTACAATTACAAAATATGCTCAAAGTAGCCGCTCTTTGTTCAGACATCACGCTCCAAGTAATGATGCCGTCAAATTATTAAAAAGAATGTGGCAAAGTATTTCCAAATTTTCATGTGGCGCACAGGTGGGTGCCCGCGGGACTGTGAGTCGTGACTTACTCCGGCCGGGCCATTGTCAGGGAGCCATGCAGTAAGGATAGCGTCGGCTTTGAAAGCAGCGGCTCATATTGTGTTGTGACTACACCAAATTGCCAATTACACCAATCATTGAGGGTAAAAGACACCGCAACACGAATGCTTTGCTTATGCGGAAGTATTAAGTTGCATGGTTACATTTTAATGCTGTGCTGACTTGTCAATTCTTTCCGACTATTTGTTTTCTAACAAACTAATTTATATCAAGATGTGGCCTCACCTACAGAGTTAATTCAAACCTTCCTTAGCCCCTCATAGGATAGCTTAAAGAACTATTTATGAAGGGTTATACTCAGGCACATTCGTATTACCGTATGCACATCATGTAGGTATCATTTAAAATTGATACTCCCATCATTCTCGTTCCGCAAAAGTTATTACAGTAATTTGCAATGTTTTACGTTAATATTACATCGAACATGTATTTAAACGCCATCTGGTATTCGAATGAGAAAATTCTGGAAGCCACAAACCTTGTGGGCGGGAATTCCATCGACCGACACTTACCAGACACAAGTTTAAGGACAAAGTAATTAATGTAAATAAAACAACGCAAAACCTCTTTTGTGTAATCTATGAAAATATACTAAAGCCAATCGACCTATCAGCGAGCATCACAAACATTTTATAAGTAGTAGGTACGATAATCTAGCTATTACAAATGGACACAAAATAGAAATATTTGGCCAAAAAGATCACCGTCATTGCTTTTATATAAATCGAGTCGTCTAATCATAAATTGGACTCATGTTTATAAACGAGCGGACCTTTATAGCGTTTACCACATTTAGTTTATTTCCTTTTTATTTTATATACGCAGTTGCACCATTATTTTTCCAGTCAGTTCTTATTTTTTAATAATTAGCCATACAGCCGGCGGCGTCGCAAATTTTGAAATACCACTTTAATTCTCATTATTAATTAAATAAATTGCTTAATACCGACAATTAGCAATCATTTTAATATTCAACTGGAAGTAAAATGGCGGAGGCGGCCATTTAAAAAAAAAGTTGAGGCTTTAACTATGGCACTAAGGAGTCCTGTAAAGGAAAATGCACTTATTAGCTGAGGAGGGCGCATGGAGTGTTCTGCCTAATGGTTGCTATTCACTGCTTGAATGGAGACGCGAAATTGCTAACAATTATATACTCTGGCAATGATAACCGGTGGATGTTCTGCTTCTCGGCAAACTCAGGTTGGGTGCCGTGTGCGGGTTTTAGACGGGGTCCGTCGACTTGAGGAGATATTGCTTGGCGAATGGCGTCGTAGTTTGTTTTGTAGTTGGATGGTAAAAGTATGTACCTATGTGTATAATTATGTATAGTGTCCCTGTATTTTAGGAAACGGTATACAGAGTTATGTTACAGCACGGTTTCATTAAAAGAAGGTACATATGTCTAGAGTAGATACTATACCGCATTCATAATTGTTGATGTTTGGATCAAAACTAACATGTCAGATCCAAATAGCTGTTTCTAAAACTCCTTCAAAACCCGGGAAATAGCCGATTCTGAGTGACAGAACGATTCCAAAATCTAACCAGAATGTGTGGCATTGTGCGGAGCGTGCGCCGGGGCGAGGTGACGTCACAACATGGCCGGCAGGTAGGCAGGAGAGCGGAGATAGGATCCGGTCATCCTGCCCATTTCCGGTCTTCACGCGGCCGTGACGCTTCCGGGCACGCGTCGCCGACGCCGATCTCATGACTGCTTCTGTACTGGAAGCGATATTTTGGAACTTTGAAGTTGAGTGGGTCCCTGATTACATCAGAATGTGGCCTTAAACTAATGTGAGAGATATGTTTTATGAAATCGGACCTTGCTCTGACTAAGGTAAGGAAAGATAGCTTTGCAAATTAGGCCCTGCACTCCTTTATGACCTCTGCTTTAAAACTTGCTGATTTTATTCTTGTTAGGAATAATCCTGTGTCTTTATGTTTTGTGACAATGATTTAATATTATTATTGATTATCAAAGTATTGCTAAATACATCGACATAATCCCTTAAATTTAAAACACCAGTACGGTGTTTTTGTTAGTTGGATATTAAAGGGATCAATTTATTTTCTTGGAAAAAATCTAAAATGGGAATTAAACTATTAATAACTTTAGTCAAATATCTGTATGAAGTCAAAAAATATATTTATTAAGAAGCTAGTTAGGAAATAATCCTTCATTCATATCGCAAACTACACAAAATAATGCTTAGAATACCGACCAAAAATCTAAACATGCCAAAAAAGAAAACAATCACCGTTATCATTTGTCTCTTCCACATTCCCTAAAGTTTTCCCGCCAACTTCTGTGTCATGTCGTCACACGACGTCTGGAAGATGAGTTTTGTAAAATGAATTCGTTTGTAGCTACAATTGAACACGCTCCTTGTCGCTACTCTGCTGTGTGGGTATGTCTTCAACCTACGCGATTTTGAGTGGGGATTCTTCAAGTTTACCATGTTTACATTGTAGTGCACGACTTTTTAAGTTTTCCAACTTTTTTATGAGGAGTTTTTTTCTGGGTTTACTGACAAGGGCGGTACTTCCGTAGTACTTGTGATGGTGAGTGAGCCGTAATAGTACTTAGTATATTTTTAATTAAATTTTAACTATTTTCTTTTCCAAGATTCTAAGACTAACTAACTTTTGACAGAAACAACGTGATAAACCTTTGAAGTAATGATTTGAAATCGCAATGACAGTGATCAGAAATAAATAATCGATTCGTAGGTCCTCCTCGGAATGAGAAGATGCCTATGTCTAAATCTGAGGTCTAAATTGATAAATAAGTAGCATATTATGCTTTACTATACTTACACCATAATTGTCTAGGTATTTTAGTAATTTAGTGTATATAATCAAAGGCTTGCTATTACTAGTGTAAAACAAATAAATAACAATATATTTACCGCTCTTTTTGCGATTGTGACGCTTAGGTAGCTTCAAGAAGTCAGTCATCTACGGACTACGTTACAATTTCATAATATTGACAGGTGCCTCAGGGACCACCTGACAGCGGTCATGCCCATATGTCGGCCTCCACTGGCTGCTCGCAGGGACGCACGCGAACTACGCCCTATACTTAATAATAAAACTAATATACTCTCAACAATACATCGAAGATTTTGTTCAACGTAACAAAAATTGTGCAATAGTTTATACGCAATGTATTCTGCTCAATTGTAAATAGTTGCTAGAAAACAAAGACCAGAATATATAGTTCTTAAGTCACTAGTAACTGAAAAGAATATTAAATAAATGTTCGAGTGAAACAGTAAGCGACTGTTACGTGTAATTAAAGTCGTGTTTTGTGCAGCGCCCTCTTAATTTGTTCCCCCTTTTGTATGGGGTACACGACATGTGCGAAGTGGCACTCTTGCCTAGTTTTTAATCATCTCAGGTTTTTTTAGCTCACACTGTTAATTATTTTAATTATTGCGGTTTTTTAAGCGGCGTTTCGTTGGTACTCGACTCAATGTCAATGTTAAATATTGCAAATTAATATCTTACTATCAAATTAATGGAGCTAAGAAGTTATCATGTTATCTCTTGCTGAGCATAATAGCCGAACCTATTAACAGAATACAGCAATAAATAACAAGAAATAGGGTGATGAAAAGTTTTTTCGATGCAACACTATTTTAATTTCTCAAAACCAGCAGAAACTAATTTATTAGAAACTCAAAAATAAATAGCTAGTGTGCCGTGGACAGGCGTGACGAAAAATAATATTTTGTTTTTACGTCATTTTTGGACGTGATACGACTTACAAAAAAGGGTGACGACGCGGTTTCGCTCTGAGACAAAAAGGTCGAGAGCGGAACGAATTTACGTTTTTCGATGAGTGTATGCCTACATACATACATAAATCCAGTAAAATTTTATCGAGGTAACAAATAATCAGTATTTAAAGTTAGGGATTATTTATTTAATATTGTTTACACGTAAAAATAAATAACATGATTGAAGCAACCTCGAAGAAAAAACAGCTTCTTAGTTACAAAACAAATACTTGTCAATGAGACTGGCGAATCGTGGGTGTTCAATAGCAATCCTTCGCATACCTATCCCTTCGGAAAACTCAAATTCGGTACTTCACATATTTTCAGAGTGACAATACAAAATTATATTATTTTCCAGAGTTAGTAATGCCGTAATTAGGTACTACGAACTACACAAAGAAAATGTCAAATAGTGCACTAATTTATTCCGTAATGCATTGCAACCATTCTCGATTTCGAAGATATCAAGACAGGTTGTGTACCCCGGCTGATTGAAACCGACATATGTTGGTAACCTAGTGATTTCCGTCCCAAATACGTCCTAATTTGACGTGTCGAATACGAGCCCTTGGGAATTAATGAGATCGATGTGGTTTCGATAGATAACTTTTTATTTTTGTATATTAGAGATAATTTTGAAAATTGCAGCTATTAATTTGGAGTATTGAGCCGAATTTATGACGCTTGATTTGTTTCTCTAGTTTTAACACATGATATTAGTATGCGTAGGGTTGTATCACGGGTTTTTGTGAAAACCCCGTCATAACGAAAAATACATTTACCATTTTATTCGAATTCTATTCGTCAAGTGTTTTGCCACTTGTCTAGGGGGGCTAATCTTTCCACTCTTTACGAGAAAGAAATCTCAAATTGATATTGAAAAACATGCAACAAAGGAGTAATTTTCAAAGAATTTAGCTCACGTTATTTACACCTCAAGTCGTGATACGCAACGACCCGCAAAACGTGAAGCTATTCAAGCGACGTGGGATCACATATTTGGAATAACAAGCCGTTTAAGAATTTTAAACAATTTCGGTGTGTCCCCCGTGGACTATTAGCGTCAGTAATGACCCATAATGACAATATGCTCGTATAATAAGGACATTAAGTGATGTGTGCGACGCCTCGGGCAGACGCCACCGCTACGACCGTAGCCCCGACTGACTTGATTGTTTGTCGAATTTCTGTCGCTACTACGGGTGTTTTATGACGGGCTTTAGATTTTTAAGAATTAAAGATTAAATTATTCATGCATAGTCAGCGTGCCTTGAGAATAAATTAGTTGATAGATCTATTTAATTTGATTTAGCACTTGTTCTTAACGGAAAATAGGCTGCTAATCACGTGAAAATTAGGTACTAACTTTGAAGTTGGTATCTTGCTTCCACATATCGGTAAATAAAATCTTAACAACGATGAGCTTACAAGAATACTAAAATGACAAGTCAATCTCATTGACCGACCACAGTCCATGGTAGTGGTTTTCACATTCGTGTGTCACTCAACTCGCTCACAGGCTTGCCTTAAGGTGACGTTTAGTGTGCCTTAACAGTGCGGAATAAGTGTGAATCGTGATCGAACACACCGGAGAAATACTTTAGTGTCATTTGCTTTGACGTGCCTTTTAATTTTGTCTCATCCTTAAGGGCAAAGGACAGACATTGGAGCTTCAAGCGATCTTTCAATTTGTTATGAATCTGATGTTTTATGAACTTGCAGTTTACGGTTAAGTTACCGTTTTCTCATTCGGTTTCGTTTATTGCATTTTTGATTTCATTAACCCTGCTGTCTATGTCATCGCACTTATTATCTCCGAACGTGTTATGTAGGCATAGCTGAAGTTGTGCACCTATTGGTCACCAATGTCAATAATAAATCCTTCGTAAAGGAATTGAAGGCTATGGGCTTAAAATTAAGTTTGATATCATTTATCGAGCAAGATTTCAAATTCTGCACTTGGTAGTGCTGAATTTGAAATCCAGTCATGAGCAAACAGGCCGTAAGATCCAACCTTACACCGTTCTTCCTATCCGTCACATCCAAACAATGGCACATCATTCGAAAAAATAGGTAGTAAACAAGCGTACTGAAAATAATAAAATTTCAAATAAAAATTGACCAGAAAGAACGAAATTGATTCCGATTTCAAAAACAAATTCCAGCATAGAGTATGCAAGGTGAGAGTCGGTGTAGTGCTAGCAAGTATGTCGGTACTTCGGTAGTGTACGTCAAAGGGTAAGTTTAATGATAATGTGCCCTCGAAGTGCCCAGTCACGTCTCGTAACGAGGCTCGCTCGGACGCACAGCCTCGGATGGACCGTAACTCACTGTTAACTGTTTTATTGCAAATGTTATTGAAGTATAAGTAAAAGGTTGAGCTGCCTTATTAGAATGTTTCATCGTTTGACGACCCGATGGGCGCTGTTGCTTAGTGACAAGACCTTTGGTTTATTTGAGGCATAGGACAAATAATTATATGATCGTGTTTTGTCTGCGTTTGGGGGAATGCCTATAGGGTAGGTATAGGTCTGTAAACGCACCCACACAACAGGAGAAAATTTATGTTGCCGTCTGGTACTCCACAATAATAAATAATACTTCTTGATTATGGAAATTAAAACAATTTATGAAGAAAAATAGTTCCGATAAATACGTACTATTCAGAACTTAATAAGATTTATTAGACTACCAATAACATTTGTTAGATACTACATGATGATGACTTATTAACTACCCTACAATAGTAACGATGTTTTTTTGAATTTGCTCTGCAAAAAGCTCATTGAATGATACTCAATCAAAATTCATTGTTTTCGCATAATACCAGAAGTACTTAAAACAAATTTAAGCTCAAAGAACTAAATATGTCTACATAACAATTAGATAATTAAGATTAACTAAAGGTGCACAAAAACCAAACACAAAAATACGATCATTTGTATAGGCGTAGATTTCTTTTGGAATGTATAATCAAAGCAACAAGTAGGTAATTATGTCAATACAGTAGCTCATGCACAAAGAATGCCAAGCATCAGATACCAACAAGGGGGTCGGACAAAGCAATAATATTGCCGAGAAACAATAAAAAGTAGCTGCTTGAATAATAACTGAGCCGGCTACACTCGATCCGAGCGCGCGTATCGGGCGCCAGCATCGAAACAACCTGCGTATCGCATTACACATAAAATATTTATTATTTATAGTGTATAATTAATAAAAACAGTAGGAGTCACAAAAACAAGTAGCCCAACAGGAAGCTATAATAACTCAATCGCGAGAACATCGGTCGCCTCGATTTGTTACAGTCCAGATTCGATCTCGGCCGAGTCTCGCACAATGTAAACACTATTTTATTCGCTCACGGTAGCTTAATGTCTTAACATGATACGATGGAGCCTACCGCGCTTACGTGGAAAATGTACGCCTGCGCACTTCGAGGCGGGAACAAATAATTAGATATTATGTAACCTGTCTTTACTACAGTGGTCATTTTAAACTGTGTGTAATCTAACGTAGCGCTGTGTAGTCACTTTTCTTTTAGACGTGTGATGGCATTTGTTAGTTTTTGCTGCGTGATTGGATTTTGTACAATATAAATATCATTAAAATATTTGTGCTGTTAATAAGGTTTAAGTTCTCTCATTTAATTTACCTGAAAGGATTTTCTGAGAGGAGAGAAAAATAGAAGCTTATCGAAAGTCATTTGTAAAATAACTAATACGAGACAAAAATCTTCTTCTTCTTCGTATCGGCATGAGCCAAAAGCTACATGGAATAGGTCATGTAGAGATTGGTCAGTCAACACCGAGATTGACCGTTCGGGGTGCGCCGGGCGTAGGTAGGTACTTAAGTATCGTCACTCGTGGTGGCTACTTGCAGCCACTTAAGACAAAGATGCTGCTGATGCTTGGTTAATAACATATAGAGCAAAAGCTTATAAGTTAGGTATATGATCCATCCACCTTAAACTACATTAACCTTAGCATGCGTTTCTTGTGGTGGTCCGCAGTCAGTTTACTCTAAATAGTAAAAGAGTCAAACGAAACCTGACTGAAAACTCATATAAACCGCGAACACGCGCGTCCTATCTACAACACCTTTTATTTTACCCCATAAACTATCCACATTACTAGCACATGGTGCATTTATTAAAATATATTCATATTTAATGTAAGCAACATTTCACACTGGCCGTAAGAATTGCAGTTTATTCGCCTGACAAGGAGTCGCGTGTCGGGCTCCCGCGGTCGTCGGTCGCGTGGGTTCGAAATATGAGTATTGTACTATGTGTGGAAGGACTTTATTAAAGTTCTCGTGAAAATGCAACAATGAACCGGTGGTCGCACTAACTTAATCTAAGAGAATGAATCCACAAATGAAATCTAGTATGAACTGGTTTAATCTCGCTCGTATCAACGGTTTTTTGTTGTTGTTAGTTTGTTACGCTACGGAAGAATGTTGTTAAAGCTACATAGTTGGTGCATGTTTGAGGTTATTCTGCTCGTCTTTTGAAACCAAAGCGTTGTTTTTATAAAATGAAACCTTATAAAACAAGAATACAGACTGACTGTATGACTATTCTTTCATTTTGTATTGTTTTTTTTTATGACTAACTTTTTTAGTGATCGATAGTAGAAGTTTCATATTTTTCAGTTGTTGAAAAACGCAGGATCTTTCGAATTGTAAACTAAATTCACCAATTCTGTCACAACCGCAAATAATTAGTATCTACTTTGTTTTGTGTCATTTTACGCAGAAGTCTAGGAGATAACCTAGACTTTTCCACAACTTGATGAATTTAACGTCAAACCATAGACTCTTAGCTATAAAAAATTAATTGTTGCGATTGCGAAAAACAAATAATATAAATCGAAGTGTATATGTGTTTATGTAATGGAGTTTATTTCATATTTCTATATGTTCAATGTTTTAAATTGTTTTCTAAGTATTAGTACCTACTTTTATCCTTCTCACAGTCGTTCGTCTAGTCGGACGACAACAATATTTTATTACTGGCCATAAAATCGGACATTATAAAATATGTCAAATAGACAGTTTATTAAATGATAAAAACTAAATAAAGCGTTTAGGCCAGTATAAATTACTTGACATGTAATTTGTTTTAATATAATAGATCTTTTCCTGAATTAACTATTTGTACTACCTATGTCTATAAGACTTTTTATCCTTTTGACAAGAGATTTAGATTTAGATTTAGGCGGCAGTGTTGAGCGAGTTGAACTTGTGACTGCCGCGTAACCAGTTCATGAGTAAGGGCTCTCTTCGAGTTCGAAACTAGTCGGGCATCCCCGAATACACACATGAGTAAAAACGGAATATTCAGTAAATATTTTTTTTAGGCTCTTTTCAAAAGGTATAACAAATTGTTAATTCAGGAAAAAATCAAGTAGATCCTTTTCTATTAGGTAGTGGTTTTAGAATTTCACATCTGTATCGCAATGAACAAAACGTACCATACACAGTATCTACAGCAATTACAGTCAAATTCCTAATCGCTTGTAGAATTCCGCTAAAATGAAACGACCACAAATTCAGCACGGTCACAAATAAAAAATAAACCAATCACTTCCTTATCATATAACAACATCTTAGGTAATCTAAGTCGAGCACCTGCACTGTGATTGGTTGTATCTACAAACAGGTGAATCAATTTAGATCTCATTACAATAATCAGATTAGCAGTCCATTAAAACGTAGGTGATATTATTAATTTATTTTCCTTTATCGTTACAATACGCAAGTATTTACTACTTAATTATTGCATGTTGGCGTCATAGTCCAAGGACTTCCACAAAGGTATAGAAACCGCTGCCCAATTTACTCAACCCAGGTATCAAATCTGCGACCTCAGTCTCAGCAGTTGGGCTTGCGAACACTAGATCAACGAGTCAACCAGCCAGTATCATATCAAGAAACAATAAAATATAGGTAGGTTTAAGATCAATTCATTGTAACATGTTCTTATATTTGACCATACAATTACACAGAAGAAGTGAAGATGCCACAAGTGCGTCAGATTGCACCCATCGGCATCGATGCAAATTAGTTGGAATGATGATTCATTTTTTTGTAATATGTCCACTTATTACCGAGACGAGTCATCAATAGGTGATTGTCGATAGATCGTGTGAAGTGTCAGTTACATATTCTTGTAATTATCGAATATTTGGTTAGTGATTAGATTCTTGGCATTATTTGAATAATGTTGGTAGAGAAGCCAGGATATATTGTTATTATAGAGCTTTTTTTAGGCGATTCATTAGTAACTTGATCGTGGATGCGAAGGCTTGAGCTGCTTTCTCCGTAAGATTTTTTCAGAAACCTTTTTTCAAAAAAGCCAGAGATTGAAATCGTATCCGATAAATACAATGATAACGACACCTTCTGGCTTCAGCAAATGAAATGTCTTCAAGTTGACTTAAAGGTTTCAGTGTAAACGTAAATGTATGTATACCACAAAACAATTAGATAAAATAACAAGTCAATCTATACAACGAAACGAAACAACATCCTTGACCTACCACTGTATTACAGTGTACCCACAAAAAAGCCAAACATTATAACTAGCAACAAGTAATAACTACATACAAATGGATAAATAAATTTCACTTAAATCGACCTCCGCTGTCCGGTAAAGCAGTAGCCGTTTAATAAATCTTCGCCCCCGCAGTACGGCATTCAGACGACGCTCCTAGGTCATACCATGCGGACACCGGTCACGATTCAAGGGGACACACACAGGTGTAACGCCGTGATTTTGTTCTAACAATCATGTGAACTGGCTGACGTGACCTTTGTATGACGTGCATTACTTTGATGGTGTTATTTTTTATAATTTCTTGCTTTTGAATTGTCATTGTATAATATTTTGCGATCGTTTGTAGTTGTAAATAAAACCTTAATTCAGATGTGGGTTTGTATAATTTCGCCGACAAATTGTTTTATTTTAATAACATTTTTATTATATTCGTACCTAAGCAGTAACAACATAAAGCGTCTCTGTCATGATTTCCTCTGGACAGTATAAATCTTCGTGCGGCCAGTGGGACGGCGATAAATAACAGAGCTTACAGTAGGAACTGTCTGTGCTAAGACCCCCTTAATACTTATACATACCTCTTTATATAATAGTGAGTATACAGTTTAGCTGTCTGGGCCAAGAGACAACACATTCATATATGATACTTCAAAAATATCTCTCTTATACCATTTTTTTCAGGGTTTTGAAGCTTAGACAGCTTTTGATTTACTTTAATCCTAGTAAAGTAAAGTAGGTTACGTGACCTGTTCGTCGCATATGCCTATTCCTCAGGTAGGTTAGGTAGGATTAGCCTGTTGGTCGCTTCTTTATAAGATAAAGATGTGCTGCCTATATGTTGCATTATGTGTAGATAAGATAAAGAAGTGTTGCTATTAGATCTCATTTCAAGTAAAAGTACAAATAATGATTTTCTTCGTCATCATTAGCAACCTGAGCCGACTCACCGTTGGATAAAGGTGTCCGTTCCAATTGTCCCAGGCAATTTTTTTTAACTAAGCAAATTGCATCCAGGTTTTCCCCCAAGCCCTTTGGCAGTTAGTCTGCGAACCGATTTATATGGTCTTAAGACTCTTTAGTGAACTTATTAGCAATGATAGCTTCTTCACCACACATGTAAAGATAAGGTAACACAAATCGCGGTCAACAGTTTCTAAAAGGCTTTATCTCATCACAGATTCGAGTACGATCGACGCAGGCCACACGACACTTGGTCACAGACAGAAACCCAAACCGGATCGAAGGGTATACGACTGTTATAAATAAACCTCAAACGTTTTACTTAGAATATATTTAACGTTAGAATTTCCTTCCTGTCTAATAAAAATGGCACCGGCCTGTATCGTATCTCGCAGGAAACACGGCAGGTCGTAATAAGTCTAACAAATAAAATAATTCCTCGGTAAGATATACACACTAATGTGACTAATATTATAATATCTTACGGTAAGGATATCTACTAGTAACGCCGGAAGATTTAGGTGCGCTTCGGGACGACTTTATGTGACGTGTAGCTAGGAAGATTATTTGTAAGGAGAGTTACGTTTCTTGTTTCAGTAAGGAGGTTTACAAAATAAACTAGCCTGACCTTATATTTTGGAGGTGACTTTTTGACTTATTGTTGTAGTAGGTATCGTGGAAGATGGATTTTATATATTAGCTGAATAAATTGCTTATATCATAGCGAATATCTTTTTAGCGAATGTTTGGAATCCAAAACTTTCAAGGAGCACGTCACATGCAAGAATGGGATAACCTTGAAGAAAGATAACGAGTGCTGATCACTATATACAGCTCGGTCCATACTGCGATGCATCTCTATAAGTAAGTTGTGTCCTAGTAAGTTGTATTTTGCTGTCTATGATCAAGAGCTTTTATATATTTTTTTCTTTAACTTCCTCACAGCAATCTTAATCAAGAACCTACATATCTGGCTCACTGTTGCATATCTTTGGCCGGCGCGCACGCAGCAGCCCGGGCCGGCTCGTAAACCGCGGGACCACACGCGGGCGGAGGTGTGAAGGAGCGCCCGCGCCTGCGCCCCGGGGGCCCAACATAACTCACTAGCAGCGGGGCGCCGGCCATTCATGCCTACCTGCACGCTGCCGATGCCGGTACATCCACATACGTAGACACACTGTCTCGGCTCTCGTTACCAAATTTTTGGTCACTGTACTTATTATCAAGCTCGAATTCGTAGATTCGGAAAATTCTGAGCAGTCCCGAACATACATCTAGTATGACATGTTTATTCCACGACATTATTATGAAAACTTTCTATATGTTGAAATAAATGTGCAATTAATATATTCAGTTTTTTAAAGGAAAATTTACATATGCGGGTTTCTTTTATTGTAAACATTATCCTTGAAACCTAATCAAGCGATTCCTGCACGTTCCAGCCATATGTACTGCAAAAATCAATCACCACTATGCAACACAGTCTGAAAGTCTGTATAGCTAGGTATCCTTTAGACATTGTTTCATCGTCTCCTCGTTTATGGTCACCTCAGGTGCTAGATGAATTACCAATAAATAGTGAAGGAGTAAGAATGTCTGGTTATCGAGACAAAGTTGCCGCTTTCTAAGCATGTGGATACGGAAATATGAGGGTTGAGGTTTTATTCACCATTCCGGAACGGAACGCTTTTCCTCGACATAGTCGTAAAATTGACGGTGGTGAAGTCGGTCGATAATTGATAAATGGAATTAAGAAAGTTACAAAAAAGTCACTGAAGAAAATGTAGCTGTAGCTCTTTTCGAAGTATATTTAACTACGAAAATTTTTAATTTACATAGTCAAATGTCATAAATAAAAAATCTTCTAATTTCCGTCCCCCTGCCTGTCTGTACAAAATAAAAATAAAATGCTAAAGCTACTGTAGCGGTGTCATAACAGTCTGGTTTACAAGTATTACCTATGTAAATAATATGAATTTCACCATGGAATATATTCAAATTGATAATAATTTACCATACGTCCTACGTAATATACCCAACGAAACAACGAGCTTCCGTTTTATTGAACCGTCGACTAATACATATAATCATGGTTGAACAAACTTAACCAAACATAATTCTTGGCTACGAGGGCCCGTCTAATGACACATCTCTAGCGCGTGGCATCGTACAATTTGCCTCTTATAAATTAGATATAACCCGTTATTTAAGTATCGGTAGCGGTGTAGCGTGCATCGTTATTGTAATTTGATTTCTTTCACGAATCGGTCCTTCCTTAGGTACGCCATTTGGCCGCTAATAGGGCCCGTTGCGGCTCATCGCTTAAAACGCGCACCAATTTGACTTAAAACACAAAAAAACTCGAGTTATAACCATAAATTTACATGAGTTAAGCCGATTTGACGTGAGCTTCGTGCAATTGGTTATTGCTCATTATGATAATTCGTCGGCTTTTAAGAGATGCCCCTATTACGTGTTCTTATAAGGTATAACGCTTCAAGTCGGAGATAACGAGAGATATTAAGTGTTGCTTATGGCAAATTATAGCAGTGCAATATACGAATTAGTTGTAAAGGGACGTCGGTGTGATTTTTGATGTATAAGCGCGTTGGTGTTGTTTGAAACAAACGAAACTGTATCATTACGTGTCCAGACAGGCTGTAATTAGGTAACAATGGCATTGATTGAAAGTATGAATGTGGAACTCAGTGTGTAGTGTGGGCGGGGGCCTGTCGTGACATATCTAGTTAGGAAACGGAATAATAGATAGTAATTATATTCTGCAAAAGTTGTGTCTCAATTTTACTGACTGTTACAAAGTAGGAAAATACCATGTTATTTGTCTTGCGCCTTGTCTGGTGATGTCCGTGGGTGTGTGCGAATATGTGTTATGTTTAAGCTTAACGACATAATGCATGACTTAGTGGACTTTACTTTCAAAGTTAATGATAGGATGGGAGCATAAAAAGGAAGTAGGCACAAATAATAAAGACTGTTACGGAGAATGATATTAGCCTAGGGTGCAGCTAAAAATACTCAATAACTAAGAATGTCTTTCAGCTTACTTCGTTCATAACAATACTTTGACTATGGATGGAGTCATAAATTATGTTTTTTGGAATTTATTAACTGACCTTCAAGGGCAAGGGCATGCGACTTTCAATTAAGAGTAAAGCTAACATTTGCTTACGATGCAAAATATCTCAACCTAATTATGGGGATAAATTTTAATACTTAGTTATTATTTTGCTTGACAGAAATGGACACAGGAGGGGTTTTGCGAAGGCTACATTGATATTCTGTTTAGTTGTTACAACCGTTGGCGGATGCTAAAACATTGGCCGCACAATCAACGAGCAATCAGTGATTAACCGTTACCTCACTGTATCAAGGCCCGTCCGGATGTGACGTCACAGCATGCAGATCACGGCGTGCGCACGCGGCGGAACCCTCCCCGGCTGCGTGGGAGCAGCTTCCGCTTCCGATGTCACACACTTGTCGGTCAACCTGTTCGGGAATTTATGGGACTTTTAATTAAATCAGATTTTTTATGATTAATCCTTAATTTTAATCAAAAAAGCACAAAGGACATAGCCTATCATGTTGCTATGACTTAGTTAAATGATTCCTATTATTGTTAAATTATAATACTGCCAATGCGGACTGCCAGAGCGGGATGTGAGTACCTAAGTTATTTTTAAAAATATTAGCATCACGAGTTTAATCTAATATAACATCGGTATTAAAAGTTGTTATTTATAAACCCATATTACGATGAAAGTCAACATGCCTTACTAGATCATGTTTTAAATAAAAGGTATCATTATAGGTAACAAGATTTGTTTGATTAGTTTTTTATAATTGGTACCACAAAAAACGGTTAGGACCACCCAGTCTAAGTATCTTAATTTAATTACGCAACTTCGTATAAACTTATTTTTACGTATTAACAATTTACACTGTATAAAAAGCTGGAAACCCTAAAAAACAAGGCCACAAAGGGTAAAAATAATCTTCCCCATCGCTGGTAACGTGCTCAATACTGGAACATTGTCACGGTAAATGTCATGGCATTCAATAATGGACCCAACAATTTTGCCTTATATCGATTATATTCAAGCATATCTATGGAATAGGGAATTGAGATGGGCTTAAAGCTAGCCTGGCTACTACAAGACAATAAAGTTTTGGGGCAAAAGACGAAATTTCCAACATGCATTGGTAACTTCTCTGTTGCTGATGTTCATGGATGGTAAAGGTCTTTAAATATCTACACTTGTCTTCAGTATTTAAGACAAAAGGACATCGGCTTAGAACAAAATAATGGAACAGCTTATCTGTTCTTCACCGTTTTTTGTGCAGGTTAATCGTTGTCATATTGTTGTATCTTTTAAGTATGATATTATGATAGTGTGAGAGTGTGTGACTGTAAATAATGTATTTTCTTCTTCTTCTTCTATTTTCTGGTTGTAAGTCGAATAGAGAATACAAAGATTTGTCCTGGATGGGAATCGATCCCACGACCTCCGGTTTAGCAGTCAGGGTCACTAACCACTAGGCCAACAGGCCAGAATTATTATAAATGATGGTGATTTACATCTTCATATCTCATGAGACCACCATTTGCAATGTGCTTACTGTTGTAGCACCTAGAGGCGAGAAAGTCTAACATCGATGGACATTAACAGCCGGTTTTCCCGATTTGCACAGTAGCTTATTACTTGGCTTTCTACGGTAATAGTCATGTGTAACTCTCAGTACTTTAGCCTAGAGATCAAGTTTGATTAAAGTTTGTGACAAACTTCAAAGACAAGCATTTATTGGATGAAAGTTTATAGGTCGAAAGTCCGAACTACAACCGCATCAGCTGGTCAATAATAATGAACAATTTGTTCAGCTGTGTCTAAGATCTAAACAAGTAAAATTTTGAAAAGTAACATTATGCTTCCGCGGATTTGAACTCGTTATTTTGTGGCGAAGACCACCAAACAAGTCCGTAAACCACTGATGACTTCAACACTTAATACACCTAGATAGTGTGATCAAAAATCCTATTCACAAGTCCGAATCAACCAAAAAGACGGAATAACCTCAAAGTAGATACATAGTACCAGTCTACACTATTAGATAAAAGTTAATCGAAATAACTGAATCTATTTAGGTTCACAAAAAAATAAGGCCACCTGCTACACGGATGTGGATCGGAACTTAGATCCGTGTGTCAAATGTTTTGGCGTCATACACCGATGGATGGCAGTGCGTTGACCCCGCGTAATTGTTCCGGATGTGTGACAGGTAAAACACGCACCGTGGGTGCGCCTACAGATTTGTTTTAAAGTTTTGTGGCGCCTATTCTAATTTAGTTTTGGACTCGCGTGAGTTCATAAATGGATTGAGTTCTTCAGTTACCTACGTATTGTAAGATACCTAAGATTAATGTTTTAGACATAAAGAATGTATGGTAAGTATGGTATTTTAATATATGCAGAGAAATAACCATGTCTGTCTTCAGTCAGGTTAAACTAACAATTTGCTTAGACGAGGCAACAATCGTATTACCCAGCACCCAGTAGTAAGTAAAATTAGGTATCTGATGAAGATGATGACAAAGAGGCAACGTGAAATCGAGAATTGACAGCCTGATTGGCGTAGTGGTTTAGCGGTGGGACTGCTGTGCTAAGGGTTGCGGGTTCGATTCTCGAATGGGAAAACATTTGTGTGATTCGCAGATGTTTATCCCGAGTGTGGGTGTTTATTTATGTGGTATTTCATGTTTGTGAAACACACGATGCAGGAGAAATGTTTAGTGTGAGGCAACGTATTTTTTAATATTTTTACTACAACTATTATAGTTAATGCATATTATAATAAAAGCTTGTATTACTGTGAACACTTATAGAACACCAAGTAATGGTAAATTTACGACTACCTGACGACCAGTCTTACGTCTAAGTGATCGGCCAAATTCGCAATTAAAAATTTAAACTTACATTAGAGTTTGCTCAAACAAATAAAATTTAATGTTCTATAAAATGAAATGTGGGTACTAAACTTGCACAATATTGTGTTTAAAGATAAATCATCGGAAAACTAAAATCCTTGATCATGTCTTTAATATAAAATACCATTTTAATCAATCTATCTTCAACCATTCCCGATATGAGCACGAACGAATCTGTTAAGGCAGTTTTACACCGAAAGCTCGTCATAAAAAGTCGTAAAACGTATTTTAACATCCATCCGATAATCAATCTAACACGTCATAACTTTGACATCCAGTCAGGCTGGACCTAAGCCGCACATTAAGACTCCTTTATACAAAAATAATTCATGGTGCGTCACTATAGGACTTATTTTGTCATGACGGGGCGAGAATGCAAAAAAAGAAGCCTCGGAGAAGATCGCCGACCAAATGAGTCTCTATATAAACATGTTAATTCATAATAAAAATGTGGTTTTTGATGCACAAAAGACACTATATTTACCAACAAATTGTTAAGTTACGTCTAACCGTATTAACGGCTAAATTCACGTATTGTTTGTTAAAGATAACAAAAAACTACAAACAGCCACAGTGTGAGCACTAACGGTATGTTTTGTTAACTTATTTGAAAAAAAAAAAACAAACTAAATTGAATTTGAAAGTAACATTTCAGCATGCAAATTTGATAGTTTTTATAGTGCTTTGTGATTTAAAATTCAATAACGAAATATCACACATTTCATCTTCGCATCTAATAGAATTTCATTTCGAACATAGACGAAATAATTTTAATCACATTTGCCGCTTCTATATCTGGTATCTGTAATCGATAGTGACAAAAAGTCACTCAAATCGAACACACTTACAATCCTTTTAAAATGTGGTCCAAAGAGAAGTAAAAAAATGTTGAGTTTCGCTAGTCGAGATGCAGAATTTATTTTAAGAATTAACCTGATTACGATCGATTCAACATCAGTGTGGAATGTATAATAAAAATATTTATTGATATAAAAAAGGAATAGGACAGTGGGTTTAAATGAGACCGACATGTTGTACAAATCGCTACATCATCGTGTTGTGTGGCATGCGCTTGCGCCGCTTGCCCACCACACTGACCGCACTCTGACGTTACGAAATCGTATTAAATGATTTAGAAAGTAATTAATGTGAGTAAAAAAAGATTATGAATTTTGCGGTTGATAACTGTAACATATTTTTGGAGGTATCTTTAGTCTTAAGCTATAGAGCATTAGAGTTAGAAATGGTCTTCACAAATAAAACTGATCCCTAGATTTTAGATCTTTATTGAATTTGTCATAAAAATACCAAACACTGAATAAATTTACGAATGTTGCCATATTCAAATCGATTTTCGAATACGTCAAGATATTAAATTGAATTACCTCAACCATCACTCACGTTTTGGGCTAAGTACCCACATCGGTATCAGCCGAACATTTCGAATAACGCAGCTAATGAAATATCAAAGCAATACTTTTATACCTGTTAATATTACTCCTGACAGGTACGTGTAGGTAAATATGAAACTCAAGGTGTATTCTTCGGGACTGTTTGATTAATCACAAACACGAATGTTTTGATTTACGGTCGTTCGTCGGTCGGCGGTCGGGAGGCCGCGGTGCATCACCGAGCCTTTTTGTCGCGGACCGCGCGATGAACGAATGAACACCGATTGCGACTGATCGTGAGTATTTGTGTTGATAATGCCGATTTTGTCTTAAATGCAATTTTCTAAGACACTTTTCCCATGACCCGTAGATGTTATACACAGACCAAAAAATTTGTGTCCCTTAAACTAATTTTGGTCGGTAAAAGATCCATTGAGTCATATCTGCTACTTGAGTAAAATTCGTAGGTTTGTACATTGTTACATTAGTCACACTGCTTTTGACGATGATTATTAGAATCAAAGCTTGTATTATTATCTTATGCTCAGATCTTTTAAAAGTTGTATACTAAATTGTTTTCTAATGGGCTGTATATTGTATTTTTATGGAAATGGTTTCACAGAATGTGGATAAAATGATATAAAATGTACATAAAGTGCAAGATCCTAGCTCACGTATCAAAACGTTTTATGTAGCTTAAACCAACAGCTTTTATTCGCACGAATACACTTTCGCTACATTTTGCTACACACCGTACCTATCTTTGTACCTACAAACAGTTTCCTACATTAAATCCTCCGCATCACAGGTCTAGAAACTAATCCCGCCATAATTTCCTTTGCAAGGTCTTAACGTCGCAGATTCTCGGAAACTGTATATCATTCGAGTGCTGCTGCATACGAATATTTTAGCGCAATAACACCGTCGCGTCGGTAGCTATCGCGTCAGTTGTAAATCTCGTTGACGCAGTCGGCCGATCTCAAAGAACGCAATCAAAGTTAAATCATGGTAAAGTGACACACATCGATACATCGCCATCGCCACACTTCTATAAAAAATCGACAAGAGAATGTGAAAAAGATCCCGACACTAGATCGCAGCCGGCTTTAACCCTTGACTCTGAATACGTAAGCCGAGTCATTTATCAATAGATGCTGTGACCATAAAAGTTAATAAAAATCTCGGACCTACGTTTATGTCACTTTCGCTTTCTCACTTAGACGCTATTCTGTTAAGCAATCGTTTTCGAACTACGTTTATTTTATGAATATCGTATAAATAGTGTACGGTATGAGCTATTGTAATTTATTTAGTGCGAGTCCATAAAACAGCTAAAAGGTTGGGGGCACTAACAATAATAAATATAAATCTCTTCATCTGGTACGTATAACACGTAGTGATGCTGAGTGATGGCGCGGCGCGTTTGTGGGGGGAGTCAGGTGCGTGCGCGCAAAGACCGAAGCGCATTTGTCACTGTTGCCGGCGATTATTCATCTCATTGAAACATTAACGCTCTCGAGAACTAATCACGCTGACTAATGGAGCCCCCCGTCGACACTTCCTAAGTTTCACACTCGTGTGAAACGCCGACGCACGGATTGACGCCTCCATGTCAGTTCTGATTTAGTTGACGAGAACGAATGATCTGCTATGATCAATGAGTGTACCAATTAAAGCGGCTGCGAAGGGGTTCAGTAGGCATCGTGTCAGGAGTTTCTAAAAAGGTTGTAACGGATGTGCGTCGATGATGAGTTGTATGTGGCTTTATAAATGTGTAGGTTTTTTTGGAAAAATGTATTCAAGCAGTCTCACTTTTATTAACACACAAGTCACAACTTTCGTTTTAGTGACAGACTATCAGTATCGGGATTAGGTCGTTAGTTTGAAAAGATAATAGAAGTTAAGCGTTTGATTTGACCAACACTACTGCGTTTAGTTCCCGATTAATGGTTTCGTCCACGTAGAGACGTGAGCCACAGAGCGTGACTGAACATACATTTTAAGTTAGATAACTTCAGCTGAAAATATTGACATTAAAAACGATAAAACATTTGAAATTAAAGCAATAGCTTTCTTTAGAAACGTTTTAAGTGTTGAACCTGAGGACAGGTACGTGTAATGATAAAGCCGAGGTTTATGTGCGGCCCTGGCCGTCTCCAGTACAGCCTGCAAAAAAGTACACCATAAACAGAACGTTTATGACAGCAAATAAAGGCCGTCGTCTTCCCCGTAGTCCCGTAGTGAATTATTGCTTTATTGCTTCAGAAATATTTCACAAACAGAAAATATTTTATGATTCTCCAGTTAAGAGCGGTCATATATCATTTTAAGCCATAGATAATAAAATTCGTAAGTCACCAAGCTGGACGAAAGTGCAGAAACGGGAAGCTGAGTGTGTGACGCTTGGATTGAATACGTCACGGAGGACTAAACTGTAGTGTGACAGTAAACAGTATTAGAGCGACGTCACTGTTCAAATGACTGGAAACTAGTAACTATCCTAAGTTTAAGCAAAATGAATGTAAATATAAGCCTGTTTTAGCGGCATTAATAATAAGAAATCCGATTAAGTATGCATGAAAAAGGAAGGATTTCAAACTAATTGTGAATTTTAATTCCCTAATTGAGGATTAGGATAGTTAAATATGTATGAAATGTAAGTCATCTTGTATGCTCTTTGTCACATAGTATCATTCCATTAAAACGAAAGTTATCTCAACAGTTTTAAAAATCTTATCTATTGTTGTTGTAGAACATTGTTCTTAGGTATCGTTTATTATGCTTCACTAACTATTATTACACGCAAGATAAGCCCTTAAAATATTAATAATTTCGCGTTGGTCAGAGTCAAACATAAAATTGGAATAGTTAATGCCCAGCGAAATCGTTAACCGAGTGAACACTGTAATTGGAAGACATTAAAATAACCAGTTGTTATAGCTGACTGTTAAATGTTTTACCGTGGGCATTAGTCTTTAGTATTTACACATGTGTTACATTGTTAGCGTCCGATGTAATATTGTACGTTCGATCCTACTTATTACAGTACGGTATTGTTGCTCCATAGTTGTGACTGTCCTTTACGTCGTAAATGAAGTTTTCCCATACTGAGTTTTCAGTAGAAAAAAACAGCGTCCCAAAAAAATGTTGTGTTGAAATACGTTGTCAAAACATGTGCCCGCTAGCTAACAAGTCCGTCGCCACGATTCGGCTCGCTCCGGGAGCGATGCGTGCGAAACAAAAGAAAGTCACCGTACCGTTCCCCGAACGTTGTAACATTTACTACAACAAAGTTGTACCTAATTGTTGAATTTTTTTACAGTCATGCTCTCTTCTCGGAAGGCTAAAGGACGTCTCAAGGTGTGTCGTGATTACTTAAAAAAATTGGTGCATCCATTTACAGAAAGATTTGTGGTGCGCAAACTCATTAGGATGCTTCGGACACAGCGATGGCAAACATTAACTCTCATTGAAAAATTGCGGCGTGGTTTTGCGGGCTATCATCATCCATTATGTCTGACGGTTCAGCCTGATTTGACAACATTATAAAGTACATATATGATTAAAACATATCTGCTTCTTGCAAAAAAGTCCAGTTGGTGATGTTTGGACATTATACAGTTAAGCAGGCCTTCGGAAATTCTTCAATATCAAGTGTTCTAGGGCGTTGCGTGTCAATCAAATGAATCATGATATCAAATGTTTTCAAAAACTTCAACAACCAATGAAGTTTGTACTCAATCAAACAACATTTGCTCAATAAAGATAGGAGGTATAGTAACTAGGGAAGCAGTGCCAGCGAGAGGTTCGACCGAACGGGGAACACAGTCGATAAAATTAGAATTTCGCAAAAAGAACATCAGGTAAAACCCCGCCGAATGTAGTGAGCACCCGTAATATATTAACCCGCCTTGTTGGGGGGTTGTTCATGTAATTTTTCAGCGTTGGCAGTGCAATCGGAAGCGCGCCGTCGGCGTGTACCTTTTTGTTTCTGCTGTGGTCGACACTGTGATGGTTTTCGGAAGCGAGGTCACCACTCATCGCTATTCGAATATCGACCAATATTTCATATTTGACTTATTAACAACGTCGCAGTCGCAATTCACTTGCCCTGTGAGAAAATTCGTTGCTTTTTGGTCCTTTTTATTTTATTGCTTTCAGTTGCTCTTTATGTGGGAACAAAACTGGTGACGACATGATTCATTCTTGTAGTGGTGAATTTATTTTTGGTAGGTTTGCTATTGTTTATAGACCTAGTTTAATAAAGTATTTCACATGTGTATAAACATAAGGGTTTATTTGATACTTTGGAATATCGAATTTTGTTCTACGAGAATTTCTTTAGAGGATAAATGTTTTCTCGTAGCTGTTAAAAACTTTATAGTTTTTTAATTGTTATTGAGTGTTAGTGCAAAGAACGGAATTAAATGCAATGTTATTTTTGATCGATATAGGTAAGTAACTGTTTTAATTTAGGTAATCGTCACTTCGGCCGTGTGGTATCCGGCCTAGAATTGACCACCCCCTTTCCTCCCGTGGGTGTCGTAAGAAGCGACTAAGGGAAAATTCAGAAGATGGGCAGCAGCGTCTTCTGTAACTCCACCACCAATACTGCGATCCCCAAGCCACTTGCCAAGCGTGGGGATTATGGCAACACCCCCCGCTTAAACGAGGAGGCCTATGTTCAACAGTGGACGTCTTTTGGCTGATGATGATGATGAATCGTCACTTCTAAAAGTTAGTGATTAGACACTTTAGGCAGACCTACCACTTGATTTATCTAGCAGTCGAGAGCTTGCTACACTTCAATTAAATGCAATAATTTTTAATTGATGCAAAATATAATGATACGACTACGCATGAAGTCTTGGATTAAAGTTTGGGTGCTGATATTGATTTAAAGCTCCTTGATTTACAAACTTTTTATTGCTTTGAGTACGCATTACTTTACGTCCTTGTCACAAAGTAACATTAAAAATCAAATGTGAGTTCACTTCGGACTCATCCTACGGTTACAAGCGTGAAGTTTATAAAACCCATGATAACAGATTAAAAAGTATTTATTTTATCGACAAAAGAAAAACAAAAAAAGTGGATCACATTAAACAAGCAATTCAAAAATAATTGAAAATAGAACGCGTGGAAAAATGGCACTCACGTTCCCAACTACACGTTTCATTTAATAAAATGATTAGTTTCTTACACAGGAGTGTGGGAATGATTTACTTTCACGTGTACAATGTGTCTGAATATCATTAAATTATTACGCACATGTCCAAAATTCACGTTCATTAACCCGTGAGAACTTATTGTTTAGCTTGACATATAATCAAGCAGAATGTCACGTATTAAGTTGTCTTACCGCGTATTATTTCCAAATTGGGTAGTTGTGTTGTTTTTCCGATGGCCAGTATGTGTTTTAAATTTTGGGCTCATTTAGAAGACAATTTAGATAACAGATTTTTTTGTTTATTTGAAGTGGTTCTGGAATATTCTTTTTGAACCCAAATGTCATTGACATAAATAAATATCGTATTTCCATAAGTGTATTTTGGACCCTTGACTTAGTTATGATCTATGAAGATGTAATCCCAGTCTAAGCAAGGTAACTTTACTGTACTTTTCTCTTTAGTTTTTATTTTTATTTCAAGTGACTTATATTTAAGTGAGCTTCGATTTAAAAACAAATACAAATCTAACAATATTACAATAGCGTGGTTTTAATAAAAGTGACCACGATTCTTAAAAAGCTAGACTTTTGAAAGTTTATATCGATCTTATTAGACTTTAATAACCTGGACGATTCATAAATGTTACTGAAAGGTACGAATTACAAAGGCAAGTATGTACCTGTGTATCTCGTTACAAACTAATAAAGTCTATTAAACAAGTCAACTAGGTGTAGTGCTTCACTTACAGAGTGTTTTCTCAGAACTTGGTACGTAGTTCCAGCTCAATATGACAGGTGGCGCAACGACCGTCACATTTTGATACAAATTCAATTTAACTGCAAAATATATCGAGAATTATTTTGTGGTAATTAGTTCTTTCTTTCTTTATTTTGTTTTAGTCAGATCCCTCTGGCAGTGTTGCTTTGAAAAAGAGTTAGGCAATAAAAAGTACGCTAGAGTTTTGCGCACACACTTACTTCTCTTCTGCCCTATAATACCTCCTAAATACCTCCTAGTCTACTAACTACTTAGGAGGTATCAATCTCGATTGGTCGTAATTCGGTCAAGAGAACATCACTATTAACAAAATACATAGACGCACTCTAACTTTTATTATAATCTGACAAGGCTATCAACACTTAACTATTAGAAAAAAATACAAAACAGTTTGTTCAAGTTAATAATCGGGGATTAACTTAGTAATTGATTTATATTTTTATGGCCACTATTCACGTAGTAACTTATTTATTAAGAGTTGAATAGTGAACAATTAGCGCGTAGTATAATTCATATCCTAACGTTTATTATACCAATTAATTTACGACCATAAAATGCATCTTAGGTATAAAATGTTACAAAGTTTAATAGGCTTAGCGGTGAGTATAACTCAATTAAAACAAGAGTCCATTTTAAATTACCATCTTAATAACTACCAGGCGGTCGCAGCTACCTGATTTTGTGAACAATTATAACAATATAGAGCGACTGGAAGTGTTAATGTTTGTTTATTTTAATTATTCGAGTTATTTATTTTTGAATTACAGTCATATAAGGTATGTTTTTTTTGCATTGCATGTTCTATGTTGGAAAATATAGCTTATGCTTTGAGGGCCCGGATGGTTGGTTCTTGCGCTCAGGAGTTGAAACGAAAGTTATAAGTAGAGAGCCCGCTTTGGTTAAGCGTTTTTATGAGAACTTATAAATTTATAATAACAATGATAAGTTAAATGAGGTTTTATTTTTAGATTATGTTATTACTTGATTTAATTTAGATAATTGGCATGTGTTCTATGCATAATCTACGACACAAATAAATATGTCATCATTAAATACGTAAACATCACCTAAATCTACTGGAGTTAACTTATATTTAAGCTACTATGAGGTAAACATTTTAAATTTTCTACAACCTCCTATCTAGCACAACGTTACCTCCTCAAACCTTTAATAGCTTCGATTACTAGAATTGTTGCTTGTCGAGTATAAATAATGAAAAATAGTGTGTAATGTGTTTGGAGTCGCGGCGACTCCGGCAATTAGCTGTGTCATTCATCACGCTGTCACGATTAGTTCCCAGCCAGAATTAGTATTGTACCAGTAACGGGTTAGAGGTAATCTGAACGGAATATTGTGATGCGTGCCGCTAAATCGCATGTGTCGACTAATGTGCTTATATTGTGGTGTTAATTCGAACGAGTAATGTATGAATGCGGACCGAGCAGGTTAGTGAAGAAATTGGTACTTCACGGCATGTGTTACTTAAAGTATATACTTGAGTTTTTGTACTTATTCAAAGTATGGTGGTCTAATGGGGTACGGTCTACGTTCTTATTCAGCTTTCAAATCAAAACCTTTCGTTAGTATCCTTATCAAAACATATTTAAAAAGAGAAAACTGCGACCACCTGGATTCTGTATTGCACTAGTGAGCGTGCGGAAATTTCAGCTTAAATTGGACACATTATTTAACTTAATCTTTCTTTGGTGTTCGTAATTATTATCCTCCTAAATGGTTTGACCGAATTGTATGCTGTTTAGGTCTTATGGAATTATATGGATGGTTCTTAGCTGGTGTAGACGTTAAAAAAACCAACGAGACAAACAGCGGGCAACGGCTAGTAAGTACTCTTCTAAAATATTGTATAAACTACATAATATATCTATTTGAGCAGATCAAGCGGTTCTCTTTATTAGCTTAGCATGCCATTGTGCTCAACACTAAGGCCAAGATCTAAATAGCATACTCAGACTTACCGTACTAATGCATTTGCTGAGTGTAATCTCAGACGAAAACAAAAATTGGTTTATGAATAATCGAAGACGGAGTTCTGACTCTTTGGTCTAGTGGTCGCTAAGCGCGACTGCTGACCATTCGGTCCTAGGTTCAAATTCCGGGTCGGGTGAAGTGTTATTGGGTTTTCCCATTAGGTAATTCTCAGTAGCACGCTAACAGTACGGAGTCTGGATTTCTGCCTTCTATATGGGACCTATAACATAACTGACAAAATGTAGGTGCAGGTACCATGCTTACCCCTTCGGGGAATACAGTCGTGATGTTATTATTTTAAATACTGAATTTGGCTGTAAGACAAGTCTGAGGTAAGTGTAAAGTGCGCTTTATATATGTCAGCTTAAATATAATGTGTCTGTATCGAGTTTCTCTCTGACAGACTAATTCCAATCAGTCAGAACATATGCTTCGATTTATATTCAGGTACCGTGTAGAATCATTGATTATGCGTGTCTGGGATTATGATGATACAATAATACGAGACGCCTTTGGACAGATGATATTTAAATAGCTGATAGCTATTGTATGATGACTTTATGTAATAAGGTCTAAGTTCAACAGTAGATGATGTGTGGAAGTAGTCACTTTGTGCCAGTATATAATTGCATGATATTCGCTTTTCATCACCTCCGTGACGAATGTGATGAAAGTGTCTGAATTTTCTAATCATTGTGGTATACATTATACACGATCAGGTTTAAAATTGATATTAAAAGTTATTTTATCAGTAGCATATACACCCAGATTTCGCTTCTCGTCATCATTGCCATGCTGGTGACAAGCCTATTGCAATTCATCTCAACTATATCAGCCCCCTTACCATGAACTCTTAAAGCATGACAGTTTACGTCGTGGAAGCGAGACGCCGCATAACACTGCACATATCGGCGTCTCGCTTCCACATCGTAAACTGTCCTGCTTTAAGAGTTTATGGTGAGGGGGCTGCAGTCCATAAAAACGTAGGTGATATTACGCGGGTTCGATGCTTCTGAAGACTAATTTTCCCGGCGATGCAAAAAAACGTATTCTTAATCTGTCCATATCATTTATTTGCCATACAAAACTTAAATAATACAAGAAAGCATAAATACAGAGGTTATAGTAATCAACATCAAATTCACATCTCCAGTCATCAATAGTTTTCCAAATTAGTTGTTTATCAAGTTTTTATCGACTCATCAATATAATTATGAGAATCATTTTCCGCGTCGAACAAAAAGGTGAAAAATAAATAATTTTAACGGCCGTAACTGGTAAACACCATTGTGATTGAGGCCGGGTTGATGACGCAACGAAAAAAAAAGTATTTACAGCTAATTAAATCTACCCATGAGCGTGGCGCAACCGACACGCCTCCGCTTGATCGTAGCAATTAGAGAAAGGATTAGATTATCTTATTATCTTTGCATCTTCAGTTGTAGGGGGTCAGCGATGCCTTTAAATTAGAATATGTGCATGTCACTGGTTATATAGAAACTGAAAAGAATTTTTGACTTATAAGAAGTAGTTACTCTATTTGATGGTGGTAGCTACTCTTGAGATGAGGTTGATATTAAAACTGTTAAATTATATGTTAGTAGCGGATTTAGCTGTACATTTTGTATAGTCAATTGTGTAAAATAAAGAATATTCCATTCTTCTATTCTTCTTTCTAACTAGTTAAAAAAACGATTGAAACTCTGTAGATAAAACCTCCATATACCTCCATAAAACCTATATACCGACTTGAAGTAGTATTTCTATTCCCAAAAAAAATCCGGGCATATTCATTCGCTACGATCCTGGCTAACCCTTTTCGTTTGATAGACTTAAAAATAAATATACCTAATTTATAAAGTTTCTGTTTTCAGCGATTGAATTAGAAACAAAATGCGTAGTCCTTACCACCATACCATTATACTACTGCATACTATTAATATACGCAGTAAGAATGTATCAGACTATGCTGCAAGTAATTACGTCAACTGAAAGAGCCGGCTTATTATAGAGTCATCAAAGGCGCTGCTTTTCAAACCTGTCATATTAATTGCACTATTGTGACCTTTAACTTTTCATTTTAAGCGATGAAAGCTCTTAAGATTTGATACACAGTGGCTGAGCGCTTGGCCTTATGGAATCTAGGTCTAAGAAACCTATTTTTTTTACTTGGATTTCGTTATGGGTAACATTGACATTTATTTAAAAAAAACGTCGCCCCACACCAGAAACTTTTCCTGTATCAAGGGTGAGTTTCACAAACATGAAATCTCTCTAAGGGTTGCGGGTTCGATTCCCGCACGGCGCAATAATTTGTGCGATCCACATTTGATTGTCCCGAGTCTGGGTGTTTGTGTATGTGATATTTCATGTTTGTGAAGCGCACCTACGATACAGGAGAAATTCCTAGTGTGGGGCGACGTTTTTTTAAGAACAAAAAAAGAACAAAAAATCTCATGCACAAACCCCCAGACTTGGTTAAACATCTGCGGATCACACAATTCTTTGTCCCGTGCAGAAATCGAACTCGCAACCCCTAGCGCAGCAGTCTAATCGCTTAACCACTGCGCCAATTTGTTCAACAGCGGTGGCGGGTTGAACGATAAAAGTTCTAATTCATGGAGGTCTTGTCCTTGACAGCCTCCAAGGAACTGCACTCTAGTAGGAAAAATCAGGCTAAGGCAATAGGCAACATTAGATGGTATTCTTCTTAAACGACTGGTGTTTGTCTGCCTTTATCTCTGCCCGGAGGCATCACTTCAGGATTTTAATAGCAGTAATAATGTAGAATTTAACGTTGCGTAATTAGGCGAATTTTACGATTCGGTTTGATGCATCTTTTATGTAGTTGATGTCAGTGTAGTATACCTATGTATAGTAGTCGGTATATGTACAGGCATAAATCAACGGTGACTACAAGTGCTGTTATATTTAACGCTAAAATTTATAGTCTACATCAAGATGACGAGATTGAAAAACTAAATGCACTTTAATAGTGATGAAATAAATGTCGCTCGCGAACTATAACTATTACTGTCGCAATGTTATGAACTCGATAAGTTATTAATTAATATAGATATACATTTATTCATGAATAAAAGAAGTTAGCAAAGTCTATAAACGGAATTACTTAAGAAGAGTGAGGTAAAAAAAATCAAGTTTAGTGGTAATTTAAAAATAAATAAAAAGTGAGAAATAGGGTTCTGGTTTATAATTTTTTTTGTTTAAAATCATCATCATCATCAGCCCGTGGCAGTCCACAGCTGGACATAGGCCTTTCCCAAGGTACGCCACAGGGCCCGGTCTGCTACTGGCCCTCTAATGCAAATTGTCCCATCTGGCCAGAGTGAAATGTGACTCTAAAATGACATATACATAATTATAAATTCGTTGTTAGTAAAAACTAAGATGGCCAGATGTAATCATTGTTATTTCTACGCTAAGAATGTTTTTCATAACTGAAAATCATTTTGATTGCCAGTAAACGTTTTCAGCGCTGAAAAATTGCGGCCAATCAGCCAGATAGAAAAATATTTTAAAAAATGCAGCATTTAAAAACAGACCTTTGAATAGCTAAAACAAACGTTCTATTATTAAAAATCGCAATTCCACGAACGCAGTGATTTCTGTGCGTGCGCGTAACGAGCCGTCGACACCTACCGATAGCATCGCTATGACTGGCTGGAAATTATTCCGAATCGTAATTACAACGATTATTCACGGCGGGCCGGGGGCGGCGGCCATTTTTCAACAGTCACCGTTCTTAATTATGAGCCGCACTGGACGCCTGTCGAAGCTTTGAGTCGCGCCGTCACCTCGGGCCGACTTCGCGCCGCTACACCGCGAGTATTTTGTAAGTTGAGAGTAAGTAACTTTGGAACTGGTCTGGACTTCTGTGGGATCGACTGGTACTAGAATGTTTGTGTATTTGATTAGGTAGGTACGTTTGGTGCTAAGATACTGAAGATATCTTATCATTTTGCATCAAGTCCTGATATAGTGTATAATGTGGCATGAACCTAAGTAAATTAAGATGAATGAAGTAGGTAATGCACAAGATGAGTTGAACCGAACTGAAGTACCTAATGCGCGAGTCGATTTGAACCAATCAGTCTTGAGCTTTAAAAAAATCTTAACTTGACGTTCTTGGCGTTCTTAACTTAAGATTAGACTCAAAGTTAAGCTAAGTTTGAATATTTGAAAGTTTGATCTATATCTACACCTGCCACATTAATCTAGAGGTCACAATTGAGACTTGCCGGGGACCTGTTGACGGTTGAGTTACCTAATTAAGTTCTTTTTAATAGAGAATCATTGTAACTTTCCAGGAATTCTAGATAGTGATTTAATCAAAACAAAATGGTCCCACAAAGTCTTTGAAACCATAATTGTTTTGGAATTAGGTACTTAAAATTATAATCCTATACAACTTTATAAAAATAACTATTAGAATTTTCTGACTTATTTTTCTCATAAAATATTCTTCATTATTTCCAATAACCAAAACAAACATGAAACAGCCCGCTCGACATTCTAGCGAACACTTCAATAATAATATCACTGTGAACGTTACTCTACACGAGAGCCCGACTAGTGTTTATTTATCGTTTTGGAAGGCTTAGAGAAGACAGATGGAATGTTGTGTTTTTTACTCCAAGATAAAGTTTAAAGTAGAAATCCTCTTTTTATTTCTAATTCGGTAAGTAAACAAAGTTCTTCGATGTTAATTTCGTGACGTATGCCTACGAGTTTGGTCCTTTGTCTTTTCTTAACGACTCACAAATTGCGAACAACATTTTTTGTCGCTTTGTTATGTGTTTGTGGACAGACGTTGTTTCTATGTAAGGCTGCAGTTTCGTAGTCATGGTACTAAGCAGTTATACAGCGAAAAACGGTATTCTTATTAAAAGTGGGATAAGAGAATGATTAAAAGTGCTGCAGTGCGAGCTCGTGAAACGACTTCTAGATAATAATTGAAATCGCCGTCTGGTCACGACCATAGCGCGTACACTCGATAACAAAATGCTTTTGAATTGTTCGTTCTTTTAATTCTTATTCTACCCTGTCTGCTAAACGTTTAACCAGGAAACCAAATAAGGTTAGGATTGCATTTTTCTTTTAAAAATTGTTGTTCATAATACAGAAATAAGATAATCGATACCAATAAACGGCCATTTTGAAACTTACGTGGAAGACCGAAAGGGTTTAAACGTATGAAATATTCGTTATACAAAATGTTTCCTCGTAAAATGCAGTTTCCAGTGAAATGTAACTATATATATAGCTTGGTCCTAAAGCTGCAACCCATTCTGCGTACAAAAGGACCAGCACCAGATTTAATCGTAAACAAAATAGTGTAGCACCCGACAGTATCCGCCTAGTCCCGGGCGTGCTGACGCCAGCGAGTCTAATCGGCGTTTATTGGAGAAAACCGATTACTGCCAGCGCCATGGCCGAAACGGTTTCGACATGTCACCACTACGAGATTGGCGTACAACGGTTTCGAACGAACACATTTTGACAATAGATCGATGGATAAGTTTAACTTGTTATGTTGCTGGAGACTGTTTTTTTTCTGTTGTCGTCAATATAAGGTAACCGGATCACTCAGTATGTCGTTCACTTATTGGCACGTGTAAGAACAATATGCCAGGTAATGACACTTGATGGTCGTCAAATTCCTAACTGATTTGGACTGAAAGATGATATTTCAGTTAATGCATTTCACCCTCATGTACTTATCTGCTACCTGGTTGTACGGTCGTCATACCACGTTGAGAGTTCAGTAAAATTAATGAAGACCTATATTTGTATTTTGAAAGGGCTTATTTCTTTCTGTTGTATTGCTAAAAGTTCTATTTACGGCCGACCCACGTTCATAAACACGCTGATTCCAGTCTTTGTTTTGAAAAGGTTTTCTTCACTCGATACAGAATACGTTTTCTGTAGGTATTCCTATTCAAATTATGATAGAAAATAACCAGTGTGAACTAAATCTAATTAGGTATAGGTTACGTATCTTACAAGACAAATCAATAGTGTTCCGAGTTTTTTTTTAATCTATATCCTTAATTAAAAAATATTGTAATAATTGTTTTTGTGTCGAGTTATTTAAGAATAATTATTTCCCTCATTAAAATACAACTGTTTAGTTTTCCTCGGTTAACGGTGTCTTTGTAAACTAAAAGCCCTCGAAACAAAAGAAATAGCGAATGAACATTTTCGGCTCGTAAAAGGATTACACAAAGTGATTAGAAGTTTTGCTTTCAATTCGGAATAGAAATCAATTAAAGAAATTGATTTTAGGTATTACTTAGCGGCCACGTAGCAGAAGTTGTTTTATTAAAGGTGGGTACACACTTACACAGTCCGTACCTGGCAGGGCCCAACTTGCGAGTCACGGAGGGCGCTTTCGGGTAAAAACTACAAAAAGTAAATTATATTGATGGAATCGAGCCCGTTTGATTGATGATGAGTGAGCATTTTTTAATTTATTTCGAGGATTCGACCGCGCCGTCTGCTGAGGTCACATCCAAACGATTATAAAGGCCCGTGAACGTTCTACCAGCGTTTGAAGGTTCCTTATAAAATATGTGAAACCAATTAATATTCGTTTCAATTTGTTTGATGTTTCTTTGCAATAAACGTGCGTATGGAGCAAGAATTCAAGGTTCTTTGACTTATTAAGATGCAGAGTTGGTTTAGTGGGACTAACGTCAACGTTTTTAGAAAAATGGTAACTAATTCTTACCACTTAATTGGCGCTTGCCTAATACTTGGCTCTAACTGAATTTTTACATGTATCTTCTTCATTTTGTAAAATAATAATTATATTGTGTACGGAACCTTATTCTATGAAATAATAAAAACAAGAGCCGGTGTGTCGGACCCGCGGTTTTTTCTAAGCGGAATTTTTGCTAAGGTGTCTATTAATATTAATTGACGTTTGTGAAATTCTGTTTCTAGCGTACGCAGAACAATGACAGTGCAATGTTGCCGATGGATTTTAAAATGTGTTTCGTTTTCTTTAATAAATTGTTATTTAACTAGACGATTTTTATTTTAGTTTTTTAATCTTTTGCTACACGTTTTATGATGAAGGTTTTAATTGAATTTTGTATATTGAAATGAAAAGTTCAATCTGATAACAAGTTGTTACTATTTGAAACCCTATATTTTTGTTTTGAAAAATGGTAAAAAAGGGAATCTTTGCATGGGAGCGACATGGGTTTTCAATCTTAATAGAGGCCCAATTATATGAAATAATAGACCATAAAACGCAAATATAACTCACATAGCTAATCGCTATACATATCGTATTTACCAGGAACGGGTTCCTGGTAAATACGATATCTCTTGGTTAGCCTGCTACCTATATTTTCTGGCTTCTGTCTTCTTTTGCTGCCTGTCAAAGATCAGCCGGACCAACGGCTTAAAGTGCTATCTGAAACTTGACGGGATTTCCGGATGACCATCTATGTATTATGTCTGTATCCATATATATGTATGCCGTGTGGTATCCGGCCTAGAATTGACCAACCCCTTTCCTCCCGTGGGTGTCGTAAGAGGCGACAAAGGGAAAATGGGCAGCAGCGTCTTCTGTAACTTGACCACCAACACTGCGATTCCCAAGCCGCTTGCCAAGCGTGGGGATTATGGAACCCCCCCCCCCCTTCTTTGGACGCCTTGGTTCAAGAGTGGACGTTTTTCGGCTGATGATGATGATGATCTATGTCAACAATCTTGATCAACTAACCCGTGCATCATTATTAAGCCATGAGGCTAACAAACAAAATATCTTAACATAAAATCTCGCCGATAAAATATTGAAACAATGTTAAAAGCAAACTAACTGAAAGTATAGCACCTGTTGTTACATATACTGTGCGTACATTTGTACCTACCTATATATACTCGTGTGTATTTAGATCGCAGCTGAACAAACGTACGTCATTTGGAGGACAGAAAACTGTTTGCTGGGAATTTTAATTACGATTTGCATGGATTTGATAATATACGGTATTTGCTTTGATATGAAACGGATTTATTTATCTGTAATCTTTTCTGTTTTACCACAGTTTTAGTTCAATGTGTAGATATTCCATACATACGACTGTCAATACTTAATGTTTATATTAGATACTACTTTTGCCATATATCGGACACTATAACTGGTCGTAGTGTCTTCAAATAGCTACAACACTATTAACATATTATATGACATTAAAAAAGTTACATTCGTACGTGTTTTGTTTTAAACTTATATCCTTGAACAGCCCTACGGATACGTGTTATTATAATCTAAACATTTTATTTGATAGCCAATCCTATACATATTCATGTCCTAAATGTTACCTTCATTCGGTATCTAAGTGTTACCGAGAAACTACAATAATGACATTGAAAGAGTCACATTGCAATATGCCACGTATGCCTTAAGAAGTATTCTTATAGGTTTTAGTCTTTTAGTGTACATGTTTAATTTTTTGCTGAGCATTTGATATAATTATGTAGTGATAGATTTAAATAAGCTCGCCCCTTTTTGACGTAAGCAAGTCCTATTACATTTGTGTCCGGGTATAAAATGGGTCAAGATTTTGTAAGTAAAAAAAGGTTGTAACGAACTACTTACATCAAGTAACAAGCTATTACAGATAATAGAATACCGGATAACGGTCAAGTATACGACTTGGTCGCCAAGAAAACGCAATTATCAGTTCAACTGTTTCCTCTATGCAAAAACCAGTCTTAAAGAAAGGCAAAGGATTCCCACAATTCTTTCAGAATCAACTACACGGAATTCTTGACAAATGTTGACATTTAACCGATTTAAATTGATACATTCATTTGTTTAGTTGACCCCTAAATTCATACAAGTGTATCAAACTTACACCCTTTCGTGTGATGTCCTGAATCCTTTTAATTCGATATACGCGTACGCAAGACATTTATCGAGCAACAAAGGCGATTAACAAGCCGTTTGTCAGTTTCTACACTAGTTTTGACTTCAATAGTGCTGGGAGCGATTTATCTATGTGTCTAGGGTATCTTAAACTGGTTTGAAGTTTTTGTATTCGGGTTGCGTCAGAACAAACAGCTCCGAGATATGAATAATTGCAATACTGAGTGTTGTTTATGAAACTCGGGTAATTGTGTTAATCTATTAGAGACCAAATGTCTAGTAAGTTTGGCTACTATACGACGTGTAGGTAAGTAAGTAAATGGCTTAGGGTTCATGGCACAAAGGTGAAACTAAAGTCAACAGGCCGTTCCATTGCTAGTTTATATACTTAGAGGATTCCTCAGTCTTCTTCGTGCCCTTTTATCTTAAGACCATTGCTCTAGTTTGCTCACTCACTTTTAATTACTGATTTGTTTGTCGATGTGGATAAATAATTATGGTTTAAAGCCTAGGAATGTACCGTTCTGATATTTGTGATAAAAAAGCATATTACTCATTAGAGGACTGTGGAACCAAACTTTTAGCAGTACTTTGCTGAAATAAATAAATACAATCACACCTGTAAACACCTTACATTCTTATTCAATAGGAATCTACATCTTCTAAATACATCCATTTTATACGCTCATATAATCAAAAGAAACAAGAAAAAGATAACGAGTCCATTCATAGGAAGTGTTAGAACAAAGCGCGCAGTCGGCAATAACGAATACCTACTATCACCTTCCAGACTGATGATTACCAAAATCCGAATACCTAAACAGATATACCTATGTTGTTTATTTGTATGTACCATCCTTAATGATACATCAACAGTGAGTCAGCAACTTCAGTTCAATCGTCGCCGGGCATAATAAAAACTTGTTTCAAACGCAGTGTTCACTGCGGTATCATAATATTTACATTAAAATTATGACGTCATTATAATAATGCTGGTTTTATAGATTGATTAAAACTGTGTTTTGTTTCAATGTAGAAAGTTGGCTGAAACTATTAAGTTTCTAGATCATGGACCATGCTAGCCCAGAGGCATCGAATCGTACTCGTATTCACAAGACTGCGGGTTTCCTCCTAGGTAAGTATCAACGCGAGTTTTGTAATGGCGTAGGTATTTACTACTTTTTCTATAACACCGGTAGCTAACGGTGAAGGAAAACATGGTGGTGATACCTGGATTATAAAGTCTCAAATCCCCATTCCGGAGCAAGTGTGGTGGTCTACGCTCGTGTATAGTTTCAGAAAAGGAATTTCAGGTCAATTATTATGGTATATTATAAAAAGAAAAGTATTATAAAAAGTAATGGAAACAAATAAGCAATTCGTAATTTGTTAAATGTACGGTGAAATTAATGTACAACCCAAAATGTAAATGTAAATAACTCAGATCGAATATAATTATATTCTCATATAAACTACAAACAAGAAATAAAACTAGGTTCTAAATTACCTTGAAGCTACACACGCTACGAATGCTGCAATACATATGTACTTCGTATAATACTTACGTCTGCAAGCAATTCCATCGTAAAAACCAAAGTCACTCTTCATTTCTAACAATGATTTACACATTTGTGATGCGAACAAAATCAGAAACACGGCCGATATCCCTAAAAAATTGTATAGCACGAGAGCGAAAGTCGTAATTTGCATATAACAATGCAACACCTGTTATTCAGTGGCATGTGGGCGCGGTGTGTCCTCACAATAGTACTCATTCAGCATAACAGTTGCAGTGTAAATGAACCTTTTTTATCATTATGAATCGTCAAGGTCACCTCCTTTATGTGCCATCATATGGTCGGCCATTGTGTTGAGCGGCGTTAAATTTTATATTGTAATTATCGAGCGATGTACTCGCTTGTCAACAAAAACTTGTGATGGTTGATCGAACGTGGTTGCAGGAGTTTTGATCTTGTAAAGTTGGTGGTCCTTAAAAGCTCTTGTACGTGAGTTTGTAATGCTGCTATCATGAAAGTAGAAGTGTTTTACAATTAATAAAAATAACACTGGCATTGAAACTAATTGCAGGGCAAAAGCCCTTCTCAACGAGGAAGAACGAAAATTGCTTAGTGATTTACTGTTCTTCTCTATCTTGTACAGTGAACGAGGGTTATATCTGTTCTGAACCTGGTTTTAAGATGTATCAATGTAAAACCTTGGTTTTATCCTCTGAAATCGTTATTAAGAGAGAGACATTTGAGACATAGTATGAGTACTATAATTATTATCTTTGCGTTTATTACACGATTTAGGCAATGTCATGTGGGAGCTAGACACTTTTTTGGTTCTAAATAACCAAATTCTGTAGCAAGTGTCCACTATTGTGATAGGATCAATCAAGGAAAGTAAGAAAAAAAAAATTGCCTTATGTTAATATACCTACCGACAATTTAAGACTATGTTAACTACATTATACTCACCGAGTAACGTAATATAACAGTCTTCGGAAGTTGCCGACACGACAAACTTCGGCGCGAGTTCTTCAATCGAAAAGCGAGCAAACTAGACATGTTATAACTTGGGGCGTGAATTATCAGCTCATCTACAACCTGAACAACGATTAGCAAGTTAAACAAGCTCCGACAAGTTATTACACGCCGTTATCTTTACATCTGGCTCGTACATACCCACCACGTGTTTTGATACCAATCTAAAGAAATGTTCCCATTATCCCCAAGGATTTACGATCCAAAACACTTTCTTCGGCGTAATAAAAGAATTTGCTTTATGACAAGTGATCAATTGTGTTATATTTGCGAATGAATGGGTTGTAATGGTGGAGGGCCGGTTCCTTACTAGAACGGACGGGGTTATTAAATTACAATAATTTCAGTAAGGAAGCTTTCGTTCGCGTCCTCGGATAAGGGTTGACCAACGGTCATCGACGCTAATGTGTCGTAAGTTAGGAAGGGAATAATAGCTGATAATGTGTACCCAGGCGAATATAATTGAACAGTTATCGTATTCAATGGAATTGTCTACTTCACTATCCCTATTGATATAATTGTGATAAGGATAAAGTTGTAATGTGAGCCTAAAGAGAAAGTCGTTTACGGGAAATTCCTAAAATAGTAAAGCTCCTTCATTCAACCCTAATTTAACAAACAAACTTCCGTATTCACGAAAAATCAACGGCGAACCACCAGAATAAAAGTTATCAAGCCGATTACATTATATATAACTTACTAACCTATTCTTACACAGTTACACATTGTTATAAAACATCATTTTCGGCCGTCACACTGAAATAACAAACTAAAAATAAAGGATAGCGTTTTTCTGTGAAGCGAACTTACGTAACTCTACCTAGATGTAGAGCCTTCACAAATCGGAAGTTAGTTTTTTGTCCGGCCGTTACGATACTCCGTTCGATTCGTTATTACGTTACGACATTCTAACGTTCGTAAATCGTTATAACGAAAGTTGCGCAATGAAGTCTTAATTTCGTTAGATTTTATTTCACACTTGATTGATTGCATTATTTGGAGCTATGTTGGACTGAAATTGTAACGAAATATAGCTTTTCTAACGCTGTAGTTATAAGTGTTTCTTAGGCATTGGTAACGCACGTAAGCTTGCTTTTTGCGCGTGATGACATAGATACATTTTGTGGTTTGATCTACGAAATATTGCGCAAATATTTGGATTATTTGTTGTTATGCAAATGATAGCCATTCCTGTCCAATTATCATACCCTTCGCATGTTAGTGTTATGCATTTTAACTGAATATTTTTTAAACCGGCAGTGATTTTGTAATTGCAAGAATGGCTGATTGTGACGTAATATTTTTGACTCGACCTGATTAAAATAGAGAGATTTGATTCTTAAAATTATAGTAATCAAGAGTAAATACAAGTATAGCATTCCGTGGGAGAAGATAAGCTAATGACCTTTTTACAGAAAGATTACTGACACACACTACTTTATATTCAGTTTTTTTAATATAACTTACTTACTACACAAAAAAGTTTACTACAAATAGGCGTCACACTACGCATAAAAGCCAAAATTTCGCATTACTTTCAACTTACCAAACATACACCAAGACATTCCAATGAGACCGACACTAAACTCGTATTTAACTCGACATAGCAGCACATCAAAAATCATTTACAAGGTGGTTCACACAAGTAGGGTGCGTAAGTGCAGCGAGGGGTGAAGTAAGGGTAGTTCCCACGCTTGGCAGGAAGACCTAGCCACTGCGGTCCCATCTAGACGTGTAATTAGAAATCGCGAAACTACAAAATTGAATTTTGGTTGTTTGAAATGGTCACGTTTTGTGGCGATAAGTGGTTGTAAATGACTTCAATGATAATGATGGCAGCCTATAACTGTCTCACTGCAGGACAAAGGCCTCTTCTTGTTTAAAGAAGGATTGAGCATTGGTCACCACGCTAGCTCACTGCGGGTTGGTGGTAATTAAATAAAAATTGGTACAGTTACTTTTCTTAACTGAAAGTGGTGATTGCTCTGCAATGGGTTAGCATGAAGGAGTTCCGTTACTGGAGGCTTTAAGTTCGTAAATTAAGAAGATTGACTGTTACGTTGTCCTTTATTCTAAGAGACGAAGTCTTTGGCTTGTGATTAGGTTTATATAGTGAAACTACGAAATTAAATAATTGTTTAAAGTGGTCAACAAATTATGTACTTAGTACAGTTACTATAAATTTGAGTCATTAACTTAATAAGAATTCGAGAATAAGCTAGACACCTAAGGCAATCGGCAAAATATGGGGCATTCTATATCTAAATTATTTAAAAATAATTATTATAAGTATCAAAATGTTTTAAAATAATGTCACCAATGAAAAAGTCTCACAAACCCTTAATCCCTTTTTTGCGAATCGTTTAGAAGAATACATACCTATAAACCATACACATTTATGTTACAAGTTCTAAATATGGGTATATTTTATTTTGAGATCAAATGAAGAGGCTTACTGGTTTTAGCAAACGAACATTTATATGTCGTAATTCTGTTTACATGAAAATGCTACGTAGAAAATTATTTCTAGGTATACTCATTATACTCGTACATTCAAAATGTTCCGGTTTTATAATAATAATTGGTGCAAAACAGACAGGACGTCCTGTGTCGAATCATAGTGCACAAACACAACGTCATTTTACCGTTACAATAAAACTTGCTCCAGCAAAATGATCTTTAACTCTATAAAAATTGAGACTGGTTTTAAATATTGGAGTAGCAAATGAAGATTACGCACGCCAATCTACCGAGCATCCCTTATCCGCGTGACGGGTCAAAATCGCGATTTTATTTAAAACATGTCGTATTATACCAGCTGGGGTTTGTCAAGACGAAAAAAATGTATAAGAAAATGAATCCGCGGGACCCCTTCTCGGTTCTCGAGGGTCCAAATAGGCAGACCACCCTTCGAACGGGTTCCAGCGTCGTAAATCCCACGTTCGTTTTCAAAAGATATTTTAAAATGCGTATAAAATTATTCAGGGCAGAAATAATTCGGTACGCCGAGAAACTTATTTATATATTTATGATTTGTTGCGAAATATGTCCACGTGTTGTGCGTTGTTCATTTCTGGAATATAACTATAATGCCATATTTATTTCGGGCATCACAATTTTTTTTAATGAAATTGTTTTGTTTTATTATTAGGTAACTTAACACACAATTGGGAGTTTACCGCTAAATGTCGAAATAATAAAAAACAAAGGGTTTCATCAGTCATCCAAAAATTCTTTGAACTCGTAAAACTTTTCGCGGCATGACGTAGTCAGCTTACAAATAGAAAGTTATGAACCCTATGAACTAAATGAACAGTTACATGATTTTCGCAACGTTACAATACCTATGTTTTTCGGGCTTTGAAGGGAATAATCATCGGTCCTGGATTTATATAATGCTTACGCACAATGCAAAATAAATATGTGCTATTTATTTAATCATTAATTTCTTATTTCGATTAGGTAAACTTGTGTTCCTATTGATCGCTAAAATAACCTTATGCTAAGAATTTAACTTATGCTATTAAAACGGGCCCGATTTTTACCCTTACTAGTCCACTAGTTTTTGAATATTCATACATTCTATACGTAGAGTTGGATATTAAAACCTTGATGTCACAGTTAGAAAAAAAAGTTTTTTTTGTCACCGTCGCGTCGTGAGCCAAAGACAATTCAATATCTAAACAAGAAATTACGATACTCCCACATGAACGCTAACTAATAAAACGAAACGACGTCTTAATTAAAATGACACCATAAACCATGATAACTGGAGATTCATAATAGAGGCGCATGATGTGTTGTATGGTCAAACATTGTGTTTGCAACAACCCATAAATGTGGCTTCAACAATCCAACGTTTGAAAAGAACACAGGTACAACCGCGGACGTAAGTGTTCGCTAATAAGGTCGGTGACCTTACCAAACGGTCCGTTTCGATTGCAATCGTTTTGTGTTTTAATTAAGTGTGGAGTCGCTATCAATGTGCTCAGTTGATTGTACCGCGATAGCATCTTAATGTAAATAATTTCTTAATCGGAGTTATTGGTTTGAAGTTAAAATGTAGGTTATGTGTACACAAATATTTATATTGGTAGTTTTATCATAGGAAATTATTAAACTGAGTAAAACATCTTAATTAAAAAAACATTACAAAAAATTTAATAGTTCGTAAAATGTTGACAAATAAATTCAAAGACCCTATAATCTAATCGATTGCAAGCTGATTTGAATATCAAAAAGACATCGATTTACAATGTCCAAACACTTCAGAACGGAGCTTATTGAATAACAAAAGATAATATTAGACTTCGCTTTCGCACCATTGTTGTTGATCGTACACACAAAAGTTCATCGACCGCTATTATAACACGATGATACAGATGAGTACAAACGGAATAAAATTTTGCATATCTATTGAGTGTCATATTAATGTGTAAATTCTTACTTTGTGTTTGCCGCGTGCTAGGAAACTTATTGGTGAATAAGACGCGTGCGTAAACGAATTTACATAAAATCCAGCTTACAACACATCAGCTCAATACAGTATTGAACTATTGACACATGCTAATATTTATCATTGTGACATATTATTTGTATTGCACATTTTGTCACGTAGGCTAAGTTACTATTAAGTTTAAGTTATGGGGATTAACCACGGTGTGTCACGGTTTAAAAGCTTCTTGAAGACGTCTTAGAGGAGCTTTAAAAGTCTCTTTAGAGTTATGGAGTTGTGTTAATGCACTTGCAAAAGACTTCAACGAGACTAATTTGTCAAATGTGCAATATTAAACTTTGATAATTGTGGAATTCTTATGAAACATAACATGTATGGATATGGATACTTTAACTAAACGAAATATTATAAAGACGATCGTAATACAATTTGATATGGTATTAGAGAACCTAATGGAATAAAATAGGCTTCTTTTGATCTCGGAAATACTACGGTAAACTGTTCTGCGTACGCAAAGCAGAGGGCGACAATTAGCTGTGTATATCTTTTCTTTTTAAGGTGTTTTATCCATCTTGGATTAAACGTATTTTAGGTTGTGCCAAAACGACACGTTTCTGTATAAGACTGTAAACGAAGGCAATGGCAGAAATTATTCAAAGCCTGCAACCGCAGACACTGCGTCATTCTGTTATCTGTTTTTATTTATTCGCTCGCAGCTTCATATAACCTCAACCTAACTCCGGCGAGACTAGCCACACGAGGTTAGCCATTAATCAATTAGGGTTGTCATCACCTTAGTATTTTTGTTTGCCGTTAAAGGCTCGTTTTCATTATCTAGATAACGTTTTTCGTGGAAATATTTTGGTGTTTTGACAGTTTTTTTTTTACTTTTTTATTTTATTAAAAACGTCGTCCCATCCCTCGATTTTCTTCTGTATTGTAGGTGCGTTTCACTAACATGAAATATCACAAACATATACAAACACTCAGACTCCGGATAAACATCTGCAGATCACACAATATTTTGGCCCGTGCGGGAATCGAACCCGTAACCCTTAGCACAACGGTCTAATCGCTTGGCCACTGCCCTAAGCAGGTCATCAAGAGTTTCAACAGATAAGCTCATGTGTCAAGCATATGCTTTACATAAAAGTTATCTGGTGATTGAGAACCGGCCCTGAAATTTTTTAAGCGCCCTGTTTATGAACACTTGCATACATCTCGCCTGTAATCCCTAAACGTGCAGGCAAGGTGTTCTCTTTTGTCGGGAGTATATTGACAACCATTTTACCGCTCCTCATTGGACCCCCGTAAGTGGCGGACCTATAGCCATTCACCGGTCTCACACTGAGTTTAATAAATGGCAATCAACGGGTGCTTAGCCTGTGCCTCACGCTTTCCCAACGGCGCGGTGCATGGAAGTTGTATCCCTAATCCGTCTCCCCATAAGGACATGATTAATTAATAAACAAGATCAGAAACATAATTTCGTAGCCAATTTCAAGACTATCATTTGAATTGCGAAATTGTCAGCAGAACAGCCAGCGTGGACGCATGTGGGTGTGAATGATTGTGATATGTGGAAATAATAAATTAATGGATGTGAGTGAGATTGCGCTGTGTGCGATGTCCGGCCACCAGCCGTAATATTATACTGGTGCATAGTTGCCGGGGAGCGCGGGCTTCAGTGGAACATAGTGGGTGATTTATTTAAAAATTGGATTCAGTAATCTATTTTTGTTTCAGCGTCAGAGGAGTTTTTTCTCAATAATGAGCATCCCTCAATGCATTTGAAAAGTACTAATTACGGAAACATGGCGTCATAAATATTACTTTTTTATTGGGGTATTAATGGGCGCCTCAGATAAGGACTACCTCACCGTAAAAAGCGATAATTTTAATTTTGACTTGCACAAACATATAATTACGCCTTAGACAGCTACTTCTGCAGCGGTTTCAATTAGGTATTGCCAAAAAAAAATTGTTCTAAAGATTCATACTAAACGATTTTTATTGTGCCTATCTTTAGCACCTCCTTTTAATTTATGTTTCCTTTATTCTTATTTCTTAATTACCGTGAACAACTGTACTAATGTCTTAAGTCTAATTAATAGCTATCAATAGAGGACAAACACTTGTAAAAAGGCCGTATCATTTGTGCCAGCTTGCCCCGTCGCGCTCAGCGGCGCGTGCAACCGCGCGCGCGCAGGAAGGCGCGTCTCATCTCGCTCAGGATGCGGCGCGGGCGCGCGCTGTGACCTACCGATAGTAAGGCGATCTATGCGGCCGGAATCCTCTTACTGGAGGTGTTGCGGTCAGGTTAGAAGGGTTTTTATAGATTAGAAAATATATTTAGTTGTTTGACTTATATTACCTGTTGATTGACTGTCTAATTGATAGACAACGTGACTAAAAACAAAGATTCTAAATTGATAAAGGAAACCTTAAATGATGGACACGAGCAGGACTTGAACCTGCGAGCAGCGACACGATGACTCAGTTGGTTAGATCAGCGCCGCAGTATGGCGAAGGTTGCAGGTTCAATTCCAGCTCGTGTCCATCATTTAAAGTTTCCTTTGTCAATATTCAAGCCTAGCATGGGAAAAATGCTAAAATGACACCAAAAGTCAAACAAAGATTAAAGTTCAATGTTAGGCAGCGCTCGCCGCAGTCTGTCCGTGGATGGGTTATCACTTCATTACTACGAAGCTCGAGATTTTAAACAGTCGCTAAGAGTAATCGGAAGCCTAAAAGTATAACAACCAGTTTTACTAAGAGATATCGTATTACCTAGTAACTGGGTCGTGGAGGTCAGATAGGCAGTCGCTCCATGCAAAATACTGGTATCCAGCTGCTTTTGATAAGACTGGAAGCCGACCCCAATATAGCAGGGAAATAACAATGACCTGCATTGCTATTTCCCAGCTATATTGGAGTAGTTAGTTGTTCAATTGTTTCAACGTTGGTTCAGTTGGTAAAGTACAGTCAGCAACATAAGTAGCTGAACATTACATTATTTAAACTTATCTACCGTTAATTGAAGAACAACTTCATACATAGTCAGTCTTAAATATGCGTAGATCATCATATCGCGCTCCTATAATTTGAAGCAATAACTTGAATTGATGTTTATTTCTTTTAGTTATTTGATATAAGGCTTCTTAACATGTTCAGCTACTTATGTTGCTGACTGTACATGCAGCTACATTACAGTGTAAGATATGGAGACTGACATTGGGACTATCACCCAATGACGCACGTCCGCAGTCTATGACGTAGGTAGTGTAAGTAGTTGAATAGTTTTGTGATTAACATTATTGCATCAGACTGAAGTCCGGGGAATGCTTTAGGAAATCCTTTCTCGTTTAAACTGACCAACAGGTTTGGTCATGGACCAACTTTTTTGATTCGTGCTTTTTAGCATTACAATAATCCTATTTGCAATTGAATACTGCAATGTTACGGACTTAAACGCGTTCTAAAATTTAAGTCAATGATTAGAAACCTTCTGTATTTTTTTATATCACTTAAACCAATTATATTTGTATGACTTTCGTGACTGTCAACCATAGTATTAACCATGAACTCCGATTGTACTCACGTGTAATTTCAGGGTTCCCCTGTTTGATCATCGCATGAATAACGATAGACCTATTACGTAAGATTTTAATAGCAATCGTTAAAACCTTTAATATCAGATACAACGTAACATAAAGACCTAAGTACTGGCGCAAACTGTGTATCTTCTATGAGTTGTTGCGTTTTAATTCAGTTTTACTTACTACCGAAAAACTTTGTTATTTCCATGGCAACGAGCACTGAGGTCCTTGGAGCGCGATGAACTGTATTATGCAGAAAACGCGATATATGATAGTTATCGCGGTTCAATTGAAAACACATACATAAATGGGCATGGCGTAGGCAGAGGCGTATAGTACATCCACATATCGCCAGTTTTGTTATAGGTACCAATGTATAATAGGGCGCGAGGATATTCCAATCACCGGGCACAAATCCAGTCTCCGTGCTGCTACTGAGAATTACCAATAACACTTTGCTCGACCCGAGATTCGAACCCAGGACCTCATGCTCAGAAATCACACCTAGCGACCACTAGACCAACGAGGCAGTCGGTACAAATATTGTCAATAATACCGTCAGTGGACGGTGATTGCACTCATGAGTACTCATGATGTTAGTTACACAGATTGTTATAACCTTTAACATCAGAAACAGCGTAACATAAAAACCTAAGTACGCGAACTGCAGTATAAACATGATATGATATAACATTGTGTTCCCGTGCCGGATGCGTCAGGCCGCGGACGGGCTAATGGGCGCGCTTCCGACACGTGACGGTGACGCGACGGCTCCGTCGCCGTGACGCGCGGCGTCTTGCATGCGACATACTGTTGCAGTTTACGTAACCATTGTTTTAAGTACTAATCTGTAATTATAGTGGTGGTAGTTTTGGATTTTGTCCGTTAGTGCAATTTTTTGTAATTGAGTTCAATTTATTTATGAACTGACCGCCTAGTTGGTCTAGTGGTAGCTAAGCGCGACTGCTGAGCATGAGGTCCTGGGTTCGAATCCCGGGTTTTTCCATTAGCTATTTCTTAGTAGTAGCATGGAGTCTGGATTTGTGCCCGGTTGATGGCAATAAGCTCGTCCCCTATTACATTGGGACCTATAACATAACTGGCGAAATGTGGGTGTACTGCAAACCTCTGCCTACCCCTTCGGGAAATGCAGGCGTGATGTTATGTTTTTGTGTTTTTTATTTATAAACTATTTAATTACCGACCTGGTGGAGGAAATTCTGTAGCGAAATGTTTTTTTCTAACGTTCAAGAAGATTCATAATTATTTTTAAATGGTCAAGTCGTGATGGGCTAAAAACGGACTACTTTCGAGAGGCATGCAAGGATATTATGTTCGTTCTCTTACATGTTCTGCTATGCCCTAATAATATATTCCAGAAGGACCGTATTCTTAATGCCAGCCTATAAATATCTCATTGTAGAGTAGCCTCGTCTCTTATTATACAAGAACAAGCATTGCTCGCTGCGTATTGCTATTTCTAAGAAAAACTTGTCAGGAGCCGTAGAGTAAAGGGATTAACCACATTCTGAAAACGTGCACTAAATAAAACATTCGCCAATTTCAACAGTATAATTTATAACTAATCTAAATACTTGAAGTTAGGATTTAATTAATCACTATAAATATAAGTTACAGGCATTGTACTCACTGACAGTATTGACAGCCGCGTCGGTCTAGTGCTCATGCGCGGATGCTGCGCAGGCGCGCCGCCGGAAACGGAAGTCACGGGCGCGTTCGCTCGCTCATCTGTGGCAACATGGCGGAATCATAGGTTGGTCACACTGCTCGTTATGTGGCACAGGTAATTAAATACCTGCGGACGATGACAATGATTTGAAGCTGTTATTTTGTGAAATACTTAAATTCATAACATATCTTTAAACTAAAACATTTATTAAAGTAAATACAACGTTTGTAACATAGGGCAATATATTTGCATATTTCTTCAAAATTTTATTTATATAAGTTTTATGAGCAGATGTAAAACTAAACAACTTATCCTTATCCGAAAGTAACAAAGTGCCATGGGAGGTATCTTATCCACAATCCCTAGCAGACAACTGACAATCGTTATAGCCACTGCGCTAATCGAAACTTGTCGATCTAAAAGTAAGAACAAGACTTCAGTTCAGTTATAACATGACAACATTTTCTGCTGAAGCAGTAGGATCGGTAGCGATCGGTAGAAATCGGTAGGATCAACTCATGCCATGCAAAAAGTAGCCAGTGAGCAGGTTAACCAGCTGTTGTTAGTTTACGCCATTTCAGATGACAATCGTCGAGTTCAAAACGAGTCGCCAGTTGTACGCTAAAGACCTCATGATGGATACTCGAGATTGGTGCTAATGCCTGTGAAATCTCGTGGGATTGAGGGCCGTGACGGATTACGAGCCGCAGTAACTTCATCTTATTGTGTAATAATATGTATAGGTGCTGCGTAAGTACTGCTTCTGCTAGCTGCTTTTGGAATATTTAATTACTTTTAAGAAGTGGTCAGTTAATGCTTAAATGGTGTTGGTATATGGAAAATGCTGCAAATGGTGCCTAAGCATTTGTAACCATCGCTAAACGATACTGAGTTATTTTGATCTGAAATAATAATGTATTAATTAATAATATTTAATTTATGAATCACACAATAAATAAAAATTATATCCATGTAAAGTTTACAAGAAATGATTATTTTGAATAAGTCCTTTACAGCCGTTTACATCGTACTCAGATATCATGCTGCCTGAAGCTCTGGCTCACACAAAATTAGACGTGCCTGAAAGTTTCTCGAAGCTCCATAGGTGGTATCTTTGAACAAAATACAAAAAAAATGTCACCTCGTTTGCCTTAGGTACTTTCATTCCGTGAACTAATGGAAAGCGGCGGGGAGCGTGACATTAGCGGGGCGTGACCTCGCGGCGTGACCCGTCGCCGCTCCGTGAAATCCGTCAAATCGCCGTGCGCCCGCGCACTACAGCCGTGCTGTGCTTTACGGTCACTAGACAGAACGGTTTAGTGCTTGCGACTTTTGTATGGTTAGGAACTATGCTTATTTACTGTTGCGTCATAAATAAACTTGAAGTCTACTAGCAACAGCACCTATCTCACGGTGCTGTTGCTTGTTGACTTGAAGTTTATACCAGCAGTGATACGTAAATAACATGTATTCTTAAATGGTCACCATCCTCTGCCTAGCTTTTCCCGACAATTTTTATTTTATTCAGGTCAGCTTTCAGTCTTATCGGAGTCAGATGCGACTGCCTATTTGACCTTCGAAACCCAGTTATGGAGTACCTAGCCTATTTCTGATCTCCCGTAGTAAGCCTGGTTGTCTTTCCAGCTGCAAGTACCATAAGTGACTGTCAAGAATCTACGGAGCCGACATGGATGCTATCTTAGTATGTAAATGAAAATAATTAATCATTCATTTACAGACCGACTGAGAACTGAAAAGTAATTTCATTTTTTTTAACACAACATTATAGAGTCGTTTAAAGCAGTTAATGTCCATTTCAGACTAATGTGAGCTCTAGTCAGAGTCGTGTCCTCAATCGTGTCGTACAGTCTAAATGGGCTCTGATGGTGAGTGCGGTGACAAGCATGTGTGACCGCCGAGCGTGGCCTCTCGCACGCTCCTAATCGATCAGCAAATTAGGGATGACCACAGTTTTCCAATAATTACGAAAATAATGTGGCCGTAATGTGCATCGGTGCGATTTAATTACGGCCCTTTGAGCTCCGTCGGGTTGCCTATTCGATTTCCATCTTAAAATGATGTAGATGCTTTTAAAACTTCAAATATTTTATTTTTGGAAGATTGAGAATTGTGTAGCTGTTAAAAACGGTTAATATTTTATCTTTGGAAGTTTGGTTTTTCGGGAAAGATACGCGGTTTTGGCAACAGCCAACTTATTAAATTTCCCTACCGTTATTCTCATTAGAGTAAATTTAGCCAGTCATAAGCAGGGTTTGTCATCATAATCAGCTTAGAAGTTTTAAACTAAAGTCATAATTAAAAGGCACAGGAACATACTTACTTTTGTATTCATATTAATAATACAACAATTAAAAAGAAAAGCTTGTGAATGACTCTTTAGTTGAACAATACATGTTCTTTTATCCTCTATACACATAAGTATAACTATTAGGTCATTTCAAGACGCTCACGGCATCATCATGGAACTTATCGAATGAGCTACGAATTGTGGAATACCCTTCAGGGATTACAGGTGTGATAATACGTATATACATACAAACATAACTGTAGTACTAATGCTATAAACATCGTCGGCTGACCATTGTCCGTCGCACAGAAGAGGGGATGTTTGGAAAGCGACTCACGCGCACTCGGACACGACTCTATTGTACGTCAATCTTTGTAGAAATTCTCATCTATAAGTAACTGTCGATTTTATATTAATATAATTTAAACCTAGATTTCGGAGGCGTTTTGATTACCACCTATATGTACCAATAAATTCGTAAAGGATTTTTTTCATACAAAAATATTAATGTTTATTCAAATGTTGTACGGACACAATGTTATTGATTATACTTTTTTGCGTTAAAAGACTTCTGTATAGTCAATAATTTTATTATCATATTACGTACTTAGGTATATTTTATTATAATTATGCTACTTTTCTAGCCAACAACTTTGTTTAATTTCTAATTTACTTATGTTTCCCTTGTAGGATTTTTCTTGTTGTTTACCATTTGCAGTCAGTAGTCCGTGTACCATCATTATAATATGATTGTAAACGTAATCGACCAAATGTAAATGGGACTAAGCCTATTCTATCAAATCCGTTTATATATGCTAATGACATTGCGCGATACATAAAAAACTTTGCGGTACAACTGATAATTTCCAACATTATTTATGTCGGTTGAGAAAAATTAGACGATGCAACGAGCATTACAGTTATTGTAAAGTAAAATGTAGGAAGTGGATCAGAGAGTAGTTAGTGGTCAATAAACTATTATTTCTCTTGCATTATTTATAATCTCTAAAACAAACATTTCACCATTTCGTTTGTAATATTAACATATTTCGCTTTTATGCACTGTGTGTTACACCGTAAAACAATATAATACAAGTGAAAATTACGTGGTAATATTTACAAGTCAAATTGTTCTGTAGTCGCAAATATATGCGGCCGTCATAACACTGACACTTCGAACTATGAACACATATACCGTCTGGTGTCAAAATTGAAGAATATTCCCTGGAAAATAATATTAGGATATTTACCGACCGCCAATTTAAAATTTAGAAGAATCTGTTACAAGTATGTATGCCTCAATTTGTTGGTTCCTTTGGAAAATAAATTAGAACATCCTAGCTTGATAGCTCTTATCAAATAAGCTTTTAGTGCATCGTATATCATCATATCACACGAAAATATCATATGGAAAAGTATTTGTGTAACTAAGTTTTAGTATTGTTCACCTATGAGAACTTGAGAAAATCTTAATTTATAAGCTTTTTGTAAAGGAACCTGCTATTATAAAGAAAGATAAACGTACTCTTGGACTCACAGCGATGTTCAAAATTTATGACTGTAAAACGCATCTAGGTACGATACTGAAAAGAATTTTATTACTAAATAACATTTTATACATGTTATAAAAATGTATTGCGATTCAATAGTAACATAATATTTAAAATCCTCCAAAAATGATCAATTATTTTGCTCCTTGTCTAACCACTGCAGTAATTCCATAACATTACGACGCTGGCCGAAACCGTAAATAATAATCCACTAAAAATCTGATATAAAAACATGTCGGATAATTACTAGCGGGGAATGGTCCCATGGGGGCCAGGCGTAAAGTACGAGAATGTTCCCTAAGTACACCGGTCGGAATAAATACGATACTTGATGGACTGTTTGTGTCATGGAAGCGGGTTTGTGCAAGCATTCACAGATTTTGATGGGGTAGCATGGTACAGTCGCTAGCATAACTTTTTGATTTGTTTATGGAATTTATTTGTTGTTGTTATTATATTTACGGCTTATTAAAATAAGTATTTAAATTAAGTTTTACAATTATGGATGTAAAGTTTAGATAATTGTATTTTTTTATATTTTGAACATGTATGATTGATTTAATTTTTAGTTCGTAGATAAGAGTAGCTTACCAATTTTCATTATAATTTTGTGTTTGTAGTTAAGGAAATGAACAAGTACAATGAACTCACGTAGTACGAGCTAAGTCAAAAGTATAACTGTGTAAATGAATACTGCAAACTCTTAATCAAACAACTGTTTTTGTATGTATCAAAAATACAATTTACACAAATATAACCGCGCAATAGAAATCTCAGCGCAATCACTGTACTCGAATGTACCGAGGGGTGGGGCTGGGGGGTACTTCGTGGCAGGGGAGCGCACACCTGGCCGCCGCAGCTGCGTACGCGGGCAAATCTCACGCGCAGCTTCCTCACCGCGCATGCGTGTTCACACACACACTCGCGCAGACACACACAAGCAAACCTATATATGCATAAGTCTACCCGCGCATTACGCATGCCTGTAAACGTGCACACATATTCGACTCTTGCGCACATACTAATAAATACCTTTAGATATATACCTACAGCTGTGAGTTTATGTAGTGTGATTATATACTATGCGTGGTATTACAGAAATTAAACTTTAATAGGTTTGAGTTTAGTTATGTTATGTAGTACGGTTTATTATTTTATGTTACTGAAGTAAGATTTCAAAGAATTAACGTTTATTTTCTGAAATGTTTTTTGTATAATATTTTAAACGTAGTTTTAACACTAATTTGAAGGAGATAGAGCTATTATAATACACAATGTTTACTGGACGTTTAGTTGTGAATTTCAAAAGCTCTTTAAAGCATTAGCCAACGGTATAGTAACTTTCCGGCGGTGTAGTAAAATATGAATCGAGTAAATAATAGTGATAAACACAGTCTATCCATATTATTTTATATGGACAAAAGAAGTTTTCTTTACTGTAACACCACTGCGTTTAGCATGGTTTCGTATAGGTATATGACCGATATGATATAAGACCGTTCTACACGCCGTTTTTGGGTAGCTGCTGTACGGCCATCCTACGACTACACAGATATTTGGACTTAACGTAACATACTGTTTTCAAATATCTGGTTTCAAACTTCTTCTTCGTTGCCCAAGCTACTCTAACAGAAATTAGCCTGATATTTTGTCGGCTACCTATCTTCTCTTATCTCTCTTCAATCTCTCTCTTAACCGAAACTTACGTTACAGTCCATGTCTTAATAGGCCAATTGAATCCGCTCCCTAACACTAATTAGGTTTTAAAAGATGTTGTGTTTGCGAGAGGTGAAGAAGTGTCAGCATTTCAAACTGAGAAAAAGTTTCAAGTTTCTTTGTTTGTAAACAAATGAAAGAATATAAACAAACACAAACAAGAAAGGGATGAGATACGGAAGCTCGTGTGCACAATACTATGAATTCCAATGAATTGAATTCACTTTCATACAATTCATTCTATCATTGAGCGCAGCAACAGGTTACATTATCACTGATTTGCCACAAAACCGTAGCATCTAATAGTTTCATGAATGGAGGATTCCTAAAAAACATTTCTTACAAGTTGTATTGTCTGTACACAATGACAGGCGCCGTTTAACAAAGCGTGTTTTACAAGTGTACAGTTCACGATAGCTCTTTATGATGCAGCCGTTTTAGTGTGACCCCTAATGTTAGATGTGGTTACCCCGCGCTCGTCATGCTATGTATGGGCAAAGAGATATGAGGCAGCTCAGTTTATACCGGATAGGTTTTAAAAGCATGATATTGTTGTAATATCAATAGTCGCAAACTTTTTGTCGTCATGTGTACTTTTGTGAGTTAACACCGATTAATGTAATTATGTGCGCGGCGCTCTGTCAGTTTCGATTACAATGGACCGTTTAATTGTGTAACTATTAATTTAATAACACTACAATGTGATGTTTAAATTATTATTCAATACTATAAAAACGAGTGCTCGCGTATTGTTTAGGTGTTTAATAAACGTAAATAGTAGATAATTAAAGTGCTATCATTGTACTATGTATATTAATATTAGCGTGGATTTCGGGACTTGATGAAATATCGGTACTATAGCTGATTTTGTCTGGATTAGAGGCATTCTGAGCATGCAGTTTTTTGTCATTTCTGATAAATTATAGCTAACATACCAGTTTATAAGCAGTCTAACCATTTACCAGACCAGTAAGTGCCGAGTGTAATTCATTTTTCTTGCTTCACTCCCTCGCATTCTTTGTACATAATTATCAGTATAGAGTATGAGCATTTAACTGTATTTACATAAAATGTTCGTGTGCCCTTAAACATGTGCGAATACACATCCCACGCCCCGTCGCCATCCACGGTGTTCAGTTACCACTTTTTTCTCCATGGAGGCGGGATCTCATTTCCCGCTGAAAGTCTACACCTCACAGTTGCACGTGCACGACTGTGACAGCCAAAATGGCGGATAAATACTAGTTTTTTGGTACGCTTATGTTAGGTTAACCCAGTTTACTTGGTTATTTAGTGTCTCCTAGATTCTGCAATGCTTGCGTGAATCACAGCTCTAGAAATTTCTGCGTAATTTGAGTAAACTAAGTAGGTGAGTTACTTTATTGTTACGCAATTGAAGCTTGTGAAAGATTGCGAGAGTAATGGAATTTATGAAATTGCTGATCTATTTAAAATACATTAAAACAAAAGTTAGTATAGGAACGTACGTTTTATCGAATGCTTCAGCATCGTAGCTTCTGAGAACATAATTTTGACTCACACAAAATCTGTAGCTCCAAACAAGTATCATACTGCACGAAACGTCAATACTTGTTATAAAATATTGTTAGCATGTAGCTATTCCTTATTTGCATTATTATGAGCATTACTTCATGCATTCATCAGAAGTGGTTCGACTGAAGTCGGGGCAATCCTTTGAGCTGCAATCCGCAAATACACAAAAGAGCGGAAATCGACGCTCAAGCTCAACCCGCACCGAATTTTGTTTTGAAGATTAAAAATAATGAGAGGTTACGTTTTTTACCACATATTGCACTGCTTTCTAAAGAGCTGCATCGCAAGACACACGACATAGGAACAACGACCTTAAAGCAACATCTTCGCTTAACATCAAACAAAAATCTTAATTCTATTTTTGGGACTTAAGTCATTTTGTTTCTGTGCATGCAGTAATATGTAGACTAAATCTAAAGACATTTCTAACGGTAGGAAGTAGGTGTTTATTGTGATAGGATATCCGAACGGATGTGCTCCGCATCAGGTAATACTTTTAATTGTTATGCGACCTCGTCGGATTATAAAGGGTATATACGTAACATGATGTTCGATGTGAGGCTATTTGTATTCGTTTAGTGATATGAAAAGGCCTTTTATAATAAGTTAATCTTTCTGCAGTTAACTGACTCTGTCTTCAATCAAAAAGAGTTGGTGTCACATCGCTTGCAAGTTATAAGGTTTTCTATCTAATTCCCATTAGAGTTGAAGAAAGAGTCCTCTTACTAGGAACAGTAAGGAAAAGTAATCATCATGGATATATACCAGTGTACCTACTATGTACGTTCCAGGGTTCAAAGTTTCTCGAATCTTCTGAATTAGATTTTGCAAGACGATATGAGCTAAACTATATTGTTAATGTCTCAGAAAAAATATTATCAAGCCAGCTGGTTGGTAGTGGGCTGACTGCCCAACACTGAAATTATATGCTTAGTTCTCAATACCATTGTTCAAGAGAAATGTAGAAAACATAAGACAAATTACCATCTATAACCACACCTGACATTAACACCACGAAACATGTCCGTTTGAAATATCATCGGATCACAAGGAAAATTCTTCCAGTACTGCAGAAGGCAGGACAAAATGCCGAGTCACTGGCGCGGGCGCATCGGCCCGTGGGGGCGACTGCTTTGATGCAAGCCGACGTTCGACATCGGCCGATAGCCGACAAAACGACAACCTCGCTGTCCGTGGCCTTAGTCAGTGGTTGAAGCGATTAAGAAGGATAGGGTTTGATATCTTATACGTGTACGAGGGTGTGGGGCCAATTTTCAATGTTAGTATATTCGTTTCCATCCATCCAGCCGTAATTCCTTCGAGAAATTCAAATTCTCTTACATCCATGCTGATAAGTGTTATATGAACTTCATTAACCGCATTTTGATTGATGTAACTTGACCATTTTCAACTGTCATTACCTGGTCAAAAAGGTCATTCTGCATACAATAGTAAGCATCAATTTTTGCAAATCAATAACTCCAAGGATCTATCCTTATATTTCAGTTCAAAGATCTCGATAAATCCTTTAAATCGTTTATAACATAGACCGATAACTAAAAAACGACACCGCCGTCTCCTCCGACACTTGTGAGATGATGGTGTGAATTGAACGCTAAGATGAATAAGCTGGTCTGATAAACAACTGCACGAGGGCAGTAATTGGTTAGTATCGTCGTTTGTTACCTCAAGATATTTTGTCATTTCATTATGAGGAATATGGCTAAGTGCAGGTATGGGATTAATGTTGGTACTCGTCACCGGTATGTGGGATCCAAAGATGTTAATTATGAAGCAGGTACGATTAAAATAAATAAAAAAAATATGTTTATACCAATTACAACAACTTCAGGGTCCACCATTACAGTCCAACACTGCCTAAGGCCAGTTTCAAACTGTTTCAAATTTCGTCTTTTAGAATATCCTAAGCCGAAATCTACGTTGTATGATAAAGTCATAAGCTCTTGCCGATAAATTATAAGAAAAATAAACCCCTAAGTAATTGTCTTGTTAAAGGCCATGTGGTATCCGGCCTACAATTGACCACCTTCTTTCCTCCGTGGGTGTCGTAAGAAGCGACTAAGGGAAAATCCAGAAGATGAGCAGCAGCTGCTGATCTTCTGTAACTTTACCAACAATACTGCGATCCCCGAATCTATTTTACTACAGCCAGTATCTTTATACTTATCGTTTAAATCAGGTCTCCAAGAATAGGTTTCCGATCATATAAAAATCTAAACATAAAAATGTTTAGATTTTTATGTTAGGTAACACTAGCAGTCAAACATGGGAAATGAAATTGGCATGTTACTTTTTCATTACGATTTTAATGGAAGGTAAAAGGTCTATTTTAAACACAATATATGAAGTAGGTGATACTGTAATAGTAGGGTCAGCAAATACATGATTAAATTTACTGTCAACTGTTGTGTTACATATTTATTAGATGTTACTTTCTAGTATGATGTAGGCAGCCTTGATTCTAACGTGAAAATTCTTATTTAACCTTCACATTTGTTTGGTTATAAAATTAGTTGTAGATATTTCGTTTGATTCGGTACGTAATTTTCTTTATGATATATCTGACCTCCGACAAGTTTCCGCATCATCACACGCTTCTAACCGCCACTTAGCTCGTGTACAAAATTTCCTACTGCCTTATCAGACAATGTGCAAACTAACGTTCTGTAAACTATGAAAGGCACATAAAAAACAAAGTGAAAATAAAAGAACATCGGCAGTTCATGACGTGTTTGATTGTGCAGGTTTTTCTGATAGTCTATTGGAAGAAATGGAATAACCTGTTTGTAGATACACTTGATATCTCTGTTTGTCTCCTCAAATTCCATAATTACCATGATAATGCAACGATTAGCATCACGCCATTGATACAGTTCCACGACACTTCGTGAGGCGGTGCGTCACGTGTCGATTTGTTGGCGGACATGTTTTGTGAGTGAACTTCATGACGTTGGCACCGTGCACCGTGCCTAATTCCGACATGCATGCGATTGTGATTCAAATGTTGGGTGAAACCGTAGTAGTCTTGGTTTGTTCTTTACTTGGTGAAGTAGAAATCCCTTGCTGAATTTCCAAGGTAATACAACTCAAATATTATCAGAGCAAGTTCAAGCGAAGGGCGAACTCGACCCGTCATTGTCAATCTTCTTGAAGTTCTTAGACCTGCGCCTTGATTGCTGACAAGCGCGTTTTTCAGCAGTTTATCTTAGATGCAAATTTCGAGTTACAGGTTTAGTGAGGAGTTTGTGAAAATGTTTAATATACTCGTTCTGGTTCCGTTTATTTAGCTGTTTGAAGTTAACGGCCTCGGTGTGACACTACATGGTCTAGGATTTGTAAGGTTAACACAATATCAATGGTATCTTCCTAATCGGTTTTAATGGTTTGGATAATCAAGGTTATTATGACTTATGAATAATGGGGATAATACTCGTAGTAATATAATTGGGCTTCTATGTCATTTGTTTTTTTTTTACTTTAGTTCGCCTCGTTCATTTAGTCGTAGTACCCATAATTAAACCCATAATTAATCGTAAGAAAGGCAAGAAAAGTGAAGGAATGCTTAACAAATTTACTCTTTATAATGCATGCAATAAATACGAGTTGTGTCCTTTTTATTCGAACAGTAGCTGCTATTTAATGGATGCTAAATGAAATGGAAAATTTGCGAGTATTTACAGCACATAACTAAGTAAAATGCTTGTTATTTTACATGATTTCATGTTACCTTATAACAACTGAGTCAACAAGCGCGTCGCTTGCCACACAACCAAACGATTAGATTGCTACGCTACCTTTACCAATTTGATTGTTCCTAACATCCTTTCTTGAATGGAGTAATACTAGCCTTTGAAAGACTTCCAATAATTGATTCTTACCTTTGTATGGCTTTTCTTGTTTATACTTATTACATAATTTGTTAATAATCCGTTGTTGAACGTCTTTTATTCGTCGCTCGGAATGAATCGATTTGTTTTGTGTTTTTGTTAGCATCGATTTGTTTTACGTCGATCGAGTTTTATATCGATTGTCGATAAACTGACTAACTACCACTATGAGACATTCATATCAATGTAAAGTTTGGTGTTTCGAACTTTGCTAAATGTACTTTTTAAGTCTTTTGAAGAAAGATATTCAAGGGAAACTAGGATGTTGCTAACACTCTGCAAGAAGGGCTTTACTTTCATAGGGACGATAATATTCTCGACATTGCTAACACATAAAAAGTCTTTGTCTAAGAGACGGTAGCACTATGACCCTGTAGCTCCGTATACTAACCGAAAGCAATTCTTCCTTTATTGTTTCAACATTATTGGCATCGGTGTCAGCAAGCAACACAAGTACATAGCAAATCCTCGCATATTAATTCTCCAGGTAAACACACCCTTGTCTGGTTTAATCTGCAAAAAACACGGGAATATAATCCTTTCCGGCGCACTGGGGCAGTTTCGTCTTTCGGCAGACTTTGTGACGCCGGCCGAACTCCGAACGGCCGAATTGGTAATCGTTTGGCGGCAATGTAAAGCGATTCAGGTGGGCTAGGGTTGTCGACGGTAGAATATTTATCATACTATGTAGAATTAGCTAAATTGATCGTGACTGCAATTGTGAGCAGTCATTGTGAGAGTCATTTTAAATGTGGGTAATAATTACTTGGTTTATTAGGTTTTACTACATTGTTTTTCATTCTACGAAAACAAAGCAATAAATGTGTAACTACTATGGTATAATAAATATTAGTAACGTCCGTCACCGCTCTGGAATTTAAAGATTTATACAAGCGAAACAAAATAGTGGATTTTATAGATGGAAACCACAGAAATCCTATATTTTGCTTTTTCCATGCTACTATATATGTATATGCTATACTTACGAAGTTCAGAGATATTCAATTAAACTAGAAATTTGGACAACCCTACAAGTATTTATTTTTGCAGATCGCATATTTCATAGAAGAGGATTACCAAGTTTGTCATTACTGCATTCTAGGAAGGTACCTCAGGTAGTCACTTCTCGCATTCTTTGTCATAAAATTGCAATGCAGTTACCATTTAATTCTAAACTGTATATCAAAGCTGATAGAGTTTAATATAGCTTAGAGGTAATTAAATAAAATTTGGTCAATTTATTTTCGATTGGTGCTTAAAATTAGCGTGCTTTTCAAATGAATGCAAGTAATTATGAATTTATGAATGGTGTGCTCATCGGGTATTGGGATTTGGGGTAACTCTGGTCGGCTTACGTACGGATTGGGTTAAACGTGTTTATTTTAAGCCATAACGGTAATAATGTAGGTGTGAATAGGTGTGTTAATTATAGTTTTATTGTTTTTATTAGCTTTACACTTTTGTGACTTTTGATTTAAAGTGACATGTCAACATTGATATTTACTTAGAGTCTTAGACCAATCCTTTTAATTTAAGTCTGTAGTAAAGATCCTGATGGACTATCATTCTTCTTCTTATCGTATGGTTTATGAACAACCTGATGTCAGGGTTTAAACCGCCAGTAGAGAGGTTTACAGGCGGTTTAAACTCTGACTCCAAGTTCTGAGACATGGCGTTGAAAAATCTCTCAGGTGTGCTGGTTTCCTCACAATGTTTTCCTTCACTATACTGGACTATAATAAGGTCTGTTTTCATGATAACTATGTTGATCTCTTAAATATATTATCTACTTACTAGGAAAACTAACATCCTAAGGTGCCTCACAATATTCATTTCCAAGTTATTGATTGACTTTATAAAAGTGCGCTTATCAAAATACGAATCCGTTTTAAGACAGTCAAATATTATATCTTACGTAAAAATGAGAATTACACTTTGCCTTAAACTTGACAATCGCGTTTATGGCTACGATAAGGTCTTTTTAATTTATGATTATAAACATAATCATCAAAAACATAACATCACGCCTGTATTCCCCAAAGGGTAGACAGAGTTGCACACGTGGACAGCCCACATTCCGCCAGTTGTGACAGCATCATCAGCCGGAAGACGTCCACTGTTGAACAAAGGCCTCCCCACAAGGAACAAGAATGGGGAGTGTTGCCATGATCCCAGAATCTTTCCTGAAAATGGTGTAGTTACAGAAGACGCTGCTGCCCATCTTTTGGATTCTTACGACACCCACGGGAGGAGAGGGGGTGGTTAATTCTATAGGCCGGATACCACTCCGCAAATCCCAAAGTAATAGTAATAGTAGTCCCTATGTAATAGGGGGTCAACCGCACACAAATCCAGACTTCGTGCCTCTACTGAGAATTACCTAAAATAAAAACTCAGTAACTATTTGCCCGCCCCGGGATTCGAACCCAGGACCTCATACTCAGCAGTCGGGCTTACCGACAATAGACCAACGAGGTAGTAATCATATCATCTACGAACCAATCATACAAATAGAAGATTTAAGTTCCAAACAGATGAAGTTATAACTCCCTTACATTACAAGCTAACCGATAATTAAATTTAACTAGAAGGTTACTAAAGTAAATGTGTTCCCGCCTACGTTTGCCAGTTAAAATTCCACCAAGACAGTGTAATTACATTACAAGTTACTACATTTAAAACCATACGTCAATCATGTTGGACGTAGCGACGTATTATTACTTTATACGATATTAGTTTAGTATTGGATTTGTACAGTCAGCGTCTAATATTGTGTTCAGCCCCCTTACCATGAACTCTTAAAGCAGGACAGTTTAAGACGTGGAAGCGAGACGCCGCATTACACTGCTCGTAGCGGCGTCTCGTTTCCTCATGGTAAACTGTCCTGTTTTAAGAGCTCATGGTTAGGGGGCTGTTCATCGAATATTTTATAGGCGAAAAGTTTGTTGCAGCCATTTGTATGCAAAAATCCTGCTTCGTTAAAGAATAAGCAACAAAAATTTCGCATTATTTCTGATATCAAACAAGATTTCTTATCATCTACAAGCTGCATTAAAGTAAACATATTATTAAAGGAGTAATATGATTTTTTACTTCGCATCTAGCAGGTACATATTATTCCGATAAAAAAGGAAAATTAGTTCTGTTTTTGAATAACGATTTTAAAATTATTATTTATGGTGTCGAGCTCGAGCATATTTATAATCAAAGGTGTCGAGATTGCTAGAGCTTAACAGATCAGGTCGCGAGAATCAAGTGTACCTATATAATAATAATAATATCACTTTTGCAATACATAATGTAAAATCTAAAGTTGACTCTAAAATCGTCAAAATTTATAATCATTCATACTGCACTTGTTTTAAAGCCAACAGTTGGATTATTACAGGCAAGTATTCTTATAAGTACCCAATGCCATAATCAAATCCCCGACCGCTGATTGCGTCCATTCCATACTTGTTAAAAACATTACAGAAATAGAATTTTCTTGAAATTCATGGAAAACGGATGGACGCAATAATTGTATACACGTTTGTTTTATTGAAAGGTTAAACAAATTTTTTATAAAAAGTTGTGTGACGTCATCACGTATTTTTAGTCGGTTTGTTCAGCTTATTTAGGCGATCATATTATGTAATCTTGTAATATGTATGGTTAATGAAGCTTCAAATATGAGGATAGTGAGACTTTGGTATCTTACAATCAAGACATACTTTATGAAAAACTTTCAGAATATTTTCTAGACAAATAAATTATTCTTAGTAATGGTTAATACATTTTTGTTGCTGCGTTGTTACGTTATGAGGCAATTTGAAAAGGGATAAAAATTGCAAAAACTGTCTTGGATGTAATACATTCATTATAAGCATGTATTTGGTGTACAATAAAGAGAAATCTATCTATCTATCTATAAACTGCAAATTTTGATATAAATGTTAGTAGTGGCAAATAATTTAATGTTGTAATTTTAATTAAAAAAATGATGTGGTGATATAAAAATAAATCGCTGATTGAATCTTCGTTTGATGATCTTAAAAGTGAATTGAAGGAAGTAAATACAGATCGTAGTACTTGTAGGGTTATTGTGCGTTCTGTTATCTATGTGTAAATAGCCTTCCAATGTATTAGTCGTGTTACTCTGAAAATTCGGTATTTTTGAGCAAACTTTACTGTTTAAAAGCCTTATTTATCATTAGGTGTTTGAGGATTGAAATAGTCTGATGGGATGGCGCAGTTCCTAAACGTTTTCTACACAAAAAGTATGCTACTTTTGTTTCGTGAAAAGCAAGGATGTGTTCCACTTTTCGTAGCCATTATCAGAAAATGGAGAATCAGACTGGCTGTAAATAATATTTTAGAAACATTAAGAGCTAATTAAAAAAAAGAACGTAATAATCTGTTTTTGTGTTTGATTTGTGGATCCTTACAGTTTAAATTTGGTGCTGACTGTACGATTGCAATTTATAAATTATGATTATGATATGAAAATTGATGATATTTAATGAATGTATGAGAATTTTACGAGTAGCACAGCAATACAGAGGTCATCGTAATAATAATGAGCGAAAATTTAAGCATCATGGTTTTTTGTACATACATCTGTACATTTAATATCTACTTATGTATGAAAAACACGATAAAAAATAATGCCAATTAGTTGCGAGTAGAGTATATTAGTAAAGAGATATTGAAATGTATGTCATGATTTGATGAAGTATGGAAAAATAGGTACAGCAGTAGGTATATGGTAATCTATGGCTATTTAAGACTTACTAGGGATACTACGGAGATATTGCAATTAAGAAATGTTTTTTTTTTTGTGTGTCTTCTATTTTGATAGCTAACATACTTAGGTTAGCTAACGCTAGGTATCTACAGATGTTTTCTTACTGTCAATCTTTGTATTTCTTACTTTCTTATTTTTTGTTAAATTGAGTTTCAATAAGTCCAGGTTAAGTAAAAGTATATTTAAACCTTGTTTTGGTTCTTATGAGGTACCTAATTAAGAGCAAGATCAAGATATAAAGAAGCACTTTCTGGAAATACCCTCAATTTAAGAACTTACGAAAACAATGCAAACGTAACTGACTAGATGATATATCGTGAGAATTGGGCCAAACTCAGACCTATAAAAAAGTCATTTGTTTCCAATAATTACAAAAGCGATTATCGTTCCATCCCACCATGTGTTGACATAATACAGTTAAACGCACACCGCCTACAGGGGGATAGGAAATAAAATAATATAATAAGTTACGTAGCCTCTGTCATGCAAATCGGACATTAGGACTCTAATATCCCTTTTGATTTTAAGTAATTTATATGAAATTATGTGTAGAAAAGTTCGTAGGCGTGCGGAAGCGAGCTTTTTATGATAAATGTTCTTTTTCTATTCGATTACGTAGATCAATGGGAGCGATATTTATTGATACTGAATGATCGATTGCGTCATAATCACGTAGAATTGTGTCGTGAAAAATAATGCTTACATTGTGTTCAGTAATTATTGTGTAATGACTATTTTAGTTTTCGTTGTGGATTATGTGATTTTACATGATTTTGCTTTTTCCGTATTGTATTGTGATGTCGTGTAACGTGTAAGGATTAACTAATCAAACAATTAGAACGTTCTTTGATCAATTAGTAAGGGGTGGGATGAATCAATGGGTTGATTTCGTGTGTCAAAGTTGCAAGTACTTTACTTTACAAAAGACACCTTGCAAGACAGAGCGTCAACCGAGGAATACGACAGAAAAAAGAGAGAGTTAGGTATAATATTATGACGTTGATGTTTACGTATCTTTCATGCTTAGAATACCTGGCATTGAAAGTAAATGGCGCTTAGATTACTGTCTTCTACTGACGACAATACTGGTGTGGGCAAGGAGAGGGTTAAACACTAACTTTCTTTTAGTAGCCCACGTCTAGAAGACTGAAGTTCATCATTGTTTGCTCTAATTAAAAAAAAATACATTTAGCTCTTCTGGTAAACACAACTTTTCTGAAAATATCATAAAAAGCCAACGTTTTTAAATTATCACACTAATTAATTAAGGCGGGTCACATTATCAAAAACCTATGGACGAAAGCTTCAAACGAAACAAAAATCCTTAATCTTTAACGATGTTCGAAAGAAGTCTACAATAATGAGTTTTTTATATGAAAAGTAATTAGATATGTGTTGGGTTTAATCATCTTTTGAAGTTGGTAAAAAATTTGTTAACCCAGAGAAAAGTAAAAATGATTATCAAAATTGACGATCCGATTGGCGCAGTGGCTAAGCGATTGGACTGCTGCGCTAAGGGTTTCGGGTTTGATACCCGCACAGGACAGAAATTTGTGCGATCCGCCGATGTTGCTCCCGTTTTTATGTATGTGATATTACATGTATGTGAAACGCACCTACAATACAGAAGAAAATCCTAGTGTGGGGTGAAGTTTTTTTTTTAAAGGAGGGCTAATGAAGCGATTCCAAAAATGATGCGAGTAAATGCTATTGTGACGGAAAGCATGAGCCCAAGACGAAATTAATTAGAAGAAAAGGGAAAAAGTCAAATGTTCAATTTTGGTTTCACGTAACAGGACTACTGTTACGTGAATCATCGAATACATTTATTCATTACTTCGTAAAAACTCACGAAAATTTTCCATACAGTTTAATTAGTCGATCATTAATAAAACAAAGAATTCAAGCCAATTACATTATTATTCTTGCCCCACTATCGCAGTTCACACCATCGCTGTGCCCCTAATTTATTACCAGCAAGCATAACACGAAAATTATTGCCTACGTATAATTTCTTTATGCAAATAACTTCCCTTTGACGGCGATATAGCAGTCTGATTTGTTCGGAAACTACAGTTTAGGATTACTTGAGATAGTAAAATTGTATTAATGTGTTGGAATGGTGCAGAATTTTCTTGATTTGGTTGGTGTTGATTGGACTGCTGCGCTAATGTCCTAGGTTTGATTCCCGGTCTGGATAAATACTTGAGTGATTCGTAGATAGTAGTCCCGGTCCTAAATCTAGGTGTTTTCTCACTAACGATACAGGAGAAATTTATTGTTATGGGCAATACTTCAAAATAAAGATGAAAGAACCAACCAGTGATGCAGGACTCTGCAGGAACTTGAATTTAGCTACTTTACAGGTAAAAGTAGACTAGCCTAATACGAAGTGTACTATATTAAAACTCTTTGAAAGAGTCTCGTCTTCATCTGATATCAGGCCACTAAATGTGATCAAGCAAACCTATTCTAAATATAAACGAAAATAAAACCATGTTGCTTTCATAAATAACATGTGACACGTGGATTACGTAGAAAATTAAGTACCTACGTATTTTGAATTAAGTACAAGCGACACGATTATTGTACGAAATGGGTTTTCATTAATGGTTACAAGTGTTTTTAATATTACAACACGTTCCTTTATTTAATCGTTGGTTGTTGCGTGAGAAACGCGAACAGTCAGTAGCGAGTTACTTTTAAGCACTCATATAGTACAAAAATATAATTGCAGTGTCATTTTCGTATCCTGTACCTTATTATGAAAGGTTTAGGGATTATATTTGCCCGTTTTTTGGGTGTCCGTAAGTTGGTAGGTATCAGCTAGGTAGTGGAAATGTGCAAGGAGCATTAATCACAACAGAATTAGCTTTGGCGATCCGCTCCCAACTGTCCGCGGAGAATTTATACCGAGATCTTGAACAGAGAGGGATAAGTAGCTTTATTTTTATTTTAAATTCCCGATCTTTCCTCCTTGTCTTTTTGTTTCCGTAACCGATTTTGAACAAATACCAAAAAAAATTGTCTTATCTTTTATTATGATATACCTTAATATTTTTATGAGATATTAAGTACGCAATAACCTTTTTATGGTTACTTAAGTTAGGTTAACTTGGCGTAGTAACAAATGGTAAAGGTTAAATTGAAACGCTTAAATAGATATTAAAGCATTTATTATTTGGCAAACGCCAAATTTACTAAAAGCAACTTATCCCGCATCTCCGTTTGCATCGAGTTGATTTCGCGCCCAAACCACCTCCGCGCCGCTGGGGACCGCATAAATACTACTTAACGCTCACGACACTCCAAATTTAAAAATAAGAAAGAAAAACACCAAAGAAGCAGCAGCCAGTGTCAGAACGAAACTTTTAAATAATTACCAGGAGACGCGTCGAGTGGCGTCCCTAATGTGTAAATGTGTTACCCTTTACCAAAATAATTTTGTTTTGAACACACTTTTTATAGATTCCGACGTTATTTATTCGGGCAACCCCGTTTAGCATTTCGGTGTAATAAATATGATCGTGTCATTTGGTCTCGTTAGCGTTATGAAATAGTAGTTTGTTAAAGGTTGCACAAATAAAGGTCAATGCTTCGTGTTATCTTGCGGTTAATAAATAAAGTTGCAGAAGTGAAGCACTTGACTATTTTCAAGGCTGGTAATGAGAATTTAACAGCTGAACACACTTCATCGGTCTTATTGTAAACCAAGCCTAAAGGTGCTCCTACACTGATGGAAAATGTTTACAAACATTTATAACATTTGAAAACATGACATAGGCTCGTTGTTGAGCTTACGTTACGAGGCGTCTATACAAAAATAGAAGAAGATATGCTTAAAATGAAAACATTTCCTTAACATTGGGATCAAATGTTTGCTTGGAAAAAGTTTACTAATGTTTGTAAACATTTTCCACAGCAGTGGGGGAGTAACCATAAGTTAACAACGACAAACTTATATTTAAAACTCCAATGTAATAAAATCCCAATAGTTAAATGATTTCAATTGTTTCAAAACATGACAAGCAGTCGTCATAACAACGAAATCAGTGATGAAACTTCGAAGTCAAATCATGCAAGCGATTCAAGAAATAATACCAGATACCTATCAAAACATCAATATTTACCATTTTTCTCCGGCACCCGACGTCCTTGTCAGACGTCTAACAACACTTCGATCCGTGTTGCAACGGTTAGATTTTACAAGTACTGCCTCTAAAGCCTATTTAAGTAGCGTGGTACCGAAAGTGGTATGTGACACCAAAACGTCACGGCAATTAAGGAATCGGCAAGCTCTAACCTCGCTGTCAGCCGACCTGCATTGGGCTCGCGGCTGATTGGCACGACGGAGCTGTAAGCGTGCTGGATGTGACATTGGTACATAGGACAGAGTTCTGGAAGCCTCTTAGAATTGTGCTGTTATGGGGAATGCTCTGGTGAATGTTAAAGCAGATCAATGTGGTTGCGAAATAAGATTGACTGAACTGTACTCCAGTGTATCTTCCTTGACTGCTAAAAGCCATAGTGAAGGCGCAAAGTCGTTCGGCTATAGCCAAAAATAGTTTTGAATGTTTTTCTAAGTAACAAACCGAGGTTTGATTAGCATTACATAAAACTTTTCTGATTTCAGTAAAACATGGCTGTGATACGTCTTCAAGGAATGCAGGTGTGGCAACTTATTCACCCATGTTTCGCCACCTACCAACTTCTAGGTAGCTAAAGTAGTTTCAACTACGCATCAACGCCGTCAACTGTGGAACTCAAATAGAGTCGGATCCAGCACACAGAGATCTTTGTTTACTGGCATCTACAAGTAACATTTATCATATATCATGCCAGATCGACGTCTCTCTGACGTTTTCTCTTCCGTGGGTGACAGCATGTTAGCTGGCCGAAGACTTTATTGTGTATCTACTGTAATGTAAGATGACTGTGCCAATAATCAAGGAACATCCGTGTAAATGTTTGTGTGATAAGATACGAGTGTGTATGTGATTTTTTATAGGTAGGAAATTCGGCTTGTGAAGTTCGGAGAACATTTATTTTTATTGATTGTGTTTTGTTAATAAGAATCGAGTTCTGGCATTTTTGGACGATTTTTGAACGATAGGGAGAACTAGGATTAAATTCTCGTTTAGGTTTCACTGTCTAACTTCTTACTACGGCTTACTGGAGCTCTAATCCAGAATGTCCATTTCTTTGCTAGAATGACATCAGATTTCAGTTCTAGGAATCATTCAAATTATCCTCACTAATAGGATGTCGTTGCTTATCAAATCTTTATTTATGTTAATATTTAGGTGCACAGACAAAAAGTAACAAAATAAGTAACGTTTACATAAACTCTTTTGAACAACTTCTAAGGTAAAACTCGTAAAAGTAAAAGGTTTAGATTTGTTTCCAAAGTTTTAAGGGTCATCCCAATCACCTTCGGTAACTTCATTTTTAAGCTCACACTTTGGGGTTGAAATGGTGGAAATAAAGAATTACTTAAGTCAATGAATTAGAGGGAAACAATTGAATGTTAGATTGGTCAGCGAGAAAACTTGCATCAAATAAAATTGATGCCACTTATAACCTTCTTTCTTTGTCGATAAATATCTGCTATTATAAAAACAACGTTCGATCTTCAAACCAGCTGTCCTACCATTGGTACTGGTACAAAAAAGTTTTAACGTTTACAATCCTTTACGTATTGAAGTAACCATTACTCAGCTTAATGCGTCTAGCATGCAATGCCTTAACACTACAAATGCAGTACCCAAATCTAGAACGTTTATATACAATGTCAATGGTCACAAGTCGGCCGCACTTTCTAAAGCACATAACTCGCGGGTAGGCGACACTGTGATTGGCGGCCGACATACTTGCAATCCGTCCCGTTACGAACACGGGCCCTACTACTAGTTTCTTCCTTTGAACACTTCACGATAACTTCGTGATTCACGTTAACTGTGTTTGTTGTGATGAATCGAGTTGGTCGGTTTGGAAGAAGGTATGCAATTTAAATCGATTAAGTGCATCATAAATTTTCAAAGTCTGTGTTCCTCCGCCAAATTATTGTTTATCAGATACATTGGCGTTTGTGCGTATATCATTATTATGATCATAGAATGTTTTTTACAATATGGATTTCAACCAATCCATGTATGTCCAACCATGACATGATGTAACGAATAATATATAAGGACTAAACAGCGTCCGATTTTTGTAGTTAAATTGTAAATGTTTACCAAATACTCTAGATGCGGCATGGAGTTTAATACTAACTATGGAAAGTGGTCTTAAAAATAAGTGATTAATTACACTACAAAAATGCGCGGAAAAATTGCAATTCATGAGTGGTAACTACCCAATAACTTTGCATAACGATGTTTTTGCCGGACGGTTTTAGAGCGGTCCACCGATTTCATTTCACTTAATTTTGAATAACTTTTCCTCATAGAGAGGTACACAGTTTACTACCAATCGATACATTTCGAATTTGCGCGACTGACAATTCAACAATACTTAAAAATCGAACGATCAATACCGACAAATTGACAATTGAATTATTCATGCAAAAATGTGGAATAGTAACAAATCACAATGATTACGTTGCATAAAAATCGATTACGCTAATCGATTTAATATTTGCATTTATAATCGATTTTTTCCTGTTTAATATAGTAATTTTGTAAGCAAATGGTAGAGGTGTCGAGTTGGACTGGACCACTCGATGTCGTCGATGTATTGTCACTCGAGTGACACTCACAAATGTTTGCCACTTAACAAAAACAGGGTTGCATCGGCTTGTGCTACGCTAAAATAATACAAGTGCATTAACTATGACTTTGTTATGTGCTTTCTTCTTGTCTTATCAGTAATGCTTATAAATTTAATACTGATGATATTATTTTAATATCATTTGTGTCCTAAAGAAACATCGGACTGTATCACGCTGCACGGCCATACTTTCTTGCCTATTTCTAGTTACAAAATGGTTTGCGCATCAGTTTACCAAGTTCCGGATTTTAAGGAAGACATATCTGTATTAGCGAAGATTTTTTACATGATTTCCTTCATCAGTCACTAGCATCTTTAATTATATATCACAGAAAATACTACGAAAATGTATTAATGGCGATGACAAAGTATGGTACTTATAAAGTTTTGATCCTCATCTACATCTACATCCTTGTGTTTAACCTCCTCGGGAATTTCCGCAACACCACAACCTATTGGTTTGTCTTGTGGTTAAATCAAATACTTGGACATACATCTAACCGTAAACAAGTTGTTTGCTTTGTTACGCTTTTGTAGAAAATATTTTTCGTAAATAAAATTGATATTTTGGTAAAATTTTGCCTGGATCGTAGACAATCGTTAGACAGAAGCCCAAAACTCTGACATCCCATCTTACTTAGCAGTAAAGTCATTAACTGGTTTATGGAAGTCAGATATTATATAAGTCTATGTAGATTATTGGTATACAGCTGCATCTGGTAAGACAAAAAGCCAACCGCAATATTGCTTATAATTCTCTCCGTCCTAGTGGGATGTAGGTACTTATCTTCGTAGTGAGTTCATCACAATAGTTCAAGGGTAGCATTTGAACGACCTGTCGATCGTTCTTGAGTGGCTTTGCAGGCTATTGCCCTCTGCTCCTTCCATATTATTTGCTTTCCTAATTTCAATATCTGTAGGACTAATATCTTGTTGACTAGTACCTTGTGCTTATGTTTAGCTATGAGACAGTTCACCTGGTTTTCTCAATGGATGGTTGTCAGGTTCTGGCAGAAAAGCTCGAACTGCTGGAATGCTAAGTCCAGGATTGTTATTACATTCTTCAGCTGAACTAAGTTCTACAGCCCTAATGAGACAGTATCAATAATAAATCACCTCAAATAAACAGCAGCTGGAATGCAATCGAAACGCATAACTATCGAAGAATTATTGCGGTTTGACAGTAAAATAATTTATCATTATACGTGTCTAATCGGCCAGTAAACCTTGTAAGCGAAACTGCTTTTTTGATCAAATAAAAAATATAATTGATCGGCGGAAGCGATAATATTGCTATTTGTTTCATTTGTTCAGACTACTTCGGTCACTAAAGTGGAACTGGGTGAGGACAATGATTTTTTCTTTCTATCTATGATTGTGGATGCTTTATCGTAGCAGGCGTTATTAATCTAACTGTGGTATGTGTAAATTGTAAAAAGTTAATTAATCCTGTTAACTGTGTTTAATGTAAATGCATTGCCAATCAGGACGCGTTAATCATTTTAAATCGCGTTTAGACATCTGTTAAACCTGGAGTGGCTCACTTGGACTACTGAGCTGTTGAGGAAACTATTATAGCTATCTTAATATTTGGATATTATCGCAGATTTTACTTGTCGGATCACAGGACGATGCAGAAAAATTCCTAGTATGGGTCAATGTACAAAACACAAACAATTGAATTTAATTACTAGCCTAAACTACGTATAACAAGATTACCTTTATAGAAACTTACGATACTTAAGTTTACAGTCTATAAGGTTTTATAGTACCTATTCTTTACAACATAAATCTAAGTACATCCATGCCAAATAGCATACACACTGCTTAGGGCTTTGAACGCAGACGTTGTACGTCAACGTCATTCCAAGAAAGACACTGAAGGCGCGATTAGCAACGCCAATACTGCGCACAATAAATCCAACCGCACATGTGTGTATCCACATACATATACATAATAGGTACGTCGAAAAATAACAACGCCTTCATACCTAATCCCACCTATTACGTATACATACCACGTAGTTTATCGACTCGACGTTGATGTCCTTCGGGGCTCCTCCAAACTTTCTTGCGTTCGGTCACACTGGCGCGCGTGCTCAGAACACTTTTTGCTGGCTTGGGTGCCGGCACCGAGATATTGAAATAATTGCTTTTTCAACGGCACGGCGTGCAAATGACATTCGAGATGGAGGTCGTTTTTTTAACCGAGTGTACGAGATGGAAAATTGTCTCGTGATGAAATGTTTGGTTTGGTGATAAAATGATAGTTACCTCTCTGTGTACACGTGGCTTCGTTTTGCAGGCTTGTTGATTTAAGTGGGCAAAAATTTTCGCTCAAATCGTATCTTTATTTGCAACCTATATTATGAGTTGCTGTTAAAGTTAGTTAAGTTTTATCGAATACCTTTTGGCTAATTTATTTGCCTTTTAGCGATGAGAAGCTGGCATGAAATGGTTCTTGTGCCATGAAAAGCTTTACAAATTCTACACTAATAACAAATACTTAGTAACTATCCACTAAGTGTATATTTATATTTTCCAGTAACAACTTCATACGCATGACTCAACTACCAATGATTCGTGAAGACAATAAAATGATTAGCGACGTGGCACCCGGTGTCTTAATGAGAGCCGACGCAGTGGCAGCTCGGTGTTAAAAACCTAAATTGTGGTGTGAACTTTCACAGGCAGTGGTCGCGGGTTTATAGCTAGCTAACCCTGCGGCTTCACTCAAGTTTATTTAGGGGTTAAATTCACCACTCGCTGCGTGCGGTTCTGCTCGACGTACGCTACTCACGTCGACTCTCTGCAATGTGTATTTTTGTTACTCTTTGCACTTTTCTCGACTATTTCAAACGTTTTCGGTCCGTTATCTTTATTTATTATTATGAGTTTTAAGTGTCCTAATGCTGGGTAAAGGCCTCCCTACTCTCTTTCCACTTTTTTGTTTCATTGGCAAGTCATTATCCATAAATTGTTTAATAGTTACGACGTTATAAGATGATTCTAAAACATTACACCATTCCTTGATCTAATCACCTAAATTACTAACAACCAAGCCTAATAATAGTCGCTTTATAAATAGGGAATATGATACAAATAGTTTCTTAGTTACAAGCTTTCTTACACGTGGACTTGGACAGCTGACGATATACGTAATATTAGAGCTACGTAAAATGGACGAGAACCGAAAGTATTTTGTTTTATTCTGGACGAAGTGACGATAGCTTATTGACAGCTTATGTATTATGTGTTGGCACGTGCTATCGTTATTTAATCTGTGACGCATATAGTAAGAAATTTTCTCAATGGTTCTCGTTATTCTTATTAGGCTGTGATGGTAGGTAAGTGTACTGAGTATTTTCTATATTATGCGCTAAACGCATAAAAATTATCGGACAATTTTTAGAAGGTTTAGCTTCTAGATAAATGGCAACTAAGCAGCCTTTGGCCTTCGTTTAGGGTTTTCCTGAATAAAACTAGACAGCGTGAACGAAGAAAAGGTGAAACCATTGATTCAGAAGAGCCATCGAAAGATACAGGCAACAAAGGAGGTTCTATAAAACAAATCAGTACAAGATAAGGGAGTTTTTTCAAGATACTGCACAGCGTGATGACTGCATAGAATTTAAAGGGTAATATCGTTTCTAGGGAGCATAAACCTTTTTATATGGAGTGTTAAGTAAGTAAACATGTATTTTAATAGTCCAGCTAATAAAGGAATGTAGAAGCGATGTGCGAAGCATAAGGTGGCGTATTGTTGACTCACATCGATGAGGAAAGTCGAGAGGTGTTGTAAAGGAGTGCTTACATAATATACAGGTGAAAGCAAAAAATAAATTGGCTGACAAGATGAAATAACCGTTGTTATATTGTCTAATAATGTGTTTTCTTTCTTTTTTAGGTTTTGAAATATTCTACACACCGCATTCTACGTTTTCTGCAAAAAACAAATGCAGTTTGCCAGAGGCCAGTTGTCAATTACAGACCAATGTTAAATTTAGAATTTACCTACGAAATCAGGCTTATTTTTAATCTTGAAGAAGTTTTAAAATATTGTTTTATATTGTATGTACGTTTGTTCAACATTTTCTTGTATATGATAAACTTATTTGAGTTATACTTTTTCGCGATTCACTACTAAAATTAGGTCATGCCAAAAAGATCCAAATTAAATTGTCTCGTTCAGAAGTTTGAGGCCGGTTTTTTATTTCTGCGAATAGTTGTCAGGTTTTTATCAACGCGGCCTTTTCAGTTTTAGGACGGATACCATCAGTAGCCTAACTATTATAGTCATTTGAGAAACACTGTCGACAAAATAAGTCTTTGCCCCTTCCTGTACTTATAGCATCATTCTCATCTAATTCCTTTTCTCTAGCAGTCTTAAGTGAGCTATACATAGGTACACTACATAAAGTAAAAAATTACTTCAGAAGTATGGGATTAAAATATGACATCTAAAGTTGTCTGTAATTAAGCTTATTTATTTTATTTTATTAGTAAGAAATAGTGTTCTCGACACTATTTATTTTTGTTGTTTGGAAAGTGTGTTCGTAAAGCATCTTTAAAACTCGATTATATGATAGTAAGCTCCAGTATAATGTATTCCAGCTTGCTGTCATAAAAATCAATGGTATATCCTGAAAACATCGAATCCACCTATGCCATTGGGTAAATCGTCGTCTGGAAACGATTGGAGCACAATACCAAATGGAAAAGCAACATTTACTTCGATGCAAATAACAACAAGGATCTGAAGTAATTCTCACCTGCTTAATAACAATATGATTTTGAACGTAGTTTAACGATCGATCCTCGTGTCAAATAATCTCATGTCCGGAACACATCGCACATGTCTGCTGCAACGTAGTCCGAAGATTAACCGCGACGAATCGCTGAGACAGTCCTTGCAAGACAAAGGCCCGCTCCGTTTGTCACGCGCCGTAAATATTTTGGACAGGGCTTTACGGGCCCCGTAGTTTTATGAGGCTTTCACGCTGACACCATTGTCTGGACGACGCCCGCCGACTGATTAGCCATGCTCGACCAAGGGACGTCTTAACAAAAATTTGGGTAAGTTTACTCGATATGAGCACAACAATTGTTTTTATAACCAACTTTTTGTATGCTACTTAACGATTTGTTGAAATGTTTATGGACGGGCTTTATTTATAAATATACCTTTTAAATGATCTTGGTTTGTTGGTACTTCATTGCAGCAGTACCTATTCGTTAATGAGTTGTGCATGTGAGTAAACAAACGTTTGTTGTGTCTATGTTCTAAGTATATAATGACAGTTGAAAGTGTTTATGCTTAACTATCGTAAGAAAATAAAAACAGATTTTATAATTACTGTGCGAGGTATGTGTGAAGTATCTATCTACCTATGAGTCAAGACTACGGTTAAGTGGTGACTTGCTAAGCAGCTTGATCACTCATAGAAAGACACTGTTGGTTGACTGAAAGATGGTTCTCGGTAAGTATAGGATCTAAAAGCAACGGAATCATTGTTGTCACCAGAAAATATGATTGCAGTGGAATGTGATATTATTAGTCATGTTCAGTTCTTGCACCTAGTGATTAAATAGTAAAATTTCTACGTTTTTCCATTGACCGACTGCCGTGCGATAACTGTTATCAGCCGATGTTCGGCAGGCCATGACTCACTTACCAGGCATTCAGATACCGGAAGATGTTCACACCAGGCGAGATGGTAGTATTTAGCACAAAAAGTCGGTTCTGAGCCGGTGCGCAATGTGGGCCGGCGTCAAGGCTGCGCCAACCTTGCTGTTTGTGGAGCGTGACGGCGACCGACGTGTCGGCACCCACGGCGTGACGTCACCCCCGCCTCCCCCGCGCCCGACCTCCCGGACACCCGCCCCAAGGTGCTGGGTGAGCTACTGCACCTACCAGAGTCTGACAGGGACTGACTGCTTCAACTAAGGTTAGGTCACACGATTTGGTGGATATATTTATAATTAGGAGCAGGATTACAGACTGCAATTTAAGGTATGCTTATCAAGATTCTTATAGAGGATTTTAAGTACACATTTTTTGTTACGCGGCGGTTTTATTTTAGTAAAGTTAGTGCTTTTTGCTTCACTATAATGTTTTGATGTGGGACAACTAATATATTAAATTTGTACTTATGGTTTTTTTAGTTAACTAGAACGTTAGTATTGATAGTGCCTAGTGGGCACCTACTTTAGTAAGGTCAGCGAAGAAAGAAAAGTCATCACGATCAGTCACGAAAACACTTTTTCCGTTGGTTTTTAAAATTTCAATCCAAATCCGGCGTTTAAATCTCAAAGAGGTTTCTAATTTGATCAACAAAATATTCGACGTAATAAAGTATCATTCTCTAACCGCCTGTTACTGAACATAGACTTCGCAATGAGAAATGTTCATCGTAACATCGATTAATAGAAACACAAGAAAGATACTAATGGATTTTATTGTCCATTTGTCTCAGCATTTAACTTTTTTGCTGGTACGGTCATTAATATAAAACAATGTAAATACATTTTTAATTTATATGGTTGGTTTGATTTTTATATCTATATAAACAAACAGACCAAGTCACTGATTATAAATTCGTATGTTAGGCGATTTACTTGACTTTCGCGCGTCGGATCATGTCGGTTTGACTGGGTACACTTTATCACACATATTAGAAAGTTTATTACAGTATTATGTAAAACAATCGGTATCGATCAGAACCGCGTGCAAGAAACCCATTGCCCCCACATAATTATGGAATTAAAAGTAAACAGGTGTGAAATTAAGCTCACTTTTTGCTCGGCTAATAGATTGCAAAGCACTTTTCCGTCCCGTGGTTCCACTTACGTAATAACCTTTCATTACAGACCTACAATCACCTAAACGCACATTTAAAACACTATAATTTCGCACTAAACAGAATGATTTGGGAGTTTCGTCTCGTTATAAATTTCTACTTTTGTTTTTTACGTACCAATTATGGGCGGCGAGTGTTTCAAAGAGTTTTTTATAGGGATTCGAACGCTTGATTGATGGGCGATTATTTTTGGGTTTGATCTGAAGATGCTTCCGAGTTGTTTTGTTAGTCGATAACAACAATCTTAGTACGGTTGGTTGTTCACATAATTCTATATTGTTCGATAACGTTCTCATTGTCGCTGTAATTGAATCTAGTAAAGTGTTAGGCTGCTTATTGCTTAATTTGATGACTAGTAAAATGTTTGGTGGTCAGTGCTTTACGTTTTGAGTCATCGTTCATTAAGGTTTTTATGAAAAGGGGTTTTTCTTCGCGATGTTAAATTACCGTAACCTAGTTGGGTTTGATACTGGTTGCAAGCTCGTAATTGTTTCATACGTATTTGTAGATCGTATGTTTGAGTAACAGATTAAATCGGGACATAACTTTATATGTTAGTTCATCTTTCGAACATGTTGGCTTGGGTACAAATTCCAACGCGAATAATTTATGCAGAAAAATATGAGCAGCCGGCTGAGTACTAGAAAAAAGAAACAAGTGCAAATCGACTTGTTTACTCCTTGTTGAAGAGTTAGTTTAAAAGTAGAAACTTTGCTAACAAAAACATTCTTTCTAGATACAGGCGTTATGAAATAAATAATGAACCTTAATAAAATTAAGTTTAGTTTACTTAAACACAATTAAAACCACCCCAAACATAAACACCGGCATTTGTTTCCTAAGTTCAGGCTAATCGGTCATCCAATCGTATTGTTATAACTTGGTAGATTAAAAGTTATTAACCGTTTGCCTTTATAACTGCTTGCCTACGTAAGTACCGCCACTTCTATTCGGACTTCACCGGTACCTATTGTTGGATTCTGTGAATTTGTAAACAAATTTTAAAGACGTTGTATTTGTTACGATTTCGGATAATCTAAAGTTGTATTGATTCTCGCGTAACTCTAAGCTTGGATGACATTGTTTGACCCCAGAGGTTAATGAGTTTCTTTAGTGGTTTTTCATAGGCTTGAACTACGTTGCTAAACTAGATTTTTCGAAATGTGTTTTTATAAATGTGGTATAATCAAGTGTTAGAATGAACTATTCCATGTTTTAATGTCGAGTTTGTATGAAGGTTTGCGGATCCGTTACAGCACGGGTTTGAACCTGGCTAGCTGACTTACAATCTCCTTTTTTAATCTAACTAAGTCATATACTTTTTTAGTTCACCTAACCAAGAATCACCGACACAAAGGGACACAAGTGGTTAAATACCGAATTTATATTAACAGCAACCCTCTGTTCTTAAGCAGGTAGGTAGATATACTTTTTGAAATACCGATATCTGGAAGGGCTATTATATAGGATTCAGTATTTATTATTATGTGTTGCGAGCGTCATTTCCCATCATAACTTCAGTACAAGCGAGCTGCATCGCAGGTTTCAGTGGAACGAAATGCATCCTACACAATGCCGTAGGACCGCGAGCTTTTGCAACCATTTCACGGTGATGCCGGCAAATATAAGCCAAGACGAATCCGTCCGTAGTTGTTTGCTAAGCGTTTGACCCGGCACTGCTCGCGCCCACTAACCCACTGTTCGATAAGAAACTCCTGCAACCACCGCACATTTGATTCTAACACGTATTCGTAGCCGTATAAAGTGCAATGTCCTGTCACAATGGGTATTCATCTCTTTGATGTAATGATGTGTAGTCAGTATCAACTGTTTATTTACTGCCCGCTACGCTGTGTTCGTCGGTCGTATGTTAGAGTGGATGCGAGGTGAAATGAGTTCTATTGAGGTAGGTTTGTGGTTGGTTTTCGTGTGGCTATCACGAGTCCGTTGTGTTTCAGTGTTGGTCATGAGTGGATTGTGTGACTGGCAGAAGAGTCTTCAGCGGTACCGTTAGCGGACCGTTCAATAAATTAATTTGGTAACAGCCGTTGCTTTCTAGGGATAAACTTGGATTACACGAGTAGTTTGAGTCATAAAATGTTGCATTAATGTTCATGTAGATACTAAATTAACATCGCGTTAATGAAAGATTCTTGAGACGTTAGCGCCTAGCGGTGTACCGTCAATAAATGTTGATTGTGTATTATAAACACCAAAGGGATTTGTGTGAATTTCAAAACCTTCTTTATATCATGTCTAAAGATATATCTATACCCTTAAATATGATGGTATAAAATATATATTACTACCCTAAAAATATGTGTACAAACAAAACTTGGTCTGTGCGTCATTCAAGTTCGACCTTGTGATAATTATTTGTGTACGAGTCTACAACGTGACCTTAGTCAAAGAAAATTACTTGTAGCCTATAAATATTTATTCCGTGCAGATCCAACCCGACCTTGACCCTTGGATATTGGGCAGTTTATGCGACCATTGCACCTCAGTATTCGAATAATAGTAATTAAACTTAGATGATTGGAATACTGCGGTAATGATTGCGGGTTTCCCGAAAGCAAAATTTTTGTGCTGTATGAAGTTTTTATGTAAAGATACTGAAGTGGCGACTATGGCAAAATTCAGAAGATGGGCAGCAGCGTCTTCTGTAACTTCACCAGCAATACTGGGTTTCCCGAGCCGCTTGCCAAGCGTGGGGATTATGGCAACCTTCCCCCCCCCCCCCCCCCCCGCTTAAACGGCGAGGTTCAACAGTGGACGTCTTTTGGCTGATGATGTATGAAGATATAGTACCTAAGTGCGGATGTCTGAGCATGTGATATTTCATGTATCTGTAGGTACCTACGAAGACAGTATAAATTGATGTAGTTACTTAGTATCTGGGAAAGTCTTAAAAAATACTGTGGTAAGTTAGTTTAGTGTTTGAACTTACACTCTGCTCGGTGTGATTGGAGGTGTAGGAGCTTGTTATTTGGCCTAAGATAATATAAATGCAAACAACAAGCCTAAATCAGGCATAATTCTAAGCGAAATGCTCATAAGAATGTCGTAATAATGCCTGAAGCTCTTCGTATCCAAATCACAATTACCATAGTAACCACATGTGTTTATGGACACGTGGTACCCTATTACAGACACCTTTACATCTGCAACCATAGAGATCTTGCGGCACGTGTGCTAGTCTCTTGAGGCATGTGTTGAAGGCGCCATCGCGTCTCATCCCAGTCGAGGGTGCTTGGCACATACATTAAACAAACACTCGCACTGTGACGACCTCACGCCTCACCGTTGATGTGTTTGTGTTTTATTCCTGTATTTTGTTGTGGTATACATAAAAGTGTGTAACTGTAATTTTTGTGTTTGTGTAGTTGAAAGACCGAAAATATGGTGTTTATTAAAACCGTATAGCATCCGCTCGTGTCCTTTATTTTTCACATTACCCTTATTCATTTGAACCGCGTGGGTTGCCACCTCTGCCTACCCCTTCGGGAAATACAGGTGTGATGTTATGTATGTCTAACAACAGGTTCCACTCGTGTCCTTCATTTGGGGTTGCTAATAATTCTAATTTTAATTTGCCATTTGCGTATTTTAACTTGGTGGGTCCCACCCAATATTGTTGAATAAAAATGAAAATTTCAAGTGCAAGCTTAGCTGTTCTCTATGACATTTTGTATCACAAGAGACTTAACACAAAAGATACATAATCTTCTTATATCTGTAATCTTTTTCATTCTTTTTTTTTTTTAATCGTCGCCCCACCCTAGAATTTTCTCACGTATCGTAGGTGCGTTTTACAAACATGAAATATTACATACACAAACATCCAGACTCGGGACAAACATCTGCGGATCGCACAAATTTTTGTCCCGTGCGGGAATCGAACCCGCAACCCTTAGCGCAGCGGTCCAATCGCTTAGCCACTGCGCCAATTGAGTCGTAATGTATCTGAAAACTGTATTTACACCTAACGTTCATCATTAGCAAGAGACGAATAGTTCATACTTAATTGGATATCTGATATCGGTCTAGTCGTGTACAATACCCAGATACAAACATGATCGGAGAAGCGGTCTGTATTGTAAACAAAAAGGTACCCACTATTTTGAATTAGTCAATGTATTCCTTGATAAGTGATTTCATAAATTATAATGATATTTTCAACGAAGAATGAACACTGTAATGCTATGTCTGCACTATCACAATACAAATGACTGGTGACTACGTATCATTACGATGTTATTGATAACAGACTTTGATAATAAACCAACGTTTATTCAAGTTTAGATTGTCATTCTCAATGAACAGCTGTTTGGCTGTCAGGTAAGGCTGTATACAACCCAATGTTGCTGTCTAATCACGTGTACAGTTTGGAAAAGTAAGCTTAAACAATCTATTAATTTGAGCGTCACTGTAGGATCATGTTAATCTCTAAGTTCCAGTGCAAAAGTGCTACGAGTCTTATTGTTAGAAATTCTTGAAAGCATCCCTGATTTTTAGTTAAGGTCTCCATAAGATTTTATAAGTTACAAGAGACTGCCATATACTATGTGTAGGTGTATACAAAAGCGAAAATCGCTGCGCTACGGATACCAGGTTCCATTTCTTGACCGATTACACGTTAATTAATACAACTGATCATTCATGAAACTTGAAAAGTATTAAAATAGAACATGCACCTAAGAACCAAGACACAGTATCTACATCCATCGGCAAAGATTTTTAAATCTTTGTAGATGAATGTGCTGGTTTTAAAATGTAAATAATTAAATAATATCACGCGATTATTACAATAACAATTTAAAACAAATGACATGTGACATCGCAAAGATCTCAAAAAAATGTCCTGTTTGACATTTGTATTGGTCGGTTTTCTGTAGGAGTGCGCGGTCCTCTTCCTACGCAGCGCAGGACCGAATCCTACCTACTAATTTGAATATCTATTTATTTATTTATAGTGCTGTGTTTATAGAATTATCATTCAACGAGTCTTCCACACATCATGAATGTACGTTAATGTACCTGCTACGTTGGGTTATTGGATGAGATTAGTAAAGAAATTGCAATGGCCATTTAATTTTCTCATCAAAAACAAATTAATCAAGATTATTCATTCTTAAAATAGCAACACCAACACCAATCTAAAGTTATAAAATTAAAAAACAATTATAAAAAACTAGTCAATCAACAACGCCCATTACCGCCACAATTTATTCGAGCTATCTAAAATCTTAAACTACTAATATCCGTGTAAGCTAACACGAACTATTAAATAAAAATGAACGAGCGTGCGATGGTGGTAGATAACGTAATCCGTGTCGACATTATTTGTTTTTAATTATTCAGCAGCGAGTCCGCCCCTGGCTAATGACTTTATCATGCGATTTATGAGTTGCCCCCGGCCCTTTGTTTTTTATTCCTCACTCGGTGGTTGATTGAGAACTACTGTAGGAGGAACCCCGGCCCGTGTGGGTTTTGGGTGTTTTTTTAGTTTTGTGTGTTTTACACAATAGCCCATGTTGTTTGAACTTAGCTGTACACGAAAACAGACTTTTTCTGTAGAAATCTAGTTTCGTACCTATTGAATAAAAGGAAAAATAATCACATACACTGATTTGATAACCTTTAGCTACTATAGTTCCTGACTATGACTAAATACTCCGTAGGCAGGTAAGAGTGCTGGGGACGAAGGCACCAAATTTTACAATTCCAGGTTTTTAAGATATCAAGGTGATTAAGTAACTCCCAATTAAAGTTGTAAAAAATACACGAGGACACAAGCAAGCACAACAACGCTGGAATAAGTCTAAAAGCTATCAAATTCCCAATTACTTTCGTCTGAAAACCGAACCATACTCAACCCCATAAATCCGCCATATCATCAATAAATACACGTTGGTTTTGCAATAAATGGAATATACCATTCTAATCTAACCCTTCGCCGGTTATCATGGGAAACTTCCGCCTTGACTTTCTACGGGACAATGGGGAAAGAGCTGCTCATAGAATTCCGAGAAAGGCCATCGTTAGTAGCCAATGAACGACTGATAACATATCGAACTATCGATAAAATTAGGAGGTATATCGATTATCAATTTTTAAGTCGATTGTTTTGGTAATAATTCTTGATAGATATTGTGACTTTTGGATGAGTAATGTTTAAACATTCTATAATTTTAAGGAATATTACTACTGACACCAAAAAAAAATTAAATTAGGATCGAATGTCCTCACCTCGACTACAAATGGTCACAAGCGTGTACTATTTTTATATCTTACAATACAGTCTGCGAAATCGCTATACGTATAACAACAAGCAACGATATTTAAGTGTGTTCGGGCACAGTAACAAAAGAGAATAAATATTGTGCCAATCTACAGCGCAAAACAACCCTGAGGTGAGAGGTTATAATTATTACGATACAATTAATTTTCTATAAATGGTTGATAAGAAAGCCGAAATCTCAAGAAATCTTAAATAATTTTGTTTCAGAAAAAATGAACGAATTCAGTCATTGTTGACTTTCGGAGAAAGGGTCGATTAACTTATAAAGACTTGTTACTCAGAGAAAGAGAATTGTTTTGCATAACAATCCTTGATTCATAGTAAATAGTACCTACCAGTTGCCAGTCTGATTATTTTCTTCAATCCTCTTCTGCACTGAAAGGGTTGGAAAAATTGCACCAAAGACCGATACTTACCAAATATGTCACAGTATTAAAAGTATTAACCCTCCAAATTTCAAGTCTCTTTCGGGATTACCGCTAATACTAGTGGGTATTTACGATGCTACTATTATTTATATATATTTACATTATAACACGTGCCAAATAGTTCTTCACTACAACTTAATAGGCGTAAGAATCATTTACCCACCGTTTGTTTTCTTGAGTATTTATCTGTTCTAACAATAGTAACTGATGGAAACATAGCGTCTACGTGATAATTAGATGCCGGAACACGAAACATTTTACAGTTATCCCACATACACTTTGGCGGTATTTTTGTCCCGAAGGTCGGTGTAATTGCTTTACGACATAACCCTATAGTACCCCTTTACGGTCATAAAACTTTCCAAAACATTTTTTATTGGGTTTTACAACGAAGCCGAGTTCACCGTAAAATGTAGCGGTATGAAATAATGTACGATTGTTCTATTCGGCTGGAGGTAAATATTTAAAATGTGTTGAAGAATTAATGGTAGGTACTATGCATTGCGAAAATAAACAGGAGCTAAGTGCGTGACAATGGTTGTAGTCATTAAGGGTTTTTGCTAGGCATCGTCTTTTCTATTATTTCTTTTACTGTGTTTTACTACGAAGCATCCAGGAGCACATACATAGGTTGATAAATATATAATCGGACCCACACTCAAGGCTTAAAATCTAGACAAAGAAGGCCTGGATAATACGGGACCTATAACTTCGGGAATCTTTGAACCCGGGCCCGAACCAGGACTTCCAGAGGGCCGGATTTTGTCCCTAAAGAAGACAGAACAAGATATCCAAAAGAAAAGTTAATAAGGTCCCATTTCTAAAGACTGTAAACTCCTCAAACAACACATAAAATAAATATTTTTCTATTGGACAATTTATATATTTGAATCACGATTTCGAAATGTTATTTGTGATTTAGGTTCAACGGCCTCAGATATCGACATAAAATCAATTGCTGAATTGCTTTTTGGAGTTAGAATCCCGTTTGACAAAAGTGCAAATCAATCTTTAAATGCACCTGTATTTATAGATAGTAGATACCTACCTATAAAATCAAATCGATGTTAAAGGTGTCCAATGATTCAATTTAAATCTGATCGTTCTAAGTTGATATCCGAAAAAGCACGTGTTGTTTTTTTTCATTCATCAGAATGCCTACGGTGCGGTGACCCGATTTTCATTATAGCTTCAGATTTTCAAGCGTAGATATTTTGATCCGTAGCAATACATATTATAGTTACCACTAAGCAGTATTTGTTTATAGTATTCTAGGGTGTTTAAATCACATAAATCTTAGAAGAAATACTAATAAATTCTTGTAAAATATACTATTAATTACTTTTGATTCCTCATCAAACAAATAGAACATAAAGATTTAAGTACCAAATCAAAATGTAATTGTTTTATCGTTATCCAGAATAAATAGCGTCATAAACCCATGTTCCCTGGAATAACTAGAGGTACTAACTGGCCAGGCCTACCTGAGGGAGACGCGACGTAAGTACCGTTACGGCAACTAACAATTCCAAGAAGGTCATGCGCTCTAAACTAAGGCTAAAATTCCACTTATTTTTTTGTCTCGCCCAACTACGGCTCAATGTTGCAACTAGCACCAAGGCTGCGTATTTTTTGTATCACAGGGTAGCATTTAACATGGAGTTAAAAATATGTTCGTTCATGATATTCATTTAAGGCATATTTTGACAGCCAATTTTAAACTTTAGAATTTTAATAAAATAAATTAATCTGATTGGAATATCCTGAATTCTTCAGGAGAATCAGGTTGGTTGTATTATTTATAATTATCGTAACTTATAGTAAAATTCATAATATTTATATTATACGACTAATATAATTTTTATCTACAAGAAAAATAGACATAAAACAGCAACTTAACACAAAATAATAAGATTATTTCTCCGTTACTGAGAAACAATCAATTTTACTGAGATAAAAACAAACAGCATAAAACTTAGCGTAGAATTAACACTTGTATTTGTCAGAAGCCTATTTTTAGAAATATCTCTCGTTTTAAATTCCTAAGTCAAAGTTCACATAGAAGCGATGACGTTACCATATATATTCACACATCGAGAGACGTCTTAACAAACCCACAGCGCCACCCACTTTCGGCCGGTCCATATCGTCGACGAATCGGCGTTTAAAACCACTTAATGACAAATGTGACCAAATATTGACAGCGTGCAACATAAAAACAAAGGGCTCAGCGGGGGCGGGTTAGGTGTCAATCTCAAGAACAAATAGACAAATGTTTGACGAACGAATTACGTGACAACTTTAGTTTAGTTGTTTGTCCCGATGTTTACATTCACCGCCTGGGAGTTTGGGAAATTAAATTGCGACTTGGAAAAAACGTGGGGCGAAATGTGTCGGCGGATGTACGTTGGTAAAGACTTGGCAGGGGTGGCAGATGTATGGCCCGGTGACGCTGGTCGTACATGCCATTCGATACGATTTTTTTCTAAGAACATGATACCGTGCAATTTGGGTGATTTATTTCCGAACTTAAATGTAGTTGTGATGTGATTTTTATTTAATTAGACAGCTTATTTCCTGAATGATATATAATTTAAATGGATTTTGTATTATTTTCGGACGGTAAAGCTTAAATTTATGTAAAACGAAAATAATGATGTATGCCAGTAACCATGATTTAATATATGCGGCAGGTAAATTCTGGAGCAAACAAACTTAATCCAAGAAGGTAATGATATTCAAAGCGTTTCTGAACGTATGATTAGAAAGCAATGGGCCAGTGGCCCAGCAATCATCGCAATGACATGTCGCGAACCGTGAGAGGAAACAATGGTCGCGCCGTGGGAACGCGGCGTGATTGCCCACCCTCGGGTAGCGGGTTCGAGTCGCGGGTCACGTTGCGGAACGGTAGGGTGCGAAACCAGAGTGCGCGCGTACTTCCGGAATTCATATTTTTGTGTATGCGTTTTGAGTAATTTTAATAAATCTATTTTGGGTCATAGAGCTTTGTTTTATTCGCAAAATTATTATTTGCGTCATCCTTTTTGTTGTATGGTAAGCGGGGTTTAAATAATAGCTTTGATTATGGCTATGGGGAAACGAGTCATTATTTATTTTAGTAAAATATTACCCTAGCCACATAGACGTTCCAAAAGTACCTATCAATATTTTCATAGAAGTCTCCGTTTGTATCTTTACTATTTACCGAATACTAGTACCTAGGTATTTAGATGTTACAAACTTGTATGGTACTTGTAAGCTGGTGAAGGCATCGCAAGGGTCATCGCATTGAAAACTTGACTGTATCTATAACCTTTAATGCGTCGCATATATGCATAAATTCTACAAGCTCCATCTTATTTATGACCAAAATTTGTATGTACGTCTGTTCCTACAGAGAATGAATAAATAGAAAATCTCAAAAATACTCTATTTGCTCGATCTGAAACCAGGACCTAATGATTGACAGTCAAGACTGCGATTATGAGAACAATAAGTCTGTAAAAGACTTAATAAAATATCAATATCAGCTTATAACTGTCCCACTGTAGGGCTAAGACCTCTTTTTATACAGAGAATTGACAAGCACTGATCAGCAGGCTAGCTTGACCTTGATTTCAGACTATTAAATTCAGGTTCCATCACAATCAGTCAGTGCTGTCTAAAAAATTGTGTTATAAACATACAAAAAAAACATACAGACGAATTGAGAACCTCCTCCTTTTTTGAAGTCGGTTAAAAACTAAGAGTAATTTATTTAATAGTATATAAAGTAATTAATTTATAATTTAATTAATTTTGACATTGAAAAGCACATAAATACCTTGGTTTGAACCTACAATCACATGCATGTGAATCCGCTCCGCCTACCGCTAAGTCATCACACCATTAACTTTTAGGATTACAAAAATAACAAAACCCGATAGTTACTATTATTTCTGTAATACTTATTTCCTTAAACCCGGTACTATTATTTCTGTACCTAATCCTTAAAGATGTTTGAAATAAACACAATTAAAAATACCCTAGCTCTCGGTGTAGCTCAAAAAATAGTTTAGTGAAGAAAGTAAAAAGCGTGTATAAGACAAAAAAGGAATTGGTAACAGATTAACAGTTGAGGTTTTTTTATTAATTTACTTTCACACTTTTTATCTTTAGTATAAAGTTTGGTGGGTAGGTATTATGAGCTACGAGACTACCGCGCCGATCAGTGGATCAGCGAGGTTAAGCCGTGCTCGCCGCGGTCAGTCTTGTGGTGGGTGACCGTTTTCACATGTCGAGCACCTCCGTGCTTCGGAAGGCACGTTAAGCCGTTGGTCCTGCGCCTGATCTCTCTTCGGTGGTGTCCGTCTTCCGTCTCATCGGACTATGAGAGTGAGGGAATAGGGACTGCTTTTGTTTTTGCGCGCATACTTATGCACTATAATATCTCCTGCGTATTTGGCTAGTCTGAGCTGGGATAGGCCGATGTGACCGAAATTTGGTCAGGAGAACATTAATATGAGATTGTAGACTGTTTTAATTGTAATCGATATGACCGTTGGACTGCCAAGTCAAAGGTCGCAAGTTCAAACCCCTGCACGCACCAATGACTTTTCGAATTCATGTGCGGACTATAAATTAGATTTCAGTTGCTAAAAACGGTGAAGGAAAACATCGTGAGGAAACCGGTACACCTAGGAGATTTTTCAATGTTGTGTTAAGTCATGTCAGAGGCCTACAGGCGGTTTCAACTCTGATACCGGGTTATTCATTAAGCATACGATAAGAAGAAGAATCTCAAATATTAATATTAAAAGTTTACGCCTTTTTTTTTCTTTCTTTCTCTTTCTATACAGTTTCAGGTATATTTTTTATCTCATATTTTTACAAGGTTTACGTGGGGACGCTGGTCCAACATGCAGAGGCCCATTGAGAACTTAAATCTGAATCAATAGATTGAATAATAAATAATATACCTATTAATTTAATATATAATTAATTATTATATTTATAATTAATATTGAATAATGAAATAATATACCTAATAAGAAATATTATTTAATAATTTTCATAACCTAAATTAGATCAAGTTTTCAAAGATTTATCTCTCCAGGTGAACACACAATAAATTATATAAAAAATCTTTAAAATATGTTCATTAATTTCTGTACTAACTTCATTGTCACACACATTTGGCAAAGGAATTTAAACTTAATACCAAGAATGCAAACAATAATAATTCAACAAAATGTTTTGTTACTAAACCGATAGAGTTTACGAGTTTAATTTAGAGTTGATACCCAATTCTGTCTAGTTACAGCCTATTACCTACGAGTATTAAATATCTCAATATTTGCCCATGTCAAGTATCGGTCCTTATAAAGAAACTATTATATTGTGGTCTGCTCTGAATTTAGACAGAAATTTCCTGCGAAACTGACATTTGTGGAGTGTTTGAAGTGATTAGCGCTTATATCGAATAACCAGAGTTGGTAATATATAACTTAGTATGTATAGACTAGGCTTGTAAGTAACGGGTGAATAATACAAACAGTAATACTAATATTGTATCAGCCTGTAAATGCTCAAGTGCAATGACTTCTCATACAGATACAGAAACAAACAACAAAATATATCATCGTGTACTAATTGTGCTCCAATTATTTTTTAATCTAAATTTAATTTTAATTTTTCTTACAGCCAGTCATAAATGTCTCATACTTGTAAAGTTTTATAACGTTCTATCAATTTCAAAAAACAAGAAAATGCTTCGAAATTTTAAACTTGATAATAAAAAAATCGTTTGGAACTCAAGTTGTAATTTAAATACGATTGTGTCTACCTAAGTTAAGCCAAATAATTTAAAATGAATTTATTTTTTTTAGTTATAGAATCTAAATTAATGTTAGGAGTGTTTAGTGTAAATTATTAAAAATTAATGAATTATAATTAATCAACCTACTGTAAGAAAAGTCAGCAGAATTTGTAAATCTTAAGTACATCATAAAGAGTTGATATTTGACATTTACAAAACGTATATCTCTATTTGCTTCTTCACGACAGATTCGTATTTTTTCTTCTTAGTCTCAGTTTAACTCTCTTTTTGCATCTCCCAACTCCCCACATCAGTGTTAAGTGAAAATAGTGTTTAAATGATCGCCACTAAACATCGGGGCGTTTTTCGCCGGGATTAAGTCGGTTAAATTCCCGGGGGTGGCAAGAGTGCCCGAATTCTATCAACTACTCCGAGGGATTTGATTAAATCCCGCCTCACCCCTTGCGTGTTGACAGTAATTGATTGAAATGCCACTTTCTTGTGGGACTTTTAAGGTCTAGGTGTGTTGCAATCGATTAAGTCAGATTTTAAACTGTAGGAATGTTATATAGTTTAAGATAGGTGTCGAAATAGTTTGTGTTTGTTTTGATATTGCTTTTTTTGGATGTAAGAAAAATTGCGTAATTTTGCTAAAATATTAAGTGATATTTAATGTAAATTAACTACTGAATAAATAAATTATTTTTATAAAAATAATGTCAATTAATTACTATACAAATAAATTATATTCACAATATATGAATATACTTAATTATTAAAAAACTAATTTATACTTTGTGTACCACTTGAGGTTAAGTATTTTGCTTCAACCTATTTATTCAACTAAAAAAAATTAAGTAATAAGAACACAAAGTTATAAAGTCCTAGTTGAACCAAACTTTTGTCAAACGCTAAAAAAAATCTCGTAACTGTTAACAATGTGATCGAACAATAAAAACATTTAGTTCCAAACTACCCAATTAGATGTTTCAACGAATTGAAACATTCAACAAATGTACTTTTAGCAATAAAGCTTTGTACATAAACTTCTGGTATTATTTTCCTATTTAGCTTTTCAAAGCATTTAATTATATTAGAATGACAATAATGTTGTCACGAGCCGACATAATAGTGTTATTATCAATTATTGTGAATTATTTACTGCTATAACAATGAAGTGTTGCATTGTTTGGCAGTCTACTAAATTAGTACAAATTTATACAATTATATAATATCAAATGTAGGTACAAAAATAATGTACAAAAAGAAAAGAAAATTGTCAGTTTCAACCCGCATCTGCAGCTAATGCGTTGATGTCTTTTCTATGGGAGCGATTACATCTAACGAATCATGAAAACTAAATGAAGTGAATTGATATAATTTTCAACTTTAACATGGAGAATTATTTTTATTTGTCTAAATAATAAGTTTTTTTGTGGATTAGGGTTTTTGGAAATTAGTTAAAACCTTTGTGGGTACTGTTATAAATTATGGTAACGGCTACGCTTGAACCGCTTGTGGGTGAATCATGCCAATGGCGTAGACTTATTTAAGCAATACAAGTACAAATGTGCGAGCGCTGGTGACGCCGCCGGGGAACACTTGGGAGTATAGAACAAAACAGCAAGTACAATTTAACGCGTCGTTTATTGATAACTTCATCTTTTCCTTCAATATACTTTGTGTCCACTGACTATATAACACTCACTGTACATTTTCGTATTTCATATTTAGTCTTTCGAGGCTTTATAACTTTCGATTCCATATAACAAATATTTTGTACAACGCACGTCGGGCGTACGAGTGTGGCGTCGTGGCACGACTTAATGCTATCTACCTACATTACCAACTAACTCCAACTTTAACTCTAGCCTTTAACACTATATTTACAAATTGTTCAAGAATTTTTTGGTATTCGAATTACCTCGTTCACTACATCGTCTCTCACGCGAACCACAATCGTAACTCTCGCGTCCATCCGCACGACACGACTTAAAATATTTTAACTTAAACCATGAAAAAATACAATAATCATAATATAATACAAGATATCATCAACAACATTTAATTGAACGTTCTGCCGTCGGCGCGTGGCCGGCGGCTCGCTAGTCAACAGTCCGCAACACTAACATGTCGGTACATTACAAAACAAATAAATGGACATACCTAGAAGTATGTACGGCCGGGATATAACGATCACTGTCCTAACGCGAAATCCGATTCGCAACAAAGTCACTGGAGGCTCGGAGCGGCGCGCGCGCGGACCCAGCAGCTCATAGCGGCGGGATGTCGATGTCGCACGCGAACGGCGACTCTCAGATGAGCGGCATGGCGCGCTCGTTGGCCGCCGCGTACCGCTGCTCGTCCGGCACGTGGTACATGTTGATGATCTGGCTGAGGTCCTGCTGCCCGTACTCGCGCTTCATAGCCATCTGCTCGTGCGCGTGCGCGTGAGGGGCGAACTCGCGCTTCAACTGCGCGGGCGGTTCGTGGGCGAACTCACGCTTCAGGCCTGGCGGGCCCGGGGACACGGGCTCGGACTTGGCGGAAGAGCCGCTGGGGGAGTGCGAGGCGCACGAGGGAGGCAGCGCGTAGCCGCCGGGGGAGCCGGGGCCCAGCCCGTAGGCCGACGGCGACGGCGGCTGCGGCAGATAGGGGGAGCCTTGCCCGCCGCCGTAGTACTGCCCGTAGCCGCTCTGCTGCATCTGCGATACGTCGTAGCGCGGGTAACCGTAGGCCTGCTGCTGGTAGGCGCTCGGGTCGTGCATCATGTACCCGTTAGGCATGTACCCGTTCGGCGTCATCTGGTACACGTCACGCGGCTGCTGCGCCGAGGGAGCCGAGCTCCTCTGTGCCTCGCCACCCCCTAACAACGCTCCTCCTCCAAGCGGATACTTCTCTTGCTTCTTAGCAAGCGTCTTCGTCTTCCTCCTGGGTCTGTATTTGTAATCCGGGTGTTCCTTCATGTGAACTGCGCGGAGTCTCTTCGCCTCGTCGATGAACGGTCGCTTCTCTGATTCAGAGAGGTCTTTCCACTGTGCACCGAGACGTTTTGATATTTCCGAGTTATGCATTTTGGGGTTGTCTGAAGCCATCTTCCTGCGCTGCCCGCGCGACCACACCATGAACGCGTTCATGGGGCGCTTAACGCGCTCCGCGTTGGAGTTTTTGCTAGTGTTGTTGTTGTTGTTATTGGGCGGTTGATGGTGTTGTGGCTGGGGCTGGTGGTGCTGCGGCAGCGGCTGGTGGTGCTGGTGCTGCAGCGGCTGGTGCTGCGACAGCGGCTGCTGCTGTGGCAGCGACATCATGCCGCCGAGCGCGCCCAGCGAGCCGTAGCCGTGCTGGAGCGCGTGATGCGGCGGCACAGTGGCATGCAGGCTGCCGCCCTTGAGATCCGTCTCCATCGTCAACATGTCGTCTTCCTGCGGCGCGTACAGCTTGCTGATCCTTCGTTCACCGTACACAACGAGAGAACCGTCGGTCGCTCACATGGACTCGCGGCGGTGCGCGTCGATAACGTTTCGCGGGACCGTGCGGCGCGGAGGCTACGTGCGTTGTGAGGAGGCTGTCGGGCCGGGCGGCAGCGACTGCGGGCGCCCCCCGCGCGCGCAGCCCGGCCCCGCCCGCCCGCACGCCTGGCCAATCGCAGCGCGGCTCCTGGCTCCGCCCCGCCCGCGCGCTCCCACCCGCCGCGGCCTGCATTTTTAATCGCGTGGCGAGCGAGCCGAGCGTACGCCTCGCCGCCGCCTCATGCAAATCTCAATTTTGTTTGCCGACGGTGGCTGCATTCTTGGCCTTAGATTATGTTGTAAACTACACCAACATTACCTGTACACTTTACTGTTATTTCACATTATGACAATAAATTTTAGAGTGCAACCACAATTATATTTTCCAAACAGACTATCTCAATTTATATAATTTTCCGTACAATACTCAACAACGTTAAACGATTTATATGACTGAAAAACAAATAATCACAGTTAGATTATTATTTTCCATCGTATTTGTTGACTAGACAGAAAATATGTTTCTCAATAGTTACGCACAGACACAATGTAGTTTGTTCAGCTGTAGTGAGTTCAAGGCCCGTGTGACAATGTTGTACGATCCACCTACTGAATGAGAAAGAACCCGCTTACATAAAAGATGTTACTTTGTACAATCATACGGAGAATCTCGCGGTTATTCCTCGTAGACTTAGAGCATTGTTTTAAAGTGGACGAAGTACTGTTGCCGAGTCGTTTGACGAGACTGGAATTTTACACCATCAACAATAAATACTTAGGGTAAATGTAGATTCCATGAAAGAAGGGAAATACAATTAAAATTAATGTCTAGAAATAAATAGTCAATCATGTTAAATTACACTCTTTTTTTGTTTTTGGAAGTATACAGTGGGAATAAAAGAGATCTTGTTATAGAATAAAGAGTTTTGTTTCGATTGATAAAACAAATTATGAAGAAATATGAATAATTAGCAAAAAAATATAGGGCGGAAAGCAAATATTATCCATTTTCATTTCTTCGTATTTAGGTATTCCTTCATATATTAGGTACTTTTAACTTTTGTGATAATGTATAAATGAGATGTCTGGCAAACTGTTAGTTTATTTTACATAAACAACAAACATGGAAAAGTTATAATCTCAAAATATTTTAAGATGATGAATGATAGATGAGGTTTGAGATATCTTTATTTCCCATAAGAATTTACAATTCACTGACATGAGAAAATTATTAAAACTAATTTACAAGCATTATCAGTAACGTACAGTAACAGTTTTTGCTATAATTATAATGCTAGAAATAAATGATATGAAATATTACATACCTACTAGTCAGGAACTAGGTTAAGAATATAATAAAGAACAAACTCTTGATAAGGAAAATAAAACCAGCAAATATGCCAATGAGCTAGGGAATAGGAATATGAAGATGACACTCGTATATTTTCATAGATTTATGTAAATAGGTCTTGTAAGAACAAAACAGTTGGGAATTTTTCTAGCGCTGTTTAATCTACCTATACGTACTTAGACTTGGTAATTATCTAACCATCCAGGATTACATTAATGATATAACTGGATCTCCTGTGTTGTAATTTCTGTGGAGCTTTGACGTAGTTAGAGAGTAAATGTAATAATTCTATTTGCAGCAATTTGTTTACAGTTCGTAATCAAAGTAAGATCCGTCTGAAATTTGTAATATTACGAGATTTTCTTACTTAAGAGCTTCTTTGTGTGTTAAAAACTTTTTTATTTGTCAACATTTGCTTTGACGTCATCGTCTCAAATTTCTATAGGTCGATGTAACATGGAGGTTGTTATGAGGCGGTAACTAAGGAATTGACAGAAAGGGGAATGTGATTTATAATTAAAAATGTTGAAAGTTTAGCAGGTACCAGACGATTTTGTTAGCTAATATAGTAACAAAAATTTTCCTTATTTTTGCTTTTTGTTGAATAACCTATTGTAATTACTCTTTTAAGAAAAACTGTTGCAAGATGTTCCATATTTTCAAGTAGGACATTGTATTCTTGCGTAGTTAAATTTATGTTAGGTCTGAATTTGGAATTTTCATTCTTTGTCATCTAACAATCTACGTAAACTATAGATACTGTTGCAATTTTGTATAGGTATAGATTTATACTTCATACATGCAACAATTTGTTTCGTAGTAGTATAAACGAAAACACTTCATATACTTACTTCTTCATCATCTTTAGTTGTTTAGTAACAGTTATCAGTTCTCTAATCTATTGCTCTAACCGCGGAACTCAGAGACATTTAATGACTACTTAAACTATCACTAATTAAAGGTTTTCTTTGTGAAATCTTTACTTAGTGTCAGTTTAAGTAAACATTAACGTCTCTGAGTGCGGCGGTTAGTTCTTTAACTTCTAAATCATAATTAAATGCGACTCATCCTTCGTGCAATCCCCAATCTTTCCTCAAAATCATCTCAAAATAATTCGTTTAGAACGGATGCAACTTCTTCTTTTGGCCAAATAATTAATTGATATGAATAATTAAGTGTAACCTAACAAGATCGTTGCTAGTCCAAGGTAACTTCTACATGAGACTGAGAAAATTATATTATATTATATCTACTTAGTTTTAGAACTCTTTTAGAAACGCGTATCAGCTGATTGTAAACCCAAGTAACAAGTGAATGTTAACCGGGGGGAACATACATTGTTATGCTAATGGATGGGCTAGACCAGTGCCCATGCTTTAAATAGTGCTATTTTATCCCATTTACAATTCCTTCTAATATTTTCTCTATTTGGTTGTGAAGCTAGTTGATGTTAATTTGTTTCTTTACGCAGATTAGCTGTGTCTGTAGCTCCACCAGCGCTTTAGTGATTTTCAATATATGTTTCTCCTTATCTAATCACTAATGTCTAGAATACATTCTGTATCGTCTACACCAAATTTGATTCCTAACTAATGAGCAGGTTTGCAATGGCTAATCAATGTTGTTTTAAAAATAACCTTTTAATTTCAATCATCTTAATTTTACGTTTGCCTTTTTTCAATTTGAAAATTTCTTGTTGGAAGTTCTTCATAGGTATACTTACTCACGAATGACAAAGCCTGATGCAACTTTAACGTTGCATTCGTTGTTGTTTAGTGCGAGTGTGGTACTACTGATCACACGATGTCCCACTTGCCCCTTGGCCATGTGCCCCTTCACCTGCACGCTCGATGACTTAAACAAAGCATCAAATGCCGCTGTAAACTTCGCTAAGTACTGGGCACAAAAAAATAACCATTTTTATACCATAGAGACGAAAAGAAGAAGAAGAATGATGCCTGATGAAATTAAGTTGCGCCAGTTTTCTTTATGTTAAAGTGTTGATTTATGTTATGTCAACTTACATACCATGAGGTACTTATTACATTTATTGTTGACTGCCTCGTTGGTCTAGTGGTCGCTAAGCACACCTGCTGAGCATGAGGTCCTGGGTTCAAATCCCGGGATTCAAATCAGACAAAGTGTTATTGGGTTTTTCATCAGATCATTCTCAATAGCAGCACGGAGTCTGGATTTGTGCCTGGTTAATGGCAATAGGCTCGCCCCCTATTACGTTGGGACCTATAACATAACTAGCGAAATGTGGGTGTACTATTTCCCCTTCAGAAATACAAGCGTGATGTTTTGTCATGTTTTTGCATTTATTGTTTTATTAGCAATAACGGGTTGCGTAGAATTAAAGTATTTGTAGATTCTGCTTTGGGTATTAAATCTATTACTGATAATATTGTACCGTTATTCTCCTACTTAACTTAAACCAAGAAATCTCAGAATCGAGTTTCTAACTAACATTAGTCTGCTGACATTTCTAAGAAAAGGCCATTTTTTACCATTTAAGTAATATTTATTTTAATACCTGATACCTCCACACTATTTTCAGCCTTACGACCTACAAATTAATGATCATAATCGTTTGCCATTTTTCTGTAACTAATACTGTCGCTGATGTTTCTTGAAATGTCTATTGTTTTAAATTGTTCTCTTTGTTTTGTTGTGAGCTCCATAAAAATGGTACCTTCTTTTAGTGGTATCCAGGCTTTTATAGCTACCGATAGCAGTGGCACTTTCACTTTTTGGGACAAAGGGATCGGGTAATATAATACACATGATGAGTATTTAAAATAGTTTATTTTAGGAAATTTACAGCATTACAATTATTCATATTTTTAAAATACAGTAAGGGCGGGTTGCTTAAAAAAAAAGTCTGATAACGTTACATACGTAGGTAGTACGTCAAAAAATAACGATTACAAAAATGTTTAACGTACGTAAAATATGAAGCGTTGTTTCATGGCATACACAAACCGGTTATCAACGTTCTTAGGGCTGTATATAAAAAACAAAACATTTTCGTTAATAAGGCTGCTGAAGAAAACAAAATTGGCATCCATTTTTGATTTACACCATACTTAGCTATAGGTAATTTAATTATTAGAACTTAATCTTGTAAGCGTTTTCGATGTCCATCTGTTAGCTCGTAAGATCAAATGAATAAATAAAAAAATAACATTTAGGTGTGCAACCCCGCTTAGTAAGTACATTGTTACTGTCAATGAACTGTGTACAGGTGTAGATGTTGTGTAAAATTATCTTCGAGTATCTATGAGTAATACATACCTACATGTGATACATTATTTCTGATAATTATTACAGTTCTATAATTTATTGCTTTTGTATTTATGCACTTACGTATTAATTCCTACAAAATATAATTTCTCTACCTACCTAGGTGTTTTATAAATACACAATTGCCATTTGCATAAAATTATTCAAACTCATAGGTATTTAGCATCCAACATCAGAAAATTTAGAAAAAATTCATACGTATCGTTTGTTTAAGTGCAAAAATGGAACGAAATTAAATAATCGGCATAATAAATTCTCGTACCTACGATGATTTGATGACAAAAATGACCAATGTATTCAAAAATCAAAAAAACACTGCTGATGATGCATTAAGAACCCTCCCTCCGGGTCAGTCAATATTTCAGTATTATTTGTATCAAATGAGTGAAATAAGTTATCTACCTTCCTATCTATTTAGTAAATAAACCCCTCAAGTTTCAGCAGACGGACGGTCATACAAGTAAATCGCAGATCGCAGATAGGTTAGGTCTATTCTGCATTCAGACTACAAAACTGTCAGAGCGTGAAACGGTTCGCACCGACTGGTGTCGACGCCATTTTGCTCCAGTTTCAATTTAATGAATCTCGGTTTGGAGTCCGCGGCGTTAAATGTGGGGATCCCGCCAAAACCTGCGATAATCTTTACTGGCACCGGTCTAGTTAAAATGTTTATGGTGGATTTTTGATGCTATTAAATTTAATTTCAGGTTAAAATTTAATTTTATTTAACTAGTCAGAAATTGGTGAACACGTAGGTTCTGCATAAATAATTATAAACCTATTAGCTTAATAATGTAAGTGACATGACAACACTTAAGATGTACTTGAACATTTTAAATGACACTTGATAAACCTAATTAAGATGTAGACACCCAATAATATAGAGACATTAAGATGGTAACTTAATCCTCAAGTTATTTTTATTGTTTTTAACCATATATTAATATCAATAAATTGCAACTTTGTGTTGCTGGAAACCATTTAAAAAGTAAGTAAAAATCTCTTTAACATCACACATTGAAACAACAACAATAAAACAATGAAGACTACACAAAGAACCTACTCAATCAATTTGCTAATTTATATTGCTATGCGGCATCAAGTTACAATTAACATTTCATTAAAAGAATCAACGCTCAAACACTACAAAATCGCACTCCGCTAAAAATGAGAACCACTAGAGGCTTACGCGTCGCGAGTCATTCAATAATTGCCGGAGTAACGCTTGTGCTAAATAAAAAAGTGCTCATCAAACTCCCTGAGCTTCGTAATTGGCGCGAGGTGTCACTAATGACAGTCGCGAGTGCCGTTGCAAATTAATAATTATCGCGCATGGCAACACTGAGCGCGCGCCGCAATATGGCCGCCGCGCATTGTTAACGGAAACTCGTCATTTTAATTTTCGATTATCAATTTGTGGCGTATCACACAATTATAGTTTAATTGTTTAACTAACAATGCTTTACGATGTGGTTTGTGATTTTTGTTGGGTGTCAATGCTTTACGTTATTTTGGTTTGTTATGTCATATTTGCGTTGAATTCATTTGTCGTATATGCATTCGATTTGAATATTTACACGTACAGGTTCTAAAAATATAACAAAATATTTATTTATATTTAATTGGAAACATATAGCTGGTACTCGTTTAGAATTCCAAGGTTTAAAAAAAATGGTTCGCTCAGACAATTTAGCTGTGCTTAACTGTCTAGACGTAGCTATGCTGATAACTGCCCGTTATAATTTGATACCTGTCATCTCACATCGTCTTATCTTTGCGGGTGTTGCCTTTAATTCACAGACTTATCTCTATTAGCATCAATATCAAACGAATCGGCGCTCAAACTAAACTAAAAAAAATTGGCAAATCAAAATTCAAATGCCTACAGAAATCGACGCTTAAACATTTGCAAAATCTTAATTATAAATTCTAGACTAGGTACCAAATATTCTGGGGAATATTCTAGCGTCGGCTATGCATCACAAGTCGGAATCCAAGGCCCGTACATCATAATGAAAGCCCAATATTAGGCGTGACAGCCTGGACACAAACAAGACCGCACACGTAAGAGGGAGCTATCATTTCTCCTCAGGGTGGTGCCACCCCATACCGAGATATTGAAATGGAGAATTGTACGAATATAGATATTGCAGGCGATTGTTTAGACGTTCTCGGTTTTAGGGATTTATTTCGCTTTGTTTTTATGAAGATTTTGATTGGTGTTTCTAGCATTGTAATGTAATTAAATAAAACCTAGTTCAATAAGAGATACAATATGAGCAGGTAGTGTGATTTCTGTAAGGTTTTTTATGGGTGACTATGCTTTGTCGCAGGGTTTTCCCTGAGGTAAAGACATAGATTTTTACATAAAGTCAAGATAGTGAACTTTTAAAATCTAATCAATAAAGGTTCACAATAATATATTAAACTATAAGTACCACAACATTGGCACTCCACACACAACTCTTCCAAAATACCCGAAACTTTATACTTTCTTAACAAAAGAAGACCAACACAACATTAAAAATAATTCATCAAAAATCCAGTCGTGCCGTCTTCAACGTCGACACTATCAACATTTTAATACCTCACCGTCACACTTGAATAGGCCTAGTACATATCAGCGTCCAGTGGGGTGGGTCCGTGGGTCCGACCGGGGGAGGGTCCTCTTCCGGCCGCTGTCTCCGTCTCATCAGGCCTATCTTGGCCGAGCTGGCCGCAAATTAAATAGTAACGTGCGGCCGACCGTTCGTGCGTGAGTACCCAGCCTTATGTATTCAACTGTCGGGTAGGTATTGAAACGTAGTTCTAGATTAGTTTGTACTTTGTAATATCAATGTCGGATCATACTTCAGTAGAAGCTATATTTTAAAGTGTTTGTTAAATGATTGATATTGCTGTAAGCATGTACCTATAGTACAAAAATAATTGTTTATTATATACTTAATAGTGCACGTACGTATCTTTTGAAATAACAGGGAATATCTCCATTCAAAAGGAGTTTTACAAACTATTTGTATTTAGTTCCAATAAAAATTATTATTATTATTCCACGTCCTGTTTCTGTATTAGGTAGCTTCACCAATCTATCGCTCCTTTATTAATGTACATACTTTAAAATCATACAAGCAACATACTATTTAACTAACCAATATACAATGAAACTAAGAACAGACAGGATCAAGTAGCGTCCCAGTACGTATTATGCCTACTCCCTAAAGTAAACGACAGTAAATCACAAAAAATAAACAATGTTAACAAAAATCAACTTAATAATTAAAGTACAATATAAATATATATAGGTTCATAGGTACTTATATCTAATAGTAATAAAATCTTAATCTTCACTTCACAAATGATTCTGAACCACTCAAGCTAATCGCCTAAAACCTAATTTTCCATTCAAAATAACAAATTCAACATCTAACATCAATCAAACATACAAAATTTGACACCAGAGTATTATTTTAATATAAAATTAATTCATCCAAAAGAAAGTTAATTTCCACATGAGCTGGACCTCTGACACCGCCAATTACATACATTGTCAGATCTTTGGTGAAATTATGAATGGCCGTAATATGACCACAAACATCTCTATTCGATATTACTGATACCCTAATGGTACGATGCTGACTCATTGACGTAAAACGGAACGTATTCATTTTTTTGTCTGGCAATAATTTAAAGAGATTCCATATTCAAAATTGTACTTGTAATCTGTTTATTTCTGCATTTTAATAAAACCTCTGTGGCAGAAAGTGGTATGTTTCAGAAAGACATACATATTCGATTGAAGGTAAGCTAGTAATTTAAAAAAAACTCCAATACTACAAAGATTTAGAAAGTCTAACATTGCATGGTTTTTCTTCTTTAAAGTAGGTTTATTGAACTCTGTGATTTCCCAAAAGTCAAAAATCCTTTAGGTGAGTAACCTGAATAAGAGACAATCAGTGTGCATGTATATAGGGAGGTATATAATATATCTACCCATAATTGGTAACGCGTTTAAGTATTAAAAGTTATAATATACAAACGCAAAGGTTTAAAAGACTATAATTACAGTACCTACTTCAATATGTCATTTATGTACCAATACCATTATGGCTGAAAATACATTACGACTGAAAGATAAGTACCTGAATTTTGTAGAAGATTTTCTTGTCTCTGTTTTAGTTAATAATAGTAGTAGTAATAGGAAAAAATCGTTCTTGATGTTATCCAATTATAATTGTAAGTGTTTTAGCTACTTTGATAGATGAACAAAATACAAGTCGTATCAGAAAATAGGGATTCAAAAACAACATTAAAGTAATTTCAATCTTTTTCTATAATATATGTATAATCTAATGTTTATTCGTTGACATAAACTAGGATTTATTATCCTGAGTTTTGGGATATGTTTACATAACCAACCAGGTTAAAAATAATACTCACTTATTTGAGAAGTAAGACATACATACAAAAAAATGAGCTCTGTAGGCATCGAACCTACAATTTTGCGGGAGAAAGGTTGTGGTGACTTTTCCTGTCCTATCGGTGGTGGCAGCATACATAAACAATTGACATAAACTCTCTTTAGTGCAAAATGTTCAAGATTATATATTGTTTAGCACTTTGCAATAGGTAGGCTATGTAATAGAAAAATTAACACCAGATACATTATTATTATCATCTCTTTTAAATAACATTGTTTCTCATAATTCAATGTTCGTTAAACAACAAATTAAAAATATGACATCTTCGGCACAAGAGATGAATACATATTTTCCAGAAAGGCTTCAATCAATTTCTAAGTGACCGTCGATAAACTAAAGCTTATTAGTAAATAACAGATACATAACGATCAATATTCCAATAAGAGAGTTTTAAATCTTAATAGAAGTCGCCAACAAAACACCGACGGCATTCGGCTAGGTACTAAAGGTCTCACACAAACAAAACTCAGCTATTTTCTACTGAATTAAACATTTTTAAGTACAAAACATAACTAGTCAAGAATTTAGTTTTTACGCTAGAGTCCATAACATATTAAGTTCACCTATACCTGCATAGGTACATTGTTGGTTGTTAAAGTAAACACAGACACATACTTATTCTAAAACACTACTGTCACAGTGTCACTACGGCTCCGGTACGCCTATACATACACGTATAGGTGTATACACAGTCAGCTGACTGGCGGCTGCCGGTAGGATCTCAGTCGGCCAGTCCGTCAGTCGCCCGTGCGCGCGCACAGCACAGCACGAAGATACACACAGCAAACTAAATTTCCGCGAGGAAAACGCTCGTTTTCCGCGACTGAACGTGCGAGCGACGCGCTCCCAATGCCCAGACTAAACGCGAGCCGTGAAAAAGCACCGCCACAACGCCGACCGACAATGGAAAGCGGTAAAGAATCATAATAATAACAATGACAACAATGTGAGATGCTATAATAAAGAGCCGCGGCATTGTGCTACGCTCGGCGTTCGTTCGAAGGGTCGCGGGAGATCGATACTCGGCGGATTGTCTACGGATGGCGTGCGTGAGCCTTTGTCGGCCGCGGCGCCCTCCGCTCGGCCATTCATCGGCGTCGCCAACGCTAATCAACTGCGATTCTATCGAACACTTCCAGTCGCCGAATTTGAAGCTCTTTTACCGGCACCTGCGGCGACTAACAATTCCTAGCACGTTTGAATCCTAAATGAGACGTACACGTGTATTTCTCACTTAACAATTGGGTTCAGAGAAGAAAACTAATACCAACACTGTGAATCAAGCAAGCAAATAAAGAACTTACAAATCGAATGTCGTTCTAGTTCTCGTATTGTACACAGTTGTAAGAAAGAACATGGAAAGAAACAGTTGGATGCGTACATCCGGATAGCTATAAAATGTGCTCTGAAATTGCTAATCTCGAGAGAAATCGAACGATCTTTTAACACGTTAAAAAACAAATGAGTTGCAGATGGTGTCGCAAGGCAATCGACTAAATTTCGCCAGAGAAGGTGTGAGGTGATGACGGCGGCATCGTCGATAAAATATCCCAAGTTTAATGTAATAATCCGTCGATCGCCGTTATCATTAGTTCGATCGCGCACACCTCCCGCGGGCCCGCAGATTGCCTTCCAACACACTCTTATTGTGGATATTACTTATTTAAACCTGGTGTACAATAATCGTGGTCAGACTGAGTTTTTATTTTTACTTTATTGTAATTGGATAGTTACCGACTTTTACTCTGTTAGCCGTTCTACAGATTGGTATTGATAAAAATATTGACCGGGTATCTTTATTTATTTACTTAGGTATTCATTGCTTAACATGTAGGTATATAAATCTAGATCCGCGTTTGACACAATGTCCAATTACATAAACGTTTTCTAATTAAAATTATCTTATTGATTACTAAAACAAAATCCATACAGACCTAATGGGCGGCTGAGTTTAATTGGTGCGCGGGCGGCGCGGACGCAGCAAAGAGCACCCCGCGGCGCGCGTCGATCACTGATGTCCGATGCGTGCGCGCACTGCAATTAAACTTCCTATCGCTACATCGGGCTAATCCAATTATGTAACCATCTAACCCCATCGCATTTGTCTTTGATCGATAATTGACTAAATCTGAAGTTAATGACGACATCTCTATTTGTATTTCTTTTATACTATGTAAAATATATCGCGAAGATGCTAAATAATAATTATGATTTATTTACATCGCAAGGAAGTTCGATGCCGATATCGTTTTTAAGATGCCATAAATGCCAAAGATAAATTTAAGATGCCAATAAGGATTTCCATAACGTTTTGTCATCCTCCAATAACATTAAAACACTTACTTATATGTAACTACCGCCATAAAAAGTGTTCAGTATTCTTTTAAATGCTGGCCGTATTATGTGGTAACTAGTTACACATTCAGTATGATATCAGAGTTATTTTTGTTTCACCTTTAGAACTTCATCAAAACTCAATTTAGTTTGGTAATCCAAATCGTTAATCAAACATATCAAGCAATAAATTTCGCATATCAAGAAGCTGCAGAATAAGACCGCAAGTCAGGCGATTAAACTAATTATATAGATAGATGGCAACGCAACGGTGAGCACACGAGCCAATTCATTTAATTGACCTCGTAGCGATAGAGTTTGAGGCATATTTGTCAAATGTTATCGTTTCAACATTAAATGTCAGCATCCAGTCTCGACTTCTCGAGCAATATTGCGGCGGATACATCTAATGGTCACTTGATTGATGATTAAAAATGACGCAACGTCGATTGTCTGGTAACAGCACCGTCCACACGATATTCAGTAAACCACGATATTATTGCAGCAACAAAAGATACTACAGCAACCTAAACGTGTTAATGACAAGACTCTCTAAATTTGAAATTATAACCGTTAATTTTAAGCCGCCATTTTTAATTAAACGCGATGACTAAGTGCGGGTATCCATCACAGTCGGCACTCGATGCCGATCTATTATTAATTATTATTTTGATCGATCACGCTCTGTGTTATTTTATTAGGATCCGATGTTAAGTTTTTTAGCGTTATTAATTATATCAACGATGAAGTTTCTTGAGGAATCTTATTTATTTACGGCCAGGTGTTCCCTAAAATATTGGTTATTACGCATCATATTAAAAAGTTCAGCTACGTCGATAGACATATGAAGGAACAAATAATACTCTTCAAAGAAATACCTATTGATAAAATTGCTAACATATATTTCGGGAACAAAATCTTGGGAGCACTTCAGGTAATTTTTTCTCGAATTACCGAATACGAGATTGCGATATTTCTGCCGAAATTAGAGGTGAGTTTATCCCTCAACGAGTAATTCGTTCCCGGCCCGTAAAGGAACATTATCCTTACGGCTCAACGACTTTTCGCAGAAATCAATAATCCCAGGCTTTTTTAAATATATTTTACCAGAAACAAATATATTTCTAAGTTCGTTCAAAGCTGGAATCAAAGAGGCCGCGGATTAGCTAACTATTTTTTGTGTGTGTAAAATTTGAAACGTTTCTCGATTAACGAAAGATTTGGCGCGTCCCAATATTTTGGGAGGTACGACGAACAATGGGCTTCCGGGGACTGCTGCTCTCAGAGTATTGCGTGGATGGGATAAGCGCAGATCAATCTAGAGATCAGGTTTTTCATAGAATAAGCTGTGTTCCGTATTTATCTTATGCAAAAACAGGGCCAGACCTAGGGATTCTTGAAGTCCTTGCTTTAAAGATAAGCCCTAAGAGAAGAGATAATATTTGCGTGGGATGTTTACTAATTTGGAACTGGCATTTGGGACCGTTGACTAGTGGCTAAAAACCTTGGGTATATGCGTTATTTTGACAATTTATTTATTATGTCGGTGGGTGAGTCAGCGAGTCTTCATGCATTACCAGTTGACATTAACTAATTAAGGATTATATTAGATTTAGTCTTGTCAAAAATACATAAAGATTCCGCGACGTCAAAAAGGATATTTTAAATGTCAATCATTTTTTCACTGACGTGTCGTAAAACATGACTAGGAGGTTTCTTTCGGCACCAAGAACAGTTAATATGATGACATAACCAGTCAATGAATTTTGGACTGTTTTTTAGGAGAGCACATTCTCGGAATGATTTGATGACAGCTTAGTTTAAATTGACTAAATATTTTCATGTATATATTATTATATTAAATTCTTATTAAATTAGAAACGGCAATTCGCAATCATCAATCCTCGCTCCAGCAATATAAGAAGAGACCATGCTTTACAGTGATACAAGCACAAATTGATAAATCTTACTCGTAAACGCAAACATACTAAAATTCTATTAACCTAAGCACAGCTACTTCCAAGAACCATACCTAACCTCGCACCATTAGCGAATGCAATCAAAATACCGTAGCGGAAGGAATATTCTGTCTATCCTCCGACACCTACATGAGCTCAGCACATTCGGCGGTGCGATCGCGGCATGATACCGCCGACATATCGATCCTATCGCGGTGACGAGGCGATATCGTTAATTCGAACAGTCCATGACCTGTCCGGCTCACGAAGAAAGGGAATGCTGTTTTATAGGTATCACGTGACGTTATTTGCTTTAGTTTTTGTTTTGGGATTTTTGAGGTGTGATATCATCGGTGAAATAGAAAGTTTGTGGATCAAGTGTGTATTGACCTGCACTGACTACATATTTGTCCTCATACCGGTAATTAAAACTGATGCGACCGTGTATCTGACATTGTGGAAGTTGAAATACTTATGTATCTACCTGAATTCATTCGTACTCTTTACATCTTCGGACGCCTTAGATGTAGAATAATACAATTATTTTCGAGCTCATTTAGAAGTGCAGATGTAACATTCATAATACATGAAATAACCACCGAAGCATAAAATTAAATCCTAGTCAATGTTATAATAGTACACGTAGTAGTACTTTTTCAGTAGACCTCTTTTGACCTAAAGTTTGCTCACTTAGCTGCGAAAGAACTAAGTCTGACGTACGACTCCGTACGAATACTTAAGTGTTTACGAATATGAGTAGGTACTTATTTCGTACCTGACCTACGGGTCAAGCATGGTAATTGTATGAATAATTCTGACGTGCCCACAATGGTACGGTACGACAATTATGGCAAGTTTTTACTGCTACAATTGTTTCTATTATGTGTTCAAAGATAATTGTATTAGTATTTTATACATCGATGAGAACTCTCTCAAGTTAAATTTGATTCTAATGAAAGTTATAGTTTCTGTAGCCATGTTTCATTATAGTAGATTAACCTATCTGGTCTACATTTTTAGGATATTTATGTAGCTATCACGTATCAACTTACGGACATAATCAATTAATACACAAGCTTTTAAATCAACTAGGCTCAAAGTACTAGTGAAGACGAATTAATTAAACAAGCCCAAACACGATGGGATTGCGTCATTTCGTTGTAAAGTTTCTATGACTACTTTTTGACTCCATCATAAGACTAGCTCAAAAGAACAATATTATTGTATTGTCACCGAACCTATATTAGTATGCAAAATTGTATTTCAATCGGATGTCTGTAGAATTTCTCGGTGGATATTTGTATCAGTAGACACACCTACAAAAGTAGCGATCATAAACGATGACCACATCATAAGATATAGGTACGCTTTCGACAGACAAGTATAGCACGTCATCCATCGATTCATGTTACCGAATCTATGGAATTCGAAGTATTTGTAACGATGCTATCTCCTGCGCTACCTGCACCGTTTCGGGAATTCTTACTTCGGCCATCAATTTCAACGTAATTTATTGCGAAGCGTGAGAAATAGTTTTTTTTAAGTAATTGCTTAATTGTCGTTTTTTGTTTTCCGAATTGGATAATGTTTCTAGGATATGATTCGCATAGCCGAGGGAGTGGTTAGTTTGGCGTGATTTGTGGAAATAAACAATGGTTTTGAGAAGATGTTTTTCTTATTAAATTACTAAGTATAATATGTATATCTATGTTGATATGGTCATAGTATGATCGGTTGATTCTCTCAGGTCAGTTTCAGATATGTACCGTAAGTATACGTTTTATGGTCTGATATATGAGAAGTGCGTGTTTAAAATGATTAATTTATATATTTAAATGAAAAAAATTAGAAATGGGCTACTGCAGCTCACAACCGGGAGGAATGAAGGAAGGAAAAGAAGGTCTTTGCCCTGCAGTGGGATGACCATAGCTGAAAAAAAATTTCATATAACTATTTAGATTTCAGATACAGTTTTATATTAAAGAATTCAATTGTTGTTGACCTCATCCTATTTATTATACAAATATGCCTATGTGCAGTCTTGATGTAAGGTACAGGCCACAAAATATTTACTTCCTACTACATGGTACATCAACAGTGATAATTTTAATTACTACAGTATATAAGAGCCTAAGTCAGTACTTATTACTTTACGTTTTAGGCGAATATCCATTACCAGGTACCCTTCTAAATCAAAGTGACAGGTAAGCAAATAGAACAAAACTCACCTCTTCTAGGAATCCAGAAAGTCCTTCGGTCATAAATCACTACGTTCCTGACAAATGGATTCTACAGCGTTTTTTTTCTTGCCACTTATTTATTAATAGGGCAGGGAATGTTTCGGAAAACCAATAAAATGTGCCCCGTCATATACCTGTCCGTCCAGACAGCGTGGCTTTGTTCCATTGCCAAGGTTTTTTTTTAATTTTCGACGGCCCCGACTCGAATGTGAAAGACCGTAGTCACGGATACACAGTAATTGTACTTACTTATAGTAATAAAGTTATTAAAACTAACTTTCGGGTTTATTATCGTCATTATAGCGTGCCCGGTTTAATAGACGATCATTAAATTGTCGAATGATTTGTTAAGAACTTTACTCTCCTTTTGGTGCGCCGTTAGTGGGTTTTAATCTGATACGTTCTTAATAGTGCTGAATAATAATATTCTACAAGGTTAATGCGTGCCCTAATTTCATAGTACCACATTCAGATCATAATCCCACCTGCAACTTATCAATGAATGCATAACTCTTAACTAATGTCACCGTATTCTTTTGTGTGCACTTTCCATGCCATTTCATATTTTAAAATCTACCGAATACAGTTTAAAATCATTTGCTTTATCATAAAGAAGGTTGCGTTCGAAATTCGCGACTAACCTATTTTTGTGAATGGACATATTTTTTTGTGTTGCCGCGTCGCACACAAAGGGCTTCTTCGAGCTATTTTGCGCGTGTGAAAGAGCTCCCATTCTCTCCGCCCTCAAGGATTCGAGCAAAAATAATTGTCATTTCCTGCGGCGAAAGACATAAAGGTGTTTATAATATGGTTATAAGAATTGCATACAGGGACATGTCGCGGCGAGGCGTCGTGAATTCCCAATGGTCGTACTTTCACGATAATTACATACGGCTTTAATAGAGTTAAATGATTGCTCGAGGTGTTAAGTGCGGCTATAACTGTTTGTGTATCTGTATAGTGTCGTGACACTGCGACTCGCTGCGACTCAGAAACAATGTTGATGTTACTGATAAGTCTTTATGTTACGTCAATAAAATTGCAACGTGATTTGAAAGTAAATTTAATTACAATGGAATTTCAGCAATACTTTGGGTTTATAAATAGAGAAGTTTGGTCTTTGTCAAAACAATAGCTGTATGAAACTCTCAAGAAAGATTGTTGGGTTAAAAAATTTTATCAAATTACAAGTAACCATAATGCTAACTCTTTTAGGGCTTGAGCAATACTTTCCGAATAAGAATTAATTATAGATGTAGCATCAGTCTGCATTGATTTTACCTTGTTCCAACTAATATGTCCCATAAATCCATGATAGAAACATTGAAAGAAAAACTTTTCAACTTTCATATTTTTCTTGATTAAACAAAACTCTCTCAAAACTCTCTTCAAACAAATCGATACAAAACACGACATATCAACACACTGTAACCGACACTTACTAATAATAACCGATGTTGCTTGTCAAACTGAAATAGAATGCGCGTGCGAGTAATCACGGGAGCAAATGACAAGTTTTGGGTCAAAGTGGGTGCGCAAAATTATCAGAAAACACCGTCCAGACAAAAGAGAGCCGTATTTCGTTGGATTTATTGTAGTAATAAAAGTTTTTCAGGTGCAAAGTTATGTTGGCGAGTTGCCAAGACGCGGAGGGTAGGTTAGGTCACAGCGCTAATGGGTGCCTCTGACAGGTAACGCGAGACGTTAGACAAAGTGCATCGCAGATGACGCTCACACAGGAGCTTGTTCGATGGAGGTTAATGATATCTTTATGTAACAGCGTGTGGACCAAGTTTGGGTTAATTGAGTTTTGCTAGCAGTTCGGGGAGGTTCGATAGGTGTGATGTGTGAGATGCGTGATTATTATTTGTTGTTTACGATATCAGTATGAGTAAGTTCTTTTTCAGGAAAGGCTATTGTAAATTATCTTATACAAGGGGTAATAACAGACAAGTTAGTTTGTTATAAAAGTTTCAACTGAACTCTAGCAAATGTTTACGATATGATTCAGAAAGTTAAGAATATTAATATACATTTGATCAATCCTTATATTTATAAAACCAATGACACATAATAGTCATAGCGTGTGAACAACAAAGCTAAGCAGTATGCTAATAGAGCACTAAATATTCCGATGAAAAGAAAGCCGATAAATGTTCAACAAAGACTTGTAAACAAATCTGACCGGCGATCTGTAGTGATGCCCCTCTTTTTACCTCCGGCAACCCGACGCTTGCCCGCAGGACACCTGTGTAATCCTTTCAACGCACATAATATGCCCTTAATTCCATTGATAAGGCATGACAACTAACGCCTTTGTACTCCTTCGAGCCTTTTTCCACCTCAATTAAGGTTATACCTTTGTCTTTTGATGCGAGATGACACACTTCTTTAAAAACTTTTTTCGACGTGTGGGAGTCATGTTTTGAATAGTAACATGATTTAGTGTTAAACGTTTTGTTTTGACGATTTATTGTAGAGGGTGTCAAGTCGACCAGAGATACGGATTTAGTGGTTTTGATAAAAAGTCTCTGTGAATGTGAACGAGGGTCGCTTTCGTCCGATATAACTTGAAGAAAAAAATATATAAGATTTTTAATTGAAAACTTATCCTTAGTTATCGTTTTATAAAGTTAAACAGACCGTTAAATTACATGTCACTTAACGTCTTCTAATCCCCACGTTCAGATATAGAGTAAAGTATTTCTATTCGATTAGTCGTATATAGGTATCTGTGAGGAAAAAATCTAGTTCTTTCGAAGATCTGGTCTTTTCGATTACGAATTATTTTATTACGCTTAAAATTAATTCGCCTGCCAGTGACACAACTAATTCGATGATAACGTAAAACTATCACACTTTTCCGACCAAAATTCCCAGTAAACGATCGCAATATGAAAATTTAAACCTCAATAATGATTTTTCCTTTCATTGTCAATTTCAATAAACGTAAAACACCCTCTAGTTTGTCAGGGGTAGCATTCTTACGCTTACATTATTAGTAATTCGATCTGCTCCCCGCCATAATATTTATTTTCACATATTCCGAAAACAAATCATATTTGTACTGATTATTGTATTGTTACGTCACCCGGCAAGGGGGAATTGTAATCTGATTGAGAAAAACTAATAGTTTACTCCTGATATTATAGAGGTGAGTTAAATTTCTCTACAATTCTAGATTAATAATCTGTATGTCGCGAAGAAGTAGATAAAAAGTGAGAGTGGGTGATATGCCCCTTAAAATAAGCTTGTTTATTTTCACATCCACACATATTGCTATAGAAAATTTCCTGCCTGAAATAATGGTATAATTTGTTTTGTCCGAACTACAAAAAAAGTTGATATTATGCACTCTGCAGCAAGCAGCTCCTTTTTGGATTAGCTCCTTTATGTATATTATTAAACTTGTTAATTAGTAGAACCTATATTATTATTATTATACATAGGTATAACTTCTAAATAGGCATGATGAAAACAAAGCTAGCGATATCGTTCGTCAATGCCCTAAAGTAAATTCTTCTTTAATTTAAATCTGAGCATTCTTCAACGGGGTTTTCATCCACAACCTGTACAACCTCAGGATCTAAGCGGAACGTAACGCAGAGATGCGAAGCAATTACATTTAGACTGGAGCGAACTTGATGCAGCCAGCCAAATGAAGACTTATTTTTGTGAGGATCAAAGCGATCGCGGCGGCACGTCAGTGACGTCACTTCCGGCAAGATGGCGGCGCGGCGGCGCGATTGTTTGATGTGCGAGTAATGAAGTGTGCCACCTCTCCCCGCTTCCTGGCTGTCGGGGTGTCAAGATACGGGCAATGACAACTTCTGTTTGCATATTAGAAGATACTTTTGCAACGTTTTCATGTGTTCTTTAAACGCGTTAGATAAATCATTGTTATGGTTGACGTAACCTGGAGGATTCTTGTCCATTAATTCTTCTTCAAAGCGATTTGCACTCGAGTTGTTTGACCAAATGACAGCTTTGGCCATGTAAGCCGATTAAAAATGCGTCTTGCTTAAAAACTTTATTTTGGATTGCACCTTAGGCATACAAAATGAAAATATAGCCTTCTATGAAACAGTCGTTTTTGATGTATGTAAGTAAATAGTTAAACAGACAAAGTAACTATCAAAATATAAAATTAATAAATGCTACCCCACACCTGGCTTTTACTTCAATAACACTAAGTTGAGCATCAACTGTAGTCAGCGTCTTAACTACAATACAAAACACCACACAACAACTCAATCAAACCTATCCTGTAACTAGACGCACGATATGTATTAATTAACAACTCCCAATCAGTCGTTCTGTAGCTACCTTTATTATTTAGTAGCGCTGTCATCAACGCAAAACGGATTTAAATTCAATTTCATATCGGGACTCGCATATTGAGTTGTTATATAGAGAATAATCGCGTTACCCAGTCCACTAGTGGGGATTACGTGCTTTTTAATAAAGTCGTGCCGGCAGGGGGCGACACTGGGGACATTTTTATACAAAGAGGATTACTTCGGCCACGTTTATCTGAACCTTACAGGGAGACTTAGCCTTCTAAGTACTTTCAGTGAATGCACACCCGTTTTACGACGTTCTTCACCTACCTTTTTGATATTTTGTGTTTCGGAAAGACGCTAGAGTTGTAGGGATTTTGTTCAAGATATCTACAACTTTTCTTACTAAGATTGGTTGGTGGGTTGGTGTTATTGGCGCTTTTATTAATGAGATATCAGTGAGATAAATGTTTTGTTTAGCTGTTTATTTGGACGATGCTAATTTTTTCCTGGTAAACGCCGAGCAGTATTAGTAATTTAAAAATCCTATACATACCTACCCCGTAAGTCTAATAACATTTCCCAGATCCCAGAAACGGCAAAGCATTATCCAGTTTGATCGTCATGCTTGAAAAAAGACAGACTACAAGTAATCACAGCCAATAAAGATGACAATCATACAAACATCACGCGGTGACCGAAACACTGCAAATTATATTATCGACTCAGTACCTATGAGTCAAGCGTCCGTCGATCCCAAGAAATCATTTACCACAAGATTAGCCTCAATACATCCGAACGAAACAACGTCGCCTGCGCAGTAGTTGAATTGAATAACTACGTGTAACGACACCAACAATGGATGTTGCTCGCCCGCGTCCGACACTCCAATTATCTCGTTGTGTGTGCATTACGCGTGCGCTGGGAACTAACATAAATGTTCCGGGGTGCGCAAATACTGACCTTAAAGTTGCGCTGACCGAAGACCAAGAGATCTCTGAGTTTGAATATGCAGCACCTATAGAATTATAGTGTATTTATACACGCGTGGGTATCGTCCGTTTGATTCATCTCGCCCTGGTTTATATTAGCGTCTGTTGTTCAATATGGATAATCTGGCGTTTCAATCTAACCCGAAGTCATTTTACGTAAGTTGACTTAGATTTATGTTCAAACAGTTTTCCAAAGACTTAGGTGAAGTTCAGTTGTCTGAAGTTTGTTCACTAGTACTAGACATCTATTAAAGAATTGTCACATGTACAGCAAGGACCACGGTACAGAAAGCCCGGCCAAGTGCGAGCCGGACTCGCGCACTAAGGGTTCCGTATTATTATCTATAAAAATGGCAAAAATGTTGCGTTTGTTCAATGGGAGCCCCCGTTATTAAATATTTATTTTATTTTTAGTATTTGTTCTTATCGCGGCAACAGAAATACATAATTTGTGAAAATGTCAACTGTCTAGCTATCGCGGTTTTTGAGATACAGCCTGGTACCAGACAGACGGATGGACAGACAGTGAAGTCTTAGTTATAGGGGCCCGTTTTTACCCTTTGGGACCGGAACCCTAATGAAAAAAGAGAGGAACGATATAAAAGCTATACTGATCATTTGAATTCCTGTTACATTTACCTAGAACGTATTAATAAAATAAGCTTTGTTTAAATCTGTTTTCGAAACAACTATAAACGAGGCACCGATGCTTGAGTAATGAGCAATCATTTACACGATTAACAAAATTGCGGAGAAAGACAAAAATGTAAACAGTAAATAAAGTTGCGGTGGTCCCATATGAATATCAATTTGTTTGCCTCCGCGACAACGTCATTAAATTAGCGGCCAAATTGAATCACAACTGCGACAACCTTGCCGGTGCTACGTCCCGCGAAACTTTTCCTCCTATTAATTTACAAAGCATCTCCTTTCACTCAAACCAGACGAATATAACCCTTCTCAACGTCTATTCAAGACTTAACTTCCCTCGCTCGGAGCCTAAGTTTGTTCATTATTTTTACATGTCATTGTGCAAGTGACGTGACTGTACACGATTCGAAATGAGACTCTATATCATGGAATTAAGTTCGCTATTCCTTTTAATTCGTCACGAGGGTGTATCTGGTGAAATTATGATGCAGTCTTTATTCGTGAGCCGTCGGGAGCGGTTGCAGTAATCACCGCGTATCTCCATCCAGGGGTGAGCTGTGAATAGAGCCCTAATGAACTGGATTTAGGAGTTTTTGTGCCGGCGACTCGTCAGCTCAGAGGTGCAGCCGAGCAATTATGACGGACTAAACAAACGTGGCTTCAGCTCGTACACGGCCTTTCAATTACTGACTTGCAAGCGAACTGCTTACTATCGACCACTTCTTTGGGTAATTGCTTTTACGTGTACGGCGGGTTATTCTGTGAATTTTCAAGCTTTAACTCGTCGGGCGGTCAGTGATCGATCTGAGGGAGTCTGTTTAGATTGATGGGCTATTCTTTAAGCCGTACCTATACCTCGCAGTTACGTTACAGTGGCGGTGAGTGGCGACCTTCCCGAACATCCAATCGTTTTTAATCTTCTTAGTGCGGAGCGAGCGGAATTATTTGGAATCTAAGCACCTAATATGCTTAGATAATAAAAGGTTTCGCAATTGTTGGAGGCTTTGTTGCTCGCCCAATGTTCCTCTTGGTAGCAACGTTTTATGGATGTATTATTTGGAACCAATTACGTTTTGGATCGTATTATAAAAATAATAGAAGCAATTCTGGTCGCAATTTATTAAAGCTCCAACAACAAGTCAACAACGTCTTGTAACAATCTGTTCCTGCTAACTATATAGGAAGCCGATTATGAGATAAGACTGGGGGGTGGTGGGGTGGAGATGAATATTATATGAAGAGTTGGATACCTTTCGTTTGTTGAAGAACAACTTTAGAACCTAGTAGGTATGTTGCATTAAACATTTTGCTGCCTTCTTCCACAAGTACTGGAATAATGCGTAACAATGACTTGGAAACAAAAGGATCATTCGCAGGAGTGTCACTTGCAAGGGATTTTAATTATCATTTACCTAAGTGGCTTTCATTTATATCTAGTAAACTTTTATAAGTCAATAAATGGTTAGAGATAATGGTTGCACATTTATAGAACAGCTGTTGGAGGTAAATAGAAACACACATACCCAAGTGAGTCATAAAAGGAGCATCGCGCCAAACTTTAAAACTGACGAATACATAGCGACAGAATTATTATACCTAGCACGGCTATTATCTACACATATCTAAAACATATGCATAGTTACCTACGCGCTCACTAACTAAACTTCGCATTATTAAAAGAACTGAACCACCAACAAAAACAAAAGGAGTTCAAACTTAAAGCTCCAAGCATTATGTTGATTTTCGTTTGGCAAGACCAAATGCGGCTGTAAAAGATGAGACTGTTCTTATTTATTTACGACGGTGCGGCGAGCGAAGTGGAGCGAAGATGATATGAATGATAAATGACCCTCTGAACGCCCCGCGCCCCTCTGCCCCCCTCACACGTGAACACACGACGAGGTGTGCTCACTGGATGCCTACTTAAGTCTGAGCCGTGAATGCCGAGAAGTGATAACCGTTTGAATGGCGAAAGAACTCGTGACGAATATTGATATCGTAAATGTGTTATGTTAATAATGCTGTCAGGAGCATGTTAAAGGCTCTGAAATTCGTAAGTGAGTCGGCGGTGAGGCCAAAACTCGATTATGATTCACTTGGTACTCACAGGGGTAATGACAATAATGTGGGCCATATTTATACGATATTTAACTTTGGCGTTAATATGCCACAAGTTAGGTTAGGATGAAACCTTTAATTGTGATAGAACGAAACTATTAGCCACTTACTTGTAGATATTTAATATAGAAGACTTCGGTATAAGAAAGACCAAGATAACTAGAGCTATAAACGAAGCAATTACCATCTCAGTTTATAGAGGATAGTGTAGCGAACGGTATCTTATGTAAATAAACTGAAGTAAATACCGGTCGAGCGGCCGCATCAATCTCAACGTCTAGCCGGAGTCATCGGAGCTAAACGGATTTTTTCAAGCCAATAGCCGCGCATCAACACGCGTGACGCGCATCGCGATTGGCCGACACTTTTTGTTCCATTTTCGAATCCTTTGTTTTTATTGGTTGACACTTAGCTAAGACAAAGGGGCGATTTTATGTGTGTGTTTAGTTGTATGTGTTGTTGCTTGTTTGTGTGGGTTAAGGAACGGGGCTTCCTGCATGTAACGGAGGTAAGGCGTGGGACGACGCATGTGGGTACTACGTGCTTGGGCTTCTGATTTTGATATAGGTACGGCCCTTCGTCCTATGTGAACTCAAGTGGACTGTTTATTTTTATTGTAATGTTGGTACCTACAATCTACATTTTATGTATCCTTACCTACATAGGTTTTTATTGCTGGCACGCTATCGACTATTTAAGTTAAAAAGGCTGTATTCACATTCCTAATTCAAATTTATTTTAGAATTGTTTAAAATGTTAGGTATTCGGTATCCAAAAGAACTCGTTATTTTTTTTAATGTAGGTTTTATTTTAATCAAATAGTTAAAATATTCAAGTAAGTACCTAACTTCGATATCCTTACTTCATTCTACTTGCCCATCCCTAGTCTTTGTCCTAGCCCGAACTTAAGATGTATCGGCCGTCAATCCAGAAGTCACAAGAAGCGACTGAAAATAATTCAAGTTCACCTCCAGACGGGGTGGTATGATTAATGATGGGGATTATTCAATTAAAGACTCGGCAGGTGACGGGGGTTGAGGGGTGAAGGGGGTGGTTTTATCTTCGGTGGCTACTCGTGATGGGGATGAATTAGCCTGGCTACAAGCTTCTTGTGCCCAATGGCTTGGTGTTTTCGAGTTGTTGGGTATTATGTCAATTTTGAGTTTTCTGAGTCTCATGTTGTGCTAGTATGGATGAGGTCATGCATCGTCATTATAGCAGCGGGCTAGAAGTACAATTTTTAAATACACAAAAACTAACTGAATGTTAGGGTAAGGTATCCTTAGGATTAGAAGGTCACTGTTGGGGACTACGTAGCCAAAAATGATCACCGGTACCGATTGTGACTGTGTGTGAGATACTTCGCATCGTTAGTTCTTATCGGACAATACAGATGGCGCTACTGGTATGAACAATCGCTCTGTAACATTGAGTGAAGTGGAAAATATTTAAATTAAGAGGTTTCTCTTATTTAATTATACCATAATGATCTATAATAATTGAATAATATTTTTCCCCTCTAGTTTTTAATGGAAAAGGCAAACCTCAGGTAGTAGAGGGCGATTCTAATATCTACTATTTACCGAGCTAATTAAGTCCAAAATAAAACCTTAAAAAAGTAAATACACTTTTTGAATGCGTGGCTAAATCTTAACTCACCTAAAGTCGTAAATAAACATTATACATAGGTATACATTGTGTTTACTTACACTAGTAATATTAGTACATAACCTACTTCTATATACTCATATAACTCCTCCAATCTCCAGGTACAGGCATATAAAATGTCCACACGAGTACATAGCGTCGACGTAGTGGCATGAATGTGCAGCGATGGCTCTCGATGGGTTCAAGTGGAGCTGAGCCGAGCACCATCCAGCCAAGTGCTGGACGTGTCAATGTCGATGCTCGGCTGAGGCAAGGTTAGCTGTAGGTATGAGCAAGAAATAACTTTAAATAGGTTACTTTGTTTAGTTTTGATATTATTTTGACTAGATTAAAAGGTTTGAATTTTAATGTAGACCTTTGTGAGAATACTTACTGTATTTGAGAGTGGATAGACAGGTATTTTAGACACTTAAGTTTTTTTTATGTGAAAACCGTTGCCTCACATTAGGAATTTCTCCTGTAACGTGGGTGCGTTTTACAAATATACACAAACACCAAGACTCGGACTCACATTTGCCAAACAATATAACAAAATATTAGCAATGAGCCTATATTCATCAGGCAATGTTTTAAACCTTCTAGCTAAAGAACCTCCACTGTATTTCTCACAGAAAACCAATAACCCTTTTCCTGCATAAGAATAACCCTAATCACTCGTTTACTCACATGTCATCCAAAGTCAAAAGTTTTTCGCCTATCGGTTGAATAAAATGTCCATATTTCGGTTACAAAGTGTATCTGAAACTCTTGACAGTATATAACTAACACAAAGGTAGGCACATAGCATACATTCCACTTACCATTTTCCCGCGCTGACTAACTTCGTTTAGCCCAAGTGCTGCCATACAAATTCGAAAAGCCCGTAACGGTTAAAAATTAGACGAGTTGAAAATTACTGGTATTTTAACCCACTTGCAAGTTGGTCACGGAATTAATTAGACCTCGCTCTAAATGTGATTCAGCGTTGCAAGAAGCACTTGTTTTAGTTTAGGTTTTTTTTCGGAATTGTTGATTGTTGTGTGTAGAAAGTTTATACGGCATGTTTGTTAAACTAGGACTTTAGTGGTCGGACTATTTGACCTTAATTTATTATTTTATTGGTATTACAATTAATGTGTAAATAAATATTACCTTGATATGGATATTTTCCCTTTAGTACTTTTTCATTCGAAGTAGGCTATCTATATCTACCTACTTGATTAAGATTTAGTTTGTTCACAAGCTGAATTGTCTAAACATCATAACTATTTTTACTAAACGTTTTTTCTTGATTTGCATTGATCACGCTTGCCAGCATAGACTTCAGTTTAAAATATATAGTCAATAACATAAACATTTTATATGTATTACATCCAACTTTTATCAAAAATCTACACAGAATTCAAGAGTATAAAAATTCAAACGAGCCTTGCATATGTATTTTTAAACATCAAAATTTTACTGTACCAATTACGCACGCAATACAATCACATCTTATAATTCACAGCTAATTAATAAAAACGTATTATATGAATCAATATTCAGCACACTTAACAGTATAGTAATGATCGCCTCAGGTCTCGAAGGCCGCGGGGTGGAAGGGGATGCGAGTAGGGTTACGTTGATAATTAATGATTTTTGTACAAAGTGGCCGGGAACTGGGACAGCCCGAACTCGGGTCGATAAGACAATTCTACATGCTAGCGGAAACGGTAGCTACGATTTATGTAAATAAAATTAAGCTGTGGATGTTAAATTATGGGTTTTTTTGTGGAGCATGACTCGTGGTCATCTTTTTAGATATAGGATGTGTAATTTCTGTAATACAGGATTTCAAACTTAGCTCAGAAATCAGGGACTTTATAACCATTTGTCTCGTTTCGTAAATTTGAAAAATGATGGACACGATCAGGACTTGAATCTGCGACCTTCGCCGTACCGTGGCGCTGCTCTAACCAACTTAGCCATCGTGTCACTGCTCGCACCCATTGAATTTCAAGTTCCCTTTTAGTATTTACGTCTTAAGGGTGACGTTTTCTGCACGTGTTCAGTGTAAAGTTTTTAGCTATAGATATAACTGTCTTTTGAAAAAGTGTGAATATTTAGAGTTTATTATTATTCGATTTTCAGTTTTAGTGTTGTCTGTGAAACAACTATTGGTTTATTTCGATAGCATCAGAATTCATAGAATCACACCTAACAGGTTGTGTGTGGAAAAATACTAAAGGTAAGGGTATAGTTATTCACTTATTCAGGTACTACACTGCTTTATTACAGACAGTCCACTAACAAGAAAGTTAGGATATAAAATAAGATCCGAAGCAGTAAAAGAAACTATAAAGTATGTAATTATCTAATTTTATGAACCATTAAAACTTTAACTTCATTCTATGTGTTGAAGCCGTGTTAATATTATATATACCGTATATTTTCTAGGTACTATTCGACAACCGAATAAATTGAACTGCCTAACAGTATTCCACACACGCATTCTGTAAAATAAAATAAATCTAGGCACGCAATATATTTTAGTTCAATCAATTCGTATTACATTCAGGCGGGAATTCTCAAAATTCACGCCGCGTAATCAAAACAAAACGAATACAGATTTGTGCATACGTACTTTATAGTAACAAAGCGTAAAATACGAGCTGAAAAATCATTCCCTTTCAAAAAGGTTTAACAGAAAATCGTTAGAGTTAAAAAAATGTTTTTCTCGCAAACAAAACGTCCATTAAACGCGAACTCTCAACCCCATCCCTTCCGCGGTATTATAATAAATGGCGCAATAATGGCACAATATAATATTAACACAAAGTTAAACGCGTTTTTATTTTCCCGCCAAAACTTCAGTGCCGCTCTGGTGAGCATGGCGTGCGACGCCATTTCTCCTCTTTACGGGCGTGTTCTCAAAAAATGGCTCGAGGAATAAAATAAATCGCAAATATTTATCAAAACGCAGCCCCGCTTTGGATGCGGGCGAGGGATGTGGTGTCGATGTGCCTAATGTGGGACGTAATATGGGGTTTAGTACTTTATAACACTTTAGCAGTTTAGTCTGGAATGAGCAGCGCGCCGCGTGACTAGATTAAGTTCTCTCTACATGTTTAACGACGCATTGATAAGTGGCTTGTCAGCTTTATGGTACTTCAAAGCTTATGTACTAATTGGCATAAAACGATAATCATGATATATCACCTTTTGTGAAACGTTACTTGAAACTATTTCATTAAGATTTAACGTAGAAGCAGCACGACTACTGAATAACAGTGCTTGGTATTAGATATAAACTATCATCATAAAATTGTATAAGCAATTTTGACAAAACTTAAAACAAATGTTTGACAATTTACTGGAATCTTGCAATTATTATTTTCATTGAAAGAAAAATACAGTTGCACAAGAAAATTGACAGTATAAAAAAAAAAGAAAAAAAATCGACAAAAATAGAAATACCTGTACCAAAGCGATGTCAGTATTAACATCGACATCAATACATGGTTCGCATCACTAAGGGTCGACAGGTTGCACAGCGTCGGACATTTTGTTTTACAACGCGAGTTTGGGCCGGCCGAATTATGAAAATATTACACCGAATCCCTCTGAAACACACTTTGACATTCCGTAACAGGGTAATAAGTTGTTTTTGCGAGTTGACTCCATGTTCAACACGGCTGGTGGGTAGTTTCTTTTATTTTTTAATCACTTAGCTTTTCTGTATATCTTTTTGGGAATTGAATGAAATTAAAAACGATATAAGCTGCTCAAGTCTAAAGCATTTGCCTTTCATGTCTGTTTTTCTTATTTTTCTGGGTATATTTTTTCGTTTATTTTTTTCGTTACCTACGTGTCAAGCACTTTAAGTAATTAATATTGTTGCCTCATTTTTGGAAGAACGGAATCCTTGATCTTTGATACTTTATAATAATTCAAGAGACTATACGGTGATACTATTTTCATTGCGACTTACAGCAACTCTATGTACCAGGAAAATGTATTTTAAATCATTTTTTTTATGAATGCTAGCGATTGGTTTTAAAAACCGATATTAGTAGTATCTAATAGAACATTATGAAAGTAGCTATTTCCGCAGATTTGTAAGGTATCCAGTTCAATTCAAGGTTAAAACAATCAACACTTAAAATTGACCGCCGTCTTTGCTTTTGCTTGATGTGGAATCTGTTTAGAACACCGAGAAAAAAACCATTATTTTTGACCAAGAGCAAACGCCAGCAGCAGACAGGTACCGTAACCGCGTTCAAATTAAATACCTGTTCAATTGTTTATTTTTACTGATCTTTAAACACCTTTTCATCCATTTCACCTTGATAAAACACTATTAAAAAAGAAACAAAACTTAAACATTACAAAAACTCATCAATCAATCTATTGTCACAGCAAAATAAATCATATTATGAATCAAATATTACTACTTAAAATCTATAGTGATATTCTCTATGAAACAGTGGCATGACAATACAGGGCTAATGAATTGATCGCGTGTAGGGGTGGTGACCTACGGCTGCATTCGGATGCATTAGCAATGCTTCCGGGGTCGGAACTCCGCCACCCTCAAACTTTTTTGTCTAATGCTCAATAAACATACATTTACCGAAATGTTTTATTAAATTTTTGTCCAACACTTGGAATTATTCTTGTATTTCAGATTTGGACAAAGTTTGTACAAACATTTGAAGATCAAAAAAATGTTTGTCACGTACAAGAATTGACAGCTGCCTTAGCGACGCCTAAACGACGACGATTTTCGGGTCGTGATTGGCGCAGTGGCTAAGCGATTGGACTACTGCGCTGGGGGTTGCGGGTTCGATTCCCGCACGGGACAAAAATTTGTTTGATCCGCAGATGTCTGTCCTGAGTCTGGGTATTTGTGTATATTTCATGTTTGTGAAACGTACCCACGATACAGGAGAAAGTCCTAGCGTGGGGCGACGTTTTTATTTAAAAAAACCATATTTGTGACCCAGATGTCACTTGTTAAAATAGTGCCTACATTAGCTGTTTAAGTTTTTGAGAGATATTTTTATAAATGTGACCTACCTGACCTTATTTTTTAGGAAAATCCCGAATTTCACATTTCTCTTAAATATTTAAGGCTATTAAAATCTCGGTACAACCATTAGACATTCCTCCAAATCATTAACGCACTTCAAGGCCGGGGGCTAAAAATACTTTAAAAATTCCTGCGTAGCGTTCTGACGCGGGTAGACCTTAACGATAGAAGGGTAGTATTTCCGGTTCCTGTTCAGAGGGGGCCGCAGGGAAGCCGGAGGGGGGAGGGCCGGTCCTCTTTGTGTAGCGATAACCGGAAGCCAAGGGCTCCGAGGACCGAGGGTTATGTCAACTGAGAGGTATTTTCAAGTTTCTTCCCGTGGCTGTTGATTACTCGACACGAATTTCTAATGTGATTTCGGATGCAAATGTTTTCAAGAATAGGAGCCTAAATAATAAATGCTCGTTCCAAGAAATTCTTTTGTTTCCAAGCGAGGGCCGTCTCCGAACTGAATTTGAGGAATTCAGAATAACTTTTGGATAATTTGTTACATTCACCTACTTTTAAATCAAAGCTTTCAAGATTTCAGTGAAAACTACAGAAAGGCGCGCATCAAACTAAAATTCCACGTTCAATATCTGTTCAAGAAACAGGCCACTCCGGAGCAATCACTGGCTAAATGGCTACTTTTAGTGCGAACAATAATAATTTTAGTTGCGAGTGAGTGCTCCAATAATGGGCACAATTTCCGACGATTAGCCGAACGACAGCCGAACGTTTTTGCAGGACTCTTGTAAAAATGGCGCTAATGACCGTCAGTTGAGTGCACTACTTGTAGTAATCGCGATGATTTACGTTTTATGTTTTACTATTTGTTTGATTGCTTGTCTTTGTGTTTTATGGACATCGACAAGCGTCTACTGTCCAACATTGTTTGAGTCTACGACTTCTGGTAGATAGTGATTAAAAAATTTGCTACTAGTTTAAGTAGGTATGGTATATGGTATCATGAGCTGTGCAACGAGATAACAGGGAAGTTAACTAGTTTCTGCCATCTTCAATCAACTTCGTTTGCCAACGGCTACTATCTACTGATTGTCAAGGTACAACCTAACCTAGCAAGTTAAACCGGCTAGGACTGGTTGAAACCAGCATCACTACCATGTGAATATTTTGGGGAGCTAGCTTTACAAGCTACACCTGCTATCGTTTAACGTGGCGAATTTGTTTTGTTTTTAAAGTCATGGCGTTCATCGAAAAAGGTGTTATAGCAATGACTGTAGTATAGATACAGGATGTTATGTATGTATATATTAACCTTAGTGATACCTCACGGACGGATTTCCTCAGGTGTTTTTTATTGCTTGTAACAGGTTAATAGCGGCAATAGAAGTCTCTTAAATATTGTATGAGTCACATGTTTGTTACTAAGTAAGGGATAATAGTCTTAAAAATCGTGATGGTGATTTATTTTATTTTTAACATCATCATAATACTTTGTGAATATTTCTGCTTAAGGTATGATGGGGTTGATATATCCGTGTCGGATAACAACCCCTAAAAATAAATGAAGATATAAAAAAAACATCATCATCATTTTGGGTGCCTTCCTCTAATGTTATCGTACTTAAATTACGTAACTAGAATACCTTGCCTTTTCTTAGATTAATCTAAGATTGAAAACTTTTGAGTTTTTATAAGTTTCAGAAAGCCCTAGGACCTATTTTTAGGCTTAACAATTTATCACTTTAGCAATAGTGTCGCCACAGTCGCGCAACTTATCCGCTGCTCGGAAGCTGGCTCTCACGCGACACGACTTATCCATTTATCCGCCACCTCTCATCCGACGCTACATAAAGGGGTTAGAAAGCGGCCAGCGTAACAAGACCCGCGCTCTCTTGTTTTATTTTAAAGTTTCAGAAAAAACGATACATTTTTTACCAATCTTATAGTCACACTCAAAGCTGTAGAAACACATCATGAATATTACTCACGTAGTTCAGTTTTGTTAATATTATTGGCATGATAATACCAGCCTAAACTATCTCACTAACGGCAAAGGCCCTTTTCTCATTTAAAGAAAGAACGAGCATCATAGTGCGATCATAGTCAAATCTCACGAATAATTTTTAGATGATTCAGTTTAACTAGTTTGGCGTGTGTCCAATTGTGGACGGAGGTAGGCTGATGATGATGAAGTTTATCTGGAACTAAATTATTAGACTCTTTATTGCTGTTTCTACAGAAAACACTCTAAGTCTAAAGTATCGTTTCTCTACTACATAAAGCTTGAAAGACCAACAAATATTGGATGACAACCCTATCGAACAGCAACCATTACGAATGATTTTTTAAGAATGGAGGCGTAATGTTTTTGTAGTTTCGACAGGAAATGGATCGAATATGCACTTTATAGTAACAAGCGTGAAAAATAATGTATTGCTTCGAGGAAAGGAAAAGTTGACTGGATACCTTACTTTTTAAATTTGAAATATTTTGAGTGCGTTTATTTGAGTAAATTTGAACACGTGTCTAAAGCTCTGCAGAGGTATTGGGCATAAAAAACTTCTTACATGATTTTAATAATTTATTTTTATTTATTGAATTATTCAGTACCGTTGTGTACATGGCAGACTTAATCCTTAGGCATTTTGTACCAGTCAAACCATAAACTTTCGGTTCTAGAGATAGAACTAATCATGAGTATGTAGGCAACAAACTTATTAGTTTGTACATAAACTAAAACCTGCAAAACACTGCGTAAAAGCCTATCTTTAAGACTGCACCGATTAGCTACAATACATTTCCATTCCATTCTAAGTTTAAATATTCTCAGAACCTTAAAGCCCACGCGCTTTCTAAATAGAACTAATATGAACGAAAGGTCAAGTCATGCTAGCAAGACTTTTGTATTGACATAACCTCTGACGGCAAACTAAGCAACTGACTGAAAACAGCAAATATGAAAGAGTATCAAAAAGGGTGTATTTATTTCTTACCTGTCCAATATTCTCGCGATAGTTTGCCAAAAATATTTCGTGTCCCCGTTAATTTTAGTTGCGTTAACATAACGAAACGTCCATCTATCATGTGGCTTTTAAAAGGGTAGAGCGGGGTTGACGGCGATTGAAGCCTTTCTTATTTATTCGTATATGCCCCGTTGGCGCCAAAAATACGCCGAAGCTGACCTTTCCTGACGAGGGGAGAGTGGGCCAGTGTGGATCACTGTGACGGATAGGTGTGGCCAATATTGGCTTTTTAGGTCATAAAGGATATTTTAATGGAGATTTTATTTTATTTTGGTAAAAAATATGGAATATTTGACATCATAATGGATAGGGTAAGGGTCAGTAATGTCCTGCAAGTCTTACACAGCGAATCTGGCTTATAACTAAGCTAATGTAAAGCTTTGGTACAATTCAGATACAGACATTAGCATTTATAACATCTAATCCCAGATGATACCCAACCTTATTTACGAAGGTATCGGCCTCCGCACTCAATCTAGCTAAATAGGTATCATTATTTTTGTTTATTGGTGCTATACCAAGTACCAATTCCTACATAATTCTAGTAAGTTCTCCACGCGAACCGTCCAGCGGCAGTCCGCTATAACCGTATATCTTGTCTTTGTACGCTTGTATTTATGGCTACCCTTATTTTTATTTTAATGCTGATGCGACCGGTGCCGCTGTGTCTCGCCTGCCGACTAATCTTTTGGACACCCTGGTTGGTTGCTATTGCTACTGGTATACAATGTACTGTTTCCTTGTTGGTATTTACGTGTGGAATTGTGAGGATTTGGTACCTTTAGAGTAAAGGTAAGTTGCTGAAAATGATTGCAGGCGTATGGTATTAGCTATACTATTGATGAGTATGTCCAATTGAATGACGACTGAGTTTTTATATCTGAAGCCTGAACTCTTTTTTAAATCAGGACATTTTCCGTTGTGAAAGAGAGACGCTACAATACAATGCACGTAGCGGAGTCTCACTTCCACAAGAAAATGTCCTGCTTTAAGAGTTTATGGTAAGGGGGCAAAATATCTATGAAGTCGTCAGTAATTGTATAAGTCCGCTCTCCTTTAGTTGAGTAATAAAACTTAACTTATACGATTCTGAGTAAAAACTGTAACAGATTAGTTATCATTAGGTTGTGAAGGCTTTCAACTCTCTGAATTAATTCTGCAATACAGTTTTGAATAAATATATATATAGTATATGTGTGAAATACATAAAATTTAATAAATTCCGCTCCAAAAAAATTAAATTAATATTCAAACAAAATTTCACCAGTCATAAACTCAAGAATCTTCAGCTAATTTTATAAGAAAACCCAAGGGTTGCACCCTAGCGCGCAATATTTCTCGGCCATAAGTTTCCAATACATGAATTTTATTAACTTTCGCTCCCCATGAGTGATGAGTGTTAGTGTTTGTTTTTCGCGTCATCAACGTGCCACCAACAATACCATAGGGTTACGCGTTATGAAATTATGGTGACTATGCAATCGTTTTTAAATTTATTCGTAATAATTTTGTGGGTTGATTTGCGTCATAGACAATTAGGACGGTTATGAAATCGCTGCTCATTTGTTCTGCAAATGACGTAGCTTATAACATTATGACGGCTGCTAAAGGTGATGTTATGTAATCTATTATGCTATTTATGGCCTATTGTTTGACATACTGGGTTTGTATACACAAGGTTGCAGGTTCAAACCCAGCCAAGTATTAAAGTGACATTTTCAATGCCATAAATACATTTTTAGATATACTAAGGCACCTTGTTGGTCTAGTGGTCGCTAAGCGCGACTTCTGAGCAAGAGGTCCTGGGTTCAAATCTCGGGTCGGGCAAAGTGTTACTGAATTTTCCATTAGGTGATTCTCAGTAGCACCACGGAGTCTGGATTTGTGCCCGGTTGATGGCAATAGGCTCGCCCACTATTACATTGGGACTTACAACATAACTGGCGAAATGTGGGTGTAGGTACTATATGGTCACCTTTGCCTACCCCTTCGGGGAATACAGGCGTGATGTTATGTTATGTTTCTAAGACACCACTGACTAACGGTGACGGAAACCATCGTGAGGAAACCTGGATTTAATAATATCTGAAATCGCCAACCCGCACTGGGCTAGCGTGGTGGTCATTGCCCAATCCTGCAGTGGGACTGTTATAGACTGCCAATATTATTATTATCTGTAATCTATTGGATCACACTACTGGTTTAGTATTTAGTAGAGGTTTTTATGCTGATTTATATAAATTGTGCTCTTTTTTCTGCTTTCAGAAAGAGTTTATTTTCTTTAGTTTTTACGTGTTTATTTTAGTGAACAGGGCTGTTTGGATAGAGCCTTTAACTAACAATCAGCTTAGCTAATAGTAGATTTTAAGTTACAAGATATTTTACACATAGTACCTATTATAATTATGAGTGTAGTATAAACAAACGTCATCAACGGAACTTGAATGATAACAAAATGCGCCGCCTAATTTTTAATAAAATATTTATAAGTCCCCCAAGCGACGTTATTTGCTGAAGGGTGACTGGAAGATTTCAAACTTTTCCGAAGAGAAATTGGCTAAAAAATTCCTTAGCAAAATAAAATCGAAGAGCGCCTTCCGAAAGTTATCGAACTTCCCAACAATCCATTACACCGAGTTTCGCAAAAAATTGACTCGGGGTCTCTTTGGAACTTATTATTTTGAGTGAAAACATCTAGGAGTTTCGTCGCCTCCGACCAAGTTTGCCAGCGACGATGCCACCCTCTTTACACTCGATAAACACACATTACGCCACTATCGCAAATTGTTCGTAATATCAACCATATAGGGTAGCTTTAAGATTGTGCAGTGTTAAATTTGTATGAAAAATATCATATTTATCAGTGATTTTTCAGTCGGTGCAGCCGTGATAGCCGAGTGGTACGACCGTTGGACTGCAAAGTTCGCAAGATCAAACCCTGGCACCCACCAATGTCTTTTCGTATTCATGTGTGTACTATAAGTTAGTTATCAGTTCCTAATAACGGTGATGGAATTCATCGTGAGGAAACCGACACACCTAAGACATTTTTCAACGGTGTGTAAAGCCATGTCAGAGGCCTACAGGCGGCCTAAACTCCGACACCAGGTTGTTCATCTACTATACTATAAGAATAAGAATTCGGTGAGGCTTTTCTTCAAAAAATTAGCTCCAGAGTAATGCCATAAGGCCCAGCTTTATGTTACAACCTTTACACTTTCGGGTTACAAAATACCTTTACTGTTATCACCTGAAAATATTCGATGAATCCCTTCCCAAATATATATAATCTTCGAGCGATATCGATTATGCCCGACCATAACCGTAACGAAGAGTGGTACTGCGTCCGACGAACGCTGTACTGCTATTAGACTCAGGTCGTACTAACAAACTTACCGCTAAAATCGCCACTTTTAGCTGCGAGCGAGCACTAAACAGCAAACAAAGCCAGCAGCGGCGGCGAGCGGCGTCCGGTCGCACCACAAAGCCTTTGTAGCCGCCACACTGACACGCTTTTTGCGTCGCCGCGGCTGCTATCGCTCGATGACGTCCCCGTAGATCGATAAGAGCCTCCCACTCGACGGGAATGCTCCATTGTATTACTGACACTACACTGTCTGAGATGTGGAAAATCGTAGTCCAAAATGCGCGTGATAGCGGCGTGACGTCAGCGTTGCGTGCGGACAATGAGCAGAGTATGCACGTTCTTGTGTCACCGGTTTCACCTAAATAGTAATGGTCTGCTTTTATTAGTTTGATAGTTTCTAAACGTTACACCTGTTTCTAGTTAGCGTGTCATTTTACCTGGGATTATTTTCAGAAACTGATGGAAAACAACTTGTTGGTATGGTTTATATTTCTGAATGAACGACGAAAGTGCAATATGAATTTTCAATTACCTCTATAATGCGGAAATTCTCTTAATTGTTCGTTATGGCAACAAGATAAACATCATGTTTTCTTCAAACCATCTTATAATAAGTACCTAAACTAAACCTCAACCTCCTTACCATAAGTCAAACACAAGACCATTACCTTCAGTGGCCACCAATAAGGTCCGCTGAGGGTCTGAATATTATTTTCCTCATACCGCAAGCAAACTGAGCTAAGTACGTGCCGCACATACGTATGCAGTGCTCGGGCCACAATTAACATAAATTAGTTGTTAGTGGCGCGTGAAGAACGTGAGTCACTTCTAGTGATGTTACTAGACATGTTCCAATTACCGGGATTGGGATGGAAGGTTGAAATTGTGTTCTGCAACACATAGTCAGGACCTTGCATTTTAGAATATTTCTTTCTAATGTTTCTTTAACAATTATTTTGAATTTAAATTTATTATTTAATTTATACAATATTATAAAGCTGAAGAGTTTATTTGTTTGTTTGCTTGAACGCGCTATTCTCAAGAACTACTGGTCCGATTTTAAAAATTCTTACGCGGGCTTAGTCGCGAGTGATATCTAGTTGTAAAATGAAATCTAATTAGCTTTTCTAACGGTATGTTATTTCAAGGGTTTATAGCCCAACATATAGGTAGGTACGTACTTAGTTTAGTAACGTCTTATAAGGTCCATCTGAAATCACGTCAAACCTTTCTGGTTCATAGAAAAACTGCACAAGGTTCTGAAACTACAAAAATATTTACCAGGTATTAGGATATAGAAATGAATATACAGTGCCGTCGAAGCTGCCGAAGATTAATCTTAAATTGAGGTTTATATTTAAAAAATAAAATTCCCATGAAACTCAGCGGCATCCCGTCACGCTCGCAGCCCTACTGAGATGTGATCTGTATGCGTGCGAGCACCGCACGGATCGCGGACATCTCACACGTATAATACACTACTTATTACCTTCTTGACAATGTATGCCTTTCGTAACGCTCATGATGACGCATAACGAGCGCTACACTTAGCTAACGACGTTTCAGGGGTGGTCAGGAACCTAACGTTTAGAATCAATTTGACTTATGTGGGTGTCTTATCTACATACTGAGTTTAAACTAGCTTATGCCCGGGACTTTGTCCCCGTGGATTGCGATTAAAATTACCTGTGCATGGCAGCATTAAGCAGATTTACCTATTTAAGTCTGATTTGAATGAATGAAAATGAATGAATTTTGTTAACAATTATAAGGGTTTGAATTCTTTCCGCGGTACTCTAAATATTTTCAAAATTTAAAGTAGCCTCTTTTACTGTAACATCAGCTATTTGCCAGTGAAAGTCCTGTCAAATTCCGCCCATCCGTTGCAGCCTTAACGCCCGAATTTCCCGCGATTTTTTAAATCAATGAGACTGTGTGTGTGGGTGTCTATTATCTACGTACTTAGTTTAAATTTTCGACGTTCTCAGTTTTCGATGAAATGCGTCGAAAAGAGAAGTTAGGGGACAACAAAACAGGTTACTTAATAAAATGTGAATATTGATTTTATCTATTTGTGGTTGTAGTTTCATATTTTGTATGGGGCTTAAATAAAGGTTGAACGTATAATGTGATTTGAGTAGATATATTAATTAAATCTAAATGTACACTTATAGGAAATTACATACTGGTCAAGACCATATTTTATAATAATACTGCATATAATGCTTTTAGCCTTTAGTATTCCCACATGTATGTTATCCATTAAGTTCCTTATGACCAGGAACTCATATTGTGGATGGTACTTACGGTACCCTTAACGAGCGATCGGGAAAGATCGAATGCATCGGAAAATGATTCCTATTACATGCATTTACAACTACTATCTAAAGATGACCAGAGTATTTTTTTAAACGTGCCCCACACTAGTAATTTCTCCTGTATCGTGGGAAAGTTTCACAAATATGAAATATCACCAACACAAACACCCAGACTCGGGACAAACATCTGCGGATCACACAAATGTTTGTCCAGCGCGGGAATCGAAACCGCAACCCCTAGCGCAGCAGTCACTTAGCCAATGCGCCAATCACGTCGTCGTCGTTATCACTAATACATACATTTAGAAATAAACAATTTAAAAAATCACGTATGTAGGGATAAGTTTAATCCATTCCTGCATTATTCCATACAGCAATAAGTGGTAAGCGATCCCAAGTGCTAAGTGGTATCTAAGAAGAAATATCTACACATGAAATAAAATCTCCCCACATAGAAGATCATTCCATAGTCCATACACATTAAGGTATAGTAAATATATATGATCGTTAACATAATATAACATCACGTCTCTATTCTCCGGAAGTATACCTATAATACACCCATATTTTGCCAGTTATGTTTTAGGTCCCAATGTAATAGGGGGCGAGCCTATTGCCATCAACAGGGCACAAATCCAGACTGTGCTGCTACTAAGAACTACCTAATGTAAAGCCCCAATAACACATCGCCCGACCTGGGGTTCGAACCCGCGTTCCGCTTAGCAACCACAAGACCAACGAGGCAGTCAAGTACACATATCTACCTACGTACATAACTATAAACAAGGGCGTTGTTTACTTGAAATCCGAAATTCGTCGGACAGTATCGGAGGTAGATTGTATGATTTGAGAATACGCCTCTATTTTCTATGAGTGGAGCGTCGATACGTGCAGGTTCGAGTCTCTAATCGCATCAAGCACGTGAGCCGCCTTTAGACTGTCCTACAGAGTCTCCACACCTATAGAAACACCTGGCTATGTTTGATTTAGTTGTAGTTTACATACTTATGTGAATCGATGCAGATAAATTGATGCGAGAATTACTGTTCAAAGTTATGTAAAATAGTATCCACTATCCAGGCCACAGTTTATTTTCTTTGTATCCTGTTTCGAAACACCGCATAATAATAAATTACAAGAGGACTTACGCTTCTGTTTTTAAAAGCCCGGTTTTGCCGTTATACGTATCAGCTTTGTGTGACTTAATATGCCCTGAAAGGTTAGGGACATCGAGAATACTTAAAAGTGCTGAAGTCAACTGCAAAAATTTTAACAGGCACTTTAAAAAACAAACAACGACTTATAAGAACTTTTCGACACCTTTGCGGCCACGATTTTTATCATCTTAATCTTAGCCTTCGATTCTGTTTATAGAACTAACTAATACCTATATAGCTATGCATACTATATACACCTATGTACCTACATTTAGATACGTTCCATCTTAGTAAGTGACACTATTACTCAGTGTACAAGACGCGGGGGGAGGGGGTTCGTTGCCAAATTCCCTCACGCAACGGCAGAGAGCGCGCTCGGCAGAACTCTAATACTAATGTGATGGAGAAATAATTTCCTAAAATGCAGTGGATTGAGACGGGACAGGACTCGACCGATTTTGGATATATATTTGAGTAGATCGCGGAACGTCAATTTAGTTTATTGAAGGCAAAAAGGTGGCGCTTTGATTTCCTTGAGTGGCGCGAGGGTTGTTGGTGGTAGTTAATAAATTTGGATCTGTGATGGGTGTTAAAATGAGGGCAATGTTATAACGTATCTAATTGCTTCTGAAAATTGTAGACAGCAACCGATAGCCAGGCAGTGACCAATTTGGCGTAGTTTTGTCTGAACCGCCTTCGATTTTTTTTATGCATGATTTCGCAAAAAAATTCATTATGTACAAGAAAATCAGTGAATAAATTTAGTACCCCTAGAGTAAAGGTAATTATGAAATACGGGCTCTCTAAGTAAGTAACTGAATGTAGCGAATAGGTACAAAACAAACTGTATTATCCTCCACTCTTATTCCTAAAGTAACAGAAGCCCAAACAATTATAGCACTTATAGCAATCGATCGATGTATGCGTACAATTCGTGTCCTACGTCCGTCTTCCATTGTGACTGTGTGGGTAGCTAGGTACCCTGCAATATTGCAACTTGAGTCTAGATTGCCTGCGAGGCCTCTCGAAGCGTCTTATCTAGGCAATAACAACGGCAAAACATCAAACCGATACTCTCAATGTATTTTAAGACGATCTTGAGACGGTTGTTGGGTAAAGTAGGTAAATGTATTGCTTGGTAAGTGACACGGAAAATTATAATGTTGATTGTACTGCTGTTTGTCTTAGTATGTTTTATAAGAGTATTAAACACTGAAGGTAGTGAATGTTCCCTAGTCGAAAAGTACTGAACTGTTCTTATTATGCGCCATGACTTTCTGACCTGCCTAATACTCGTATAATTTCTTACTGTATTTTTGTCACGTACTTACGAAAAAGAAGGCTTAAATAAATTCACAAAAAACTTACTACAGGTAGGTCACGCGATGTAGGGTATAAGCCCCAGTTATTGTCAGTCAATGAAATGAAACAATTTATTTTTTAATGACATCCTGCTTACATTCTAAAGAGTGTAGATAGTTTGTATTCATAATATCATAAGTATTATTATTATATATTATTAATACTTAAGTCAAAAAAATCCATAAGAAACCATACCTATAGGTAATATTTTCTACCCTTCGAAAAGCGAGCGTACTATGAACGTGTAGATTTTAAATTCCAAAATCGTGATACATGCTCTCACTCAAAACCATGTTCGATTAAAATGTGAAATGCATCGTCAATGTGTAAAATCTTAGCGTATGAATCTAGGAGGGATCTCAATACTCAAGTGGGTGGGGAAAGGGGGGGGGGTTACAATCTAAACAGTCTTTGTGCTACGTCTGTTGGCCGCTCTGTGCTGAGTGCCGAACGTTCGACAGATATTGCGATGGTAGACTCGGCTAATCATACTATGAAGTATTTTTATAGGTGCATCTATCTACCCACTAGAAATTTTATGGGTAGTCTATGTGTAAGTGTAGGTTAAAATATTTATGCACAACTTCTTTTTTAACTGAGATAAATATATTGTTTCTGTACGTTAATGGTACATTAGGTTCAATTTTTTTTTATACCGCGTAAGCCATTTTTTTAACCTCTTAAGCCAATGGCTGTAGTTCAAAGCTTGATAGATGACTGTCTAATCATATGTTAACATAAATAGGTTGTTCGGAAAGGTACCTATACCTTTACCCTATATCTTTTAGAAAAATTCAATAACTAAGCATTTACCTAAGACTAAAATAGGTAAAACAGTTGATAACTCAGATCAATTCTTACAAAACCAACGCTAGCATGTTTATTTTCCTACATTTGCATATACCGTACCCGTACATTAGTAGCGTCGCAAACACAAAAGCAAACTACATAATATCAATGATTACTCTCTCGAGGGTCCCAAGTGAAAGGGTTCGCTCAAATTATCAAACAGAAGCCACTTGAAAACTGCAATGACACATGTTAACATTTCGGCTCGTGATTGCCAGTTGTACAACCAGTTGCTAAACTAGTCTGGAAAATTGATAATTGTAGCTAGTATGTGTTTGATGTAGTTGATGGTGTATGCTGGTATATGTGGTCCTATACAGTAAGCCAAATTATAAACAAAGTATTTGCAGAATAATATGAATTAATTAAGCTGAAATGGTTAAGTTTTCAGTGGAGAACAATCATAATGAATACTTTCCTCTTCAATTATACAAATATATAAAAGTATGGTAAAACAAACTGGAAATGAAACCAATTGCTTGTTTAAATGAGCAAAAGCGTAGAAGTATTACTATTGTGTAATTACGGAACAAAACCCACTTAAACTGAAATGCAACAACAGAAAAATTCTGAAATAAAACTCCATAACTCATTTTCAATCGGCGGCGTCGACATCACTCGACACGCAAACTCTCCAGGACGCACGCAAAACGAACATTTTTCCGAACGGAACGCCCTCTCAACGTAAAACTCTATAAAAACGTCGAAAAAAAATAACAGTAACATGGCGTATAATGACAGCTGGTCCACTTGAGAACAAAAGGGGAGAGCCGAGCCTCGTCGAGAAAAAAATACATGAAGAGTAAAAACAACTAGGCGTACGTGCGGCCGCGGACCGCCGAGTCGCCGGCGCCCGGCGCCCGCCCGCTAATAAATTTGCAATCGCGTTCGATTCGAACAGTCGACAATCGCGACGTTCACCCCACTCGCGACGAGTGGACTCGAGCGATAGTAGCGCTCTGTACTCGTGACTACACAACAATCTACATTCAGTTGCTACACTCGACCTGAAATTAGGTAGCAGCGTTGAGAAAACTCGTTACGAATATTGCTATACGTCTCGGGGAGAATAGCACCGCATTCGAGTTTAAAATGCGAATAATAATCGTGGCATTCATAAAAATCCCGTGCGCGGAATGCAAGGAGAGCCATGTTTTACACGTTATAATTTTGCGCCGAAAGCAGGTCTGCGACTAGGCGGGCGGTTGTTTTGTACCGAGTGTAGGCTCGGTTCAAATGCCGCGCACGGACCATTAGTTGATGAGCGCACATGCACACACGCCCCACGCCAGACGCCGCCGTACTGCGCCGCGAAACAGTTACAATTTGCAACTGAAATATGAAAATGTTTTGTAGCTTTCTGTTAAAAATATGTTTTGGGAAAACTACCGTTTTCACGCACAATGAGTTTTCGTAGAAAACTCTGACCATATATACGTGTTCCAGAATGAAACAAAATGGAGTAATTTATAAAGGAAAAAAGATCTGCGAACGCAGAATGTTTTGAACATTACAAGATAAGTTTTTCAGGTACAAAGTTTTATGTGTTTATTTTACACCTATTTATATAATAATATTTTATTCTAAGTAGACTTTAATTACGAAACATATATTTAAAACTTCGTAGGTATGTGTGTGTATACATGTGGAGTCAAACGATCCATCCTCGTGGGCGTGTATTTAGTGTATATTGCGTGTCCCCTGTCGGCCCATCTGACTGATCTAACCTGCTTAATGTGAAAGTTATCAACGTATCTCAACTGTCGATGCCCGCTTTGATCTGCGGGCTTCAAATGAAACGAGCTAGAAGGGGCTATTCTAATATGCTTCTATTTCTCATTCGAGTACTATCCAGTTGATGTTGAATATGAATTAAACTACCCGACTTATTTGTTAGTGAATGTATTTTTTTTACATAATTATGCTTCAATAATATTTCAATTTTGTGTAACTATAAACTCTCCCATCGAACTTATAACAAACAATTTTTTGGGCATTATAAACTATTGAGGAAAAATGTTTATACATATTAATATTTTATTAAATACATACTTTTAAAGTCCCTAAGTTCCTACATTCTAGTATTTTAATCAACGTTCACTTTTAAATTATCGAGTATTAGAAACTGTCCAATAACGAGTGACATAAAATTGAGTCCTACGAAACGATATGTGTGTTTTATATGAATTAATTCCTCGGCTGAGGGAACCCGAAAGCGTTTTACTCACGGGCCAGATGGCGCGCGGACAGATCAATTTGATGATTGCAAAAAAAACCACTACAGACTTTTTGACGTTCTACAGTCGTATGCGACGCCCGTCAAGCGTGCTCCTTTTCAAACTGATACGGGAGTTGAGAATAGGTCTCTAATTGTTTTGTGCTAAGTAGTTACTGTTTATTACGTTTTTGCACTTACCAGATGAAAAGAATAGGTACTGATTTCTGAACTGAAAGTATATTTTAGGACTTACCATTGTTTCTGAATTTTAAACCTAAGTTTCAAGAAGCAATATAAGATCGTTTTGCAACTTAAACTTAAGATTCCTAATTTACGAAAAAAATATACTGTTTTAAAACTTTGAAGTAAGTTAATTGGCCTTGCATATCTTATTTATCAACAATAGACAATAACACACGTCAAACGAGTACATATTTTATTATACATTACTTTCAAGTCCCAACATTGTTTACAAACTATGAGAACCAAGAAAATTTTACGCACGTAAGCATCATACGAATTCCTTGTAGCATTACTATGCACATGAACGTAAAACAAAAGCATAACTCGAACATTAATTACCTTATAAAATTAACTCAGTGATTTACGACCCTGTTTGAAAAGGAATAGGTGTGTTTTATTAGGGACCCACCAGGATCTAACTCAATCCCTTACTATGAGCTCTTAAGGCCTAGCGTATTTATAAAATTTTTAATCAAACTACTAAACAGTAGTACATTATAAAGTCTATGGAAAGTACCTATTAGATGCGCATACTAAGAACTCTTTTGACACACAACTTTATCAAATGATGATTTTCTTCTAGTCGCACACTTCTGGCGGAGCGGTCGTGGTCATGAATCGTCTGCTAAATTGGTTGCGGCTTTTGTGAGACTGCTTTTCTTTCTATTTGTGGCATTACGTGCACATAAACCTTCTTATTTATAAACGAGGATCATACCGACATTAACTAAACCCCGTATTAAATCTATTGACATCTCTATTCTCTAATTATACCTGTCACTGTCGTTTGCATCCTTGGTTTAAAAGTGTATTTTTTTTAATAAGGCGGTGAGTGTTTAATCAGAAACTGAAACTAACTAAATACTTGGACTTTGATGATCAATTTAAGCATGTTGCTCAAATGCCAATACTAAGCTTGAAACCAAATAGATTATGGAAATTTGAAGGAAGTTTTCAATCGAAAAACTGAATAGTTATTTGTATATATGTACTAAGCCTAAAGCAGTAAGTTCTCCATCTTTGTTTTCCACTACCTGCTGTGTGGTGCGGTGTCTCGCTTCCACAGCGATAATGTCCTGCTTTAAAAGCTCGTAGTAAGGGCGCTGGTTTCATTTGCATTCCTGCGTTAGCAATATGTTTGTATTTGCATATGTATCTATTAGCTGTAATGGTATTCGTTTGAATTTTGAGCAGCACGGATTCATGACTGATCACGCATATTTTAACATGTTTTTGTCCTAACAAGCTTTTTGAACACTCGAACATACTATCTACTAATATTATGGCGTCCAGGTTAAGAATGTCCTGTTCCAAAAAGTACGATGTCATAGGTACAAAAAAGTTTTATTTTCAATGCTTGAATAAAGTATTAAGCACTATTTAGTTAACACACAAGTAGATGCACAACTCAGTACATGTTAGTAAATTTTAAACTACTTCTACTTTTACAAAGACCTTATAGAAATCAGTATTCTGTAAAACAACAGGTTTTCCTTTAAGTAGGTACCTAATTATTATATTGACTTTCTATATCGCTCTATCTGTAAAACTTAACATAGACACGTAGGTGAGCATATTAATAAACAGAGTTAATTAAAAACAATAACTGCGACAGGTTGACCTCAACTGTTTATCAATCCCACAGAACCCAAGTTTGTCCCTAACTGAAATACCTTCCAGACCACACTCCATGTATGAATAGTCGCACATTTTTCCCATTACTGTTCTCCCACTGATTGAGGGTAGATACTGTCGCGCTGACTGACGTGTTTAATAAGCGTTATCGTGTCTTACGTCCATGTCGCTGTAGGGAAATTATTACACGTGTTTTAGATGGGAAGTGGAATGTTCAGGCTTAATAAATGAATGAAGAGGACATGATTTTGATCGTGTAAAAAGAGTTTAAAGTGTTATAGGCAGTCGTTTGGAAGGCTCATGGTTATAGATCCAACTTTGACTGCAACTTGTTAATTGATTTATCAGGAATCTTCAGTAGATTTTTTTCACAGTAAATAGTGATTGACCCAGTAACAAAATGTAATGAATTGACTCTACAACAGAAAATCGAAAACATCTGGTTCTGATAATAAAATCTCGGATCGCTTGACGCAGTACTATTTTACGCAATCCTTAAAATATATAATTTTTTGAAATAAAATAAAAAAAACTTTGCTAAAATACCAACTAATTCCTATATATTCCATTTAAATGGTTAAAGAAGCATTATTCATTCTTGCTGGGCCTATAAATCCGACCTAAGTCAATTTCCCCATATAAATTAATATCTGTCTGTATGCAGTGTCACTGTGGACGGGATGTAGATACGTATGTACGGCGTATCAAGGTCTGAGCCCCTACAGAACCCCAAGATCAGATATCAGACGACGACGTGCCCTGAATTAATCCCTCTATATGACATCACAACAATACACACACACACACATAATACAAGATATATGTTTTGATGTATTATGGTTACCTTTCTACCTACATATAAAATGCTTACGCATGACTAAATGACAACATTGGAGATAATTCGGTTTTTGAAAATGTTTTCTTTTTAATTATTGGTTAATTAGAAAGTGACTGGTCTCATACAAAAAAACAGTTGAAAACTCATCAATGAAATGACCACTGCAAAAAAGATGTGAATCGATAACTTAATCAATGTAATTTGGGTATATTGTTGACACAGAGACTGACAAAAAATCAATAAATTGAAAGTGGGTCGAGCATAATGAGTGCCTTACAAACTAAAACTAGAACACAACAGTTTAGGTAATACAATAGTTACTATCGTCTGAATGAAGTAATGAACGCTAACTTACTACCAGCTTAAAATAGCACTGTACTTAGGATTGACTTTGAACTACACAAGTCACCGTACCCAAGACTTCGAAGACTTACAATATGGCTTCAACCACATTCATGTGAAATTATGAATTAACTCAGATATTCAAAGTAATTTGTCAATGCTAGACAGTGATTATAGAGTCAAGAATCTATCCCACATTCTAAGGCATTCTATCATCTTGTTTGTGACCCTAGCACATATATACCCATGATAATTTAATTAAGTAGTTTACTTCACGAATAAATATTACGGATCGCACTGCGGCAATGTCTTGTAATAGTTTTTTCTTCGAAATAAATCATACCGTCATCGACGTCATGTTTCACAAGCGGCAACAAGAAGGGGAGGTACAATCGAAAGCCCCGATGAAAGTCGCTAAGAGACACGATAACATCGCACTACAGTCGATGGCATGCGACCACTGCCCCTATCGCCCCCATCGCCCACCAATAATGAGCGTACAAATCGTGACGGAAATTGAAAGAAAAAACTTCCCAAACGGCAGATCTTATCGTCCGTCCTAAACGTTCTCGTAAAAATATTAATAAAACATAACTTTTTTCACCCAAACCCACATTAAACTTCGATCCCGTAGGAATTTATTGACAATTACGCGTCAATAAGTGCCAATAAAAGCACAAAGCATCGATGTCCACAGATTTGAATGTCAATTGTACACAATTGTGTAATTCTGTTTTCGTGGAGGCTCATTTTGATTGTGATGCTAGTAATACAATTATAAGTTGACTTCTGCCGCTTCGGTTTCTTTGTCCACTTTATTATTATGATAAACAGACCTTCGGCCATTGTGCATCAATTTAATCCATAAACTGTTTCCGTTATGGATATTTATTTTCACTTGATTTGGGTGCGTTTCGGGCAATTAACGTGGCCATAAAAGTAACTTACGATTATAGTTTTTTAAATGTTTCGTTATAAAATAGTGCACTTCGGTAGCGGTAACTAGATGTGTTTAGTTTAGAGTATTAAATACTTCCGTACATGTAGATCCTTATTGTGGATATTATATTTATGGAAGCAGCTCCTTTGTCATACAGAAGCTTAAATTGCTATAAGCACAAATTCATCGGCTAAATAATAATATGACAGCGTTCGTTAGACTGATCTAAAGCAAAATATATGTACATCTAAAAGTGGACAGTCATTGATCGGACAATTTAAAAATAAGTGCTGCTGAACACCTATGTTTAACACGTGCGACAATCTGCGTAAGAACACAGACATCCGAAACATTTATCTCTTATCTATTTGTCGACTTCACATCAACAAAATCTATTTACGTTGATGTCGTACATAATAAATTAAAGGAGGGCTGTGAATGTCTCGTATAAACCACTAATAAGAGGAGCTCGCTTAACCTTATCTCCGATCGAGGAAGTCTAAAAAAACGGCCGCGGGGTCCAAGGGGAGTGCGAGGGGGGAGGACCAAGAACAAGAGCCGTCACTGAAATAGAGATAGATGAACAGTGGGAAATGAAATTCTTTGTGGCATCGCGGTCCCGCAAAAAATGCACAGATTAGATTTTTCCCCTCCGAGAGGGCCGAGGGATGGAGGCAATGATTTTTTACAACATTCGCCCGGAATATATAGGAGTTTTAGTGCCGGGATTTGTTGTAACTGCCCTCTGTTTGAGAATTTTAATTTCCTTGACTTGAGACGCTCTCATTACAACGCACGCAGGCGTAGTCGGGCGTTTATTAAATGTGTTGCGTTGATAATGAGGATTTGTAATAAGGTTTTTGCATATTATATTTTAGTTTAACATAAATGATAATACTTATTTTGTTTTCTGTCTACATAATGTTATGGCCTATTTATAAAAGTTTGACAATATCTACCAAACACACAACCCAAATTACATTCCTCATTCCAAAATCCGAAAAACAACAATACCCGCAAAATTACGCAACACCACGTCCTACTTTCTGAACATTTAATACTGTCTAAAATATACGTTTTATATGGCTTGGACGGAGACATTAAGTCGGTAAAGGCTCCAAACAAGGCAGGGTCATGAAATTACTTGGCATTAGAACTTACGCGTTGCGGATTATGCGACCCTCGCGTAAAAAACAAGGGACACTGCGGTTTCAATTGCGTCTGTCGTTTATACTGATATAGCACTTGTTACCCATCTGTTGTGGGCTTGAAACAGATTTAGATTTAGTTTTAATATTCATTACACTGGTTACAAAGTTCTGTCATCAATGTCAATAAATTAACCTATATGCTTAGGAAAATATTTAAGGACTAATTTAGTAGTAACCTTTTATTAGCTCCTCTTGTGAAAGTTCAGGGTTAGCAGAAATTGAAAAAAATGCAACAGTGGAAATATCATAGATACCTACCATAGTGACTTCGGCCAATGTTAAGTCCCAAGCACATTAATGTCCGTTTATCTAACTGAAGCTCATCAATTATATTAAAAATGTCAACGACACAAAAAAGACATTAGCCAAATAGACGAAATAAATCCCTCTAAATAAATTACCATGAAGTCCCAACAAGTATAATAATAAACCCGTATAAGTGAATTCTATTCAGCACCAGATTTTTCGTCCGCAAATACCAATCGTAGTAAATCCTCTCGGACATTTTTTTATCTAAATACCGTAGTGTGTCGACGATCGATATAATCCACCGCCTGTGTCATATGGGAAAAATAAAGCTTGCTCTGAAACCCAGCAAGTGCCTGAGTAATTTGTTTGACGACATCAAAAGCCGGTTTTGCTACACTAACACAAGAATTAGGTTTCGCTAAAATGTTGTTTAGGTAGGTGAAAAGAAAAATGGTGAGCTTAGTTGAATTTTGTATTTAAAATTATTACAATTGAAAGAGTTAAAATTTGGTTGCGGCTTTTTTATTTTGGTCTTTACATAATTATCTCTGTTAAGTATCGTCGTGTAATAAATAATAAATATGTCCGGTTATTGACCCGTATACTAAAGGAGCGTTTCTTCTTCTTAAATATTATGTGTGAGGAGATATAATGAATTCGTTGTCTAAAGTTGTCAGTTTATCTAACATTGGAGATGATAATTCGAACTATAAGGTATGAAAAAGTCTTCAGAAAAAGTTGCAAGCTTATAAATAGAACAAACAACTTGTTTATGAAGTAGTCGTCAACTTTTTTTAATATACGCAACTAATAAAACTTGGAGGCTTAAGCCCCAAGATTAAAACAAAAAAGAGCCTACATTTTCGAGTGCAGCGGTAAGACTATAAATTACCTCATTAGGAGAAGACAAGTTGGTTGCGCAAAGGGAAACGGAAGAAAGAGATCGTTTCCCGAAACTAATTACCAAACACGATAATTAAAAAAACAGATTTCTTCGTCGACTAAGAAATGGGGGGAAATAAAGAAAATGCAAAGTGTCCACCCGAAATTTCCATGACAAAACAGTATTTTCGCATCGCCCAAAATAACCATTGTCTCGTGAGAGTTTTGTCCGTTATTTTTTTTTCTTTGACGTGTCTCATTTTCGTTTTTATCTCTGACGTCGAGGTTTTTAATAAGATATGCAAATTCTAGTGACACGGAGTGACTGCTTCGTCAAATTTAATGATAAGCGTCAGCCCATTGTTGGAGTCACGTCCTATATGGCATCGAAATATCAAAACTCAAGGTAAAATTAATGTATTTTCCCAAATAAATATAAACATTAAATGATACTAAAAAACAAAATATTAAAAATTCTCTTCATTGATGCAGAATGTTTAATTGTAAAAGTGAGATAATTTTATGGTGGTGCAAACATCTCTTTAAATTTTTGATAAAAAAATGACAGCCTGTATTATGGCATTAAAAGTTAGTCATGAAGATTGAAATAAATACTAACATGTTCTTCACAATTATTATTATTAATGAAAATGATGACTCAATGAGGCAAGCAACTAACCCACAAGACATCAAACTCCACTAGAACACGAACATAAAATTAATTAAAAGCGCACAACTATACGAGAGAGCGACTGTCAGTTCCAGCTCGACCCACTTACACCGAGTGCTGTAGGGGACGCCAGCACGTGAGCGACGCCATTCTCTTGATATATTGCGACTTATCGGATATACACCAAGGTACGGAAGGTACGAAGAATACCGGTTGGTCACAAATTAAAATTGATTGTTACTAGCTGAGGTAGTTTTAATATGTTCAAGAAACGAGTTTGCTTCATAAGAACTCGATGGTAACAGTCTGACGCTAAGATCTGTGCTTAGACTTCTTTGCAAAAGCTTTTGAATCTGATTCCATAACGGTTCATGTTAATTACCTATACCAAATCATTTTCTCAGTTCGAATCATAGTTCATGTTCTGTTTGAGTCTATAACGATGTGATGAGCATCGTTTAAAATATTTGCACTTATAAATCAAAATATTAGACACCATCTTCTTTTTATCGTATGGTTGATGAACAATCTAGTGTCAGAGTTTAAACACCCTGTAGGCCTCTGACATGGCTATAGGCACCATTAAAGATTAAGAAGAATATTGTCGGGAGTCCAGAAATAGATAATGGAAAATTGGTCAAGAATCAGAAATAATAACAGCATAGGTATATGTACACCTATAGATGGTCGACTGTCAGTTTCAGCTCGACCCACTTACTTCGAGTGGAGGGCGCCACGTGAGGCTCGCCATTCTCTCGATAGTAATAATAAATTATGGTGCAAAGATTGGTGGCGATGATCGAAAAGTAAGCAAGTGATGTAATGAACTAATACTTGTAGAGTAGAACTGTTTGTTTTATAGAGGTATGTATGGCAAAGAATATCGTGCTGTAACTATTATCTAAATGCCTATCATACCCAAGTTTTTTAATGAGGTACTGCTATTGAATCATATAAAAACGTGATTGCCAAATCAGGATAAAATCGTAAAAAGTTCCCCACACTTCTTAAAAAAACCAATTCAATGCAATCTATATCTCATATCACCATTAAATTAAATAAGCGCAGATTTAAAATGAAACCGACCACTAAACTTGGTATTAAAAGTCAAATCGCCCCTTATAGGGGTCGCTAAATAAATAAATAAGTGTACCGAATATGGCGGGAGCATAATAACAGACGGCAAACAGCATCGGAAGCCGTGAGATAAAATCGTATTGCGTTGTCAAAAATAAATGAATCCGGGGATTAGACGGGACACGGCGGCCGCGCAATATTGTCGCCTGGCGCCCAACGTGGGGCCGTAATAAGCCGAGCTGCGCAACTAACAACATTCATTTTAGATTAATTCCATAAGAAAATATAGGTCTCCTGTTTCATTTCTGCTATGTATGCAACAAATATTGTCTAAATATCGAAAAAATATAATACTAATATAGAAAGCTATCCAAAAACGTAGGTATTAGTAAAGATTTGATAACAACAACCAATCATCAAAAGAAAATAAAGACAGAACACCATGCAATATTTTTATTTCCAGCCATTTTAATACATTAGGCACAGGGTGTTTATCAAAAAGATCTGCAGATTATCATATGAGATTCCTTTGTGCGGGTAGTTTTGAAACGAACGGGGTGAGATAAACTACTCCGCACGATTTCGCCGCAAAGAGAGGGCTCAACGAATAGCTCCCAGCACCGAGGGAGTTTTATTCCGATCGAATTTACCTTGCTATGAGAATACGAGCACCAATCTATCGTAGAGCACTTGGTGTATCGGTCGGGCGAATCATATTGATGGAACTTAAAAAATGATTGGATGTCTAAATTGATATCTGTTTTGTTGAACTACGAGAAGGAACATTTTGTATGATGACGTAGGAATACAAAAGCCGAAGCTGAAGCTTAATAATCAGAGGACGAGAATAACTTTACCTGCTTACTTGTAAAACTTGAATTTAGTGGTCACCCTACTTTTATTATTTGAATCAAAGCAGTATGAAAATAAAGATTTATCTGAAATGAAATACTCTAAGCCATAAAAAAATTAAATAATCATAAACATATTCGACGCTAAAATATCATTACTCATCAAACACAATCCCCGAATACATTAAAAGACATTTAAAAATCGTCGCCGGAGACATGAAAAAACAGAATGAAGAGAAAACGTCAAAAAAGATACGAAATTTGAAAAGGTCGCAATTTATCAATGGCGCGTCAAACAGTCGATCGGCCGGGCATCATTTTTATCGTATTTGCGTATAAATAGTGGCGTCGCGACGTTCCAAGCCGCCGCTAATGATACGGAAAATGACATCTTATTTCGACGCGTAAATCGAAGAAAAAAAATCGTTCATCTCGCCCGTCTGCATGAATATTTTATAGGCGCGTCAACAGCGAAATGACAGGTTTTATCGTTTGAAAATTCGACGAAAATTGCGCGAAATGACGCGTCGATATTTTTTATTTAGTGAGAACATCCTTCCGCCAATCAGGAGCGCTCATTGTGAGGCCACAATGAGCTCCCCCGGGACGTTTCTCGCGTAATTTTTATTTAACTGACGAGCGCAACAGTTATTTGGCAATGCTTATTACATTATGTGGTAATTAATGTATTGTGTTTTTAATATCAGTTTTTATAGAGTAATGGATACTCTACGAAGCTATTTAAACGCTTAGTGTAGTTACACGAATACGGAAAGGTGTAATAACTTGCGGATACTAGAACTATTTTTTGTTGCTTGCTCATTCTGACGAAAGTAAATGCTGAAAAATGATTTCTAAGTCTACCTTTTTATTTTGTAAGTAGAAACTTAGAAATAATAAGTATATTCTACGTAGGTATAATCTAGTAGGTAGAATTACTTTGTAGTTAATAATTCCATCTTTTTTCTTACATTTTGAAAACAAGAACAGATATTTAAGAAATCAATATGAGTCCTTTGCTTAAATTAAACGCATAAAATAAAATTATTGCAAAACCTATAATAATAATATCTAGCAGTAATACAACGAAAATATATTTTATTTTATTTAACACTAATAAGGCTTAGCGTAGCACACCTGCGCCATATTAATAACCATTTATTTTTACTACCAAAATAATTGGCTATACACAACATAAGCAGATTATTAAGCCTACAATTAAGCCTTTCAATAGAGCAAAACATTCCATACTCGCACAATCACTGAAGCTTGATACGATAGACGTCAGACATCAAACAATGATTTTACGAGGCTCACAACATCAAAGCTATTGAAACACAGATCAATAGCAAATTGGTGGAATGTCGTGAATATCTTTATTAATCTATTTAATTGGTTATTCGCTTTCTAACATGTTGCTCGTAGTGGAATTAATGGGAATGTTGAGCGTTTGATCGCGAGGGTTGATGTAATGTTAAGTGTCTAGAGTACATGATACGGTTGGCTCCGCCCGCGGAGTGAGTTATGAGTACTCGATCATCGTATGAAATGTAACACGTTGTAAATCAAACGATTACAACATTTAATTACTTGCGGGGTTGGGGTTAGTGTTGTTGCGTTGCGTTGCACCAAGAACGTGTTATATTAGGCGTCCGATTGAACGGAAAATTTGTTGTTATTTCATTATTTGAAAAGTTATTACTAGATGTTATTTCGTTGCGGGTTCCAAGACAGTTGAGTCATTTCTTTGGGCTTTTGACTTCATTGCCTCGATGATTCTTATTCTCTTAATGGTTATCATGATAGATCCTGGCTTACAGGAGTTATAATGACGGGTACGAGTCCGAGAGTCCTGAAAAAAAAAATACTTTCGATATTTTAGGGTTAATGTTTTAGTTTCAAGAGCACAGTTGCGAATTTCTATCACATGGCTCTACATCGCTGATTGATTCGATGAAGTTAACTTTTTGATTCCAAGGTGATGAAATCTGTTCATTACGCAGAAACTCCAGAATTTTAGCAAATATATAATAATACATTTCGAGCATCTTATTCGAATATAAACGCTAACAATGTGTATTTTCCACACTGGTCCGTTGACACAGCGGCGAAACCTAAGCTGCGCAGATTGCGAGCAACATTACCGCGTGATCCGCATAAGTCGCGACATATTTCGTAAATTTGTCCCCGAGGGGGGAGGGACGGAACACCTGCCGTAAAGATAAGCCCCTGATGTCGCGTAATATCCCCCTAAAATAACTTCTTACTGCCTCCGGTGCCATAGCGACGGTTTACCCTCTTCTTGTTCGCCTATGTATCGTTTATGTAAAACTAGGAGCTAATTCGATGGTCGAAATGGGAAAAACTTTTTTGTAGGTAGGTAGTAATGCTAATACATAGATACGTGAAGTGTTTTGTCAATTTTGACCTATCAGGAAAATGAAATAATACCTATAGTTTTTGGTCATCCTAAAATTCCGGAAGCAAAAGCAATAAGCTTTACAGAACAGCATGCTCTAGTCCTAAGCCAGTGAGCACATGACGTCACGCCTCAGCGCCGCTAAGATGCCGCCAAATACGCGCTTCTAATATTGCGAATTAATTAAGGAAGTCATTACCTCCCGATAGCGCATTAACGGCACGCATGTCGGGAAATTGCCGACACAAAGGATATTTCCTGCGTTTTCCCCGATTTAAAGCAATTCACCGATTTTGATTAAGCCCCCGCTGCTACACAGAGATTATTCCCCTTTCAATGCAAAGAATGGTTTATTTCAGACACCGTGAAAGTGAATTGTATTTCCTTTTCCCATTGATTTTATGGGAGCCTTGTGTTTCGTGAAAGTGAAACGGGAATTACGTTCCGGGTTCGTGGTTATCAAATACTTGAATTTGAATATTATGTAAGGAATACGATGGGTGGTGCTTCTTAGTATACATATAGGTATGTTCAATAACATTTACTGTACCCACAATATCAACGCGATAATGATTAAAATGTACTAAACTGATTTTCACAAATCTTAGAAGTTGCAGAGCACACTAGTCCGAGTTGCCGACACACATAAGCACAGCCAATAGAAGCTATTCATTAGGTATCTCGCAGTGGAAGCTGCCGCGTCGCAACCGGTGGCAACTTTAGATTGCCGCAATAATTATTTATTCCGCTCACTTACTATCCGACTCAGTGGAAACTATTCAGCGAAGAAACGCTATTTCCCGCTGGTCAGATAAGACGTTTGATTTCACCCATTTTCGCCTGGACTTTAATTATGGCCTCTGGTTTTGTGTAAAATAGTTGGCAGAGTAATTTAATCCAGATATCAGTATGCGGGGTGGCGCGCAGCTACGAGAGATGGAAGCCAATGAGCGTGAACGACTCGACGAGGGTAACTGCACCGTCGACGTCTCAAGAAATTGTTATGTTACTAACGTTGTTTGTTGGCTCGGACGAATATTGGTACACCTACCAGCTTTGCTTAAGAAAATACTTTTCATACTCCTTAGACAACTTTACTTAAAGAATCATAAAATTTCATGACTTACTCTACAATAATTTGTTCAAGTATATTTTCTTGGCTGAGTTCCACCTTGCCTCAATAAAAATGGTAAACTTGTTTTGTTTCTCCATTATCCGCCCTCTCATTTCTTCAGTCGTTGAACTGCATAACTATAAGAGAGCTCACGAAACACAATATAGCGCCGTAAAAAATAAGCTCACATCAGACTCGAGCATGTAATTCTAGCGCACTCTTCCGGCCCGAACAAAGGAGAGAGGGTAAGAACACGAGTTACTCGACACCATGTACCTTACGCAGATTTGTTTCTCAGCATCTCGACACGCTGCAAACCAAAATAAACTTTCACCTTCAAACATAGGCTTCAATTTAGTACACATAAACTTCTCACCGTTAAACATTTCGAAGCTGTAGAAACGCAGGAAATTCGCGATAGTCAAATTGTAGTCTTACAGGGCGTGTTAGCATTAAATTATTACATTCGCAACTGTGTTACGTGCGTATAAGGCACTATTTGCATTACAACGGATCGCGGAAGGGTCCTCGGGATATGGCAGGTACGTCACATGAGGACTGCAAAAGAAAAATGTTCCTTTAACGACGACGTGAGGATTCTGAGAGTCGAAGGAAGAAATAAGCCGTCACAGAATGTCGTTCAGGATAATACCTCCTTCGTTTTATTTTCTTTTCATGAGATTTAAAATAACAAATCTGATGGTATGTTCTGAAGAAAATCACGCGTAGAGTATGTGAGTTACTCTGTTTAAAGCATCAAATGTTCTTCTCTAGTTTTATTTAGCGAGTTAGTATGCAGCATGCACTACATATTTAACCTTCGCTCTCGTCTCATTCATGGCTGTTGACGTAGTCACAAAGGCGCATCGCGGCGGGCCCGGCCACAGCTCAAAGCCGATATATTCCAGCCATTACAACCGCGACTTGCGCAAACTTCGCCAAGTGATCACCGGCTAGACACTGCCACACAAACAAACGCTACGCCCACAAAAACTCGTCAGCAGGTAAAAAAGCGTCGGCTGTGTGTGTTTAGTACACATGTGTGAGGTGGAACACAATTCTACTTATAGTCGACCCTCGTAGCTACTTGTAGGTAAGTAGCTATCGCGACTCCTTTGTTCTAGCAGCTGATTGGAGCCGGGCCCGGAAATGCGTGTCACCCCACCCCCTCATTGGTCCGTTTCATTTTCTTAGCGTGAGAGAGACGCAGCTACAGTGAAGTGTGTAGTTAAGGATACCGATCTCTGTGTGTAAAACGGTAGGTAGGTGTCACGAGTCGGTTGTTTTGCTCGTTCACTATGTTTGCGCAGCGCGTTCGTCTAAGATAAACTATTTTGGTGAGTTGCCCTGAAAGTTAGCAAATTGTTAGGACTCAAGTTAGCCTTCTAAAATTTAGAATTTTAACGAATTGGAATCCAACTAATCTTAACAAAATAATCGTGTTTATTTTATATGGCAAACTTATGACGTACGTGAGTTTTTAAATAACTTTTTCTATTTAAACTTAGAATACTTTACAATGTAGTGACATAATAATTATATGTAACCTACATTACCGAAATGTAGGTAAAATTCTTCTTCTTATCGTATGGTTGATGAACAACCTGGTGTCAGAGTTTAAACCGCCTGCAGGCCTCTGACATGGCTTACATACCGTTGAAAAATCTCTCAGGCATGCCGGTTTCCTCACGATGTTTACCTTCACCGTTTTTTAGCAACTGAAAACTAATTTATGATACGCACATAAAGTTGAAAAGACATTGGTGCGTGCCGTGGTTTGAACTTACGACCTTTGACTCGGCAGTCCAACGGTCATACCACTCGGCATCAGTGGTATACCGAAATGTATAATAACATATTCTTTTCAAAAGTGTAAAGGAGTACCCAACTCGTGAAAATGCCTGTCGTGTATGACGCAATTATTCAAATAATTAACATGCGTCCAATAAAGAAATTTCGAAAGAAAAAGGAACAAATAAACAATATCATAATTACCCTTGTTATATGAAAACAGATTCTTAGAAACGTTCATTTGTTTACGTTTATCTGTGTGCAGATAGATCGTGGGCAGAGACAGGCTAATCGCCACTTTATCGTTGGCTGTCACCCGCAGAGGCCAATCCACTATGCGTTGTTTATATGTAAATACCATAGACCTTATAGCAAAGATATACGGACGATATTACAATCATTAGTTTCATGATATCGAGAATGCTGGTAAAATAAATATGTTGTTAGAGGGGAGAACAAGAAGTTAATGATTGCGGGAAAGATGTATACTATAGGTACCCAATTTTGGAAAAAATGGTTTGGTGAGAATTTATATTTTGGATTTTTATATTGGAGCTTCATACACATGGTAGAGACAGCGGGCTCTACCAAAAAAAATACTTATATCCTTTTAACATAAAATCATATTTGAAAACTGTTTCTTTGCTAATTTAATGCCCTATTATGTGCGTTAGGACCCAACAGCTTACCAGTTTTTATAAGAATATTATGTTTGTAAAAAGTCTAGCTACGATGTCGTCTGTGTAAGATAAAAGTAACTAAGTTGGTTTCCATTGTTACCGGATGGCTCATATCATACCGTTCTGTATCATTTTAATAGTTGTAACTATTAAAATTGCACTATTATAAAATAATCAGTGAGTATTCCGTCACGAAGAGTATAGATACTACCAAAAAGCGAAACGCTGTGTGTTCAACAAAATGCTGGACTGCACGAAACAAGCTTCAGTTCACATAAGGCTTAAAACTCCGCGCTTGACTCCCGTTCTAAACTCATCTAGTCCTAGCATCGCCGCGGCCGTGTGGTGGTATGTAGCTGGCGGACAGGCAGCGGGCTAATCGCCACTCTGTCAAGCCGTCACGCACAGGCACGCGGCACGTGCAGGCGTGCGTGCTACCTACCACAACGCACTGCTGTTAATTGTTTACTGGTTTATGTAATAAAAATTATCATTTGAGACTCATTGTCCGATTAGAATGGAGTTTAGACAAATTAATCGGTTTGTCTACCGTATTTTTCTCGAAAATCAAGTTATTAGCTTTATGTTACGTCGAAGTGTAGTAAGTAGGTGATTAATAAGAAAATAAAAAATAATCTTAAAGATATCATTTAAAAATTTTGCGCGTTTTTATATTTCTTAGATCTAAATATTGTAAGGTTTTCTGTTTACCAAAAGAACTTACACCTACACATATCAACAACGAATAAATCAAATTGAGTAGAATTATTACCTTAGAATAAAACCATTCGTAACATCGTGAAGGTTACGTCCATGACCAAGGATTACAAAAATAAATCTAACAAAAACGGTAAGTTACTTAATCAAAGGTTACGCAAGTTTCACGTGAAGTGTTCACAAACATTTTTAACTTTTAATTGAGTTTCTTCATTTAGACGAGACGATTGTGTGAATGGGTATTTTGATGGTTTCGAAAACACGAAGTTTTATTTTGTTATATCGACTTACCCAATGTCGGTGTGGCGATGACGTAATCTTAGGGGTTTCACAATAAAATGCTAAATTTAGATTAAAACTCGCAAATATTCCTGCTTCATAGAGTTCAATGAACAATGTTGTTGTTGTAATGTCCAATGAAATGTTGAGCAATCTTGTTTGTAACTTTTTCACAATCACTGGTTTATGAATGGGTTATTTTGCATATTTTTTGTGAAATTTGATACTTGTTTCTTTTATTTTCAGTAGGCATAAAAAATCAAATGTGCACAACATTTCTATCTTTAGATCAAGCGGTTTTTATAATAGTAGGTATTTAAACTCCTTACCAAAAGATCTGGGCCGATCCTGAAATTCTTTTCCATTTTAGGACTGAGAAACTACAGTTGACTTTTCCTTGATGTAGTTACTGCTGTAAAAGTATGGTTGTAGTTCTGCTGGGTAGTTTCTTGCGCCGATTCTTCCACCCAGCAATAGCACTAGGAAGCGATGAAGGGCGAGCATTTTGGGGGCTGGGCTATATTTTAATTAAATGTTTTTTATCTTTATCTTTAATAGCCTATGTGAATTTACGTGTAGTATTTTTTTACTTTGTTCTGGAATTCAAGCTCTTAATACCCGAACATGTTTTCTCTACGTATACGTAGTGTAGCTTTGGATCTCACTTTTTAATAATACACTACCGCTTCCATTGTCAACCAGAACTCGTGGGAGGTCTTTATGACTATCGATAATCTCTTTCTCAAATATCGAATGTTGATTATCGATATTCATCTATAGTGTCCACACAATTGCGGCGGTGACTCTCGTACTATTAAAAAACAGGTGTCTTTAGAGCCCTTTGATATGTTTATCAACCCTTGCGTTACGGGGGCGGTTGTATCGAACAATCAGTGGTTCATGAATGGGTTACGATGCTTATCGTCAAAAACCTGAGGTTACTGACAGGTGAGATGTCAACCACGTGAATGGAGTGACGTTGCCTTCAATAGTTGGGGAACTTGACCTGATAAGATAGTTCTCTTTAGAGAATACAAGTAGTTTTAGATGCTTTTGTGTTGTTTGAATTTGTACGAACCTTTTTTTAGGTTGGTAAGTAGCACAAAAGATGTAATTTTACCTCGTTGTATATCGGTTTTTACGCTGAGGTTTACAGGTTTAAAAGTATAATAGATAAACAAGGACCAAACAAACAGGTATTTTTATATACAGTATTTTTTTAAATTCAGTTTTGAGCTTTTCTTGCGTTGCAGTTTAGATATTCTACTTAAAATTACTATCAATGTAATACAATAATATAAATGGGTAATTTATCATAATATACGTGGGATTTATGGCTCAGCTTCAAGCAGTTCATTTTTTGTCTCAATTAGACATCTTTCTAAAGATTTCTTTTGAATGTACACAACTACACACGGCAAAACCCAACATATTAGCTGAGTGGTCGCCATCTTGTAACAAAAGGCAGGTGAGACATTGACCGATGAGCGTGGATAATCGCAGTAATTTGCGGAAAGTTGTATACATTAATAAATATACATACATAAGACTTATAATATAATAATTGCGAGTAATTTATATATGTATATACGATTTTCTTTTAATAACTATAGATAATAATTGTCAGTAATTATTACTGCCTTGTCGTTGCATAATATGCGAGATAGATTTTGGCACAGAAACAATTCTTGTATGGTTTTAAAATCTCTAATTATGCTTTATTTTTTTCATAAACGTAGGTACATTAAATCAAGTACACCAAATTTCATAAGTACCAACTATGCACATACTTAAAAAATTAACCTGTAATTTTATATAACTACAAAACCTAAAACGCTACATTTTTTTCAATAACCAGCAACATACACGTTCTATCTGTAAACACGAAAATCTCGCGTAATTCAGTATTTAAACAAACAGGGTCTACAAAAGCGATACTCTAAAAAATGCGCTGAAAAATACATCGCAAAGTTTCTGTTGAAAGTGAGGCAACGCACGGAGCGGTACAGCTAACCAACCGTGGAGCTAAGGAGGCGGTGCCATTTAATACGCTTTAGCGATTCATTTGGCATACTAGATTACTAAATTAAATTTCGTGCGATCCGCAGATGTTTGTCCCGAGGCTAGGTGTTTGTGTATGTGATACTTCATGTTTGTGCAACGCACCCAAGATACACTAGAAATTCTAAGAATGGGGCAACGTTTTTTTACAAAAACATAACATAGCTGAACAGACTTCTACCTAACATTTTACCGCAGCTATCCCGGTTTACGTTAAACGACAAACATGGATAGAAAGATAGTGCAACAGTTCTTATCACTTTTTTATGACCAGGAAACTATTTTAGGTTTATTTTAATGAATGCACATTATAGCTTAACACGAGTTGCAGGAATACTTTGGTTAGACTTACCAGTACAGGGTACCTCTTTAAGGTCGCCTGAAATAAATCGACAAAAGCCGCAGGTACCTACCATGTAGAAAAATTAATTCTATAATTTTTTCTCCATACAGATGTATGGACAGGACCATACAACTTGAATGTGTCTTATGTCAATGTCTTAAGCCCATTTTAGTATGACATTCAGAAGTGTCTTACCATAAAACTTTATGTAACTAAATTACGCTGGGGTTTTAAGTCAGCATTATGTACGGCTACGGTATCCTTTTGGTAATAGTCATAGAACAAAATCCATACAGCCAACAGCTTATAACACGCATCATAGGCTACCCACCTGAATAGCTGGTGTCGGCAAGGCGGGCGCCTACCGCTGCATATTTATGAAGCGCCTCAAACACTATAAATAGTTGATACGAACGGCCTCCACGGCTAATGGAGTAAATACAACGACACATACGTTGTTGTTGTAATTTGTGACGAAGGAAACTTGGAATATAGCCTTTTGGGTTCTAGTATGATATGATATTGTGTACAACTTATAGCATATTTACTGCTACGTTTAAATAAATGAATTACTTTATGATCGAAGAGTTAGAAATAAATACATACGTTTAAAATACCATAGAAATATTAACATAAGTTTCATCAATCGCTAGAACGGGTTTTCACATCGGCAGGCAACCGGTTAATAATTTAGACTTCTTAATACCTAATATCAAATTACTCTTAATATAAAATTTTACGAGTAGATATCTATAAAACTACAACTATGTATATCCGGTCACACATGCTAGATAATATATTACCCCATTCCAAACTCCACGCAGATATAATACCTCGTGGCTAGGATCCAATCTGTAGATACGGTCTTAGAAGTAACCTATATACTCGTAGGTTGTAGGTGTGTGTAGTCTGTGTGTGCTAAGCCGATCCGCTGTTTCAGACATTTATTAAACCCCCGGCAAACTGTCGGGCGACCTGCCGGCCCACGTCGCCGTCGCCTGTACCCACCGATATAGCTTAGATAAACGCGCACATAACTATGCAAACTACTCCTTCGTAGATCCCACCATAACCACACGTCATAACCACTACTGTTCTACAACTTAAATTAAACTTTACTGCTTCTGTTTCTAAGCACATAATACAAACACGTACGCATTGATGCTTCAGTACGTTTTGGACAACAGTTGCAGCCCACTATTAGTTAGGTACATATCTGTAAGTGTGGTGAGAACGCGAGGTGAATACAGTATGGGCGTTGTAGTGAGCCTTAAAAAAATAAAGCCGCCGACGATACTTAGAATGCTAAGTAAAGATTTGAATGGGGCGGAACGCTCTCCGCAACATGATGGCGACTTACCCGTGTCACGTCGGTGCGTTATTTTTTTTGGTTCGAAAGTCGGACGTGCTCGGAGACTTACTTTCAGCATGAAGTGGAATCGATTAATGAGCCCCAGTTTAGAATTGCAGTCAGGTCACACGCCTAATTTATTATTTGTATCGTGACATGGACTTTCTAGGTTAATCGTAATAAATGTTTGTGCAAATACACCAAACAGAAACACCTAAGTGTTACAATTACAAGTGAGCGTCGACGAAACGAACAAAAAGATGTACGAGGGTGTCCACTAATATCATTTCAGGAAGGACTGAGGGACGGAAAGGCGTGTATGGTTTCAATACCTGTACGCGTAATCCAGTGTGGATTTTCTGAGGTTGACGGAGAAGTGAAAATTGTCGACGTACAATACTGCGATAAGTGGTGCAGGGACTGCGGAGTGCCGGATTCAGAGTTCAATGGAGAGCGATGAGTGTGAATTTTCGCGGTCGCGTATCGGTCGCGTGGTGCGGGACAAACTGGGCATTGGTCGAGCGTGCTAATCTGCGTGGAGTGTCGCGTGTGATTGGGCAGACGGTGCTGTCCAATTTTCCGGTTGCGACGGCCGGCATTAGTTGGACAGACAACGGCCGTCGCTTAGTAACCGACGTACATATTTGAGTATGTAACTGGACGCAATTTACACTGTGATTGATAGTTGGGTGATTGAAAATGTTTATGGTTGCCTACGTTACTTTTTATAGGGAGTTTTTACATAGCAACGGAGTTGTGTTTTAAACTTATGCCTAACCGTATTTATGTAAGATGTGATTCAGATGTATATATATACAAAAAAACGGACTAAACAAAGCAACTGCCTCGTTGGTCCAGTGGTCGCTAAGGGCGAATGCTGAGCATGAATCGGGCAAAATGTTATTGGGATTTACATTGGGACCTATAACATAACTAGCGAAATGTGGGTGTACTATATGAACACCTATGCCTATGCCTTCGAGGAATACCTACAGGCGTGATGTTACGTTGTGTTATGTATGTTATGTTAAACAAAGGAAAATATATATGAAGGTATATGAAAATAGGATATACCTAATTACCTACATCATATACGTTCATAAAAAAGAATAACAACTACAACATATAGAGTTCAAAAGAATAAAACCAACTTTTTACGACCGTCACATATAATTCACATCTAACCAGAACGAATTAACAAAACTGAAGCCCCAAACTTTCCATCAATCTGAAAACACAAAACATCTAAATGTCAATTTGTATTCGCAAACAAATCTGGTAGTTCAAACAGCTATGCAGCGCTGCAGCGCTCTAATGATTGTTTACCGTGGAGGGCGGCTAGTTACCCGGTAATGCAATATTAATGCAATTCATTAAACGTGCAATTCAAGTATGTACAGCCCTAACCCCTCGAGTAGGGATGGCGTGGTTTCACACACTTTTCGGATATTCTCTAATCGAGGTTGAGTAATTTTGTTTGAGAGTATTGACTATTGACGTACCTACTACAAATCAACTGTATGAGTTATCTTTGAAATGTAACAAGTGTATTTAACTTGTTTCTTATATAAATCAATCATAACATTCGGAAAAAAATAAGCAGCAGTTTATTTTTAAATTTAGAAAAGCAGAAATTACGTCACAATTCGATCTAGCCTCGATGGTGTAACGGTTATTAGTTATAGTACATTTAAAACGTAATAATTATCTTATTAAATTGTCCTTGCTATTATAAAACACAATACTTGGTCACCATACAAAACGAGGACAGGGTCAATAATTTTATTGCACATATATAATTTGATTGTCAACAAAATGGTGACACGATCAAAATCGGGAATTTATTCAAATTAAATTAGTGAGACTGAGTTATTGAATGAATCAACTACTCTATATACCTAATTGTTTTGTACATACAAGGGAATCTATGGACCATCGTAAAACTTCTAATAGAGGGTTTCCTTCTATTTCCTAACAGTTTATTTACTCGGAGTGATTGTTACAGCACAGCAGCGAAGCAAAATAAATTAATATCGGACAAATCGAGTCCGCCTCCGGGCCCCATTACACGATCAAAGTAAAAATATATGAGGCGAAGGAAAAGAAACCAAACATATGCCGGAGTAAATATTTGGACTGCGAACTGCGTCCCCTTCTCCCTGTAGACCGCACCCCCGCCGTATTACGTCACATTGTTCTCGCGATCGATTAGCCGGCCGGTCCGTGACGTCGCGACGTGTTTCATAACTATTGCGTTTCATTCCATAAGCTATTCTTGTTACGAATATTTTTGAGCAATTTTCCACCACTCACACGTTTCGTTCCTCGGATTTCTAAACATTTTCTTCCATCGCTCTTAAGATTCCTCGTTGCGTCCCAGTTATATAAGTCATAGAGCGTGGGTAGCGACGTGCAAAATTATTTGTTAAATCCGAGTAACCGTGAGAACCTCTCATCGATATGACTCCCTGAATGAAAAAAATATATTTCATTGAAAAAATACACTCAAATCGCTGGCCTCGGGGCGTATAATAGTGATTGAACTAACCTGTCAGCCCCATGTTAAGTGGTTTTGAGGGTACCATACAACCATTGTCCGGACAACCGGTAGCGTGTTTTCTTGGCAAATGTTTGATTTGGGAATATTTACTAATCTGACTACATAATACGGTGTGTGTTTGCGTTCCAAATTTTTGCAGCTTGACGAAATGTTTTTGTAGGCGACCGTATCTTAAACAATCCCTTGCTATAGGTAACTTTACATCCGTTGCGGTCGATTAATATATCTTGATAGACCTCAACCTTTCTAAAAGAAGTTCACATGTAATGTTTGAAGAATTTTTATAGACTACCGCATGAAAATAGCTATTGAATGTTTATAGAGCTCTTAACTGTCTTTCGTGCCAACTTGCCAGACTAACGTCAACAAGCAATAACTTTACGATCAGCAAATAAACACAATTCGTATCGCACTCTCAATTTCAATCGAGACGCAAGTCGCATCCAAACGATTCAATCGCGCATATGTCCCATTGTCCGCACTCACAATGGCGGCGGCGCGCCTCTGCGTGCCATTCAACCACCAGCCACAAAAGTCTGTTTCGCTAAACTCCTTGTGTGCTGTAACATTGACCTATAGAGCCAACAGGTGAATCTCACAAAGCGTTTGTTTGGGTGTCTCCGGTGAATTAACGCCCTACCGCTCGTGCCGCGACGATCTAATGTAAAGTACATTGTCTGATGCGCTCAATAGAATAGTTTAGATTTGCAAATGTGTTGTTACGTTAAGTTATCTGTGTCGTAACCTTACTGGAGTGTACGAATCCACGAGGGGACTTCATAGCAGGTTCTGCGAAATATGTAGGTATTTCACAAACGAGTATGTCCGCTTCAAACACATGACACGTTATGAGGCGAAATGTATAGAAACTGATACGGTATAATTTACTAATGCCTACTAAACAACGCATTCAGCAATTAGAAACTAATATGATTAATGCCTATTAACAAATTGCAAACGTAACCAATTCATAGTAACAAACTCGTATATTTGGAGCACAAAGGCCTCGCTCGCCAATCACCATATTGGAGCTATCTATTTAGAGCATAACGGTGGCAACCTATACACAGTTATGGAGCATAAATTCGCCACAGACCTGCATTACCTATTAATTAATCGTTCTACGCTAATTATACGACACAAGTGCCAACATGAACGGTCAACAGCACAAAGGGTTCCATACAATGTACATATGTATACGTATGTGCAAACCACGTATATAGGTTCTGTGCCTCGTAACATTCTCGATTATGACAGAGCGCCGGTGTCTGTGTGCACATAGGCGTTCTTGAGTGCCCACATAGGTATTGAAGACATTGATCTTGGCTCACAATGCTTTGTCCTGGTCAGTGACTGGTGAATGGCCGCGCTCAAAGGAGGCCTGCATACAAACTGTATTTCTGTCACAAAATTACATACGGTTCACTGACAGCAGCTTGTACGTAATACCAATCAAGATCGTATGGGTCTCTTTGAGATGTTACGTCTCTTTGTGTGATTACTAGGGTATATCCTACTACTAGAATATGATCACTAGATGTGAGAGAGATTTGATTCACCTGAAGCATCTGCTTGAGCTGAAATAGATGTACATATTGGCATTATTTTCGATACCAACGTTTGAGAAGGCTGAAATTAATCTTGTTGTTGTTTATTGTTTTCCTTGATACCATCACTTCAATCTGCCAAATTCTTTAAAATGCAGATACCGGGTCTCTTTCTCACGTAGGAATTATCTCCGTGCTCTCTACTCTCTTACTGCTCTACATTTTACTATTAACGTATCCCAATAATGTAAACGCATATCGCATTAATCTTACGTAATTCCAAAGTTAAACTTAAAAAGTATTATCGTCGGTCGTTAAAAATACTGTGACGAAGTGAAAACTTAATTCTACTCTACACTTTCTACCTTATTTGTGCATAAAGTTGTCGTATATCACACCAAGCATTCAACGCTATGCCAAATGCAAACAAAAAACGTTAAAAACAGCAGCAGTTAATCCATTTCCATTCTCAACTGTAGAGATGTTCTCATATACATAGAGCTACGCAAGATGGCGCGTTTTCTCCGGCATTCGACGCTTGTACCTGTCTATTGTGAAGGATAGGAGGAAGAAATCATCTTGATACTAGACGAATATCTGTGTCAGAAAAAATATTTCTTTGGAGGTCTGAAAATCAAACTGAGTGTTTTAATTCTTAATGACTTAACGTATCTGGTTTGAGGTAATGGTATCCTTTACTTTCGCCCAATTCACGACTGTTTCGATTGAGTTGCCAAAAAAGTCAACGATGAAATATCATAGGTAACCATTCTCTGATTCTTCAACGGAACCTTAATAGTCTTTAAAATAAATATAAAAAGAACGCATAGGTTGCTAAAAAGCATAAGCCTAAAAAATCAGTACTAGTTATAAACAAAAACATGTTCCAACATTACTGAACCTACCTATATCAAAACTCATAAATCGGCGTATTCGCTCGCGTTAACCCTAGTACGGTCGCGATTCGAAACGAAAAATAAACGCATCCGTGGCGGGCTAAACGGGTAATGCGCTCTTATTATCATAATAATATGCACAAAACAGACACAGACGAAAAAAGTTTTTCGTGAAACCTGTATTTTTCCTGTTTTGAGTTTTGTTACAGTTTCATGCTTTTATAAATGAGTCTTTGGTGAAGTAAAGTTCGAATGCTCTTGTTTTAATATTTATGTTTTATATTAATACACACATTTATTAGGTGTAGCAGGAGAAGGGTTAAAATTCACATTATATTCATGCATTAATGGAAAGCTGAAAAATTTGGTATTATGGTGTAAAGGACAGGTAAATACAGAATTGATTTTTTCAAATTCATTTTGAACATGCAATTACAGTACAAACACTCCTTTGGCTGAAGAAAAACCAGAATAAACATTGATCTTATATAATCATTTTCTGGTTTTGTATCTGGTTATATAGCAGTCCCTTAAAACCGTAGGTATAAGTGTAAACGATCCGTTGTGCAATCATAATAATTATACTAATACAAATTAAATGTTTTGGGTATAAGCAAAACTTTAACCTTTTAAAACTCACAATACAGTTCATAAAACATTATAAACGATAATTAGGTACGTTTTTTGCATGCTTAACCCGATGCCAATGAACTTTGGTCGCTTGCAATAACATCATAGCGTAAAACAAGTGACAATATGCGTCGTGACAGGCCATCAGTCGAGGCATACGATCAAACCATTCAAACGGATTAAGAATAATTAGCTAATTTGTCATTTTAATGTCACATGCCATCACGTTCTCGTCGACGAAAAATAATAAAAATTAAAAAATATATTTAATCCAAGCCGAGCGTATCGTAAAAACTACAAGTCGGCATAACTCATGCGTCTTTGCCTTTTGTGCGGTTTGAAAAATAAAAAAGGGTATTTTAAAAAAAGAACATTAGTTAGTGCGACGGATCAGTCATCCGCGCGCCTCGCCGCGCAACACGTCTCTTGGCTCTTTCATGCGCACTTTGCCAGTTATTTAAGTCCCGACACGTGTACTAATGACGTTTCGATTTTGACCTCTGATATCCAAGGGTAGCGATTTTCGATGCCTATCGACTGTAACTTACCGCTTGTTTTGTATAACAAAACGTAGCGCTTACATAATTTCTGTGGTTACGTAAATGTGACCTACGGTGAGGTAAGACGAAATACAAAGGGTTTAAGAACCTTTAAGTACAATATAGCGGTAGGAAAATAGTTTCTTACTACATAAGCTTGTTTAGATCTAATACTATGAAATTAATTAAATAAATATCAACTAGAGTCAAATAATAAAGTTATGAGATTGTGTTGTCACTACTTCAGCTGCTAAAAGTTAGACTGGCATATCCAAGTTCCGCTGTATGTATACTTGTGTAGGAAGGCGACGCCGGATTGTTGTCCAACTTCTGTAATCCTGGTTGCGGAAAAGCTATGAAATACCTGTTTTGTTACGTTATACGTGTAAATGATACTGCTGACCAAACTATGCATGGAGTCCTTAAAGTACATGAAGTAGTAACGACTAAGTCAAGCATGACTTCATGGTTACCTTCTTGTGTAGCTAACGTGCCAGATATCGCAGGCCTTTGCATCCGACAGATAAAGTTACATGATCAATAATTGAGTTATTGATGCACTTTGTGTATTTCATAAAATGATTCGATACGCTTAGTGTCTTTTGCATTATGATAACAGCACATAATTTATTTAATAAAGTATGTTAATTCGAAGCAGTAACATAACCTGAGATATTGTCGATAGGGCACAACTCCAGGCAAAACACGTAGGTGCACCCTGCGTCAATCTACTGCGCATTTGAACTTCCGCAAATCAGACTAGTCCAGTCTATCTGGAACCCAAAGTTTAAAACTATCCACAATGCCAACCACCCACGATAGTCCGCGCGTCCGGTTTGTCATGCAATGATTAATACTGACTTGGCTCATTAGCTGAAGGGCTTAGCAACGCCGTCCCGAGGCACTTAATCACTCGAACAAAGCTCTACCTACTCGCGAGCAGCCGAAAGCATCATTCTTCGTCAGGAATGTGTGTGTGGGGTGTTTGACACGAGCGGTTCGAACTTCAAGCGGTTTTGAATTCGGTACCAAGTTATTTTTATCGAAAACGTTTTCATTTGCCAGTGGTATTTGCAATCGATTGAATATCAACCTATTACATATATATACAACCTTTATACCCAATTATGCAATTACCAATTACCTAATAACGCACTTCTATACTCTTTATTGTTTTTCCACATAAGTCCCTGGAATTTTCTTATTTACTTTCCGAGGCATTAAGTTTTAAAACAATAGCCGAGACAAGTCATACGTACCAACACCTACAGCCACTAAGCAGAAATCGTAACCTCGGTTTTAACAGTACATAAACTAGTTAAGTATTTTGGAGTTTTATTTGTCTACGTCATAGCAATTGCTTAGTCTAAACTTTTTATAAGTGCCTGTTATTTGACATAAAAAAGCTCGTTTCACTGGTGTACCTATTCAGATCCTTCCCTGCATTACTGTACGTTTCCGTGTTGAAGCTGCTGATCGCTTATAACTTAAGTCTCATCATTAGAAGGCGCAGGAGGACGAAGCGCATGTAAGTATGTACTCTGGATTCTCGTGTACTTGCATGCGTACTTTCATATCTATTACATAAGTACTGCTCAGTTCATAACTATGAACTTTAATTACACGCAAAGCAGTTCTAAGTTTTGAGTGACTATTTTAAGATGTTGACTTCTTTCTTTCATTTTATTCTATTTATGATTCTAGTGTCTAGGGAATTTTTTTTTAGGAATAATCGTCGCCCCATACATAGTCGGGCTCTCTCTCTCTTGTAAGTGCGTTTCAGAAATATGAAATAACACATACACTAACATCCAGACTCGGGGCAAACATCTGCGGATCGCATAAATTTTGTCCCGTGTGGGAATCGAACCCGCACCCCTTAGCGCAGCAGTCCAATCGCTTAGCCACAGTGCCATTTAGGTCGTCATTAAGGTCGTTTTGAGAAAAAGGATTTGAGTAGGTACTTAATATCAGACTAGAATGTAACTAAACCAAAATAACTTGCATAAACCGAATTCATTGGTTTCCGAAAATATTGACGAAACTAGACACGTCAGTTGCTGCTACCATCGATTCAACATATTTATTCAGCCATTCGAGGGTTCGAAATCAGCTCTCCAAATCATTCGCAACGCCATCCAACCACCATAAATCCACGTGGGATATACAAGCTACGACCGATCCGTACATCCTACCTATCGGCCTGTTTAATTACCATAATTAATTAGATCCCGTGGCGCAGACGTGAGCAGAATTGAGGATTGATGCCAGTAACATATCGCCGCCATTAGCCTGCCGAGGTGACGAGTATCGTACGTATATTTTTAAAAGCCTATCATTAGTAGGAAGTACGTTTTTTGTGTCCATCGCCGCGTTGATATCATCCCGCTAGCTATCAATCATCCTAACGCGCTATGTAAGCTGTACCGAACGTTTTTTTCGCCTTTTTGTTCCTAGACCGTTACTAATTATAAGTTATTTGATGTTGAGCGGTATAGGTTCTAGGCTATTTGTTTATGTCAAGTTTTTTGAAGTCGAGATATTTGTGTCGATATAAATCTTATGTATTACAATGTCGAATTAGAAATAAGATAAATAAAATCATGACAGCATCAAACGTATCGTGACATTTTAGACAAATACTATTTAAGTGACTGCTAGCAAAACCATCATACCCGGTACACAGGCCGGTACAGGTGTGCACTATACAGGCCAGTAAAATATACACCTCCCGCAAGAATTGTACTATTCGACGACCTTTAAGTACTCCTGAAATCACTTATCGAATCATGTCTTTATGACACGCAAGCATTATATGACACCAAAGAGTTAATCTAATTATTAATTTCGGCAGTCTTCTCCATTGACGCCAAAGATTTTGTCCTGTTCCCGCAACTTCGACATGGACCTTAATTAATACCAAAAAGAAAATGCTCGTAAAAATTTCAATGAAAAATCTCATACTAATTTACACGTCAAATATAATATCACTAAATACTCTTAGAAGACTTTGAATGGATTCCATAAGCTACTTAAGTTCTACCGCGGTTAATTAGTTTTCCCATCACATTATTAAAAGGAAATCTATTTCTGTACCTTATTGTCTAGTGTACTTGCGCCCAGCTCATCGGCTACATGGCACAATCAATAAGGCAATTAGCAGCCGCAGTGGCGAGTGTGCTTCAGTGGCCGTGTGCTTCACAACCCATGTAACTCGTAGCCGTATAAAAACTAAGTAATTAAAAAATTACTTAAGTTTAGTGATGTAATTTAAGCATTGCTTACAAGGATGTTCAGAGAGGGATGCGGTAAGAATGTCTACCGCATGTCGTTTAGTAAGAAAACAAGGAGACGAGCCCGTATGGACACATTTATGGACATTTTTGAACTTACACTTATGACGAACCGAAATTTTTGAGAAACCAGAAGAAAATGATAATTTTTTTAACGAGTGTTAAAGTTTTGTTTTTATTTAAAGAACATAATTTTGATTGAATATTGACCCGTATAATATTCTTCAGTATCATCCTATCTGGCAAGTTTATTTCACACGCCAAAATGGCATAACGTGCATTAGAAAAAAAAAAAGTACCTAATCACATTTTACTAGTATCTTTTTTATTAAAATATCTTAGTAGTGTATGATCACTCGCTGGCCCAGCAGCAACATGGCCCAATCAATAAGTCAATTAGCGACCGCACGTAGTGGCGACTGATGAGTGTGCTTGACTGAACGCGTGCGCTTGCTCTTACCCTATATTTATTGATTTCCTTCCTTTTAATATATGTAAGCTCTGTTAAGGCTGGTTTAGAGTCACAGGCCTACTTAATGAAGCTTTAAATATGTTAAGTTCTATTCTCAGTTTAATTTACATAACGAGATAAATATTTGTTTAAGTTATAACATCAAACACACACATGTTTAGACATTTCTATCTAGATTTATTTTTTAATCAATCGCCGTACCAAAACCACATCAAATTCGGTCCAGCCGTTGTGGGGAAAATCGATAACATTTATTTGTGCACACACATACAAACTACTTCTCACTCTAAACGCCTTCTCCGTTTCGTCGTGGTTGAAAAAATATCGTAGCATTTTACGAGTAGATTCATAATGAAAATCATCAGCGTTTAATCTAATTTTTAAGTACTTCCTATCACAGTATCTAGTAAGCCACAATACTCAAAGAAACCAAACATAATATGATACCCACTATTTAATCAAGCAAAAACTTAGCACGAAAATAATAATCAATCAAATAACATTAACAAAACTACGCCATAGAATTATTTAAAAAGCATTTTAGCAAACAGACAGGTCTGCTAATGAAAATGAAAACTTAAAGAGTAATAGAAAAGAAAGGTTTGGTCGAAGAAAATGATTAATTGCGGTGCGGAAATTACGAGGTCGGCAGGTGAGGAGCGAGTCACGCTCAAGGCACGGCGTGACACCGGCCGTGTTGGTTTATCAAGTGTTCTGAAAATCAAGTCAATTGTCAGGCAGTGAGAAGTGTTTTCTCTTTTTGTTGTGTGTTTTGTTCTATTTGCTGCCTTGCTGTACTCTTAAGAGAGTAGATAGCTTAGGTAATATTCTAGAGACGGCTAACTGCGATTACCTTTCTTCCAGTATTTTAACCGACTTTATTAAAATGGAGATGAAATTCAATTTTAGCCGTATTATATGTTCAACTTTTTACTGGACTTTAATGGACATTAATGGGGCAATGTTTTATGAAATAAGATATTATTTTACCTTGACAATAGGCTAGATTTTTGGGGTTAGTGTTCAGAGATTATTTTTATTTTATGCAATCACAAACAGTTCTAAACTTTAGAGCTAAACTCTTACACTGGTCGTCGTAGCTTCTAATTCTAAATTACCGCACACATTCGGTCTGAGTGCATACTTGTTTATATTTTAAGTGTTACAGACTTTTACTTATTTTAGTACATGAGCGACGCAAAAGGAATTTTGCCAAGTGTCCTTAATACAGTTGGCTAACCATGGCTGGCACAAAATCTTCAAGCGCATAAATAAATATGTCGACACAAATCTTAGCAACAAAATCCTCATATATCCACTTTGTTTTCCGCAAGTAGGGACAAATGAGTGCCACATTTCCCCTCATACTTCTCGAATTCACCGTCGATTAACCGTGGAATGTATTTATTTAGGGTCCCTCACTTCCGCGATGACCTTAATGTGTCCAGTGAAAAATGACTGTCCGCAAATATATGCAATTTATGCACATATGCAATTTGCGGCAAGACGCTGCCTTTTATGACTGGCTTCCTGACTAATAAATAACTTTTCAGACGTATAGTCACGTGCAGAAAAACTGTTGTTTTTATTGGCGATTGTTATATTAGTAGTTATTAAATATTATGGTCGATCGAAACAGACATCTGAGATGTACCACCACTTTTGAGAAGTGATTGTTTTCCGGCACGATTCAGTTTAGGTTTCATTACTGGATTGCAATAAAACAATTGGTTCAATTTCCTGTATCATGGTACGATATTGCGATTCAGTTCAGTTTACATCCCAACATAGATATTTAAAAACAACAGCAATTTTCTATGTCTGTTTCTCAAAACCTTTTGTTATCGCAACGCAAAATAGCTAATATCACATTACCTTTTAGATCATAATTACATCTTAGATAAATGATAAAGCTTATTATGTTTTATTGAGAAGATTGACAATTAAGATAAATTCTCTACTTAGTTTTCAAATAGATATAATACATTACACGCTAAACTAACTTAGTTCGTCAACAATAATACACAACACATAAATCTTAATCAGTGTAAGCCACGACACCGCCTTATTAAACGTGATCAACAGAATTTGGCCTGTAATTAATTCTAACATAAAGCTAATCTAGTAAACTAAGGCGTTTAGAATAAAACCGTTTTGCTTAAGCCGTGAAGCATTTTATTAAGGCGAGACATTAACCTCTTTATTGGGTTAAATCTTAACATAAAATATGGTGAATAATATGTGTTGATCGTAAAAGAATGCTTAACTTTTGTGAAGATTTACTAACAATAATTTAAATAACTTTTCACAGAGTTAATTTTCTGACAGAATGTGGGTTGTTTTTAAACTCCGTCTTACTATAGGCACAAAGCATTTTATTATATAAATGTTATGTATAATAGAAATAGTGCATTACACAGACATCCAAATTTCGCTCAAACGTCTAAACTCAAACCTGGGGAAATTACTATTTTATATCATTTTCAATTATACCACACAAATAATTTGATACTTGAAGCAGCAGTTTGCCTTTGCTACTGCGTACAGAATACATGCATGCTCATTTTAGAACAAGTATACAATGCATGACATATGGTTTACTGTTGAGAGTTAAAATAAATCCCATTAATTGTTGATGTCAAGTACACAAACTTAATTTCTTTGATCTATTACCTAATCAAAATATCAATAATGTTCTCCAAAAAGTATCTTACAAAACATAAATAAAAATCATCTCACACAAAATGACACGTAATTGCGTCCGAAGAGTCCCGATCACCATACAATCGTGCGTTACGCGTTACGTGGCGAGGGCGTTGCCGCAGGGCGTTCCGGAAGAGTATTACTCGCCAGCAGTGGCCGGAAATCGGCAATATATTGCGATCGACCGTCGACGTCGAGCGCGTAAATAACGCCGTGATAAGGAGCCGTGTTTATGCCTTGCGATGCCGCCGACTTGATTTGTGTTCTGAATATATGGGGTACGTATAGTAGGTACCTATAGGATATGTTGATGCCGAGGTGCATCTCAATTTTGTATGAGAATTCGATGAGTTCATCTATTTTGTAAGAAATAGGAATGAGGAGTTTAGGAAAATGCCAACTAAAACCTGTTTCAAGACCTCTAACAGTATTAAGGGCTACATTTTAGGTAACCCGCAGAACCTACCACCTACTTCTAAGATATGATATTGCGTTATTTTTTAATAATCCATACTCTGAACTTCAAGTTCAACAAGGAGCGTTTCGATTGCGTAGCCCATACCAAAGTGGCTATTTTTGTGTGTGAAAATGAAAGGCTATTAAAATTTCATAGTAAAACTCCGGTAGATCAGACAATATTTACTATATCGTGTAACATGTAGGATGTCATTAGCCGGGGCAGCGATGGACCACGACATTTATTTTACGGCGTCCGGCTATAAAAGTGATCCACTGCTTGCATTCTGCAGCGTTGTCCGGTGCTCTGTATTCGTAGAAAAACTCCAAGACTAGATGGTGCGTAGATTTAAAAGGATGCACATTTCTCGTTTCATTTTACCTAAAATATGTTAAATAGGAACACTTAAATAAGCTGTATTTCACTTACGTTACATTAATAAAAACAAGTTCCAAAAATATTGCTCTACACGACTACTTTAAAGCTTATTAAATCGGCTAGATTTATTGTAATAAATTGGATGAAATGTAATTATTGAATGACTTAATAAGCTTTTAATTAGACGAATAATTACAAATGAATTTAATGTAGGTACACGCGATACACAAAAATAAAAAAATATGTACTTATCATAAAAAATCCATTCAACCTCCCATAATACCACCAAAAGCATAAAATATTAGTATTACCTATAAGTAAGCTATAACAATACCGCATCTAGAAGACTGATACTCATGCTACATCCTCGTGACTGCCCATAGTCCACCTCCCCACGGAAGTGATAAAGCTTTTTGGCTAAAAAAGCATTTGCGCGGCGATGGTGCGGAAGCAAAGTGGGAGCTAACCATAGCCTGATAATCTTGAGTATGGTTCAATATGGTTTACTGCAGCACTGCTCCGCCGGCCGGAACGATAAGTCTTTATAGTTTTACTTGATGGTGGTCAGTGGACATTCCGTGCAGCGATGTTTATAGACATTGATGCTACTATCCAGTTTTAGACTCAGCTCTAATATTAACGTCGTATGACGGTATTGCAGTCACACAAATCCTTGTGATCTTGTTCAATGATAAAATATAGGTCATACACCCCGACTTGCCTAGCTCACTTATGGCTGAGAGATGTGATAATACTGATTAAATATCACTGGTTACTTTTATGTAATACTGATGTGTGTGATATTTTAACAACCAGTTACAGTCGGTTGTAGAGTTTTTCATATATACCATATACCTAGAATGATTACTGTTGAGTGTTGATAGTGGATGCTATTAAATCTCATAACAACGTGCAACAACAACCATGGTGTATTTTCAAACTATTACAACTGAAGCAGCAATAAGGTAACAATGTATTTTATTATTTTTCGACCATTATAACGGTGATGACAGATACATTGTGTCATATTTATTTTTAGCATTTTATTACTAATTCAAACTAGACACAGCAGTATAATACCTATTAATATTAGCTAAGCTGTAATAGTCATGCTCATAGTAAAACTACTCTGATAGGATAAACTATAATTGTTTTTTCCTACGTCTTTTGACATTAGCTAAGCTGTAATAGTATTGCTCACAGTAAATCTACTCTGATAGAATAAAACAAGTTTTTATTGTGTTTAATCTTCTTTTGACACGCAGGGCTAATTAAATAATAGACATTTCATATGGTTCGTGTGACACTTTTATACGTGTAAACGACTATTAATTAAAACAAAACCGTTTGCTTTTTCCATTTTGAGGTGTCAGTACACATAATAGCAATTAGCATCACTCAGGGAGTCAAATAGAAACTCTTTTCTAGATTTCAGTCGATACATACTGGTACACTCAAGCACTCAGTTCCTTACTCCAAGTACACTTAGGTACATTAAAATCAATCAACAAATTAGGCAGCGCGCCTCAGACCGTTGTGCGTTGACAAATGAACAATGTCGGATAAAAGGAAATGAATCTGATCCACAGGAAATAGGACATTGATTCAATTGAGGGCCGCCATTGTCCGCAGTGGACCGTCACGATCAGTTTTAACTATCGCTGTGGATGAACGTGTAAGTATTTAATTTATTTAATGCGTTGTTGTGGGACGTTTACGTAAATATGCGGTCAATTAGTTGTTTTTGAGTTTTTCGGACACGATATTTGAGTATGCGAGCAATTGTTGTTACTATCCTAATAATAATTATCTCATAGTCATAGCTGCATACGCGAAACCTCCCCACAGTCATACTGTGCGTTTCATTACACTGTGGCTCTTTTTAGTATGAAGAAATCTAATCTCCTATCATTCTTCTACTTATTAGGTACATAAATTTTCTCAAAAATACTAAAACTAATATAGGTACTTACCTACTTAAAAATACTTCTTAAAGATATACTTATATAATTTTTACACTCAATACTAAACTCTTATGATACAAATACCAAATTATATAAAAATCTAAAAACTGTTAATAAATATTTAGGAATCATGCAATAATCTATTTTACTAAACAAATGAATAATCAACAAAGTCACTTACATCAATATTTCCCTAGTAACAATCCGTTCCTGAAAAAGAAAGAAAATTTATATTAGGTGATGATGATAACTCAACATTTACGATCATAGTTATTTACATTACAGTAGATAATAAACAAATGGAAGTGACATAAAGTTTAATAAAATCTACGACGACAAAGATTAAGAACACAACAGAAGTTTAATAAATTCTTTCATAGTTATCATAATAGTAAAATCACAAACAGACTCATAACTCATATCAACAACTACCGTACTATATCAACATAAAAACCTCACAGTAGGCAACCGTATTATAAAATGATTTAGTCCATCGAATCCCACTTTCTCTGCGTAAGTAGTTAGGAACAGAACATAAAAATATGCCGTGATTTTTAAATGGCGTAGATACCTAAACGGACATCAAATTCAATATCATTTTGTAGGTATCACTTAGTATTATTTTGATCAAAAAGTCAAGCGGAGAAAACCAAAAAAAGATGGACGGACAACATCGACGCCCAGACAATATGGTTAAAAAAAACAGTAAACATTTTAATAAAATAACAATTAGACACTACCACATACAACGTGTTCTTATTATGGCAATTTTGTTTTACAAATTATTTCTATACATCAACAACTAGGTATACACATATATCTATGAGAGAAAGCCCGCAGTTGGCACCCCTATTAGAAAATGATTTAGTCCATCGAACCCCACTTTCCCTGCAATTAGTTGGGTTCAGAACAATGTGCAGTGATTTTTAAATGATCGACCCCGGCCGACAGATGGCGCGACCACCTACCAAGTAATATTGGTAATTGCTTTTCTGTCACACCACTTCTAAATTGAAATCTGGAGAGCCGGGTCTTAAACTGATTGAAAATGTTAGGTTTTTTAAATCTTAATATTAAGGTATTGATTTTTTTTACTTAATGTTTGTTATATCATCAGCTGTTATTTTGTGGACTATCAATTCAGATACATTTGCGTAGGTACCTACTAGTGAATGTTTTCGGACCAATTAAAATTCTGTTTATTTATTTTTATGTTGGTTCTGTTTGCGCTACTTACTATATCATTTAATTAATTATATTAGATGAATGTCCGAGGCTTAAAAGCCAGCCATGTATCTATATTCACCGGTCCATACTTCATTTTTAGTTGGTTTGGGAAAATACAAGTGAAACAGTTGTTTAATTCCCATAACATAAACCATCGAAAATAATTCAGATGACCGCAAAAATCAATCATAAACTTGCGACATTTCCACAAACTTGTCTCATCACAACTAAACAAAGCCTTTAAAATTATTCATTTCGGTGCCAATACGAGGAAAATCGTTTCATAATTAAAATTTCCAACAAAATAATATTAAAGGCACTCAGCTTAATTTGCCAGCATTACGCACGCTTCGCTGTTTATTGGCGTCGAGAAATTAATATTTCGCGCCGATATCAAAGTTCACGCTCAACTAGCCACCCCACGGGGTCGGCAATAACTACACTCCGGACGAATTGTCGCAGGTGAAAATGCGCTTATATTATTATTTTTTACGTTGTATTGGGAAGATCAAACGTCGCTGTAGAAACGGGGGCGCTCGGGGATTATAGCGAATTACTCACGTACCATAAAGCGCAAATTACATCGGCAACACGTGCCCGGCGTATGCAATATGCGTGGCCTCAGCGGGCTTCGAAAACAATAGCTACTGAATGCCAATTGCCTAGACACCGTGAATATGAACCATGATTCGAGACTTTTTTGACATCATTTTAAGCTTGGACGGACAGAAAATGTATTATATAGCGACATTTGTTTTACAGCAATAATCGAACGGTATGTTAAAATATATCATTACCGTATTATAGGTTAAAACAATACAAATATTTAATTATGAAAACAGTTAACGCGCACCCTAATTGAATTTGCCCGCAATTATCACCTCGTATTTCGCACCAACGCAACGCAACAGACGTAATACAAAATTAACAAACAAATAATCGTAGCATTACATTATCCGACATACGCGGAATGTTTTCCGGGGAACAATTAATTCGACGTCACTAAACAAATAGCGTGATTGGGGTTCGACTGGCATCGTAGCGTTCCGTTCGAGCACCTATTAAATTCTGAATGCGAGGTTAATCCGCAATTACCGCCTAGTTATCGCCGGAAGACGGCGGAGATAGTTAGGGCCCGGAAAATATTCCGTTCACTAATTATTCCGCGTAATTAAACGCGAGCATTATCGTGCGACGCCGCCGCCACCTGGCGGCATTGTGCGAACGTGATTTACTGCGATCCCGCCGCGATCCCGTTGCGATTCCATTGCGGTAGCCAGCCTCTTTTTGCACCAATTAATTATCGAATTGCTGGTATTTAATAATTGCTGTGAAATTAATGTGAAGAGGAACTATCGATTTCTAGAGGTTTGCCAAATGATATGGTAATTGGTAATTATTTGTTATCGTCCATACTTGTCATGCTTATTGGATGCAAATATTTGAATTTAGTTTAAACGCTAGCATGAATGGGACTTTCATCAAAACAATATTTTCTAACAAAACCAATTGTGTTTTGCGTCGAAACTACTTCATTCCTTGACTAAGTAATATCTCCTTAGCCGTCTAAATTAAGAAATAAACGGTATAAATGGTCTCTCGTCTAAAACTGGTCCCAATTCAGACTTGAGAACAAATATAATAATATAACAAGATCACGAAAGCGAGCACTCATATCACAAACAACACAGAAACACTTCATACCGACCGTCCATTATTCTCTAAACATATCAGTGAGCACACAAATCATCTACACTCCCACAATTTGCCGGAGACCTAAAAAGGAATGCGAAATATGCTTCGGCTGAGATGAAAAAATACTGGCAACAACAATGTGGGTGTTATCAGGGCGCCTTGGTCCACTCTTATTACGGAACCTCAGGCCTCTAATTTGCTCCCAGAAATTCCTCTTATTTCCCAGTCGCCTTCCGAGGCTCCCGCCATCTTCAAATGAAACGTTATTGCGCACAAATGAAAATGTTTGTTGGTACTTGTGGTTTAGTTGCTGGCGATTTTGGGAAGTATTTTTTCTTAAGCATTTTAGGGACTATAGACATGCTTAAAAATATTTTTTGATTTTATAATCTTATACTTCGTACAGATACATAGGGGGGGGCCTCCCCCATAAATAGCCTAATAACTGAAAATAACATATTAAAAATGTATGATGTTTTGCCTAACCGATATCTTTTCTTAACTGGTCATCCATAATAGGTAATTGACTAAGCTACCAAAGAACCCAAAGACCAGACGATCATTCATCAACCAATTAAATTTAATTAATGCTCTCCACTATATCTAAATCGCGTTATTAATTAAAAATAATTTAGTTGTGTTCAACAGTGTCTCCTATACATGTACTTAAGTAAAGCTCATTAGTAATTACGGAGGGCTGGCGAGGACGGGAGGCTAAATATTTTCTCGAGCCCGCCCCGGCCAGGCGCGGTAATTAAAAGAACGGAGCCGAGCCCCGGGGAAAATCAAAAATTATTATTGTTCACGCATATTTTCTTTAAGGGAAGTATTTATATAGAAGTCTTGTTTGGAATATGGGAGGACTGTTTAGATGGAAATATGTTGCAAAATTTAAGCGGATTTTTTTTTAAGTTTGGTGCTGCCAACCTCTGCAATCTGCCAGCACCATTAGTTGTAACATTAGGGATTACGTTATATAATCAAATATTTAGTCATTAGAGTACATACTTATTATATTATTGTATATTCAGTACATAAATTAAATACAGCACTTCAGTAATCAAAATAAGCAGGACTTTCTCTACATTCAAATTTACAAACGTCACTTTAACTTTTTAATTTCAATAGCGCAACTTAAAAAAACATTTAAAATCGAGTATTATCTTTGAATGTTTCCAATGCCAGTAATCGCAACATAAATATTAACGTCAACGTCATTTTGTTAATGAGGTAAGAACAAGCGGTTGAGAGTCGCGTCATTAGGGCGCGGAGCGTCAAGCGGAGCGGGCGCGGAGCGTCAAGCGGAGCGGGCGCGACAAAGCTCCCAGAATTAATGACACCTCGTGAAAAGCCGAGATGAGTTATTTTCGAGAGGAAAAGGCGCACGTGAAGTGCACGGTTGTTTTACATGCGCTGTGACGTTTTGTTTGAACTAACGAGGTCAATAGTGAGCCGTTCACGGCTTGAAGCGCGTTAGTAACAACTTGCTGTAGTTATCTTAGACTGCTTTTGTTTATATTTGGATGGTTGAAATGTACCTAAGTATTCGGTTTGAAACCGTCGAAAAGTGGTATCACACACACCTTGAGAAGCTTAAATGGTACTACCATAATATTTACATTATTCTACCCTTTGATTATATTCTACCATTAAAAATCAAAAGTTACTTCTTTATCAATCAATCTGTCAAAAAGAATAAGTAGATAACATTTTAAGATTTTTGTTATGTACGGGATACATGCAAAAATAAAAAGAAATTCATTGATCTTAATCACAATTTACATTCTCACGCAGAAAATAAAAAAAAATAAAATTTCGAAAGAGGAACACGTCACTCAACCTACAAATAAAAAACGCGCGAAAATCAAAACTCCCGCGATACGTATCGCATGTCGCGCCCGCACAAATTCATCTCGGTTTTCTCGTAAAAAATATAATTAAAAAAACAGTATAAGGTTGATCACAAGTGCCGATAACGCTTGTGCTACCGTTTACGCGCCCTTTGTCCGTGATGATAATAAAAACTCAAACAATGGAGGCAGAACAAGGAGCAGTCGTTGCCTCAAACATGCTCCACTTGACAGATAAAAAATATGATGTGTAGTGGACTTCTTTCTTATTGCGTTCCCAAACACGCATGGGGTTTTTGTGAGTAAGAAATTACCTATAGACTCGACTATCATTAAAATTTAAAATTACAATTTTATCAAAATTAAATAGTTAAACTATAACAGCAATTAAAAAACATTTTTTAAACTGAGCAATTGCTTAGTACCAAGTAAGTACTTTAACAATAAATACTTGATTTCAAATCATATGACACGTAGGGTTGTGTAGATAAGACATACAAAAGAAGTATAGGTATGTAAGTACAGGTATATCTTTATTCTCTGCGCAAGGTTAGTCATTAGCAACACGTGCGTTTTGTCACCCTAGTATTGAATTGTTAAACGTAAAAATCACATGAATCTACGTCACCTAATGAAAGTACAGACAGACACAAAGTGTGATGATGATTTAATTAATTGTATTTTACAGGAGTTTTGGAAACCGACCTTGACTTAGGATCAAGACAAAACACTTGGTGTAAAAGTTGTTTTTACTTCACTGTCTGAAAAAAACATTTTTCTTGCACTATAACAGTAAAAAGCGAATATTGTATTTATAAAACTAATTAGCGACTCTAATGTATTATGTAAGCACATAATCAATAAAATATACCATAATTTCTGGAAAATAAGTAAGATAATTAAACTTTTTTTCAAATAATTATTAAATAAAAGCGCGCAACTTTAATTCGCATGCAAATCGTATTGGGTGACACCGTCGATTATAACAGGTCATCCATATTAATTTCAGCTAACTCATGTCCACCGTGAAAAAAAAATGGAAAAACTTTTGGAGTCGACTGTACTGCGCGCACCTGGGTCGCCGGGGGCTCTTATTCAAATGCAAATCAAACGTTCCATTTTTAAAATCTACCATCTCGGCACTCCTTGCTTCCGGAATGACTTATGTCCAATAGCTACCAACATGAAGCCCAAGGCGCAAAGCAATTACAACCTCATGGCGGTCAATGTAAAGTTTAGTTTCCTAAACTAATAATTTTACATACGCCTTTATTATATCTAACGAGTCTGTCGTTTGGGACCTTTTAGGGCAAATTTCGAGTACCCAGGTGTGCTCCCGATCCGGTTAAGGGAGACGTCCTTGTTAGGGATTCTCGTATAAAATCGTTTAATGGTTTGTTTTTAATTTCATTTTTACATTCAACGATGCGATGTAGTAAATTATTGGTAATAAAACGGTAGAGTTTTATTAGGAGTATTTGTAATTCGATCAGCTTCTACACAATGGGGATTACGCGGTGAATGGATTCGGTGGTCGTGGGTGGGTTATTTAAATACTATCGGTATCGTTACCTGTATATTTAATACACTGTTTATTTGTTAACATTAACTTTGTATGGCAATAGAAAATAGATTTAATCCGACAATGAGCTTTATAAGTCTGTAATGAAATGTTTGATTACGTTTTACTCTGATACTCAACTTCGTAATGGATACGTGGGAGTTAAGCTTGATATTCCTGCATTTATTAGTTTAATATCGCATAACAATTATACAGTACAATGCATTTTAATTCCTCTAGAGCTCTAGACTATTCTTTATTGAAATAATCCTTCAACAAAACTTCGAAGCGAAAAACAAAACTTCCAATGCAAAAAAACGAACGCTATAAATCTATCAATGGCGATGTAACTTGTATAGAAAATGTACAAAAGGACCCCACACAGGTTTAGCAGACGGCATGGCACCAACCTGTCTAACCCATGTTGGACCCACCTTTGTTCCAACCATTAATAAACTGAGGATTGTTCAATTGTTTGGCTTATTATTGGAACCAACGTTGTAGCAAAGATTTGTCTGTACTGACTTTCATTTCGTCATTGTGTTTATCTTTTATGATACATATATAACTATGTCAGTGAAAAATAATTAAATATATTATCTACGTAGGTTCATTTAAAATAGGATAGCTACTGATATTTAAAATATAACAACACAAAAATTTGAATTTATTTACCTCACGATTCAAACATTTTAAACGTAGAAATCCTCTGATAATACCTATCAGACCTCACACATCAGACAGCATGGCACCAGATTACCACCAATATTTATCACCTTCCCCATCTACGTTGGAGCCAACATTGATCAATCATTTGCCAAAAAAATGTAGGGCCTAATAAATTAGCCCCAACGTTGGTGATATTGGTCATTAATTAATGACTGTCGTAAATATTGTTTCCAAAAGGTATAAAAAAGTGCCGATTGGTTTTGGCACTCTAACACAATAGAATGACATAATAGAGTCGGAGTGTAGAGATGTGTTAATTTGGAGATGCGAAATTATAAACGTTTATGGCATTTGATTTTAGTTTTATTGTTCAGTAATGTGGTCTAGGTCAAGTATTTATGATGTTCCGTGGGTGTAGTTTATTCGTGACATGGTCTATACAAACATGATTAAGTTATTTTATGATAACCAAGTGTGCGATAAAAATGAAGAATCGTTTTTTATTTTATAAAAATATCTAGTGTTTGTTTTAAAACTGTCGACGACCTGATTGGCGTAGTGGCTAAGCGATTAGACTGCTGCGCTAAGGGTAGCGGGTTCGATTCCCGCACGGGGCAAAAATTTGTGCGATCCACATTTGTTTGTCCCGAGTCTGGGTGTTTGTGTATGTGATAGTTCATGTTTGTGAAACGCGCCCACGATACAGGAGAAATTCCTAGTGCGGGCGACATTTAAAAAAAAAAAAGCAGCTGGTAATTAAAGCGTAAAAAATATTGAGATCCGTAGAGAAATCAATATTGCTTAGAATACAAGCAAGGAGCTTAAAAAGTTTACAACGGTATGTTCAGCAAGAGCCAAGGCAAATGCGTGACGATAATATATTATAGATACATTATACTTGGCAAGTTATAAATCATACAACAGTATGTCGCAACAAAAAACTCGTATAAACATCAAGGAATTTATGTCAGTTTCCAGAATAAGATATCAACCACAATAGATGCACAATACATTTTTGCCATACATAACATCTCAAAAACAGTTTATAATTCATATTTCGCCACGCAAATCAGAAATCACAATAATTCACGTAAGTAAAAAAGTATCGTCTATCCGGAGACGGGTAGAGGCCACACAAAGGGCTCTCGTAGTTCGCCAATAATAATAGCTAATAGTTTTCTCAAGTTCCATACAAAAGTGATTTAGTGCGTTCAAAAGTCAGGCAGTAAATCAAAGAGCTATCTCGTACCGAATCGACCAATACTCGATCCTATAATGATCCCGAAGGACACGTGCTCTCTCATTATTTGAAGTTATTCCTGATTTAAAATAAATTTTTATTGCGCCATCTGTCATAAGGGAGATAAAACTTGTAATGGCGTTTGCAGGAGTCGACTCTTGCGCAGAACGTCATTCCCTCGCTGACATTTACTGTCGATGAACTTAAGTTTAATGTAAATGCCGTGAGCAATGGTATTTCCCTCATTACGGGGCCAACGCGTTGCGTCGTATGGTTTATTACTCGTCAAATGTTAACATATTATCGCATTACCTTTAATAAATGACCGTCGTAATTTTAGAAACTGATAATGACACCGTAAATGTTTTCAAGCAATGTTTATAGTGATATAAGCGCGTTCTAAGAACTCACACTACACTCATCAGAAATAACTTATTTTAACTTAAGCACCAAACTCATAATGCCATAGACATAATTGGATAACGTTATGATTTTTTTTTTACTTTATAGGTAATCTATTAAAATTCTAATTGGCAGACTAAGTGTCCTTACAGGCCATAATACATGCTTCCAGTGAACATTGATAGGACAGAATATCTTACTAACAAGGCCGTACACAAGGAGCCTCTACTTCAAAATATTCAATAACATACCCCAAAAAAACAAGGTGGGCTCGCCACTCCAGACTCCATCCAGTCAAATTAAATTTATACACGAAATGTAGTAACAGTGGGCATCAAAAGGCCTCGACTGTCCGTGCGGAGCTTTCCTTTTAATTAGACCCTAAGTACTCGTTAAAAAACAGGATCTTCCCGAACAGACAAAGCGCGCTGTACTAACAAACAGTGCGAATGTAAAAACGTTGGATAAATAAGTGGAAAAATACAGGTAAGTCCAAGAGGGTTTTTTGTACGGTCCGGCCGGCCACTTAGGTCATCCTGCGAAATAAAGGCCCAAGTTTTTTATATCGCTTTTAAATGCGAGGCCCGTACGTCCAGCCGGACCCGCCTCATCCCCTTCTACGTCGATAATGTGAAAGGAAACAAACGAAAGAAAATGTTTCCGAGCGCCCCGTTCGCTTTTATTGAACAGTCTTTTCCGTAGTTTCGATTGCAAATAGTTCGTGTAATTCAGTTAGCTCGCTCTCGGCGATACAAATATAAATTGAACACTATAAAATATCTTCAAGCTGAAGTTTACCTGTGTTAAAAAGCAGCGTATTTACAAATTCAGCGAGACGCGTAACGACGTGCTGTGCCGTTCGTAGAAAACGGCTTTGCACCGACGATCCATTGTTTGCGTATTATGTTGCGTGAAACGCTTTGCATCTATTTTGTCGCGCCGTCGACGGAGCGACTCAAAAATAATATTACTGTAATGTCTATAGTACATATTTTGGCGTACATTTTACATAATCGAGTTTTTTAATTATCTTAATTATTGATGCGGGAAGTAAGCGTTTAACTGAAGGTTTTTTATTACTTATATCTTAGTGTGGTACTTCACATAAACTTAGTATAGCTACATATCTATACATTTTCAATTTGGTCCGCATAGGGCTAGTGCTCTTTGCGTCCGCGAGGGGGCGCCACCCGACCGTTTGAAGCGGTGATTAGTAATGTTGCGAGGGCTTATGGTGAAATAATCTTAGTGGAGCCAGTAATGAGAAAACATTACAGCGGTCGGGGATGGTTGACGATTAATTAATTTCTTTTGATTTCTATCCCAGAGGATACAGTAGGGGACGCATTAGCTAACTCATATGGATTAAAAGTATTAAGCGAAAATGTACACAAGTTAAGGCTACTGCTGAGTCTTTTCGTAGCCTTATTTATGAGACAGTTTTAAATATATTGTAGTTTATTCAGTCGATACTAAATTCGATGCTCATTTTTTTTACATAACTTTCCCAAAAAGAACGGACGGACGATTTTTGAGTAGGACCTCTTTTTATAAATAACATCATAGAGTAGGAACAATACATTTTCGAAATTAGAATAAAATTAACTTTTATTCTAATACTAATTAATACCCCACTTCTACTCTTATTTACTTCATTTATAGCTTAATCTAGCATCAATATAGATCTCCACAAACATGAACGCCATAACCTTCTCCAACATTAGACTAGTTACATAATAGGTCACTCATATACAGTAACAAAAGTGCCGAACATTGCAAATTCCATTTACTAGTACCTAGACTGGAGTCTATTACATAAAAATTAATTTCCATCGTCGTAAACAAATAATGAAAGCAAAATGTCGGCTCGAAGGTAATAGACGTATAAATAAATCGATTCTGTGCTACTCGAGTGAGCACGGGAGGGTTGTCTTATTATAACCCCATCGCGCCGTACCTACGAGACACTCGATTTAATTATTTATATCTGCTTAATTTGATTTTGAATTCTTTTGAAATGTGTTGGGAAAAATGTGGTGTGGATTTCCAGGAATTAATTTATTAATTGGGCTTTATTAGCTGGTAGCCAGCTGACTTGGTAAGGATTATATGTATCTGTTTACATAGAGCTACGCTAAATATTATTTTTGAAGGATGCTTCATCATTTTCATTTCAGTACATACACATTCAGTTCAGTACATACATACAGTTCATAACAGAACAGAAACCCAGAAAAGAACCTAAAAACACTGAAATGCTATCGAGAAAGAACAAAAGATTGTTACATTGGAATTGTTTGTAAAAGTATCAATTTAATTTTTTTATCGGGTCTCAAAAAGCTTTCCCTACGGTACAAGTATTGTCATTGGAAAATCTGGTATTACGAGTTCAAACTACTTCAAGCAACAGAAAAAACAATGACTGACTAAACCAATACTTAGTGTTAATACAATCACAAATCACAACCCTGCAAAAAATACAACAACAAACAGAGTTGCAGCACCAAGCCCAGTGAACCCAACCAAACCATTGGTTAAACTCGCTTAACACTAAACAAAGATACACTCACTTTTTCTAAACAACAAACAAACAATATATTGTATTCAAAACAACTAGTCGGAGTTAACTCGTCAGTCGAAGCCAACTTTACTACCGAAACTTTGCCAACAATATAGAAACCAACAAAATGAGAGTATTGTAATTAACCTTTCTGGGAATAACAACAAAGGTGAACTATTGTTTATCGACAGCCTAGGGCATAAAACTGTTACTACTATCGGTTACACACGACAGTCGAGTTGAGAACGTATCGTAATATGGAATTTTATCTATATTTGTTTGTGATTGTTCTTGTATTTAAAACCATCTAATAGATTTGGTTGTATTATGCCTTTTAGTAGCACCTATACCTATCGATTAGAATATAGGAAACTTAAGAGATAATGAAAATGTGAAAAATTATGTTACTGACTTATTTTTTTCATTATTTGTCTGCTGTACCTATGAAGTGATTGTATTGTAGATTTTTATATTAGCATATGTGTGTCACCTACATACATATGAAAGTACGTTCTTATTTCATGTTCAGCGGATATCGAATGATTAAAATTAGAAAAATAGTGCACTTGAAAGGACAGACCGGCTTGCATTGCCGGTTATTTTCCGCTGTGGACGCGAGTACACTGCACGTAGCCGCTGCCGCTGTTTTCTTTGCCACGTCATGAGAATTCCCACGTGGGAGAAGAGCTTACGAATACGAAAGAAGAAGATCAAAAGAATTGAACATCAAAAAGAAAATTACAGTAGCGGACTATATAAGCTGATTTGATCAATGTATGTACAAACTTAAATACCATTATGCTTTTTGTAATAGATGTAGCGTCAAGGTTTTTCCTTTTATTATTTCACTAATTGAACTGAGATAAAACCTTTGATTAGAAAACTTATTGCTTTTAAATAAAACTCTTTGATATAAACCTTTACAACGTACAGCTTTAGAAACATAACACCTTAAAACCGGTCGGAAAATTAATATCAAGAAACTCGAATTAAATTCGCCTATTGTGGCCACAGATTTAAGTAATTTATCACCTTGAACGCTGATATCAATAGGCTAACATTGGTAGCAGTTGAAAATCAAAAACTTTGAACAGGTTATTGCACGGACAATGTCACTTATACAAGTAAAGGGCAATCTTGGCAAGTTTGCTTATTCTCTACAACTTCTACAAGAAAGTTTCTCAAAAGAAGTAAAACGAAAACTCCTGCTTTTTTATTTCTAGTAGCTCCTTGTACATTGTTTAACTAAATAATTCTTTTAATCCTTCCTTTGGGGAAAAATGGGAGAAGAATTACTTTATGTTCAATTAGAATTGTTCTATGAATGGAAGCTCGTCTTTGTGTAAAGTGTGAAATGTAAGTGTCGAATAGCATAACAGTGCTGATCTGACCAAAATATTATACAATTGCTTGTTCCTCATCTTTAAAGCATTTTACCTACGATTAATATTTAATCAGAACATTTATTTATCTTTGAATTTTGCTATCATTGTTTTAGTGTCTAGTCACGTGAGGTATATAGGGTACCCTCAGTGTATAAGACTTCACCTGGCGAAAAATATATAATTATCTTTACAGCAGTGGTCTGGATCGTTGTGGGGGTTTTTAAGCATGAAATGTCACGTAGATAAACAAAAAGATTAGAACATTTAAATACATAATAGCCGCCTATCCTTCAAACATACTTTACAGGTAAAAATGGGCCTCGCGACCCTTTTCTCAGAAAACAATACACCTAGCCATTGTGCTATTAGGAAGCTATATATTATTACGTAAGTAATGAAGTACTCCAGCGTCATACCAATCGTACAAATCCCCAATGTTATTGACCAATACGTTTTATACTCTCAATATTTACCAAGCAAAATGTGTTGTCAGTAAACATTACCTAATAATAGTCCTTATCTCGTAAGAAACTAAGTGGTAATTAGGTTAAACAGGGTACGGGCAGTCGGTGCGAACGGCAAATTCCTATTGTGGCGTTATCGTCGGGCCCCAGTCGCAACCGGGAGGACTGCCATCAGCCAACTTTAATTCGCTTTTACTAGGCAAATTTTTAATTTGATCCACTTTTTATTTTTAATTGTTGTTGACTGCATTTTTGTTTTATTTTTCAATAGGCACCTACCTACAGTAATATGTAGAGCTAATTTTATTAATGTAATGTCTGCCTTGGTCTATTGATCACAAAGCGCTATTGCTGAACGTGAGGCCTTAGATTGGATTCCCGGATCAGGCAAAATGTTATTGACTTTTTTCATTAGGTAAATTTCAATATCAATACGAAGTCTAATTTTGGGCCTGGTTAATGGCAATAGATTCACACCATATTTGTTATTGGCCTATATCATACCTGGCGAAGAGCATGTGTAACCTCTGCCTACCTCTATGGAGAATAGAGGCATGATACTGCCAATATAAGTTTTTTTTTATACTTTTGAACGCATCTACTAAGGTCCTTTTAAAATTAACCGTTAAACCTCAATCGCTGCCAAGATTAAAAAAATCCAATCCTACTAAAACTATCTACACTAAAACAAAGATTAAATGAATTTCTGCCTAAAATTCATTTAATCTTTTCAATTTCCTACACAAAATTCGGTAGTAGGGTGTCACCATCATTCGTGTCTAAAAGTGAGATAATGCTGGGGAGCCACGTGCGCGGACACACTCCATCGAATAGCAATACGTACCCAATCAGGATTATACAAATCCCCGCGGGCGAACTCGGGGAAAATAATTACGACGAGCCTGGCTAATCAAGTGCTGAGTATTAAGGAAAAACTCTTGTAATGTATCCTTAGAATGACATTCGGTTTACGTTTATTTTTGGTATTTAGATTCTACGTATACGCTGCCGATGTTTACGTTTTTATGTAGCTGTACAGTGTACAGTAATGTTTTCGGTGCTACGAAATTGCTACGAAAATTTTTCCAATACTTTTTGTGACTTAATTTTACTTATTTTCTTCGCTGTATAATATTTATTATATCATCACTTCTTTATACTTCTATAAGGATGAGGTCGCTTAAGAATTTTGTTAAAAGTATGTATAAGTACTACTGACAATCTATGAAATGTATCCCCTGTGTATGGCCTGAAAATGAAATCTTAGCACTCTAGTGTGGCACTTGATGTAGCGATTACTAGACCAACAAAGAGGTGAAATCCTAGTAGTCTAGTGCTGTAATGAAACCACTAAAAAGCTCAACATGATAGATAAATGATCATGAAGAGGAGACCATAGATTAAACACTCTAAATAGCCAGATACAGTTAAAATCCAATCGGAAAGTTCCGGATAAGTGAAGTAGATATATAATTGAAGCCTAAAGGCTAATGTTCACCGGGACGTGATGAAGCGTCGCACAACACATCAGTGGGCTCTATGACCGAGCCAATGCACCATTGCACACCCCATCATACCGTCCTCGCTTATAGATATAATATCAAAAATTCGTTTTGTATTGAATACATCAAACATTTTTTTATACCTCTGTAATATATATGACTAAAAGGCTCTGAATGTAGAGTGACTGTTTAAGTAGCTCTATCATTTGTAGATCTGTATTTCAATGTATGTTTTAAATTACGGATACAATATTGTACAGCTCGTATTTATTTTTGATGATGAAATGGTTAGGTTCCATTTAATTATTTTTAAAGCCTATGCAGCAATATTTAATCAAATCTTCGTTGCGTGTTAATAAGTTTTGATTCGTAACTTATGTTGTTGTGTAGAGTTCAACCAGTCTTCCTTATTAACCTAACCTAATTAGGAGTTAGTTGCTACTTATGGATTTAACAAAGTGTGTCACCTCTGCAGAATAATTCATTCATGTCAAACTTACGACATCTAATAACCTGGGCGTATAACATAGTGTTACTAGCTGCGATCTGACAGGCGGCTCATGATCTGTCGATACACATATTTATGTATGCTATGCTTATGTGAGATTTACATTATTATAAGACTGGTCTAATAAGAACTTCCTTTTAAATAACAACAAGAATTGCGAAAGTATGAGACTGAAAAGATTTATGGCCTGACTATTATTCCTGCCATACATTATACACTCAATTCGGTACAATTTCCATCAAAACCCTCAAATTTTGGTAACCTACATTGCTGCTAGGTTAGGCGTAACGACAACCCGTATCGAGTTACAGACAAAGCCAAAAACACGTGTGCCTTTAAAAGCACACCTTTTCAAGTTGTGAATCGTCCAGTTAGCGTGGTACGTAAGTCGGTCGTTTTAGAAGTTCACTTAGTGAATGAATACTAGCGGGTTGTCCGGGTTGTCCTCGTGTTCGCATTCACTACACCCTATATTTTTAATGTTAGGTATTTCTATTCAAATCGACGAACCGATGGAAGGAGACGTCCCAAACGTTGAGTGCTGGAGTGATGTCGATGTAATTGTCGATGTTTTGGTGATCTTAATCTTTAGAAAGTAATTTTAGTTGAATATCGCGATTTTAGTTGAATAAATAAAATGTGTTGTACATTTTATTTTTCTTTTCTATTTCCATCAAACAGTAGTCACGTTACACAAAAAATAAAAATTAAGCTTTATGACTAAAGCTAAGCTTTCTCCTTCCCATCAATTACTTTTAAGTTATTTATCGAATATTCTTAAAATTTATCTTTATCTTTAATAACTTGTACTTTTTTACCTTGATATAATTGGAATTGAGTTAAGTCGTTGACCAAATAGTCTCCTACTAAGATGAAGTGTTATATCGATTATAAAGTCCAAGACGAAATTCGCGATAAGTTACATCCCTAATCGTCAGGAAAGCCCCGTCAACCAATTACTCTGAAAGACTCGTATAACATGGAGGCATTTCAATTTGGCTTATTGGTTCATGTGCGCTTGGATTTTGACATCTTTTTCCCTGTCCGCCACTCATTTATTTCCATTTCATCAATCAGCTATTACTTACCAACAAATTACATGTTCCTATAGCTTAAAGCTCTTTTGTGATTAGGTACCAAACGCGGAAGGAAGTTGGAAATATTTTTTTGCAATTTCTCGTAATATGTAATAAAAAAAGGAAAGAAAAAACGTTTATTGGCATAAAAAAAAACAAAGAGCATTACATAAAGCAAAAAAAACAGCATTTTATGCCAAAAGGGCCTCAGCATAATGCTGGATGGCAGTGAGACTGCTCCTCCAACGCTGATTATCAGCTGCCAGCCCGAGAGGGCCCGGAATACAATAAAGCACTAATAATACATGTAGGGTAGATACATACATACAATACAATCTTACAACTAAATTAATAGTAGTCCTAGCGGTGATACCTAAGCTTTAGTAAACCGTATCGCGTTAAATACTACCTCCCTACTAATAAACGAAGATTAAACGTTCGTTAATTTAAGAGCCCCTAGATCTATTGGCACCTCTATTCATTGCCATTGCAACAACAGTGACATGTATATATTGTATACTAGCTACGCCAGACGGTGTTACCAGCTAATTTTTTTTTTGTGATAAAAAGCCTTAGCCTATGTGTTAATCCAGGGTGTCAGCTACCTCCGTTCCGATCGTGAAGATGTGACAAACACACACACTCACAAACATTCGCCTTTATAATATTAGCGTTAAGTGTAATTGCGTGAAGTAATATCTACCTTAAAAATTGGTTAAAATTGAACAATACTATAAGCAAGACTCCATAGATACCTATGTATCTACGATAAGTGATTCATTAACTAAATAAGTGTACGTACAAGCAAACGAATACAGTTTACTCCAGTTCTTGTTGTTTCCACTCCTTTTTCATGCTCCAGTAATCACGTCACCGGTCGCACCGGTTGTGTGTGTACACTGTGACACTTACAACTCTAGCTAGTAGTCAGAGGCTCTTAAGTTTGACATCCGGGCTGTAGGTATATATTAGAGAGTAAGTAGTAGTTCTATAAGATTACTGGCCTTTCCCTATTGTAATTGGTATAGAATACACAGTTTGCAGGGATGGCAGAGATGAGCTGTCGCATACCCACATTGCAGAAAAGTTCGAGAGTTAACCACTATGCCTTAACTACTTTTACAAGCAATGAAATACTGTTTTTGGATACATAGACCTTTCTTGTGTATACACAGAAGTGTTTCCAAACATCGAGGGAATAGATATCTAGGTCAGTCAACGAAGGTATACAACGAAGAGAAGGGTCAAGCGCTATTAAGGCCTCCAAATAGGAGCTTAAAAAAGCAAGCTTAATTCTTATTATCTCTTCACCCTTAATTCGCGCTACGCTCGTTATAATCATATGGAAAGTTTTGTAAAAGAAAGTAACTTAGCTGCGTAGGCGAATAAGGCTTAATAGGTATTAAACTATTTCAAATATTTACGCATTAAAAACCACTAAAGGCAGCTTACACGCAGCGCAGGTTGTGTGAAAAATGAGCGGCTCGCTGCGATAGCGGGCGCGCCGCTGTCGCCCGCCGCCGGCCTAATGAACTAGAACGACGATAGCGTGACCCCGTGTGCACGCAGCTTTACTTCACACTGCACACAGATTAGTACAGCACATTGTTAGAAATAAAAACTTTGTAAATAAGATTATTAACAATAATATTTTAATAAAAACATCGAATGTTATACCTAGACAAACATGTGCTTTTGCCCGTAAATTCCATGTTCCAATGATCTTCCAAACTTTGCAATTTTTGAGATTTAATACCCTGCGGATACTTTCTGTGGGGTGCCATAGGAGAGGCCTATGCCTAGCAGTGGACTAAGATAGGCTGATAATGATGATGAGGATATCACTCTCGTTCTTCCTTTTTTCAGGTTTCTGTGCTACATGCAATGCAAAAGTACAAAAACAATTGTAGCTATTCAACAAACCTGAAAGAGAACGAACACATCGACCGGCCCAACTTAATTACAATACAAAGCCCAACAAAAACACAGAATCAATTAAAATAATAACCATTGCCGTGCAGTAGGCGATTTAATTTGCAACCCCCGATCGGGCACAATATTCAAATAAGGCTTCATCTATTAACGTCCCGGCGCGACATGTTCCATTATCAGCCAGTGCCATCTGCACCCCTGTTCGGCTTTATTCTAAGACTTTTTAGTTGGATGTGTGGAGGTAATCTATTGCAAGCATTTATAGGGAATTACCTATGTCGTGTGGAGGTAATCTATCGCGTGTATAGGGAACTATATAGGTAAACAGCTGCTCTCTGATTGTGATCATGATGATGTGACATCCTTTTACGGGACGCGTACTGAAACGGATTTGGACAGACAACTACTGAAAACTATCTTTCAGACATAAGCTATATCTGCGAGCTACGACGCATACATCTTAAGTCAACTCCCAGAAGGCAAGGCAGCATTAAACCTGATTGCTACGACTTTGGTACCCTCCTTCGCTTCATTCATTGAATTTACATAATTATTAGTACATTGTATACGTACGAGCTGCGATAGTCAAATCTCAAATAATGTTTAGACCAATTCAAACGAAAATTCGGATGGTCTATTGGAAATACATAACAACATCATAATGACACCCTCGCCCCTTGTGGTGAAACAAGGCGGGTCGGTGGCACTAGTTTTTCAATAACCCCTTGAGGAACCCCGCTGAGCTTCTCAAATACATGACCGTGTCAATCACACAGAATGAATATTAGTCCACCGTGTTTTGCCTCTGACAGATGTAGAAATCTTTATTTCAATACGAACATTAGGAATATCGTTTAGAGTGCGTATATTGTTTCTACGGCAAAGGTAAATTTTGTTTAATTGGGGTGAGTAAAAGGTTCAAGGTCTATTTGTTTACTTACTATTGATGTAGGTACATTTTTTGTTTGTATGTCGGAGTTGGCAGCGTTGGCAAACCTCCCACCAGGTGGACCGACGATATCGTCAGAGTTGCGGGGATCCAGTCGATGCAAATGGCAAGTTTTCGTTCATTGTGGCGTTTTAAGGGAGAGGCCTTTGTCCAGCAGCGGACGTGTTCCGGCTGATGATGATGATGATGATGTCTGAGTTACGGTCAAATTAATTAGAAGTCAAAGTGTATTTAGTATTAAAGTGAAAACGTCATATCAGTTATGAAAAGATAAAAACCAGTAATAAACATTGCCGTCATCCGAAAGATAATTCAGATGAATCAATTAAAAATATTGTCAATCAATAAAAAGCTCGCAGAATTTTATGATATTTTTGATGCGCTCAATATTAATCAATTAGTCACTAAATCCCAATATTTACTGACGCGCGCAAATTGATACTACAATTAAAAGTACAGCTTCAACATGTATATCGATATTCATAGTGGTATTCAATTAAAAAAAACGAACATCGATATATCGAATACAAATTTTAATTTCAATTTTATTTTATTCTAGGGTTGTACCGGCTCAGCATGATTTGATGGGCCACGGGACGCGCTTTGTGCACGGTAAAAATAATATCGCGCGGGGTACGGATCATTGAAACTTGCCTACACTTCAGACTGTTTTCATCTGTTTTGTCTGCTACAAACGCACAATAGCGAACGATTTAAAATATAACGTAGCGTTCGATGAATTATAGAGAGGGCAAGTTGATTTCATTTAAAACTGTTGGAACCTTACCCACATTTGTGATATTATACATTTTACAGTGTAGGTAACTAGAGGCTCAATATCGTATCATCACAGTCTTGTATTTCGAATGTGGTATCATTATTATGAATTTTACCGAGTCTTCGTGTCTGTACGCGGCCTTACAAAGAATGATTAATTATTGAACGTTTGTACTTTTGTACCAAATCCCCAAACACCATTGACATTTTATATTACTTATACCTATAGATACAGTTCAGTGTATCAACTTGACAAAACGAGGGTGAGAATGAAACAATAGTACATCATCGCAAGTTCACCCCTCTGTTACAAACCACAGGAGAATATCATAAACGTCGGCTTAAACACTCGTCTCGGCGGACGTTAAGTAAATAAAAACATAATAAAATAATACATTCCACGCAACATATGGGAGAAGACAGCAATTGGAACATCAAGAGTATTAGGGGAAAGCTTGTTTATAACGATTTTAGGACTTCCGCGAATTTGAAAAATAATTTGTAAGAAAGATGAATGGATCGCATATTTTTGGCTACAGTTGCTTATTAGCAGGTTTTATTTCAAGTCAACATTCTGCAGCCTCAACTTTAAAGTTATATTCTTACTTTCTGAGTATTATTTAACATGGATCCTTACAAATAGCAGACATGTATCTCAAGTTTCAAAACACTATTAGTAACTCGATTGATCCGTCAACGAATCGATTCAAAAGCCACTGAACGCCACACTCGTTGCTCGGTGTAATGCAGCTCCCCGCGATGCATCGAGTGGTGTATCGAGATCGAGACTCGAGTAATAATCGAACCCTCGCCGCGCGGTGTCCCGCACTCAATCTCGGGGATTTGTAAGCACCAGCGGGCATCTTTCCAAATCTGAAATGATTTGCCAATCAAAAATGATCTCTTTTTCCTAACAAATAAAAACTGTTGATTTTTTTTAAACATGAAGGATGTTGTATGTCGAGAATTCCTTGTATTGGGCAATCCAAAGAATTGTAGACGGTTATTGAATTTCTTTGCATTTTTGATTTGTCTTTTTATACGCTTTGTTGATCGATAGCAATATAATTGAATAAATACATTTTCGTAATTTTATTGGTTAAACAGTATTCATAATAGTAGGTATACTAATGTAGGAACAATAGTAGCATTATACATAATGTGATGGAGGTATTTTGACTTAAAAGTTGGTCCTATTTAGGTTTGTCCCTTAACAATACAACCTATCATTTTTATTATAAAGTTGCTTAACGTTAGTCAAATCATGCAACTAGTGTATTTATGTATATTTCATAAGTGCTTGCACTCGGCCTTTTACACCTACATAATTAAGTAGCAGCTTTGAATGCATGAAAAATCTGTATCTATCAAATAATCGCATGAAAATCATGGTAAGATCCCACGAAGCCACTCTTATACTGTTGTGGGGCGATCGTTCAGTCGCACATCCTATGGGGCCGTAGGGTAACGTCAAAGTTCATTGGACCACAACTACATTTTGTCTCTGTGAAATATTCCGAATAAAAGAAACTATTTCCTCTTTGTCATTACTGACTTAAGTTACGTCATATTAAGTTGGGTTTAGATAAATGATTTAAGTAGTTGAAGATATTTCAGAATCATCAAAATTCGTAAGTTATTTCGTCACATAATTGTAATACAATATGCACAGACTTTTGTTAATTGTCTAAATTACCTTTGCGTACTCTTTAAACACACCTATAATTTACATACAGGAGTAATGCTATGTAAATTATAGGTACCAACATAATAAAACACTACTTGCATAGACGATAAAAAATAGCAAAACTCAAACACATCCAATTTCCTTTTCAGGTAAAATACAGGTCACATCTCTCGAATTCATAACTGTCAACTGTATATCGGCGATCTTAAGCCCAAAAAGCCAGATTGCTTTAATCTAGCGTTTACATCTGTCACGCTAAGTCTTCGTTTTCAATTACGATGGCATGCGACCGAAATTAATTCGGCCATATCTCGATTTTGCGATACAAGTAGCGGATTACGCGGCGATTTGCTTGTACTTTTCCATTGCAATCGCATAAATGCTCCTGTGATGGTTGTCAAAGAGCAGTAGCGATGCAGATATGCCACATCATAGCTAAAACCATTTTCAAATAAACATTTTACCTTGATTTAGTTGTCTTTGCTGTAACACAAATTTTAAGAGAAAGATGTGTTTAGAAATTTTATGGTACCTAATATTATGTGTTTATTTAATCAACATTGCTAAAAATAGTACGTGACCCTCATAGATTGCAGTCTTCTGTTACAAATAAATATTTGTACTTTTTTTGGTATACCTAGGCAATAACCTAAAGGCATACTTTCAGTGTCGCATCTGCAGTTCTTAATGATTTAGTACATCATCAGGGTCGGCAGTGTCGCGGTAATGGAGTGCCAGCGAGCGCGTGTCAGCCGCCGCCACCGACGTGCGTCGGCGCACGCGTCGCGCGTGCGAACACTCCCACCGATTATGTGCCATGAGAACATTTCACATTGCTATATTTGTTTTTCGAATTTAAATCCTCGTACTTTTTCTTATCCTTGTAGGTGTAGTGCCTAGTTTACTGAATTGTTTCATACATGTAGAATTAAAATGAATGTTTTAGCATGTAGAGCATACTTACACTAAAGTGGCCTACTATTATGATCATCGTATGAAAATATTATGCGAATATTTGCGTGAGCAAAATGTTTTCCATCACAGCTCACGCTGTGATTATTATAATACGCGGAAAATTCTCTACAAAATATGTCATGCCAATAAACTTCAAGTGCTTTCGCTGGCTGCGGCACCTAACTGCAAAATGCCTGTATAGTGAACACAGGGTTATACGAGTGCGCTGAGCGAAAAGTAATATTTAGGTGTCAACTCCAGGCGATAATCGCGGGGTAAAAAATAGCTGGAGGTTGGCGGGCGGCGAACTATTTCCACCCTTGCCGGTGGTATCTCGTCGTTTATCGGCCGATAGTATCTGAGTGAGACATCGCCGGTGACGTTTGAAATATGATCGGCGCGGTCCCGGGGGCGCGGGACGCCACGTGCGGCGCATATTCAAATCAGAATCGCACGCGGCGAGACCCCCGTGTTGGCTAAATACACCCGCCGCGCGCCGCCGCCCGGCCCACCCACTTACCGAGGGTCGGCCCTATGTAATCGAATTTGAAAATTATTCTAAAACACTGAATAATGTATTTCGGAGGGACGCAGCGCCGGAGGCGGCTCGCTAGCGCTGATTTTTAAAATAAATTAAACTTAATCAAGTGGGTTCGCGCACCTAAACGGATTAACTTGGCGCTGATTTGACTTCGCCGCTGTTTGTACTATACATGAGGGGTGACGGCTTAAAGGTTATTTGAAACGGTATCGGACTAACAGCGTTTAGTTGCCTACAACACACATACGAAAGCGGATCAACTGGGAGCTTACAATCAGAACGCGAAATAGCCAGATAGTTGACGATTAGACTTTACGTTCTATGCTTGTTGCATAGTGGGTTTCTTGTTATTCAGAACATTATTTCTAGGTCTCATCGTGATTTTTTTAAAGTAAATTGTAATAACTAGTTACTATAGCGTAAGGTGCCGGTATACCTAAACGCGAAAAATCCTGTCAACAAAAACTGTTTCTAGTCTCACTATCATTATTCATCAAAGACAAACTCCAAGGAGATCTTCTTATTCACCTACAAGATAGTACGCTTTCCGAAGGTACAACATTCAAATTATTCCCTATTTATAATACTGAGATACTTATTATTTAACTTAGATACATAGACCTATCAAATTCATAAATCTAAATATTCAAAATACTAACCCCTTTACAGAAAGAATCAATATATCTCCTTTCCATTCTCAACATCAAACACTTTAATAAAATTTATGAATCGCAAAAATTGGTCAAATTTATATTTGAAAATTAAATATTGAATAAGACAATATTAGTTCACTCGCTACATTAAGTTTTATTACGTTATGAATACATTCGGCTCAGTGCGATTCGCTACGCAGGGCTGTAGCCCCGCCATTAGCACCCGATATGAAATTAAAATTAAAATATATAAAAAACTACGAGAAGTACTCTTGACAGACCGCTGAGGGGCAGCCCTAAAGATTTAATCCTAACGAAACTCATAGAGTAGATGAATCACTAAAATATTTGTTTGAATAAACAATGTAACAGAAGAAAAATAATAATTTTATCAAACAAATCGTCACTAACTGGATTTATTTATTAGTTACTTTAGTTATTTATTTATATATATATATATATTAATTAGTTAGTTTAGTTATTTATTAGTTGTAATTATCTTTATTAAAGTGTCCTTTCTAACAATTCCTTACTGCTCTTTAAAAATCTGCAACTCCAACTGTTAAACAAAACTCAATACAAAACGAAAATGCTCGCTGATTACAATAAAAATTAAAACAAAGGAACAAAATTTAAAATAAACAACATCGACTCCACGGCTTCAGTTGTAAACTATCATGTAGCGGTGTACAGTAGGGGTGCCACTCGATGATTTGGTTTTTCGATTCGTTACGCCGTCAAACTACCCTCTATTCCGTACCCTCGAATATGTTCCCTCGCCTTGAATATTATTTATACGTTTGTTAAGTGGAGTTGTGCGGCTGCAGAAGTAGCCTCAGGAGCTCAGTACTTCAACAAACAACGGTTATGATTCTTAAAATCGATCGGGGTTTTAACGAGATATATTTTATGATAGATAACGATCAATCTTTTGACTGGTTTTCTTTCATAGAGGAGCAAACAAGAGTGGTCTCTTCGTAACTAAAGACTTTACTTGAACCTCGAAATTATCTTTTTACCACGTTTGCGCCACTTGCGTTTTCTTATTTTTGTAGATTTGGTAGTTGTGTTTATGTGGATTCGACCGTATTATTTTTCTGATCTGTTTAAACTAAACCATTTTCTACTTTCATAAAAGTAAATTAAAAACGCTGCCTTATTCTATTAAGGTTTCCTCTTCCAATAATGTCTGTGATGCGTTTGACTCTACTATATACTTTTGTACTGCAATGAATTTAGAATCTACAATATAAGGAATCATGCATTTATTACTTACAATTTTATTTGCAGTAGGTACTTTACCATGACCATTTTATTGTCATAAACAATATTCTTTCAATAAATACACAAGCTTCATAACAATGTTTTGTATAAGCCTGGCGTTATACGCTGTGCATATTCTAGAAACTTTTTAGCCGGCTATTTGTAGAGCCTCAGAGAAAACATGTCAAGGAAAACAGGCGCGCTCTGCCTCAGAGCAAGCTATGGTTAGGTATGCAAAGCAAACATATTTTCTCTTGAGACTAGAACGGTGAGCAAACAGTGGGCAACATGAGCGAAGGTTGGGCCGTGTTTACCAACGCTGCGTCGCCTGCCCTCATATATTAAACATAGCCAGCTCTACCTTAGCCTGCCTCCGACGTTCGCCGTCACTATTATTTCACCTACCTAGACCAGTTTCTAGGACGACTCTCTGTTGCAAATTTAATACGGCATAATGTTGCCGTTAACCCGCAATCGCTATAATGAATACGTTTTTCAGCAAATTTACATCGGCATAAAAATAAGGTCGCGGCAGTTAACACGTTTATCGGGCGCTCATTAAAGCGGAGGGCGATCTTGCTTCGGAGTCGTTAAGCGCGCAATAGTTCGCGAGATCCTCGTAAAAAATATCTCGCAACCGACTTTACGAGCGCCCTTTGTGAATGCATCATTAAATTTCCATCTAAATTTAAATTACGAACGGTGCTATTCGACGCGTTCTCTCCCACGTGTTTCTGTTTTCCCAGTCGGTGGAAATGTTATAATTGCTGCACAGAGAACGTAGCCGAGTCGAGAATTTGAAAAAAAGATGACGTCAGTTGGAATTATCTTCAGCGCAGCGCAATTGAAACGGCTTTGCGACGGGCTTAGTGAAAAAGTTGGCGTTCGTTTTAATAATTCCCAGCTCCGGCGCCTCGTCAGAATGCCGTTGTCACTTCGCGGATTAAGCTCCGACACGGTTGAGTTGGGATTTAAGAGTTATTTTAATTTGCATTTTTCGTATAATTCGAAGTAAAGTGCAACGGTTCCAACGCGTTTTTCATGTGAAATCTTTACGTGTTTACACGTCAAAAGTTTACGACATTTGGATGGTTCAAGATGAGGGTTGAACTCGTTTGTATGCGGCGCCAGACTTCCCCGGGAAAGGCATAAAGTCAGCAGGTGAGGAGCGGGTATCGCGCGGTCACGCTATTTAGATAAGGCCATTTTCGTGACCTCTCTCCCCCTCGGCGATAAGAGACCGAAGTGTACGTTACGACATTTTGTTGCTAAGCTACTTTCTGAAGCATGCCATATACTTGTTTACGTATTCTTAATCAAACCAATAAAACATCCAGATTATGGAGTAAAAAACAAGGAAAACCGGCTTACAAATAAGGTCATTTGATTAAGCGGAATGATTTGCGAATCACTTAAAAATCCAAATGCCACCATTTTTCGACTTCCCTCCTGACTTCTGGCGTTGGAATGGCAAATAAAGCGAGTTTGGAATAAATTGTGCCTCGTGGATAAAGCAATATTTGTTCATCTACCCCCGCATTACGACAGTAGCAGCCATTAGCGGGATGCAAATAACGTCTTGTCATTTTTGCTTCTTTATTTTTCCTCAATGCTCGGAGATCGCGCTACTTGGCTACCCTCCCACGGATGTTGCACGGAGATATGGAAATAAAATCCACTTTTTAAACATTATTTATATAATACGATGTTTACGTCGATGCTACTAAAATAAATTCTATTTAAACTTTGTAATTCATACTGAATAACAAACTATTTGGATATTAAATAAGCAGCAAAATTTAACTCCTTGCATACTTCCTAATACTGAGCCCTGACTTACTGACTGCACACAATGCAGTCAAGTTCTAATTATTTTACGATTACTGTCTACCTATTTACATTTTGTTTCAACCTACCCCTCTTTAAGTACTCCGCAAATCCGTACAAGAGTACCTACAAGCCAAAATGGCGTCGACATTTGAACATCCGAGTGCGTTTTAGCCCCACTTAAAGCGTGGTTTATTTGCAAGCCAGATTGCCTCCTACGAAACGTTATTTATAGTTTAGGGTAGGTTGTTATTAAATTTTTCCTCGATTGTTGAATGATTTAGATGGCTTTTACAGTTTGAAATAATTTATATTTATTTTGATTCGATGTAAATAAATTAAATCTTAATTGTAATCGTATATATGATAATCTAGCTGTCTATCAGAATGGTCAAAATATTTATAAGATATTTAATTTGATAGCGTTACAAATATTTCAAATATTGTGATTATTTCTGAGTAATGCATTACTTGGAAATATAAGGCCTAACCTATAAGTCTTCCGCTCCGTGAGTAAGATATACGCCAGCTGTCGTACAACAAGATCAGTTAATATTTGTACTAATCTGTCTAAGTATCATATTACGCAGAATATTCCTGGCACAGTGCAGTGGATTCTAATCGTTTGACACTTAATTAATGGGCACTTTACACGTAAGTATTGAATGGAACGTTCACCCACGGGAGCGTCCGTCTGCGCAGCACAGCGGCAGCGGGCGCAGCGAGGCGCCCGGCGCACGCGCCGCGTGGGCGAGGACATAACTTGCGCGCAACAAGACGCGCGCACGCCACCGCTAACTACCGTCGCCATTTTATACAAGGTGCTCTTGTATTTAATTCAACTCTAAAGCGTGCAAAAATTTGTAAAAAAAAACAATATTTGTATTACACATGTGATGTCATAATTTTCTATGATAAAATTATACTTCACTCACTTGATATTGCTAATTATTGAGAGTACAACATATATAAACAGAATTACTAAAACGTATTACAAAGCCTATAGTATACTATAATAACTAAGTAACAGTAACACATGGATCGTGCCTTCATCATCATCATTATCAGCCTATCTCAGTCCACTGTTGGACTTAGGCCTCTCCAATGGCACGCCACTGAGCTCGATCTTCGGTCCTGCCTTTCGCTAATCTTTACACATTACTTTACATTCGTAACAAACTATGAATGGAATGCTGACCTTTTCGATACCAATCCGTTACTTCATAAGCCATCGTAATTGAAATAACGATCTAAAAATAAAAACTGGAAACAATACAACACTCGAGTTTGATTATTACGCAACCGTAACTTTGGCAACCGTCGTGGTAAAGGCATTCGTAATTATAGAAATTTTGTAATTATTATGAACTTTCAGTGAATAAGAGTTAATGAATGGAGTTCAATATTATTACCTTAAATTTCATTAAAGACGTATTTGTAACATTAAATTATTTCTTATATAACTGATCTTCTTAGCTTTTACGTAAAATGACATGGATTTTGAAGAATTTTTGTTCCAATCAGTTCGTAATTATAAGTTTTTACTGAACTCGCAAATTCCGGTTGTACAATCGACACAATTTCAAACATCTAAATCAATCGAATAAACATACTAAAAACAAGAAAAAATAATATAAAACAACAACCTGTACATTCAGTCCGGCGAGTGCACATCATAACTATATCTAACAGCGACAGGTACTGCACGCCACCGGATCACTCTTTATGGCCTTTAAACGTGTAATTCACGCCACCTTAATCCGGCCCTGTTCAAATAAATCTGGATTAGCCGAGCCCACAGCGATTGTGCGATATCTCCTGATTATGCCGTTAACAATTGTAATTGAAAAATAAAATGTCCAAGTGCGTGTCTGGATTGCTGTAATGCTAAAGTTGTTTAACAATGTAAAGTATGTTTAACATAAATAGTATTACAATGTAATTAAGTAGAAAATATTGTGGTTGATGTTAATAAAATAAACTGTTGGATTGTAACGTGTTTATATGATAAAATTTCGTAACACATTTTTTGTTAAAATTGCCTTCTGTTGTCTTCGTTATTTTTGAAGATAACTTCTTCTGGACTCGGACTTTTTGAGACCTATCAAACTCCCTATCTACTATTTATTATTATTACTATTTATTATAACTGGTAGCGATACCTGATAATGTAGGCTCGAACTACTTGATTCATCTTTATACATTGTATGATGGTGAACAGGCGTTAAGAAATATGACTTTATAAGACGATACTGGGAAATACAATTACGGTAGATATTACTTTTTAAATTCACATTCTCGTGATACCTATTGTTAAACTTGAAGTCCAGTTTCAGATGCATGTCTGACTCAAAATGTATAGCTACGTAATACGTATGTTATATCACAAGACACGTTGCACACGCCGATCGTTCCATATTTCACTCGCAACACGCAACGAAGATATGTTCGGAAGTGCGAAGTCTCATGTTCAAAGGATCTTTAATTAATTCTAGATAGGACACTTGTGAATTTGCAGAAATTAACAAATATGATTGAAAGAAACGTCTGACAATCAACTTGATTGAATAGCCTACGTTGAAACCGAATACCTAAAAGTGCATTAAAAGTTCACAACCGTTACCTAGGTATATAACATATCCAAAAACAAAAACCAAAAACTAAAAGTAATAATCTAAACATAGCAATACATTTTAGAATGGCTTAACTATTGACGAAATATGTACATTAATATTATTGAGATACTAGGAAACATTAGACAGTACAACATCTTAATGTGCCTGATGAAAATAGAGTCTCCTTATTTACCCCCCTCTTTTCATCGGCAAGAACAAATCTTTGCTAGTTATGAAATAGCAAAGTAGCAAAGACAATACCTACTTGAAACGTTTTCAATCTCAAATCTTAAGACGAACGCTTCCAGCATCGCACAATCCTTACGTTCACCTTTCGGGGGTAGCCGGGCCGTCGACGGGCCATAAATTACCTAAAACAAGCGGCAGATGCCGTGAGAAACCTCCCTACCCGGTAATGGGAGCATTAGTATTACTAATGGCGGTGGACGGTGACGTCACACATAAATCCATGTCAAATTTAGGACGCGCCGGCGTTAGATTTTAGCCTGGGCTCGTCTTGTGACGTATATCTATTATGTGAGTAAGGAAATTCATAGTAGGCTCGGAGGTTTAATATAGTTGAGTTTCTGGATGTAAAGCTGTCTTGTTGTGTTAAATGTACGTATATGGTATTCACGTTTATATGATAATCTAAACGCTTTACACTGCTTATAACGAAATATGTTAGGCCTTTAAAAAAAGATGAATTCACTTTTTCTGATCATTTCTTGGCTATGCAATAATTTTTAACTTTGAGTCTGTTACTTCAAAGAGGTATAAGTCGTCGGACTGATGCAAAATGATCAAAAGTAACAAAACTATTTCTAATCATGTTATCTTGTAGAGAGAAAAAATTGATGACTCAATTACAAAGTTCCGTATTAATAAATTAGGTTTAGTGAACCAAAGTAATACAAAGGCATATTAAATAACATTGTAAAACAAACAATCACTAACATAAAACAAGATAAAAGTAAATACTTACTCAATAAGCATAGTATTTACGTGAGAAACTAACCCCCGCCGGAGCTCCCCTAAAACAAAGTTATCCCACACCGTGGGGCTCTAAAAATTCCTCATAATTGAATGAATCAATTCTATCGCCATTAAATCGAGTTACCGAGCATATTGGGTGAGCAAATTTATTTAGCTAATAACCCCCTGTCTAGTGGAGCGAAACATCCCTTGTCTGCACGAGAGGTACAAACTTAATGCAATACTTTTTGTTTTTAGTAGCCTATGTAGTTCAACATCATATATTTTGTAAAAAGAGCGGCAATATGTAAGATTGCATTAGTGAGTTTTGTTAGTTAACTCTGTCAATGGGGTGGTATACGCAAGTGAAGCTAAACAGATATCACTTACACACACCGTGACCCCATTCAACTTGCAAATAATCAAGTTAATTAGTTTATAATTCTTAAGTTCATGGTTATGACATACATAGGTAGATAGATTTTTAACAGCAACAACACAGAAAACTTAGTCTGCCATATTTTATTAAAACAAACGAAATTTAAAACAAGCCTTATAAACATTTATTCGGAAATAACAATCAATATCGTAAAGGATCTATGCTTTGTCTCTCAAAATAAACAATGATTGTTGTAATAAAAACGGATTTATTTCTGACAACTGTTCGATACAAAAATGCAAAAAGGAATGAATCTATTTTACCTTGACATCAAACGTCAAAATATAATTCCTTGTGTTGCCGTAGCTAACACTCGATTCAGTACAATTAAATAATCGATTAAATATTTTACTAATATTCACTTAGTTAGTTAAATACAATATTAATAAACTGTATGCATGAATGTATACTAGATAGGATTTTATAACAATTACCTACTATCATAACTAATTAACCTTACAACTCGGCCATCCTGTTCAAGTGAGTCCTCTCACTTGTTACTTACTTAACAATATAATTATTACTACTAATTTTATATAAAATAAATAAATAATAACAATATAAACACAAAATATATAGTTGATAACAACTTGATTACTAGTACATTCTGCTTTGACTTATTTACTAATATTTCGCTTTAACAATATAATTCTTTTTGATATACAAAGTAAATTTAAGTTTCAACATTCTTATTATTTTCAGCTATTTCTGTCACAATTCTTATTACAACTCAAATTTCGAAGTGGTTATACATCATTTTATATCTAAGTTCATTTATCACAAATCATTACATTATATAAATCACAAATCATTATCACGTTTCAAATTCATTACAATGGCTCTACATTCTCATTCTTTGTTTCTTGCCTAATCTGTCATGTTCTTCGGTCATTTCTGTGCGGCACTGTTATCATAGTACCATTCATAGTCTGCACTGACCACTTATGTCAGATTGTGCTCACATAAAATCTTATTCACTATCTTGCAATCATATGTGCGACATCGATTTCTCAATGCCATTCATTATCTGCACTGATTGCTCAAATATACATATATTCCATCAACATCCTTAATAATGACACGCAATCTCTAATAATTTTCATCTGAAAACTAATCAACTACAGTAATAAAATAAGGCATCATTATTATCGACCAAATTACATACATGAATAATTATAATTATTGTTCCACCTATTAGTAATACAAATCAGAATCACTATATATCTACCTCCGTTTCGGTACCCTCGTTCTGATCACTGTCAGTGCTTTCACTGGTGTACCCGTTAAAGTTCATCCAAGGATGAATTTTATCTAACGCGACAACATTTTCGTATCTTTTGTTTCCTTTTCTTGTCAAAGGAGTATCTTCGACGAGAAATCTGTCATTAGGTAATATTTTAAGGATTCGATAGGGGCCTTGGAATTTGGGGATGAGTTTATGGGATTTTCCTATATGATCTTTGTCTATTACAGTCCTTTCTATCCTAACCAAATCGCCTACACTATAATTAGTCCGATTTTTCCTATGCTTGTCAAATTGCTTTTTAGAATAGTCCTGCTGTTTTTCAATCCTTTCCCTGGCATCCGACCTTAATTTCATTAAAGCCTCACCGTCAATTCGTTCTGTCGATTCAGCGATTACGTCAGTCAATATGTTTTCAGACGCATTAATCAATTTACAACCAAATAACAGCTCTGAGGGACTTTTACCGGTTGTCTTATTAATAGTGGTATTAATGCCTAACTGAACGTCTCCAATGTAATCGTCCCATATATTGTCTTTTCCGCCATGACATTTTGTACTCAAAGCATCTGTTATGGTACGATTAAACCTCTCAACCTGTCCATTCGCTCTTGGGGTAGCTACTGCATTTAAGATATGTTTTATTTTTAGGTTAATCATAAAGTTCTTAAATTTCTCACTTGTGAAACAAGAACCGCGATCCGTTATAAGACGAGAAGGGACGCCAAAATAACTAAAATGCTCTTTAAATGATCTAATTGCCGTTGTCGATTTAGTATCCCTTACAGCTCGTATATTAATAAATTTCGTAAATGCGTCAATAATAACAAGCAAATACATGTTGCCTCTCTTAGAGCGAATGAACGGGCCTAGATGGTCAGCATGAAGTGTATGGAATGGCTTCTCTAACTTAGGTATGGGATGAAGCATTCCTTCTTTGGGACCACCGGGTGCTTTGTGATGCGCACACTCTAAACAAGCTAAGACATACTTCTTAGTGAACTTTCGCATTTTCGGAAACCAAAATGCGCTTCTTATACGATTTAAAGTTTTCTCGAAGCCAAAATGTCCCACATCGTCATGGTTCATGCGCAACACTTGCCACCTACAACCCCTCGGAACAACCCATCGCAATCCTTCGTCTAAAATTTTGTACACATAGCCACCTTTTAACTGATAATTCTTACGCACGTCAGCTACGAACTTGGTGTTGTCATCCTCCAAAATATCTCTTATACGTTTTATCTCGTTATCATCACCCTGTACAGTAGCTATCCAATCTCGAACATCTACGTGTAAAACATCTAAAACATGCTCAGTGTCTACGCTGGTAGGTTCACTGACGGGTGCACGGCTGAGAGCATCTACATGGGCCATACGTGCACCCGGTCTGTACTCAATTTCGCAGTCATACTCCTGAAACTGAATCCACCAGCGAGAAATCCGTGGTATGAGATCTCTCTTAGTTAAGGTAGTGCGGAGTGCATTACAGTCGGTGACTATTTTAAATCTCAGCCCAAGTAAATAGACACGAAAACGATTTAAAGACGCGACAACCGCTAGAGTTTCCAACTCAAATGAATGAAACTTCTGCTCATCTGCGGTAGTTTTACGACTATAATATGCCACTGGCCTAAGTAAACCGTCTATACTACGCTGCAAGAGAATACCTGCTATACCTAGCTTCGACGCGTCCGTATGCAATTCGGTTTCTAAGGTAGGGTCATATAAAGCTAATATGGGACGTTCAATTAATTTTGCTTTCAGAATTCTAAACGATTCGGCCTGCTCTGTTGTCCATTTCCATTCGAATTTGGTCTTTAATAGGTCTGTTAATGGACGCGCGATAAGGGCGAAGTCTTTCACGAACCTTCGGAAAAAGCTAGCTAGACCGATAAATCGTCTGACGTCATGAACGTTTCGCGGAACAGGAAAATTATCTATAGCTAATATTTTGCGCGTTCCTGGACGTATTCCCTTACCACTTACATGAAACCCAAGGAACTCTAGCTCGGTACAAAAAAAACTACATTTTTTTACTTTTAGTGTAAGTCCTGCGTCCTTTAAAAGTTGAAGTACTTCCTCTAGTCTTCTCATTCCCTGATCAAACGACTGCGACGGGATCAACACGTCATCCATATAAATAATCGTATAGCAAACTTTTGACAGAATTTTATTCATTGCCCGTTGGAAAATAGACGGAGCGTTTGCTAGTCCGAAGGGCATGCGTTTATATTGGTACTGCCCGTCAGGAGTCACGAACGCAGTCTTGTCTTGAGACTTTGCCTCTACAGGTATCTGGTAATAGCCAGATGCAAGGTCCAGACTTACAAACAGAGAATTACCAGCTAATCTGTCAAGTTGATTTTCAATTAACGGCAGTGGATAGTGTTCTTTTTTAGTTTTATTGTTTAATGCACGGTAATCGACGCATAATCTGTTCTCACCAGTCTTTTTCTTTACCAGCAAGACTGGGCTAGCATAAGGTGAATTTGATTCGCACACTATGTCTGCATCGATCATTTCCTTAACCATTGATTGAACCTGCTTACGCTCTGGGAGGGAGAGCCGATATGGGCGATAAACTACTGGTTGCGAATCGTTTAATTCAATTTCCATTTGAACTACATTAGTTAACCCCAAATCCTGTAAGTTATCCGAAAAGCACGTTTCATATCTTTTGAGCAGTTCCTTAAGTCTGTTAACTTCATTTTCGCTAAGTTGTTTGCCGTAATTGAGAGTTAAATTAGTCTCAGCATCTTCTAGGCCCAACAAATTTATGTCCAAACAGTTTTTGGTACAAAAAGCTCGCGTAACAAGTGTATTTTTCTTCAGACATACCGTACTATCACTAAAGTTTTGCACCAGTAACCTACCCTCTCCGTTTTCCATCTCATATTCACCCGGCATTAAATAATATTCGTTTTGTGACACACCACGTAAGGAGCCGTTAACACGTACGGCGCCCGAATATTTATTTGTAGAAATACACGGTAAAAGAAACATTTCCTTAGGTGGTATCATTATATCGGTTTTCAAACTCAATTGTAATTTAACTAAACAATCGCGGGTAAATATTAACGAATCCGTAGTCTTTGTTATAATTAAACCAGGTTTTTCGGTAAAGCTATGTCCGATTAAAATTGAATATTTAATAACGCTATCATCAACAATGTACGCGTTGACTTCCTCTTCAATGTCTTGAATTTCAACAATTACGTTCGAGACACCTAATGGTAACACTATACTATTTCCTATACCCCTCATAGTTGGTAAGTTGCTATCAGTCCACGTGATTCCCCTCTTAACAGCCTCACTGTGACGAATCAGCGTACATTGGCTGCCTAAATCTACGTAGCCTTGAATAGCTTTACCATCTAGCTTCATATACATTAAATATTTACTGTCGTTAGAGTTATTTGTTTCGATACGCATCACGTCCTTGTCTACAGGTTTATCAATTTTATTAGTTGAATCGGAGGGTAGTCTGGGGCAGTTTATAGACAAATGACCTAATCTGGCGCAAACATTACACTTCAGAATCTTTTTCGTGCATTTCGAACTAAAGTGTCCAGGTTCATTACAGTTAAAGCATACAACCGACGTATTATTATGCGATCTCGGAGTCTTAGTTTCGCTACTATTTGCCGTTTGCCTAGAACTATTATTGGATAATGAGGAGGTAGTGTTGTTACGTTTATCATAAATTGCCTTTGACCTATCTGGTTCACGAAGCTGTTGCTTGATTGACTGGAAATACTTAAGAACTTGCTCCGGTTCCTGACATTTTGCTGCTTTTGCGCCTAATCTTAGTGAACGATCCTCAATCCCATATAACAAGCAGTCTACCGCACGTTTACCATGTATTTCACATCGATTTAATAAATTGATTTTATCATAATAATAGTGTTCTAGAGAATCATTAAATTTTACACGTTTCGACAACATTTCGGTGAGTAATTCGGCATAGTCTTCGCTACTTGGAAACGATTCCTCTAGTTTGACCTTCCACTCAGACCATGAATATGACATCGATGGGAGCGCTTGGTACCACGTTTTTGCGATCCCTGACAGTTTAGGCAGAGCATAATGTATTATTTGGTCATCGCCCCAACCGTAAAGCCTCGCACATTCGTCAACTTTATTGATCCACATCAGTATAGTCTGACTCTTAACCATAGGGTCAAAGTCAGGTATCACATTACCTAGCATAGGGAATTTGTTACCCTGTGGTCGACTATTGGTTAAAGCTTCCACTAAAGTAGATAGAAACGCTTGCGTGTTACTATTAAGAACGTTTGGAGTACTTACGCGTTCAGGAGGTGGAGGTGTATAACACTCGACGCTGGATTCTGAACGTTTGCGGTGACCTCGCCTGCTGCGTCTTCCATCCGAGCCCCGGCCAGGGCGATGTAAGCGATGCTGCTCATAGCTGCTGCTGCGACTGCGATCCCGGCCGCGGCTGCGACTCGGGCTCAGCCGGTGACGGCGCCTAGTAGACTGCTCACGGGAACTGCGACCTTTACTACGTAGAGAGTGCAGCGACCCATCACGGTCGTCCGATCGCTGCCTTCGTTGCTTCCGCACATGCGTAGGGCTTGCTCTCGCATGTCTACTCCGGTCACGACGACGTTTATGCTTATTGCTGTTGCGTTTACCGCTAATTGCATCCATTTGCAACTTTAGAAGTGTCGGTGATTTTCGTGTAGGTAGCACAACAACACGTGGTTATAATTATTTTTTTAAAGATTTCTTCAAAATCGTGGGCGTAATTGATCAATCCCACTTCTGAGATAAAGGATCTATGCTTTGTCTCTCAAAATAAACAATGATTGTTGTAATAAAAACGGATTTATTTCTGACAACTGTTCGATACAAAAATGCAAAAAGGAATGAATCTATTTTACCTTGACATCAAACGTCAAAATATAATTCCTTGTGTTGCCGTAGCTAACACTCGATTCAGTACAATTAAATAATCGATTAAATATTTTACTAATATTCACTTAGTTAGTTAAATACAATATTAATAAACTGTATGCATGAATGTATACTAGATAGGATTTTATAACAATTACCTACTATCATAACTAATTAACCTTACAATCGCTTTATAACATACTTGCCTTTAAATCCAAATAACCCAATCTAAAACCAGAACATTCTCTCAAAACACTGACATTACTTACAAGAAGCTCTAATAAATATTTAATCCGCAAAGAACGTCTAGAAACTTAGCGTCGGGGCGGCGAACAAACTTTCTTAGCGACAACTAACGTAAATTAATACCTGACATAAATTTGCCATAACAGTGCGGAGTTTGCGCTGTAGGCTGGCACGAGACAGTTGTACAAACGACGTACAAATCGCAAAGCCGGATGCGACTTGGGCTAATGGCGGCATAAAGCAGCGGGATGTAATGCTACCCCGAGGGTGCTCGATCTTATCTACTTGGCCGGACTAGTAAGATGGTGACAATTGGTATCGATTTAGTACACGGATTTTGTGTTTTACTCGACTGTTAGATGCCAGAGATTAGGCATATTAAGTAAGATGGGATATCCTAATTTGTATGCAACTACGAGCAGATATTTGTTTTAAATCTATGTGTGCGATAAGTAGATTTCCGGTGTTATCGGTTTATTATATACTGATAATTGCTATTATAAAAATTAATATGCTGGCCCTACTTAAATTTATTATGAAACGTGTCATGTATCCGTACAAAAATACTGCTGCTATCTTATAGTCTAGTATAATTTACTCTTGCATATTTATTTCTCGGCTATAAAGACAAATTCATCAACTCATTTTAAATTTCAGCAACACTTCATAAAGTACTTATAACCTTAACCCAAAACTTAGTTGTCATAATCTTTGCTTCTTCAAGTGCACGTGTCTCTGTATTAGCACCTCTTCGCTCACACTCACTAGTTCGGTCACGTAGCTGTGCGAGTGGCCCGGGCATCCAATCACTTCGCTAAACTAATAAATCGGAAGGAAGCGCCTGCGCATACGGATTGCAGCTACGACATGCACTGTTATGTGGCGGAAAATGGATAGGTGTAAGCTAAGGGTCGGTAAGGGACCCGTAGTCTTCAAAATAACCATGCTTTGATATTATGAACATTATCCATGTTTAAAACCATTAACCACTCTCCACTTATACCATCAAACCTATAGTATTTATCATACTAATAATATATGAAAGCTAGAAAATAACCGCATTTTTATTCTTTACGTGAATCAGAGCTAATCCTAACGTCTATATGTAACTATCACTTATCTTTGTCAACAAAAACTTGTTATCACAATACACAATAACAAAAAAGAAAGAAAATAACTAAACCAAAAGCCGTTTATTCCCACTTCACAACAGAAAATAAACGGAGAACCGCAACTTGTAAACACGAAATAAAAATTTAAAACGAACAAGAATGAAAATACGAGCGCTTCAACTACGAAAAGATGACCATCCATCGCGAGCATGGAGTCAATTTATCACTGGGAAAAATGAAAACTGTGCACAGGTCCATTAAAAATAGTCGCACATAGTCGCATGACCCATAAAACGAGAGAGCGGCGTGGAGAGGAAATATGAAATGAAACAGCGCGCTCCGCAGAATACACAGTGGTTCCGTACGATGTATCGTTTTAATTATAAGAATTGCTTTGTTTACCTGAGTTTAAAATTTAAGCAAGTATACGATGAAATCCAGACTTCATGCCTTGACTAACCAAGTGAGTAATTGAGTATGTTATGGTTTTCATGTTTGCATGGTTTCATCCGGCGAGAATAGCCATAGGTAAAAGGCCCAGGCTCCTAAACTAAGTGATTCCAGTGATATTGACCAATGGTTATGGTTATGCTTATGGTTTGGTGGAACACATATTGAAAGGTAAAACAAATACATGTACTTGATCTTGGTAAGTAAAATTACTTCCAAAAATATTTACTAAAGTATATACTTTTTATAGGTACTTATTTTCTTTTGAACAACACATTTTATTTGGTAACGTTTCACAAACGTTTCGTAATCACTCAAGAAAAAATTTGCCGATTATGCAAAATGCGTGCTTTGCAGAATATGCCGGCAATAATTTGTGAATAACAATGCAAAGTTAACATTGAATCAATCTCAATTACTTCTTATATGATAGACTAGTTCGAAAGTTAATTTTTTTTAGAAAAGAGATCTATTATTACCCTCAATAGCGTTTACAACAGTTCCTAGAGCCACGGAACCCAACAAAATTCGCCACCTCGTCAGGCGAGGTAGCGTCGGTCAAAAAAGAAAACCAATTTGCCCGCATGAAAAGGTTCGATCCAATCGCGCCCGCCGTATCCACTCATTTGATATTTTCACTCGGCGATAGAAAACAAATTACAAACTGTCGCTCTCTCAGGATTATAAGTATTAGCTATTTATTTCTATGTCACCTGTCGATCCCTCAAATAGCTTTCTTGCATCTGAAGTTTTCCGGTTAACTCTGATTTTATTGATATTCTATTTATGATAGAATGTCGGAATTTCGATAAATGTTATTTGCATTTCTTGAATTGGTTTCGTGTAGGGGTGATGGACGTTAATGGCATTGACTGCTTTATGTAATAAGTTATTGAAAAAGCTTGTATTTTATTTAGAATACAATAGATAGCTATTACTAAGTACGTGTACTTCCTACTTGTATCTAAATTGCTAATAAATCTGATTTGGTTTTTTGAAATGAATTTGAATGATTTTTAATTTCAACATAGGTTTGATTATAAGTATAAGCTATTTATTATGTAAAATGATAAAAAGGGAGAGACTAAGGGCGGGTTGCTCTAAACAGTATTTAAACGTTTCATACGTACGTCAGAAAATAACTATTGCAGGAGATGTATAACGCACGTAAAATATAAAGCGTTGTTTCAAGGCATAAATAACCCGGTCATCAACGTTAACATTTACGTGTGCGTCAGGTGAAGCTGAAACAACCCCTGTCTAAGTCATAATAGATAAGATGGTTATTTTCTTGTAGATATTTAATTAAAATTAACCATAAAACAAACACCTAAGTAGAACATGCGATTTCAAGCAACATTATTCAGAATAATATCAAAACAACATAAATATATACCCACGAAACCTTTTTAACCAAAACAATCCCTCCCGAAATGCCTACGCATCCTATGACACACCTACAATTTATAATATCAATATCATGTCTGGGACACCCCTCCGTTGCCATGGTAACCGCGTCACTCGCGAACGTAAATGTTAACAGTAAATCAATTAAAAACGAGTTTGGAACAAATGAATTGTCGAAAGGCACTTTATTGAAGCTGAGTGTGACATATTTTAGGTACAGCGCTACATAAATCATACTGGGAATACATGTGCGAAGATTTTGATTTGTGAGTCCAACGTTAAAGGATCATTGTGTGAACTTGGCCTTATTTGGATAATAATGGGCTTACTTTAATACACTTATGTTGTTGGGGTTTGTTGCTGACGTACTTACGGTAACAGAGTATAATTGTACCCCCTTACTTATATACAATGCTAAAATTTCTTTTAGCTTAAACACCTCAGACTTAAGTCTATTGAGATCCCTATTCTTTGACACGCAAACAATAGCGACAGTTATATAAACAATGTTTAAAAAGTGTCAATTATTATAATTACCTAAGAGAGGGGTATCTCTAACGCTCAATTTCCAGTAAAACGTCACTTTTTAGAAAGCGTATACAAAAAAGAGGCAATGACTGGATGCATAAAGCAGCAGACCGGGCTCTGTGGCGTACATTGGGAGAGGCCTATGTCCAGCAGTGGACTGCAACGGGCTGATGATGATGATAATGATACAAAAAAGACACTTAGTTTAAATTTAAATTAAAATTTAGTTTAAAATTCTTTATTCGTTTGGATGAATAAATTTGTTTATATATGGCTAAAACATTTTGGTGTCAAAACTTATAATAAGTAGCGCACTAAGTAAATAACAAAAGATGATTTTCTAGAAATTTCATTAAAATTCCGCTTCGTCAAGTCCAAAAGCGATCCATTCAGGGCTGTCACGTTATACGACTTATAAATATAATTAATTTGCAATTTATTCTGATTAATATAATAGTTAAATTAATATAACGTTATATAACATATAAGATAAAAAGCTTAAACTATAATTATAAAATGTCGTAGTAAGTAAGCTTCAAATGTAGATAGTTAAATGCTAAAGATAAAATAACACGTAAGGTTTAATTTTTCCAACACTTTATGTGGTTAAAACATACAACAACGCTAAAACAGTGCAACAAAATATACTAGATACCATATTAGATGATATAGATACCATAGTAGATATTAGATACCATTTTTTTTTTTTTACAATGTTTATCTCCATAGCAGCCCTGCAAGGCCCTTAGGTGTGGGCGAGCGGGCGCGGCGGGCGGATTTGTCGTGGCCCGGATACGGTGGGGAATTCATTTGGGCGTAATAGGTTTCCTGCGCCCGCGTCCGGTACCCGTCCGGGCTCCGTCCGACTCCCGTCCGGGGATCGTCCGGGCCTCAGAGCCGCACGTCCGACACGCAACGGAAGTAACACGATATGTAAGAGATATTACAAATCTTAGTTAAGCGAAGATTTAGTACGATTTGACTATTGTTCAGACGACAAACTTAAAAAAACAATTAATTAAAAAAAGCATTTTAAGTGAAAATATACTCCGTTATGAAGAAAAGAAAAAAAATGTTTTATTTAAGCACAGACACAAGACACGAATAAAACATACAATCGAATTTAGAACCTCCTCCTTTTTTGTATAGTCGGTTAAAAAATAATTATATCAAAACAAAAACTTAAAACAAATTTGCATTTGAACCAGAAAATAAAATAAAATTTACCAAACATATCTACATTATATATACAAAATCCCTACCTAAGTTTATAAAATGCATAATAAACATTTAAAAATAAAATACAACCGAAGTACAAGCCTAACCCTAAAACAAACAAGGTTGACATAAAATCCATTTCCAAAATAAGTCTTAATTTCCTCCCGCGAACTTCTCAGACGAGAGGTCGTTTCATTAAAACTTGTGTGACGTGTCATTAAGTTCCAGCCGCAGCTGATTATTAATATTCAAATCATAATTCCGACTTCGAAAAAGCGAAGACGTGTTAACCCATGAATAATAAACAACGCGTTGGCGGATTATATAAATAGGTACCTAGATATATATTAGACTTCCTCGTTGGTCTAGTGGTTGCTAAGCGCGACTGTTGAGCATTAGGTCCTGGGTTCAAATCCCGGGTCGCAATGTGTTATTGGGTTTATCCATTAGGTAATTGTCAGTAGCAGCACGACGTCTGGATTTTGGTATTGGAATTCGTTGGTTTCTATCGAAAGCACATCGCTGCTTTATAACGTCTTAAGTTACGAGAATCGTAGTCTAGCCACTGCGGTGTACTGTAGCTAGGAGTGCTGACAAACACACATTGTAACAATGATTCAGTTTAAAATGTAGTTTGAGAGTCTTCCCATACCGGGCTTCGCAGCTCTATAAGTTGGTAATACATAATAACTACTGAAACTGAATCCTTATGAAGTGTGTTGTGTGTGAGGCAACACAAGTAAAAGGTACGTCAAGGTTAGCTAATATCGGCGAGCGGGTCAGTGCCCTCTTGTCCACACGGCAACGTAAATAGGTATTAGTATTATCATGAATAACAAGCAAATCGACGACGACGATGACGACCTGATTGGCACAGTGGCTAAGCGATTGGACTGCTCTGCTAAGGGTTGCGGGTTCTCGCACGGGGCAAAAATTTGTGCGACCCGAAGATATTTATCCCGAGTCTGGGTATTTGTGTTTGTGATATTTTGCACAAACGCACCCACGACACAGTATAAATTCCTATTGTGGAGCGACGTTTTTTTTTTTAAATCATATAAATAAAATCTATTTAATTGTGATATTTGAAAATAAGAAAATTAGCTGCTTACAAAAGTATACGATACTGTTTACTGTTCCCATGTTATAGCCATCTAATATTGTGAACGAGCATAAAGATGCCACTTCGTCCCCGCAGTATTTCACTAAGCCACAACACCAAACGTCTCAGATTTCAAATAGAAGTTTGTTTCAGCTACAAAACTCGGTCATATATGTAGTAGTACTCGATATAAACTAGCACAATATAATTATGATACCTCTCTATGTTACGTACGGTAATAAAACAGTCACTTTGCTCTGAAAAATATATTTTTTTAGCGATAAACAAAAAACCATGTAAAAAAATTACCAGTTCTAATTCACCCACTCGTAATTAATTCTCGCCTAACGCATGTATGTACATCTGATTAATAAATAAAATTCCAACACATTCAACGGCCGCAAACTCAAATAAAACAAAACCAAACAACTCATAAACCAGTTGGAAAATGAAATAAAAAAATATAGTAACGCGATTTACGTTCAAGAGAGCGAAAAATAAAATAACACGGGGTAGGCGCGGTTTCGTGCCCGGGGCTAGCTTGCTTGTAATTTCTCTAGATATTTCATATTTTAAGCGTAGACGCCCGCTGGCGTTGCTACGACGACGTAGAATCACGTAGCATGGCTACGCCGTAGTCTCGTGACAAAATCGCTGTTTGGGTTCGTTATTTTCTTATTATTTTAAGACGATTATTCAACTTGCCTTTTGTTTAGATTATTTGTTATGCTTACTATTATAAAATAACTGATTCAATTTTCAAATATTTATTCTTAAGAAAAATCTTGACATTAGTCTAAAACTCCAGATGAAAATATATAAACAACTGCTCCGGGCATTTTGCGACACATGTAAGTTTTGTTAACGTTTACGTGCCTTACATGAACTGAGGTACAATACTGGAGGGTAAACATAAGTGTAAGTACTGGGGAAACTTTCTTAGTTCGTATGCAAGAAGTATCATGTCACTCGTGATTACTTTTGTATTCTTCGTAAGCGCCGAAAGAAAAAAATTAGGCATGTGTTACATAGTTTGGGTATAATTTTCACTTTGAGACATTTGGAGGCACGTGTGGTTTAAGTAATTTTTTTCGGAATGTTTGGACACGTAAAAATAATAAGTATTGGTATAGGTTCCATAACCTTACGTTTCATATAATATATTAAGAATATTTATATTCTGATATTGTGTTTAACTTTAAGGTGTTAAAGGCACATTTTACTCAAGCTTACATTTACCTGTCGTGAACTAAGTCACTTCAAAAGTAGGTGTAATATGTTACATGTGCGAAGTTATGTTACACATGTCGAACAAGGAAACAACTTAGAGGGCGTCGCTACAACATGAGGGGTAAGATAAGGAAGAAGTTGTACTGATTGAGTCGAAGTAACATGGTTCATTAGTAAATAAAGAAAAATATCATTAAAGGCCGATTATTTAATCGCCAGAAAAAAATTATCAGTGGAAAAAATTTGACCTTCTGACATATATTCCATACATTGACTTGAAATTTTATGCTTCAAATATAATTTAGCTGACGATAAAAAAATCTGCCCTTATAAGGTATGTTTGATTTGAATCGTGTATTTGTAAAGTACCACCAATGTTTCTATCGTTTCTAATAAAAAGGGCATTGCCTCATGCCACAGTTGCAAACTACAAGAAGTTCAGCCTAACTTCGAACCTCTGCGATATTTGGCACTAAAACCCATCACTTGACCCATATCTAAAACAATAAGGCTCAACAACTAACAATAAAACAAAACAAAAACCCGACGTGACATACAAACACATTCGCCATAAAACAACCAAGTTACATCGGCATTATTCACAACAAAATTCATCGCACAGAGTTAAAGCCAGATATTAATCTCTCGACGGCATCCGAGCGCTGGATTCGCCATTTTGCGCCTAAATATGATAAACTTTCCCCCGAATTTCTTCGCCCCCCCCCCCCTTTCTTGGCAAGAATACCCCCCGCGAGTCCGGGAGGCGAGCCCCACCCGAGCCAAGTCTTACGGCCCTGCTTTTAAACTAAGCTCGTTAATTAATTACAGCTAAGTCGACTGCGGAGGGTACTGCCTTATATAGCGCTATGTGCCAATTTAATATTGCAATGCTACTAGTAACGTTCAAGCATTACTTTTTAAGAATTCGCGCAAACTTAAGTGAACTTTGACACCACTGTCACTTCCTTAAGGAGATTTGATGCAGCATCGCATACGGAGTTCGAGAAATAATAGCCATTTAACGTGTATTCATGTTTAACACTGTAACACAAATATAAATATTGTTTTGCATACTGTTTACATAGTCATTGTCATGCATTATTCTCAAAGTTATATGCCATAAACGTTACAAGTTACCAATACATCGAGCTACAATTCACATAGAGCTGATAATTACACTCGCCTGAAAAGACAATACAACAACCGCGAACAAACGGTTACCCTATTAGTAGTAAATCATAAAATTATTCACAATAATATTAATTACAAAATCACGGGTCGAGTATTACTGAGAACACTTCCTCGGCTCTATAATTAATTGCTACTAAATTTGGCCCGAATTTGAATCCGGTTACCAAGTCCGCGAAGAAACTTACGAGGTACATAAGACTTAAGGGCAGGGCCGGCCGGAAGGAGGGTAAAATGGCGGCGGAGGGCGCGACCCTCCCGGGGAGGGGGTGCGTCGAGCGGGGGAGGAAGGACGTGAGATTTACTCTAAGTAATTGCAGTAATAAACACGCAAATATATCACGGCGGGGTAATGAGAGGAAGCGTCGAAAATTGCCGACGCAAATTGCGTGTGTGAGATAAGCTAATTTTTTTTCTCTCTTGAACAAGAGGAAATTCTCGGCCTCTTGTTTTTCATTTTCGGCTGTTCCGCTCAGTCTAATTCGTCATTTGTATTGTGAACGGATAATGGTAGAGTCAAATGCCTGCTTATCTGACTGCTACGTAATTTGTTTAATAAAAATATTGCAGTAGACATTTGTATGGGTCATTAATACACCAGACTGGTTAGTTGTAAAACAAGGGTGTAACTCTTTCTAAGGAACACCTATCAGGTATAGTTTCGGGAATAATAGGCATTGATATTCAATTTATACATAGATTCACATCATGTGTGAATGTTAAATATCGCAAACGTAAATTTTATTTAGCCACGATGAATAGTAACTATGTCCTATCAACCATATCTATTGACCTCAACAGCTCCAGGTCGATTAGCCATCAATCCCGATACAAACATTTCAAACAAACTATTACAGGTCCGAACAACATTTACACACAGAAAGACAGAACGTCCCAGTGGCTAGTTTTATCAAACAAACTCCATATCTGCCAACTATTTTAATGTTAGTTCCATTTCCAACACCCGCAGTTTGCTATAAGTTTGCCTCCAAAGTTGGCATATCGCGGCTATTTTTGCATTAAATGTAAGTAAACTATTAAATGTAAAATGTGAAACTAAAGAAGTATAATATGGATATTTAACACATAAAAGTTACATTTTATTATATTTACATTACATTTTATAACACATGCTCGTGTTTTACTAACTTGTTTTCATTTCTTACACACTAACGGAATATATTTGTATTATAATGCCTCTTCGGCCTCACATTAGCTGATATTAGTAGATACAACTTACTGAAACAAGATACACTTAAAAAAAGGCTAAAGCATTATACGCTACCTGAAAATTTACCGCAACCCGTTCAGTGCCGAGCCAATTTCGGAGCGTTCAACGGCAACGATAATTTTTGGCAACAAAACACCTCGCGACATAAGAAGCTACGGCATTAATTATTCTAGCGAAACAAGAAAGGGGCGCCCCATTTCCAATATTTATGTGTTGTCGATGACTACGCGAAAATATTGGGCGTCGACTGCTTTTTAAAACGAAGAAAGGGCCAAGAAAGGCCGCCGGGAAACCGGGCTTTCTTAATGCACAAACACCACTCTGCTCACCTGCCTTCCTTGATTTATTAGACGGCTTTGTTCGCCGCTCGTTACAAGCTTGTTGTTACGTTTTTAATTTATTTCCTTGGCGAAATTTTGCACGTTAATATTTAGTTAGATAATGCCCCAATAATGGCTGAAAATCGCTGCGTTAACAGATTTTGCATTATATTTGCTTATTTCCCGCCAAGTCTTAGTGGTTGAAATGACTGCTTCGATTATGAAGGTACCATAAACACGTAACCATCTCCAACTAAAATGAACTTTCACAAACATTGTCACATAATTCAACATTCTAAATACATGCAATCACTTAACTATACAGATAAATAAATTCGAATATGAGATGCAAATGTTCCCAAAATTCAACCTAAAGCATCAACCAACAAGACCAGCTTAACAATAAATAGAGTTACCTAAAACACCCGAGCAGCGAAGGGTTTGTTCTAAATTGAAATAACGTTGCGAATACATTAACAGGCGTCGCCGGAGCAACAGCCGACGGCGGCAATGGGCCATGAATGAATGCGAATTGCCGTTGCCGCAAACGGACTGGCCGATTGTCGACGACACGACTCATTGCCGATTCAACGGCACGCTCGATGATTTACTCACAACTGTATGTATTTGAGTCAATCTGGTATTGCACGCAGAGGTTGGAGATACGACGAGATGTCTGCATGTTCTCGATCGTTAAAGATGTCTTTTTCTTTTTTGGAAGATTTTATAGATAAAACTTTGTCAAATCAACTGTCAATAAAAATCTTGATAAGTTTTTAACAGCAATTTACAATGCACCTGTTAAGTGATTACGATATAACCTATCATTAAGTACAATCGTAACAAGCTTCTCATTGGCTCGTCTACAAAGAAACAAAGCACCTTACAGTAAAATATCACTTATAATATCAATCAGAGTTATACAAGACAATAGAAAGCTCCGTTAGATACCGCCCGCCCAAGACGCGGCTAGGGTGGAAGCAGATTAGCATATGCGGACGCAGTTAGCATCACAAAGCAGGGAACGTCGCACCCAATATTTATGTGACGTCATCGATTGGCCGTCTCTACATTGTAGCGGTCACCGGTGCATTGATTAGCCATGAGGTTGCATAATGCTTAGACATAATTGATAATAAATTCTGCGTCAGTTTTGTTGCTCATTTGAAGACGAGGTTCTAACGGATTGTTTATGAGTTCCGTTACAATGGAGGCTGTTGTTATGAGACCACCCGGTCATTTCCTGCGCACCGTGTGATGCTATTTGAAGACATACAGCTGTCAGGCTGGTCGACTTTTAACTATAAAGTTCGCTTGAAAATTTGAACTTCAAACTTGGCAAAGGACATACATACATCATACATACATCGTCACCTAATTTACCGCAACTTATGACATTTTACTCCCTTTCATACATATTTGCTTATCAAACGTCTGCTATCAAGATATAATTCAATAAGCACCTGCCTCAACCCATGTCCACATTAATGCGACATGTAGAATACAAGGGCGGTGACAGGCTGATCGGGTGTTCACCCTTGCTCATCAGTCATAGCGGCCCGTCAGCCGGCTAAGCGACCGCATTCAAATTGCCATCCGATGACGACGTGCTTTCGCGACCCCTGGCTTGTCTGTGGCCGAGGGACAAACACTAAAAAGCGACACTGTAGATATTTTCTACCTACGAGGGCAGTGCCTCTACGATGTTTTATGTGCAATATGATTTGATTTTGAAAATTATAGATGATGTTAGAGCATTTGGTTGTGTTACCCTAATAAGATAATTATGATAGTATACGTTTTTTTCGTTTCCACCATAAATGGGAGTCTCACCTACTAAATACACAATATATAGTTTCAATAAGGCTTTCAGGTTTAAAAAAGTTAAATACATCCTAAACAAATTACAGTCTCTGCGATTAATCTTAACTGATCATTCCGTATGGTCAATAATAATGATGAATGTAGCCAACTAAGCAGGCTATAATATATTGAAGTGCAGCAGTAAGCTTAAAGTAAACTATTAATATTAGCTTAATATTATATTTTTTCATTAATGTATTTATTTACATACCCCCGTGAGGTTGCTAGGCACAAAACGGATTTTAAACAGAACTGCGTACCCTCTGTTTTCCGCATACTCTTTACATTGGCTCGGCCAGCATTACATAGCGGGGACACACTTTTTACGTCATTAGACATTGGCTGGATTACTGGGAGTTACGGTGGTGACGCTGAATCGATTATGAACTGACGCTTCAGTCATAAAACTAGGGTACTTTGTGACTACTTTCGTGATAGTTGTTATTGTAACCCTTACTTTTTAATAGGGGTATAATTTAAGGAAACTATTTTTAATATTTTAACTTGAGTTTGAAATCAATATTCATTCCGGTTTTTTTTTTTCATTTTTGAGAGTGTATTTATACTAAACTATTCTCCAGTTGCTAATTTACTTTATACACTATTTTCGTTGCAGTTATCACAGTCAACTGCGAGGTATGGTCCATTTCCAAGGTTATGACATTGTGTCCCTATTTCCTTTTCCATTGCAACCAATATCGAATTCACCAGAACAAAACATACAACAGTGATCAAAATTTTCCCAATCAGACTTTTTTCTCAATCAGCATAAAACGAGGAAATAATTAAAAACTACAAAAATATACACACGAAATGTAACTCCATTGTATAAACATCGGCATTCGCACCCGCCGCGCACGAATATCCTACATCATTGAAAACGAAACGGAAACGCGGCAATAAACATTCATTTCGAAATTAAACACATCTACCTGTGTGTTTACCATCGCGAAATCACTAAAATGAATAAAACAGTGAGGAATTGGACGCCGTAAATTCGTATTCGACGAATATCAATTTGGACGAGCGCTGCGGGGAGGGGAGGGCCGATAAATAAAAAATATATAAAATACACAGTACGCAACGTGAAAGCGGTGAATGGCACTTGTGAAAAATGGACTTGCCGCTCTTCCAGGGAAGCAATCATTCAAACTGGCTGTTGTCTGTTTGCGCCTCTGCTCTTTTTCGCCTAGCATCGGATATTTTTTGCAATTTTTTTGGCGATGTCATTCGCAGAGTTCAGGTGGGACACGTGGTCCGGGACAAAGAAAACAAATATTAATAACTGGCATTTTTTAAAGTCCCCGTTTATTGTTGTCAATATTTCGTAAATGCTTTGAGTGTGATGCGGCGTTTTTTGCAGCGCGTCGGATGGCCTCGCTTTGTCGGCGCGTGGGCGGAGCGAGCTAACGCAGCGAAATTTCCTTACTTTGTTGTGTTTATTTATCGCCTAATGGACAGGTTACGGTAGCGATACATCTTGTTAGGAACTTGTATTTCTTAGTAACGATTCATTCAAGTTTCTGGATTTTTATAAATGTTGATACAGGTGTATTCACAAGTTAAAAACATAGTAAATATTTAGTTAAGACTAGTATGTATATGTCACACCTGTCATCCTAGAAGAGGTAGGCAGATTTTGTGTATAGCCAGACAACACGCTCAAGTCCCACTAAGACAGTACTCGTAGGTACATAATTGTAACTATGACATTGAAAACATCCGCGTCACATTGATACTTAGATTTGATCACGCGACGGCCGTAAACCTCGAAGTCAATACGTAAAACGTACGTACGTAAAAGTTAAAAGTGCGCTCCACAAATCCCATATAAAAGTACTCGCACACGCACCATTACTCTAATCAAAGCAACTCGCCAACTTGCTCAGTTAGCCCTCCCTAGGTGAGAGGGTCCTACCATTTTTCCTAATTAAAATAATGCCTTCTTCTCATTCTTCGCCCCCCAGTCATTAACCCAATGTGCTGTAGATAAACGTTATTTGCCTGGGAGGACGTTTCTTTTACAAATATGCCTGTTTTTGCCCTCTTACCTAAATGAGGAGGGCATTTTTTATCGTACGTTTTTCGCAACACATTTTTTGGCAACCTATTTTTAATTAGCTACACTTTTGTGACTTCTAATTAATGAGGTTCTTTATTGTTGCTGCTTAATTTGTTACTTATATAAAGACTGGATCATTAGCGTATGTGTACCTACTTACATAATATTGTATACTCATCTAACTAAGAAAACTCGTGGTATCGCCTTATGATGATGGTTAATTAATTGACATATTATGCTTCCTTAACCTAAATGTAAACCCCATGAACCGAACTATTTAGGTTATTTCGGAAAAGATTTCGTACAGTTAAAACGCGGACAAAGCAAGCAAAAGCTGGTCTTCATAATATTTTCAACGAGATCATCATACTATAGAAGCAAATACAAATCCATATACTGAGGAAACAAAATGGTTATGGTTAACCCATTGTAACAGTCCCAAGTACGATTCCCGTAAGGCCTATGTTTATGTAAGCAAATGTTATATTTATCACAGTATATAAATTTGTGCACGTGTAGAAAGCGGGTAAGTTTACTTTAAGTAAGTAAGAAGCATTGATTAATTAATAATACAAGTCAAAAGCACTCGTGAAAAATAGGTACATACAATACCTAAATGACGACCTGATTGGCGCAGTGGCTAAGCGATTGGACTGTTGCGCTAGGGGTTGTGGGTTCGATTCCCGCACGGGACAAAATTTTGTGTGATCCACAAAATTTTGTCCCGAGTCTGGGTGTTTGTGTATGTGATATTTCATGTTTGTGAATCGCACCCACGATACAGGAGAAATTCCTAATGTAATCGGATTGAAACTTACTACTTGCACAAGACCGTTCGTTCAGGTATCAACAGTATTTGTAACTGACTTTGAAGGAACATCTATTTAGCTCACGACAGTTGCCATGCCAACGGCAATAAGTAGGTATACGACCACGGGAACTGTGGACTACAGACAGAAGTACATAACTTGGATATATTTAGTTGCTTCGTTAGTTGAACTTAGTGGAAAGACATTTTAGGTACAGTTAGTATAATTCATTGTGCCGTGTGGTATCCGCCACCCCCTTTCCTCCCGTGGGTGTCGTAAGAGGCGACTAAGGGAAAAGATGGGCAGCAGCGTCTTCTGTAACTCCACGACCAATACTGCGATCCCCAAGCCGCTTGCCAAGCGTGGGGATTATGGCAAACCCCCCCGCTTAAAAGGGGAGGCCTATGTTCAACAGTGGACGTCTTTTGGCTGATGATGATAGTATAATTCAAATTAAAAAATATCGTGTACAATATTCATACTTAGGTACCTACTAGATAATATAACTATTAATAAAAAATTACCGAGATGTTTAATATTTATATTTACTAGAAAATTACTATTTTAAAGTAATTAAATTTATTAGAACAATTTACATTATATACACACACGATTGTTTTTATACTACCTATTCTATTATTTAAACTAAAAATATATACAAACAAAAAACATCAAAAAATTATGCATCAAAATATTCCTCCTCATCACTGTCGACTGGCAGGGTTCCCAAAAGGCTGGCGGCATTGCCACGTTACGTTTACTATTAATAAAACTTGATATCTGTTTTAAGATAGTCTAACTAGTTTTAGCTTACACCTTTACAGGCATATTGCTTGTGAATTGAACTAAATAAATAAATAATGTTTATTTCATAAATGAACTAATGAATATGGTGTGATTAACCCTTGTAACACTGCTGCCAAATGACATTAGATAGCCGAAGCAGATGAAAATCACTATGATAGAATCACTGATAGCCGAGTGGTATGACCGTTGGACTGCCAAGTCAAAGGTCGCAAGTTCAAACCCGGCACGCACCAATCTCTTTTCGAATTCATGTGCGTACTATAAATTAGTTATCAGTTGCTAAAAACGGTAAAGGAAAACATCGTGAGGAAACTGGCACACCTGAGAGATTTTTCAATAGTGTGTAAAGCCATGTCAGAGGCGTACAGGCGGTTTAAACTCTGACACCAGGTTGTTCATCAACCATACGATAAGAAGAAGACTGGGTGAGAGGAGTCACGGTCACAACTTTTGACATCTCAAACGCCAACGAGAATCAAGAAGGTAACTAGTCTTATCTTCAGAAGCAAGTATAGAATACATATGCGACAGATAAACTATATGGGTTAGTGTAAACAGAAATCTCGTCCAAGCAACTGCGCGCTACACTGATTTGCATCAAGTATCAACGCAGACACCATGAAATATTCCGCATTTTTGTAGTTGGCAGTCGACATCTCGACCTCACATTTAACCCGAATTCCAGCAAACTGCATAATTTCGCCACTAATGAGAAGAGAGTCGGCCCGCGTCTAATTAGCGCAGCCGAGTCGGTAAGACGCCCACTAAATAGAAGCCAACGTAGGGCGACCAAGGTTTCCGCGTTTTTTGTGGCAAATGTCCCGTCTTACCCGACGCCTCGGGCCTACTGAGAGTGCTGCGTCCGAAGTCAAATTGACATTGGCAGCTGAAAATCTGTCTTTTTATTTTGGTTGGTCATGTTGTTCTGTTTGTAAAGCATTTAGTATTCATTAGTCTTGGTCAATTGTCACTGTAAGAAATAATATATATAATAATATATAATAAAAGAAAAGTATACTAGCTACAGTTTTAAGTCCTGTTTTAAAAATTCATTGGATTTTTTTGGATATTCTATATTTTGACATGCAAAATGACACCGACAAGTATGATTTAAAATCGAAATTTGTTGAAATTTTGATGGAAGCAAGTAAGGGGAAAAGTGTACACTGTATACAGTTTCATTTGATAAACAGCATGGTGGTCCTACGGCGTCGCAAGGAGCGTCGAGGCGGCGGCGGCGGCTGCGCGGGGGCCGGGGGGCGGTGCGCTCACCTAATGAAGTGTTTCGCTTTGACACGCGTGTTCGTTAGCAGACCACTTCACGATACCGAGCTGTGTTCAGATGACAGCTTCCTCGAATTTACCACTTAAGTGGCGTGCAATGCCACTGCACTTGTTAACTCGTTTGTGTTTAGTTGGCGATGTTTCCTGCGAGTTTATTAGGACATCTTTAATACGTCACTGTTGTGTGTTGAATTTATACGCGATGGTCTCGTTTAAGGTTCGTGTTCACTGAGATTGATGTAGCAATTGTTTGTTCAGGTCGAAATCTAGTTGGAATTTATAGAATGTCTAATAATGTAATACTCAATTGGTAAATCCGTCTTACAAGATTTTAGGAGTATTCCTACTTTTACACACATGTGTGTCATAAATATTATTAAGAAATTCATAGCATAAAACATGTTCGTCAGCTGTAACAGTTCCAGCATTTATACAATTTTATATTTAAAATAATACATGAGGAACTGTTACCGCTGTCGCCTATGCAACAGATGTACAAGCAGATAATTTCTAACCCCAACCACAGAAATCCGACCGCTAAGAAGTCAATCCGGAATTCAAGAAAAAACTCTATACAGCTTTTGTTCTAAACCTGAATTACCAGCTTGCTTATAATAAGTCATACTTCCAAATACGTCTCTTAATTAGGAAGTACCTTACAATCCTTACATACTATCAATATCAACCCTAAAATGCATGAGTGTACGGCGAGTGGTTGACAACAAATCCCTGGGCACGATAACGCAGCTATAAAGTCTGTCTAATACTTAATTGCGTCCAATGTCCGCTGCACAATGGGCCGCGTAATCAGCCCGACCGCCGCACAATATGAACCTGTAGTCATCGCCAGGGTTACCTAAACGAGATTTTTTTGATATTAACTTATTAAGCAAAGCAGCTTTTATCTGGATCGTAAGAATTCGGAATTAAAAGGAACCAGAAGTAATTAATACACGTAAATACCATCGAGAACAAATTAGCTGCTTTATGGGTAGGCTTTTGTAGTCCCTGATCAAGAACAATAATTTAAACAGTAAACCATTGTGTACTTAGTACGTACCTAAAGTTACTACTAAGAAATTTAGAAGCAGCTTACCATCACCGTAGAAAAAAAATGTAGATCTTTATTTTGTCGGTACTGACTCCAATTCGCGTTGTGGACATCTAGCTAAAGCATTTCAAGTCCAATGAGCTAAATGCGTGGGAACTGAAATCATATTGCATGGAAGAAAAAGCCAGCTGTATGCAGTATGTCACGTCACTAAACTCACCTGTATTAGCCCCTTTCTTTTATAATACATGCAAGAGATGACAAGCAGATGTAACGTCATAAACTTTTTTCATTTTATGAAACGTGAGAAAGAATTTGTAGTAGAATACTTCAGAAGCAAAGAGATTTAGTCTTCATTTGTTTCTAAATTCATATAAAAACAAAAGCTTTAATTTTTATATTTTTAAATTCGACTATATAAGTAAAATACTGAGGCAAGTACATTTATAATTTAAAAAAATCGTCGCTCCATACTAGGAATTTCTCCTGTATTGTGGGTGCGTTTCACTAACATGAAATATCATATACACAAACACCCAGACTCAGGACAAACATCTGTCGATCACACAAATTTTCGTCCCGTGCGGGAATCGAGCCCGCAATCCATAGCGCAGTGGCCCAATTGCTTAGCCACTGCGCCAAACAGGTCGTCACTCTATTGACATTATATTTATATTTTTGTTTATCTAAAAAAAACTTTAGTGTAAGGCGCAAAAGTGTCAACCCTGCCGGCCGCCCGTAGGTCGCGTAATCCAACTATTCCATTTTCAGCCGAAAAGGCTTGCCCGCGTCTTACGTTTTTTATCTCTCGCTGATCCAATACAAGCGGTTATTGTGACACTTTATGCGGCGATATACCTAGATAATATTATCATTACTCTTTTACTTTCTTACCTACTTGGTAAATTATTTTATTCATTTTAATTGCAGTGTGTGTAGTTTGTTGTAGCAACATATCAGAAAACGACCTTATTATGTATATTGTTTTTAATTTTTAGATTTTGCATTATAATTCATATATTTGCAGAACTATAATTACGTTCTGCTCTTATTTTTCTTTGTTAATTGTGAAGGGCTACATATTAATATTGTCAATAACCATGTCTTTCTAAATACTTAAGTAGGTACCAAGTATGGAATATTTACAAAATGACAAATAAATAGAGTATGTTGCCTTTGTTCTTTACGAACTAGCTGATAGGTAAAATGCGTTATGAACTAAAATAAAACTTCAAAGACACCACTCTCTTAGTAGTAACAGTACAGCAAGTTAAATTCGCTACAAGTATCACAATCCAAAATTAGAAAACAAAAAAGGCTTTCAACACCAAAATTAAAGACTAACAAAATCTGAACGTACTAAAAATTTTTCTTAAATGTACGATAATTTATATTCTGCTCAAAGTTGGCGTCGGAAAAAAGCAATTATACCCACTGTTTCACCGAGGTGAGGAGGCATATTAAAAAACTTCAAGGCACTGTCAACCCCACGAGTGGTATAGACACTGATGGCTATTAATTAGAAGGGTTGGATGAAGATATTTCATTATTTTCTCTCGTATTTCCACTGTTCACGACGGGAAAACCTTTTACGAGGTGTATTCTTAGCGGTTTAGCAAGTTTAGGTAGATTGTTGGCGGTTTAAATTATATATTCTGTGTTACAATTATTTAGTTATTAGCTAACTTAAATGTTATTTTTACTTGTATAGTTCATGTAGGTATAAATGTTTTATAAATATAGATATCATATGCTTCGAAATACAGATCAGATATTTAACAAAATTGCTGTTATTATACTTTTTTTTATCTATGATACCGTACACATACCTCATAATCACTGATGTAAACCCTATTTATATATTATTACGTGAAGCGACAAATTTGGATCCCTTTATAGGAATACTGCACACATGGAGGTGTGAGAATTGGCATAGTATAAGTTTATGTTAAGGAGAAGAAGAAAGCTAAATTTTTTATCATAATTACGGTCAAATTTTGGTCGCAGTGTGACCTCTAGTACTTACAAATTCGTATTGACAAATCTCTAAAATATTCATGGCAAATAAATCGTAAACAATAAAATTACCTATTCAAAATATAGTTAGTACTTAGTACACATTTTTAGGGCTTTATAAGCACAATGATAAAATCTATTTGATTAAATAATTGCCAAAATACGAATAGGATGGAATAGATTAATGAATTAATGAAATGAGTGGTCATAACTTTACGGCAATGACAATCTCACATATTCACCATCCTATTATATTATATTCGTATTACCCTTAACTAAGGAGCCTGACATTGTGTAAGAACAATCTGTTCAAAAGCACGAAATGCCAAAAACAAAACAAAATTTGTCGGGCAACAGACGCAACACGAAAACAAGAGCACGCACTTATCAAACAATCTCGTAATCAAACGCTGCACTTTGTAAACAAGGTGCTAACTCTAGAATTTATGTAAACTGTTCTCAGCTCGCTCCACTTATCTGAGATTAAAATCTGGCTCGTGCCAGAGGTAGGCGCACAATCACTCCTCGGGGAACCTGCTTTATTTGCGGCCTTATCATCACTTAACATATCTGCATATTCATTAAGAGATCAATCAAATTGTTGTTTTGCCAGCACATCTTTTGCGTATGCATATCCCGGGATTAGGAGATTAACTTGATGAATTTTGTTATGTCATCGCTGTTAATGCAATTTAAGTCGGTAAAGCTTTTGTACTTGTGTGGTTAAGTTTGTACTTGTACCTACATATGTATAGTATACGCTGCGCATGTTAAATTCATTCCCATTTTAGCTAACGTTCATTTATTTATTTATAATTAATTAAATTGTTCCCCAAAACCCAATTACATTAATTAACATTGATGCCAACTTCATCTGCAAGTCTTTAAGAGCTATAGAGCTAACCAAATGTATTTTAGGTATGTAACTTTCGAACCAACAAAAAATTGGATGCGTTTATGTATTTCGGAATCGGGTTGCATCTTTTTTAGTTACTTACGTAACTAAGGTTACACAATTTGTAGTCAAAGCAAGTTTGAATGAATTTAAATTTACGTCAAGTTAACATAATAGCATACCCATTGAGAGACAAAAATCACAATAAAATACCTCACATCCTGACCACCTAGACCCTCTACTTCACAAAAGAGTTCACTTCATACCATTCATAAATGTCGATCATTGATTGTTTTAAACAGACGCTACGTCGCCGGGATCGGCCGAATCGGGTCCATTGCGAATGGCTAGAACTGCATATTTTCGCTATTGTACTAATCGCGGCACCTCTATCCATCAGTGGACCCCCTGGGCCCGTTTCCGACCAGGTGTTCTTTGGAATTTGCGCCGAAAAACTGCGCTTTAAAGATTTTAGGCAAAAAAATGAAGCGCTTTGTTCGTTTCTGCGTAGTCTCGCGCTAGCCCGCCGCCGAGTCAGGTAGGCGGTGCTACGTATGTACCCGATTTATGAGTATGGTTATTAAATTACGCCTACTCAGCAATGAATATATTATGTCTAGAATAAACATTTGGCATTGAAACTAGGTAAATAATAAAGGGACATCAAAAAACAAAGAATATCCAAAGACAATGTAGCTGACTTTAATTTTACGAGGCATTGCAAAATCTTCGTGCACGTAAAGTATTGTTACCCAAAGGTCATGGTTGAGTTGTTTACGTAAGACGCTTGCTTTCCTTGCAGGGATAGGAATGAAAAAAGTACGTATCCCTAATTTTGGGTTCGGATTTAGGCATACGCCTGAAATCGTATCTTCAGGATAAGTGAGAAAGTATGCTGACGAAGTAGCCGCACACAAATATATAGATCAAGCACACTTTATATTTTGAAAACTAAAAAGTACTTATACCAAGGTAATATTAAAATCATTCCAACATCAACAGTATGAACACAACGACAGGTAAAGTCGGAGAGCGAGACCATTAATAGTAAAAGTTAATTTGTCTTCCAAATTAACGACGAACCAAATTGACGGGCACAAAGCTAATGAATTACGACTCGTCGTAAAATTCGGTGATATACGACATCCATCGAACGCTGACAATTGTAAAGCAATTCACGATAACACTGCAGGACTTCTGGGTTTTACCACAATTGTATTTGCGCGTCACAAAATGGAATTTCAACCTTACTGTGAAAAACATAAGGTAGAGGATGGCAAGGTGTAGGATGCATGTTTGTTATAAATCATTAAGCTCTACCGGTACAGTTTATTGTCAGGTAAGTAATGCAGTGTCTTTGTGATTGTACGTGATCTATGAATGGGTTTTGGGAATTATGAGAATACGGACTTTCCAAGTTTTGTGCAATGTCATTTGAATTGCTGAAGTGTAGGTTGTGGTCAGCACCTGATATTATTTATGAAACTTGAAAATTCTTTGTATTGTTTAGGGTCTAAATATAGCAAAATCTATCAGGGTTCCTTATTACTACTCGACAATCGGTTAATATCGTCTTTATGTCGTATGGTTAATGAACAACCTGGTGTCAGAGTTGGCAGATGGCTTTAAACACTGTTGAAAAATCAATTATTTTAAAATACATTAATAAAATATTTGAGTACACATAAAAATGGTACCTACTCACTGTAACTTTGCTAATAATCATGGTCAATTTACAGACAGGTGTTTCGCCATGTCCCCAAGACTGAATAGGTATACCTTACCGTCACCTCCACAATAGAGGCCTGCCTTCTAAATCAATGCACGGCGCAAACCCAACAATGGGACCTTCGGACTTCTTTGTAGTCGCCATTATCTTCAGCCACGTGGGACAGGTGATACGCGCACGCGCACAGCTGCTCACACAAAAAATACGCTTGCGCAAGATTTTAATCGTGTTTTTTTAATCGATGACAGTTCTCTAGGCATTTCGCGCCTATCTAACGGACTCCCGCCGGCAAGCAGCTGCGCCAGTGTTTTTACCAAAATCCATGTTCACACTGCATTAATTTCGGGATGTCTTTGATGGTGAATCACAAGATTACTCGGCTTTACTTTTACCGCTAACATAACTTGGGACCATACAGGTACACCCATTATAAATTATTAGTTTGCTTCTTATTTAATCGTGATAGATATGTAAAATGAACATTAATTCTAGCCCAACTACAGGGACTAAAGCGCCATAGTTACTAAGCAAATCTTTGTTCATCATAATACATAGGTACTCTATTTACCTGTCCCTAAACAGCACTAAATCGATCAACACTTACGCCATTAAATCCAATAAAAAAATAATCCATTCACATCACACTACGGTCTCGCACAGAAAAATCGCATTTATAATAACGTACCAAGTATTCTGATTGCTTCAAGTGCGATACGTTCCATAGGGTAGACGAACCATTTGTCACCCCATTAGAATAGGTACGAGACGGGAATACGCACGCGGCCGCGATTGCCTCGCATCGGATCGCACAATGAGGTACAAACGCGACTCTACAAAACGATTACCCTCTCGCCCCGTGAGAGGCACATACCATGGATCCGCGAGTGTGTGCCGCTGTACTTGATACTTAAAGATGGAAGCGAGAAACTTTTTTCGTCAATTGAATAAAAGGCTACTTTGTCCATCACGTCAATTTAAAGAAAGCGTGACTTTGACGAGACCTATTTTATTAGCCCGAGCCTTCAATGCAGGCAGTTCCTGCTAGAAATGTAGATGAACAAACTCCTTTGACCTGTAACTCTAGTACAAATGTGAAAATAAGTATGTTAGTTTATTCTCTTTTACGTAGTTAGTGGGCAAGAGAGTAACTCAAAAGAGGCACGCAGATTGAAGCTAGTATCTCATATATAAATCACAAAACAATAGGTGGCATCATAATTTTAGGTAAATAGTTACACAAGACATATTATAATCCTAGTTCATACACGCGTCACAAACGATCAAAACTTCGCACACGGTATTCACGGGCTGGGCTCCTGTTTGTGAGGTACGAATAAGTGGTTCCGTGGAAATATTTCAAATCAGAGCGGGCAATGGCAGCGCTATACAGGCAATAACGATTGACGTGACACGCATGCGGCCCGTGTGCAGACTGCCTAATGTGTCGATGAAAGGCCCGCGCGTTGGCCCTTTCACCCTATTTATTAGGTCTATGTTTTGGAAAAGGTAGGTTTCAAGTATTGCATACATAATGCGCCTATCCTTCTTTTACCCTTCGTGAGTTTCGTTGGATTTCTTGTAATTTTTTTTATAAGAATGTAATATTTCGAAGCCAATTTCACAAACATTTTTTTATTATTTAGATTTGACCTTTGTTTAGGGTGTTCAAAAGTTTGGCTTGTCTGTAAAACCAACTCAAACTTTTTGTGTTAACTGTTCGGTAGTAACCGAAATATTGTTTCAACAGTTTCGGTAGGCTATTTGACTACTATCAGAGTCCTAAAATAGTTTAGCGCCACCAAAGCTAGTTCCTCCCCAATACCGCAACAATGCCCGTAACACTTTGAAGTTGTAAACTAATGCTCGAGTTCATCCTATCAACACAAGATCCAAGTAAACAACGACACGGACGATACCGAGTACCTACAAATCTCTACCCAAAGTGTCATCGACCCCACAGTGAACGGCCGAACTCATCCAAAACGTGCTCATTATTATAAAAACAATGAGCAAACAAAAAACCAATTAGTTACGGCTCAAATAATATAACGTTTAGAATCTCATTAGTGGACGATTTTGGTATGCGCGCGGGCAGTATTCAACGAATGCACGACCACCGCGAATATCCGAAAACATTGAGTCCTGAATGCCGAAAAGCCGAATGGTTGGACCCCGCTCGGTGACATATTGGAATGCGACTCCATTTATCCCCGCTTCCTATTGGAATCCGGAGTGACGCGGCAAATTGGAAATTGCGGTACCATTTTTGGCGTTATTGATAGATAATGCTGGTTGTAACATGGGAGCTGGAAATGCAAATAGTATCAGGAAAAGTGTTCTTCATGATTTGAGTAAATTGTTGAGAGACATATGACAACAATGAGACAACTTCCTCTACTGCGCACTATGACATATAACAAAGCTTAAATACAAGGTAAACTACCTACTAATAAAATGCTGAATAAATCGGGTGACCTCAAACGTAGATTATTATATTCAGTGCATGCATATTCGGAAAGACAGTACACAGTGCAGCGCATGAGGTGAACCCCTTAACCGAATTGGTCGCGGGCCGTCAAACGCTCTGCACGCATCGCACGTCAAAGCTGGACTCAACCCCAGGACTATATTAAATCACATTTTGACAAGCGTACCGTGAAAAATTAATCGAGTGTCGTCGAGTGCGCAGGCGGCAGAAAAAATAATATCAAGTCCGAGTTTGTTACGATTGTGGGTTCCGTACCTAACACAATATGTTACTGAGTCCAAAGATGTGGAACAGAAACCGTTAAAAGCAGCCAGTAAACTGTACAAATCTTTCGATCTCTGAGATCACCAATGACAAGCCGTAATACCTGTAATGATATAGTGCTAAATTCGACGAAAAAAGCTCTACATTTTATTCACAAAACTGATTATTAAAAAGATTCTGAATCTTTCAGATATCCAATATTTACTACACGTTATTAAAAACCAGCCATCCATTTTATAAACCAGACTCAATCATAAACAACTTGCATCCTTAGCAATAAAAACTGAATCTACTCGTAACATGGAGACAAAAGCCGATGAAAATATTGCACCAAGCCAACCCAATCACACAAACATGAAGTGATCCCTAAAAATGAAAACATGATGGCATTTCACTCGGTCCCCGGAGTTGGAAAGGTCAGCGTTCAACCGCTCGTGAAATGTCTCGCCCTCCGGACATCGGTGGCGACTGCCGGCGACTGAGCCCGCTGCGCCACTGGGAATAGCTGACACCGATCGCCTCAACATTTGTTCCTAACGTAGGAAAACAAATGAATAGCGGCCATTTTGGAATCCTAGGATAGGCTTATTTTGATCGTAGTTTCTTAGTAGCTCTTGCAGCCAACTTTTAAAGGCTCGATTAGCTCAGTCGCTAAGTGATTAACATCTTCGCGGTAGCCGTTAGGGGTAGCGAGTTTTATTCCTGAACGGGACAATTATTTTCGAATTTCGCATTATTTAAATTGATTTATTACGAGGTGTACTATATGTGTTGTGAGTCTGTAAAACGCACTCGAGGCCACGTTTCACGAGCAAATCTTAGCAGCCTAAGGTAACGTTAGGTAAGAAAGATTAAGAAACAATGGTTTCTGAAACTATACAGTAACATAAAATCATGAACATAATGACATTCTTATGTCTTACTTAATCTGGAATTGAAGCCGCAACTCTTTATACGCATTTGGTCTGCAAACCAGAAGACTTAATTACTAGCTTCATACACAACAATAATTACTCATAGGTACATGTGATTGTTACATACCACTCTGATATTAAGTGAAGACTTCCGTTCCCGCACGATAACAGTAATTATGACGATAATTCACACAACCCATCTTGTGATAAACGAGATTCTATAATTAAAGAGAAGGGTGCGATCCCCTTAATAGTAACTATTAATACTTATATAACACGAAATAATGCAATTAATCTCGCACAAACTGTTTTATGAGATCTATCGTGAGAAGTTAGCACTTGTGTTTTGGGAGGGTGTAAAAAACAAGAAAAAATACCGCTGTGGGTTTGAAAATAGAACGTTCAAACAGACGAACGATTATTCAAAGTTTATTTTGTGAATTCATTTTATTAATAACATGATAAAGCGTATCTTGTTTAACAACACTTCGTTTTTTAAAATGGTATCGGGGGCATCAAATACAGTTGGTAACGTCACTTTGATCTATGTTTCATCAAAATAAATAATACATCTTTACAGTTTGACGGTGCTGCTAGCGTGGCTGTCGTTGCATTTAAAACTGTCATTTTGACATCTATATATCTACATATATCTGGATATAGGTCTACATTTATTTCACCAGCACTTATACGGTCTAAATAATTTATATGTACCAATAGTTTTGATATTTTGTAACGCAACACGCTTACAGAACCGACTTTCTATAAATATATAGGATCAATCACCTCTAACATTATTAGTTTCAATAAACAACAAGTATCAATAAAAAAAAAGATCCCGACGAATTCAGAACCTACTCCTTTTTTTTGAAGTCGGTTAAAAATACAAAAATATATGTTAATTAATTACAACTATTGTTGGTAAGTTTCTTGTGTACTCATTATTGTTGATTCAGCAACTTTTTGTGGCGCTACTATCGCCAGTCGCCGGTCTGTACGGGCACGGGTATCTGCGGACGATCCATCATTCTCCTCAGATTAATGTTATGATGTATGCGATACATTATACATTGAATAGACGCTGATACGCAGTCCGTCGCGATTCTTTCGTGCGTAAATCGCACGTGTGCCTAATTATCTATTTTTCGGAACGTATACATTAAAAAGTGGTTATTTCCAGTATGTATACATCCTAAGTGGTTTACATAACCATGAAATATAATAGATCGGAATGAAATATACAAATTAGGCTGCAATTTTTTTTCCTAATCAATTGAGAATGTTCGTAATTAGTGAATGCGTAGCACTTTCTCTACTCGTGTGGTTTTAATTAATTAAAGTTTGAAGGGAAATTAGTTATTGGTTTATACTGGATTTTGCCAGCGGTTTCGCTTCCATCGTCTATCTATCTCACAGGCATTCCTTGCCGTATAATTATTATGTTGTGTCAGTTTGTGGCATAAATGGTATCATCAGTAGGAAGTACCTAACTTTAGAAGTAGCAGTTCTCTGTCTCTTCTTTTTAAGGCTGTCAATATTTGACAGGTGCCAACTCTACCTGTCAAACTAAACATTTCGTTCGAAGCGCAAATAATCTACGTCGACAACACCCGCGGCACCCTCCGTGGCCGCATAATATCCGCGCGAACGATCCCATAACAATATCCGACACTAATAAAGGCCTCAATCCATTCAGTGCGCAATATTGTCTACTCTAATTGGCATTAAAATTCGTCGAAAGAACTGAGGTAACCCCAAACAAGCGCTTATCACCACATCAGTGCACTAAAACCCTCCGCCCCCCCCCCCCCCTCCCCGCGGTCCATACCTAACCCCTCTGTGGCTAATGAATATAATAGATGGCCCCCAGGTATGTAAGTTTATCGGTTCAATGAGGATGCTCGGAGTGACGTAAGAAATTGATTAACGTTTTTTTAATTATATTTTTGTGCAGATGAAGTTACACAGTTGGTAATTTTAAGATGTTATGTTTATTTTAGGTTTTTAATTTTTGGAAGTTATACCAGAATCTATTAATTATTCGATTTTAATTTTTTAAGTAATGTGGACGAATAGGAAACTATATCAAACTCTTGACTTTTCGTTGTTGGATGAACTTAGCTATTACCTTAAAGTCACGCCTAGAAACACCTACATATCGTTACTTATCACAACTTGCTATATAACTGTCCTCAATTAAGCCCTTAAGACTGATTTTTCAGGCGACGAAAAGCAAATGCATTCCTAATCCATCATCACCATTAACGAAGTCGTGTAACATAACCAACTCACCGTTATGTTCGAACCTAATCTCCTGATCTTTGAACATCCCTAACCAGAAGTATGGTAAATCAAGTGACCCCACGTGATATAATTAGTGTTGTGCCGTCACACGTATTGAACAGTTCATACGTGAACTGAATTGACGTAATCTTGATAATTGGCGCGTGCGGGCGGCGCGTGGGCACGCCGGCCGCCGGGAGCACGGTGTGGTTTAGGTATTAATTACCATAGGTATGCCTAATTAGGTATTTGGTATTAACTTTATCTAGGTATAGATACTTCATGTCAAAATAACTGTATCAGTTCTGTCTGTCTGATCAGGAGTTTCTAGTGTAGCTTAATAAATAATTGAAAAAAGTACGTAACGTTCGTTTACGTACTTTTCATATGTGCAATCAAAACGGCGTTGGAGGAGTTAAAAACAAAGTTGGCTCTACAGCAATTCATTGAGAAGAGGTTAAAAACTTGCATATTTAACCTAAATAAAACTAGTTTTTTTTAAATTCCTATACTATATAAATTATAATATATTCCTATACCTATATCAGAAAGTGCGAGAACATTTTGTATTATTAAATTCAAGTGAATCAATGTCCACGTTAGCGTACAAAGCCGCCGCCACAGGGTGAAAGCCCTCAAGGGACGCACATATTATATTATAACCGAGCATAATATCTGCGTCGTCACTCAAGCGCAATAAATACCCAAATAAAGCGCAAATAATACCCAAATCGCTCATCAGCGCAGCCCAACCTCCCCCAACTATAATTATCTATAATCAAAATATACCCCATCTATAATCAGAGCGAACGCATTGCAATTATTACTATTACCATGTTTTGCATGTGGGCACAGCCGTGATTACCCTTTGCCCGCGCGCTCCGGAACAACTGACGATCTAACATTTGGTCCAATCAAATCACATTTGAAATTTGAATATACAAAAAATAACCCAAACACGTAAACATTTTTCCCGCGATATATTCTGCGACAGGACAGTTTTGGCACGTCGCCATAAATTATTCGCAACAGAGGGCTCGCTGACCCCGACCTCCAGTCGATTAACCATCACTAGGTCTTCCTTCAATTTCATATTTATAAACGGGGATTACGCAAAAATGCCAGTGTAATGGATCACCTACAGGACTTAGGTTGGGGCGGGCCGTTGTCGGACCGAGGGGGGGAGGGGAAGGCAAATTTGAGAGGGACGGGGGGATGCGGCAAGGGTCTGATCGTTGGACTCATCCATCACGCGGCTCACGCATGTGAATTGGGGCGTTTTATCTGGAGATAGCCGCGGATGGATACCTATTTAAATATTTTGTCGTTTAGCGAGCCCGAGGTATTAGATACATGACGCTGCGGCTAATGGTGTCAACACAATGTACTGTGTGCGTCGGGAACTATATAACTATACTCTTACTGACGTTTGCGTAACTGAAATTACCTAATGTGAAGTTTCTAAGATTTTCTGATCTCATCGACCTACAGCTTCAAAGAATCTGCAGGTAGAAGGTTAAAGGGCATAGGTATTTAAGAGAATTCTGGGGTAAAGAAGACGCGATTCAAAAGGCAGACATACCTACCTACAAGCTCGCCAGTCCCGTAGGAGTATGTAGACGTGTTAATCTGGAATTCAGGAGTCTATATATACACCCACATTTCGCAGTTCATTATCAATCACATTGAACAAAGTCATTCTTGTTCTGCGAATCGGCATGAGCTTTGTCCGAGGAAAAAAACCTTAACTTCAAAGGAAAGTAAGGAAGCATTTAGCAATGGGATGATTCAGACTAACAGTAATAGTAGGTCCTAATGGGCAAATGGACCCCTCAAAATGGTGGACGTTAGCGTAGCAGACCCAGATGGAGATGGCGAGATGAGCTTAATTCTTTCATGAAGGACTGGGATTTGCTATCCCTTGAGAGAGAGATGTTGAAAGAGAGTGGGGAGGCCTGCAATGGGACAATACGGGCTCGTAATAATGACATAGCAATAGGACGTAGTAGAATAATTTTCTCATCACTTGTGATAAAAAAAAGAAATTATATAGCAGTTGTGTGGTGTCACTAGCTGGAGTCCCATTACCATTTAAGATTAAATTCCTCAACTCTGCGTCTGGCCTCTGCGTGTTACCTGTGTCCCTTCATAAGCCTTCTGAAATACTGGGTATCTAACTATTAAACTATAGCGTTGCATGATTATAATAAAATTAGTCCCGTGTCATAATTATTATTTTTTATAGATCGGGTATCTTCCACATGGTTTTGGTTTAGCCCGAGTAAACAAAATGAGATACAAAATAATAATAACAGTGGGTCCACATTATACAGACCAAAACGGAACACTTTTGTAGAACATTGATATTACAATAAAGACACCGTTACACGGAAAAAGTCGTCCGCGTCAGAATGTCACGTTGACTCGTGTTCATTTCAGTGTCGCGCGTCGTGTAACCGTCGATGGCACGCATTTCGACGTCGACACTGATCGACGTGTAGACGGGCAACACAAATGACGTATGACTGTAATGTTATTGTTGGACTTTTTCTTCTATTGACTGGAACAGACCGGATACATAAGGTAAAGGTCAAGCTAAGAACCGATACCAAGTGACTGTTTTCATTCGTACTTGAATGCGTCGATACGTACTTGGATTGATAGCAAAGCCTTGCCACGTACATGAGACTAATGTACGTGGCAAGCCTTTTGCTTTTGGCTGTAATACGTAAAAATAGGTAATATCTAAGATAGCTAAGTAGTAAGTACCGACTGACAGTTCATTCTGCTGAATTATTAATCCTACAATATGTACCTTACTTCCTAATTTGACACATTCCGGACATTTTCCATTGTGGAAGCGAGATGCTGCTACACACTGCACGTAGCGGCGTCTCGTCTCCACAGCGGAAAATGTCCTGCTTTAAGAGTTCACAGTAAGGTTACTCGTTAAGTTTGGGCCGCAGTTAGGCTCTTCAACGTAAAACAAGGGTGATGATAAGCATATTATAACATTGGTCTTTACGGGGGGATTAAGGACCACTTTCCACAACAGCCTAATGTCTATCATCAAAACTGTACCGAAGGACCACGATCAGGAACCAACGTCAACAGCTGATAACACTGCCTACCTATATACACAACCATATACTTACATAGAAAACAAGACAGTCTAACTGACAGCGCGGCTAGAATAACAATAGAGTTCGCGCAGAATTTGTTGTACAACATTTATCAGTTATAGTAGTCTAACCGCTGACACAAAAACTAAGCCGCTCACATAGGATACGGGCGGAGCGGAGTGGCCAGCGAGTTTATAGAAGTAGGTAACTTTAATTTTATTTTAATTGACCACAAGTATAAGAGCAGAAATTCGCCACTATATAAGGGTATAAGTAGGAACTAACAATCATAAGAGCCATGTCTTAAATAGGTAGCGGTCTACCATGAGTTGTTGCGTTTTCATTAAATTTGTTTTTAACTACTATAAAAAATCTTTGATAACGAGTTCAAAGCCACCATTAAATTCATGCAAAAAACGGGACGTTCTGTGACAGATTTCTCTGTACAAATATTGTCGAAAATACTGTCAGCTGACTCGCGTTTTTCAAAACTTCACGTTATTTACTTTCGTAACTCGTGTTAGATACATGGGTCCATAGGTTTGTTGGTTTTTTGACACTACTTTCTAGTGACGTCCGCGTGTCCGTGGGATGCCTGGCCAGAATAGCACCACCCCATCTCGTTTTGGGTGCCGTAAGAGGCGACTAACCTTTGTTCAACAGTGAACGTCTTTCGGCCGATGATGATGATGATAATGATGATTCGTGATATTATAGTGTCTCTTTCATTTGTTGGACTTATCTTATATTAAAATTTTTATTTTTTTCCTTAATTCTAATTAAGTTATTCTTTTAGTATTTTTTTTCTTGCGTTTCTCTTTTGTTTTTGTGTGTCTTGTCATCTTATTTGTGTGTTGAATAAAACCTTTTTTAAATATACCGAACCACTATGTAAAACACGTCCGCTACCTACCATCACCGTGTCCTCTCCCTATCGTGTATGAACCAATGACCTGAAGGTTAACCCGACGCTAACTGTACTCGAATGGTCGAATCGTGCCTCTATTTGTTCTAATGCAGTTTTTATGCCATTGTTAGTCTACTATGTAACAAATGCTTGAACTTATAGTGTAGAGACCCGCAAACAGAGGTATAGGTATAATGAACATAGTACCTATTATATGCCTCTAACCCAGAAGAACATTAGGACTTAACTAGAAACTAACCTACTTATTTTCATTAATTACTCTCACCATTTCTGTTTTTTCATTTGTCCTAATATCAAGCCTTTATGGTACACGATCAAAGTTAGAAAGTGCTTCTAAATTTAAAAATTAATCAATTAATGTTTATTTCTAACCCTCATTCTCTAAATGTCCCCAAAGTGACCAATGAAGACTTTTTCATCAATTGTAATGTTAAATGCATTTATTATGATTAAAATAACATTGCTTTTACCATATTATCGAATCTATTGTTTAAAACAGGTGTCAATACAATAGTTGGGCAATTATGAGTGTTCATATTACAACGGAAGAGAACACAATACACACGACTCTGCCAGTGACATTTTTGAATTTTTTAATCAATTTGCCATTTTTTGCTTTCATACTAAAGATGTTTGTTTAGATAGATATAGGTACCTACTTGAACGCGAAGTTCTGACGCCTCTACGTCCATTTTAGTCGTTTCTGTAGGTAATTCATTTTCTTACTAAAATTCAACATTCCAATCTGAGTAACTACAGGTTGGTCGAATTGCCCAAAGAAAGCATCCAAACAGCATCATATAACCTACAATCTTTATTTCTTATAATTTAATAAATTGAACTAAATTATTTAATTGAATTAAACAATGAGCTATAAAACAATCGAGTCATCAGTAGAGGCGAAGCGTCGCCAGCTGTAGCGTCCGTGGTCAGGAGGGGAGCTTTTAAGTTTATAAATAGCCGGGAACCCAAACAAATCGGCGTGCGACGCGGCAACCGCCCTTGAACTGAGCCGCGGAGGCTTTCGCGCGGAGCGAGGCTCGCGCGGGGGCGGGGCTCGGCCGGCCAATCAGCGCCCCTTCACATTTTTCAGCCCCCGCCCGCATCGCCGGACGCTGCCCAAAAACAAAAGGATCAAAGTCGGCGAAACCTATCTCTTTCTTTGTGAGGCCAGCAAACGGGCATCGATGAGAGGATAGATACAGTGTGTCGCGCGGGCGCGAATCGATAAAGCGCGGCCCCGCCGTCGTGAGGCGCGCGCCCGCCGCTCGCCGCCCGCCGCTCGCCGCGCGCCGCCGCGCCGCGCCGCGCCCGCCCGCAACGGCCATTTGCACGGATGTTTACTATTATATTTATTGAACGGACGCTCCTAAGTGGCGATATAAGAATATTTACAAATCATAAGCACCCGATTTGGAGCAATTAGGCGCGTATCGCAGCCACTCGCCGCGGCCTCGAGTGCCGCCGGAATTATATGCGACTATCTCAGCGCGCTCGCTCTTGTAATACAATGAGCACTCTGCCGGCTTACACCAATTTGGGAGATTAATTCGAAGGTTAACATTATAATTATTAAATGCCTATGGAAGAACTTTGATGTATTTTATTAAATCTGAAATGAAAATGTTTTATCCTATGTTTAAGTGAAGAAATCGTACAAAATAAATAAGAAATTGAATAGTTATTGACTTGATTGTGTACCTAGAATTTAACTTACCTAGTTTAGATTAAATTGAAACAAGTACCTACCTACCTTTACCTATTTGTTAGTAGTTTAGAAAGGTTGTTTTGTTCTTACGAAGTTTGTATAAAATAAACATTTTTACATTTTCGTCACCACTTTATTTCTCTCCCACTCGACCCTGGCTGGCTGTAGCAACGAGGCGACCCATACAACTACATATGCTACTTAGCACATACCTACCCACATGGGTACAATCACGGCTGTTATCCCTGAAGGAGAAAAGCAGAGGTGTTCTACTTAATGTCTAGAAAGTGAAGTGAAGTCCTATGTGTGACGAACCTATTAGTTTAGAACCTATTAGAACCTATTAGACTATTGCCATACCTTATTCCTACACGACTAGCTTTAATAAATTATATAAATAAATATTGCGTATTACTATGATGATAAATCATATATTTTCTAAATAGATACAAATCTAAGTTTCCTGCCAGTTTAACAATTACCTAAGCTACCAACTAAATATTTATGATTACGATAGGTACCTACCTACCTGTGATGACAGCACTTATATTTAATTTTAAGCTTTGATATTACTTTAAGCTTTGATTTTACTAATAAAATAATTACGAGGTCTTCAGCCTTGGATAATTAAGCTGTACCTACTTATATTGAATTATATTTCAGGCTCGTTTCGTAAGAATTTTCAGGCTATTTCTATGGGGCAGTGTGAGCGCTACGCAGCTACTGACACTGCTGTAATGTATCTTTTAGGATCTTATAGCAATTTCTTAATCAGGATAGTCTAAGTTATTGTCTTGTGTATACGTCAGTTTGTAACATATTACTTATCTTGATAAACATCTTATGCATACAAGACTTTTGGAGTCATTTTAGAATGTTGTCCATGCTAAGCTTGAAGCTACCGCCTCCTGCAGGCCGCTGACATAGCTTTACACACCGTTGAAAATTCTATCAGGTGTGCCGGTTTCCTCATGATGTTTTCCTTTACCGTTTTTAGCAACTGTTATCTAATTTATAATACGCACATGAATTCGAAAAGATATTGGTGCGGTGTCGGGTTTTGAACTTGCGACCTTTGACTTGGCAATCCAACGGTCATACCACTCGTCTATCAGTGCTGATATGTAGATAATTGAAATGGTTGTTGATATTTTAACAAACATTAATTCATGAATAACACAATAGCGACTATCTAGTAGATCTCTACCTCTCTATGTAAGCCGTTCGTTGCTAACTCCAGTCCGGTCTATTGAAAGTACTTTATTATTTTAATATAGGGAATATATATAAACACTATCTTATCTTAACTTATCTTATCTTATATGTAGTACAATTATTGGCTAAAATATAGGACGACACTATATATTATTAGATTTTGTACAGATAGGTACGCCGGGGCACTCATCATTAGGTTAAGATAACTATAGTCCATCAAAGACCACTTTTTTAGGGGTTCCGTACCCAAAGGGTAAAACGGGACCTTATTACTAAGACGCCGCTCTCCGTCCGTCCGTCTGTCTATCTGTCTGTCACCAGGCTGTATCTCATGAACCGTGATAGTAAGTCAGTTGAAATTTTCACAGATAATGTAATTCTGGTGGCGCTATAGCAACAAACTAAAAAACAGAATAAAATAAATATAATAATATAAGGGGGCTCACATACAACAAATGGGTTTTTTTGCCTTTTTATAGATAATGTTTTAATTTATCTACTAAGTAGAAGCTAATAAAAATTGTTTACCCAAGTACCTAATAACTTGCATCACTAAAGGTCAACGTTTTTAAATTACTACTACAGTAGGTACCTATACGTAACCAAAGCCAATACAAAGTGTTTTATACCTACCTATTTATAGTACTTAACGACACAGATACACAGTGGGAGAACACTTCACCTAGTGTACTTCATCTGGGTTTATATATATTGTTTTCTTAAAAAAAAAACTTCGTCCCACACTAGGAATTTCTCCTGTATCGTGGGTGCGTTTCACAAACATGAAATATCACATAGGACGACATCTTTTTATTATTTAGCTACTTATTTAAGCCATAATTATTATGTATTATAATTATATCGTTCTCTATTAAGTTTAGAAGCAAGATGGGGCAGGATACCCCTATGCAAAATCGTAATGCTAAAATATAGTGATCTCATGAAAATAAAGCTAGGTAGGGATCAGCTGCAGTTTGTTTAGGGACTGTTTTTTTAGAATACCCTATCAGACGTGCCGTAGGTAATATTATTACAAAAGCCTGTACTTTTTTGTAAAAATATCAAATCAAATCGTTTATTTGCGAATATGGGTGTATACAAAATATAATGTGGTAGGTAAATAAATAGTGTCCGAAACATATTCTACCATAGGGCATGCAAATATTATATGTAGGTAAGTATTTTATATTCACTTACATTTAGAAAATATATTGATAATTATATATTTAAGTTATTGTAGCTTATCATCTAAGTATTCTTTAATATCATAATAACACTTATTTATAAGGAAGTCTTTTAAATTAGTTTTAAACTTATGAGAATTTTCTATTTTTAAAATGACTTTTATTATTGTACAGTTTGGGAGCCATACAAAACATACTTTTATTTAACAGAGTAGTATTACTAGGAATGATAATAATAATAACTGATATTTTGAGGGTGAGATATTCTGTGAAGACTTGTTAGAAAAGTTGAGACAGTCCATACAATTTATTTTGATCAATAAGCTATGTACCTACTAACATAAAACGAAGAACAGAACAACGCTATCTGTAAATAAAAGTCAAACTAATTTCAAAGCACGCTCTTCAGTGGTCAAGTGCTGCCACCTATTGCTAAGTAGAATAACAACTTCGCTCGGTTCAGTGTCACAAGTTCTTTGCACAGTCATAGATGGCGGTGTTGTCAATTTTGTAATGGCGGTTAGTTTTCTGCAACAATTGTAAACGTACAAGATAGGATTAAATTAGTATACTAAAATAATTCCAATATTTATATATTATTTATCAACTGGGTTAATTTAGATAAAACCTCTTTTCCATCGATTTTATTGCTGCGTAATAGACTACTTTATCGACGGAGCTATTTCCGGTTGGCGCTCGACGACATCACGCATACGCAAACTCGCATCTGAGCCTAACTTCACTTCATAAATGTTCGATCTTTTTCAACTACATCGAGGCTTGAGCTTTTTGGGATTACGCTTTTCGGTAATTATTGTTTTATTCGTTGAATACAGTGTGTGTTTTGTAATTATTTAGTTCTATTCAACTCAAAGGTGAGTCGCGCGTTATTTAAAGTGTGGTGCGGTGATAAAATTGTTACAGTTTGGCGCGTTGGTTGGATTCTGTCAACATAGCTAATAAAGTGTTCACACGCAGTAGAGTTTATGCACGTGTAATTACAATACAAACGTGATTTTCCGTTTCCAGACATGGCTTTGAGCGTTGCACTACCTCTGGCAGGCTTGGAGACAGAAAATTTTAACTCGTTCAGTTCGTTCGGGCATATCATAGACATAGCGGGCCTGTCTCAGTCACAGTCGAGCCCGAGTCCGTCAGTCTCCAGTGAATCTAGCGGTATCGGGTCGCTGGGCTCGCTCAAATCAGAATCTGTCAATAGTGACTCCCTACCGTCTAGTCCTCAAACAACAGAGAAGGTAAGTGTCCATTTTTACACTATTTTGTTTGCATTCGTCCTGGCCTTGACCTCTCTATTTTCATAATATTCCGTAATGGCGAATGTCCATATTACGCTATCAATGTTGTGTACAGTATCGACCACTGATAATGGAAAGATTTTGGAGGCATAGGTTACGAGATATTTTTATTTGTACCTCTATGTACGAATGATTATGTATATTATAACATAGATGTATATGCTTAGTACAATCAATATGTCTACCTATTGCCGTTAGGTAGATTGTTGCCAAAATAATGTTGCACTAAGCTGTGGAATCAGTCACGTATTACTCCTATTATACTACCTGACAATGAAATCCTTTGTCATTAGCACCTTTTGCTCATTCGAAGCAGCTGTTAATAGTATCAATGTATGTAATGTTTTCAGAAACTATTCGAACCTGTGGTGCAACCCCAGCCACGTCCAAAGGAGAAGAAAGCCGAAGATGTCAAAATCTCTTATGGAGGACGCGACGTCCTCAACCTGATGGGTAATCTCACTGATCCTCGGTGGAGCTACCGCCCCACTGTACTGCCGCCAAACAACCCGGCGTTGTTCTTCGCCAACCGCTCCCAATATCACCGGTTGGGGCCGTATGGAACTCGCACACAGTACGTAAAGGACTCTTGCCGTCTTTGCGGCTTTTCATGGGTCGTAGCTGCCACAGATTGATGTGACTATGTGTCAACATAAACTCAGAACAAACGAATGTTAAGTGGGTGGTACGACTGGAACACATCAGGGTGCATATCAACTCCTCTAACTTCTACTGTCACTTGATGGTGCTTAGAACCATTACTAGCTGGACCATGACTTTAGTTCACATGTTATTCGTGAATTTAATTATGACATTGTTCTTGTTATTTTTCATAAAAATGACGAGGTGATCTATTTATTTTATGCATGTTATCTTTTTGACTTAAATTTTATACATTCTATTTTATTACTTATTTGTTATCACATTAACATGAAATGTTTTACCATGACTGATGAACAAAATCTATTGAAAGTTCCTTTACTTGAACTTAAGTCAATGGTTCTGTGACACTTTCCTATAATATAGTTTGTTTATATGCTTGCCTGTTGTGCTCTGGTTTTACGGATGACTGTGGAATATGTATGTGGCTATCGTCTCGCGCATTCGTAGAGTTACATTTTAAAAGTGACTTAATACTGTGATCTTAATTTAAACAAGACAATTTTTGACAAATTCTGTGAATGGAATGCGTGACGATACATGACTTTGTTTTTGTTTTAACTTATTTAATTGTGTGATAAAGTTAGGCTTAATTAATACTACGGACTTGCAATGCCATAAACAGTTATTCCAAAAAACAGCATTTCTAGGTCCCAGTCTAATTAAAAAGACAAAATTGGATCAAACTTTAAATTATATTCCACAACAAATAAATCTAAATCATTATAGTAATATATTATGCTACACTTAGTTCCTCTTAGAAATGTTAATAATTTGTTATCCAAAGAATATTATATTAACTATAAATTGTTTACTATACAATTTATATTGATTAGTATAAAATGCAAATGGTTGAATATCAACCTATGGATTTTGTGTCCAATTACTCTTAAAGCAATATTTAAATTATAGACATTTACTTATGAATATGATATCATAATGATTTATTTCCCACCATTACATGTAATAGTTATTATTTAAATATTGTTTTATAATATTCTTTAGTCTCTAGGAGTTAATTTAGATATATTCCACAGTCATTTATCAATAGGATCGTCATTGTTTAAACCAAAAGGCTGCTTCTCGGATGTTATTTAAATTTACGATTTTGACGAGATAGGCACGAATTTAAGCCAAGCTGTAGATTAATTTTAAGATGTAATTATGATGATTGTTGGATTTACCGTCCGAGCATTACATAATAATAGTGATGACATATAATCTAGAGGATACGATCTTGACACATTACCCTAAAATCAACTTCTTATCAACTCAACTATAAAGCTTTGAACAACTCATTTGTAATTTATATGATGAACCCATGTGGAACATAGTCAAAATGGGTTATCAGTGCATATCATCACAAATTAATGCAGTGATTAGATATTCTAAGGTATTAGTAGTTGTTACAGACCGTTTTAAAACGTTTGAGTCATTGATATGCCCAGATGCTGGGTGTCTAGTGAAATTATTGTAAGTGTCGTTAACAGACTGGCAATATCTCTATGTACGTGCATATATAAATGTAATATTTGTGGTCTCTTAATTTAGTCAAGATATTTAATAGTGTGAGTCTCTTCAATTACATGTAAGTAATGTATAACATACTAACTATAATGAATAATAATGGATACTGTCCTTTTGTGCAACTTTAGTTCTGCTATGTTGTGATCAGCTTTAAATTGGAACTGGAGTATTTGTACACAATAATGTTGACATATTTCCCACAAAGTTATTTTTATAAAAAAAATGTTGATATGAGACAATACAGTATGTAGTTTTCAAGAATTCTTTACATCTTATGGACTTCGCTTAAAGGTTTGGCAAATAGTTTGGAAGGGACCAACATGCGCGCATTGTTTACACAAAGCACTAGTTTGTCAGCGTAGAAGTTCACCTCCGAAGCATTGTTATTTTGTCGTGAGTTGAGTTCACATTGCATTTTAAACTTATGCTTCATGTCCATCCATATCTGCAAGCTTTCATTTCTGTTTTGTCTATCAATCAACTGGGCTATGAACACAAACTTAAGCAAGTAGTTGCAGTTTTACAAATATTTATGTATTTATGATTCAGTGGGTAATGACTGAACATATAGCATGGATCTCAGAATGCAGCTAACAGTGATACATTCTTTTTTGCCTCTGTAGGAAGCCACCTCTCAACGTACTGTTGGCGAATCTAATTTAATTAACACTAGATCAATGTTTAGGGGTGGCTTTATTTGCCTAGTGTGCTATATCCTCAGTCACACGGACTCACAAAATGGTTGTTATTGGTTATTTTAAAATCAAGTGTTGCATTCAGATTATTTTTAGTTTTTAATAATATGACAAAGCTGCAATCGAATGTAGTTCAAAGGAAAGTATTTGGAGCGATACGCACAGTTTAATAGACTAGCTCTTGTTGTGAATGTCTCCTTAAGTTTAGGTAACCCTTAGGGCCGCAGCGAGCGGCGCCGACCGGCGCGAGCAACAAGAGAGGCCGAGGTGCGATGCAATATTTGCATTCCAGTTTTGTGTTTAAGTTAGCAGCCGACGGTAGTAGTTGTTAATGTTTATTTAATCCACATTGCCAAATATTTTGGTTGTTGTGCTATTTATTTAACAAAATTTTCTAAAAATATCAATTTAGTACCTTCCATTAATAAGTGTCTTCAAGTGATTTTACAATGTTTTAATCATTTCAATTTTATGCATTTTATTTTGTTTTAGTCAAATCATATACATGATATTATACATAATATTACCTATATGTTGTATTATATCTATTGTTCATTCATATGATAAATATTTTTTTCTCATTGAACTGTAGTCAAATGACAGTATTTTTATAATGAAAATTGTATAAGGAAGAAGGGTTTTTTGCCTGACGCGTGCTGCCGACTCCTGCGGGGTAGCTCGCGGGCTGAGGTGGCACGCGTCCACTGGGTATTACGTATATCTGATAAGCATTATGTAGGTTTAGCGAAATAGATTAACTCGGAGATGAACTCCAAGTACCAAAACTTATTGGTTCAATGTTGTTCTCGTATTATGGTGATATAGTGCGTCGCGCGCGGCGCAGAGCTCAATATTTTTAGTAACCCTTAAGAAAATTAATACCTCTTTTGAAAAAAATATAATATATATTATATAGTATATCCAATCGATAATCACATATTATCTATTTCCCTGTTTATTTTGATGTGATATCATAAATGACTGATCTGAATTTAGTTTTTAAGTTGGTTATTGATATGCAGTGCTATTTCGAGAGTGTAATTAAGATTTAATATTGAAAGTGCCAATGCTCGTAATTTAATCTTTATGACTGTTCCTTTATCGTAGCTGTTTGTAAGGGCTCGGCCCACTACATCTTTGTCAACTTCAGTATAAGCAATCTTCCTTTCTTATCACTAAGTTTTCAATTATTGTTACTATAATGAAATCACGTAACGTGCACAATCTCAGTAATGCTTGCAATATTATGTGTAACATGTTTTTATTCCTCAATTTTAATTTATAATCCAGCGTAATGTTAAGAGTACAATATGAGATGATGTTATATCATTCTAGTATCAAAATTAGCCGAAGATGTTAATATTATTAGTTAGGTAAATTTTAACATAGCTTTGTATAATTGGGATGTTTTAGTATTTAGTAGTGTATAAATACGGCGTAGTGGCAAACAAAATGTCTCGTGAATGAAGTGAATAATGTTAGTGGCAATAATACTCGATGTAAGTTCCCTGCCAAGAGACTTGTACAGGGTCGCGCGCCGCCGCCCGCGCCCGCGGACACCGGCGGGCCGGCGCATACACAACTGAACGTTAGGAACTAGGCGTTTATTTGTTGTAATTATAATAATAGACGTAGGTATTTTATCGTACTTAAATAATTATTCTTGCGATGCCTTAATTCTGGTTGTCAATTAGACATGTCTCTGCCTAGAGTGTTATCATTGTTTTTATTTATTTTAGTTTTTGCTGTTCCGGCTTCCTCCGTGAACTTCCAGTCCAGGCTGTTCTTTTGAAATGATTTTGAAGTCGATTTATTTTTACCTAAGTGTTCTTATTAAATGTTACCAAAATGTTTTTAATAAAATATTTTTATATGTAGCATGTAGTTTTTGTTACCATTTCGCCTAAAGTTAAAATCACAACGCCACCTACATCCAACTACAAATAGCTTTCAACGAGTGTAGACTCAGTGTTCAAAATAGAAGTGTTATTTTTTTAATCTTGCACGTGATATAATTCTGTCCGCCACACCGTTTACTAATAAAGTTGGTCACGTTTGTTGACGTTTACATATATTTTGGGCTTCTGGCCAAAACCAAAGATATTAGACACAGTGACTGACAATTTATGTGAGCTGGGTCAAATGCTTGAAATATTTTATTTGCAGCATCTTCGAATATTTGTTTTGTCAACCAATTTATTTGTTCACCGTCATTAGACATAATACGCTGAATCATTATCATCAGCAGCCCGCTGCAGTCCAGTTCTTGACATAGGCCTCCCTCAGAAAGTAATCAGTGTTAAATACCTACATGGTGTTTGTAAACAAATATTTGTACGCTGGTCCCCTTTAGCAATAGAGGTATCTATATCGGAGTCCACTTAATAAATTATAATAACATATTATCAACAAATAGGTACTTAACTAATAATTGTTATCTGCCTGTCTCCATTTTTATAACATACGTCAATAACTAAAGATAAGTACATAGATGAGTAGGTGCTTATTGCATATCATGGAAGGCTCGTCTTACTTAAACTACTTACGCTGGGCGTACATAGAGGTTGATAATAAGTAATAGATATGTAGGTACTTCAGTAACTTGTTTACATTACAAGTACCTTGTTAGTTATGACGAGGTACATGTCTATCTGCATAAATACAGAGGCAGATTTAATAAACAGACTAATAATCTCTATTAGCCACTGGGTCATGACAATGTGCGGAATGACGTTTTAAGTTTACCAAAACAATAATAATAATTGTTTATAAATAAACTTCCTAGAGAATTTATTTTAGGACCTTATCACAATTTTGTCAACTGTTATAAAATATTCAATTAAAAGTAGCAATCGTTTGCTATCTCGATAGCGATTAGCGGTAAAAATGCTCTATTTACAAAATGGATGCCCTGCCCTCTAATCCATTGTATTTAATTTGTATGCTTGAAGTTGCACACTGAAGCGAAGCCTGACAGGGAACGCCATCTTTTAAATAGCATGAACATCGCAACCCACCGTCCGCGTCCGGTCCGTAACATAGGAAAGCTTTCTAGCGCCATCTTTTAAAAAAGATGAGAGTTAACGCTTCGAAAAATATGTTACCATAGTATGTACTAGATGGCGCTGTGCGCTTGAAACTGCCAGCTACGAAGTTTGTTACTCACCTAATAGATGGCGCTACAAGTTCACCACTAAATAAAAAGTTGGTTTATCAACTACTAGTCAGTCATGGCATTTGATAGGCACCGTATCCACTATAACCCCATACTTAGCCCACTCTACATACTACTATAATCTATGGCTGTCTATTCAAATATTGAGAAATTACCAACACTGCTCTTAGGTAGGTACTTACTGACTACTGCGGTATCTCGCGCCCTTATAAGTTTTATAAATATAACTTTAAAAACATTCTGAATGTTGTTATTTAGCTTGCCAATATATCTTTGACGAAATATAGTATTTTTCAAACTAACCTCGATACATTATAGCATAGTTCAAAAAAGTACCTAATTTATGGAAATTCTGCTCTCTCTATCGAGTAGTGTGAAAAATAAGTTTTTCGACCCGTCGTCGTCGACTATACACGCCACGCCACGCCATCTATATATTTCTTCAACTGTATTTAGTACGCAGACCCGACATACAGTGCAATACTTTTATTTTAAGTAATATAGTATCTACGGTTGGCAACTCTAGTCAAGATGCTAGTTGCATCTCATCTCATGTACCCTGCATGTACCTAAATATATGAGTAATGGCATGTAATTGTTAGGTTTAGCGTTTTAATTCAAGTAAGTGCCTTCCTACCCATATGCTAAGGTTAATTCACCAAGCTTTGTTTGTACCTACTTCCTTGCTACGTTGTAGATCGACGTTTTCGTAGCGTAACGGTATGATCTGCGTTTCTTACATCCGAAATATTGATACACTAATAGCAAAGGAAACAGAGAGAGAGCACATGGCCTGCGCCCTTTTTTTTTTTTTTTTTTTTTTTTAACGTGAGGGAAATGCGTTACGCATTCCCCGCCGCTGGGAGGCGACGGGGATATGTGGGACTCTCCCCCATGAACCCAATAAGATCCACGAGGGCCTACCCACTAAAAACCTCACATGTTGCCTGCTTCGGCGCATAAGTGGCGGGGAGGCGGGATCGCTATAGCATTCTACCGCCAACCCCACCAGCGCTATCCGCCCTGTAAAGTGGGGCGGATTCTTCGCTCCCCCCTATGTAGAGGTAGGGGGGCACAGGACTTCGGTGCAGAGGCCAGTGCAATGCAGAGGTGGGTCTCCCAACCCAGCCTCCGCGGGCCTCTGCTCAGTGAGGGAACGCCAAGTCCGTCCCCTCACTGACCCTTTTGGCGCTTGGGTGCGCAACACCAGACGGAGAAGTGGGCCACATCAGGCAGACATGGGCACCACCTCCCCACCCGTGGCAGCTGGATCAGGGGTCGGCCGCAGGGTTGCGGCCTTCCCCTTACCCTTTTGGGGCACGCTAGCCCCACAGGGTTTGGTGCCGATCGGGTGGTCGGCCTTTCGACCCGCAGCAGCACAGGCTGTGCATTGCGGGTCCCTGGCGCACGACTTGGCCAGGTGGCCGACCTCGCCGCAGCGGTAGCACTGCGTGCGGCGATCCTCCTCAGACGTGCAGAAGTGCTGCACGTGCCCGTTGAGTAGGCAACGGAAACATCGGGTGGGTCTGGCATCCAGCAGTTTTACCTGCGCCGAGACCCATCCGACCAGCAGCCTACCTCGGGCCACCTTATTAGCGGCTGCCACAGGGCAGCGCACCCAAACGCTGCCAAGGCCGGAGGGGGTGCGTCGTACCTCCCCCGCCTTGACTTCGTCAGCCGTGCAGCCACCCGTACGGGCGACTGCGGCGACGACACTTTCGGACGTCGCGGAGTCGTCCAAGCCCGAAATGCGCATCTCTGCACACTTGATAGGCCTGGAGACCCGGACGTCCTCGGCACCCAGTGCCTCACGCAGCTTGTGCACGAGGGCGTCGGCCTTACTGCCGCTGTTCGCCCCCGGCAACTCAAATATACGGGCCCCGGTCACCGCCTGCCTGTATCGCAGGCCGGTGATCCCGAGGTCCGCTAAGGGCACCTTGTCCATGGCCGTTGTAAGGACGGCCGCGTAGGACAGGCCACGCTCTACCGCGCCTGGCTGCAGTGTAATCACCACAGCCGATGAACGCGGCACGCGCAGCCTCGGTGCCCTCTTCCTCTTCGGCGCCTTCTCCTTAGGCGCCTTCTTCTTTTTCGCCTTTTTAGGGCCAGCCGAGGTCTTGTTGGGCGCCTCGGACTTCTTCTTCTGCCCCTTCTTCTTGGCCACCGTGGTCCAGCCCTCCTCCGTTAGGACGGGGCTGGCAGAGGTGGTGGCCTCAGGGGCGGCCGCCGCTGAAGAAGTCGAAGGCTGCGGAGGCTCCGCAACCTTCTTCTTCTTGGGCTGCTGCTTCTTTCCCTTGGGAGGGTCCGAAGCAGCAGCAGGCTGTAGGGCAGCATTTGGGGCAGGCGCCATCTGCACCTGCTCCGTCACTGCCAGCAGACTCTCCACCGGAGAGTCCGCACCTCTTCTGTCCGCCGCAAGGGGTGGACGGATCCGCTGCTCTGGCAGCAGCCGGTCGTCCACGGCGGCGAAGCGCGCGTTCACCATGGTCCCGACTTGGACCATGATGGCGCGCGTCAGCTCCTCAGCGTCCAAGGCCGGGGGACACACCGTTGCAGCAGTAGCGGCCTGGGCTGCGGCCTCGGCCGCACCCTGCTGCTTGGCCATCGCCTTGACCTCGCGACGGAGCTTCTTGAGGTCCTTGTTGAGGCGCTCGTTCTCCGCCCTGAACGCATCACACGCCTCCTGAAGAAGAGTTATCTCCTCTGAGGCGGTGCGTCCAGCCAGGAGCTCCACATCGCGGCGGATACGTCTTGCGGATTGGTTGAGAATCCGCACGTATCCGCCCTTGAGGTTGCCGGACTTGGCGGCAACCTTCGACACCAGTTTCAGGCTGTCGTCGATGGACTCCCTGATGACGATGCCCAATCTGTCCTGGAGGTCGGCGTCATCCGACTCCTCCTCCAGGCGCCGAGCCCGAGCCTCATCCCGTTTCTCGGCAGCGGCTGCCTCGCGAAGGATCTCCTCCTCCGCGTCCAGCTGCCGCTGCCGTTCCTGCGCCACCTTAAGCTCGGCTTGGGCCTTGGCCATACCGACATATTTGCCGGTGGTAGGCGGTCGGCCCCTGCCTCGCTTCGATCCGCTCCCCGAGCGCGATCCTGGACAGGATTTTGTCCTGTCGCCCACTGGCGACGGCGATGTTGAGCGTGGCCGTTTCCGGTAGGTTTTATCTACCGCCCCGACCACTAACTCCTCCGCGCTCAAAGAGCTCGACACGCTGCCGCCCGAAGCCGACCGCGCGCCTCCCTCCTGAGCGCTCCGCAAGCCCTCACGGCTTTTCCTCGAACTGCTCTTGCGAGCAGACGAGTGGCACTGGTTGCCCCCCCCAGAATACGAGGGGCAGACGGACCCCGAAGGGCCCGCAGAGGATTCTCCTTTCGCGTAGCGTCCGGTACCTCCCTGGGGTAGTTTGTTGTCTCCAGGTGCCATTGTCATATTAATCCTTTTTTGTGCCAGGGGTGTGGTCCCCTGGGACATCCTCGGGACGGGGTTCACCCCCGCCATTCAGCCCACGGCCGGACGTCACCAGCTCGAGCTTGGGGTAATTTTATAGTGTTGTCTTCACGCAGCTCCCGGCCAATAAAGGCAAGGAACTCCCATCCCTGTCCCAAAAAGAACAGGATTACGGGTTCGGCCGGCGGTGGCCAACTGCCATGCCCGACTGCCCACTCTCGTGAACAGCCGGACCCGCCGCCCGCGCTCGTAGCCACCTCCCCCTCCAGAAGGAGAGGAGGAAACAAGCACTCCGCCGTCGCCGCTGCTCGGAATACGTCCGAGACGCCGACCGGCTCTCCGCACCTCGCAAAACCGCAAAGTGCGGACCAACGACGGTGACCAGAAGGTCCCGCCCGGCCAAACAAAAGGCGTCTGACCAGACCCGCCGCCATGATCGCTTCTCGCGAGAAAAGCGATCCCAACTCAGTCAGTCGCTTGTTCGCATCCCAGTCATGTCCGAAAACGGACACGTACCAGGAGCGAACTTCCCCAACCCCCCAGCGACCGACTATGACCGCGTCCTCAATGAATGAGGAGCGGTCCCAACGCCTGGTTTTGGTCCGCGCCGGTCGAAACCGGTACCGCGCATATCTGCGCGGCGTTCCCCTATCCGCCACCCGGGGGACGCGCCCGATACGAGTCCAGAAACTCGTCCGGCAGGCCAAACTGACCCGCCGCGGGACATGGCCTGCGCCCTAACCTATCTCTTCGTAACACTTTGTCGTCCCATTGGACAATGAGTTTAATGATGAGAGTGCATCTGTGATTTCGCACACAATTGTACAATATAACACCCATGTTCTACATACTTTGCTACCTAGACTAAGTCGAGATTAGCTGCCTTGACCGAATTTCGATCCGGAGGTAATAGTCATAATTTTTACTGCAAAAAAAAAAAAAAAATATAATATAGGTATTTAGTTTTCAATAACGACATCAAATTAAAATATTCTATTATTCGGTAGTGTCCTTGTGCATAGATAGCTATACATTGCACATGACCACTAGGCACAAGAGAGAGTCAAAGTAGATTACATTATCATCATCAGCCTATCTCAGTCCACTGCCGGACATAAGAATACACAGGTAGATTACATCATCTGAAAATATGTACCTACCTACCTACAACATGGACACCCGGTATCATCATACCATAAGGCTAAAAGCTTTTCTACTCTAGACTCTAAAACTAGTCTTCCCAGATCTTCAGATTCTGTCTGTCTGTCACGCTTTCACGGTAAACCATTGAATCAATTTAGATGAAATTTGCTTATGCTAGCAGAAAGGAGAGAGGCTACGTTGACATTTTTCTACCAAGCATCTTGTAGGTGTCATCACGATATTAGGTATTACCTACCTACACCCCGCAATTTAAGCAAAAGCAGAGTAGGTCTTTGATTTAAATTGGTGTTAACAAAAACACAATTCAATAAATTATAAAGGCACAAACCAATCTTTATCATAAAAATATTTTTAACAGCAACAATAAATCTAGGCGTGGCGTCGATTCCAACATTATTCGCGACAAAATACATTTTCACCAACTACATTGTTCGAAATCATAATGGAATATAGTCTGAATTGTTTTTTACGCGCTGTAATAACCGCGGCAATGATGTTTTTGTTTGGAATATCCACTTTTGTGTAGGCATAATGGGTGTATTCATTCAGACGGGAGCAACTGAAAAGTGTCTCTTTTATCAGTCGCACAATAGGCGGGAATCAAAGAAATTACGAATTCTACGGACCGATGTTCTACGGTGTAAAATAAAGACGGGATTGTAGGTGTTTTGTTTGGTTTATAATATTTTCATTGTTGAATAGGTGGCCCGATACAGCTTCTGTTAACTTATATATATTTATAGATATGGATCTCGAAAACAATGTGTTGGTTTTACTTTATGTTACTTTTAATTACTGAATATTACGTGTTGTTGAACATAATATGTTATATATATAACCTTAAGAAATTACCTCGGAAACATATATTATATGTTTCCGAGGTAATGTCTTAAGGTTCCGTCCAGTTATGTTAATTGAGATGAAGATAGATAGGAGCTTTTGTTGCAAGTTTACAAAGTAGACAGTTATTATAGGATAGCTCATTTTTCTTTCCAAAATATTTTAAATATAGGCAGGTACCAAGTGTGTCCGACAGGGTTTCTTTGTGATTACCTTATAATTATTGAATCTTAATGATGCCTACTGTTATTTTCACCATATAATAAAGCAATAAAGTTAAACACATAAACATAGCTGTACAACATTCAATCCGTAGTTTCTACTTCCTAGTTCATCCTATATTCAATTAAACGCAGTAAACGGAAATCAAGTAAGCAAAATATCTGAATAGAGTGAAATTGAAAGCAGCGGGACCCTGATTGCCAGTCACATGCCGCTTGAAGGTATTGACATTCATGAGCTCGCTTATTTTATAACGCACTCATCAGTGGCACATTCGGTACGCAAAAATGCTGAATCAACGCTTAATCAGTGCGCCACGTGAATTTAATTGAAAAGAACTCCGGAACTTCGGATGCGTTTCGAAAGCATTCTGAAGATAGGCCAGGTTAAGAGTTCCTACTTCCCTATATCGGTAGATGATGAGAATGAATATGGTGAAAAGGATGTCAGGATCGTAGCAAATAGGATTGTGGTATCTACCTCTAGCTATCAGGACTTTAGGTAACTATAAATTAAGAGCTTTGGGATTTAAATATACGTCGTTCATTTTCTTGTATAGTTTCCTTGTAAAGATGTAACATGATACAGAAGAAAATGTGCGTCACTTCTAATATAGATTTAAAAACACCGTATTCGGGTACAAACATATAATATGATAGGTAATGATGTACCTAATTTAAAAAAATACTGCCACTTGCAAAACACAAAGTAATACCATAAAGTTATTGTTTTGTATTCTCATCCGCTGAAATTTCATTTTTCCAATAGTATAAAAGAAAGAAGCTTATTTGAACTATTATGATGACAATGAAGAATATTGCCTTTGCACAACATTTCGCATCTATTCCTTTGACGTCGTAATGCTGTGTACTGGGCTCACTGCTAGGTGGCTTCTTCAATGTAAACGGCATGGTCGAATAAAAAGAAAACGCTCTCGTGTAGAATCAAGTTCCATGGGCTTGAAATCGTTTGTAGTGCATTATTGTAGTTGATAAGATGTTTATCTTTAATCTGTTCCAAATAAATTGTCAGCTATACTTTCGGGTACTGTACAACAATTATATGATTTAGCAATTGTAATTTACATAAATGTTGGTGAATGACAGTTGCTTTTTGACAAGTAAATAATAAATGCAAACTTTTTTGTTTGTTAATCTGTAGGGACCTAACTTACAGATTATCAAAGAAAAAAGTTTATTGTGATTAGGTTCGTACATATTCATGTCACACGAACACGAACTAGTACACAGCTTTCACGCGTAGCTTTGTAAAAATCACGTTCCTGTTTATTATATACGTATTCTTATTTTATAATAGTTTCAAAGCTATTGTTACTTAATTAATTACAGCTTTGCGGCTTTAGTCGCTTTAAATCGTGTGTAGGTAATCCTAAAAGTAATGTAATTTTTAAGTCATATACCCAATATATAAAAATATTAAACACTTTAAATCTTAATGAACTCTGAACTTACACTCTTTGACATTCGAATACCATCCAAGCCGGTTTATTTCTTTCCCGCCAGCACTATTGTTCGAAAGTTCTTTTTAACGAAGGTAAGTAAGACTTCACTTTGAAATAGAAGAACAAAACCGAGTTTCTTCCCGAGTGAAGATGTTTAAAAACTTTCCTATTGCTTTTTTACGTGAGAGTACCTGTTTGTACAAAGAGTCTCTCGTATATTTTGTATAGGAATCAGAAAATAGGTATCGTTCAATGAGTAACGTTAAACAGTGGTCCATTGAAACGGCTGAAGCCTTTAGAAAATCACCCTCCTTTCGAGTCGCTTTTGGCAGCCTCTATTTATGTTTTCCACATTTTCCATATAGAACTTCGTGCTTGTGATGTCGACCGAATCTTCTATTGAAATCTCACACTCGGGAGTTGGCAATTCAGCAGTAAATTAACACCATTCAGTCGAGGTCTGGAAGATGCCTGAAAGGTCTGTTTGTGACTTTTATTATTATAAATGTATGTTAGTCTGAAAGTTTTTTTATATACTTATAAAACTTATTTTACTCAACTCAACTTGTACTTATACAAGTTGAGTTAAATGATTGGTTGGTCCGAAAAGACCAAATATGTCAATAGTTTATTGAAAAGAACCAATATTATATTAGGTTCATTCTTCACCAGTACCTACAGATTTCTAAATTAGCTCCGACAATAAATTAAATAATTTCTATAATATAGACGAAATTAAAATACTGTTGGCTTATTGCTACATCATTTTAAAGTACATGTTCATGTCTAGCGAGTAGGTATTATAATGACTTACGTTAAACAAGTTTCCAAAGAATTCCCCATTCAACTCATTTTCCTATTTGGCGGGACACAAAAAGCGGGTAGCTGGTAACACAATTGGGCCAGCTTTTGTTCGACGCCGCTCCGGCGAGCATTCTTTCAGCAGCGCCTGGAACAACTGTTTCTAGTACGATAGCCTCACAATGCGAACTATTGTCGCCACCGTAATTGTTCCTTGCCTCATCTACTCGAGGGTTAGCTAATAGCACCGTAATTTAACACATAATTACTAAGGAAATTACTCAAAACATAAAACTGACTCTGACAAACAATCGTCAAAATTAAATGTTCGAAGCGAATACATTCTAACTTAAATATAAAACGTTTCATAAAGCTATTCATCGAGCTAGCTAAGGAGTGAATCTTTATGAATGCGACCAAATTGTATGAGAGTAGTCCTCTTTCAAAACTTCCCATGAATAGTGTTAATTCGCTATAGCGAGTTTGCTCGGAGCTCGTCAATGGACTATTTGGAGACTTGAGAAGCGCGCCGTTTCACAAAGTCGCAATATTGTGTATGGAAAACGCGGGAAATATGAATGGCGTTTCGAGGCGACACACGAGTGTAGGCGATTTTGTAAAGACTCACAATGTTAAAGAATATTTCAACGGTGTCTATTCATACATGGCTGTGTTCTCTGAAGTCGTACGCCCACACCAAATCGGAAACGGATTTACAGAAAGGATTATGTTTATGGTATGCTTGAACGTGTCATCGTGGAATACTTTACTGGGTAAGCAGTGAAAGTGAACGAAATCCATACAAGTGAATAGCAGTTGCCGTCTCATGGACCTTGAAATACACAAAAAGGTTTTATGCACTAAACTTTGAATTGTAATATCTTATTGGAATAATGCCGACTGCCGCGTTGATCTAGTAGTCGCTAAGTCGGCTGCTGAGCATGAGGACCTGGGTTCAAATCCTGGGTTGGGCAAAGTTTTAGTAGGGTTCTTCCATTAGGTGATTTTTAGTAGCAGTACGGAGTCGGAATTTGTGCCCGGTTGATGGCAATAGGCTCGCCCCCTATTACATTGATACTCAGAAACACATATCTGACGAAATGTGAAATGTGGATGGGCACCTCTGCTTTACCCTTCGGGGAATACAGGCGTGATGTTATGTAAATGGAATCATGTGATAACGACTGATCACTAAAAGTGCTTGCAGCAACAAATACAACTGCAGATCTTGCTAACGGACTATTATTTCCTAACAATCTTTGAAAGCCTCATAACTTAATACAGAAGACAAATGCCATTGACTATTAGCGTACCAAAGAGCAACTCTAAACCGAGAACATTATAAAATGAAAATTCTTAATTGAAGACAAAAAGCTCATTATGTAAACACAGAGTTACACCTCAACCCTTGTAAGGCTGGCCCTTAGTTTTTCAGTGCCGTTTCGTAAGGCGAAAAGGAAAAAACGGAGCGTGCCTGAACAAAGAGAGTCACACAATGGCGCCGCGAACAATGCTAACTAGAGGAGCTTGAGCTTGTATCATTTGCAGATAAACACGGATGGATATCGATATGATCAATAGCCATGTTGGCTTTCTAGATAACATGTAAACAGTGAATATGCTCCCGATAAGATTACGTGACTGCTACAAGTTATGTTGTAATAGGTTAATTAATATTGTAATTTGTCCGTTGTTACCGGCATTATAACTTATGTTTTGCTTAAGTAATGTCAATTAGTTAGCGGCGTTTTGTAATCGGTAATAAACAAGATTACAGCACAACTTGATTGTACCGTCAAGGATAATCAAAAAAATTTTTTTTTGTGAATTTTTCTGGGTGCAAAATGGGGGTCTTTGTTGCGAATTACATGGTAATGAAATTGGATTTAATTACGCATCCCTTTCCTTATCCCATTCTATTTAAGGATGTAAACAAATCAAGTGTCCGTAAAAACGCGAGGAAAATAACAAACTCGTTCTCAATTTTATTGTTATCTTAATCGACGACCTGATTGGCGTAGTGGCTAAGCGATTAGACTGCTGCGCTAAGGGTTGCGGGTTCGATTCCCGCACGGGGCAAAAAATTGTGCGATCCACATTTGTTTGTCCCGAGTCTGGGTGTTTGTGTATGTGATATTTCATGTTTGTGAAACGCACCCACGATACAGGAGAAATTCCTAGTGTGGGACGACGTTTTTTTTTAAAAATATATATATATATCATAATATGGGCATTCTGATGGTCATATATTACTCAAACGTGTAACTTGTGCCTTGAATAGGTAATTGATACAAAAAAAGAAGATTAGCTCGTAAATAACACTAACTTTTAAACTATCGCGTTGCATTATGATAATTCAAACTACAACACAGGAAGTTTAGTAATATCATATGGAATCATTACGGCAGATTTGTGTGGCGGTATTCTATGTATTCTGCTACACATTGTAGACTTATTTTACCAAAATAAACCTTGTAGAGCAGATATCTGGACATATATACGTGGATTCACAAGAGCAACGTGTTGTTATTATAATACTTTAAGAGACATCGCAAGTGACTCCAAAAACAGTATCTGCGTTGCACGACAACTCTTGCAGTCCGCATGAATGGGAGCACCATGTCAATGAACGAAACAAGACACCCTGTCACAAAGCGAGCTACCAACCACCTACCACACTTTCCTTCGTATTAAAATTCAAACGACACTTAGAACATTGCACATCCGCAAGCTCAGCACTAACGACGAAGTCCACAACAATGTGCCCTCTGAAGAGCCCCGAACAATCGAATGAAGACAATAAGCAGCGATACTCCGAGACAAAAAGAGGCGAAATAAAGGCTCACTTGTTTCCTGGCCGCATTGTGAGGAACGGGAGAGGGCAGAGACAAAAGCGTAATGTGCCACGGGCCCAAACAATGGGGACCGAGCCATTATTGTTACTGTAGCGCCGCTTTACGCTATACGAGGTGGCACCGAACTTGACATGGCTGGCCTTGTCGGCTGCTGACTTGCATACGTCAAGTGTATTAATCTCTCTCGCGATATTAATAAGCTGTCGGGATGTGTAATCGCTGAGACGCCATGAAAGATATGAGTTTGATCATATCTATTTGTGTGGATATCTCTGCGTGTGGATTTGCCGCAAAACATCCCTAAAATACAAATGACAAGGATACAATATTTTCATTAAGCCCCCAATGTGTGAAAAAGAAAAATATAATGATCGTGTGTTTATGAGTTTTATTATTATCATTGCATGTAATATCAGACCTCTAAATTGCGTCCATATGTTAGCAAAAATCTGAAAATAACGCCAGATGATAGCCTAAATAAACAAGTCGCTTACTTTCCTCTACCGAAATCCTTCAATATTACCAATTTGTATATTACGTATATTTTATCAAGTTGTGACCTTAATACACTACAAATCAATTCAGACAATACTCGCTAATTCGACGGATGAGGTCCTCTTCAATCCGTCGTGCGGTAGAGTGTATCATTTCGTTACCGGGGTCAAAAAGACCGGCCGCTGTTTGATCTTTCGCCTTTATGATTTCTGCAAAGCCGGTGGTGAATCGCACTGTGTGCCGCCCGACGAATAAGTATATTCGGCGGGCGGAATACAATAATAAATCATTTATATTTCACTATAGTAAATTATTTATTATAGTGAAGATGTGTCCGTAGATTAGAGTTGTGAGTATTATTTAAACTAAGAATTAGTAAAAAGGAAAAAAATGTGTAATCAATATCCTCCTGTAATCATTTTATAATTTAATGACAAAAATAAATGCAGTTGACGGTATGTATAATTAAGATAATAAATTAACAACTACCTACCTACTTGCAATATTATAAACCTACGTTATATAGATATTAAATTAATAATGCGTCATGACACGGAGGCTTTTTGGAGGTTTGATACAGTGATAGAGTATCAACTCTTGGTCACCACCGAGGTAAGAAGGTAGGTATCAAAAACTGTAATTCAAGCTACTTTTTGAAAATCCAACCTGTATTTATTAATTTCATACCTGAACCAAGCATTAAAAGCTCTAATACAATGATTACTATAGTATCTGCCTATTACACAATTAATGTACCTATAAAATGGAAAATATAAGACATCAAACTTAATCATTCTTTGGAAGCAAATCTGACTATCCTTCAAAATGGAAAAATAGGTACAGACAAACAAACAATTTACTGAATTCATAAGCTTAGGCACTCCGCTTTAATTTATCTACCACAACTCTAGGGAAAATCTAAATGAATTTTTATCTACCATCGAAAAATACTCCTAACAAAACGAAGCATCATATGCAGTTCCCATTAAATAACAAAAATAAAATTACTATAAAATACTTTGTTCAGTACATGGGCGCATGGTTGCAATATGCAACACGCTTGGGCGACGCTGAATGGCCCAGCCGCAGGGGCGAATCTCTGGGACGCATACGAGACGTATCAAAATTCAATCTCTCACTAGATACGATGCAATATTAAAATTGAATTTTACTGGTCATGTTTCCAACTTGGTTTTGAATAATATGTGCATGAATTGCAGCGGAGTTTCGTACAAAGCTACTCAGATGAAAATGGTAAATACGGAGGTCGGAGGTACATACAAATGCATGAAACACTTCTGTATCGTCTATAATAAGTTTGTTATAATAAAATGTATGTATCCTTTTATCTACGATTTTCGTTAATATCTTGTGACACTAGAAACCTATCTTGTAGATAGGTGCGTTTTACAAATACAAATCGTAAGAATAAGATTATCATGAGAATTATTCGTTTAGTTATTTGTTTTGTCCAATGTGTAATCTTAAAAAAACAGTTATACATATTTTCACATTTCGAGAATGCAATCTAATCTCTTATTGAACCTTTATTAACGATATCTCGATGAAAATTAAACGCGTTCAGCACAGCCCTATCACAAAGCACAATTAATAAAATTTCGCTATGGACAGAAGGGGTCTTTTGTCCACTTTATTCATATGCTAACTCCAGCCGACTCCTATTTTATCTGAGTACTTCATTGTACTTCAAAAACAATAGAGAAATTGCGACGCGACGCGACTATCGTTGTGACATATCTGTAGATTATGGAATACGTAGAAATAATATATATTATGTTTACGAAAATATTATAATTAGTTTAGATTAATCCACTACAGTTACAAGCAACTAATTGACATATCCACTACATAAGTACACATGCAACATAATATTTACTTGTAAATATAATAATTATAATTAAAAAACATCGTCTAGCGAAAACTAAACACGTGTTGATCGAGGAAGTCCGCGGCAATTGTGTAACGTTAATTATACTAACCGAACTCTTCAAATGATTAAAAATAACTCACGTGCTGGGCCACGTACCAGGTACCTATAGTAGAATCAAGGACACGTGTCGACACAGCTTGTTGGTGAAACAAACGAAAAAAAAACTAAGAAAAACTAAAAGCAACACTAGTTCACGGGGTTTCAGGAGTCTCCAATAAAAAAAACGATCGAATTAGTGATAGTACCCACTTAAACATAGCACATGTCTTGTATACAGCACTAAACAAAATAAATAATATTTCCCAATTAAGACTTCTTTGATCTACTTAAATAATAATGATGGTATCAAGTATCTACATACCTATGTGCAAAATAATTTTTAATGTGTATTGTCTCTCTTTGCGTCGGTTTCCTCATTACTGAGGGTCGTGGTTAAAGTCTGGGTGCAATTTAATGCGAGTGATGCGACGCCAGTTATGTCTGTCTGTCGCCGAGTGTAAAGCATCGTGGGTGGTCGTTCCAAGTGCGGTGCGGATCTGGTCAGTCCAGCGGGTTGGGCTTCTTCCTCTTGGTCGCTGTGTATTGTATAAATGCAAATAAAGTGTATGAGGTATTGCTAAGCCCTAATGGATGTATGGATGGATACTACTATAAAATCATCATCATCATCAGCCGGGTTGTTGGTGGTCAAGTTACAGAAGACGCTGCTGCCCATCTTCTAGATTTTCCCTCAGTCGCCTCTTACGACAACCTATAAAAAATACTTAAAACTAATTATTAGAGAGACTTAAGGTACTCTTTAGTTTTAAAATACTTAAAACTAAAGAGTACCATATAATATTATGTATGCGCTCATTAAATTAGTTACTTAGCCTATATTTACCCTACATATTCTCTGCTATTAGGTTTCTTGCGAACCTTTCAGATAGTTTTCTGGGTTCATTTAGGCACTTCAGGACTTTTGGATACCTCTATGATGTACTGCCGGATACAATTTTTGTATATACTGAATTACTCACACTTTATTATATCGACTGTCTCGTTGGTCTAGTGGTTGCTAAGCACCACTAGTGAGCAACCACTAGACGCGGTCGTGGGTTCGAACCCTGGGTCAGCCAGTGTTACTGGGTTTTTCATTAGGTAATTCTCAGTAGCAGCACGGAGCACCATCAATCGGGCTCAAACTCGGACTCGACACCGAGCATATGCTCGCCCTCTATTGGGACCTATAACGTAAGTGGCAGTGTGGGTGTACTATATGTGCAGTGTGCACCTCTGCCTACCCCTTTGAGAGATACAAGCGTGATGTTACGTAGGTATAATTATATAAATAAATAAAAACTCATAACCTCGTATTTCATTAAAATAATGGTAGGTACTGCCCTAGACTAGAGTTAAGCTGTATCGAGAAAAGTTTATTATTTTAATAAAAATGACCATCATGCGACAAACTCGAGTTTTTGGGGTGTATTATACTCCCGCCAGTTTTCCCGGCATACAATACTTAAAAAGTTTCTTTATTAACTGTGGTAGTCCACGTAAAGACCCTAGAAATATAACATAGTAGGTATCTGCGTCCACATGGCAAATAAATTCTAAATAAGATAGAAACATAATGATATCTATCACTTACCTACGCGAATATTAGACATTGAAATTACAATATTTTTGCGGATTTTATCGCGGTTTTAATTAATACGGATTGTAAATAATAACTAAAAATTAGGGTAGTTGATAGTAATTTCTCAAATTAGACGTTTAACAACTCAGTCTGCCCGTGACCATAAATGCTGTAAAGGATTCGATCGTCGGAACCAAAAAACTAATTAAAACCGCGATAAAATCCGTAAAATAGCTTTATTTGAAAGATAGAAACATAGTATAAAATTCGCACTGGGTACACACCGTTACCCTTTTGCTCCAAACCCATCAGATTACAACGATTATCATGAAAATCAACTACAATTATCCATCCGTCCTTTATCGCCCCGAGACTCCGGGCACCATAAGGTCATCCTGCTGAATCACTATCGGTCAAACAATGGATAGTGGTCCGAAACTCAGGTTCTATTGTAATGAATTAATTAATAAAATCAGTGGGACGGGCGGGGGTGGCCATTGTCCACTAAGGATGGATCTGATCTCATTAACCAGTCATTGTGGTGGTTGAACAATAGTGGTCAGCTCGCCTGGTGGATGTCGCGCCGTCATCGCACCACGCTTTGTAATGACGTGGTTATTGTATTAAACTTTTATGTTAAGTGACCTGTGTAGCGTGTATTGATATTTGAAAACCAAAGCGGACCGTTCGCTCTGATCGGATGAATGTTAGTCTTTATAATTGTATTAATTACCTATACTGAATAAATAGATTATGAAGACTTATCGAAAATGTAGTCTCAAAAATTTTAAAGAGACATAAAATCAATCTACTAAAAGTTCACAAATAGTTAATATTTTTCTGTTGTCGTCGTAAGAGTTCTTTTTTTTTTACTAAAACTCTTGCAGCATTTTCTGTCTACTAGCAGAGCTAGTCAGTGTGTTTATCAGAAGTTACGAAGTTTTTAACAACTGTGCTATACATACGTAACTACAATATGTTAATTATTGACATTTCTTAACTTGCAATGCCTTCGTAGCGCTGCGTAGGCGCGCGCTACAGATTGCTACGAGCGAGCCGATTTTCTTTCTTGTTGGAAAGAAAGAAAATGTATAAATATTCTTATAGGCGTCCGATCTAACTACACTGTCAAATTTTTAATTAAGTATGTTGATTGCCAAACTTTTCTCAAGCAAAACCGAGTGGAAACAAATATATGTTCCTTGCTGACATCTATCAACCAAAACAATTGGCCAATCAAATTAATAAAGTTGTTATTAAAGTAAACACGTAAGTTCAATTAACGTTTAGTGTTCGGGTAGAACTCAAGGTCAATAAACCGTAACAAAACTATCCGACCCCCGCAAACGCTGAAAAGGAAAGAAAATTCTTACACAAAAGTCTCCGCGACGGACAATAGATGGCGCTTGATCTAGATAACGATATGTTAACATTGTCACAATGGCGGCGGTAATGGCGCGATTGTACTGCTTGGCACAATGCTTTTAGATGTCACCTCCAACAATGGACTCGTTCGATATCTACTGCTGTTGTGCCCGCTCACTCAAACGGCTAAATCGAATGAAAATCGTTATCGTAACCAACTTAGCACTGATAAGACGCGACTTACATATCTCCCGAAGACACAGAATACCTGCCGGCTTAGGTAAGAGTTCAGTGACCTCTTCTCGTATGTATAATCACATAAACACAAGTTCGATCATTCAGTCATTTAAGGTAGGCACAGTAGCCATTTATAGATCTAATAACTATTTCATATACATAATTATTTGCTTTATACAGTGGAGTCAAAATTTGTAGAGGAACTATCGGGTAAGTGCAGTCTGTCAATACTGTTCAATTTTGTTCTTCAAGAATATTCGTTTTTACCAATCTCGAATCCCACTAGGTACCTACCTATATGGATATACTTCCTGCGGCTTTCCATGATAATGATTAGAAAGTTGCAAAGGTTAAAACCTTAATTAAAATAATTGTTCATTTAGATACAAATAACTTTTATAAAATTAAAACCTGAAATGAAAACAAATGTTATTAAGTTGTTTCTGTAGCAAAACCACATGAGTAATGTGGCAAAACCAAGTCACGAGTAATTACGACACGCTACACGCAACAACACAGAATGTGTATAAGTTACCCATCAATTTACCACAGCCGAATAATCACGTGAGAGCTCTCGACAATCTCAAATAATAAGCGAAGCGTAGAGTCGGTTCATTAAAATTTAAAAAAAATCGTATCATATAAATCAATAGCCAAACAGATCACCCCTTGGTAACATCAATTCACGTTGCATCTTTAAAACATATTGGACTACACTTTGCAAAGATTTTGGCACCCTCTCTATATCCACAAATGAGTCATCATCCATTTGTTAGGAGTTGAATAATAAGCGATTGATAAAATCGTCCGACTGCCTGTGACAATTCGCACTCGAATCCGACGCAACAACAATGGTTTGGCACCACCAGATTTCCCTGGCCCTCCTCTCCCTTTTACACAAAACATTACTTGGAATTAGAGGGGTACGGAAGGGTGTTTCGAGAGACCTCTGAAAGCTGGCCGCGATTCATAAGCCACCCACCAACTATTCAGTGTGATGTTATTCAACCCATGATGGATCACAATTTCAGACAACATTGTATGGAAACAAATGAAGTACTACAATAGAATGGACGTGATTTGTTCAAGTTTTTGTCCTTTTAATTGTAATATAGATCGAATATGTTTATGTTCCATTATTAGTTTCTGTACGTTTTTCTTCAATTTGTAAATAGTAATTAAAAACATATATAATATCAAATACATTTGGAATTTCGTTTTACTTGTATTGTCTCAATCACAAGACACGTATAACAGTGTCAAAAAAAGTTTGTGATAAGCTTTTTTTGCACGACGAGTAAGCAACATGCCTAAATTAGTAGCTGCGTTGCTGTGTTGTACCCACCATCGATTCGCAAAAGAACTACTAAATGCTGGCTCCAACCTTCTTCCCTTTCTGTCATAGGTACTTTAAATTTGTGGGGCTCGTAGCTATCCGGCTACCCGGCAGATCAGTCGATCTGCGAGGTTAAGCCGTGCTCGCCGCGGTCAGTCTTGTGATGGGTGACCGTTTTCACATGTCGAGACCCCACCGTGCTTCGGAAGGCACGTAAAGCTGTTGGTCCTGTGCCTGATCTCTCTCTGGTCGTGTCGGTTTACCGTCCCATCGGATTATGAGAGTGAGGGAATAGGGAGTGCACCTGTGTTTGCGCGCATATTTGTGCACTATAATATCTCCTGCGCAGATGGCTAGTCTCAGCTGAGACAGGCCGCCGTGACCGAAATTCGGTCAGGAGAAATTATTACTTTAAATTCTTGTGCGTCTCTTGCAACTTTTACAATATCGTCAGCGCTTTTGGATGTATCTCTGGCTTATTTAGCCTAACTCTGGCTACAATAGAATACGTTACTTCTAAAAATTGTTCACGCCACTCTAGAACTGTATCTTCTTAATTACGTGAAATTACAGACTTAAATAGATGTTTGCGTACAAAAAAGTATCTTTATACAAATTAATATTAGTCGGTCACACAAGCACTTCCACGTTGCCAAAATGACACATGCACACACCCACCACGTGAGTCGGTTCGTCAATTATGCCACTGAACATACATAAACAACGTAACGTCAAATCTATAGGAACTGTAGATTAATGGATTCCGGAAACAAATATATAGGCAGTGTAGGGGTATCTGTCGATTGTCCGTGAGGGATGATACGATACCGGAGATATGGGTTATCGTGTTGTGCGACCTATTCAATTGATGTCGGACCTAAAAACAAGGGGTTGTCAATTAATCAGATTTTACTAATCAACGTTCAATCAAAGAGAATTCTTATTAGAATGAAATAAAAAAAATTTCAATGATCCGAAATCTACAAAAATCACTAAATTGTTCGTAATGATACTTATTGCATCATATTAATTTGTCTGTAATGCAACGACAAGAGATTTCCTTAATATAGACACTAGAATATTTAAAATAAAGACTAGGATATTTTCTGTGGAAGCTTTATAAAATTGCTCTATGTAGAGACTAAAACATGTTCCTCTGGGTGTTATAAAAGTTATTTTAAAAGCACTTCATTTTTTAAACATATTTTAGTAAAGCTTCTTTTTTACAAACAGACAAACAAAAAAGTCAAGTTGTAGGTACTAATACTGATATATTTCAATAAAATACTTAAACCGTTAAATTACCTGAGACAACAATTTATGTATATCTCAATTATGTAACCTGTCATATCCTATTCCGTTGCTATATTTCAATTATTCGTGTACTACAAGTGGGTACATTGTTCATGTTGATAATAGGAAAATCTGTCAACACGGGAACAATACAGGAAGTTACATGGATCAGGAATTAGCAGACATTGTCCCTAGTACAATAGAGCGCGGACCGACGTAGACGTCGCAATATAATTAGATAACATTACTACATAATTCATACTAGCTTTTGAGGCGGTCTCGCTTGCTCCCAGTATCTTGTAGGTATACACATTTTACGGGAACTACATTATATTAAATGCAGTGACGCTGAATGAATTTCAAATACATGTTATTCATTAATATATACAGTAACCTCATCACCTTACGTACCTCTTTTTGTAAAACTGTCTACTGAAATTGCAAAACAGTGTCCGTACAAATAAATACTGTGACGAAATATATACATATTTTATGTAAAGGGAAAATTGTAGTTTTATTTCATACAATTTATAAACGTATAATAACTAATGGTAGAAAAGAGATGTAAAATAAAAATTCACGTAAGTATGTATCACATATTTGTCTAACTCACAGCATACTTTATTTTCTATGTTGAAACTTCACATTACCATATTTCTTCACCACAGTTTGCAGACAATAGTTACTGTTAGTTAACTGTTGATTTATGTGTGTTATCGTAAAGTTAGCCGCAAATGTTTATTGGGTGTGTAAGTGCATATAATTACGATTTCATTCCCTTTAAAAATGGCGAACCTTCGATGTTTTAGTGTGTCTATCATTAAATCCAAAATGTGTATACCCATGTAAGAACCGGAGCTTTTTTGAGTTGTCTGAAATCGCCAATAGTGTCAACATCTTTATCCAGTAAGAACTAAATTATTTAGAGTATAATAAAATGTATAACTGTGTAATATAATATGTGTCTTATTCCCCTCGGAAAGTATATGAACGCAAATCGAGTGTTTACTCTGCACTTCATTTTGAAAGCTTCCTGTCGCCTCACACTCGGTGCAATTCGCCGTTATTTGAAGGTATGTGTCATATACTGTGCATGTAACACGATAGTAGGGTGACAAATTGACAATCTCAATTATTTGCAGAACATATTTTTCTCCGTAAAGTATCTCCATTAATAGATAGTGCTCTGTGACGCATGAGTCTCGAAAAGTATCTCGATTTGTGCACGACCACCCCAAGTATTATGTTACAGACAGTCTTGAGTAGGTATCATACCTGTCTATCAATTACTTCGGTTTTAAAAATATCCATGTAATTTATACATCTGGTAGACCTAAGCTTGAATTTAAAAAAAAATATAAGCCTAATAAAGCGGAAGGTTATTAAATATATACAGCGCTAATGTTTATCTACTGTATAAGAGTCTGCTATTACTAAAAATAATGTTAGATACTCAGTAAGTATTTTACATTCATTTCTACATCTACAGACTAACACGTTAGATACAATATATGAGTACATATTAGAATTATGAAATTAGTAAACATGTCTATTGAGATCCTAACAATACTGTAACCGGCTGGGTTGACGTGAATATAAATTGTATAATCGGCGGCTTACCGACCGTGCTTTTGTCGCAGCCTGCGTCGTCACGAGACGTGGCGTACGCTAATTCTATTCACGGCTAATGGAGAAGTGATCAAGAACGTGACGTCATTATTGTATGGGTTTATTTAAGATATTACAATAGACGTTATACCAAAGCCAAGACGCAGAGCCTGCACAATACACATCATGATGTTGCGAATTGACTACACCATTGTTTTAAGGTTAGTAACTTTTACCGGGCTGCTGCAACGCGACTTGAAATACGGTTACGACTTTGACATCAAGCAAATAAGCTTCAATAGACCTCATACTTCTGTTAAGTTCCGTATTACGTCAAACTTCTTCTAATACTTCGAACAAACGTTCGAATAAACATCATTAATCGTCCTTTATAACCTCAATCACAAATTAGAGAAGTCACAGAAATAATAAGATAATAAGATCGTTTCACTAGATACAACCAGAAGAAACTAAACTCTGTAGAATCGCACTATTATTTGAACCAAATAGCTTGTCACTTATTTATCTTACACTATTTTATATTGTAGTTATCTGTGGTCCCTAGTTCTTTACTACTACTTGCGTAGTTTTATATGAACTGTTTGATCTAGAGCGGTGACAATGGCGCGATGGCGGTGCAACCCTGCCGCAGCCGCTGTCTGTAGCATTCGTCCGCGGTCACTTTAACTATTATACAGTAATGTGCGGGCGCCATTGATATATAAAAGGGCTCTCTATGTTTGAAGGCCACAACTTTGTGCTAGTGCGTTGTACCATACAATACTGATATGAATACACAGAGAATAACGTTTGAATCTTCTTATTGTACACTCATGGAAATGATAGATTGTTGGATGATGACGAATATACTCTCTTGTGTGAGAAGTCTTACAGTTATCTGTCCTATGCCTAGACTAAAAATGCACATCTTACTTATTAATATAATTTACACTGGTTAGCTGCTTTTTGGCAAGACTTAAAATGCTCTCTATGTCGTTGTGCTGTTTAGAGGTACAACTGAATAAATGTTCAAATTCAGTTCAAATCGTTAATTTTCTGATTCGTGATAATGACCCAAATTTAAATTAAAACCCGACATTATTAAATAAACACATGATCAACAATCAAATCCCTTCACGTACGCAGCATTATCCCATTAAATACCAACGTAATAAACGACAGCAAATATAAACATCGTTGTGTAGATAACTTATCCGTTCGCAGACGATATGAATGGAGCGTGGAGCCGTATGCGTCGACTGGCGACAATCGCAATAGAATATAGGTAGAGTCCGCACAAAGTTCTTTTGTCACGATTATCGTGGAAAATCCGATCGGGGGAAGTGTGGCGGTTGCTTTCAACATCGGCAAACTGCATTATGAGCTATCTGAGCCATTGTTGAGCGGCGCAACTCTATAATCTAGTGTTCTGGGTGGGACGGCGCGCGGCGCGGCGTAACTTTGCTGCGTCCGAGCTTGCTCGATTGAGAATCGATTCGACGATTATCATGCTTTAAGTTTTGCGTGGTTTAAAAAGTTAAGGATTTAAAATGTTTAATTGTTTATTAAAATCATTCAATATTTTGCATTCTTTCAAGCAAGAGCTCAGAAATACCTTCTGATTATGGCAACCAAACATCTAGCTTAAATAATTGCTTTAATGGTCATTAAATACTGAGCCTCTTTTAGCTACATATTATAAGTACGTAACTTTTGAGACTTTATTACAAACGTTACCACATTGTTGGGCAGCATGTAAAGAAAATCTACTTTCCAAAAAGCCATAAGCGATAATGGGCAAGAGTTCGCAACTTCATTCACCAGATTATAGCCGATCCATTGAAAGTATCCATAAAAGTCGAACATTACCCGAAACAATGGAGGGGTGGGCTGGGTATTAGGTGCTTGCGCTATTGAACAACTTTTGTCCCATTGTGTTGTCCACTAGAGGAGGCCGGGGTGGGCCGAACAAAGACACCGCGCAGACATAGACCGAAATTCATCAGCAACACGATTGTTTGCTACATAAAGGACGCCATTGTCGACAAATATGATATCGTAACACAATGTGGATGTAATAATTAGAGCACTAAGACGACGCTTTTAGTGCGATGTCTCCAATAGACTTTTAACAACCCTTTCATTATATTCTAATAGGATTTGCATTCCGGGGATAATTTGAGTGTCTGAGTATTCTTCGCAAAAACAAGGGCGCTATTAACTTATACTTAGCCCGTAAACATGCACTACCTCTCTATCTCTACTGATCAAAAATCCAGTAACCCCCTTAATTAGTAAACTGATTAATTTAAAGTTTGTAAAGAAATAAACGCTTAGTCTCAGCAAACAAATAAGCTATGTTATTATAAAAAAAATTATTCTTCGTAACGTAAATGTCATATTGTATGCGTCAATGCTGCATTCGCCTACTGTAGACAATGCTCCGCCCCCTATGGTACGCATCAATTTATCCCGCCAAAGATATAGCAGATATCTAGATAGGTTTGTTAACGTCCTAAAGTAACCAAATACTTAATCCAATATATTTTGTAATTAGTTGGGAATGATACAATCATAACCAATCTTTTAATCTATTAAAGTTAACTATTAATGCTGCAAAATATTGAAGCGGCGTTAAGTTAGTAGAGACACAACGCTATGAAACAAAAAACAAATATTAATCATCACGCTTGGGGCACGCCCAAAAATGGAAAAAAACCACAAGCTTAAATAATTTATTTACTACATAAATAATACAGAAAATGTTAATGTTTATATAGTTAGGATAGCGATCTAAATAAAATATGATTATTTAATCACACAAGACACTAGTGGGATAGCTTCATTCATAGCCAATTTACAACTGCAAAAAAAGTAAATAAATTGAACTACCGTGATGTAATTACATCTAGCCAGTTAGCCTTTCCAGTGGCTTATCACCCCGGGCGTGTGCCAAAGTGATTCCCTGCGACAATAGAAGGCACCACTTTCCCTTTTTTCATATTTGAACTCACTTAAACCTCGCGATTTGCGGTCTGCTACTTTTGTTTGTCTGTTTGCTTTCGGATTTCCTTGCGTTTTTGTACATGCTAAGTGTTGTGGTTGTATCGTATTACTGTGCCGAAGGACGTGTGGTTTGTGTTCAGGATCGAAATGTTCGTTTTTGTATACCGTTGTGTCAATGTTTTGGTAAGTCTTTTTTTAAATAAATAATCTTCTGTGTCGTGTTTTTTAATTAACAGCAGCGTATTGCAGTATGCTCTGAAAATGTTGACATAATTATTTGGTTGATAAAGATTTATCAAACTTACAGTGGTTGCAGCGAATTTTTTTTAACTTAGACACACTCGTGGTAAAGAGTTCGACACCTACACTCTGGCAAGTCGCATAGTAAATAAGGCTATCTCTAATCAGATAGGAATTTCGTCTATAGGTTGATTTTTATTGATAAAGGTGTAATGAACTAAATTTGCGTAAAGATGGATAAGGTACGCGCAGCCCATCGCTCATTAGCTCGAGGACTATGGATGATTTGGGCAATAATTTAAACAAAAATGCTAAGTCAGAAAATTTTCTGCGTTCATGAAGTGTGAGAATGTGAAACTTTTTACACCGTTTGTTATAATAAGCTTTGGAATGAACCTGAATGAAAGGTGGCAACTTGCTGTAACTAATTAATAGGCAGAAGTATTCTCTCAGAAGTATACCTTTACCCCGAAATGAAACTGTACCCCCACCATAAGTCACTATATCTCTTCGTCGGGCCAACATCATAGTTGTACCAATACTACGAGCCCATTTTTAAGCTTAATATACTTCAAATACATAAGCTTTATAAAAATGCCACGAGTACTCAATGTTATGTATAAATATAAAAGGTTACGTCGAAAAACCTTGAAGAGGAAGGTAAATTGTACTTTGTGTATTTTATAAATTTTGCAATACCTCAATAATCACGTAACATTTGTGTTTCCGATCCGATACGAAAAACTCGGAAAGTGAATCCTGACAAAAACAACTTCGTAGTAAAATTGCCCAATATTTTCTCGATGTGCTTGCGGCCACTTTACCAATGAGGCGGAAGACTCGCGCTTTTGAAAAAATTATGTAAGATCGCCTTAAAAAGCGTATTTGGCTTGACAGATAACATCCGAGTCTTGGCATAATCCGTCAAGAGCGGGCCCCTGCCTAATCTACATCGCTTGCCATTCACAACTATTGTGTGACGGCCCGTCTATTGTTTAGTGCAATCGATAAAAATGACACGTTGGCCCTTTTCCAACTGTGGACACGGTTGTTTAATAACTGCAGCTTAGCCCTTTCTATGATACCTACACACGAATAAAAGTCGCATTTTGTTTTAGAAGATATTACAATTTGAGGATAGCTTATAGAATGTTAATGTTTGGCTTTATCTTGTACGAAATTTGACCTCAAATTCAATTTAAATTAATATTCATCAAGTGTATCCTAGAATAATAGGCTGTTTCAGTACTTAACATTTTATTGGATTACATAATAGTATAGATCGTATTCAAAACACACAAAAACTATAAATAAATAAATTCTAGCTTTTTCTTTAACATGTTTTCTTCGTCCGTAAACCCAAAAAAAGTAAAAAATATAACGTATTGAGCGAGCCGGTGTCACCCCACATGCTGGCGTGAATGGCTATTATTGAATCGCATTAAGTTAATACAACCATGAATAATAGGAGCGCTTTATTACAATTGTTGTCTTCTGATTTAACCGTGGTTTTGATTCCGAGGGTAGAATTTAGGGGTAAAAAGTGAAAGACTTTTTTATTTACTTACAAAACACGACATTGGGAAATTTAGGTACATGATTGAATAAAGAAATTATTTCGATATTTGGGTAGGTAAGTATGAAATAAATTAGAATCCTGTACTGCTCAACAAAAAACTAATGTTTAGAGATTCTATGAATTGTTTAGGTAATGTATAGGATGGATTACACCGATTGCCGGTAACATATAACATATCTACAGCATCATCATCATCAGCCAAAGACGTCCACTGTTGAACATAGGCCTCCCCGTTTAAGCAGGGGGGTTTGCCATAATCCCCACGCTTGGCAAGCGGCTTGGGGATCGCAGTATTGGTGGTGAAGTTACAGAAGACGCTGCTGCCCATCTTCTGAATTTTCCGTTAGTCGCCTCTTACGACACCCGCGGGAGGAAAGGGGGTGGTCAATTCTAGGCCGGATACCACACGGCACTACTATCTACAGCATAAAAAAGTATTAAACAGAAAATGAATACCTACGTCGTAACAAAGGAAAATTAGAAGCATTTGCTTAAAATAACGCTATTAGCTTTCAATGCGTGTATTTGTTTGGTTAGATATGTACTCATTATGTTATCAGTTAAATATAATATCAAGATTATCCAATAGCGTTCTGTTGTTAATAATTTCAAAGGCTCAAGTAGCTTCAGACCTTCAATTATAAATTACGTTCAAAGCAGCTGAATAGCGAGTAATTTTGTTACTTTCACGGAAAATTTGGGCACGTCCCAAGTAACAAGCGATAGTCTCAATTTAGCTCATTATTCTTATATAGGTCAGTATTTATCTAATCAATGGTAAAATGTTTTGGTATGTACCTAGGTATATATTCTCTTTTTAAATATTTTCTTCCTGGTCCTAATAATATTATTTAAAACGCCTCTTTTTCTGTCCATCTATTAGTGTGGTCTTAACACGAGAACCCAGAAATGGGAGGATACTTAGACAGTTACTTTTTGAGTTATCATTTTTTTACTTAGGTCTTTCTTTACAAAATGTGCAATTTACAAAGTTAAATAATCCGAGTTCCCCGTTGTTGTTGTAAATGATATTAAATGTAAAATAAGTACTGTCCGCTCTCAAATGAAGCCAAGGCATACATTCAAGGATGGTTCATTGTGACCAATACTGAAAGGAAGGGCGATCACGGTCCCGATCGGACGTATTCAAAGAATACTTATGACTCTACTTTACCTAAAAAGCAACCACAATTCCTAATTCTATGATAGAGAAATTATAAGGGTAGGTACTACTAAAGGCGGGTAGTTAATTCTACAAAACAAGCTCTGAATTTGTTATTGCCTACCAATAAGTAGGTAACTAAATGTAATATGCTAATAATACTATCTTATCGATAGTTATAACATATCGAGAGGAAGAAAACGTCACAACCCAATACACGATATGAACGGTACGATACGATACGATAAATGCCATTGATAGTATATTTTAACTCATCAACTTTTCTTGATTTTCTTCTTATAATTGTATGAACGGCCGCAAAGCCTTCTATGGGCTCCATGATTTCTATGGATGTTTATGTGAATAGTAAGATTTGTAAGGCCTGTAGGAGTAGGTTACCCATTTTTCTACCCTCTTTGTGTGTCGCCCTCATTCTCCGGCGCTTTGCCGAGATGTGGTGAGATTCCGATGTAAAGTGTCGCCGCTATTACGAAACTTCTCTATTTAATGCCACTGTGATTATCCTTTAGACGCATCGTGCGGATATGTTTCAGGACGCATATGCTCCGAATTGTATTGTACAGGAATCAGAAATTGTATGATTAGCTCTATGTAGTATACAGATACAAATTTCAGTAAAGTTGTAGACCATGTCTTATTTGTGGCCTCTTGCTTCTCTAGACAACTTAAATATAACCTACGCAAAATTCAGAAATAAATATTAGAAAACATAAGTTGGTAACTATACAAATATGGGAAGGTAATGTTCAAGTTATCCCAACTACAAATCGATTAAAGGCAAGACAAAACTATTTTTAGGCAATAAATACAAAAGCATAAAATGTACTACGTACTTTACTGGGATCAATTTATGAGAAGCTAAGCAATCTCATTAAGTATAAGTGCTATAAGTATAAGGGCTTGTTTCACCATCGACAAGTAACGTGTCAAGTAGACTAACCGCCACTTTAAGTCACCCGTAACTACTCATACGAATTTCACAATATCTGAGTAGCATTAATCAGGGGTTAAACTGGCCTGTAACTAAGGTACGTTAGAATGCCGATTAGCGTTAATCAACAACAAGTAACTATTCAACACTTTACTTGTAGATGGTGAAAAAGATCCTGGCTGAATTAAACACTGCTTTAATATATTTACATAAATACCTACCTAACTATTATATACGCTATTATAACTATATACAATAATGCCTTTATCTTAACTAACTACGATTTACATATACTTCTACTACATATATTATTAATAGTTGTAGTGGTATTAGTAATAATACAACATAGATTATAAGATTTAATTAAGAAATACATATAACTAATAACTATAATACTAATAATTATGTTGAACCTTAGTTACGGAGATCCAACAGACAAACTATGTGGATAGTTTTGTTGGACTTTGTTGTATGTCATAATATACGTTACTGTGTACCTTATAATAATAAATAAATAATAAAGAACGCACTTTACCCGTAACATAAAAGCAAGTAATTCGCAACACAGACATTCATTGACAACAAAAGTAATATTGATGGATAACAGAAGCACGAACAATCATTGGCAGTTCGATCGCATACGATAACGTTGCACTGTATTAAACTAATGACGCGTTGTTAATACGTATAGTACAAAGGGATCAATGCTCCTTACATAATCAAGATTATCACTTCATAGAGGCAGCGAGAAGGCAGCATTTATAACTTTGCAATTGTGGACTTAAGAGTGTATAATTAGGAAAACTAAACCACCAGAAATAGTGCATTTTTGTTGTTTGAGATACCTTATATAATTAATTACCTCGCTTGGGGTGTAAGTAGGAAGCCTCCATGATACCTCAGTCAGTATACTGTCTGGCGTAACCCAGACACTCCCTCATAACAATCTTTGTTTACTGTTTTTCAAATTCCTTGGTATTCAGTCTAATTATTTTATTTTTTAAGTTAGTTTTAACATATGTATTATTATAATCACGACTGTTACAAAAAAGTAAACCAAAATTAACTGAATGCACATTACTACTGACAACACTACAAACTTAAATGCAGGAGCCACTCATATAGACTTGCGCCTGGGTTGTTTATTGAAATTAGGGCAAGTAACTTTAGACTGTAACTTTCTAAGTTGAATGATTATCAAAGCTACGTCAGTTTAAATCAAGTAGCAAAATAGATAGATGCAGCACAGCTTAGTAGATCAGACAATACCAATACACATTGCTGAGGCCTCGCTTTTCTTGCGTCTTTGCCAGCCTCATATATACTTACAAAATATGATAAGTTATAGGATGCGCGGGTGTAATGGTTTGAGTAAAAGATCAAGATTATGTGTCTAATCCGAAAATAGCGAACATACATATAAATCTAGCTGCAAACACCATTAAGAAACGAACAATCGGCGCTCTGATGAATTTCGGTTTATGTTCCACGCCGTAGAGTCTTTGTGGCTCTACTTTCAGCAACACAATAGGGACAAAAGTTATTCAACGACAATGCGAGCACCAAATACCGATCGCCCAGCCCCCCTACACCCTCTAGTACCCTGGTACCTAACCATTGTTTACTTTAATACTCTACTTTGTATATTATCGATAGACAGTGTAATTGTGAATTTTATCAACACATTAAAAGTATTATTTAGGAGAAAGATCAAATATTATTTATTTTGTAATTCGTAGGTATTCCATAAAATTAAAGGGGATCCTACAAAGAGTGTGAACTCAAATGATTGTGCTAAAATTAGAACATATTATTTTTCTTCGCAGGAGTATCATCCCCCGTATAATAGGTATTATGATAGTTTTTCAATATCTGTATGTTATCTATTTCATTTGATTGTAAACCCGTACATTAAAAATCAGTAAACCCTACTGCGAAGACCACATTTTTATTTTAACAACAAAGACCACACATACGATTTAAATACGATTCTCAGACATTGTTATCTTATTGACACAGGCTTTCTCTGTTTCATTAAAACAACCCATCGTTTGCAAGATGACATCATGCTTAACAATATTTCGACAGTTACTATTCACGTCGGCAGCATTGTTACAAAAAGCCTGAGCGTTCCTACAAAAGCTGTAAAGAATGAATGGGTGGGCGAGGGGGGGAGTCAATTCAATAGGAGAAAGGAGGGATGTGTAGTTATGTAAGTATGTTTTGTGGTGCGTGCCGGGGATACCAGTTGAGGAAGCTGATTTTAAAATTTAAACGAAGACATTGTATTGGCTGTGGTTTGACATGTTATCTTTGATTTCGTTTTCGTAACATTATTTTATGGCGGACGCTGCACATGGTTTACAACTGATGTAAGTAGATACTGAAAAATGCAAGAGTATCGTTGACTACACCTAAAATTTTATTAATAGGTACGACATTTTATTCTGATTTGGCTGAAGGAAATTTACACGTGGACGATTTCTGTAAGTTTGACCACTATTTGTGTCTGTCTGGCTGCTTGCGTGTATGTCTGTGGCACCGTAGCTCTTAAATGAGTGAACCGATTTGGATGCGGATTTTTAGGGTTCCGTACCTCAAGACGAAAAACGGAAGCCTTATAGGATCACTTTGTTGTCCGTCTATCTGTCTGTCGGTCTGTCAACCCCTTTTTCTCAAGAATGCGTGATGGTATAAAGTTTAAATTAATATCAAATACTCGAATCTGCTGTCCCTTAAAGCCGTGAAAAATGAAACTTCTAAGTCAACGCAATCAATATCAAAATCATACTTCCCGTTGACCTAGAATCATGAAATTTGGCAAGAAGCATTGGCTTACAGCACAAGTAAAGACCCAGGTCCGTTTTTACCGTTTTAACCTATTTGAGGCTCTGGCCACTAACGTGATCGAGATGGTTCTTACTTCTTAGGTATAATTTATTTAAAAATTGTAGAGTTGACCTTTACAAGGGTGATGCTACAAAGGGTTTAATGCCTATTGGAATTACCACTACTTACTTAATGAATTAAACACGTTTGCAGATAAACAGATGTCTATCATCCATCTTTTCATTCCTATACACACTTGTACCGTTCATATATAATGAGCAAGCGATGTACAAATAGTAGCATCAATAGAAGCGTCAATGGGACAGCCTAAAAAGCCTGCACTATACAACAAAATGTTGACATCCACCTACATGTTTCTATTACATTTTCAAATAAGCATGACTAATGATTTCTTAACAAGCAGGTTCTTTTAGTAGCCCCTCAGTGAACGCTAAACAAAAGTCGTAGACTCACTGGCGGTTTCACGAACAACTTTAGTGTGACCCCACAAAGCTGTGGAACGTCATTTAAATGCACACGTTTCATTGGCTCTGAATGCTTCAGGGAAGTAGAAAAAGAACGGGCCAATTACGACGCTTTTGTGACGCATACTCTTTGGGTCTCGAGTGTAACTTTATGTGTGGGGATCTGTGAGTTTTTTATTCGGTTTTGCCGTCTGTCTTTGGGTCCTTAGCGGATTTTATAGGAAAATTAGCCAAGTGCGCTTTTTTATTTTATTCTAAACATAACAGAAACATAATTAAAATTAAAATATATAAATACTACGGGAAATGTGCAATTTGGAAGACTAACGGTAGGTGCTACTATAAAAAAAAATTACATTAAATATACTTAGGCATTAATTATTCCTCCGTCTAGACTTCTAAGAAAGGTTGTGTAATTTATAATAATATTTTAATGCTTTTAAAATGTTTATAGTATAATATCCAGAGGCCAAGATAGGAATCCGCTAATGGCCGGCAGCCATTACTTGCCCGAGGCGGCAACCGCACCGCAAAGCTTCTGTACACTACCTAGTTTCCTTTGCCTTACTCAAGTCTGTTAAAAAAAAAGTGTAAGTATTTTAAAATCTCGTCTAGCAGCAAATCGGTGTAAAAGCTAAATTTTAAATAGTCATCGCAATTGTGCCTGTAAGTTATTTGACTACTAATAAGTAAAAAACTGACTGCGCTTGTTTGCCATAATATTTTAGCTATTTCGCTCTTTGTGAAATTGACTTTACCTAATCATCTTTGACAACTTAAATAATTATAGATATCTTTATAAAATATTTAGGCTTAAGTAAATCCCGTTTTAAGTAAGCCGTCTTTAAAAAGAGTACCCAGTACATAAATACCTCAAAGTTTCCTCAAAGGTAAATTCTATAGTTAAATCATCTTTTATTTATATTATTTATCATACATAAGTACATCATTTTTATAGGTACTCAATATAACAATGTAGCCACAAATAAGTTTAAGACAATTTGAATTAAACCTTCGATTTAATATAAAAATAAAGTATCATCCAAATCATCAATCATATATTATCACATCAAATCATATTTAGATAAGTTACATCATACAGATGCACTGAGATAGCCCGTCTAGATCACAGCACATAATCTGTGTTCCGATCAAAATGCATTTATGGTGTTGGTCGTTCGTTAGCCGGCCGTCAATACGGCTCTCAGTCCACCGGCTATAAATTTAGTATTGAGCGGACACAACAACAAAGCGCGTTTTGTCTTGCAAATGAAAACGCGCACATTTCGCGGTATTGTGCGCGGCTGTTTCGGTGCCCGCCATTATTAACGGCGAACATGAAAGACAAAAGGTTCGTCTGCAGCACTGAGGCTGGCCTAGATAGCGGATTATTGTACTAACACAATAGGAGCGTTAATTCCGCGACTCGTACCATTATTTTGTTGTTTGCAACTTTATCGCGTTTATCGATGTGCCGCGCGATTGGTTTTTTGATGGTTCATTTAGTGTGCTATTATTGTATTGTAATAATATGAAATGTGTGACAGTCGAGCCTTATAGTATGAATAAATACAATTGCAGATGGAGTTGTGGGAGGTAGGTGGATATAATTATGTAAGTAGGTTTACAAGAGGTAAATAAATTATTATTATTAAAATATACAGTTATTAGATTAGATGATAATGATACAAATTAACTTCAATATAAAAATATGTATTAATTTTAGATATATTCTTAGTAGGGACTAATACGTTTTTTAATCTTTCTACATATTGTCAAAGCTATACAAATTGTATAATATCATGATTTAGGAAAATACTGTAATTATGTATCGATATCCGCGCCTAATAATAAACATACGAATTTGTTTTAAAAAATACATATCTACACCTATTTGCTAATGGTATATTTTGCATAATTACTTAATCCAATTAGATTCCAATATCTTCTAAAAATAAAACTTACCGCGCAAATCCATGCAGAGTCTGTTATTCCAATAAATTCCCAGTAAAGGCACAACACATCACATAAAATTCACACAGAAAAATATTCCTTTGCACAAAAATCACAAGCACCCCAAAAAAGGAAAGAAAATTCAACAAACGAACGTGGCGGGAAAATAAGTTTACGGAAAAGTTCGTAATGGGCTATGGTAGTGGTTGCGTTGGAACGAACGCATGTCGTGGAAGGCGGGCACAGACTGTGAGCCGGCCGGCAGCGGCGGCGGCATGATTGCTTGGGTTGCCCGTGGTTTTGCCGCGCATGGTTGTCGCGCATCTATCGTGGTCAACATTTACCCTTTCGCTTACCCTTGCATTATGCAGTTCCCTCTTACAACTTAATTAAATGTTTACAAAACGTTAACTTTGTTTAATATATTGTAAACCAACATTAACCGGGTAGTATGTACACGTATTGTTAATTAATATTAAAAGACAATAATTTGTAATGTATAGCTACCTACTTATATGTTTTGATAAATATTTTTATTCTGATCGATTCGGCGGAACGTAGATATCGAATATTAGCAACCTGTATTATCATGTTTCTTATGAGCAATGTTAATCATTCCACAACTGGTGGTTTTAAAATAATAATGTTATTAAATAGGTAGCTTTAAATAGAAGGTTAATAGGAATTAGAATAGCATAATTATGTACCTTTACGTCCTTCCTTTTTTGCTTGCAGACTCCTAACATAATTTACATAATGTAGTTAAATGTTTTATTTTATTCTGCGTAGGGCATGAAAAAACTTTTCTAAGGAAATTATTATAATATTGTTTAATTGACCTTGTCAATTCTTAAAACCCTCCAATACCTATTGGAAATGAACTGTACCGAAGACTTACAACAATTGTTTTCTTATAAGAATTGTTCAACACAAAAACACGGATCGTACTATGTAACACAATAGTGCGTACGACAAATAAGATATGTTCCATCAAAGGAAGAAGCCAGAGATAGCAGGAGCAGATACAATGTGGAAACGTTGGGTAATATGTCCGACTACAATGGCGCGAACGCGAGACACAAAGCCGCGCCGCGTATTGTGTGGACGTGCACAATACACCTTGCATACACACACATAACCACTAATCATACATTCAATACACTAATTGCCAAAACATAATCGGCCTTATTACCTTCCAAAAAGGCTCCATAACTTAAATCCTGAACGCAACCACAATGTAGCCGCCATGTATTGCGTGTCAAAATAACTGATATTAATGGAAACAGTAGTTTTTTGTTTGAATTGATCTTTCATTTTATGCACACGACCTTGTTGATTGTTAAAAGGTAGTTCGAGCGTGTTTTTGTTGAATTTACATGAGCAACTCAGGCTAATTGGCGTCCTCGCAGCACAGCAAGAAGTTACAACGCTTATTTTGTTTTTAAAGTAAATAAAACATATTAATATTACCAAGTCTTTATCTTGCAATAATAATAATAATAAATCTTTGCAGAAACACAGTCCTTACAATTATAGGCAAACGAATATTAAATATTAGTTGACACAAGAAGTACAGTAATCACATAATTATGGCATAACATAATAAAAAAAAATTTCTGACATATTGAAACAATTCCGAATTAGTTAATCAAAACAGGACCAAATTTTAAAATGGTTGCTACGCGAATCTTACAGAATACAAGGTAATAATGTCGTAGACATTCGCGTAGCATTTCGTAGCAGGCACGCTGTAACTGTTAACGTCTACGTTATGATATAATGGGTTATTCGTAGTCGTTCGTTTACTAATGGGTATTATTTGTAGCACAAAATATTTAGTGTTATACCAAAAAAAGTTAATGTTTGACCTGCGCTTGGCGTAGTGGCAGTAGTGTGCGTAGCAACCTATTGCGAAGGGTTCTATTTTTGCAAGGGGCATTTGACTTTGTTTCCCGAGTTTAGGTTCTGATATTTTCTACAGAAGTATTTAATGTCGACGAATTAGCAAATGATAAACAAGTACTTATTATGATCACAGTTATTTTTGTTATCAAAATAATATTTTTATAAACTCGTAGCGCAAGTAAAAGTGGTTTATTAAATAAATTAAATTATATTAACATTAATGGAACGATCAGACATTATACAATTTGATTACGATGATGATGATGATGACTACGGTTGCAAAATATAAGAAATTAATATGTTAAACCACGTTCAGTAAACAAAAACTAAGCAATCACATTTAATATCAAACAAAATATTAATTTACTATATATTTATACAACAATAGTTGCCCCTCAATTGTAAGTATTCACGTGTAAAATTTAAAAGTAGATAGGTAGGTACGAAAAATAAATAAGTGTGGAGAAATAAAATAAGTTTCGCGGTGGACCATTGTGCGGAGGGCGGGCCGCCTCCTAGTCCAAACAGTATTTCCATTGTGTCTGCCATTACCTAGCCCTCTTTTCGTCTTTTGTATTCGCCTCTCCTATTGAAGTGAGACCTTCCCAATGACGCTTTATGGCCGCTTTGAAGTATGCAAGATATGGCCGGTACTCGTACTTCGTACATGAGTCTAAAATATTAGACGGCTACATTGTGTGTTAACTTTATTTGAGTTCTATATTGGATGAAAAAATTGATATTTTGTAATTTTATTAATATCCATTGGTTACTGTAGGATTACAGTCGGTAAGCTAGTCAAATCAATCAATCAATGTAAATTTTTTGGTACATAATAGACCAATCTCTCTAAGCAAACTCCTAGTGAGACAACTAAGTATTAAGTCATTTATATCTACGTAATTTATTCACATGCACAAACATCTCGCACTGTCGTGCACCACACAAATAATATAATTATAATTGACTCGTGCGGGAATCAAACTCGCAAATACTGATACCTTGACGGCCGACTAACGCAGTGACTTAAGGGGTTGGATTGCTGTGCTAAGGACAACAATCTTACTATGTAGGTGTGCAACTAAAATGCAACAAGATCCTTTTATTATTTTCATTGGTAAAATCCTCATGGACTTCCTTCGTCCTAGGGCGGACGGAGGGATATGCCGGACTCTCACCGGCGAAAACCCCGGGGTGTCCTCCTAGCTACCTTAAGTCGAGGAATGCGGGATCTGCGTACGCTGCACCACATCCCTCGACAGGTAGGTACCGCCCCGCCTCTTCACTGCGGGTCCCACTCTCTACGTATGGAGTACATGCCGCTGTGCTGCCCTGCACGAATGCACGTCCCTTCTTAAGAGGCGCACGCGGAACACCACCTCACGCCGCCTATTCGGGCCTTTTTGGTCAGGTGACGAACTGCGCCAAGTTCGTCGTCCTGCAACTACACCCTGGCGATTTCTACGACGAATTATATTTCTTTATCTAGGTACTTCCCTACTGCTTAATATAGAATGGCGCAAAAAACAGTAACAACAACAAAAATGCAATATTTTAATTGTAAAAGTATTATGTAAGGGTTAAGCTAGATATAGTTTACTGTTGTAGGTAAATAGCAAATAGTCATTACAACAAGCGCTACGTTTGATGATCCTAAAGTACTGATAATTATAATTATAAGGTACAACATTTAAATAAGATGAACTTAGATACCCTAACTGCAGAGCGTCCTTCATTGGTTGCGATTAGCTTAGCGACAACAATCATGATAATATGGTGCAAGTTCAAATTTTATTTTTTTATTATACTTCTCTTCTAATAAAATGTATGTACTCACTTTCTGAAGCGCACGGTGAAATTTCTAGTTAAAACCTTTACTCCGTTTTTAAAAGATAAAAGCTAAGTATGATCATATGATCTAAGCTTTGATTATATATATGTCTAGATGGAGTGTCTAGACCCTGACAGCGTCGGTATTTTATAGCGCCAATTCCTCACAATTGGCGCCAAAAGCCAACAGTGTCAATTGTGTTGTCAATGGAGACGCTTGTTTTTCTATCATAAAATAACGTAATAAAAATGGCGAAATGGGCTATTCAGGTGTGTAGAAATTACAGAGGCCGATTGAATATTAATAAATATGTATCCTATCACCCGTATGTTAAATAAATTATCATTAGTTCTGGAATAATGAATTATTGCAAAATATTGGAATATAAAAAAATAAAATTCGCCATTTTGCAAGTGTGGCAAGTTTGTGAAAACCAAATTTCCCACATTTACACATGAGACCGGTATGCTGGTAGGGCGATATTATTAATGGTATGGTGGATAATGGATCTTCAGTTTTCTACGAATCGAAGTACATTGAAATAAGCTTGATTTTTTTTTTCGAATATTCCACCCATTTTGAATTTCAAGATGGCGGGCCTATTGACTCTTGCAAAATTCGACATGAGCGCCAGCATGTGTATACTTAATTACGTGCCTGCGCCGAGGAAATTTGAGGAGTTCCTTCGTCTGAAGTTAACCATGGGGATAGTGTTTAAATCATGGTGAACTTTAGAACGAGATATTATAGTTAAATGTGCATATTAAATGTTGAGTCACTACTGTTGACCGTTGATGAGTTCCCTCGTCTGGAGGCAACCGTGAGGGTGGTGTTAAGATCATGGTGAATTTTAGCAAGAGCTATTATGGTTAAATGTGTGTACAGAATGTTGAGTCTGTACCGTTAACCATTGAGGAGTTCCTTCGTCTGGAGCCAACCCTGGGTTACAATTCGTTCACGCTTATCATGAAAATGTATTGTCTTTGGAACTGAACCAACGTGAAAAATTTTAGCTCCGTAAGAAAAAGTGCCATAGCCAATTGCTTGTAATTAAAAAAATCATTGTCTTCATAATATATAATTAGTACCAAACACAATAATTATGTACCTATTATATAAAAATAAATTTTATTGCGAGAGATAGACTGCACCACGTTGGGCAATTTACCAGTTTAGAAATTTTATTTTAGTTGTAATGTTTATTAACTGGTATCATTACGCACGCATTATATACTTGTGTAAGACGTAGCTGTCACGCACATGCAAAAAAAAAAAAACAAATGGCACGTTGATTTTTGTATCAAAGTAGCGCCAGACTCCATCTAGATAATCTAAGGATCTAAGGTTGCTAATTAGGTCGGTACCTAAATACTTACTATCGTAACGATATGATGACGATGACAATATGATAATAACCTACTTGTGAACTAAGTTGGCCATCCACTTACAGTGCAGAATTGCACCTCGTGCGTCAACACGAGGTAAAATAAATTATAAATATTGTAAAAAAATGGCGCTCGACTCGAGTAATCGAGTTTGTTATTTCGCGCGCCTGACCGTGACCATTGTGTTCCGGTAAAGTTCCGGTAGAATTGAAAGAGAGGCACTAGCAAAGCTACGAGTCAGCCTAACATTAAATTTAATTCTTATAGCGAATAGTGTTGTAATAGCTTAGATTTGATTTAAATTTATTAAACTGAAGGAATTGAAAATAATGACATGCTTATGATTAAGATAGAAACAAACTGATCCCACGTACGCAACGCATTATGATAGATATCGACGCTTAACTTTGCATGATCTTTCTCTATGGTCGCTACCATTATTCAAACGTTACCAACTCAGTGATGTGACACATCACATGCACATAACTGTACCAAATCTTGTTTTTTAAATATTTATGAAGTAGCTGTAATAGCTGTGATTAGCTATTAAGATCATTAATTATAATAGAGGGAAATAAATCCGAAGGATAACGATCCCTAAGAATTTATTTCCCTTTATTATAACATGTTATAACGTCATCATCATCAGCCTATCTTAGTCCACTGCTGGACATAGGCCTCTCCTATGATACGCCACTGAGCCCGATCTTAGGCCTTCCGCTTCCAGCCGCTTCCGCTTCTATACATTTATTATAGTTAAATTAACCAATATGGGCAATATCTACTAAGGATAAAATATACCATATAATATGAATATACCATCGGATAAGCTTTCTGTGATTTGCGCGCAAAAGACGTTGCATACAAGTCTCACAGTAAAACTTTTTGCTGTGCGTGATTTGGACCATAGATTTTACTTGACGCATGTCCATTGTCCTTGGAGTTGGATTGTCTTTGGTCTCGATTATTGGTTTGGTAATTTGGTTTAGCTGTTGTTGACCGCCGTTATTGTTAATCAAGTTTTATTTAGCCCTTTGCTTTGCAAAGTAAAGTGTTAATAACATGAACTTCAGATAAATAAGTAAATACGCAGTTGAAACCAAAACAGGTATTGCTCCATTCAGCAGAAAAATAAGGTAGTAAAATTAACCAAAATGTCGTCTGTGTCGGCGTTTGTACGCTCTCGTACAAATTAACAATGATTTATGCTTAGTAATCAACTTCGACTAATTGTTTTTATTGTAGAATTGCATAATGGAACCACCAACTCTTGATGCGTCCTTAGTAACGCAGTCAATAAATTACCATGGGCAGCAGCTGCAAAAAACGTGGGAAGCTGAAAGAGGAGAAGAAGATTTATCGAAAATTGGTGTTGTCGGCGGTTTGGACTTTGCCGTATACCAGTCTAGACATAAGCAACTGACTTTCCAAGACCGTGGAAAGCGGCTAAAACTTCACCAGTTCATTGCTAAGGAAGCCAATGCTTTGTTTGATCCATACATCATGGAAGAGATTCCGTCTTCGTCTACTCTTGGTGCTGACCCGCCGATCCCAGAAGACAGTAAGTTGTTAGCAACTTTTCATTATTATGCCTAAAGACAAAGTACTTATTATGCCATAATTACCTGCAGTTCACAATAGTCAAATTGTCATTCAGCTCAGATGTGACAAATTAGTGTTTTGCAAAAAGTTGATTTTCAAAACCAGTCCAGACAATTAAATGTATTAGGAACAATAACAAATAGTGTTTGCAATGTTACACAGTCTTAAAACTTTAAATGACTGACATCTGAATAAAGTATGTAACTAGCTGTTGTAGTAAATACTGTATATAAAATAGATATGTCAGATATCTAACACTGGGTTCATCACCTCTTACAACCTAAGCTAGTTGCAGAAGGGACTTGTATTTTTAATCTTTCATCTAAAGAAAAGGTAATATTGCATACCAAGATTAAAGTATTTCTTGCACTAACCATACCATTCATTCAAAAAAAAAAAGGTTTTTACTATGTATACTAGCCCTTATACATTTTTGTTCCAGATTTATATGCTTTGATGCCACCATTTGAAACATTCTTAAATGTTGACAAATTAGCAAGATTAAGGAATTTCTTTGATGTGAGTATGGCATAATTACATTAATGCATCAATTGCTTGGTTAACTTCCTTGTGGTAAATATGTTTTTATACAATGGTATACCAGTTTTAGTATGTTAGGTACATGAGTTAAATATCATAAACTACAATTTCTGTTTGCTGTTAAATATTAAAATAAAACAACACAAGAGTTAAACTTTAAAAAATATATTTGCCTAGCTTTATGTTAGACAAGGATAGTTTAAATATCATTAATATTAGTAACATCTAATACTATCACAACATTAAAGTTATTTATTGTTAATTTCACTTAACATTTCTAATTTTATTATTCACATATAGATTAGCCAACCACAATTCACCACAAACAATTTTAGTAAGTTATAAAATCCTTATAACTCTGATAAACCTTATTCCAGAATTTAGAAACCGGTGAATTAATCATAGGAGCAGTCATCAATAGGTCTGCATCTGGCATGATGCTCAAAGTTTTATGCACTGCAGGACCCACTTCAAGATATGTTGCTGACATCAATGTGAAGGTAGTTGTTGTAGTTGTTGTTGTAGTATTTTTTATTAATATTTGTAAACTGAATACCAAATTGAATGCATGCCTTTATTTAGATGCCTTGCCTGAAATGTTAAACTCTCAAGTTAACCATTTTTTTGGGGTCATACCATCCTTGGTAGATATATATCACTACATAGTATAAAACAAAGTTGCTTTCTCTGTCCCTATATCCCTATGTATGCTTAAATCTTTAAAACTACGCAACGGATTTTGTAGCGTTTTTTTTTAATTCATAGAGTGATTGAAGAGGAAGGTTTATATGTATAATAACATCCATTAAATAGTGGTGAAATACTTATAATATATATTTTATACCCGTGCGAAGCCGGAGCGGGCCGCTAGTATATGTATATAATGTTACTTTAGGCAGTGGCAGATTTGCAGTTTTAACTGACCTAGGCCCCAGGCCATGTAGTAAGTATCAGCCGCCCCTTTCTCAGCACCCATCATAATTATAGACTACATAAGGAATTTTCTATTTTACTTAGTACTTTGAGTTATTTCTTGTTCTTGATTGGCCGCCCTAGGCCTTGACATACTGGGCCTTGGTGTAAATCTGCCACTGGCTTTAGGTGTTAAATACTTATCTAATTACTAATAACAATAAAAATTATTTCTTAGGCATTTTTACCAGTAACTAATATCATACCGGCTGTGGACAAGAAAAATGTATCAAGAAACTACCTGATGAATGACACTGTGTGCTGCGAAGTAATCAAAGTTATCCCTGACACGGACAAAATGGTGTGCGGCATGAAGGGAGTCACGCGAAGCCCAGATGACCCTCCTCCTAAGCCGCCGCTTGGCCTCCTCAGCACCGACGACTTTCCCCTGGTCTACAAGTATGTACTGTCTAAATCACACACCTCTGAGTAATCACATTGTCCATACACTGTTTTACAGGTTTTATAGTTTGGCTGCGCATTGTGTGGTTTTCATGTATTATTTGTACATTTTGAGACCACAAAGTCAGCAGTATATTTATATTTTGTATGACCTGAAGATTAGTTTAAAACGTGATATATATATTTATGGACTAAAGAGATTTGAAAATGAAAAAGGATAACTGAGAAAATAACAAGTAAAGTTATGAATGAGATTTACATCAAGCATCAGAATACCATTGAAGATTAAACAACTTGTACATGGTTCTTACAAGGGTGGCAGCTATTTAATAATTTACTATAAAAGTACCGGTACAACAAATATGGGCAATTCTATTATGTTGTTAACCTGATGATATTCCAAATTTTTTACTGAACATACATTATATGTAGCTTTTCATATAAAATATGAATATTGATATCTGCGGAAATTAGAAACAACAACATAATATGGGTATCAATATAAGTTTTGCCAGAACTTCATACAAGTACTTGAAATGTGTTGTCACATTGGTATATGTTTAAAGAAATGGTGGATGTATATGCACTGGAGTATGATCACTTTTTAGTACAGAATCACAAAATTACTGTGCAGTTTGATTTTGTGTGAACAAACATTTGGATTCTAGAAGGATGTTTTTGTAACATAATAAATATACAGCGAGATACAGCAAAATGTTGAGGATTTATCAAAATATCCAAATTGTTTACACATCTTTTATTTTTTACATAAAATGGAAAAGGTCAGTACATGCATTATCTTAGGGTCTCTTCAATCTTGATATCTATAAAAGGAAACATGTTATTCTGTATTAAAGCTAATGTTTAACATTCCAGCATTATCTGAGACGTATTGATTGGACTTTTATAATGAGCATTTATTGGATGTTGGAGTTATTTATTATTCTAATAACTGGACTTGCTCCCGGCGTATATCAATTTAGCTGATGTGAGGCTCTCCGAGATGACTCAATAGTTCACAAGATAGCGCGGCAGTTTTCATCGTTGTATCAGACGTATCGCCCACAGCTGGCGCATACGCCTATCGCATACGCAGCTCCCTCTATTATTCTAGGGTGTTCTTTTCTAGGTATAGCGAGGATTGTCAAGACCCGAGTGTCACACCTGCATTATGTTGTGACTGTAGCAAATGTCCCGGTAATATTAATGTCACATTGTCGAGGCGGCATCACCTAATCTATGATGTTATATTTGTGTGTGAAAGAGATAAAATACGAGTAACATAACATTTTTTGAACAGCTCCATGGGAACAGGTGAGGATAAACGTATGTGTGACACTAAGCAAACACTAGGAATTAAATGCTTGAAACTATTCAATTAATACCTTCTTTGAAGATGTTATTCTCATCTCAGTGAAAATACTTCATCCATTCTAAGAGGACAATTAATTAGTTTTACAACTTTTCACATTATTTATGTGTGCAATATTCATCCAGGAAAACTGTGGATATGAAGGGTGAGAGTTACGAAGCCATATTGGAGAAGAGTCCGGGCTTCAATAACCCCAACTGCGTTCAATATCTTTCTGAACTCCTTGGAATCTCCAACATGCACTGTACCAATTTCCCATCATTAAGGTAAGTTATACATAAAGTAATCGTTATCTTTTACAATTTAGTATTTTTAAACATCATGTAGGTACAATATAATTTATCATTGTGTAGGGGCGGATATCCGACTGCAGAATATGCCGACGAGCTCCGTCAATCACAAGCTAGCAAGTGGGCATTCCGTTCTGTGGCTGAAGGCATTGAACATTTTAAGGCCGGTCGGCACTCCGAAGCTTTCCAATGCCTCAATAAAGCATTAAGCATCGATCCTAGAAATCTTGAAGGTTTAGTGGCGAGAGGAGCGCTGTATGCCAATAGCGGGACGTTCAAGAAAGCCATTGAAGACTTCGAAACATCATTAAAACTGAATCCTAACCATGCTAATGCAAGAAAGTATCTAGGAGAGACTTTGGTCGCGTTAGGTCGCAGTTACGAGGATGAGAACAAAATAACCGAAGCTCAGAAGGCGTATGAAGATTGTTTGGCTATCATTCCATTTCATGAAGAAGCACAAAATTCTCTGGACTTTTTGAAGAGCAAGACTTCAACGACAAAGCCACTTATTGAACCAACAGAGTTGTTGCTGCCTGGTTTGACGGGGGCTAAGTCTTATGAGATGAAAGAGACCTTAAAGCAGTTGTTAAATCTGACGGAAAAGAAGGAGAAGAAGAAAAAGAAGAAACGTGGCAAGGGCAAGAAGAAGCGGTCCAGCAGCTCGTCGTCGTCGTCCAGTGACTCTTCGAGTTCCAGTTCATCGTCAGAATCTTCATCATCGTCATCTGACACTAGTGGTAATTATATAAATTATTATTATTCTTATATGTCAGAGAGTGCATATAATATAAATAACATTGATATGTCTACCTCTTTTATTTCTATTTCCTTCAGGTTCTGAAGGTCCAAATCGCAAGAAGAAGCGTCGCTCTCAGTCGAACAACAAGCGGCAGCGGTCCCTGTCCCCGCTGAGCAAGCGCATGGAGATGCTGGGCGCGCCCGAGGCCGGCTCGCGCACGCACAACTCTCAGTTCAACCACCCGTACGGCTACCAGCCGCCGCCGCCGCCCGTGGAGGAGGTCAACCCCGAGCCGCAGAGGTCGCAGGCCGATATTGACTATGAAATGAAGGTGCTTACTTATTTACTGTATTTAGTATAGCCTGCATAAACTATTACCACTTACAGGACAATGTCATTAGCTGTGACAAGGTACCTAAGGAGTAGGTTTTGTCACAAGAACCAGATTGTTTCGTACAACATGGTTTAAAAACAATCTTAAATATATATTTAAAGAATATATAAGTTATTATCAAAATTTTCCTTATTTTTGCCAGGTACGCAAATTCCTTGAAATGACCAAAGAAGATTCAGATTACGAAGAGAAAGTTCGCAATTACCTAGAAGAGACTGCTCAGTACAAACGCAACCGTAAGATGCAGGAGCTAGGCCAGCAGCCGCAGCCCGGAGCCGACAGGGACAAGAAGAAAAAGAAGAAGAAAGACAAGTCAGTACATTTCACTGAACTGTTTATATTGGGGTGAGCAAATACTGTAGCAGCCTGGAATTTTAAACATTTCATTAGTTTACCTTTATTGGGCATTGGAATGTTTGTTGTTTTATTCATGGAAAAGAAAGGTTTGAACAGCAGGAATTTGGAGAGAATATGTTACACAATGCATAAATGATTTAGTATTATTTGCTTGTACAAATTGACGATCTATTTAAATATTATGTTAGTGACAAATCAGCCTCAACCTTATTACCTCATATCGACGTAAGGATTAAGCTAAAGTTCACGAGAAAAGATTTCGGGGAGATTGGACCTGCACGAGAGTGCTTGTTTAAAAACCAGTTACCAAAAAAATTCATTATGTAGTAATAATAAAATTAAGCACTTCTGTGGATGATTTGGGCAAGATATTTGCAATATTTTTTAATAATATACGCCCCTTAAACGGCCCCGTAGTTTTTTAAATTCCAGTCTATTCCAAAGTGTTACATACCTAGTAAAGTACCTGTAATGATAATACAATAAAACAATTACACTTAATTATAAACCACATTATCCTAGCAAGCGACTATATCCAAGTGCAAACACAGTTGCTGGCAGCCGTTCAGCGTTGTTTTTACGTGACAGGAACTATACCTATACGTAAATTACCTACCCACAAATATAAAAACTATATTTTTTGCAAATGTATTTAACTATGCATTTTTACCATAAGTCCTAATTGCAAAAAGTATAAATTGATAGTAATGTTAAAAGTTAATGTTTTATTAGGAAAAAGAAGAAGGAATCTAAGAAGAAGCGTAAGGAACAAGAACGGGAAGAGAAGAGGAAAGCTAAACTAGCGCGCGCCGCGGCCAACAACGAATACCACATGCGGGACCTCGACAGCATCGGGGACAAGAAACTTAGAGACGCTATTAGGTATGTTGTTGTACTTAGTAATTTAGTGTTCAGTTCAGTTATATGGATGTTGAAAAAGAAGCGATAGCGAAGGCAAAGCTTCTGTCCTAATTTAAATAAGCGCGTTAATAAATTCTTATGTTAAATTTAAAAGTTTAAGTTACAACATTGTCTTCTTCATGTAATTATTGGTATTACAGGAAGGAGTTGAAATCAAAAAAGAGAGATCACAGTTCGGACGGCGAATATGATAGAAAACATGACAAGAGGTAATCAATTATAACCACAACTTCTGTTAAAGTGATGTTTTATATTCCGGCGCTAATTGTATAAGTCAAATGGTCGACCGGGGTTAGTGCTTGGTGCTTGAATGCAATTTTATTATTATAATTAATATATATAATTATACATATATTTATACTATTCGTGAATGAGTGCTACAAAATAAATAAAAATAGGTGTGTAGATGATTGTCGTAGTGAGTGTCGCTGTATTAAATGATGTGTACGTATTCATCAGGATGCTAGACGATATGCACGGGCTCGAGGAGTTGGAGTCAAAGCTGAGCGCGTACCACGTAATGGTCGAGAAGGAGGTGCTGCACAAGCGCGACGGGCGCGGCTCGCTCAGCCCCTGCGACCAGGCGCCGCCGCCGCCGCTCGAGAAGCCCAAGTGGAAGATGTCCATGAGCGCCGTCAAGGACACGTTAGTGTCGCAGCGCCGCGCCGTCACGCGTGGGCCGCGCCCAGCGAAACACGCGTGACTCCACGCGCCCGCCCTGTTCTGTGTTCTGTGTTCAGTGTTCAGTGTGACTGACTCCCGCCTCTCACTTGACTCGTACAATTAGCGCGGGATCTTGTACTACATAGCATTATGGCAGCTCTTCTGTATTTTTTAAATTTTCTTTTATCTCTTATTTTTAAAATACATTTAACAAGTAGTTTTTACAGAATCATAGTGAGGTTATAGTAGCTAAGAAATTAAGAATATTATATGTGTTTAAATAAAACTTTATTTTACTTCTTTAGAGGTAAAAAGAAGGAGACACCAGTTCCAAAAGGATACAAAGAACATTATGCATTTGAAGACAGCTCTGATGATTCACAGGAGAATACAAAAGTAAGGGTATAATTACAGTGTCTGATAATATCTTGTATGTAGACACTTTTAAATTCATGGCTCAGTTAGTCAAATAATATTATTAAGAGGAAGTCCCAGGCTTGACCAAACTTTAACTCAAGGCATAACAGAATGCTTTCAGACCAAAAAAAGTATTCCTTATTTCCGTACCAATAAAGTTATCCGCAATTAAATATGTTTAACCCACCGATATTAATTTATCCGATATGATGTAGCCGTCGTCATCTAACGGTGACAAGAACGTGTCGGTGCGTCGTGCAATGGCCATGAAGGAACCTCCGCCTCTGCCGACCGCCCCGCCGCCCAACAAGCGTGAGCCCGACCCGCCCGGGACAGAGCCCTCGCACCCAGTGAGTCTCCAGCTTGATACTGCTTATTGTTGACCTTTTGTACTGTGTCTCAATGATATTCAGACGGTTAAAAAGCTTCAATATACCATGCACTAATACCAGAACCTTATGTATGTCCCAGGTCCGGAAAGGCAATATAGTGTTGGACAAGTTCGGCTCGTTCCGCCTGGCGCAGGAAGGCGAGACGCCGGTGTCGGTGGGTGACGGGCGGCCCGAGCAGTTCGTGACGCGCATCAAGCCTCCCTCGCCTTCCGGACGACGACCTCGCTCCCCGCCTTCACCGAGAAGACGTTCCTCCAACTCCTCGGACGACGACAGGAGATCCAAGCGCTCCAGGAGCAGGTGAGCAGATAGTCGACTTCCTCTTGCCGAAGCTGGTCGTGATGTTTTCGTACCCCCATATATTTCATGCTCATCGCTTGTGCTCGACTGTGCAGGTCCCGCCCCCGCAAGTACCGCTCTCGTTCCCGCTCCCGCTCTCGCTCAGCGTCGAGCGCCAGCGGCTCGGTAGCTTCGCGTCGCCGTCGTTCCGGCTCGCCTCGCTCCCGCTCCCGCTCCGACGCGAGCCGCTCCTACTACTCTCGCAGCAGATCACGATCACGGTCGGGCTCAAGGTATTTTAGCCTAGCTTCCGTCGTGGATGAGGTCCGCAGCAGTAGGCCTGCACCGGCTCAGCTAACCCGCGTGCTCTCGTGCAGGTTCCGTCGCTTCGTGCGGCGCGGCAACTGGCGCGGGCGCGGCGGCTTCGAGCGCGGCACGTACTACCGGCCGCGCTTCCACACGTACAGCGGCGGGCGCGGGCGCGGCCGCGGGGGCGCGGACTTCAGGCGCGACGACGGCCGCCGCTTCCAGCAGGAGTGGCGCGACAACCGCTCGCGAGGCGGCCGGCCCTTCCGACCGCGCCGGGGCGGCGGCGGCCGCGGCCGGCCCTTCAGGTGGGTGCGCGACCGCGGCTGCGGCCCACTGTGACGTCACGCGGCCTGCGCTCACCGCGCGCTTCTGTTACAGGGGCGGCGGCTTCCGCGACTTCCGCGACCGCAGGGGCGGCCGCTACTCGAGGTCCAGGAGCCCCGAGAGGCCTCGCAGGTCAAGGTCGTACAGTCCAGAAAGACGTGATAAAGACAGAGACAGGTTCGTATTTATATAAAAGAAGCGTTTTTATCAGCTCAATACTCAAGTAGTATTTGTGTGGACTTTAATATCAAGTGATCTCGTAAATCTCGATTATCTTCAAAAATGGGTAAACTGCGAACTATGAAGTTCCTAGTGTTGACGCTGAATTAACATTAATTTATTCTTATTTGCAGCTACTCTCGTTACTCTGAACGTGATGGGCATCGTAGTGAAGGAGAATATGAAGAAAGATTTGTGGATAGAAAAGAATATGACGGCAAGTGGGCAGACGGAAACGAGCCGGAAAGAAACTCTCATGCAGAAGAGAAACCTTCCGAAGAAGCTCCCAAAGAATAAATAATCTTTAACAACTGGATGCTTGTACAGACAGATTTTGTGTGTGTACTGTCATTTAAAGTACAGCCTGTCTGAATGAATGAACTACTTACGAAAATGCGGATGATATAAGTTTTTTATAATAAACATATAAAATATGAGTTATCCATATAAGTTTTACAATTGAAAAAGTATTGAAATTATTTTATTATGTAAATATATGTGTGAAGTACAATTTCAAATATATTTTTATTTACCCTAATCAAATTAATAATAGAAAATCATCAATCGTTGATGGTTAGTATTTTATTAAAGAGGCAATGGGAAATATTCATATCTAAAAACCATGTTTATCTGGGATAAATACTTGTTTTTAGATTATTGTAGAATCTATGATTAGAATTATTCCTATTTTAGATCATGGTATAATAATCAGCGAAGTAGTCTTGTGCCTGCTCGGTCATTTTTAAGATCGCTCCGAACTAGTTCATTTCGGACAGTGAACTAGTTCATTCTATTAGTTCTAATAGCTCTAATGTGTCTTCGCTCTCGGTCAGCATTTCCAAAGAGCACAGCGCGAACCTCAGAGCATAATTATAGCCAAATACGCTCTCTACTACACTACTAGGAGCTAGGTTAGAACAAAGACATTGTAATAAATTAAAAACCAAAGAGAATACAATCACTACGTTATATCTATGGTTATATCAAACAATCAGTGACTGTAACACTCAGACAAAGGAATATAATTATATGGACCGGTTATACCTCCGAAAAACAGGTGCCTACCTACCGTCGCAAATGTCGCTCGCATAACATGGCGGATAAAGGTGCTCCAGATAGAATGGTCAAAAGTCATCGATATCGATAATATTTTTTAACGATTTTATGTTATGAATTAACTTTTAAAAAGGATGTTCCATGTTAATTTTATGGTTCCTTATTAATTTTATGGCATGGCAAGGGTCGATGAAGGCGTGGATATTACTGCTATTACATTTGAATATAGTTTCATTTGGGTTTTTATACAGATCAACAGCATTTTCAAATTCTATTGACCAACAATATCGATACAAGCCAAGTGGGACTCGCGTCACTATTGTTTGTTTACGTATTAAAATGTCAACAAACAGTATTAGTAGAACCAAAGAAACCGAAATTCAAGCTAAAAGTAACTAATATTACTTAATGGCCACAGTATTTGAGTATATAATGATAAATATAATTAGTCATTTTACCAAATATTTCATGAAAACGAACACTAACCTGTAAAATGTTATTAGAGGCCGATTTTTGTTCTTACGAGAACCACACTGTATTATACTACACATAGGCATGTTGGAACTCAATCCCTGACTTCAAAAAGGAGCTTAGCTTCAGCACTTAGTGGTTAAATTTAATGTAATTCACAGAAAAGATACGATAACACGATCACTTGACAGCTAATATACCACAAATGGACGTAAAATCGTGGCCGCATTGGCACCCAAGCACATTGTCGTGACGTCACCGCTCCAATGTTTCCAGAATTAGCAAAAACAAACAACATGTCATTTCGCTTTCCTTATGTACAACTTCAGTAGTTAGAAAGAGACAAACTGTAATTTGATATTACCATATCGATTCCCACAATAGATGTATAAGCAAATATTTGTATAGAAGAAGACTAGGGGTCTAGGGCGCCTCCATATATATACATACCTCAATGCTGTAACAGAGACTACTTAGAGATATTATTATTTCATTTCTCGTTCTCGTTCGCACAATACGATCGCGCGGTTTACAATGTACGAGATCGAAAAGAACTATTAGACCGATTACAAAAAAGCATTCGGAAACGTTTCTTTTAGTACAGTGCGAAGATACGGTTCCTATTCGTTCATCGTTCACGAACTACACACTACTACAGCGAAGTATCTAAACCATGGTTTAGATTAAAATTAAAGGAAGCTAAATCATAGACAAATAACATACAAATAAGTAGAAAACACTTTTTTTATTTTGGCATAATTTAATTGTACGAATTCGAAGCAGAATGATATATTAAAAAGTGTATAATTTACATGTTAATCATTAAACAAGCCCAATTTGCAACCCATTTAGAAGTAACACAAAATATTTCTTCATTTATTACATTTTACGAGCAGACCCCTAAGCTACGGGGTCATTAGAAGAATACTTATAAAAAAGGGTTAATTAGTTAGCGTCGTTGTCTGTGGATTAGGAGAATCGAAAATTGCTATTAGCAACACTGATCGCTTTACTGTCTATGATTAGTCTATGGCCGCCATTACTTTCGTTAATTGTTATTTCTTCTGTAATCATGTGGTGACCTAAGAAAGTTCAGTTATAGTACTTTAAACTGGTGATATCCTTATAATTATTATAGAGTATTTTGCGTGCTAATGTAAGTATTTGATAATAAATTGTAAAATAAGCATTTAAATATAAAATAGTCCTGCTGGGTGGTTAATACCAATATGGCGTCGTAGTTCTGAATAAAAGCTGCTCTTTAAAGCAATTATTTATTTGCTTGACTCAACTGTTGTGTTTTTGTTGTAGTAGTGAATTGGAGAACATGGACCCAACCCTGGACGCGTCCTTGGTGACGCAGTCCATAAACTATCATGGGCAACAGCTTCAAAAAACGTGGGAAGCGGAAAGAGGAGAGGACGATTTGTCTAAAATTGGTGTGGGCGCTTTGGACTTTGCCGTATACCAGTCAAGGCATAAACATCTGACGTTCCAAGACCGCGGGAAGCGATTGAAACTGCACCAGTTCATTGCTAAGGAGGCCAATGCTTTGTTTGATACGGCAATTATGGAAGAGGTGCCTTCATCGTCTAGCCTTGGAGCTGATGCGCCTACCCCTGAAGACAGTGAGTTATTTATCTAGTTTACGCTTTGAGCAATTGTATTTTACTTAATTTATGAGTCTTACTAGATATAACTCTACACACATTCAAACTGGCCTTCAATATTTATTTACTCAAATGTACACTAAGATTAACTTTAAAAAAAGTATATGACTTTTCAGATTGTATTATATTAATATCCCACTTCTAGTTCATTTTTATTTAGTATGAAGTGTATGCTGTTTCAATAAGATCTGATACAGAAATTAACAAATCTCATTGATAACATTTAGCACAGTGGTATTTCATAGGTTTTATCATGTCAGTTCTTTGATTATGTAGCACAACTGTTTGTAATAGTACTTAGACTGATTCAGTCTATCACACTTTCAATATTTATAATTCTTTGTTTCAGATTTATTTGCCTTGATCCCACCTTTTGAAACATTCTTGAATGTGGACAAATCTGCCAGATTAAGACATTTCTTTGATGTAAGTATAAAACAATAATTTATTGGAAATGGTGATACATTAGCTGTATTTTCATTATGTACAGCAAGGATATGCCATTTTTTGCATGTAGACAAATAGAGTAAAGGTTTATTGTAATTGAATACATATTTTTTGACTTCAGAATGTGAAGACTGGAGAACTGATCATAGGAGCAGTTATCAACAGGACAGCATCTGGCATGATGCTCAAGGTTCTATGCACTGCAGGGCCTACATCCAGATATGTAGCAGACATCAATGTGAAGGTATTTACTGCACATTACTTTTGTCCATCAATTATATGTAATATTCAAGGTAAATATAGTCTAGGATATGATTTAAGAAGTTTGTATTCAGAAATGCCCCAGTAACATTTTCATACCCACATGTTGTATAAAAAAAATTGTTACTAGTTTTTAACCATTGTTATTTAATGTTCAAGTGAGACATGATCATATTCAAGGTTACATTATTTCATTGTTCATTGTTCCTTTAATAAATCGTAATGGCATTGACTATTTATTTTAGGTAACAAAGTTTTTATGATTTTTTTTATATCTGAATGCAGTATTTTCCCTAATATACAACAACAGGGTATAAATTGTATAATAATCATAGCACCCTTTATATTTAGGTTGTATTTAGTAAGGTAATTAAAGCTGCCTCGTTGGTCTAGTGGTCGCTAAGCGCGACTGCTGAGCAAGAGGTCCTGGGTTCAAATCCCGGGTCGGGCAAAGTGTTACTGAGTTTTCCATTAGGTAATTCTCAGTAGCAGCACGGAGTCTGGAATTGTGCCCGGTTGATGGCAATAGGCTCGCCTCCTATTACATTGGGACACAACATAACTTGCGAAATGTGGGTGCACTATATGTTCACCTCTGCCTACCCCTTCGGGGAATACAGGCGTGATGTTATGTTATGTTTTAATTAAAGCTGTAATATCTCTATTTTCTTTTATAATATAATCATCTAATTTATAGCGGTACAAAAGTATGTCATAAGAGTAGTAAACGCTGAAAGTATCTTTTGGTGGTGGTCACAGACACATATGGACACCATCACAAAAGCCAGGTGTTACTGGGTGGGCCACCCTAGTTCTGTTAACATTTTTTAGGTGTCTAATAAATCCTTCTCTTATACCTCATTAATAGACAGCACCATATTTATTTTCAACTGGATGATTAGAGATGTAATACTAGATTGAATCCAAACAATACAATTATATCGCAGCTTTAACTATCTTCTTGCAGCACAACCAGTTTTGATATAACTATACTTAGATACCAAAATGAATGTTTATTGTTAGTGACTATAATTAATCTTCCTTAGGCATTTTTACCGGTCACAAATATCATACCGGCTGTTGACAAGAAAAACGTGTCAAGAAACTACCTGATGAATGACACTGTGTGCTGCGAAGTGATCGAAGTTATCCCTGACACGGACAAAATGGTGTGCGGCATGAAGGGAGTCACGCGAAGCCCAGATGACCCTCCTCCTAAGCCGCCGCTTGGCCTCCTCAGCACCGACGACTTTCCCCTGGTCTACAAGTATGTACTGTCTAAATCACACACCTCTGAGTAATCACATTGTCCATACACTATTTTACAGGTTTTACTGTTTGGTTATACACAAGCATAGTGTTGTTTTCAATGTATTATTTGTATTAATGACCTTTAATGAGACTACAAAATCAGTGGTATTTTTAATGTATCGGAAAGAAGGATTACATGAAGATCAAAATGAATACAGAAGATTATTATGGACTGAAGATATTGTAAAATTTCATAAAACTGAGGAATAAACAAAGAGAAATAACTTACAAATGGGGAATTCAAGAACAATGCACATTAACATTGAAATTTCTCTGTGTTCAAGGATATAAAAGAATACCTCTGCTTTTTAGATACTCTTTGATTAACTTGTGGTTGGTTTTATATACACAGCAGTTTCAAAAGTTTGTACACACTGGTAGGTATGTGTAAGTGTAACATCAGAAGTATGGTGGATGTTTATTATCACTGGTTTATGATCACTTTTCAGTACAAAATCACACTGTTCACCAACTTGTGAAAATGATTGCATGAATATTATTCAGTTTGATTTGGTGTGAACAAACATTTGGATTCTAGAAGGATGTTTTTGTAACATAATAAATATACAGCGAGATACAGCAAAATGTTGAGGATTTATCAAAATATCCAAATTATTTACACATCTTTTATTTTTTACATAAAATGGAAAAGGTCAGTACATGCATTATCTTAGGGTCTCTTCAATCTTGATATCTATAAAAGGAAACATGTTATTCTGTATTAAAGCTAATGTTTAACATTCCAGCATTATCTGAGACGTATTGATTGGACTTTTATAATGAGCATTTATTGGATGTTGGAGTTATTTATTATTCTAATAACTGGACTTGCTCCCGGCGTATATCAATTTAGCTGATGTGAGGCTCTCCGAGATGACTCAATAGTTCACAAGATAGCGCGGCAGTTTTCATCGTTGTATCAGACGTATCGCCCACAGCTGGCGCATACGCCTATCGCATACGCAGCTCCCTCTATTATTCTAGGGTGTTCTTTTCTAGGTATAGCGAGGATTGTCAAGACCCGAGTGTCACACCTGCATTATGTTGTGACTGTAGCAAATGTCCCGGTAATATTAATGTCACATTGTCGAGGCGGCATCACCTAATCTATGATGTTATATTTGTGTGTGAAAGAGATAAAATACGAGTAACATAACATTTTTTGAACAGCTCCATGGGAACAGGTGAGGATAAACGTATGTGTGACACTAAGCAAACACTAGGAATTAAATGCTTGAAACTATTCAATTAATACCTTCTTTGAAGATGTTATTCTCATCTCAGTGAAAATACTTCATCCATTCTAAGAGGACAATTAATTAGTTTTACAACTTTTCACATTATTTATGTGTGCAATATTCATCCAGGAAAACTGTGGATATGAAGGGTGAGAGTTACGAAGCCATATTGGAGAAGAGTCCGGGCTTCAATAACCCCAACTGCGTTCAATATCTTTCTGAACTCCTTGGAATCTCCAACATGCACTGTACCAATTTCCCATCATTAAGGTAGTGTATACATATACACTGGACAGCAAATAAACCGAGCCACCCGCTACCTAGGCACTCTAATTCGATTTTCTCAAAAACTAAAAAACCTACAATTATCACAGTTGTACCTACAGAAAGTGCGTTTCATGGTGATTAAAATGAAAGGAAACTCATTGGGTTTAATCAATATTTTAGTGTTTATTAAGGATTTTACAAAGAAGAGTCGTTTTCCAGTCGTGACAATCGTTAGTAATGATAAAGTGAAAAAAAAAATTAAAGCCAAAAACAAAGATAAAATAAAAAAAAAGTTTTTGATCAATATTCCGTATTCCCTCCCCTTGCTCGGATAACTGCCAGCATCCTTGTATTCATCGACCTTACGAGCCTGACGATAAAATCTTGAGGAATTGTATTCCACTCCTCTTCAATTGCGATTCGCAACTCTGGAAGCCTTGTTGGAGCAGGTACCCGGGCTCGAACCCGACGTTTCAGCTCATCCCATAAGTGTTCTATCGGATTCAAGTCCGGGCTTCGAGCTGGCCAGTCCATCGTACGAATGCTGACGTCGCGTAGATACTGGGTCACCACATGAGCAACATGAGGCCGTGCATTATCATGCATCAATTGCATATCCTGTCCGATATATCCTGCGTAAGGTACCACATGGTCTGCGAGGATTTCAGTAATGTAGCGATGAGAAGTCAGGCCACGTGTACGGCCCGTCGGTTCGATGAAAACTAACGCTGTATGTGCTGTTAACGAGATGCCGCCCCAGACCATTACAGATCCTCCTCCATAAGCAACAGTTTCCTCGATGCAACACTGAGAATAACGTTCTCCAGGGCGACGATATACTCTCTGACGTCGATCACTTCCATGTAGACTCACCCTGGTCTCATCAGTGAAGAGTACATTACTCCACTGCTCTAATATCCAATCCCTATGCTCTCGAGCAAATTCAAGTCGTGCTCGACGGTGTGCTACCGTTAATGCTGGGCCTGTTGCAGCTCTTTTTGGGGTCAGGTTCCGTTCAGCAAGTCTCCTTCTGACGGTATCTGAACTTATGACCACTTGGCGTTCGTCACGCAGACTTTGTTGGACTTGAACTGCGTTGAGGTGGCGATTTCGCAGAACAGTAAGGTGGATATAACGATCATCTGCTGCTGATGTAGCCCTAGGTCTGCCCGTACCTGAACGGCGATCGAATGCTCCAGTCTCTAGGTATCGTCTGTAAACTCGTTGCACCGAAGATCTGCTGATTCGAAGCCTTCGAGCGACTTCACGTTGCGCAATGCCTGCTTGAAGTAATGCTACAGCTTGAGCTGCTTCCTGAGGTGTTGTATCCATTATTAACCGAAAAAAGTAGCAAAAACACACGCGTCTGAGCAAACGATGGACAAAAACTAAAGAAATGATAAGAAATATCCGACTACCCTCATTGTAGAGAAAAAGAACGCTAATTTCAAACTCTGGTGAAAACAGAGCAGATCGTTAGCATTGTGTTTGTTGCTTGATTACAATGTGAGTTGACGGTACTTTCGAATTAATTTGTAGTCATTTTAATCACCATGAAACGCACTTTTTGTAGGTATAACTTTGATAGTTGTAAGTTTTATACTTTTTGAGAAAATCTAATCAGAGTTCCTAGGTAGCGGGTGGCTCGGTTTATTTGCTGACCAGTGTAGTAATCATTATCTTTTACAATTTAGTATTTTTAAACATCACCATGTACAATAAAATTTATCATTGTATAGGGGCGGGTATCCGACTGCAGAATACGCCGACGAGCTCCGTCAATCACAAGCTAGCAAGTGGGCTTTCCGTTCTGTAGCCGAAGGTATTGAACATTTCAAGGCAGGTCGTCACTCCGAAGCTTTCCAATGCCTCAATAATGCACTAAGCATCGATCCTAGAAACGTTGAAGGTTTAGTTGCAAGAGGAGCCCTGTACGCCAATAGCGGGACGTTCAAGAAAGCCATTGAAGACTTCGAAACATCATTAAAACTGAATCCTAACCATGCTAATGCAAGAAAGTATCTAGGAGAGACTTTGGTCGCGTTAGGTCGCAGTTACGAGGATGAGAACAAAATAACCGAAGCTCAGAAGGCGTATGAAGATTGTTTGGCTATCATTCCATTTCATGAAGAAGCACAAAATTCTCTGGACTTTTTGAAGAGCAAGACTTCAACGACAAAGCCACTTATTGAACCAACAGAGTTGCTGCTGCCTGGTTTGACGGGGGCTAAGTCTTATGAGATGAAAGAGACCTTAAAGCAGTTGTTAAATTTGACCGAAAAGAAGGAGAAGAAGAAAAAGAAGAAACGTGGCAAGGGCAAGAAGAAGCGGTCCAGCAGCTCGTCGTCGTCGTCCAGTGACTCTTCGAGTTCCAGTTCATCGTCAGAATCCTCATCATCCTCATCGGACACTAGCGGTAATTATAATTTATAAGCTTTGAATTAACCTAAAATTTTTGTTTGTTCTTCCTTTTATCCTACTAGGTTTTACACATGTTGGTTCAGTTGTGAAGACAAAGAATTTGCATTATAAGTATAGCTTGATCTAAGCCAAGGATTGGTTTCTGTCAACTTCTAAATGGTCAATAGGACAGAAATATAATGTAACATTTAATTTATATTACCAAGTAAAGTATGTTACAAAAATATTTTTCTGCAAATAGATTCTGAAGGTCCAAATCGCAAGAAGAAGCGTCGCTCTCAGTCGAACAACAAGCGGCAGCGGTCCCTGTCCCCGCTGAGCAAGCGCATGGAGATGCTGGGCGCGCCCGAGGCCGGCTCGCGCACGCACAACTCTCAGTTCAACCACCCGTACGGCTACCAGCCGCCGCCGCCGCCCGTGGAGGAGGTCAACCCCGAGCCGCAGAGGTCGCAGGCCGATATTGACTATGAAATGAAGGTAATTGTATTACGTGTTTATTCGTGCGTTGGTTTGGTTGTCAAAACTCACTCACACAACGAAGCAAACTGTCAAATTTTGCTTGGTTAATTTTTTTCTCAATAAATCACGCAAGTTATTTCCAAAAAAGTCAAACGCGGGATTATTTCATGTAGGAAGGTGATATAATGATTTGTTTAAAGTGCAAAAAGTGTCTATATTCACAAATTAGTTCCTAATAAACATGTATGGACGCCCCTATCGCAACACCCACCTTAAGAGTATGAGAAACTCCTTGTCGGTCAGTCGATATTATTATCGGCATTGCCGAGCTTTATGTATTATTGCTTTCCAACTGCTCACCTAGGTTGGTCAGCGGAGCGGGGACAATAGAGGACACAAATAGTTTACACTTAATATCTTTTCACTAACACAGTCTACTCAATTCTACAAATTTACTCCTATCATGGTGATTTATAAAATTCGAAGTATACAAATCAGTACTCTCAAATACCATTTTACTCTAGGTGCGGAAATTCTTAGAAATGACAAAAGAAGATTCTGACTATGAAGAGAAAGTGCGAAACTTCTTAGAAGAGACTGCTCAGTATAAACGAAACCGTAAGATGCAGGAGCTAGGCCAGCAGCCGCAGCCCGGAGCCGACAGGGACAAGAAGAAAAAGAAGAAGAAAGACAAGTCAGTACATTTGCCTAAACTATTTTTTGTTAATAGACTAGATTGTTTCCCACTGCTAGACAAAGGCGTCTTCCCTGGTTTTCCAATACCCCCTATTCTCGGCCAACTCTGGCCAGCCGCTTATTAGCAACTAACTATTATTATCAAAAAATAAAAGTTATGAATATTGGCCAATAATATTTTGCATAACACACATGTCACACATAATATTTCCACCATTTATACCTATAATATTACAATCGAATATTTTTATAGACTGTATCTTGTGACTCAATCACTGATACTCATAAATTTAGGCAAAACAAATAGATGTAAAAAAATATATAATTCCTTAGGAAAAAGAAGAAGGAATCTAAGAGGAAGCGTAAGGAACAAGAACGGGAAGAGAAGAGGAAAGCTAAACTAGCGCGCGCCGCGGCCAACAACGAATACCACATGCGGGATCTCGACAGCATCGGGGACAAGAAACTTAGAGACGCTATTAGGTATGTTGTTGTACTTAGTAATATTATTATCAAATCTACTCAAACTATGTGGTCAATAGTGAAAAAACGAAGTGTTGTATAATTTAAATATTGTGTACAGTCATAACTAGATTTCAGGTTCAGTCAAAGTTTGCTGTAAAGATCTTTTTTTTGTTGTCTGTATCTGTACCTATTGAATAAAATAAAAAAAGTTGAATGCCACTGGCACGTAGCTTGCTTTAGGTGTATATATTTTATAGGTGTTACACTAAACTTATTCTTATTCTGATAGTATTATTATTGGTATTACAGGAAAGAGTTAAAAGGGAAAAAGAGAGACCTCAGCTCAGACGGCGAATATGATAGAAAACATGACAAGAGGTAATAAGACATACTTTTACTATATGACTGCAATTCGTGCACTAATGACAATTGTTTTAATTCCGGCGCTAATTGTATAAGTCAACTAGGCGACCCAGCTTGCTTTGTATTATAATACTTAGCATTCACATGTTTATTAATATTACTAGCTTCTGGGTCCTAGTGCATGCTCGACTTAATAATAATATTAATTTTCTAGTCTAAGATAACTAACGTGTAAGACAGCAGTATGCGTAGCATTAAACACATTTATTGCTTCCTTAACTGTACACATTAACCCGCGTTAAACTCTTTATTTGTATTTTATTAACACATAAATATACCTATTTTACTATAAAATATCCTACAACAAAATTCGTGTATAAGAGCAAAAAAATAAATAAAAATAGGTGTAATAGATGATTGTCGTAGTGAGTGTCGCTGTATTAAATGATGTGTACGTATTCATCAGGATGCTAGACGATATGCACGGGCTCGAGGAGTTGGAGTCAAAGCTGAGCGCGTACCACGTAATGGTCGAGAAGGAGGTGCTGCACAAGCGCGACGGGCGCGGCTCGCTCAGCCCCTGCGACCAGGCGCCGCCGCCGCCGCTCGAGAAGCCCAAGTGGAAGATGTCCATGAGCGCCGTCAAGGACACGTTAGTGTCGCAGCGCCGCGCCGTCACGCGTGGGCCGCGCCCAGCGAAACACGCGTGACTCCACGCGCCCGCCCTGTTCTGTGTTCTGTGTTCAGTGTTCAGTGTGACTGACTCCCGCCTCTCACTTGACTCGTACAATTAGCGCGGGATCTTGTACTACATAGCATTCTTTGATAAAGTAAAAACCATAAAATAAGCAGCCTACCTTTATAAAAGTCCAAATATATAACAAATAAATACGTGTAAAAATCGAATAAATATTCAATTATATATTTAATTTTTACAGAGTCAAAAAGAAGGAGACTCCGGTTCCGAAAGGATATAAAGAACATTATGCATTCGAAGACAGTTCTGATGATTCACAGGAGAATACAAAGGTTAGGAAATGTGCTCTTAAATACACTATCTCTTTATTTTGAATTCATTTGTCTGCAATTGTTTTCTTAATTTGTTTTTTGGGGATATGAACATCCTCATTTAATAATTGGGTACATGACACCATTAACCAACCACCATTTACCAATTACATTACATTACTTATCTATAATAAATCTTGATTTTAGCCCTGGAAAGTCAATAAATTTTATTCAACTGTAAAATTTGATTTTTAGTAGTTTTGAAATAATTAACATAGTTAATGAATTGAGTTGGTAAAATAGTGACGTCATAATTGTATATTACATAATCTATGGAGAAATAGCGGTTTTGCACCTCATAATAAGTATGTCGCTGAATTGGTGTTGTTATACATTTTTAGGTTATTATATTACAAAGACACATTTGTTTTAAATGTACAGCCATCACCCTCAAGCGGTGACAAGAACGTGTCGGTGCGTCGTGCGATGGCCCTGAAGGAACCTCCGCCGCTGCCGACCGCCCCGCCGCCCAACAAGCGTGAGCCCGACCCGCCCGGGACAGAGCCCTCGCACCCAGTGAGTCTCCAGCTTGATACTGCTTATTGTTGACCTTTTGTACTGTGTGTCAATGATATTCAAACAGTTAATAAGCTTCAATATACCAAGCACTAATACCAGAACCTTATGTATGTCCCAGGTCCGGAAAGGCAATATAGTGTTGGACAAGTTCGGCTCGTTCCGCCTGGCGCAGGAAGGCGAGACGCCGGTGTCGGTGGGTGACGGGCGGCCCGAGCAGTTCGTGACGCGCATCAAGCCTCCCTCGCCTTCCGGACGACGACCTCGCTCCCCGCCTTCACCGAGAAGACGTTCCTCCAACTCCTCGGACGACGACAGGAGATCCAAGCGCTCCAGGAGCAGGTGAGCAGATAGTCGACTTCCTCTTGCCGAAGCTGGTCGTGATGTTTTCGTACCCCCATATATTTCATGCTCATCGCTTGTGCTCGACTGTGCAGGTCCCGCCCCCGCAAGTACCGCTCTCGTTCCCGCTCCCGCTCTCGCTCAGCGTCGAGCGCCAGCGGCTCGGTAGCTTCGCGTCGCCGTCGTTCCGGCTCGCCTCGCTCCCGCTCCCGCTCCGACGCGAGCCGCTCCTACTACTCTCGCAGCAGATCACGATCACGGTCGGGCTCAAGGTATTTTAGCCTAGCTTCCGTCGTGGATGAGGTCCGCAGCAGTAGGCCTGCACCGGCTCAGCTAACCCGCGTGCTCTCGTGCAGGTTCCGTCGCTTCGTGCGGCGCGGCAACTGGCGCGGGCGCGGCGGCTTCGAGCGCGGCACGTACTACCGGCCGCGCTTCCACACGTACAGCGGCGGGCGCGGGCGCGGCCGCGGGGGCGCGGACTTCAGGCGCGACGACGGCCGCCGCTTCCAGCAGGAGTGGCGCGACAACCGCTCGCGAGGCGGCCGGCCCTTCCGACCGCGCCGGGGCGGCGGCGGCCGCGGCCGGCCCTTCAGGTGGGTGCGCGACCGCGGCTGCGGCCCACTGTGACGTCACGCGGCCTGCGCTCACCGCGCGCTTCTGTTACAGGGGCGGCGGCTTCCGCGACTTCCGCGACCGCAGGGGCGGCCGCTACTCGAGGTCCAGGAGCCCCGAGAGGCCTCGCAGGTCCAGGTCGTACAGTCCAGAAAGACGTGATAAAGACAGAGACAGGTTCGTCATTAATTCTGTGACCCGGATTCTCTTTAACACTACCTCATTCAAATAGTTTATTTGTTGTAGCTTTCAATTATTCCTTATTTTTGTTCTTTTATTTGCAGCTACTCTCGATACTCTGAGCGTGATAGCCATCGTAGCGAGGGAGAGTATGAAGAAGAAAGGTATGTTGATAGAAAAGAATACGATGGAAAGTGGGCAGACGGAAACGAGCCAGAAAGAAACTCTCATGCTGAAGAAAAACCCGCCGAGCAAGCCCCCAAAGAATAAGACACATTTTCTTTAATTACAGAGTGCTAGATTTTAAGGTAATAACGTTTTTTTAGGTGCTACGCACCATCATATTCACATACATATTAACTGAATTACTGATCAAAGAGCTATTAACAAAATAAGATCACATATGTATGTTTTAATTTTTAAAATGATATCCATGGTCAATTTTATCTCACAAAAGTTTCAAATATTAATAGTTGTAAATATGTGTGTAAAGTACAATAAGAATGATCTTTCATTAATGTTAATGAATAATGGTTTACGTAGTGTAGAATTCCAATATCGCATTTAATTTTGTTGTCTGGAGTGGTTGGTTAGTAAAAATATTTACTATTGTATTGTTATCAAATTGTATCCATTTACTATTCGACACAAATCATTCCAAATATAGGCCGAATGGCATGTGTCAATGACAGTCACTATGTTAATATTAGTTCCTTTGTTTTATGATTGGTTAAACTTTAATAAAGTGAGAATATGTTAAGATTTGCAATTTTATTTAAATTAGCATCTGAATTATTTCAAGAATGTCCACAAATCTCCACCAACTTCGCGCGATGATAAAGAAGATTAAGCACCATTGATACAGTGGCAAGTGGAGGAACGACCATTACATCTCAGCGTGAAGAACATAAAGATTTCTGGCTGGTGCCATACCCTTTTATCGATGAATGAAGGAGTAATCATAGAATAGTGATATACTGCGAGCTATTGCGGTGGTTGTTAATCGCGAGTATCAAAAATTTTTCTGAAAAAAGTATGACAACCAGACTTGTCGAAAGCTAATAAAAGCCTCTGTATCGGCAAATAAATCAATTAAGCTCAAAATAAGTGCGGCTGGAGAGTTAACTGCAAGTCAAAGGTTCTGTAGATTCGGGTGCTTCCGCCCGCGTATTCGTCTACTGCGCTTACTGTACCTAGTAGCGCCGCTATTGAATAATATGGTTAATTGATCCCTTCTATGGGGTACCATTTGAAGTAAATTAAAAATGTGATTAAAATAATGTAGCTAATGCCATAGATTTAACTATAAAGCATCAGTCTTCTTTCTCGATAGCATTAAGTTATTTTTTTTTTGGCAATCAGCAAAGGTGCCATTTCTGCCAGTGTCGTGTAGTGGTCACACATGGGTATGTTAAGGGCTCTGGTAAAAACGGAAGATTAGAACTGTTTTCGGCGTTATATCGGAGTCTGAAACAACACTAAATGAATACTATAACTTGATATTGTTAGAACTGATAAATTTAATAAAAGCACATATAATTTGGGGATTAGGGAAGAAGGAAAGTAAATGACGAACATTAACAGGTTTTTGGATCTTTAGGTTGATAATGACTAGATCCATATTATAAGCATTGTTAAGCTGGCAGTTTAGGAAAATGTGATCTAGAGAACCTTCATCTAGGCCACATTGGCACAAGGAGTTGTCTCGGACGTGAATTTTGTGAAGATGACCAATACGGATACGGCATATTACAGACGTAACCGTCTTTGGAACCTTTTTGAATTTGAAGAACCAGGGTTTAGGTGGAATAGTGGTGGATTAAGTTATTAATCTTTTATATTAGCAAGTAGCAACACCAGACAGGGATTTTAAAATCATGGTGAGTTGGTTTAATTTGACAGTGACATAAATAAATTCAATTTGACATTTTGAAGAGAGTTGGACTTTGGAGACGCTGCTTTGTTGGCGCAGAATGTCTTGGTCTTTTGACTAAATGTAGTGTCATTTTGGCTTAAATTAAGTAAACTAGCACGTAGCGTAGTCAAGAGTTCTAGTGTGGATAGTGCCTCACTGCCTAGTCAATTTGTAAACTCGGCCCTCGCCGGTTGTTGTAATATTATTGCATAAATCAATAATTGTTTTAAATGTGTTGAACATACAGTCAATTTGTTATTAATTAATTGTTATAAGAATAATGGCCGAATTTTTGAGAGGTTTATTGTTATCGGTGTTATCAGAGAAATGTTACGAAGAATATTTGGTGAAATTCAACTTTCTTGACGGTAATTAACTTAGCTCTCTATTTATATAAAATTATGTATTCAGTGCACTGGTGTCGTGTTCTGTATAAATCTAAAATAAATTCTGGCAAGCGGAAGAGCAATATTTAAATGTATGATTCGTATTTCAGTTCCTTGTTTGACGGCGACGTTAAGTAAAGGCTTGGGCATCGGGATCATAGCCGGTTCCATTCTGGTGAAAGTACCTCAAATATTGAAGATACTAAGCAGTAAGAGTGCAGAGGGTATAAATATATATGGAGTATACTTGGAACTGTTTGCTATTACAGCAAACTTTGCATACAGTTATGTTATGGGATTTCCATTTAGGTATGAGTTTTATTTATATCCAATATTCTTATTGGATGTACACATTTAAATAATAAGAATACCTAATATAATAGCACTCTGCATAATTTTAAACAGTTAAAAAATAAAGTAAAACATTAATGTGTACTGTAAAGAAAAGAGATTTTTCGTCTAAATTAGGATTAAATGCAAAAAAATGCTTGTTTTCAGTGCATGGGGTGAAGGTACATTCCTAGCCATTCAAACGGCAATGATAGCTGCTCTTGTGCTGCACTATGGAGGCACTACCGGTAGAGCTGCTGTCTTCTTATCCATCTATGTGGGCATAGTGTCTGCTTTGGTCAGTGGGTTTACACCAACTGATGTCTTGTGGACTATGCAAGCTATTAATGTGCCTATTATTGTCATTGCAAAGGTACAAACATGGATTTTTATTTTATTTCAAGCTTTAATAACAATATTTTTTATTGTTTCCTCAGACTTAGCAAGAGACCATAAAATAATATCCATCATGTGTTATTTTTAGTTAGGGCTTTGCATAATTACATAAAATGTAATATTTCATTATTAACTCTTTTGTATATTTTCATAACATGCTTAAATATAATTAATGAATAATTAATATTTGTTAAAAATTAGGAAACGCTAATGTCTGAGGTAATAAATAAATATTTTCTATTTCAGTCAATTCAAGTTTTAACAAACTACAAAAATGGTAGCACAGGGCAGTTGTCAGCCATCACTTGTTTGTTGCTGTTTGGAGGAAGCATAGCTAGAATATTTACATCAATCATAGAAACTGGAGACTTCATTATTATTGTGACCTATTGTGTGTCAACCGCAGCAAACGGTGCCATAGTATCACAACTGTTGTATTATTGGAATGTTGATAAAAGTACCCAGAACAAAAATAAGAAGAAGAAGAAACTTGCATAATTTTATTCTCAATAATGTTAATAAAGCATTGTTTTTTACTTAAAATGATTTGTTTTTGTTGTCAATTCACAGTAATAATAAAAAAGCGAAAGTTTGTGAGTCTGTAAGTGCGTATGTTAACTTTATCACGCTAAAACGGCTGGACCTAAAATTTAGGTATGGCGATGGGTGACACCCTGGATTAACTAACACATAGGATACCTCGTACCCCGAAAAAATGTAGCGGGTAACACCGCGGGGCGCAGCTAGTGATAAATATTTAGTACTTAATACCTACAGTGTTAATTGGGTATTACAATCTAGAGCTGAATAAGTTTCATAATTATAGAATGAGGAAAATGTTAAGTATAGTAGTGTAAAGTTTGGGTTAACAATGTTTGTTTCTTAATGAAGAACTGCATCCAATATTACCCTAATCGGGGTATTATAAGTCAAAAGTGCGGTTGGTCCAAGAAATATACTTCCAGATATTTTGTTCCAAAATCAGATCCTCGTTATCTAAATTTGCTATCAACAATTATATTGATAGTTGATAGCATTGGTACCTATATAATCATACCCATTTAAAATTTGATAAAGGTACCTAACCTTTATTACATAATCATAACTTTATTTGAGTACCTAAACACTGCTACTGTAGGTTAATGCTCGTCGGAATAGTTCCTATCATTTACATAAGACGCCAGATTATCGGGTTCTGTACAGATAATAATCCTATGTGAAATAGGTTTACAAGACCTTGATATGAATAATTAACTTTTAGCACTTTACAACATCATCAATTATATGCTTCGTAACTGTAGGTATCTATCTTGAACACGTCAAGCTTAAAGACTATGGTGTAGGCGCCACAGGTACAGTTGTTAATGAAACAAAACCAATATGTGTAGAGCCTTTATTTATTTAAATTAATAATGAAATACAAACATACGTTTGAGGACAAATCAGTATGAAATTTATTTAAAAATATCCCATACTTGTTTTAAATATTTTGATCATGGTTAGCATAAAAAAAGTACTGAAACATTAACATTTACACATGATGCAAAGATTTGGAATTTCTTTTTCCCCTTGGAGAATAACGTAATACTCTTATAACTTCCTTTTGTGCAAATTACAAAGCTCCTACTTTAATCTATTATACTGACGTTTTCAGTTACTAATTACATAAAATGTCTTACAATAATGAAATATGTGCTGTTGGAAAGAAAACAAAATGCGCAGCAGTAATGTCTGTTAAATTCGATACATAAAGTCAAATTAGTAGCATTTGCCATTCGTTATAAATTTATAAAGTAAACTTGTTATGGTGCTAGATTTATAATAAATCTGTTTTATTCTAATGAATAACTAAATAAAACCTTATTAATAATTATCTTAACTTTACAAACGTATGTACATTTATAAAAGTTTATCCTTATAATTTTGTTGTACGTAAATTATAATTTTTATACCTAAGTTGAAACCTCATAGTGTGTAAAAGCAAATATATGAATGCAATGTTCTGCCCCCTTACCATGAACTCTTAAAACGGCAGTTTACGTTGTGGAAGCGAGACGCCGCTATGTGCTGTGTAAAGCGGCGTCTCGCTTCCACAACGTAAACTGCCTTGTTTTAAGAGTTCATGGTAAGGGGGCTGTTAGCGTATTCATTAGTGGTAAAGTTCACCACAAGTATTGAGTATTTAGCGCTAATCAGCAATTAATATAACTCTTGAGCAGAAAGATTTTTAACTGTATTTATTGTATAAGGCTCCTCAGAAAACTTCTCAATTAAATATTGGCAGCACTAAGACAGGGTTTTTCTTTATTTATGTATTTTAATGATACATTCTTGAAAATAAACTACTACATTTGGGCAGGCTTCTCAGTAAATCATTAGTACAAATAAATGGTTTGGTTATTATGTACACAAAATTGTGGTTGATTTGAGATGCAGTAATAATAATTTAAAAATATTTTCGAACAAGAAAATGTATGTACATATTTTTTTTATATCTTCCAAAACAAATTATTGTTGTGTATCTCAAGATGGTTTTCAACATAATACGGAAATTCTGTACATTTCTTCTTTAAATAATTTTGATGAATAATAAATACCTATTTACCTATAGAAACTGTACTTAACTTCTTAGTAACCCTATCATATTCCTTCAAAATTGAGTCCAGCCTTATAAAAATGACAATGAATTGTTACACATTTGTATCAGACTTCATGGAAGCGTCTCTTAGTAGCACCTGAACAGTAATAGGATTGTATTTAGTAACAATAATCCTCATTATACACCATGCAGATGTCACTTTTTAGTTTTAAACACTACTCATGATAATGGGTTTAGTGAAAACGATAGTTTAGGTCTTGAATTATTTTTGCCCAATATTTTTCGCTGTTCTTCTTTTACTCTCTTCTCTTGTTCTTTTTTCAGCTTTTGTCTTTCTTCATCCATTTTTCTTTGTTCTTCGATCATTGCTAGCCGCTCCTCAGCCTGATGGATAAAAAAGTTGCAGAATATTTAAACATTTAAATAATACATGAGTTAATAATTATTTATTGCATATCTTTTTAAAACATACCCTTATAATGAAAGTGCCCTAACTCATTCAGTCAACATTCTTAGACTATAAAAATTAAACACTCAGTAGTTTTTTAAGATTAGGGAATGAACATGGTTTAATTTGAGCTTGTAATGTTGGAGTTAGATTAAATAACAACTAAATGATGAATGCTGGATGAAAGTAAAACCATTCTAGTATAAGTTCACTTACCAGCTTGCGCTGAGCCTCCTCAATCTTTTTATTATTTTCAGCCATGATTTCCTCCAGCTCTTTCCTTTTACGAGCTTCTTCCTCCTGTATAATAGAAATTATATGTTAATACAGATCTTTACTTACAACAAGTAATACTATGCAATAAACGAGTTTCATAAACATTGCCTTTTATTTAAATGGCTGTTTGCGAATATCCTCCATGTTTGAGTCCTTTTCGTAAAATATAACATGTTTAACACATTTGCTTGGTATATATTAGAAAAATGTTTGGTTTCCTAATATTATATTATATGTACAAAAACAGACATGAAATATTAATATAATGTGTAATGATGTAGCTTCAGATAAATGTATATTTCCTTCATTTGATACAGTAATGTGGTTATACAAAAAATAGATTTAAAAAATACCTTCAGCGCGCACGTCTGGATCCTCAAGCAGCATCTCCATAAAATTCTTAGGGCTTCTTGCTCTTGATCAGTCTTCCGACCTGACTTATAGACTACGTGACTGCCAGGGACAGTCAAGCGAACAATTTTAAAATGCTAGCCAGGTGCCTTCATGGCAAACTTATAATATAGCATGTACAAGTATGTACTCTGCCTTGTTGTTGCGTATGAAATATGTGGTTATAAAAATGGACATGTACAAAATTAATAATTACAGAGACAGCCAGCCTCGGTGAGTGACAATTTATAAGAATTAAGAAACTAATTCTTGTATGCACTCGAACTACACCTGACTGGACCTTTAACAGATATGATCGAAATAATACTTTTATTAGTTCCTCTAGTTGTTATGATGCTGGTATTAAATATTGCATTTACACTGTGTTTAGCTGCGAGAGCAACATGTTAGTGTTGCTATCGCAGGGAACATTTTGTCATGTGTATATGCAACTTTTGTGTAGTGTTGCCAGTACACATGACTGGTATGTGATAATCTCAGTTACCTGTCTAGCAAGCTCCTCACGTCGTTGTTGTTCTCTCTGTCTCTCAAGTTCCTCCATCATTTCCTTCTCCATCTTCCGTTTGGCCTCTTCTACACGTTTGGCCACTTCTTGTTCAATTTCATCTTTTCTTTTTTCTAATTCTTCTTCAACTCTTTTCTTCACAAGCAGCTCTATTCTTTTTGCTGCTTCTTCTTCCACCACCTTAACAGAAATAATTTATTGTTTAAAAAAGTTAAATCACCATTCTTACTCTGACACTTAAACTTAAAATTTAACAGCTGGAAGTGAAGCAATATAAATATCCTATCTGAAACTGTAGAACACTAACAGATCAACAAATTAGTATTGGTGAAGATAACATAGAATATGAAGAATCTAAACACATCTAATAGTTGACTGCAATCTCTTTTGGACTTTATGGACATAATCAATTAAGTGATTAAATCTTCCTGATAATGTTTATGGGAAATATTAAAATTACAAAGTAATTCAAATACAGCATGAGATAAATTTGTCAATGCTGGGATAAAAAACATGAATCCCCGACCCCCGACACCCATGTAGTTCTCTAGATTAAAAGATGTTTCAAATGTATGATAAGTAAATTATATTATTAATTTACCTTTTGTTCTGCTTCTCTAACACGTCTCTGCCTTTCCATTTCAGCTAGTCTATCGACTTCATCCATCTTGCTGCGACCCTTCGACTTCTTGCTGTGACTTCTACTGCCATCATACGAAGCGTCGCTGCTGCTCGACGACGATACGGAATGCGATCTTTTTCTGAAAATTTAGAAGTAGGACGTCAAAATCCACTAACATTTGCCATTTAGTTAAAGTGACGAATCTTCAGTAAATAGGTTACCTGGATTTTGAACTTCTTTCTCTAGATTTTTCGGCATGTTTTGAGCTTCTGCTCCTAGACGAAGACCGATCCTTGGATCGACTCTTCTTTCTTGAATGTTTGCTACTTTTATGATGACGCCTTGGTGACTTGCTCCGGGATCTTGACCGACCCATTGTATTTTATTAATTTACGATTACTCGTCTCAAAAATGCAAATAATATAAAGTTTAAGTCACTTTTATCCACTAGCATTCACTCACACATTGCAGCATTGCTATGTTTGACAAGTGACGCCATGTTTTTTGCACAGGTTTGTGAAGAAAATTTAATTTCGGATACACATCCACACAAAGTTTATGAAGAAATGCATTTTGTACTCTATGGTAGGTATAGATGGAGTATCTAGATTTGACGACTTGATTGGCGCAGTGGCTAAGTGATTGGACAGCTACGCTAAGGGTTGCGGGTCGATTCCCGCACGGGGCAAAAATTTGTGTGAACTACAGATGATTGTCCTGAGTTTGGGTGTTTGTGTATGTGATATTTCATGTTTGTGAAACGCACTCACGACACAGGAGAAAACGCTAGTGGGCGATTTAAAAAAAAAAACAGCCTATTGATCTTAATAGACCGTGAGAAGTGTGACGTCACAAGTCTTTTATGGTTGTGGGCATGCCCATCGAGCCCACAAATATTTTTGCTAAAGGTACATCTGCTGTACATTGAAAGGCCCTCTCTAGGTATTAACCTCCCGAAAAAAGAAACTAGCAATGCAATACATCGTGAGTAATTCCGGCCAGTGCCACTGTGACCGTACCTCTAGTTGTAGTCGTCCTGGGGCCTTCTTCGTATTAATCTAATATTCTCTTAGTATGAAAAGTAGAAGTATGGAGCATTGTCGCATTACCTAGGATGACGGGTTACCCATTACAACGGACACTTTTTCATTCACAGAGATGATTTTCCTTATAATACAATTCATAAGAAATAATAATAATACCATTATTCACCGTGGATTATTTTTTAGATTGTATTAGGACTAAGCAAATAATACATCATCTAGATTTTAATCATGGTAGATGGTACTTTTGGCATTTTGCAATAGCGGTTAAATTCAAACTCTTAATAATTGAACGAAATAATAGGTAAGTTTTCAATTCAAATCGTCACATTATAACACAAGTACAGAGTTACATTTTAATATTGTATAAAACTTTATTGAATATTATAATACATGATAAAATAAAAATGCGTTTTGTAAAGAATTGTATTAAACTTTGGTGGAAATACATATATGTTTGTTTATGAAGTGTTCGTACTGTATCTATTAATGTCAATGCCTGATTCATAAGCAAATTGCGAAGATATATTATCATGAGAAACGTACTTCAAAAATTAACTATTATTAACAAATAATTTGAAGAAATCCAGCCGAGAGCGTTTAATGCAATTCTCTAAAATATTCCTTCTCTTTTTCATTAATGAAATTTATAAGTTTTGTTGTCGCCTCTATCATAATATCTTCTGATGCAGAGGTGGGTCTATTATTTTCTTTATCATCTTGCTCACTAAACAGTTTGAACATTTCTATGCGTTTGAAATCTTTGAATATATTTTTTGCTGACTTGACAGCAATCGCACTTCCTTTTCCCACTGGACCATCATCAAGTTGACTAAAATTGAATGATTGTTCACCACGACGTATATCCTCTACAGATGAGAAACGGCTCAACGAAGTCTTTATTAAGTATTTATTGTCGGTAGCACTTTTAACGTTGTGCACGCCTAATAAATTGGATCTAACTGAAATCGGAGATGAAGCCGTTAGATATCTTGCTTTTGTGGTAAAACTGTGTTCTGAAGTAACTCTATCCATAAGCTCATCTAATTGCCCAGTGATTACTGATGCAGCAATATTTAGTTCGTTGTCAGATCGAGAATAGTGAGTACTTGTTTCTTGTTCTTTTTTAAATTGTGTATCATTATCGTCTTCAGGTTCCTTCATTATTGTGTCCGTGTCATAGGCATGTTTAATCTTATCCAGGATAGCTTTTATATTTTTTTCTTTTTCAATATTCACGTCATAATCATAAGATTCCTTAATTTCAATTTTTCCTTTGTAGAAGTAATCGTGTGGTAAAGAGTAGCCACGAATATACAAATCTAGTGCTCCTCCATACCTCGGTATTGTCATTGGCTGTCGATAAATACATTCGAATTTTCCTGTTGCCGACTTTGAATCATTTGCATAATCAATAACAACTGAAAAATTAAATACAGTTATACTACTTAGACTACCTAGGTAGGTACCTACATTGATTTATACAATGAAAGGTTAAAATTTAAATTATTGTTAGCCAACCTTTAATAATATCTGATAAAACAGCGGGACAAATCTTTGCAGTAACTGGTGTAGTGTGGTTGAGATCTGGACATGAATTAATTTCAATTAACCATGGTTTATATTCCTTGTCGAGTATAAAATCGCAACCGTACAGCTCGAAACGATTTTTACAAACTGATAAGGAATCTTGGCAACTCAACATAATCCCGATGATAGATTTTTTCATTCCGGGATAAATTATGTTGTCCCAGACTTTTCCCTTGTCAATTCTCTTTAAGTAATCTTTGTATTTATCTGAGTCCCACATGTTAGCTGTTGGAAGTTCTTCATGTCTTCCCGCGCAGTTGGTATATTTCCTCTGAACTGCGTTGTTCGTGAGATGAATGGATTCATGATAATTCTTTAAATTGTACTTTTGTGAACTGAACTTTAAATAGCAGTCTTTATACATCCATATAACTAAAGGATATGTACTTGTGACTAAACAATATTGTCTTATATCAAATTTTGTTTCGTGGATCAATAACGGCTCTTCTACAAAGAAAAAAATCGGTAAGTCGTATGTAATACCTAGGTAGGTATATTGTGTTCTAACCTTAACGTGGAACTTGTTACTTACCAATGTATTTTTGAATGACATACTTAGCGTTAGCTTTATTCAATAGATTAGTAATAACCGCCAATCTAGAAGCCATTCTGATGCCTCTGCCTCGTGAATTATGTGCCGGTTTGATAATCCATATGTTATGGCAACCTTCGCAACTCAATTGGGGGCGATATCTATGCATTTCCTTTAGTAAAAACTTTGCATAGCTAAGATAAAGGGGCAGTTTATTTTCAGGATCTGCTTGGAAAACGTCATCTTTATTTATAATGCGGTAATATTTTTTCAAATACGCGTTCCATTGGCTAGTACTCACGTTTCCTACGGATCGATCAATATCCTTGTTCTGTTTTCTAAACAGATACTCTTTGCATCTGTTTAATGCAAAGAGGACTACATTTAATGATATCTTTCCAGATTCAATGAATACCGGCCTGTCGTTAGCGACCATTGATAGAACCCATTTCAACAAGCTAGTGCACGCGGTTATTTTATAATCCTTAACAAATCCCTCTATTTCCCCAGCATCATATGTGTTATAGCTGCGAGGACCAATCACCTCGGCCACATCTTCAATATAGAACCAGTAATTCCTCTTCATCGATGAACATAATCCCTGTTTTGATGTCCATAAAGCATCCGTCTTTAGTTTGTTCACAATTGTTGTATATTCTCTACTCATGTCGATGGTGGTATCACGAAGTTCATCTCGTGTGCGCCAGACGAAATTGGCAGGATACTTTTCAACGATATTCGACAGGAGCAATCTTTCTAATTCTCCGTGAATTTCAGGTTTACTTGTGAAAAATCCGTTTTTAATTTTGGATAGGTTCATTTTATTTGGAGGTATTTTTTCCACCCACCCGCGTTCCAACAGAGCTTCTCGCACTGCATTGCAGGAGCCGAAGACGGAGAATATTTTACTTTCCCGAATGGCTTGTGCTGCTAAGCTTTTTAATGTAATGTAACGATTTGATCTGGCCTGACAACTGCATATTACATAGCTTTTTTCTTTTGGTGAAAGACCATCGTTACTTCGGTATGTGCTTTGGCCATTCATGTTTTTTTTTGTTTTGATGACATCCGCCACCTTTATACAATTATTGAATTTAATTTTAAATGGGGAGTGAATTCTTTTTACACTGCTTTTGTTATAACCCTTAGATTTCTGGAAAAAAAATCCACATCATTTCAGTCTATTCGTTCCTTTAGTTTAAATTTAAATTAAACAAAATTATTGAACTAGATATTTACTTTGAGTCGCGGTTTTTTAGTAAAACCGGATGTATTAGTTTTGCCGTCATGTTTCACTCGCTTGGTTTTTTTTTTAGGAATGGTTTTGGTTGCTATAACTTTCTGTAGATGAAGAAAATATAAATAATTACTTTCATTACAGAACATAGACTTCCTCGTTGGTCTAGTAGGCGCTAAGCGCGACTGCTAAGCATAAGACCCTGAATTCGAATCCCAGGTCAGGCAGTGTTATTAGGCTTTCCCATTATATTATCCTGTAGCAGCACGGAGTCGCGATGTGTGCTCGGTTGATGGCAATAAGCTCGCCCCCTATTACATAACTGGCGAAATGTCGGGTGTACTTTAGATACACCTCTACCTACCCCTTCGGAGGATACAGGCGTGATGTCATATGTACGTGTGTGTTATTTTAGTTAAAGATAAGTAATTACTACTTTAAAGCACATACTAAAAGTTACCTTTTTTTTCTTGAGAATTTTCTTTTTTCTGCTTGGCATGTTTAGGAGCGTTCATTTTTTATCGCGGATTAACCTGAATGTTTTCTAAAGATAGTATGAAAAAAAATATAAAAACAATGATAAAATAAAGTCTCTACATAATAAACATGTCATAATTCGTTAAATTAAGATTTTGTAGGGGCTGCGACTAAGTTATATAATTTATTTTGTGTCAGATCAGTTATGTAACACGTGTACTGTCTTATCGAAGATATATTGTTCAAACAATAAATATTACATAATACAAATCAGACTTACAACCAGCTGCTGGGCATAATTATATCTGACTAGTTTCAAAGTATTGACTAAAATAAAGCCAGTAGTGAAGCTCCCCAACATCTAGTTTTCAGGTTTCTACCCCATCAAGTACGCTTCTTACTTCACCTACCAAATACATGAAATAAAACAATTAGGTACCTTTTCATATATTGAGATCATTTTTCTGTAATTTTATCATCATTTCCCTTTTAATATATACAATTTTATCTAGATTTACATTTTTTAGATTCCAAAAATACTAATAATTTAGACCGAACCCTGACGTTGACGGCTATACATCAGTTTTCTGTCATTTTAGGACACATACATATTGTTACCGAACAGTATTGTTTCAAGACGCGTAGGACCGATTGTGGGGACAAGACGGAAATAAGGATCCATGAAGGTTGGAGTATCTGGAATTAAATAAATTTTAGTTTTTTTCTAATATTATATTTTATAGAATTTGAAGACATTAACAGTCAAGGACGAAAAATAATGTAATTTTAACAATTACAAATGTGGAAATTCGACATAACATTTGGAGTCTTATAAGTTTACATCTTAATAATCTTAATAAAATATCTAGCATAATTTGAAACGTTGAACAATTTTTAAACGATTGACTACTATTTGAACACAGTTTTTGAACAATTATTTCTTTCTTTTTAAGAAAGAATTAGAAGCTTCGTCGTTTAATGGCGTCACAACGACTCTGTAAGGAGCATATATCGATGTGCAACTTTTCGAAAATGATATAGATTTATTTTTGTCTCTGTTATCACCCTGTAATTTGCATATACTTGTCCCTATTGCGCTTAATTTTTTTATTGGATCGGAATCATCTAAGCTCTTTCGTCGGTTATGGGTGTCTAAAGATTTCCGATTAGAACTAACTACACTCGAGTTGGTTTGTCGAGCTGGCAAGGCAGGTTCAGGTCTGACAACTACTTTATTCTGAACTGATATAGTGGACCGGAGAATACTAGCAGTTTCCCGTTCCCATTCAATAGGGTCAATATAACAACGTTTGTTACCGACCGACCTGTCGACCTTGGTCTTCTCGGCTTTGCTCGCTGATTCAGTCCGGTATTTACTGGTCTGATTGGCGAATTGACCGTCATCTGGTCGACAGCATGAGTGAGGCACGACTCGTCGTTTACAATCTGTATTTCTTTCTCGCCTTCCTCGATGAGTCCTAGAAGAAAGTCCGGATGTTTTACGTTTTTTCGGTCCGCTTTTTAACGATATGCTTGATTTTACCACTGTGATTGCTTGGCGTACCGTGAGTGACTCTTTGTGCCCTAATACTATACCGTCCTTGTTGGTTGGCAAGGCATCATATGGGTTCAACCAAGTGAGGAAATCTGTGATAATGGGCCCGCTATATTCAGCTGGTACCGGTTGGTCTTGATCAAGTATAGCGTCGCCGCAGGGCACACGGGGTGTTAGTGGTATAATAATCTTTGGCTCGTGTTTACGCTCCTTAAACTTTTTCATAACGCGCTTGCCATTTATACATAATGATAAACCGAGATACGCTGGGGCTTTTGGTATTGTTTGTCTATAAGCCAATTCGAAAAATCCCGTGTCAGCGTCAGGAGCGAGTCGTCGATCGAGGACCACTGTGAAACAACAATGTATATAAGAATAGTTTTAGGGCTTATCATTGTATTTATTAGTTCTGTTTTTACCTTTTACTACATCCTCTAGACATTGAGGGCACAACCGTGCCGTGACTGACGTAGTAGGCGCTAGGTCCGGACTAGAGTTGATCTCAATAAGCCACGGGGTAAAATCATCAGTCAGCATGAAATCCGCTCCGTAAAGTTCGAAGCTGTTTTGTCTTTTATCCATACTTTCCTGGCATGCTAACATTGCGCCTACTAGGCACTGCTTAATTCCAGGATAAATTTTCGTGTCCCACAATTCATATTTTCCTATCTGTCTTCAAATATCCAATATAAAGATGTTGATAAGTATTATATATTGTTGAAACCAAACAATGTAAATGTCTTTATTCTTACCTGAGATAAGCTTTAAATGTATGACAATCCCACATATTCTCGTCTGGTAAAGCTTTGTCTCGCTCACCCGTGTTCTTATATTTAGTTTGGACTGCATTATTTGTCAGATGAACAGATTCGTGGTAGTTGGATAAGCTAAATATTTGTGAGCTAAATCTGAGGTAGCTGTCTCTGCAAGGAAAACCAAAACACTAAAGTAGCCTGATTCATTTGTATACATTTAAAACATATTAGCATTCTTACTTGTAAACCCATATAGTTAATGGCTGACAATTGGTTATTAAAAACCATTGTCGTATGTCGAATTTTGTGTTATAGATTACTAGCGGATTTTCTGAAAGTAAAGACGTTTTATATAGTGCATTATATAATCGTATTTATTCATTGAACAAACGAAGTGTCCAGCTAAACATACCGATATATTTCTGCACGACGTATCTAGTTTTCTGAGCAGGTATGTTGATAAGGCCTATTATGTCCTTTATGTTATTCATGAGCTGAATGCCACGGCCGCGGCACTTGTTTCCAGGCTTTACAATCCATATGTTTAGAACACCGTCGATATCTACTTGAGGCCAGTATTTCGCTATTGTAGCTAAGATTTTCGAGGCTTTCCTTTCTAATTGCCTGTAAAGGTTAAAGGTCCCCGTTATAAAAATCCACAATGATTTTCAAGATCGTATATGTAATTACATGCCATAATCGAACTACAGATCGCGTCATTGTTGACATTCAATTGCACACTAGTCTAAAGATAATAAATATTGATGAATGGTTTTCAACGATGCAATCGGTAAACAGTGATCTAATTACTGCAATGTTGACATAAAAATGTTTACACACAAATAGCGACAAACGCAATGATTACGAAATAACTGCGTACCGTATGTTTGTGTTTTTGTCTTCAAAGAATTTTGCTTTTTCGTGAACCAAGAGATAATGATGCGTTAGAAACTGATCCCATTCGTGTTCCCAAATGTGCGGTTGGTCTTCAATATCATCAATGTCCTTATGACTTAGGAATACAATGTATTCGTTTAATCTGCAGATAGCGAACTCTATCGCCGAGAAAGGAACTTTGCCGTTAGCAATAACAAGAGATTGCTCGTTGTTAGCTTGTAATGTATTTGATAGCCATTTAAGTACGCTGATGCAGGCTGTTATTCTGAAATCGTCGATAAATTCCTCGAGGCTATCAGAGTTGTGGATGTTGTAACAACGTGGGAATTTAGTTAATGCCACCCCTGGTTCCGTGTACCAATGCATTTGCGTCAGGGAACTTGTTAAACCTTCTTTTGTAGTGAAAATGGATCTGCAAAATCTAACGAAACGAAAATTTAAATGCTTTTGTACAAACTTCTTTTTAAATTAAATGAATTCTAAAAAAAAAATATAGATGTGGCTACATACCTGCTTATAATAACGTCCTTGTTACTAAGCAACCAGTCGTACTTATCCCTTTTAGTTGTCCAGAGAAAATCGACGGAGTGATGTTCCATAAATTTATATAAAATCATTCTTTCTACTTTGGAGAGTTCCTTGCCATTCATCTTTTTTGGATCTACGTTTGTTGGGGGATGGCGAACCTTAACATTTAAACAAACATACTTAAAAAAAAACAGAATATAAAAAAGCATTATACGCACGGACAGAATCAGCATACGTGAGTTTATTAGGTGCGACTTGAGTGTCGAAAAGCTTTTAGTAACTTTACGAAAAAGTTATCGTTAAGAGTTAGTAAGGAAATACCTTATGGGACTCGTATTTTTCAATCCAGCCACGTTCGAGGAGTGACCGGCGTATCGCAGGGAATCCTCCGCCTTTTATCATAAACACTTTATGTTCTCTCATAGCGTTGTCTGCGATCTTTTTCAGCTCATTCCATCTTTCATTGCTCACCCAACTTTTATATTGCTTTAGTTGCTCAGTTGATGACGATGTTTCTACAGAATTAGATAAATAAAATCACATCATTATAACTTGCTACACGAATGCGAGAGACTAAGCTTAATCTATGTGACAGACCTGGTCCCTGTTCTGACTTGGAGAACGAGACAGCACTCGATGGCCGTAGTTCCTTCTTGGCTGTGCTATCTCGATGTAATTTCGAGTCTGACGCGCTCTCCTCAAGCTCCATCGTTATAGCCATGAGCCTCGTTTGCGACTCTCTTGAATCCTGCAACAGACAAGTTCGTCACATGCTACGAACATTTTAGCCTTCAGCTCCTACTTCATGTGGACGTGTGCACAGCTCAAGAGTCAAACTTGGTCTGGCCGACTAAAAATAACCCGGTAGTGCAATAACCTACTTTATTTTAACCCACATCGTGGGTCCTTGACTATCAGTAGCATCCGTGCATATCCCCGCCTGGCACCTGTGCGAATGACGTCATAAAGTAGGTACCTCCTTGGGAAATCGTGCATAATGTAGCTACACGGAAATTAATAAACCCAAATTACTCTTACCTTCTATTATCGGCCTGGTTCCCAGAAAACTAGGTTAAAAAAACGCAATAGTCAGACTATAAAAACTGATGTTAATTGTAATCAAGATAACTGTAAATTTATAATTTTAACATTTTCAATTTCGTTAGATATTTGTCATGATCAATAAAATAAAACGCTCTCTTCTTGGCGTACACGGTCTTACCAAAGAGAATAAAATTATATCACAGTTAATACAACGAGTAGATAAACAGTATAGCGCACCAAAGAGGTTAATTAATTAATTATTTATAAATAAAGTAGAAACAAATTCTAAGATCGGGTTGATTAGTACCAGTCAAATAAAGGTAGATATTAATTTGTTATGTTCGTCACCATAAATATAATAAGATATTTTCTACGAAATAACTATTATCTTACTCTTAAGATAGCTTCAGTGATATTATGCTGATAAAGTAATAATTATAATTCGTTGCGTGATCAACATCATTAACGTACTTTATTGTAAAGTGCAAATGAACAGATCAGTATCGCTGTTTTATAGGCAGTAATAGAATTATTAGTTCCGTCAGAGGTCCTCAGAACTACAGAGTTACATTTATTCATAGTTATATTAGTAACTAGCGGCCCGCTCCGGCTTCGCACGGGTATAAAATATATATTATAAGTATTTCTCCACTATTTAATGGATGTTATTATACATATAAACCTTCCTCTTCAATCACTCTATCTATTAAAAAAAACCGCATCAAAATCCGTTGCGTAGTTTTAAAGATTTATGCATACATACGGATACATAGGGATATAGGGACAGAGAAAGCGACTTTGTTTTATACTATGTAGTGATGATGATAGTAACTACGTTAAACTAGTCTATGCTTGCTGATAGCAACTGTCCCACCGAAGACCGTGCTAAGTTCTTACGCAAAGTCAGTAATAACTCGTCCTATTATGATAGGACGAGTTGTATCTAATTCAAAATGTTTTAAGATGCTTCAATAAGCTATTTTGAAGTAGATACATAAAAATAGACTGTCCTAACACGAGAGTAAGGGTGAGTAAAGAAGTGAACCCGTGTGGTGGCAGTAAGGCCAGTTATAGGCTAGCATAAAAGATGTATTACTATGATACCTAGATTCAGATAGACTATACAGTGAACTGAGGTAAGCTGATGATGATGATACAGGCTACATACAGCGCTTTGTATCTGGTGGAGTGTAACGTTACCAAGAATATTTACTGACTCTACAATTACCGTGTTATGCAAGGTTCATACCTGCTATAAGGGAAGAGTCGTGACTAAGGGCAATATTGAAACTAAGTAACTTGTTTAGCTGTGCATTGTACCAAATAAAGGTCGTTGGTGACAGTAACGACCAACTAGGTAGGTACTAGTTACGTATGTTTTAAGCTTATGAATTACGTTTATGAACTTATAATGATAGGACCGATGAAAGGAGCGACTACAAATACCTAGCTTGTTTCTACCTCCTACCTAAGTAAAAATAGCTTATGTCTGTTTCACCGCAAAAATATACCAATCACAGGTTTGTATGTTATAAATTAAAAAGACTGGGGTGTGTTACAAACTTGTCCTGTAAACTTTGTTATCGTGATACAGAATGAGTGACATCATTCGTCAGTAAGTAGTATTGTATTGCGTATTGTTTTTCATCGTAGTGTTTCAGTCAGTACAAATAAAACACAGCTACAGTGAGTTGTGATCACGATTCACGACTGTAGCACGGTCTCTTTTCTGAATTCTAATCAGAAGTGAACAAATAATAAAGAATAGTTACCTAACTTTATACAAGATGGCGCTACCTGTGGCGTTACTTTGACACTTAGTCTTAATGCAACATTGTGGGTCGAATATTGCTTTAAATCAATTATTAACAAAGAAAAACATTATTTATTATAAAAAAATTAAAGCAGCATTTGAAACATAATATAATAAAATTGTTATTTGGAATGTTGTTTACTCGATGCTAACTTCACTTCATACGTTGTTATGTTGTCTAACATGCAGTGACGGTACACAACGGAATCGATTCTGAAGTGTGGCACCACTGACTATGACATGAAAGCAAGATGGCGAGTTCATCTCCGTTTGATGGTTCTCTGTGATAATTCACTTATTAGATGTCATTTTTCGAACTTATTTCGTAATGGTCTGGCAAATCAAACATTAGTGAAAAAATCTCTAAGTAGTGTTAAAGTGTTGTAAGTATTGTAAAGTGTTCGTATTTTAGTTAGATGTGCATCTAACCCACCTGAGGAATGTTGGTTTTTTCAGTGATTTGTGATTCGGTCAGGTGTTTTCGTTTTAGTCAAAATTAAAATTTTGTTCTTGCGCAGTGAGTGAAGTTACATAGTTCAGATGTATTTGTGTCGTGGGGATGCTAGATGTCGGGACTGTTTCCAATGTTGGGAAACAAAAGCGTGAACTATTTGTTTTGATAGACCGTGATAAAATAAACTGAGAAGGTCGGACGGAGAAAGAGCTCCGGCCGGAGTTATGGCCTTCAGTGAGGTGAGTGTCGTTTTAATTTGTATTTATGTGGCTTCATAAAATGTCTTTGTCATTTGTTACCTAACTAAGGAAAACATAAGACAACAGTAATTTGTAAGTAAATAATGAAGGTGTTTTGCTTTAATTATTTATCCATCAAAATATAATATGTGGCAAAATATTTAAGTACCTTGACATGCGATTAATTTATTCATATCAATTCAGCTTACTTTATTAGTTATAAAAGTATTTGGTGTTGACAATTATATGAAAGTCCCTTATCTATATCTGGGAATTATTTATTAAGATTAGCTGCATTTGATACCATACAATAATCCTCTGTGATGCATACTTAATGTGTAATCTATAAATTATTTGAGTGGAAACTTGTCTCAGTAAATTGTTACCTTTTGAGTTGTGACTCACTGAACATTGCACTCAACAAACTCTGGAGTGTAGTAAGATTATTATAACACAACTTAAAAGTAAAATAAAAGAGTCATGATTGTATGTTCTGTAAATTTGTTCTCTTTGTAGTTTGCAAGAGAAGAAATGAACTGTGTCTGCCTATCTGATTTTTTAATAAATTGACATTATTTTTCCTTACATCAATACAATTGTGGTTCAAAAGAATATATGGGACATTTTCCATTTCTCATTGTTAAATTACTTTTTGTAACAAAATATAAGATTGAATAACAATACATCCATTTGTTAGTGTAAGATGATAATAAAAAAATGTACAGTGTCCCGTTTCCAACTAGATTATTCATGAATGTTATATTGAAGTCATAATAAGAAAATATGTTAGAGCAGCTGCTAAACCAATACTAAAATGAATGTAGAAAGAATGATAATTACTTTCTTCCTAGAAATAACTGCCAGCAAGAACTTATGTTGCATACAAGCTACAGAAAATACTTATGTGTGCAAATGTACCATCAGTAGTTTAGAGCAAGGCAGACTAAGCTTATAAAATATCACTTCATTGGCATTATTATTGATATTTTGTTCCAGCTTTTTATGCTCTTATGAATATCATTACGATCTTACATTGTAGCTAAGTAATATTGTTTTAAATGCCTTTTTAAGTACATCCATAAATATTATGGGCATAAGTACTTTACAAACATAATTATTATGTAAAGTATGATTTGATATTGTCTTAGCATTTTTTTGTAAGGCTTTTGTCTCCAGTTTGTTATGTCTTTATATATTGCATTCATATTCTGAAAACATTATAAATACCTAAGTATTTTTATTAAAATTGGAATTCCATAATTTAATATAATTGCTAACATTAGGTAAATAGCCATCTAATCAAGTATCATGTTGCATAAATACTTAAATAATTACTAAACATTTAAGTATTAGATAGGTAGCTAGCCATTAAGTTAAATATTAGATCAAAATTCCTTAAACTCATTAAGTAGCAATAAAATTATCAAGAGCTACTTTATTATTTAGTAAAATTAGTCCGCTATAGGTACTGTTTCATGTCAAATTGGCATAGAGACATCAATGCTAAATTGTACTTGTTCATGTACAATTCAATCATAAACAGAGAATCTTAGTAAGACCCAGTTTCAACACATTGTTTTATGAGACTTCATTGCATATTTGTTCCTGGTGCATAAGACCAGTACCTACTTGTATTGTGCTAAAAATTATACATTCACAACTTACACAATAGTTTACATCTCTAATTTGAGAGCTCCAAAATGTCAGCGTGGAACGATTCGGCCGCGGCTTCAGTGACGCAACAACCGTTACCAATTCACACGGCGGGTTTGTTGTTCCTCAGGGGCTACAAGTTGGTGAAGTCATTTGACTTTAGATGAAACATCCTCAGTTGGATTGGTTGTAGGCGTTTCATAATTGTGGCGTTTAGCGGCACTTTCCCACGGTTCGATTGTTATTCTCTACTCGATGTGAGTCGCGTCGTGCGTAGCCGTCGAGGTGACTGATATCGCTGCGTGAGACTTCACTGTTACGTTTTCGGAAATGGACCCATAAGTTGACCTCCCTTTTTCTCATGGCATTGTTAATGCTGTCCTAAATATAGGCGTAATAATAAGCCAGAGTTCAGTCAAACGGCTTTATGGTAGTACAAGATACGCTTTTAGCAATTCGTTGTAAGCAATTTCATACCTACTAATATTATTTTTCAATATTTTAATTAGCAACGGGAAAATGAATACGCTTGTTTGTGAGTGTACACTGTACACCTGCTTACAGAAGCTGTGGGATGTTATGTATGTAGGTGTACATAACGAGCTCTGCATGTGAATACTACACGTACGTAGCGTACGTACTTCATAAGGTACTCTACCTTTACGTGTCGTGTACCAAGTGTTGTTGCCTGTAAAATTTAAACAATGAGTCCATGACTCATGGTTCAAATTAAGTCTACAATTGGTCAAGCTAAATAATACATTATTTGGTATACGCAAATAACTTAAAAGTGTTAATTCAAAGACAAAACTAGTACCTAGTATAATCAGCTGTTAACTGAGCGAATATTTTTTTGTCAAAGCTAATCAAAAGGCATGGTATCTAATATACAGTAAAACATTCCTCTAATAGTACAGATTGAACATAATTATATTGCTGTTTACTGTTTGTATGTGGGTGTCGCACACGTCAACACGTCTGTACTGTAAGTAAGTACTTATTTTTACATATTACACTATAATACGACAAGGGCTTAAATCAAGTTATAGGTAGTTTCCTATGAACTTTACACGTAGGTAAGTGCCCTATTGTGTGCCACAAAGAAATAATGTGGTCTATTTAGGTGAGTAGGTGGGGAACCTACTAGGTAAATATTGTAGTGTTTGCCCAGTATAGCAGGCGTTATCTATATGGGCCGTAGTTTCCTCGACGGGCCGCCGATTGCACCCGTATGTGAACACGATCTTTCCTATTATTTTAAAGTTCGTTATCGTTGGTCTTCCTTCCTTGTAGTACGCAACGTGGTTGGTCTATCCAAAAGGCAAACTGTATTATTTATAACAAAATTAAATTAATAACTATTAATTTAGGTCCTTTCGAAGAAAATAATTATGTAGTTTTCTTCAACAGCAACGTCTTTACACCATTCTATCACGTAGACTAAGCTATTATATAGAATCCCCCAAAATTTGAAGCAGATTAACATAGCTGAAATAAATAAAAATATAGGAGGTAACACGGTTATGTTCTAAATAATTAATTGTCGTGTTTGTTCTAAACACACCTTAAGACGAGGCTAGGTTGCTTGTTGTTACCAAACCTAAATACGTTTTGTGAATGTGGCCCGACCGCCTTGTTGGATGCTTGTGTTGCGGAGTCACCGAGTTTAATTAAATTCCGAGTATTTAACTCTACGTATTTGGGAATTTGCTCTGGAGGCATTGTCTTGTAATGGTAATTTTAGGTAATTTTCAAGTTTAATGATATTTTAAATAATTAATTAATGATTTATGAATTTTTGACTGCTTAGAAGGTGAAATTTCTCATAAAGAGTCTTGAATGTGGGCCTTAGTTTTAGTCCTTAGAAAATATACCCTACCTGAGTTATACCTTGTTAACAGATGATCTTACAGGGAAAACCCGCAACTAACGCTTTCTACAAATTTCGTCTTTAATATAATTTTTTCATCTGTTGTATTGTACAGTCGATGTAACTGTCATCGTAACATTAAATCGAATCGGACGAATCGAAGTCAGTCGTGCGCGCAGGTCGTCAACCCGAACTCTATCAACAAACAAATTTGTAGAGCCCTCCGACAAGTCCTTCCACTTTCAACAAGTATTTGCATAGGTCTCCACTTGTGCCAACCAAAAAACAAACCAGAAAAAATCATTTAAATAAGCATACACTGCTGTCGTCTTACTTAAATGCTCTCAAAATACAACCCCAGCCAGTGGTGTAAAGTAAAGTTGGATAATTTCCAAAGCAGCGTAAAATTTACTGTCGTGCATTGTAAACACCTGCTTTAGGCGAAAATTCCCTTCTTTGTTTATCTTTCTGGATGTCACAGTCGTTTGTGTGGGAAACCAGTGTAAAGATAGTAAGCCAGCAAATATTCAAAAGAACAAAAAGAGAACTTACATGGATACTGCATAGTATGATTATTCTATTCTAGCCGGTGTGTTGCAATTTGAAATTGTTATTTCACGTAGGAGTTTTTTATTGTTTTTAATTTTCTGTTTTATATTTAACCGTTTCAACAAGTGCTTAGTGCCTTTATCATTCTTGTTTCACATATCTAAAATCTAGTAAATGTTTTAAAACTACCGATATATTAGAGTGGTTCACCTTTGTCGGGTTCGTGTTCAACGTGAACTATGGGTCTCGAAAGGTGAAAGGAGCGCGATCGTACCGCGAAGTACTGCATATTGCCGTTCGTCGCCTTGTGGTAATATGACGGGTTATAATATGGCCTAGACACGCCTTGCCTGCCTTCCGACTGACGGTATAATTGATTCAAATAGAACACGAAAAAATACGCATATAGATATTTTATTGTGGTTTCTAATTCCTTCTTTAATATAATACGAAACTGAATACATATTGAATTCATTTGAGTTAATTAGTCATGTATGCATACAAGAGTATCAAATATAATGTAAATAAACAAAATGACAAAATAGGGACCATAATGACCGTAATGCGGAACTAACTTTTGATCTGATACATTCACTTCTGTCGTGTAGTTGCTATATTCGTAGCCATATTGTGACGACACTCTAAATGTTGACCTGAATATGTTAAAACATTGTATTTTTAAATGTTGCACTTTATTTTGATACGCGCGGAGCCGGTCGAGAGATGCTTTAATAAAATAAACACGCGTGAAGGAATGTGGGGCGAAATTGGAAAGCATCATGCTATTACCAACGTTAAGCCATTTGTTATATTTAACGTAGCAAAGTAAAAAGTAAATTTATTAATTATATTCAGAAAATTTAAGAATTTGTGTGTCAGATTTTACTTAATATTATTTTTGTTTGTTTATTTTCTTATTATTTTTGCAGTACATTTGGTATATTGTTAAAAACAAATTAGCAAGTATGCCTATCATAATCCGATAGAAAAGTATAACAAGAGCTAGGCGACGAAAGTTTTTATTTGATCGCGTCTGTTATTTTTCAGGATAATTATGTTTAACTTGAAACTCGTATTTAATTTGCTGACGTAATAATTATAATATCAAGACAGCAGATGAACGTTACATGTTTCTTACATGACATACGAAGCATAAGCAAGTCTTGCAAGACTTGCATAACTTAACAAAATTGACACTCGAGCTTTTATGAAATGTTAATTATTGTGTGCCCTAGCGGAGGGACGTGTCTAAGGAACGACAGTCGCCGAGGCATAATATCGACTTGTACCTTAAATATTCATACGAGGCTGCCGAGGCGAGCCCATCAATATTAATAACATGCCAAGCCGGTGATAGAAAAGCGCTTCACCAGTAAATTCTTTAAGAAACTACGGTATTACTTAATTTTATTTAATTACCTACTAAACTGTAACTAGTGACGTGACTCTTGGACGTTGTAAAAATAGACGAAAAGCCCATAATGTAAGTGTTTAGGTAGATTTTATTAGGTATACAATTTTACAAAACTACTGTAACATAACGTACTAGACGTAAAAAAAAGTGGACTGCACAAAATATTAAAATACCTACTTGTAGACACCCCAAAATTAATTTCAAAAGCACCAAAAAAATAAGTTCTTTCACATCGAAAACTTGGCGAATACAAGGAACCACAATCACAAATACCTAGGTAGATTTAAATTATAACAGGTTTGCAAAGTAGTAGATAACGTGTAATGTGACTAACCGCAGGTAATGAACTTACCTATCACACGTCGGGCACATCCCAACTCATTTATCTTCGCAAGATTGCACTTTTTACATACCTTGTTGTATTTATTGGACAGACTTCGGGACAGGTTTTCTACTTCGATTAGAATTAACTTCAGGCCATCAACTGTTATACAGGTACCGTTAGTAAGTATTACTATTTAACCATAATGTATTCACAAAGCAAACTATATTATGTAACTGTACCCCATTTGTCAGCAGTTCAGTTGGAATTTAAAAGATACCTTTTTGTTTTTCAACTTCTACTTAATTAGTTTACTTAATAAAATATAATATGTATTGTATACGCTGGAACATAAGTACAATTATTGGATTACAGATATAATCTTGTTAGTGTTATTGTCCGTATAAATAGCTTCATTGTAGGAATATAAATCTAATTTAGATTGGCAGTACTTGTGCCGTGACAAATATTTCGTCCTTATCGCTTTGAGTTTGATTGATTAATGTTTCCTAAGTCAAATTACAACAAAGGATCTTTTATAGTTGAAGTCGTAATACACTGTATAACCTAAATACACTCGTGTAGTTTGCACTTATAGAACTATGATTGAGTACCTCTGAAGTTCAAACAATGTTTTTGAGTGCTTATTATATGTCCTGGCCACTTATTATCGCCGACTTTATTGCGTGATAAATCACTTCTTAGACGACTGATCGATATAAACTGTGTGTGCACGTAGTCGATCTAATTTCACACCTTAGTTGCAGCTCCTTCCCTGTTAGGATTTCCGTAATGTAAGTGTGGGCCGAAATTAAAATTAAGTTTATTATGTTCAATAACGACGATTCACTTAATTTTTTTCTTTAAAACCCTAAATGGTTTTTGCATGATTATTTCCTTATTTGATCTAGTAATGATTTCGAAGCTAAATGTTATCAAGTAGCACAAAGATGTTCCGAGGTCGAATCCGTTATAAGTACTTATAAGTCAGGTTTTGACTGGGCCACGCCAGCAGCAGTGCACGTTATGTAAATACTCAACGGTTTCATATGCTACCAGATTAGTCAATAACGTTTGGTATTTAAGATAGGGGAGCTAATCACTAATTTGATTACATCTGACAGCAGGAATTATACAAGTTTTGTTACATATGAAACTATAAGCTCTTCAATGTACTGACTTTATAAGTAACTGAAGTCTGCGTTGACGAAGTATCTACAATATACCATTGGAAGTCGATATCATACATAGGTCCAGAAAAAAATAATTATAATAGGACAGTAATTGCAAAATGATTGACAATGAAGACATCCGGTTGTGTCTTAAGTAATAATTGATTTCCAGACATCGTAAGAGAGCCTGCAATTAATTGGATTCGCGTGTACATCCGACCTTGGCCTTAGATATCATTAGTTTTGTGTCCTACACGCGATGCCGTGCCAATTACTGTTGTGAGGAATAACATTTATGTATGTAAATAGTACATATATTTTGTGTAATTGAATGAATGAATAAATCGGATTGTCTTTCCTTTTGCACCTCGTGTTAATAGCCGTGGAATTTAATATTACTAAGCGCGGGTGAGACTTACCTAACTTTTATTGAATTCAACTATTTCCAGTAAAATCGACGCAATGTCTGCTTTTTGAAACACGTAGGACTAGTTAGAAAGTCCTAAAATACATTTTAATCTTACATCATTTGTTAGGTATATTTAAACTTGCTTTATTATCGTTACCGCTTTCCAGATTACGTTTTAACATGTTTAATATGATGAACTGACGTATGACGTTAAAATCCCAAAGACTTTACGCCGTCAGAATTAGATAAATTGCTTGGTAACTTTGGTTGAGATTAATTGTTACGCACTGTTTGTAGTGTGTGTTATTAATTAGACTCGATTTATCAATCTGAGCTGTCAGTTGTTTAAAACGTTTCCATCTGGATTGAAGAATCATCGCAATAGATAGATAGCTAGAGAGTAGTGAACACTTCTCGGTATCGTAACATCTTCATATCAAGGTGCGTGATATTTCCAAACAAACTAGACTATTTTCTATTTCTGGAATTCCAAGAAGAAATATTCTACTTTAGTTGTCGAGCTATTTTGTAAAGAAAGGGTTATTTTCATAGCCTTTTCGATGTCAACACCCACTCAATACTTTAGTAGACTTTGGAGTTCCTTTAACGTTTTCTAACGACTAAACGCAATAATGTAGATTTAAAGAGTTTAGAAGCTTTCTGAACTAGATAAAAAACTAAGAAAAGCATTTTTTATCTCTACTTACCTATCCAGAATAATGAGCCTTTCTACTGTAGAACACGTAAAAAATTAACTTCGCGTGGTCGAATATAGAGTTAGCAGGTTTTAATATTGAAAAAAATTCAAATGGAACGTCCTTGTTGATCTTATTATGACCGTTAAGATACTGTAGGTACCAAATATTTTAGATGCCAATCTCCGAACTCATTAACATAGAAGCCATATAAAGGATACGTGTAGCTTGTTTATTTATTCCGTTATGTGACTTAAAAGCTGCGACATAGCAACAGTTATAAGTTTGAATCTTCTTATAAGCCCGGTTTTTGTATTTTTTAATTATGTTATTGAGAGTTGGCAAATTACTTTACTTATATTACGTTACATTTCTATACTGATAGTCAAAGAAGCTCATGCACGTCATTTCTTTTTCGACATGACTAAATTTTAATTAAGTAAGTACCTACTTCACTATAATTCTAAATGATCTTAGCTATATAATTTACTGACAAATGTTTTTTTTATTAAACATCCCGCCCGTACGAAAACAATAATGGCGAGACAAACATTTCCGAATTAAGAGTGTGTGAAAATTTCCGACTTAGTTAGTGGGTGAGATCCGGATATAACCAAAAAGCAATGATCGGCATTGCCGACTAGTCGTCATTTTTTGCGGCTACTCGTTGTTTATTGCAATGCTGCTCCAATTAGAATAATGTTGGAAATGTCAAGAGTCGTTAAGTAAAATATTATGTTATGTAATCTATTAAGAGCTAGTACCTACTGATGATAATTTTCTCGCCAGTGTTAAGTATTTCGTCACCGAGTCCCGCGTAGGTGTGTTACTGACACTAGTATATTACGCATTACGTATTCACAATACGCCTGTAAATTCATGCTAATTACGTTCTTAGTGAGTCGTATGAACACTGTCAGCGCGGCCTTCGAGTAATATTATATTGTGGGTTTCTATGCCTTGTCTAATCGTTAATTTATGAAGAGTTTTTGTAAATGAACCAACGCACCGAATATGATTTTGTTAGTCTCACTGCGAATAGGCGAATTTTTAGTGTCTACCTTATTGTCAAAACATGATAATTTCAAAGTGAAACTTTATGAGCGCAACGTGTTACCATATTTAGTAATCATTAACTCCGATTGAGTTCATTCTAATCGACGATTTAATGTTGCGTGACCATTCGTTCTAGTCGTAGGCCGTAGGCACTTTCCAAAATTACGTCCATCTAGCCACTACTACTTATTCTGTAATTTAAATAGTAACAAAATATTATGATAAAAAAACATTTTTTACCTAAAAAAAGGGTAAAACGTGTACCTACGTATGTAACCAGCCCTACGAACAAACACATAATTTGGCTGTCTGGTCTATATAAATCCGTGGTCTCTGCCTACCCCTCGTGGAAATAAGCGTTACTTTATGCATGTATGTACATTGTACGTACATACATACAGACAGACTATGAAATTATATTATTTAATTAGTTATGTAGGTATAATATACCAGAAACAATATTTTACTTTGATAGTAGACAATTTGTAAAGTTTATTGAATCATAAAAAATACGTTTCGTATCCTATTAAATTAAATCATCGTAATGATTAAACAAAATTAATTTCGTTTATAGTTTTATAGGCGTAGTCATAGCCAAACAGTAAAATAAAATACTGTCTTTATCAACAATTTATTTCTAATGAGTTTAATTCAGTTTAATAACCTTTGATCCAGACACACATTTTTATCACTATATAGTCATTAGGTATTGATTAGTCTTCCATTAGTGATCTTGTTATAATCGCGGTAGAGGCAGGCTTAATTGGTGAGAACTTAAACCGAGTGACGTTTATTAAAGCTATCTATAATTGAAGCGATAATACTTGTAATGTAAAAGGCCTCCTTTGCATAATCAAGGCGGTCGGAGTTTCAGCTCAATTAAGTCGTTTACACAAACATTATCAAATGAGAAACTGTTTTATGTTTCCGAGAAATGGAGTCCACTAGAAATTGTCTATTAAACAGATAAAATGAAATCATGTAGTAAAAAATTGAATATTACCTATGTATTACGAATATCAAAGAACACATTAAGAAAAAATCGTAAATCAAACCCATTAACTAAAAATATAATTTTATAAACGAGATATTTAAATAGTAAATACATTAACGCTTACATAAAAATCACAAACACAAAAATCCCGACGAATTGAGAACCTCCTTCTCCTTTTTTTGAAGTCGGTTAAAAAATCATGACAGTACGTAATTTAGTGTTTGTTTTTATCTCATTACTTAATATTCAATCAAATTTTCACTAAGTATGAAGTTACTAGTCAAAAAAATGAATGAATATATTTACATTTCCCTAAAACTTAGTGTAAGTATACGTAATCATGTAAAAAGGTATTTACCCACTGAATGTTTTATAATGCATCAATCTTTACTATATATAATTTATAATTTTGTACTTAGTAGTGATTAATATTAGGTACATAAAAATTGAATATATTTATACAATTTACTGTTTCTGTGCTTCGTTTCAATTGCATGTTAGACCTTTCGTTTTATGATTCACAATTCAAGCCATGCTTAAATTATAATGAGACCACAGCCTTACTTGTTGGCAGTACTGTTACATTTAGACTGACCTCAGCGAGTAAATAAGTGTGAGAAGATGAAAATGATAAAGTTTACGGCCATTTGTTACAAGGTTTGATGGTACTGTTTTACAAATGCAGAACTGTATTAAGAACAAAGCGTCCGCCTTTAACAAAGCTCCGCGTCATAGTTTAACTGCGTAATTGAAGAATAAAATAGATCCAGAATTAATCGTACATAGTGTCCGTGTGTACTTAGAAGCCAGCTAGAGTAACTGTCCTCTTATTCTTCTAGATTTACAGTGTGGTCACTTTGAAAGAAAATACATTTAGGGACTTATTCAGATCGATTCAGCGTTTGTCCATAGAAAAAGCCGTTATAAATGGAGACAATTCAGCTTCCGAAAGCTGAACAGACAGCCTGTTTATTACAGTTAGATATTTGTCTTTGACGTGACATTTGGATACATAATTAAATTTGGAATTAATCAGAATTCAAGAGAGAGTTATGGAGTGACAGTTCCGTAGATCAACCTAAGCTGAAAAACCCTTTTAAAAGTTACGCCTCTGATTAAATAATACCTAATTGTTTCTCACAATTCACTACTTTCTAAAAAGTGCACCTGTAGTTCTATATTAAGTACAACACAGTTAATATATTGTTATATTGCTAGACTGTCACACAATACTCTTGTTCCCATATAGGTATAGCATATAATATGGTATGTTCCTAACCACAAACTTTTCTAACGGCACTGGAAGTAGAATTACAACCCAGCTAGACAACACAATAAACACTACATAATATATATTGTTATACTTGTGTTGCTCACATCCACACAATGCACCGCACACAAACAAACGCATCGAACAAGCGTCGGGTTTCATTGCAAACGCATAATATTTTACTATGAAAACGTGATGTTTTTGCACCACTTCTCGAGAGGAAATGGTCCGCAATACTCACAAGTGTACAACTTATCCGGTAGCAAAATTGTTAAGATCCATCCAAATAACCCAATAACTGGGCGAAGCTCTTTTTATCCAAATTTAGAATGCAAAAGTACAATAAACGTTGACGGATTTATTAATTCTTCGTACCAATGCTAAACGAATAGGAATCTAAAAAAGTTTCTAACTCCTGTTATATCTGTTTGTTAGACTTTAGTCCGTAAGGCAAGAATAGCTACTAGCTTGGCAACTTTTAGTTCATAAACATGTACCTACCATGTACGAACATAACTTAGTACCATGAAAGTAATCCTTTGCTAAAATGCTAACTTTAAAATAGTTTTTAGCGTAACTTCTTTTAGTTTGCTCTAAAGTATTCTAGCATATACCGTTGCCAGTGGCGCGGCACGACGTCGTTTTATACCGACGATTTTGTTTTCCCACTCAGTACCATGTGGAAATAGCTCTTTTTGGACGATTGCCGTCATTGCATTCGTTCCATACACGGGTGTACATTGAATAATCGAGCACTCTTGAGCTAGACGACGTCGAATCACTAGAACTTTATTGGAATGTATTTTCAACTTCATACGATTTTTATTGGCGTTCTGTTTCTATCTTTCCGGATGAAACATAGATCATCTTTTTATTTGACACTTCCTTGTGGATATGATCTGGAATTCTTGGTTTTACAGTTTTCAAGAGGAAATAAATCGAATTAATAATGTAATGTAAGATTCAATGTACTTTAATTTATTGAAATTATTCTCAAGTCGACTGATGTATTAAAACATGTTAATGTATCACTGGCTATTATAAATAGTATTCTATGGATTACCTATAAAACTAAACTATCAATATCTACTACCAGGGAACATAAAGCGGAATGTCACACATACTTCTCAACTTCACACCCTTACACACGACATTGAGCCCTAATACAAAAACTTACACTGTTTGCTTGGGACACAAAAGTCCCACCCCACCTGAAATGGGACTTTAGTGTTTGCAATTGAACGAAATAGAAGTATGTTTCAAAATATATTTTATTATTTTCACCACACACTACAGGTTAATAAAACACTCATCAAAGATATTCTTTCTTGCATAATTGTATATTTATAGTCTTTGAAAACATTAAATCAGAGCTAAGAACAATTTGGTGCAATTTAAACTATTTTCGGTTTCTATCATGCAGCAAGTTCCTTGTCTAACTGAAGTCTTCCATCATCGCATTACTTGTCTTTAATACAACATAAGCGGCACTTTAAATATCAGAGGTGACAACATAAAAGACGGTCAAGTACAAGTAATAATAATTGCGCCTTGAGAGAGATCCGTACCACGGTCCGTACCATTACATATTATTCATGATCGTGATCCATCAAATCGTTTCTGAGCAAAAACCTTGACACAGAGACGGATGGTCGGACAGCAATGTGTCCTAAAAGGCTTTTGCCATTATGAGGTCCTTCAAAACTGCTTTTCAACTGCTTCAAAAATTAAAACGTTATCCAAATGCTCTTGTGGATAAAAGTAGGTACATATTCCAACGTATAGTGTGAACATGTTAGCGCAAGCTGAGCTTTATAGTTCATTTATCAGTCCCAGATCGAATGATGTAATTTTGCAAACTCGATCTTTGAGTTGCAGTAGTACCGGTACAGTACTTGTATCGGTCGGATATTGCGCTCTTATGGCGTCGTCGGTTCGCTTAATGCGCTTCCGATGTGACGCAAATGGGATGTTTTGTACCTCTGCAACAGCGAACGTCACTACCGCTACTGTTTGCAGGTGTGAACCATCTAACTAGGACAGTTGACTTTCCAAGATTGCTACGTGCGTAACATAATGTTACTTATCATATGCAAAATAATGTTCGTGGTAACATCAAGTTTTATTTTAAAAGAAGTTTGTATTTCGTATTTAAGTACGCTGTATTTTTCTGAATCAGCTTCCCCAAGCTCGGGAATATGCATTCGACAGTGGTTTATTGTCGTGAAAACTAAATCGCAGCTGTAAATTCTATATCCAATGCGTTTAGAAGATTTATGTTCCTAAAGCTTCCGAACTCGAATTCGGCACGATATTGTATCGACTAGACTACCGATCGTACCTATGTTTAGAGTAGCATGATATTATTCAGAGAGCTTTCCATTACTACTGAAACGTGTCAGTAAGTCAGTTGCTAACAAATGTGTGTTCTTGATTTCACAAGCGATTTATTTCTTTGCTAAGAGTTGTTTTTTTTTACAAAATCTCTTATCAATATATCTTTACAGTACACAGAGTAAGGAATGTGATGTTTCACGATAACAGTAAGTTCTTATCGTTTACCTCGCTTGCTCTAAGAGACCAACTGATATGGAGAATTAAGACGATTTAATTCAAACAGTACTTGTACATACATTTTGTGAAGCATACTACGTTCATCCTTTATCTTATTAGAATTGTTCGTTTTAAGAAAGTAGTCTCATTTTAAAAGGCATCTTTTTTACTTTGACCAACGTTCGTGTTGGCTAAGTTTTTGTTCTGTAAGTAATCATTGTTTCTAGATAGGTTGTCTCCATTCTTTATGATACATGTCGGTCTTGGTTCGTTGTTGATTTTAGTCACGCGTAGACATCGCCGCCAGTCGGTTGGATGCTTTTGTTTTTTAACAAATACCGTTTCATCCCTATTTATTTATAATTATCGTTATAGCTACATATAAAAGTGCCTGTGAATTACTCATTCATTAGTTAGCCAGTGGGGTAATTATTCAAAAACCTGTATTAGTCCCAAGGTGGCTCACATTTTTATACCACTCGGTTGTCTATTCAAGTTTATTGTGCCCCTGAGTTAGCGTTTGTAATGAATCAAGGATTTTATTGAATCATGATAACTAGTGCATACATTTTAATTTCTTTTTGTAAAATATACCATGTCAAATTAATATCAACCTCGCTGAATTACCTATGTGCATCCCACGCAGATTCGCACACACGCCTGTAATTAATGTTATAAAGTTGACTTCACATCTATCCATGTTAAACACGGTACGATTGTTAATTACGTAAACTATTCATAATTCCAAATCTATTTTTTAACGTTGTTTCCAGAAACCCATCATAAAACTATTGTTATGATTACCATGCGAGGACCCACCTACAAAAGGTTGTAACGGACCGCAAACCAAATAATGTATGTAGGCCGCATTGCCTAATGTCAAACTGTTATGGTGATGTGTAGCGCTGCCGTTAACGCATGGAATTCCTTCCTTCGGTTAGGATTGTATTCAATGCACGGCTGTGCGGGCGGTGACTCCTCGCGACAGTCCACCCGATGCCATGCTCGGCTGTCCTTACACTGAATACTAATGTGCCTTCTATTGTAAGTCCAAATTCAGACGCGTCGTTGTTGCGGTCCAATGAAAGTTTTGTAATGTCTTTGTCTTGCTGACTTTCGCGCTCGCTAACTGGAACGCTCTGTTGACGGATTGCCTATAGCAATGCGAGTAATTTGCTGCTTGGCGTGTTTTGGCATTTTGTTGATGAGATGATACGTTTTGGTGAAATTGAAATACTGTTAATACAAGTACTGTTAGTTAAATGATTAAGTTTAACAATCCGAATTCTTTAAATAAGGACTCAAATTGGGTATGGATTAAAAGATTAGCCTATTCATTCATATTAAATTCCACATGACTGCTGCGTAGTCGCGGTATCGCGCGCTCCGCCCGCATTTGTATAATTTGTAGATCGCTGGCGACGAGTAAATGATATGGCAATAGCATTGAATAGCTGTGAATACTTATGCACTGCTGGGTACATGAAGTCTATGACCAAGTTTCGCTGCGTTGAGCCGTCGGAGCAGCCGCTGCTGCACGCTCCGCTGGCGCCGCTCACCGCCCGCACTCTTGCTTCACCCCCCGGTCCCTTGCGAAAAAATCATAATGCAATCGCCAGGACGGCCGGTGTGGAACGCTCGGCAACCAGTCGCAACACGCAACCAGTCTACATTCAAATGCGTTGAAACTCACACGCCATCCATCACGATGGATTTGTAGTGTCGGGAAACAGATTTCTCTAGCTGTCGGTGGTGCGGAAACTATCTTTGTTGCGGGTGACCATAGTGACGTTAGAATCAAAGTTGCCATTGAATGTTGTTATTCAGTGTTGTGAACTTGTACTTTTCGACTGTCCCTATTTTCGTTATATTTACTATTCCACTTGTATACTCTCAAATTGGTGCTGTACTGATTATTATTCGATAGCAGTCCTCAACACATTTACACTAACAGCATAACTTTTGCCGCGCCCTTCATCAGACGATGCCACCGAGTGGTGCTGGTGGACAGCTTACTGGGCAAATAAAACTCGAACTTATATACCTAGTTGCGTCTGTGATCTAAATAAAACTAGTGTCTCTTTCATAGGCATACCAAACAATATTATCATTAAGAGACCTTTTTTTGACAAAACAATTGTCCATCAAACAAAATTAATTCTCTACGCGTCTTGGTTGCGTCCGGTGACGGTTGCTTTCGAGGCGTTCATGTTTTCAAGCTGTCTTTCAATCGCGAACAGTGGCCTGGATCACTCGCTACCGACTGGTAGCCGATTAGAAAATATGTGCGTTATCATATGTTTAAAATTATAAAGTGAAACGATTGGCTAATTGTAATTATCGTCGTTTTAAAAGATAAGACAGGTGGTGAAACTCACGAAATGTCGTTTGATGTCAGTGCTTTACCAATATCGATGGGATGAGGTGATACATGGTTTGTGTAGTGTTTGTGAGTGACTCAAGAAGTGAATTATAATAGGTATGTGGGGGGCTGCAGTGTCGAATCCACCACATTATCACTATGTTCAAGGACCTCCGGGTCCTATGCCACAAGTTGGGCCTAATGGTCCAATTTTGTCTGGCCCAACAACAAGGCATTTAAGGCCTCAGTCATCATATTCTTTACCACATGGAAGTAACGGGCCTGGGCGCTGGGGATGGTCAGGCAGCAATGTGTCATCTTTTGACCGACGTCAGATGAAGGTACCTCCTCAGCCCGCGCGCCCGGCACCCGTTCGGCCCTCACAAAGCCGATATACTGGAAATAATGTAAGTGATCATTGAAAGCAGCTAAACAATTTGTAATTTAATTCGTTTAGTAGGAACTTTCATGTCCTGGTTTAATGTGCGTGAGTTGATAGCCTGTTTCATATAGCTGTACTTTATTTCCTCGTCTCTCGCAATGCGTGTCGGATGTCGGCTGTGCACGCGTCATTCGACACAAACTGCCATTTCTCTGGTAGGCACTTCACGTATGCAACCTTTGTTATATGATTACCAGATCCAATCTTTTCGATCTAATCCAACAGATATCGGTTCATGTAGTTCTTTTTTTATCTGGATGATTACATACTTTAATCAACTACATATTTACTTACGTTATGCAAATTAAAGTTATTAAGTAGGTGCCTTTACGTAGATTTCCTCGTTCAGTTGATCACTTTCTCACAATATGGTCCTTAGAAACGTTCATGTTTACTTATTTACGTAACTCTTACGAAGGTCCAACAAAAAACGACTGTTCACTGAACGCTTGCCGTTAGCCCTTTTATAGTGTGCCGGTGTAAGACGATGTTCTATATAGGGTAGTATCTAATGAATAGCAAATGTAATCGTAAGTGAGGTTGTTCTGTTTATGGTGCGAGGACACTTAAGGTGACTACCTGCAGCGAAATGTAACGGAGACGTGTCTTGCTCGAGTTAAGACTCTAAACTGTTTGTGAAAAAGTATTTGGTCCATGTTTTGACTCTTCTTTCTATAACTATATAGAATAATACTAGCTCCCATGCCTGCACAGTTGGAATTACTTTTAATAGTAAGCAAGGATACTCACTGGTTCGATTCCATCGTTGTTGCTGGCCTAACGAAAATCAAAACTGTTGGATGTACTTTTAACTTAGTAATTATGAAGTAGGTACTTGGTTATTCTGTTGAAACAAGGTCAAAGTTGCGTGATTTAATGTACCAGTGTCGTGACTTTATTGCGACAGATATCTTTATCATGAAAGTTTAATTACTTGACCATGGTTACGATAGTTACTTTAAGGTAAATTCGTATTATATATCATATAATCGTATTATATATATAATTTGTTGATCGTACCTTGATTACAAAGGTAAAAATCTAAAAATAAGATTTATTTATGTGTCCTAGCGATTGTTAAATTATTGCCTTTAAACGAGCCTTCGATTCAATTGATTGCCCAACTTACTTTTGACCACTGGACTTCCTTCTGTATCCCCGGGTCGTACCTTATGTCCTTCATAGATTTATTTCTCAAAAAAGCGTTCCGTCCTGGGCGAGCAACATTTTTGCAACGTTAACTGCAGAAACTGTTAAACCAACGATTACAACGGTCGGTTTTTAAATCGTTACATATTCTTAAAATTCTTCCTCCATATCCTGTATCACTTGCTGTACTAGAATTTTGTGCATAAATAAATTATTATTATATCCCTACTTATGGTGTTCCGAAAACGCGCCTTACGCCGTCAGAATCGGTTACATGCGAATCACAAGTTCACAACTTTATGAGTATTCTAGATATGACCCCTGTTACTATACTAGTGTCACAGCCTGTTTGTCATAAACATAATTTAGGTTAAAAATGGTAACAAAGGTTAAGGTACTACGGCCATCTATAATATTATGTCATTATATACTCTTCTCTATCGCTAGAAATAATTAGGAAACCTTCACCCATGAGGTACACGTAACAATAGAAGCTCAAGCCGTGCGGCCTTCACATGTCTGTGATAGAGCTTGAAATTGAAAAGCGTCTCTATAAAGAAAGGGTACGAATTTGTTTCAAAATAGGTAACATTAAGAAAATACTTCCGATTTTACAAAACCTTAACTTACCTTACCTTAGATTTAATAAGTAAGTACTTAAGTAGTAGTTGAATAAGTATGTTTGTCGTAGGTTTAAAACGCTGCTCAATCACGGCTGGGACGAAGTGTGAACGTGCTTGTTATTAAGTGAGATTATCACGCCAAAAATTAACAACTTTATCGCATCGGCCTTATCTCTCAATGGAGGCCATGGATAAAACGTATAAAGTATTATAAAAATAACATTCTATTAGTACCTGTCAAGATAGATATTGTAACGTCAACCTAATCTATGTTTGTCAGTCTATAAACATACGTGAACGTGAAGTCATAGTAATATCAGCAATACTCGTATAAAAATACTACAAAACACCTGATCAAAATGTGTAAAAGTCATACAATACTATTGATATTAATTTTATTTCCTATGTTTGCAGAAGTAATTGGTATTAGTAATATTAGGTAAGCTATCACAGAAACATTGAGTTAGTAATTTAATCGAAATAATTATAGCAAATTAATTTTATTAGGTAGCACATCATATGATGTTGTATGCAATAATTTATAAACTTTAATCCTTTATAAGTTAATCCTCTTATTTTGCGCAAAGACTTTGCGTGTAATTCTAATCTTTAAAGTCTTGTTATAAATTGATGACTGTATAATATTGTTAATCTAATCTCGTCAAATGAATTTGAAATAGATGACATTAAGTGAGTACTTTGTACTACCTAATCTACCTATCTGTTTATATTAGGAAGTGACACTATAGTGTTTATTGACACAATACTTATCACTGGCTAGAAACCTGCAATACCTATTGAATAATCATTATATACCTATATGTAGGTAGCAGTAGTCAAAGATTGTCAAATAAAAATACGCTGACAAAAAATAATTTAGATTTGCAGTGTGTCGTACAACGCAAATTATTTTTCCATTTATCAGCACTTTTTTATATGACAGTAGTTAACCTTCATCCCTCTTTACATTGCCATCTTTTAACATTTGTTTTTAATTACCAGCGGAAAGGCAAACCAAGCCGATCTTCAATTAACACCAGACAATTCACTTTTTCTGCATTAATTTCAAATATAATAGTAATATATTATTCTGTTAAATTGATAAATTAAAATTATCTAATTTGAAGGTTCGCATGGAAAATTGACTTTAAAACAAAGTAAGTTTTTTTGTTCTAACATAGATGAGCCATTTACTTTATTATCCGCTTTTTCGGAGGCCCTCATGGGTGGCGTTTTAACAGGAAATAATGATGTTACGTTCCCTACCTTGTTGTTTAGGTACCTGCTTTTTAGTACGGCTTTTATGTACCTTCCTGACTTTCAAAAGCTTTCTTCTTTACCCTTATGTTTCTATAAAAATTTAAAAGCTGGCACACGTGCAATATGGTGTTTAAATTTATCGTTTGTCTAAATAATTAAATTGCATTGATTTCAAGAACTAGAAATATAATTTTATTTTTAGTTTTCTCAAACAGTACATGTAAATTAGGTTGTCCTAATATTTACTTTAATTTCTTCTCAAGAAATCCTTAGATTCACTCGCACTGTTTAGATTTATGTGGCCACTTATCTATCGGCTCAGTGTTATTGGAAGCGGGCGCGGATAAATTGAACGTGTCTTTTGCCGGGCCGGGTCGAATAAGTTTAAACCTAAAACTGTTTTATTTACTGCTGTGCTGCTAGATTAAAAATAAGATATACGTCTCAATATGCTCTCAGTCTCTGCAAGACTCACTTAGTAGTCTAGTCACGTCCCCCTCCGACCGTGTCTCGTGCCTTCTCAACTTGGTTGAAACGATCAACGTGTTGTATTTATCGCAACATAAAAACTATGATGCTTTCGTCGGGATTTGAAGATATATCTCTTGGTTTTTTTAATATGAGGAAAAAATGTGTATGTCATTCCATAAAATCTATTTATTGCAATATGTAAATTTGAATCACTAAAATATTATAATTACCTTTGTATCTACTTAATGATTTACTGATTAGATAAATAAGCTTCACGTCATTTAGCACATGTACTGTTGTTGTTCCTCGCGTGTTTGTTAAAAGGCATGCTAGAGTTTCTCTTCATGAATCAGCTCGATCGAGTGTCATCGAATGCTCATTGATTAAATGTTCATACCACTTGACTATTCGACCGCTAACATTGAAGACATTAACTAAACTTATGCTAATCAAATACTTTGTCTGGCAACTGTCGGTATTCTACACATTTTATTTGTATAAGCACTCCCTGCGTATACTTTGACGTTGATGAAATCGTTCAATATTTGTCAGTTACGTATTGTTTCCGCATTTAGTAAAGATAACTGGTTCTTACTTACAGTGTTGCTATTATTGAATAAGTAGGTACTACTTATGATAAATTAAGTATGAGGTTCTAAAACGTATTTACGTTTTAGAACCTCATACTTAATTTATCGCTCTAGACTTTTTTTTTCCTTCGAGTAAAAATAAACGATTTAGCACGTGAGTACGAAAATAAACTTAAAATATTTACGTTAACGAGTCCTGTTGCGGTGTTTCATTTTCGATTGCGTCTCGTCGTGAAAGCCTTGACTCCACATACAATGTCATACAAATGCCAAAAGGTTCACCTCTGCAGCTTTATTGTATGTTGTTATACGATATATTTAAATATGCAGAAATCATTATAAAATTATTTCTGATGTTGCGAATATTATATAAGCCATTGAGATTAAACATATTTCTACGAATTTTGACGTCTGGTGTTAAAAAGTAAAAGCAGTAAATATAGTTTTATTTTTATAAATATGCTATGTTATTTTGGTATTTAAACGTTAAAAGTAAAATAATCTTCCGTCTAGTCTGGGGAATATGGGTTTAGCTGAAACTTAGCGAGCTGTAAGTTGATTACAGGTCTGTCCGCCTGACCAGGCAATCAGGCTGAGTCACCAGCATAATAAAGTCGGTGCTAACGTAGACTTGCTGTGGCCATGTTAAATCCACTTAGGAGATAACTGAATGCTTTGATTGCTTAATTTGTTAAATAGTAACTGTAAAACAAGGAATTATAGTTTTTCTTTTTTTAAGTCTAGCGACAGCTTTTTAACCACGTGATTAAGTATGTTCTATAAAAAAATAAAAATATTTGATGTGTTTAGTAATTGCGACGAGTGACGTAGGCCATTGACATGACATTAATGATTAAAAACTTATCTAAAGCATGTATTTCTATTATCGGCATTTAATCGATCGTTATCAAATTCCATTCTTATTACTTAATTTATTGCGTCAGGCATTAAAATATTTTGAGACATAGTAGATAGGTAATGTATCTATAACTATGTACCAACTCTATGTTCTTATAATATCATGTCTATTTTTAAGGCACGTATGATAGATTATGAAACTCCGTACCAAAAGTAAAAAGCAAGGAATTAGAGCTCGTAAAATTCAATTATATTCGCAACTCGTGCGTATGAATATTTTGTATCACGCTATGAATAATCTATCATTGCTTTTGATTATTATATTTGCGTATAAATAAGGTCTCCAACAACACTTAAAGGTACGGGATACGCGCCCTTCCTCATTGAGCTGTTTATTTTTTAAGATTTATACTCTTTTTGTATGATGTTCCAATAAAAATTACGTAATTCTTAATATAATTTTATGGAAAACGCTTTCTTACAATATATTTCTTTTTGATACATTTAGATACCTATACTAAATAATTATTTAGAGTACTTATTTACATAATTAACACTATTATTTTCTTTGTTTTACAGAAGGTCGACCCCGAGCTGATCTTCACGAAACAGGAGAAGATCGGCAAGGGCTCCTTCGGTGAAGTGTTTAAAGGGGTCGATAACAGGACCCAGCAAGTGGTTGCTATTAAGATAATCGACTTAGAAGAAGCTGAAGATGAAATTGAGGACATCCAGCAGGAGATCATGGTGCTGTCACAATGTGATAGCCCCTACGTCACTAAATATTATGGATCATACTTAAAGGTAAGCTTTTACGTCATTTTTCTAAACGGTATCGTGTCTAAATTAGTTTTACTTCAAGTTTTACGTAGGTGATAAATTACAACCGTCCAGGTTAATACATGATGAACGTCATTCATTAGATCTGACATTCATAAGACTTTATACAGGTCAATAATCTTTGAGCGTATTCATATTGAACAGAGTGAAATATCTTGCGGGATATATTATGTTTTATCTGTCAGTGTGGGGGGCAGGCGGCATCAATCATTGTCTGCAAAGATGTGCCTTTGTCTACTTATCCACAGTAAAAGACAAGGATTACGCGTAATGGATTTCATTACGCAGTTCGCTTTAAATGATATCACCCTGCGATTTTGTGAGCTCCATGATCTATACGTATACTTCCGTTTCACAGTTTTCATTCGACGTTAAATTGCGTGACATTATCTGTTGTGTACAACAGCGTGACGCACCGTATTACTCCGCAGTTTCGCAGTATTGTTGCCGGCTAGCCGCTTACCCAGATGGCATATCAGAAAGCGCTGCGGCGCACTGTCATGAAATACCTGGATAGTTATTACCGACCGATTTGCGAAGTAGCTGTTGTCTCTTTGTAATTGTACACCCGTGGTATTACATCCAGCTCTTGGTAATAGGAATTGTGAGTGTCGTGACTGTGTGAAATAAGATTTCGTCTAGTAATAGACAAGCAATTTAGCTGCAAATGCGTTATTGAAATTGGCTCTAGTAAGATTTTGTTTATTAGATTGTAACGATTGCGCAACGGTCGCCGTTGAATGTCACGAATTGTAACAAAGTTACTACGGAACGTTCACCCGGTCGCGTAATTTGCTCGCGTGCGGTATCGCATTCGCGGTGTGCTGTACGATGTCCGTCACGAAGAGTTTGGGGTCAGAACACAACACTAACACGGAACCGACCGGTTATATTTAGGTCCACAATACGATTTTGTTGGTGCCACACTTAATAATGATTTTGGGTTCGTTAACATACTTTCTTTTGAATAACATGAAGTTTCCGCGACATAGGAGGTCTTCTTTTAACAAAAGATCAATGATTTAAAAATAGTAGTCATCAAACAGTTCTTTAAGGCACATTCTTATCTTAAAAATATTTTGTTACACAAAGCGGTTTTGTGTGTTGACACATATAAGACAAAACCCAATAAACGCCTAGTATGTTAACCCCAAATGTAGGTACATCGCTATTGAGATGACCATTAATCATGTTATATTGCCTTTGTCCTTATTTAATACACGATGAGTAAGTACGTGGGCATCGTCGGAAACAGATTTGGAAACAATAGCTTTCTGATTATGTCTATAGTAGATTTCGAAAACACTTCTATTCATAAACTGACGAAGAAGACGGACGTTATACCGAGAAAGTTTTGCTCTATTAAAATAGGCATGAAAATTTGGCACTGTTTGTATATTTCACTGTGCTAAAAATAAAACGTAACAGTTTTGGGGCAATTTGCTTTCCGATGTGCCTCCGACTGTACGGCCGTAAACAACAGACGAATCGATATGGACATTCGGAACATCCCATGGTTTCATGAACCCGTATAAAGCGCGAATAGAATGGGAAGCATCCCGTAAGCGCGAACAATAATGTCTGGCCCGTAATGATCGATATTAGCATTTTTATTGTTCTAAACTAGATTCAATTTTATTTATGTGTCTGAGTAGATTAGTGAAATAGCTTTTCATGGTGCATAAACACCGAAGTCGGCTTAGTCACCGAGTAGTGCCAATGGCTTAGAAAGAAATTTATGCGTATTGCTTTAACTAACGTACAGAATTTATAAATTTCACCCAACTACGGCAAAGGATGGTTATGATTTGGATACAGTTTCTTTCTACATACTTCAATATAGCCACCATCAAATGTAATAATGGCCCCGTAAGAAATACGGTCGCTACGTGAAATTCGATCGAGTACCTATAGGGGAAATGAAATAAATAAATTAAAATAATACATCATTTAGGACGTGGAAGCCTTAATATTTAAGCTGAAGAAAGCGTTCATTCCAGACAATGATTAAATGGTGGTTTCCAAGATAGCAGTTTACATTCTGCTGCATTGTTTGTTAGTGTATCCTTCCACTAGTTCAAATCTACATGAATTGATTGAAGTGCCCAGACTGTTACAGCCTTTTTATTCATTGTGTTACTGTATCTTATAAGTAACAGTTTACTAATTGATAATTTGCGAGTACGTTATTGTAAATGTAACAAAATTTTATAAAGTATGCGGAAGACCTATATTTCATTGGTTAATATTTTTGAATTGTTGCGTTTCCCGCTTAGCGCATCACTTCGACTCCGCGTTGCTATTGCAATCTTGACACACTTTCGAATGTTGTTGTTATGCGTGCCTTGCAAAATACTATGCAATGTATGCGGGTTGGTATGTACATAAATCTACAACATACATATAAAGCATATCTTTGATCTCGACTATGTGTACAGTTAATAATTGTGATATACTCAAATTATGCGCTCATTTCGCTTTCATCTGAATTCAGAGAATACTGTAGCAAAGTTGCAAAATCTGTTTGAGTTATGAATTTGTATAAACAAACATGCGTCTGGCATATGAAAGGTGATGGTACTCTTCCGAGTTATGAAAGGCTGAGGCGCTCAATTAGTAAATGAACTTGACGTTACGTGACAGCGCCGTTTTGTAGGGTACGCTCCACTTTCATCTCTTCAATTATTATTTCACGCCACATCCTAATATAGGTATATAACTTGACACTTTACTGGCTCTGTTTTGTCTCTTTAACTTTTTATGGTAATCTTAAAGGTATATAATACTTATGTAAGGTCTAAGCTTCTGATAATTTTAGTACTAAAATCGATGATACATTTTTTGCTTAAACTGTGTTGAATCTACTATCGGTACAACAAAGGAAAATGTTACCAAATTCTTCAAATATTAGAGTAGGAAGTAGGAACCTACCTCAATCAGATTATCAGTGTGTCGCGTGTTGACTTAATAACCGTAGTTTTAACAACCTCACTAAACCTTTTAGAGTGATTAAACTATTTTAGTAATAAAAATTAAATACCCACTTAATGTAAGTATAAACTAACCTCCACCTATTTCAGACATAAGTAATTCTGAGTTTATTTATTTACCTTGTGAAAAGTATTTTGGGATTTTTTCAGCGGAGAAAGTAAGGTAATGTTTCTGCTGTTTCATAATATAGCAATCATATGATTCGCGTCATTATTACCTTGGGTAACGGCTATTGTTCGTTATAAAAGATGAACGATTCTTACTATGTTCGTTGACCAATGGAACATGGCATTATTTCATGATATAATTATGCACGGATACTAAAGATATAACTAACTTGTTGTAAGAAGCTAACTGTCTTCATGTTGTTTGTGTATGGATCCTGATACAACGTTAGAAAAACTTCCTACACTGAATTTAGATATTTGATTTGACTATTTCATTAAATATGCTTGCAACGTGCTTTAAAAAGCTTCTAAAGAACCGCGGCATTTACGTCACTACGATGAATGAATTTGAATGTGACGTGAATAAGCTGTGTTCGTCTAGAGAGGGTTCAGTGGGTAAAATTGTGAATGCGGATGTCGAGCGGTGCGACCGGCCTGAGGTGAAGGACGCTGGTGACTCATCGTGCATGGCCTCGAGAAAAATGTCAAGAATTTCTCACTATTAAGTTATAAAAGCTAAGTGACGCTAGTGCTAAACAAAACATTAGATTTAGTGATGTGTTTTGAAATGATACTTATCCGATCATTTGAATTTTATATTAGACATAAATCAGTTCTTAATAGGCCGTTAATTCGCTCTTCGATTCTTCTAAGCGTCGACATTTCTCAATTTCACTATCACGTCTTGATCTGTAATGTAAAATAGTAAGGAACTTTACGTAATCCGACCATTGATTACACGGTCAATTATGACTAATTGTTTAAGATTTATTTTTAGAGACATTGTTGTATTCGGAGTTATTACTTGTAATATTCTTATAACCAAGGCAAAGAATGATTTGTTACCTAGGATTGTGACTGCTTAATCAGACTTTTTGCAAGTTTTGATAAAAGTTCTCTAACCAGGTGTATCTGAGGTTATGACAGCGTACAGTTCGACTATTCTTTTATTTTAGAACTTACTTAGTTAATGTACGATGACTATAAAGTGCGCAAGGTTAAAAGCCCTAGGTGTAACGCATTAGGAACCTTGACCTCTACGTATGTCGCGTGGTGTCAAGGTTCTGCTAGCCCTGTTTAACCTTTTCATAACATTTTATGACGATGTTGTTCCTTGAGCCCCGCCACTAAGTAATCAATTGTATCTGCACTGCTGTTCATACAAAACAATTGGCTTATAAATAAGTGTTCACTAAAGGAAGCACAGCATTTTTTGTGATCATTACTTAATATCTGTATTTTACTGAGTAAATGCCATATCAGTTAAGCCAATTGTAAAACAGAAGATTTAACTCTATCTGAAAACGGGACAGACAAGGTGCTTGACATGGACGGACGAAGGGGTCAAAGCGAACAAATATTGTATAGTCGCAAATTTGATAATTAATCTAAGATTCTGAATATGTGTTCAGTTAATAAATAAATAGTAGGTATTAAAGGTCTCAACGATATCACAGAACTTAAATGCTCCACAGTTCAATAACGCATAAGGAGGTCGTCGACATTGCGACGTGAAAGTCATATCGTTGAGTAGAATCAAAGGATTTTAAGAGACTTGATACAGGTCTGGTTCTTATTTCGTATCGTCCTTCTGTTTCACTGCAATGCGGGCCGGGCGCGGCGAGGTCGCTAGGGAGTTAGAGGAGGGGTACACTTCGCTTTTGAACTTGGAAGGTCAAGTTCTGTAAGTTTGCAATTTGCCATATTGAGCGACTGGTTTGGACGACTTGATTACAAGGCTAATTTTAGGTTATGATTGATTTGTGTTTTGAAGATTGTTGTACTTAGTATGACATGTTAATTAAATAGACAATTTGTTTAATAGCAATTTTTTAGTAATCCAATTCATCTGGGTCGCACAATCCTATATGTAGCATTTCTATCGTAGCATAACTCAGTGTTATTTTTAGGTATCGAATGGTTGTGACTGTAAAATCAGTAGCTTCGGAAATAAATTCCGTTCATCAAAGTTCAACAACTCTTATCGTATAGATTGATGTAAACTTATTTATCTAGAATACTCTCCTCTACTCTGAGGTTTTCGTTAGAGCATAAGTAATAGGTTATTGATTAATTTTGTGAATGTTATTGTGTAACAAGAAGAATTGGGTCGCTGACATAATAATGATCTTCAACAAGTTTAACATAGTCTATTATGTATCCGTTTATATTATTACTTAACAATTACAGTTCCTTTCAGGGATAAAAGTTGTTCCCAAACTTATTTAAAGTATTGTTGTGCGATTGAAACAAAAATTCGTTTAGTGTCTATTCCCTTTCATTCTTCCCAGACTAATTCTGTTAACATTTTCTTCGCTTGGTTATTCGCAAATTGTCGACGGCGGCACTCCTCCATCGTAGCATTTTCAAAATTACATTTTGATTTTGCCACACTCCCCCGACGAGAGATGTTCAATGACTAATGGCTTATTTTATTTCGTGCGAAGTGGTTATAAATTATATTATGTATGAAGCCAGTCACGAGGCATTGCTTGCGCTTTTGCGATTATATGGTTAACATCAAAACGACTTTAAAAGAGAGATTATTATAAGGTAATAATTTTCGTTCATTTCTCTTAAAAACGCTAAGTATTTGTTATTATTGGAAGTGAAAGTATAATTGAATCCAATTACTGCACTAATCGTAATATTCCTTTAGTAAACGGTACATTTTACAGTAATGTACTTGTTTTTGGTATCTGATCCTACCGGTTTTCTTTTATATTTTTTTTATGTAGAGATTTAAGATCACTTTAATGTCTACTTAGTTTCCAGTGTAATTTTACCTTTTTGTATGAAGTAATTATCAGCTTTGCTTGAAATATGTAAAAGTTAAATTAATTATCCATTTATAGTAATTTCATATTATTTATTATTATTACAGTGATTAAAATTTAACGACTACTTTTTTAATTAAAAGGGCGTAAAATGAGTTTGTTTACTAGTAATATAGTATCAATTTATAACCACTTAAAACTACTTATTATCTTTATTTACCAATTTTCTTGTTTATTTTTTTTATATTTTGTTATTACAATTCCGCATAACGTAGCACTAACTCGCTTTGCTGACGCTTTGAGACGTTTGTAGCTCATAGCAAGATTTTTACTAAAATTATTAATCGAAAATAACCCGGAACTTTGTGCACATCACATATTATATTTGTCTCATGATAATGTCATCTTGGTATAAAAATATTATGTAAACAAAATACAATGTCACGCGACGATGTTATTGTGCCTATTCGTTAATTACATTAACACCAGAATGTTTGTTTTATAAATGATCGGCTTGTTAACTTTTCCGTATACCAACAGTACACACAACTATACGTACTCATAAAGAAATAGTTTTCCTTAAGCGTCATTTACGTATAAATATGCTTATTAGGAGGACGTAATGAATATTAAGGCACGTTATAACTGTCCACGAAGCATGACGCCTCGTTTTAGTATAATGTTCATTGTTATAAGTTAACAGTATTCGATATGTAATCCCCACAAACGCCTAAATCCAGCTTGGACTTAGTGCGATGAATGCTAACGACCTGAAGCCCTGTTAGGTTCGTTAGCTCTCCCCATAAAGCAGAGTTCACAGACTTAATTACCGAAATAGGCTGGAATTCACATTTTATAAAATGTCATCATTCAATTTAAAGTTAAAATTACTTTAGTACGTGTATCTATTTCTCAAAACCAATTTTCAGAAAGGCATATAATTTAATTCAAAAGTTTAGTTGTTGGTTTTAACTGTTTTTTTTTTTTATAATTTGTAAAGGTACATTGTCACATACACAGGCTTGTGTCTCTGTACTCTGAACCCTCTTTGTTTTCACAAGCTCAGCAGTATACCTATTATTACGTGAAATAAAGTCTTTTTTCAAAATAAATTTTCTTAAAATATATTGTGGTAACGCAAATCTTTGATCAGATAATCTCAGACACATTACGTTTTTACTAAAATTTAATATTAAGAAATTCATTGAACGAAACCGTGGCCCGACAACAGCAAGAAACAATATTTATTACTCTATAACTAACATAAATTATGTTCTGCAATATCCTTCCGAAAAGCGAAGTAAGTGCGCAGCAAAACAGTCGTAAATTGACAACGTTCTGTGTTGGCAGGATAGGTAATAGAGGGGAGCATGTGACGACATCCGAACCGATAAACAAGATAACTATGTTAGGAACGTGGACGTAACATGGACATAGTAACAGTGTCGGCAAACTGCACCCAGCACGGTGAAAAACTCGTAACATAAAATAAATACAAGACGGCCCGATTGGCGTACTAGCTTAATAAGCGTTTGGCGTTTGCCATTACATTTTTAAAAGTATTCGTAAGGTACAGTAAGTTTAATACTGCATAGGTAATGTTCTATATACCTATATACCCACTTATTACAAAAACTTGCATTGTGCTATATTTTGGTGTGCTAAGTTCCAAGTCTTTTATCATATGATAGAGATGTAGTATAATATTTCCTTATTATTAAGGCAATACAATTTATTTGTCATTTTAATATGTCAAATTGACAGCGATGTAAAACCGATGGCTTATAGCATCAGCTGGTATAAAGTTGTTTCGTCCTGGCCTGACGGTTAATCTTGTTACGTAGCGTAGCGTTAAGGCTTCCTTAATAACTTAAACGCCACACCGGTGCTCTGTTATTCCGCCTCTGACAATTCAACATCTTTAATCGAATAATAATAACTCCCCGACATAATCATAGAGGATAATAAATAAACAGCATTATAGCAAGTTATTTAAATATCTATTAGAGCGTTGCTGACTGCTAGAGTATTATATATAAAGAATCTGTAAGTAAGTCAACAATAGCTGAAGGGAAATACAAGTAGATTTGTAATGAAATAATTAATAGGCAGCCAAAAATATGCATTAACTATACAACGAATGGAAAAAAACTAAAATCGAAAGACTTGGGTTGCAAGAACTTATTTTTCCCCGACTGCACCAGAAGAAGGGTTATGTTTTTTCTGACATGTTTACAAAGACAAAGGATTTAGATTACGAATTATAGTAATTTATTGAATGAAAATTCCTAAACGGATTAAGTGGATTTTATAGAACTTGATGTTTTTGTCTAATTAATTGCGTAGTCTTAGAGATAACATATGATTAACAGATTACTACATTTGTGGAAACATTTATCGAATACCAAAAATAAGTTTCGCTCGCCTTATCTATATATGTATATGTAAGCGGTTTTCAGATTTATATTCCTAACAATCAATAAATTAGGTGTCCTTATATTAAAAATCTAGCATGCAAAGAAGAGAAAATAATTTAAAAGTGTGAATGGAAAATATGTTAGCTCTAAGATTTATAGGTATCTGGCATGTAATAAAAAAAAAAGAAAATTGATATTTTGTTAAGACTACTGCCCCCTTACCATGAACTCTTACAACAGAACAGTTTGAGTTGTAGAAGCGTGACGCCGCTACGTGCAGTGTAATGCAACGTTTTGCTTCCGAAACTTAAACTGTCCTGCTTTAAAAGTTCATAGTAAGAGGGCAGGTGTATTTTTATTCAACTTCATTTGTTCAGAAATTCGCGTTCGCTTCGAGAGATTAAATTAATCCAACGTTAGGATTACATACGATCGTATCCATCCCATTCGTAAAAAACTTTTTTATTGCATCGTCGAGGTTAATCTGCGGGTTCAATTTACTATCCGGGTCACAAAGCGTAACATAGTTATTGCAAATAATTGAGTGTACACGTTTCAGTATTAAAACAACAGTAAAATGTAACTTTATTGACGATTATAAAAATACTTCCAGGTACGCCTAATTACACCGTAATGATGACGTTTATTGTTGCTTGAATGAAGACCTGTTTCATAACACACCGCTGCGGGTCGGGTTCATTATCCTTTGTCGACCTTGCAGCTGCTATAAATTCAGTTAAATTGACCGCAGGAGGCGGGCATGCGTCACTGAGGCCGATGCGCTCAGATTAGCAACGAAAGCATGATGTAATAAATATATCAACCTATCTGTGTAAGCAATAAATTCTACCCATCAAAAGGGAAAACCGGATCAATGTGCGCACACGCAAAGGCACCATTCTGCGATGTGACTCCACCTGTAACGGATAGGTGCTAGTTTTTTTGCGTTTATTTATACCAAGGCTATTTATATGGGCGGTTGCCTCGTCCTTCTCCCCGTATAACATATTCAAATACGTACGTGATACATCAACAAATCCGCCGCGGTCGCTTTGACCGTCCATCTGTGTGTAACATATTCCGCGTCAGATGTCTGAAACACAATAGATTTTCCCAACAATTCCTATTTCGTTTCTCGGTACGTCGGGGTAGTTGATTGAAAGGCGACGGGTGTCCGTACCGAAGGCACGAGATAAATTCCAGATTACCCGGACGCAGCTGACTGTCCGCTTGGAAAATTGAAATTTGCGCCTTCGACCTGCTGGTTTGTTTGCCATACTTGATTACGGTAGTCGTTTGCGTTTGACATGATGGATCAGATAGTAGAGTTACTGTAAGTAACTTTTGTAGGAATCTTTGATAATCAAAAATAAAATTTGCATTTATTAGGGAAATTTATTAACATCTCTTCGCTTCTACGGTCCTAAATCCCCTTAACATCATCATCAAGTCTTGCTTGACTGCAGATATAATATGCATTTACTTGCACGATGTCAAAATCCGACCTTTATTAAAACATAAAAAGCATAATCTTATAGACACTTAGTAGTTGCGTCACAATACTATAAAGTCAGCACATTTTCTATCAAGGTTAAATCGTAGGTACACCAACGCTAATATGCCGTCAACGTTTTCAATATGAAAATTGATCGCTGAGCGTGTTCCTAACCTATCTAGGTCGTAGCAAACGTCGTTAATGCGGGACGGGAGGCAATTAGGGCAAGCCAATAAAACATCGCCATCAGCGAACACCGGTCGTTCCACCCCGCCTGCTGCATCAGTGCCGTCCTGGCTAAATGCATTTCGTATAATAAATTATGACAGCTAGTTCCATATCAGTGTTAACTCGTTGATTATTTATTAACACTATAATAGTACATATGTCATTAAAAATTTAAATGTAAGTAAGTTGCGGACTGTCTTCTCCTCTTTCGCCATAATACAATTCTCCGTATAAAACAGTTTCTTCGATGGCCTCTACTGGAATAGCACAAGGTCCAGCGCAAGACATAGAGCTCCAAGCGATGTCCCGGCGAACAGGGCGATGTTGCCGTCACCGATGTCAGAGTTAAGTGCCGCCGCACTCAACGTATCCGCACAAAGGCCGCTCTCTCCGCTTTGTTCCGCCTCTTTGTTTGACTTGACGAAGGCACAGTAAAAAACTTCAACACGGCCGTAGACGACGGCCGGCCCCTCAGAGCTTGCAAACTAAATGTACAGCTTTATTGGATCTTAGCGGCGCCAGTTTGAAAACGAATACGTTACGTACATGATTAATAGGATTGTATATGCTGAAAAAGGTTTGGCCGAAATATAGGCGCAATCCTTTTGGGTCAAAGTTAGCGGTTTCGGGGAATAAGGTACCTTGTCATGTAAATACTCTATGAAATATTCCGTTACCTCAAATTAGACTAAAAGGTCCATCCTCTCCGATATATTATGAGGCGTCAACTTGCGGAAATGATCCATTGTGGTTCTGTCCCCCGTCTGCGCATGGGGGTCCGCAGCTATTTTCGTTATGAGATGTGTTGATGAAGTGCTCTCTTTATGAGGGGTTCTCAAATTACCCTACTTTACAAATAAGTCTCTAGGTCGTTTTAATATTGTATATCGGTCAAACCGTTTTGTACTAGTTATTTACTAAGCTCAGCTTTATCCCGCGGCAGTGCGGGATTTTAAGACTTAAAATTGTATATTTATTTTACAATTATTTTCAATGTAATGTTGTTATCAAAGAAATTTATGTTTTCTGAATAAACGATTCTTTCTTTATTTCCAATTTATGGTTAGCTTGGAGTTGGCAGGTATTAAAATGTCACACAAAATAGAACCCATAACAAATGAGCAGCTGGTTTTATTGTTAATTACGTGTTATTTTTAAATTGAGATCACGCTACCTTGTAAAATAGTTCGTCTTTGCGCATTTTATGGAGACCATTTTTATACCTATACATACACCCGCATGCAAGTATATGTCTAGTAGGTAATAAAAAGTTCTTATTAAGAACGCATTTTTCTCTTTAAGTAGGTACGGTACCTACTTAATATTGTTAACATTGCCCAACTGTGGCGTGAAGTGTTCTTTGCAACTGGCAGTACTTTTATAAATATCAATATCTAATCTTCTGGGTTAGCATCGAGCTCTCCTCTCGATCTTTTTCTACTTGTCTCAAATTACCTATGTGTTAAAATAAAAATGTAATATGTATTAATTGTTTCACTGAAATATGCACACAGACAGTGATATATCAACGCACAGCCCAAACCACTGGACGGATCTGGCTGAAATTTGGCATGCAGGTAGATGTTACGACATAGGCATCCGCTAAGAAAGGATTTTGATCAATTCTACCCCTAAGGGGATAAAATAGGGGATGAAAGTTTGTATGAAACTTTGTCAATTTTAAACCGATCGGCATGAGACTTTGCATGCATAAAGCTTCTATGACGTAGACATCCCGTAAGAAAGGATTTTGATAAATTCCCCCCTAAGGGGATAAAATAGGGGATGATTGAGGATGTAAATGTATTAGTTTGAACATATCAGTACCTAATGGAACGAATAAATTAAGTTAAATTCTAAATGTTGACATTAGATGGCTTCTTATCGCGAGCGAAGCCGCGGGCAAAAGCTAGTATAAGTATAATAATATAACTACATAGGATTGTTTATCGTGACTAAAAAAAGGGTATGTTAAAGACTTTTTAACTGAATGTGTGCGATACATGTTTATTATAATCATAAGTCATAACCACTCATAAGGAAAGCTAATACAAAACATTAAGAATAGCTTACACCTGTCAGTGGTTCCATACTAATGCAAGTGGGTCCAATCGAAAATTCGAAATCCTATTGTTGTTGTGTACAAAAAACTTGTTACTCTAATTTATATGTGAGTAAGTATAAAAGTTTCGTATTTGTGCTGATATTTTTTATCTACAAATGTGACGCGCAGCACATAGTAATTCTGAATTCTGATAAAATGATCGGTGCAATTCGCAATAGATATCTCAATTTATTTTCTAAATATAAATACAAATTTTGAACATTTTATCGTGGACGGTTAGCGAGAGTCCAGTGTCACCATCGTTGGTGTCAACGACCGAATGACTGTATGGTTGACCGGTCTCGTCGCGATCTGATTGTCGCGCCAATAAACGATTTGCATGTGTTGGTGTTGCGGCCGTGTTGCGTTTGCGCACCCATGCCCCAGCTAATTGGTGATATAAAGTTGGCCAAGCTTCGTTGGTGACTAATGTAGTGCCATGTCAATTTTAAAAGGCAGGTGTTCTGGTCACGTAACTAATTTAGTCATTTAGTTTCATCTTTGTAAAAAGTTTTACCTCGGTAATCAGTCGTTTTCCTTATTCATCTCAGTATTCAGTATCAGTTTGGGTAAGCCTAATGGATTGTGGCAAATGGAATTCAATTTCCGTTTTCCCAAAATCCTTCCGCTGCCACTAGGCAAACATTGTTATGAACAACTACAGTGCAAACGTTGCGCGCCATATAACGTTTTGTTAAACGTAGCGCCGCGCGCCGGTTTAGTGTCGCTGTTGATTTACTGTTGCCGATTGTTTCATTTTGTGCGCACTAAAAGCTTTTGTGCGTAATGGATATCGGTGATAGATCTCAAATACTTGGCGAGTGCACTTCTTGACATTTTTATCTGCGGTTTGGCAAGCATAATAACCATTTTCGCACTTTATTCCTTTCAATATCAAATATTTATTTTCAACTTTTATATTCTTATTTGGAGCATTCTAACAATAGTGATAACTTAGTATTTACTACTTTTCTATTGATATTGTACGCTAGCTTGAAATCACTTAAACTTCGGTTTCTATGAAAATAAACATTAATTTTGTAGTGCTTCTTTATCCGCGAAATGAATTACGAATATTATGTCCATATTCATTTCATTGATTGGAAAAGTAAAGTTGCAATTTATACATACAACAATTTGTTGGGGTTTCAGAATATTTGTCGCTTAATTATCTCAATTATGTTAATACGTGTTATTGATCTTATGATTTTAATTATGTATTTAGCTCTTCAGTTATTAAATTCGAACTAATATATCATTCATCGAAGCTAAACTTAAATAAAGTAGTTATTGTATGAAAGAAATCAATTGTAGAAAGCAAATCTTCATCTTTTATCCTGATCGAATTCGAATGCGTACAATCTTAACTCAAAGTTTCATTGTCAACAAGCTTTATACTTATACTTACTGTGCGACGAGGTACACATATGCAAGATTTGGAAAGGTGTTACAAACTGGAGATCATTTGTGTGTTCAGAGAAGGCGCACATTATGTAAATCGTTTACGATCAATTTCGATATTCCGTTATGTTGCCCACATAAACGGGAACCAGACGGCGAATTAAGCTAAAAAAATCTACGAGCATCGTTATGATTGCGAACTCACTCGTGGTCAGGTTTCCGATTACGTGCGCAAACGCTTTTTAATTGAATCCCTGTTGCGTCCGACTACTTTTTGCGGCGAGTACGTTAATTGTTGGGCCTTTGGTTTTTCGGTTAATTGCACACACAGGGCTTCGGGCGTGAGCGAACATTTTAACAATACAGGACGCGACTGCCATAATAATTGTCTCCGGCGAACGGTATCCACATCCACAACAAACTCACCTGCATGTTTGTGTGTACATTGTTTTATGTTTGTATACAAACAGTTGCATTATCCCCCGCTTGAGTAGTATGAGTATTGTTTACCGCCAACAGGTCTTGATTACATATTTTGATGTTAGCAAGTATTACGGGATTGCTATTGAGGAAAATAAGTAGTAGTACAGCTGATAAATATGATTCTATTAAACGTTGATCATCATAACATATTAGTGGGTACGTTAAAGTACTACCTATGGGCATCAGTCTTATTTACGGCGTGCACGTTTTATCATTAAGAAATATTACTGTAATCACGATTCTTGGCAAGCGGAGAAATAAGTAGGAATTACAACAAGTGAAGCTGCTAATATATTAATATTCATTATGTCATTATGCATGTCACCTTTTACGTACGACACCCACGGGTAGGTGTTGCCAATTTTTTCCCATATTTACACAGATATTCAAACTATTTGTCATTCCCTGAAATGAAAAGCATTGTCACCTACATCAATCTTCTAAAGAAAATGTCTGTAAGTAACGAAATCACGTTGTTTGTTCTCCAGCCGTCCATCACGGTAAGATTATGTCACAACACATAAATAAATAGTACTTACATATTTCAGGCCACATGTCAGCGGACCAATTGATTCAAGGATAACAAAACTAGTTTGAATTGAAGCGTGACAGTAATCGATCCTCAATCATTAAGTAGTGCGGTATCTGTTACGCCCGCATCGATTGACATCAATGTGCATCGAGTGTTAGCTTTGTTGCGACATGATTATCGAATAGCCTAAATACAACGCGGGCGGCGGCCGTATGACTCACGGAGCCACGGCACCGCCAGACTTTAGCGCATGTTCTCCTACTAATGATACAATAATTAAAAACAAAACAACACTGATGTCTACTTAAAAACTGTATTGTTCGGTTATATTGTCCCCATAACTGGCTCGTTACGTTTCTGTTTATAAGCAATGGCTTAATATCTTTTTAAAATACTTAAGGCATTGACGTAGGTTCTATCTCTCCCTAAATCCCTCTTGTCCTGCAATATGTTTACTCTGTACTGTGTGGGACTACTAGCATACTGTAGATTAAGATAAAAGTGTACAATATTGATCTAACGAATAATTAATGCCTTAACTTAATAACCTACTTCGAGCCGGTAATTATAATTTTTTCACCCTTAAGTCCGTGAATAAGTAATTTTTTTCAAAACTATGTACCTATAAGTAAAAGTAAGCTGTAGTACCTATGTGTACATTTATTAGTAGCAACTATTCTAATTGTCCGAGGACGCAATTATTATGTGAATATTGCATCTTCGGTTTGAACAATAATAGGTTCACTGTTAGAACGTACTATTACGCAATGTACTGCAAATGCAATTACTAACTTCGTGTTAACGTCAATCGTGGTAGAGGCCTTGGATCATGGATAAGGCTAGGCACGCACTGATATTAATCGTTTGCAGTATGTTGCTAGTGTAGAATATGGAAAAATGCATATCCAACATGCAATGCAATTTATTTATTTGTACCAGTTCTCAAATTTTCAGAAAATAAATTTAATTTAAAAACTCTTAAAAAAGGTTAAAAGTAAGTTTCGTCTGTCTATTCAGTAGTATTTCAAGTTTTATATGTGTATGAGCGCTTTGTGTACTGTACTGACCGATATCACCGTGTTATTATCAGGGGTCGCGATGTATACAATAACATTCTTAATTTATAAACAACGCGCCTTCTAAACGACTCTGGTGGGTGTGTCGATGCTGAGTAGTCATCGTTGTTCTGGTATCAAGGTTAGGTTTACGCAAGCACTAGTCATATCACGCGTAGATCATTTCAAATACAACTTTTGCTTTCAAGTGACTTAATTTGTCACGTGTTTTAGTGTTCGCAAAGTAATCTGTTTGCAAAGTAATCTTAACTATAGGTAATTAGGTACATAATGTTTTATTTGTTTTAGTTAAGAGAATTCATTTATTTCTAAACTTTTATGATGTACAAATATAATATTTAAACACCTCTTATACGACAGGCGACGATGATGACACAGCTTGATACAAATGGCTGAGTTTGTTAGCCATCATAGTGCAAAAATATAGGTAGGTATTAATACACCTACTTAATTTGATAATGATGACAAATAATAAAGTAGAAGATTATAGTCCAAAAGCTGGATGAAGTCGCATTAAAGGATTTGGAGTTGATTTACTGAAAACGAGCAAGTCTTCATTACCGTATTAAAGATACAGTAGGCCTAAAATGAAGTAATTTGCGTTATGGTAAGTAACAAAACATATACCGAAATAGGTACCTACGTAAACGTATTTGCAACAATATTTCCTTCAATCGCGATCAAATGAACAGCTCTTTTGTTAAGCAGTATAAATAATTAATGTTGCATAATAATCGCGTCCTTATAACGTAACCATTAAAAGATAACCTCGCAGTAGGTGGTGGCACTACCCTGAGATGCGATGTCCTTAGAGTCTATTGTGTGGGCTTAAAACAATGCCACCTTTCTATTCCCCGACAGAGCGCGTCGCATACCTGATTGAGTTATTCCTCAGATCGATACGAATGACGCATACTTTATAACCAATATCTACATACCTTGTATGCCATTTTATATTATTATATCAGCTTATAGTTTTATCGCTATATAAGAAGCCACTAAAAATTCCAAAATTGATTATAATTAAGTCTAGCTGCATCACAATTGATATCGTTTTAATCTACAAGTACAGGAGCCTTTTTCTAGCTAGACATCGATACATTACATTACACACATTTACCATTTAAACAATGTGTCTGCTATAACTTTAATACTTTTGGACGAATTGTTTGGTTCAATCAGCCAATATTGCAACGTCAGTTCGATTTCGAGTGACACCGCCAGTATGAATCAATTAAACGAACATAAAATGTACTTTTCACTCAAAACTGCCTACAAAATGCTCTCGAATGCTCTTTCCGTATCTCATGAAGTATAACAAAAACGTGTTCAATGAAAATCGATAAATATCCGGAACGGTTGCCGGGCGGTGTAAGATATTAAATCATCGCCACATTTAATCGTGTCAACAGCAGCAGGTACATCGCTATATATAGCGCTTAACCTTTTCCGTAGAGTCATAGGCAGCGTGCACATCTATAATTAGAGGGACGTATTTATTTATGAAGGGATACGAGCGCCGCAGCTCCTGGCACGGCGGCCTCGCGACCTACATCGTCCATGTGATCAAGTCATTTAGAAAAACTTCGCATTTTGCTTAACGACCTCGCGTTCAAATGCCGCAATCAAATGACAATCGTAGACAATCTGGTTTCCGATCATGAAAATCATAAAGAGCTAGGTGGCAGGTGGAGCTCGTTATCTTTGAAACTTTTTAAATTGATATCCTTGTACGTAGTTTTTATATTTTGTAACTTTCCTGCTATCAATATTATGTTTGGTTTCAGTATTAACGTACGATGAACTCACCAACGTCATTGCTTGCGTGCTCCGTCGATTTCATTTTAAATAACTTTTATGCATCTATTTTATAACGACCGCTGTGCAATGCTGACGTCCATGTTGTCCTATTTTCTAAACACTTTTACATTTCTCTGGGCATAATGAACGACATTTAATGCACCACTCTTAATGGCTGAGACCTCATTTACCGACCTGTTTAATAAGTTACGAGGCTGTTTGTTTATTTGCTGTATTTATACTTCGGTCAGTGCGGTTTGATGATATGCAACTAAATACTTTTAATATTAAACAAACTGAGATATACATATTTATATACCTATATATAAATTAATCACGCCCTCGCAAAGCTTTTTTAGGTCAAATTAATGATGGTAGAGAAAAGAGGTTAACATCGCTTGAAGCAACCGTAACCTTAAGAGATTTATAGTTCTTAACAATTAATAGTTAATGTTAGATTAAGGCAAACGATGTTACTATAATATTAAGGGCTATATAAGACATTGTGTAACCCGTTTCCGTAAAATAAAACGGCCTCTATCTTAGTAAACACCTAATTACCTAGCCTCTATTAATATCAAAATTATTCAACATACGAACAGTGCTCACAGTGATAAATTCACTGTCACTACATAGTGTTATTAATTAAGTTAGGTCCTGAATTTCAGACAACTTGCCATTCATGTACTCACATACTTGAATAGTGGTAACAGATGCCAGATATCATTAATCACTGCAACAATTCTACTATATTAACGACTAGTTAAACCTCCTGTTATTAAAAACCACTTTGCGTTCAAGTTCTTGTATTGTTTTTGCTATCGTAGGTACAACGAATAGGAATATTGCGGCTGCACTTTAAATTAGCTGTTTTTATTGCTATTAGTGTTGTTATATTGGCTACGGTGGTGACACGACGTCAGTACCTCGATTAATCATAATGACACGTCCATCGCGTTGTGTTGACGCGGTCCTGAAAATACCCTGCGTGGATGTGTCGTGAACATCTTGATTACACTCCTAACCCCAATACAATCCCTTCCGACATTGACGTATTACTTGACAAACTAGCGAGCCGTGTTCATACCCCCAGTATTAATAAGTTGTCAGGTCATTATACAAATCAGTTCCCTTGGCTCTGTGCCAAGTTGTCAGAAATTAATTATGTTAACGTTCTCTGTAAATCCGTACTTCATTCTGATATAGCAGATATATTTTTATGTGATCATAGTGTGCATTTCCTTGTATCTACCTAATAACTAATTGTATATATCCTGTAAAAGTATAAAAATATTTTACTGTTATTTAAATCAGGAGACCTATCGCCTCCCATAAAAGTCTATTTGATATGGTGGGTTCAACATACATCAAACTTCTTTTGGATTTCCAGTGACATCGATGTGATACTATAGAGTTGTTCCTCTGGATTCGGTCGTTACATGCTTTGTGTGGGGTTTTGCTCGCCGGCGCGTGCCAGGCGGACGGCAATCTAGGCAAATCCTATCTATTGTGCTCGGTGACAATAGTTTCGGTGCTAATTCAAGGACGGCCCGCCATTGTCCCGCGGATGACGATGCGCGGCACTGCGCCGCTCCCAACCTATCTACCATTCTATACCACAAACGTTTATCGATTTGTATTGTCACGGTATAATAAATATTTGATACAAACGTATCTGTATTGTAAATGGAAGTCAAATAGGTGACGTCACAGTATTTTATTGTTTTATTTATTGGTTCTATACTTACTCGTCGATACGTTGCGCGAACTTGTGTGTTGACCGCCGTATCTTATCTTTATTAACGGGCATGATTCGAGGACATATTTTCATGAATCTATTTTATTGGATGCTTTCTTCATTAGCATTTGTTCCCACAGCTTTTAGGTCATTATATACGATTTGTAAATAAAACAAATATCAAATTTCAGTTATTCAGGGTGGTAATGTCTTAGTTTTGTAGCAAAACCGCCTTCCATATCTTTTTTTTGCATTCCCCCTTTTATACGACGGTCGTTATGAATTTCACCACGTCTTTGTAAACCAGACTTGATTTATGACTGTGATAATAATTTCCGTGTTGAGGTAGGGCTCGTCTCGCTCGCATTATATTGTAATGGGTCGCTATTTGCAGCGGTGGCATTTGTGGGCACAATCGCAGGTCACGTCCGTAACCCGTGATGTTAAAGTTATGTGATCGTATTGTGTCCCACAAATAAAAACAACGATTTCGATTTCAAATACTCGGATAAAGTGTAAGATACGACTTCTGCGAATATCATCACATAAACCGAAGACTTGTTTTATTAACACGTTAACGTGAATTGCACCAGGAGACATAATATGTAGTTTATAAGATCTGATTATCAGCTTTGTAGCAAACTAGCAAAATTGTAACTTTAATTTAACGTGCAAATGCTCAAAGAAATCTTATAAGTAAGCTCTAATGAATCGAGTTAAATAATAAAATATACTGCTTATGGAACCACATTGAATGACTACGTACACCATCAAGCAATACGACATTTTATATGGCGAAAGAAGCCAATCTAGCTTGCAATTCCGGTTCCTAGAATATAAAATGCCTCATTATATCGTCAGATGAATTCGGGAATAAGTTTTATTGGACAGACGGCAATTTCAGTCGTCTAGTGTCGTTAACATTAAGTCTTGGCAATAATTGGTCCGTTCTCCTTACCCACCCACAGCAGTGATTGGCTCGATTACTGTTTAGCGCGTTCGGCGCTTTCAGACAGTCTACATTGTATAAGGCTGTCTAGACTGCGTCTTTAACAGTTTGGTAAGACCCTGGGATCTTGCGCTTGCTTGTTTTATTTTTGTTACACTATAGATACCTTATTGAGTAACTCGCGTTTATATTCTCTGAACAGCTGAAGCCTGGGCATAGATCGACAGAATAACTTAAATGTACTAAGTTACAAGTAGTCTTGTTAAGGTTACAGGCCTGTTAGCACCTTTAAGCCAATTGGAACCTAGTAAGGTAATAGTGACGTAAGACAGCTATTTCGTGTATGTAAGGGACATTTCGTGGCCCCTGTTACGACTGGTCCCCAACGCCTTTGTAATAGGAAAAGTTTCGGGATCTTGAAAGTGTTTGGCGCCGGCAACACGACTCACTGCCAAAATATTGTTTTTGTAATCATAATGTAATGCGAAACGGTGTCATCAAATTTCTTATGGCTCCCTTTTTTCCTTCAACTTTTATTTTAATAATCTTTGACTTGTTCTTATAAACATTGGGCGTGTCGGTATAATAAAGGTTTTTGTTGTAATAGTTAACTTATTGAACACATAAAGTTGTTGTATTTATAAAATGAAATCACTAACCTAAGTATTCATTCTGTTTCAGGTAATAGATGAAAAACATTTACATACAAAGTGATCGTAAACCGTAAACGTGTTCAAGGTTTGTTCAAGCTGTAGTTTTTCGTGATCACTTGATTCAATTTTAAATATTTACTTTGTTAAATTTAATGATATCGCAAGGCGTGATACACTTTTGATGCGTACATACATGTACTTCTTAACGGCTTTGTATTTCTCCTGATAAACCAAAGAAAATATTCGGTTATATAACACTGTTGAATGCAAATTGTTCTCTGTTTTTATCCTTCATTATGCTCTGCCATATTAAAATCTTTTTCAGCTCAACGTAGGAGAGCATAAAACAGAATAATGTGATAAGTTGGCGCGTTTTAACGACGGTTGCTATTAAAAAGTGTTACCCTATATCGTTATTCTAGGCTGATATAGTTTAATGGCCAAAGCGTAAGACTTACTACAAGTATAATGAGACGTACACGAGAAATCAGTACTTGCTAAAAAACTCTTTGCAATCATATCGATACAATAATAAAAAATCATTTGCTGAGATTTATAAATCACTGTTCATCATATCGTAGAGCAAACACAAAAGTGCACTCTTCACAAAAAGTTAAAACGTAGTTCCAGTGAAAAATTTTTTTTTTTTTTTTTTTTTTTTTTTTCGGTATATTTTATGTCGACGACCCCGAGGGGGGTCTTATTGGACGTAACCGGATAAAGGCGAGACTTCTGGAGCCTCCAGCCAGGCTAACTACTAATAAAGACTTTAAGCGATGCTACCGAGGGCGCCCCCTGCGGGACTCGAACCTCGACTCGGTGCATCGCTGACTAACATGCAAAAACAACAAGGGACTGCTGGATCTGATTTATTATTTAGGGACTGTTTTATAAGCTAGAGCTCGGCCCCGGGCCGGCTGTACTAGGGACGGGAGGGTTATTTACGTTAATATTTAACGATCGCGGCGGACCTCGACGGCGAGATCTTAGTATTCGACGGCGTCGGTCGTGTAAAGTGTTGATAGTGTCAGGATTCAACCGTTGCTGGAGCAAGGTTGTACTATCATCTGGCTCATCGAGTACGCGTCTGGGACGCCTTGTCTTGGAAATCCGTGATGGTGTGTAACGGCCGGCCGTTACAACCAAGGGATTCGGGTGAGACTCGGCGGATTCGAAAAATCGGATACTTGCTTGCTTCATGAACTGCTTGATGGTAGGCAGTTTAAGATCACAGTGAAGCTGTGAGTTCCGCACGAACCACGGAGAGTCCGTGGCTCGGCGCATGAAGCGGTTTTGCAAGGTTTGCATTGTTTTTAAACGGGCATCGTGCACGTGTGCGAACACTGGACTCGCGTATGTCATTATTGGTCTAATGCACGCGGTGTAAAGTCTCACCTTACATTTAAGGGAGAGTTTACTGCGCGCATTGATCATGGGATGGAGACGCCCGAGAGCGAACGCGGCTCGCGCGCGTACTCGCTTTATGTGCTCTCGGAACGTGAGTTTGCGATCTAAGGTTACACCCAGATACTTGGCTTGCTGCTCCCAAGGGATTGGCTCGCCGAAAAGAGTGATCGGAGGGGGGAGAGAGGGAGCAGCTTTCCTCTTCGAGAAGAGGATTGCTGCGCTCTTAGTGGGATTGACCTCGATTCTCCATTTTCTGAACCACTTCCCTAGGGTTGTGACAGACTCTTGGAGAATGCGACCTATGGCTTCAGGCGACATGCCTGTATAATAGAGAGCCGTATCATCGGCGAAGAGAGCTAGCTGAGTGAATTTACCGTGAGGAATATCACTGGTGAACAGTGAGAAGAGAATGGGAGAAAGCACCGAGCCCTGTGGGACTCCGGCTTGAAGTGGGTGAGGGGAAGATAGAACGCCCTCTATGCGATATCTGAAGGAACGATTCGACAGATAGTCCCGTAAGATGAGTACGAGACGGTCTGGCACTTCAAGTTGGTATAGCTTATATAATAAGCCATTGTGCCAGACCTTGTCGAACGCCTTCGCGATATCGAACAAGACCATACCTGTGTATCGGCCTCTTTGGAACCCTAAACTAACGTGTTCAACAATTCTATGGACTTGTTGAACACAGGAGTGTTCTGCTCTAAAGCCGAACTGTTCGTCGGGAATGAGGTTGTTACCGATGGCAAAATCTTTGAGTCGTGCCAGAAGGACACGCTCGTAAAGTTTCCCAATAGTCTTGAGGAGACTGATTGGGCGGTAACTAGTCGGGTCGGCTCTGGGTTTACCGGGTTTGGGGATACCTATAACTATAGCCTCTTTCCACACGTCCGGAAAGAGGTTGTTATCTAAAGCCGCATTGAAGATGGCGGTTAAAAGACCTATCAATAGAGGTGGGAATGACCTAACAACTTTATTAGTGATACCGTCAGAGCCGGGGGACCTTTTGGGGTGTAACCCTTTGATCAGTAAACGGACTTCGCCAATGGTGACAGGGGCGATTGGGAATTCTGGATCCTCAGCGGGAGGCAGAGCGAGTCTACGTTCGACTTCATTGTCTACTCTTTCGAGATGACTTGAGTCTACTGGTAGAGTGCTGGGCTTACACTGACTTTCTAAGCTGTCGGCTAGGCATTCTGCCTTCTCGTCATCGTCGAAGGCAGGGACCGGATTGTCGCGACGGATGAGCGGTGGCATCGGTGCCACATCTTCCGTTTTAAGCGATCTTCCAGTGAAAATACATCAAATGTTCAATTATAAAAGCAAAAGTAAACGAGAGATTTCGCCAGTCTATAGAGAATTTCAGGGCTAACAACAATTAAGCTTATTTCTATTATCTCACTAGCCTCATTAATTCTAGATGTCCTTTGAGCACTGTTTGAAAAAACATCGTTAAGATAAATGTTCAGCAAATGGAAGCACAGTGGGAAATTAGCTGGGCGTCGTATTTAAATAGTCTGGTTTTTACAGATGGGCACGAGGACCTCTCTAGTCTCTTGTGTTTACCCGGCTAGTAGCCGACGCGTTTATTCGCTCGGTTGCTTCAGCTGAAGAGCAGCGACCACTCTTAAAATTGTTTACGTCTCCCTGCTTCGTTACTGGATGCTGGCTGTTCCGCTTAGAGATGTCTAACTTTGTCTTTTTCCCTTTCCGACCCATTGAGCCAAATTACTCCTATACTTTGTAGATGAAATCGTGCTATCATACTGTGATTATGGTTAGATACTTTCTCAAATTGATATTATTAACGATCCAGTGCATCGCTACGAGCATTAACAACTTTGTAAAATATTATTAAATATCTTACCGGCCCTTGGTCGCCCGCGAGCGGTTTTGTGTCCATTACGCAAATCGTGACGCGACAGGCCGAAGTAATGGCGAACGCTGTTTTATGCGAGCTATCAAACTAGTTTAGATGCCAAGCTATAACACAGCACAATAATGTTTACAATTTAGTTACAACAGTGTAATCATATATTTTATAGCGCCGTACAAAGTGCAAACTGATATTCCCGGTCTGGAAACTAACCGCCTTAATAATAAACGTACTTCTAGATGTTGTATATTTAATTATTTACACAATACTGCATCTTCTTTCGAATATTAAAATTCACAATTTAAAAATAAGGGAAATAATTAGTATTAAATTAAACTATCCAATCACTTCTTTCCCTCTTCCGCTTACATTGATCTGTGTTTACCCGGGATCCTTAACGCTTACAAAGTTAACTGTAGACCGGAGATATCACATCACATTAGTGACTTGTGACAACTCACACAGCGCACGTAAACAACGTAATATCATCCCGTATTATGGTGCAATTATGTTTCACTCTAAACTAACAGGTGGTGTCCCCTCCGGATTTTCTATTATCCTTATTTTTTCTTTCTTCTCCCGGGTTAAATATTATATTACAACATTTTCCCTGTTGAATTCGCGGCGACATACCAGCATCAGGTTGGGAATATCCTACGAGATTTAAATAAAATTTGATCATTTTCTCCAAGCGCATAGATTTAATTTTCATGATGCATTCGGATGAATTTCATTACCAACACAACATCGTAAAACATTATTGAAATGTGCTTTTAATAATTTAATGGGTAGCATACCTATTTATTATTATATTCATCAGTGTTAACGTAGGGGATTCCCCTTTTTACAGCAATTACGATCTTAGTGGTTATCAGGTGATGGAGTAGCAATCTTGTTAAACTAGAACTATAATCCAGTCACACTTGCTCTATCGGATGACTTGTCATACGAGTAATGTGACCATGAAATTGTCAAGAGGCATTAGGTACACACATCATATTTAGGTATTTACAATTATAATTTTTAGTTTAGGTTGTATAAAATCTATACAGTAGATATGTACTGAATTCAGTCATGATTATTCGCTGGGTGCGATAAACTATTTAAATGTCTTCTGGATAGATATATTGATATTAATGTCGGGAAGTTTACCCGCAAACATCCTGCTAACATAAACTTTTTGCTACTTTTATTACAACATACGTTACAGCAAAGAAAACGGCGTGATGTTATTTTAATGTCGCTGTGAACGTGATTAAACAAATCGAATACAATACGGCAACAACTGTGTTTATCCTTACGATAAGTTATTTTGTTATTGTTTAGCTTGCGTATTATAATTAGGAAGTAATAAACAATCATATAAACGTGACGAATGAGCAAAAAAGGTGGTACTATTGTTCCATGAAAGCAATGCGGCTGTCGATTGTCACAAGTAATAACATTACATGCATAGAACGATACTAAGGTCCGTTATATTGCGAACACACGCGATATTCGCGCGAACTGCCAACGGGATTTATGTGAACACCGCACTTTTTATTCGTAGAATGAAATTGTTTAAACGTTTTGGTAAATAAATGAAACGTGAGAATCACGAAGGATCCCTTTGTCTGATTAATTAAACTATCATATTTCCTTCTTTACACGTGCATCTTATTAACCTTTGACTGTATGAGAAAGAGGACGCATGCAGTGTTGTTTACGCACCATTTATGGTAATTCTTTACTAGAAAATATTGTTTGACAGGGATCTTTGTCATTGTTGCCTATTGTTTTACTTGCAGGTCACTCTCCCGCATTACAAATGATTTACTGATATTGTCAAAGAAACAAGTTAACTCTGTGACCTGGTTGTATTTAAGTAGGTTCTCATAACTCCCTATATAACTATATATATACCTATTCTTTGTAATGCCAAATATAAAAAAATCAAACCTTAGGTCAAGTTGAATATGGTTTGATTATAGGTATTAACTTGCATATATCAATCGATTAGATAAATTCAATTAAAATGTATTCATAATAATTAATAAATATACAAATCCTATATGGTGGTTAACGCAAACGTTACGACATGGCTATGTTCTACTAAATAGTGGCTATAATAAATAGTTAATAGAGTTTATGAGACAGGCTTACTCGATATTGATCCACGTGTGAGATTTATCATGGCATTTAAACCTATTTGTTACACTTTAAAGTTTAAGCAAAATTATATTGCCAATAATGTAGTTTTAAAACTAGGAAAGTATCAGCTTGTGCGATATAAGAAACAACATTCTATTCAACTATTCTCTCATACTAGTAGAGGTATCGATCGTAGAAAATTGTTCATGTCAAAGCACATTATAGGTACTGTAGGTACTGTATTAGGTACTGTAGCATCCGCAAAGTTTATAGTAAAGGCTAGGATATTGGCTATAGAATAATAAGCAGTAATAGAAATGTCCGATATCCGGATGGTGTTGGGAATTTGGGAACGAGGAACTTTCTAAGCGGTCTCGAAACCAATGCAATTGATTTTAGTTAGAATCAAACTTTAATTAGTATATGCTACAACTAGTTTAACTCGTTTTATTGATACGGTATTAAAATAACTTCGATAGTGCTACTCATTTATTTAATTAACAGGATTTATGTGTTAAAATCATTACTTAAGTACCCAGTGCCCTATTAATAACAGTGTAATGGTACAATATTCATAGCGTAGAAGCTACAAACACAGCAATAACGCCGGCTGTGTCATTACAAAACAAGGCAAATAAAATTACAGACCATTGCAGTAACATTAGAAAGTAAGTTTCGTCATATAAGTAGCTATTCATCGGAATAATGGGTAGTAAAACGTCCACCGCTGCTCTTGAGAGCAATAATGAACTGGTAATGCGGCTACACATAATATGCTTGTTGACGTGTGGGAGTTATACCATTGTGCCTATTGTGATGTGAGCGTAGCTCGGATGATGAACAGGCAGATAGTGTAGGACGAGAGAAGTTGCCGTACACCAAATTGTGTTGGGAACTTCGAAGAATGTAATGAAAAAGATAAAGCTGATAAGATTAGTCGTTTTAATTAAATTCGTTATAAACTGTGTATCTAGTCTCGTTTTAATAACCTGGGGATGTTAACAAAAAGTAACAGTTAAAATAATTACTTTTACAATAGATGTCAGTGGAATACCATCTCCATTGTAAAGTTATGCGAGTTTAGACAATATAGTTTAGGCAGTGAATACTGGCTATATCAAGTTATCTCCATGTAGTATTCTATATCCAATCCGACACTTGATATTTATTAAAATGTGGGTGCTTATGTCACTGTCATCAATTTATTTAATGATATATGAGGCCCTAAACGCTGTTAAATCAGCTGTTGGTTGTGAATGGGACTTCGTAATAGTAAAAGTATGTTGTCGGGCCAGCCACACTGTTTGGCCAAGGACTAAAGCGCTTTGTTCTCTCACAGCTATACGGTCCCATTGTCGATTTAACTATTATTTATCTACGCTGATAATAAACATTATCTGGTATTTAATTCAAATACACGACTAAAGTTGTTTATGAACACTCGAAAACTTAAGGGCCTTTTGTCATTTATTATGCTAATAAGATATGATAAAATTTGTATATTACAGTCTTAAACGGTTATCATTACATTCATTTACTTACATAAGTTTTAATCTCTAGGAAGTAAAGTAATAACGATAACATATACTATATTTGTTTAAGATTAAATGAATTCTGGCGAGGTTAATTTCGTTGAGATTTTTACAAACAAACACGTTTTTGTCTACATAACACTCCAGACGATAATTGTTTAACTAACTTAGCTCTCAGTTACTACGGTTAAAGTTTAATTAAGGTGTGCGCGAACAAACCATGTGATGATAGCCTCATACTTCGCTGGGTCGAGTCTGTTTAACTGTCAAGTAAAACTTTACTGTTGCTAAAAGCTTTTACGTAAAGTTCAACTTGATAGATTGAAGCATATTTTATTAGAACTCTCTTTGTATGACACAATCTTTCTACAGCATATTTTAAATAAAATACGGCAGACCTAATTGCTTTATACATTTAGACGCTCTCTATTATATTTAGCAGTACTCGAATCATAATTATTATGTGCTAATCGTTAAACTGTTACAATATACTACTCTTGAATGCAAGACCAAGAAATTGCACGAAAACCTAATTCGGACTAAACTATATTATAAATATTCAACGTTGCGTTGGTTCAGTCTTATAACATTGGAAACGTGTGTACTTAGTTGCACGTGGCTCTTAGATATGAGACTCCATTGTGCCCTATGTGACTCAGCTCCGGTCCCACCAATGGCGTACACTCGACCTCAAAAGTAGATTACCTACACCGTTGTTTTAGGGAGTCGGACGCCTATTGTTTTGCCGCAGTCCGTATCTAACATAAAGCAAATTAACTAACATTCGTATTACCAAGCTTCCGAGATTCATTAGGAAATCATTTCCATTTGATGCAAACGATTTAAAATTCAATTGTTTTGAGGAAACGTTAAATTCGCTTGAACTTATTATAGTCGTGCGTTGTGGCGTGTGACAATGCGTTTTTGTGGTCGCCATGATTACGTCAACCGCCTTTCAAACCGTTTCAGCACGCAGTCAGTTAAAAATTGTAGACCCATTGCTGATATCAGAGTTCGTAATTTTATTTAATCAGAACATTTGCCTTTGTTCTAGAAAGACGAACGCTCTATATAATTAACTTGAGAAAATTCAATTCGAAACGGGTTCAGTACTTAATTATCCAATAGAATTGAAAGGATAATTAAGTATTCCACCTTTACAAGTATGAGGTTCAAAGTTTCAAATCTTTATAATTATGTATAACTTAAATGTATAATAAAATGTGTGAATCTCATACATATTCTCAATAGAGGCACATAAAATATCATTCCTTCTTATTTTTTCATCAGTGTTATTTTAGTAAGAAAATCTTACCGTAAGGGAGCGTGCCTACTGTCCCGTTACAACGCGATTACCATTACGCTATTACCGGGGGGAAATGTCTTTGGGGTTTATCAAATGTCTTATATCAACTTTGGACGGTAAGCTTCTCTTATCCAAAACCTTTTACGTGAACATTTAAATGTAAACTCCCCTGTGTTCGATTTTATTAGCAATACGAACATTAAATTCATTTAATACGATGTTCTTTGCTGCGTGGCAAGGGAACAAATAAAAATATGCGAGCATTGGGAAATGAAACAGAATCTCTTGGAATCGCTTATGCGCAAGCGTTTCTTAGGGTTTTACCACAATGATGACTCGATAAATTCGGTGTTGTTATTACCGGTGCTGTAAAACGAGAGTTATAGTCGAGGGTGGTACGCCTTGCCGATACAAAAATTGATTCCCTGTGTAATTTTTGTTTCAATTTGATGGTTTGTTTTATAGGTTATGCCTCTGGTAGAAATTTGATTTGAATTATATTTAAAGCGTTTAAAATCTTTGATGTTTCCAATTTAATGAATAGTAGCCATTTCACAAATCCTACATTACAAATTTAAATTTTAAATTACATGGTGTGCAATACTCCAAAAGCCTTGAAGCCGATCATAATTATGACAATCGATATAGCAATATCGATTAGACTATCGATCGTGCATCAGAGACGTGTGGGTTGCGACACAATACAACAGCAGTCGGTGACATGCCACGCATGATGTTTTGCGCTCACTCATCTCACACTTAGCCGATATTGTGGCATGTATTATTATTTTAATAATATACTTTCGCTGTTGCGATGCTTTACAATTAAACGTGTGTACTTTATACGAACTATCAATTGTTACAATACGTTGTTATTAAAAACCATTATAATTTATTCGCGCCAAAGGCAAAGCAATGTGTAGGTATCTGTCTGATTATATAAAATTCGACCATTTATCAACATCTAACTAGTTTAATAATGAGGCCAGTTCTTGTGCCGTGACATTAAGTCATCCACAAACAATAGTGATCAAACATTAGGTCAGTAGTAGATTTCTGTTTACAATTAGTATTGCGATCGAACAATTATTTCGTTTTCGACTTTCGTACTAACATCACTAGAAGAACTGATTTATTAAATAAATGATATACCTACCCAACTCAAATTTTTGATTATCTATAGCACCCCAGCCCCAGCCATTATATAAGTCGTTCGACTACTTTTTATCCAAGCGCCTAGTTTCGGTCGAAAAGTTTTACTACGGGCATTTTTGCGGATCCGCAATCTTTATGGCTAATTTTATTCGGGGTTTTATCCTGTAAATCCGATATCACCAAAAATTTCCTAACTGTAATATACTATAGGACTTTACATTTAAAAATGTTTGCATGACATTGATATTACAATTTGGTACCGATTCCAGAGTCTAAAATTGTTCATCCTATTCAGTTTATTGCCAGGCACCTTGCAGAATCCTCTAGGGGAGGTTTTATGAGGTGGTGGCTGTGACGGTTTTATGACCGGTAGGACGATATCAAATAAGGGTTCTTCAAATGTTACTGCGAATGTTTCCGCAACCCGTTGCTATATTTATGCACCTTTCTTTATTTGTATTTTAATGTACAGTTGTACACTGATAATAATTCTTCATAAATGGATACTTTGATTGTACCTACACAAGGAAATACTGCAGTCTCCCGACCGCATAAAATCTGTTCACTCTTATCAAATCTTTCGACACGATTTCGATGTGCGTGGACGTCGGATGAATAATTTATTTAGTTATTATCTCGCCTCTTTGTTCTTTTATTTCCTTGTTTCAACGAGACGAAAGAGGCTGTCTCGAATCCCCTCGGCGTTGCTGGCGGCAATACGGCCATCGCTGCGCAAAAGGTTTGCTAGTAAACAGCCGACTATCGCTGCAATGGCCCTTGTCTCTTGGCAACGAGAAACCATCCTACAAAATACGCTACAAGATTTTAATAATTTTATTATTCTGCACTAATGCTATAGAAGTATATTTTATTGACACTGAAACAAACGCGTCCTCTTGAACAATTCTTATGTATCATCTTGTTTACTTAGAAACATTCGGTCCTGTGAGATTATTCCCCGTAATATGGGGATTACTTGGTCTTGGTTTCGCTGCAGCTTATGACAAATGGGAAAATGTCGACGCGCGACGGGACTTTACTTTTACCGTAATACGACTAAAGTTTTAGGGACCCGTCACCAACTTGACTAAGTTTATATTCGTGACATATGGAGCTTTTGTATCTAAGTAATAAGTAAAACACGTCTTATTCTCATTACATAAACAAAAGATAATATTTTAAAATACAAAACAGCAGTATTTTAGTGGGTGTAATTTACGTACAGAGTTAAATTAAGTTTTTGGTATATGTATTTGATATCTTTAGGAAGTATTTAAACGTTAATACGCAGACGTAGCTGTTATTACCATTCGATAAATGTTCCTAGAAATGGAGAGGAAAATAAAAATACACCTAAAATCTTATATCCCTGCGGTAATAAAATCCGACAGCATGTTACTGTCTCGAGCAATACGGGAATTCTTTATCACTTTTCTGATAAGGGGAGGAGTGGGAATGTGATTTCTACTAATACCGGCTTTTAGGAGCTTTCCCTGCGGACTGCGTTGGGGATTTGTCCTAAGGGCAATCTCTCCTATTCTTTCTGATCCCTCGGCTACCTACCTATACTCCAGCGCTCTCTTTTTGAAATGAAATTGATTTCGCAGCGAGTCTCGTGTAAATTGAAGAGCACTGAATTAATTCCACTGCTGATTGAAATTTTCTCACAGTTTGTAGAGCGAATTTGAAATTGTGAAGTATTCGAGATTTACATAAAAATATTTTATAAGTTAAATGTAATAACAGAACATATTGTATAATATTTGCGATGAGTTATTATGTAGAATGAAATGACCAAAGTAAGTCTTTTGCACATGAATTTCTTTTGAAGATCCCTGCAAAGTTAATACTTAATTAAATGTTTATTTTTTGTCGGCAACTGTTTATTCTACTCGACGAGTATTTACTCAGCAGGCGTCCGTTATCTCACTTCACTGTGCAAGAAAAACTAAGTAACATTTCAACAATAGTTTCTCTTGGGAAACTTAAATTGGCCGCATAGCCGTTGTTTACAGGCAACTAGCGGCATCCAATAGTCCGGGAAATTATTAAGGCAGACGGAAGTTGGGCGGCGCCCGCCCTCGACGCGTTGCCATGGCAACGCTAGAGCCTTGAATTAGTTAAACGAATGATGAACTCCACCCTTGCTCGTTCACGATTGTTGGCGTGCCAGCATGCACTCGCGTTATTCCTGAATACAGTTTTACTATCACAGTACAGTGAATGTCCGTGCTAGATAATGGCTACGTTATAGGCTGCGAACGGCTTGTTATGGCATTCATGATTTACTGCTCAACACTTTTCTTTGTTTTATATTTACCTTTCATAAATATGTGATGATATTGACAGGAATTCTCATTTATGGAATAACTCGGTTAATTTTAATAATACAACAATAAATAAATATTTGCTTATACTTCGTCATGACATATCAGCAGTGCAAATGAAAACGTATCTACTTAAAACATTAAAAGCATATGTAATAACAACATCTCGTTAACGTTGTCGTAAAAAACGTTTAGCTTTTCAGTGACTATACATATACCTATACTAGTGATAAGTATAGTTGTTACTATCCGCATTAGTGGAAAGTTCTCATCAATACAAATAATATAAGCCCAAACACGAGGTAGTTTACATATTCAGCTGCCGAGTTCCTTCGACCTTCTCTAGTCCCCATCATCAGATCAGCTCCAAACCTTCACTGTTGCAAAGGTCTCGTCAATACGAACATAATAAGCCCAAACACGAGGTAGTTAATATATACCGTTGCTGAGTTCCCTCGACCTTCTCTCGTCTCCATCATCAGGTCAGCTCCAAACTTGCACTAGTGAATAGTGTTATCAAACATACACCTGAGCATTAAGTTTTTACCCTATGCATGCCTACAACTTTCCAAAGTTGCCCTCGATTTCTCAGGGTTCCCATCATCAGATCCTGACTTGATGACTATGGGACCACCTGGAAAGTATACCCTACCAAATAAAAAAACAATTTTGCAAATCGGTCCAGGCGTCTTCGAGTAATCGGTGAACATACATAAAAAATAAAAAAAATAAAAGATCCCGACGAATTGAGAACCTCCTCCTTTTTTTGAAGTCGGTTAAAAAATGTTCATACTCCTCTACTATTAATTTATGAAATAAGAAGCTAATTAATGATGTTAAATACATGCATGGCCTTAAAAGGAGCGACGAGCAGATCCCATCAATGTTACTTATACTTTTATAGTATGTTCATATAAATATTGTACAACAAAACCTAGCAAGCTTTGATATCAAGCAGATTACGGATAACGAATATCACAAGGATCAACGTTCCTAAGGCTTTCAAAATAGTAGTTACAAGAACTACCCTGATTTAAACTTCCTTAGGATTATAACTGCGCTTTCTTCTTTTAATTTAGTAGATGTTGCGACGGCGGGGTCCATGACCGACGCCATTGGGTTGCCATAGCAACGAATACCTACATGATGGCTACATGCAAGCAGCCTTTGGTTACTGCCATGAAAAAGCTTATTATGAATACAGCCTTTGAGTTTTTATTTCTCGTAAAAATCCTTTACGAAAGTAGTGGCCGTGATACAACGTTGCACGCCTAGTCTTAGAAAACGCTTCTTATTTTCTTTGTTTGATTTTATTTTCTGATGCTTTGTTAAGTTTCGGTTTAGTTAAAAATATTTACATTCTACTACATATACCGATATACGTATGTACATTTTACTCTAGAAGTATCTGTATTTAGATGGCTTATAAGAAAAATAAATCATATTTTGTAGAATATACACTTGTTATTGTTGGCTTTTTGGCACAGTAAGCTTCTCCCGTTTTACATAATATTATTCTCTGAGCTGTACTCACTCCGCCGGATCTACGGCTGAGGCACAAATAACTCGGAATGGAATTATTTATCTTTCCATTTCCAATGTAACTCGTGTTCATCTTGTATTATATTGGGCGAGTGGTGTCTGCATTATCGCATGTTACCTACCAGTTATGGCTTCCGATATGTAGCGAATTATGTTAGGGCTGCCAATGGAAAAGTTTAGTGATACGAAGTTTTGGAAAATGGGTTCTATTCCAGTTTCGCACTCAGCTTTGCCAATAATACATTACGACGTATTTTATAAATATTCTTTTGAATCTTCTGGCGTTCTTTTCAGTTTCCCTATACAGAAAAGTTTAGAGTTCTTTGCCTTTTGTTGTTTGAAGGAAGGTTTGTTTAGGAAAATTGTTTATTATTATTTTCATGTCCTCAATAACTGTTTTAGGTTGTATGTAGAATGCTAAAATTAAAAAAAAAAAAAGTATGTATTTATGATGTGAATGTTATCTACGTCTCTTTTTGAAACTGAGGGTTTAATAATAATAATATCCTGTAGAGTTAAAACGGATTCACAAAAATATTTTACTACAAACAAAAATTAAAGGAATAGGAATCATTTCTCTGATCCAACAATTCCTTTGTAATGGCATAAAGATGTAAAGCCGAATAAATCATAATGTGTTTGATTCAATTCTCCCAAATCCCACATCATTGTAGGCTAGCGTTTTCCATTTATTTCGCAGCTTTGTGCCTGTCAGAAATATCTATATTATTTATCATCGTGTTAGCAGTTTATTTGTTAGCGAGATATATTTGCGTGTACGTGCATATATGATGACTGTAACCCTGACACGTGTATGTGGGCACGTTAGCTGATGGAGCGTGAATGGGTCGCGCCGGATCCGTGCTCCGGTGCGCCCATTGTCGTCTTCCGCGTTGCATTACTGCATGCGGTGGAACCGTGGCACTGCCTGTTCAAACGTGTACATATGTCAGTGCTTATATGCTATCCGTACATTAATTACTCGGAACAGTGAAGGCAAACGTCATGTCTGAACGAACAGGAACTCAATTTAACGACGTTGATTTTAACTGATCGGTCATAACGACTGCTGGTTCATAGCCGTGAATGTAAAATAGTACTCTGGGTGAATTCAGATCTTATTATAGATAGTTTAATATACTACTGGATGGATTTCTTCCAGTTAAAACTATAGCTATGTGTACCTACATTGAAATTTCTTAAGCGTATAAATTTTATAACCTCGTAAAATCCTTTTATATCCAACCGGTTTCATAGATATCGAACTTTTATTCTTTAGATGTATCGTATAATACAGATTTTTGTGTTGTCTTCAATTAAGTTACCCCAACCATTTTAAATTCGAGTTTCGTACATAAAGTCAAAATAATACTAGATTTCCATCTAGTATTATTTTGACTTTATGTACTGCAACTGGGTTAGTACAGATTAAGTGACTAAAAATAAACCGAGAGTACAGTCGCTGCTCAAGTGCTCAATCATCGGTGCTTTGGCATAAAATTAATAGAAAACCTGTGTATAAAAATAATCTAGAGAAACCGGGATTGATCGCTAGTTACTGAACTATTATTATACATTTATGTAATGTACCTAACTATTTTTAAATAAAAATGGTGAAATCGCGTTAAGCCATATGCTTAGAATAAAAAGAAAACTCCAAACAGTAACCCTTTGTAATAAAATTCATATATCACTATAATTTTTGTATAATAATAATTTCTTAATTTATAGTGATCATCTCTTTATAAAGCAGGTATGCAGGTTGTACCGACTGACTTTATAATTTCTCCTTGACTCGCTGTTTCCACTTAGGTGCAAATTCGGAAAGTTGATTAATTCGGGAAACTCGTTACGTTTAGGCTCTTTGTGAGGAAAATTGTACCTACATACAAATGAGCTGATAATACAAAACCTGCTTTTGAATTTTGTAACAAGCTTTTATAATTATGTCTGTTGTTATAAATATAATAATTTCCAATTATAAATTATATATGGGTATATAGAAATAAGTACCTTTGGTACTTATTTATTTTGTGATGTAATGAATGGTAACGCTGTCTAAAATATTTTACTGTGTCAAAAATTTAAATAAATAAAAACGTGTAAGTGCTCTAAAGACTATAAGCATAGCGCCACTTGTATATTGTTAAGGAGCTTATCTTTGTTGCCTTTGTTACGCTCATTCATAACAAAACAGAAGGAAACAAACACTTACACATTGTACTCAGACGGAGCTTTCAGGCTTCGAACAATCAATAAATGTCACAACTCAAAAAAGTACTTATTTTAATATAACAACATTCCGTGCAAAAGTTACTCCCATTGGTCAAAACTTTGATAATAAATTGTATTTGTAAGAGTTTGTGTAGGCTTTAACTTATTGTTTAAACAAATAATTCGGTTTAAAATAAGGCGGAGATTTGTAAGACCACTGCGCTGGTATTTACAGAAATATACTTGTATCATGTTTCCGTATAATGAAATTTACTAAAAGATTATGATCAATTATTGATCATCGTAATAAAAAGCTACTAGCTTTACAGATCCATGTAAATACTAAAATAGCTATGGAGTTTGTAGGTAAGTCACAATTGAAAAGCTTGGTATATTATACGTTGCAAGATGGTAATAGAAATAGAGCTATGGAAATTTTCGACATTTTCCACTTTGTTAATGATGCGTTAAGAAGAACGAGGAAACTGGAAAACAGGATGATGTGATCAATATGCACATAGAATATTTATCCTGTTTTTTAGCTTGTGTTTTACTTTGAGATTTTATTTTCACACATAGATACAATACATGTCACCGTTTTGTTATATCATGTGACCACAGTAAACGTATTATTACCTATACATTGTATTCGCGACTAACAGTACGAAATCATTATTATTACGCTATTATCATATTATTAGTCAAAATGTTCAGAAATAAATTAATGAACATCTATTATAATAACTGCTTTAAGAACAGTACACCAATATGCTTAAATATGCTAATTAATTCAGAGCTGAATAATGTATATAATGAGGATTTAACTGTTTGTCTGAAGGCCTATAATGAATCTATCGGAAAGATGGATATTATACAGATTTGATATAGTTTGAGTATATTTGATGCACAGAATATTATGAGTGTTTCGACAATTGAATAATAAAAATAAAACTGCAATGTATCTATAGGATGGAAAAAGTCACAAAGATACCCATTATTTTGACATTATTTTCTAAGTTGCTTTTACCTCGGAATAAACCCAGTTGCAATTAGTGACTAACACTAAAAGTTGTCATTTATTATCTATGCTTGCCTTCAGTTTTAGTTCGGTTGTTACTGTCTGACTTAACGTAAACGTAAAAATAAATTTCTAGGATAACTAATAAACCTACTCAGTTCTAAACTAATTGATATTTTCTCTACCTTCCCAGGGAACAAAACTATGGATAATAATGGAATACTTGGGCGGCGGGTCGGCGTTGGACCTGATGAAGGCGGGTAGCTTTGAGGAGATGCACATAGCAGTGATACTCCGAGAGGTGCTGCGAGGCCTCGACTACCTGCACTCAGAGAGGAAGCTGCACAGAGACATCAAGGCTGCCAACGTACTGCTTAGCGAGATGGGTGACGTCAAGCTGGCTGATTTTGGTAAGTTCTATCAATATCAACAGCTTTTCCTGCATCTAAGACACAGATTTGTCATGTTAGAGATAGGTATTTCTTTGTAAAGAGACGTGGAAGTACGTCAAGGAGTAATTTGGTATCAGGATTCAGAGATACGACGTAGATGCTTTTTAGAGTAGGCCACAAAAATATAAGTAAACTCTCATCCCACCAAACAAGCTCGCTTGAGAATTAAGATAAGTTTATTGTTTTTTCAAATAGTTGTCCTTAATTTACTTATCTTTACATCTTCTCGGCATAACTTATCTTCAACATATTGTCATAGTCTGGGAGATTCACCTTGGTTAATAATAAATAAGAGAATGAAAGTTTACAGCATACGAAACATAAAAGCTGAACTTAAATTTAATAAAGCCATAAATCTTCTCGAAACATAAATTTTGTAATTAAGGTGGGTTCTGCGGCTTGGCCAACATTTTTAAAGGGTAAAATATTTCTACAGATAAGAAATAGCGCCGCTTGATTTTCTTTTAACCTTTGACAGCATTTTGCCTAACGATAAGCCATCGTCCCTGAGAGTAGAATATTCACAAAGGAATCTCCAAGAATATGGTCGGAATACATGAGACGATTTATAAAATTTCCTGAATTTTATTCATAATCTCATCACAATTTATGACTAGATCTCGTGCAACCGCAGCGATCACGTCTATTTTGTTGCAGTTCTCTTCTTAGAATGAGGGAAAATACGCCCATCATTCGTCCAGGCTATTTAAGAAGATTTACATAATACAATAAGTAATTACTATAACTTACTGAGATTAAAAATAATATTATCTAACCGCCTGCCAAGCGAGATCAAAGCAAAATCCCTAATATCGTAATCATAAATGTACCCATATTGATAAGTGGGTATTTGAGTGCAGTATTTATGATTTTTATGAACCTACACGAGCATAAATATATTTTTTACCGTCGCCTCTTATACATCTCTGTCAAAGTTTCGATCCCGTTACCGTGATTTAAATGCTATGCAACATTGATACGAGTTTCGAATATAATCGTAACGGATGGCCGGCTGCTCCTGTGCTCATAAAACAAACGATGCATGCAGTTTGAACACGGAAACCATTCAGTGAACGTTATCTTAGATATACATATATCGATCATATTAAAGATTTAAGAGCAATTGTATGTACAGGCCTGTTGCGACATAAATTGTTATAAATTGTATTTGAATGGAATTAATATTTAGTTTGTTGATTTAATTATACTGGACCATGTCAGCAAGTCGATGCCACCCAGTAACCTAATTATCTAGTCTATTGTTATTTTAAATGTAAATGGCTTAGCTAGCTAAGCTAATTTAGGCACACGAAAAGCGACCCTCTTTTTTAATTTTGCCTTTCGTTGAGTATTCTAGGACTAAAAGCTATAAACAAGGAATCAACATAAGGTAAGAAAGCAATCATCTTATCCTAAGTATTTGCTAACGACAATTACCAAAAAAGTAGATGAACTTGAAGGTGTCGTAATACATTATCATCAATCACAAAATGTATGTAAATTCTAAATAAATATTACCAAAGCGTTTAATTAACATGGCATTTAATAACTGTAATTTAACATTTTAAGCTTATCTGTCAAAACTTTATTTAATTAACGCCAGCGATTAAACCAGATGATAACAAAATTTTAGTACAACGTAAGGGGCTATTTATCAAGACTTTTATCTCTTGTTAAGATTCTAAGTGCCACCCCGGGTAGTATTAAAAGCAAGCAAAAATAAGTTAGAAAATTTCGTCAAGCGAAAGATTTTATCCGTCGATTAATTAAATCCAGATAAATATTGCGCTCTATGACAAGTCACTGGATATAGACAGGTATAACAGTTAGGAGACTTTTCGTCTGGACCTAGACATTTATTATATCTACTAGGTGAAACATACATATATTAAGTAATATGCATAAATAGGTTTTTAATGATACCTTATTGGGCAATCTTAAATAGGGCACCCAAATAAATACTATATCTTTCGCAATGCTGTCGTATATAATGTTAAACTAACAAAGATGTCAAAACTACAATCGGGGGAGCTTGCATTATAAGTTAGGCGCGCATTATGGCATACGAATTTTGGCTAAAGGCCAATGTTTGAACCGTTTGCGAGGCAACTGTGAGCCGTGCCAAAGTAAAGTGAACGCCCTGTGCATCGGACAAGCGGCGTGAAGACTTTCAAGCTCTTCAAACATAGAGAGGTTTACTGGACCCAGCTTTGTTGACTTATTAAACACTTGTGTTGGTTTACTAACAACAACAGAGACCCACTCCTATGTTGCAATATCACAGTGTCCGAGAGTATCAGCGGTTAATGACGAAACAGACTAGCAAATTAGGTACTGCATTACTTATTTTTTGTCCTTAATCCTCGATATATTTGCCTGCGATTTTAATATTACAATGGAGTTCAAGGTCATTTTGATACCTAGGCTACTTTCCTATCTACTAGTCTTGCATTTTTGTGTGTCAAGTTTACTTGAACTGCTGGTACACTAGAAAAGAATGAAGTCAGTCAAGTCGGATTAAAGTTTATTATCGTTTAACATTTTTCTTTGAGTTGTCATAATTAGTACCGGTTCTTATACATTTTGTTGTTTTCTTAATCTTGTTAAGCACGTTGAACAATATAACGCAAAAATTAACTGAAAATAGGAAGTTAGTAGTCGTTGTTGCGTACGTTTCAAAGTATGCGAATATTCAATTCATCATCTTCATTTTTCGAGCTAACAAAGAAAGGTACAACAATACTATATTGAAATCCCACATTCTGTTACTTTAATAAAAAGGTAAGGAACCATAAACAGTGTGAGTCACAAAAAATCCCGCATGACTGTTCAGGTTTTTCATATAAGGGATTTGTATTTATTTAAATACCTAGGTGGATATAAATAAAAAAAAAAACATGCAGCCGAATTGAGAGAGCCGAACCTCCTCCTTTTTTTGATGGGTCTGGTAGAAGGGTAGGTTCGATTATTGACCTGACTTACTTTAAAATAATTATTATAAAATCTGTATTTACAACTATATAGAATAACTAAACATCATGACCTTTAAAGTAGCAAGTACTTACCTCACCATGTGGTTTTCCTTGATATGGGCATGATGACGAACGATTGATAATGCTGTTTAATATGAAGGTATTACATTTATCAATTTTAATGTAGATATCTGACATTTTACTAAGTTGAGTCAATAATCACCCGTCGCTTTATGACCTGCACTCTTAACGCATACGTGCGCATGCATAAGGTTACGAGAGAACGGCCATATTATAATATTTTGCTTCCACGTAGTGATATATGAAATTTACACGAAATATGTAGCTGGATACATACTTGTGGTTTTCACCAAAAGCATAAATAACCATGACTGTATTAGGAATGTCCAAATAGTCACTAGAACGTATAAATCATCCTGTTATTTATTGGTTTATCTTGTTTACTGTATCACTGCCAGGTATATTAATAGATCCAATGTGACTCATAACATCTAGTTACTTATTCCGAAACTTAGATAAACAGGATACCTACATAAGTAACGTTAGAAGAATAGCGCTATTCGAAAGGACTCTTTAGTGACGAATTCTGCATGCGATTGTTTAAGTTATTACGACTTTCGACTTTATATCAAATAGCATAAAACCGTGTTTTATTTTTCAGGTGTCGCAGGACAACTGACGAACACGACTAGCAAACGTAACACATTTGTGGGCACGCCGTTCTGGATGGCGCCTGAAGTTATCAAACAGTCCTGCTACGACAGCAAAGCGGACATTTGGTCGCTCGGCATAACCGCCATCGAGCTCGCTAAAGGCGAACCTCCCAACTCAGAACTGCACCCGATGAGGGTACTGTTCCTCATACCGAAGAACAACCCCCCACAACTGACAGGCAGCTACTCGAAACCTTTCAAAGAGTTCGTCGAGGCGTGTCTGAATAAGGACCCAGAAAATGTAAGTTACACAGTACATACGGATTAATTTCCCCTACCATCGGCTTTACTGTAGTGTTTTGTTGGAACCCTCCCGACTGTGTCGGATTACGTTGAGATCCCTTAATCTAAGAAGATATGGATGTGTAGTAATTGTTCTTAATGTATTGTTTAAAGCTTTCCTTATTTATGTTTTCAGAGGCAATTCGACTTACACTACCTTAAAGGCAACACTTACTTTCCTTATTGTATCGATCTTTCCCTTTGTTTTTCAGAGGCCAACTGCAAAGGAATTACTAAAGTTTCAGTTTATACGGAAAGCTAAGAAGAATTCGTATCTAATGGATCTTATAGATAGGTATAAGAAGTGGAAGGCGCAGAGAAGTGAAGAGAGTGAAACTGAGTCGGAGAATTCGGATTCGTGAGTACCACTTATTTGAATATCGTACAGCCTAACACAGCAGGCTTGCATTCTTCCCGATTATGAGATACTGTGGTCCATGTATTACAATAGGAGTCAAGTCTATCGTCTATTATCTATAATCAACCACTACACTCTTCAGTGTGATGGAGCAATTTTTTTTGTGGCTTGATAACCCATCTTCGCGCGATAAGATCATCAATATAGTATACTTCTAGGTGTCCCGTTTTTTATTTTACAAATACGAAATGATATTTCTTATAATTTCCAGAGAAGAGTGTCGGAGCGGCGACAGCGAGGCGGACGAGCCGTGGATCATGACGGTGCGGGGCGGAGCGCTGCAGCCGCCCGCCGACAACAAGCGGCGCAACAACCACCACGACGACAACGGTAATTATTATAACTTATCTTCTAATGAAAGGCAGGTCTTTTTACATATTATGTCAGCTTACTTACCAACTTCTGTAGCTATACAACATGTTGTAATTTTTTTTAAATCTGATTTAAGCATATATTCAGTACCTATTGTTATTTTTCTTTTACTGTGAGTTGAGTGCAAAAAGAGAGCCTGCACATGTGACCATATTTAGATTGTCTGGCCTAATCCTAGGCGGTTAACCTCTTTATATTTTTATTGATAGACTTGACCAATTTACACTCCGGAATGAACCGTTTTTATGCACAGCGAAGGGTATTTTCTTAGATTATCTAGATGGAGTCTGGCGCTACATTGAAACAAAAAACAACGTGCCAATTGTTTTTTTTTTTTTTGCATGATTGCGTGCGTAATGATACCAGTTGATAAACATTACAACTAAAATGGGGTAAATTGCCCAACGTGGTACAGTCTATCTTTTAACTCGAAATAAAAATTATTTTTATATAATAGGTACATAATTATTGTGTTTGGTACTAATTATATATTATGAAGACAATGTTTTTTTTTTATTACAAGCAATTGGCTATGGCACTTTCTTTTTCTTACGGAGCTAAAATTTTTCACGTTGGTTCAGTTCCAAAGACAATACATTTTCATGATAAGCGTGACCGAATTGTAACCCAGGGTTGGCTCCAGACGAAGGAACTCCTCAATGGTTAACAGTACAGACTCAACATGTTGAACACACATTTAACCATGATAGCTTTTCCTAAAATTCACCATGATCTTAACACCACCCTCACGGTTGCCTCCAGACGAGGGAACTCATCAACGGTCAACAGTAGTGACTCAACATTTTATATGCACATTTAACTATAATATCTCGTTCTAAAGTTCACCATGATTTAATCACTATCCCCATGGTTAACTTCAGACGAAGGAACTCCTCAAATTTCCTCGGCGCAGGCACGTAATTAAGTATACACATGCTGGCGCTCATGTCGAATTTTGCAAGAGTCAATAGGCCCGCCATCTTGAAATTCAAAATGGGTGGAATATTCGAAAAAAAAAAACAAGCTTATTTCAATGTACTACAATACACTTCGATTCGTAGAAAACTGAAGATCCATTATCCCCCATAACATTAATAATATCGCCCTACCAGCATACCGGTCTCATGTGTAAATGTGGGAAATTTGGTTTTCACAAACTTGCCACACTTGCAAAATGGCGAATTTTATTTTTTTATATTCCAATATTTTGCAATAATTCATTATTCAAAAACTAATGATAATTTATTTAACATACGGGTGAAAGGATACATATTTATTAATATTCAATCGGCCTCTGTAATTTCTACACACCTTAATAGCCCATTTCGCTATTTTTATTACGTTATTTTATGATAGAAAAACAAGCGTCTCCATTGACAACACAATTGACACTGTTGGCTTTTGGCGCCAATTGTGAGGAATTGGCGCTATACAATACCGACGCTGTCAGGGTCTTGACACTCCATCTAGACATATATATAATCAAAGGGTATTTTATTATATTACGTGTGTGTAATGAAAGTCAATGTCCCCACAGCCCCAGGCCGCGCGCGCTCCCCGAGCGGTGCGGGCGGCGGCAAGCAGAACGGTGCGACGCGCGGCCGCAGTGCCTCGCCCGCGCCCCCCGCCGCCGCGCCGCCGCCGCCGCCGCACAACAACAACACGCCCGACAAGCACCCCGTATGTACACCACCCCCGTATGTACACCACACCCCCCAGCCCCGCGCCGCCGCCGCCGCCGCACAACAACAACACGCCCGACAAGCACCCCGTATGTACACCACCCCCGTATGTACACCACACCCCCCAGCCCCGCGCCGCCGCCGCCGCCGCACAACAACAACACGCCCGACAAGCACCCCGTATGTACACCACACCCGTATGTACACCACACCCCCCAGCCCCGCGCCGCCGCCGCCGCCGCACAACAACAACACGCCCGACAAGCACCCCGTATGTACACCACCCCCGTATGTACACCACACCCCCCAGCCCCGCGCCGCCGCCGCCGCCGCACAACAACAACACGCCCGACAAGCACCCCGTATGTACACCACCCCCGTATGTACACCACACCCCCCAGCCCCGCGCCGCCGCCGCCGCCGCACAACAACAACACGCCCGACAAGCACCCCGTATGTACACCACCCCCGTATGTACACCACACCCCCCAGCCCCGCGCCGCCGCCGCCGCCGCACAACAACAACACGCCCGACAAGCACCCCGTATGTACACCACCCCCGTATGTACACCACACCCCCCAGCCCCGCGCCGCCGCCGCCGCCGCACAACAACAACACGCCCGACAAGCACCCCGTATGTACACCACCCCCGTATGTACACCACACCCCCCAGCCCCGCGCCGCCGCCGCCGCCGCACAACAACAACACGCCCGACAAGCACCCCGTATGTACACCACCCCCGTATGTACACCACACCCCCCAGCCCCGCGCCGCCGCCGCCGCCGCACAACAACAACACGCCCGACAAGCACCCCGTATGTACACCACCCCCGTATGTACACCACACCCCCCAGCCCCGCGCCGCCGCCGCCGCCGCACTACAACAACACGCCCGACAAGCACCCCGTATGTACACCACCCCCGTATGTACACCACACCCCCCAGCCCCGCGCCGCCGCCGCCGCCGCACAACAACAACACGCCCGACAAGCACCTGTATGTACACCACCCCCGTATGTACACCACACCCCCCAGCCCCGCGCCGCCGCCGCCGCCGCACTACAACAACACGCCCGACAAGCACCCCGTATGTACACCACACCCGTATGTACACCACACCCCCCAGCCCCGCGCCGCCGCCGCCGCCGCACTACAACAACACGCCCGACAAGCACCCCGTATGTACACCACACCCGTATGTATGTACATACGGGGGTGGTGTACATATATGCCACACCCCCCAGCCCCGGCCCGCGACTATCTGAAATGTTGTCTGAAACGTTTAAACCAACTCCTCAGTTTTTTTCTCACATTGTAATTATAAATTCCAGACTAGACAAACGTCCAACGTGCAAGTGCCTGCAGAACAGAGGAACACGAAGGAGCGTGAGCGTGACCGAGGCGACCGCGAGGAGCGCAAGGAGCGCCCCGAACATCAGCCCTCCAACAGGGACAGCGTAGTTTATAACAAAAACGTTAGTATCGATAGTCCGATATATGTATACCGGGTTAGATTTTATTTACCAGCAATTTTCAGAGATGAATCAGAATCAATTTACGAAATATATTTTTTAAACACCTTTTTCATTCCTGTCTGATCCAAAAAAGTTTGGATATGTCAAAGTTCAACGACCTAAATAGCACACGCCTAAAAGTACTTCTTGATAACATTTTTCGGCAACGCTATAAAGATGCGAGAGAAGAGGGGGTCATCAAAGGAACCTTTTTGGATATTTTCAATTGCACGTTTCAATACTTTTTTTTTATTATTCGACAACCTGATTGTCGCAGTGGCTACGCGATTGTACTGCTGCGGGTTGCGGGTTCGATTCCTGTACGGGAGAAAAATTTGTGCGATCTGTGTATGATATTGTTGTGAAACGCACCTATGATACAGGAGAAATTCCTAGCGTGGGACGACTTGTTTATTAGAAAAATATAATTATATTTTATTGCTTAACACACTTTTGGATCAATGAAAAGATGTTAATTTCAAAATTTGGCTGGTGTTGAAAATTAACCCTGTACATTGATAACACGTAGCTCCACACTAGCAATTACTTCTATATGGTGGCGCTCATTAAATATTGCATGCACAGCAGCTCATCTGTAATTAATATTTCATTTACAATTAAGAATTAATGTAAATTAAACTAAAATTTGTATACTATTCGTTATTCGAACTTAGTATTTTATCTTATGAGAAGACTGAAATGCGTTTTACGAACACACAAGATCACACATTATCGTAACAAGTATTTACGAAGCTCACAAAAACGCTTTCCGTAGAAGGTCAAACACTGGGTCGACTAACGGTAGATTTAATGGTAACTTTAGATAACGTGCAAGTCAGCGTTAATTTTGTGTACCTCACGTACGTTGTTCATCGCGGTTAGGCGCGGTCTATGCAGTTTTATATTATAAAATAAACCTTTGTATGACAACACGTGTACCATGTGATCACTATGATGACTATCCATCCTATTTACAAAGTTACAAACCACAATACAACTAATTCGACTGAAGTGGTCATCGATAAACATTGATTGCATATACAAGCTGTCAATCTAAATTCTAAATGGACATTTGACACCATTAACGCTACTTCTACCTACATACATACTGCAGGTGACTTAATTTTAACGATTAGTCTTTTGTATAGTGTAACGGAAGTCAATTAACCTTGGTTTCACCTCGTTTGTAGTCGGGAGTTCGCTGACATTAATTTACGGTTGACTATTGCAAACTTAGTTTCAATGTTAATAAATGTCGATTTTGACTCAGCTGAACGCAGGATCCTTTTCTTCCCAAATGGACAAAGTCGTATTGAATGTTAAAGATCTTTACGCCTTCTTATATTTTACCTCGTTTCTACTTTGCAGTGGTCTATAAATACCATAAAATATACTATAAACATATTTTTTTGTTTTCAGGCGTCGCCTCTGGACCATAGAGGAACAAATAGCGAGGAGAACAAAGTGAGGAGGCATCCATATTTACAACAACTTATTTATCCATTACTCAATGAGGTAAGCAAAATCTATATTTTATATGGTAATCGATTCAATGTTATTAAATCATTATGAAATTTAATTGCAAGTTCACATAGGCAAGGGTCTTTGTGGCTTTTAACGTCACATATAGATGTGTCGATATTTAAACACACTTTTTTAATGATTATATAATATGGATGTCTGAAATCGCTGTGAGCAAGAATAGTGATCAAATTTTATTTTTCATCTGTAAAATTTGCTTCGTAGTAAAACAGTTATAGGTTGTTATTATCACTATACAAGTCAGGCTACCTTTGTGTACTTATAGGTGGCAAACTGGCAAGGTTTCAGATACGTTATATGACTATGTAAAGTGTGTGTTATTATGTTTATTAACCAATGTATGTATGTGTGTCTTCAGTTGTCCCGCAAGCACGGCTCGGGCAGCGCGGCGGCCATCGAGGAGCTGCGGCGCGCCTTCGAGCACGCCGAGCGCGCCGCGCCGCACCTCACACGGGCCTTCGTGCAGCAGGTACTGGCCTGTGTACTAACTAATGTGTCCCCTAGCTGACAAGCACGGCTCGGGCAGCGCGGCGGCCATCGAGGAGCTGCGGCGCGCCTTCGAGCACGCCGAGCGCGCCGCGCCGCACCTCACACGGGCCTTCGTGCAGCAGGTACTGGCCTGTGTACTAACTAATGTGTCCCCTAGCTGACAAGCACGGCTCGGGCAGCGCGGCGGCCATCGAGGAGCTGCGGCGCGCCTTCGAGCACGCCGAGCGCGCCGCGCCGCACCTCACACGGGCCTTCGTGCAGCAGGTACTGGCCTGTGTACTAACTAATGTGTCCCCTAGCTGACAAGCACGGCTCGGGCAGCGCGGCGGCCATCGAGGAGCTGCGGCGCGCCTTCGAGCACGCCGAGCGCGCCGCGCCGCACCTCACACGGGCCTTCGTGCAGCAGGTACTGGCCTGTGTACTAACTAATGTGTCCCCTAGCTGACAAGCACGGCTCGGGCAGCGCGGCGGCCATCGAGGAGCTGCGGCGCGCCTTCGAGCACGCCGAGCGCGCCGCGCCGCACCTCACACGGGCCTTCGTGCAGCAGGTACTGGCCTGTGTACTAACTAATGTGTCCCCTAGCTGACAAGCACGGCTCGGGCAGCGCGGCGCCCATCGAGGAGCTGCGGCGCGCCTTCGAGCACGCCGAGCGCGCCGCGCCGCACCTCACACGGGCCTTCGTGCAGCAGGTACTGGCCTGTGTACTAACTAATGTGTCCCCTAGCTGACAAGCACGGCTCGGGCAGCGCGGCGGCCATCGAGGAGCTGCGGCGCGCCTTCGAGCACGCCGAGCGCGCCGCGCCGCACCTCACACGGGCCTTCGTGCAGCAGGTACTGGCCTGTGTACTAACTAATGTGTCCCCTAGCTGACAAGCACGGCTCGGGCAGCGCGGCGGCCATCGAGGAGCTGCGGCGCGCCTTCGAGCACGCCGAGCGCGCCGCGCCGCACCTCACACGGGCCTTCGTGCAGCAGGTACTGGCCTGTGTACTAACTAATGTGTCCCCTAGCTGACAAGCACGGCTCGGGCAGCGCGGCGGCCATCGAGGAGCTGCGGCGCGCCTTCGAGCACGCCGAGCGCGCCGCGCCGCACCTCACACGGGCCTTCGTGCAGCAGGTACTGGCCTGTGTACTAACTAATGTGTCCCCTAGCTGACAAGCACGGCTCGGGCAGCGCGGCGCCCATCGAGGAGCTGCGGCGCGCCTTCGAGCAGTAAAGATTTCACGAAGAAAACCTGTACTTAGTGATAGTTTAAGTAAACATTGATTAATATTGTTGAGTGCGGGGTCAGACAATTAATTATTTTAAAGGGCATATATTAAGGTATCTTTTCCTCTATTGGGCTTCACTTTATATACTTGTATAAGTGCGTTCTACTTATTCACACCTTATTTAAGTCCCATATAAAAGAGTTTAACCAAATTCTTAATTTATGAGCGAATTTCAAAATATTAACATAAAATAAACCAAAAAATTTGCCTAAATTATGCAAACCAGGATGTAAACTTGACTGTAGGGAATACGCAGGTAATTTAAATAAAACCATTGTTTTTTATTTTAGCTTAAAAATATTGCGTTATCAACACACAGAAAATTACTCCGCATGACTTGTCCAAGGTAGACTTCACAAAATATTTCCTTGTGTTTCAGGTGGTGCAAAGGGTGGCAACACAGTCGCACCAGCCCTCCACTCCCTCCCACAACCCGCCCTCGCAGCAGTGGATGAGGTAGGTACGGTAATGTCGAACTTTTTATACCCAATATTGCACTAGACACAAATTACTGCACTGGTGTTGGGTATAATCTTCTAAGACTTACGTAATCTTCATTATATTATATTACTTTACTAAATATAATTAATAGATTAATACAAATTCGACAGATTTACGGTATTGGGAATTGGATAATGCATGAAATAACAATATTTTTTCAATCTTGGTTCACAGAAATGTTTGGTTAACATAGTTTTTCATAAAGGTGTTGGAAAATCTAAAATACCTTTCCGTATTTTGTCTAAACTTATATAAATGATCCTTAATTAGTATATAAACGTATATTTTATCCATGATGATCTAGTATTTGATCCTAAAGCAAAATGGTGAAACATAAATTCAGTATTACTCATATCTGAATACACATCTTTTCTTTATAATTACGATTACCAAGTCACCAAACATTGCATACTAAGTTCAGATTGGTTAAAAGTTTAATTCCATTTAGAAAACTCAAGTACCTGATTAACTCGATAACTTAACCTAACTCTGTAATGAATTGTGTACAGGGACCTATAATAACCGTAGCGCGAGTGCGGCCGCGAGCGGGGCGCCTGCAGTGCGCATGCGCCGGCCGCCGCCCGCACGCACGCGCACGGCTCACACACTGGATGGGTCGGCGAGCCGTTACAATGTGCCAATAACAACAACCGTTGCTATGGAAACGATGTTATTTTATGCACGTTGTAAGTGCGCGACAAACGACTGTCATCTATACTCGGTCATAACAACACCTAACACCATTGCCATTTTATAAAAAAGTTTTAGTATCACGTTTAAAATCACGTCTCTTCGATAAATAACTAAAACACGTGTATAATAGAATTAATTCTATGGTGTATGTTTAGTCATGATAAATTCTCATTTCTGAGCCCCTGCGTTATCTGTTTCAATATGCAAGGATATGTTTCGATGGGCCCATGTAACAGTTCTCGTTATATTAGAGAAGATCAATATTTATGTTTTTTTTTTCTGTAAAAACATTGTTCGACTGCGTTCTTATCAAGTCACTGAACGCTATCATTTTAAATCTAATCCGAATGACGAAATACTTCTGTATTCAGGTATATTATAGAAACAGATAAACATCACATTGTGATAATAAATATATTTATGTATTGTGAACTGAAACCTGTCGAAAATGTCCTTACCGATTTTAAGATATTGACAAGGCATCTGAATCTACGAATGCCTCTGTGTCCGCTAACAAATAAAATTATGTTATTGTAACGAGAGTCGATGTGTAGCCGCAACCGAGTCACAAAGTTGCAATGCCATAGTGTAATAAATAAAACTATAACGTAATGAATACTTAAGATGGTTATGTCTTATAATATTTTATATTATGTGCATTATTTGTGTAAATATCAATTTAGTTGTCATGTGACGCTCCGCGATGACTATGTTGTGCTAACTTTGAAACATTACAGTGGCTTGATACTGTAGCTAACCTATGATATCGATTGTGACGTATATCAGTGCGGCGCCGCGTACATGTTCCGTACGCGCACGTATTTATAAAGTTAGAGCACGCGCGTGTGCACACTTCTGTACGGTCGTGTGACCGCATGTTTAAGTTTTCACTGTGAGTTGTTTTTAGTATAATTTTCTCGCGGCTGTTTGTTGAGTGCTTGGGTTTGTTTTACAACGGTATTGGATCTTTTTAACGTAAATATTCGTGGAGAGCTCGTTTGCTACACTTCGCCAATATTTTGCCATAATTATTTTTTTCTAAAATTATTTTTTACTAACACAATCGTTTTGTATAGAGAAGTCTGATTAGTATTGTGATCAGTCGTCTAAATTCTAACATATTTATATGCTTTAGAAATCGATGTTTGAAACTTTATAATAGAAAGTGTTAAGTGTCATTCCAAACAAAAGACAATATTGTCAGCATTTATAGATTATTTGTTTGAAATAATTTGAGTTGATTTTTTGTGAAGTCGCAACATCTGTGAACTGTGTCCGTTTATGAAAATTGTTATAAATTTCCGTAGTTTAGTTATTTGAAGCTTAGTTTTAGTTGTGTATTCGGCTACTTACCGTTTTGGAATTAAATTAGTGACTAATACAAGTTCTAAAAGAATAATAAATAGTCCGATCACTGATTCATAGTTTTTTCGTATTTAGGTGAGAATAAACTTAGGAAGATTCGGAGAAGGATTTAAAGTATTTTGTTAATATAAAACGATGCTGACACCAATGACCATGCGGTGTCGATCTAAATAAAAAAAAAATGCTTAATATGCGACAATATTTAGCAATTGGGAGTATATAGAGTATATTATAATGAAAACTACAAACATTATTATTGCTGTGTAAAAATGTAAACCTAATATAAATGTAAATTATGTAGTATAATATAAAGCTGTTTTATGAAGTGTTCTTATAAGCATATGGAGAGTAGTTATTGTCTTTCCAACTTACCTATGAGCGCAGCCGAGAGCGCGGCCCGCCTTGTTCATGACGTCTAGTTGTAGTGTCCAGACACCGGACTATCCCTAAGATAGGAAGGTATATTCTAAATTGCCTCTGACGCGTAGTTTTAAGTCCCGGTGGGCGGCGCTCTCGGACTGTGTCGTATTTTGCCTTGAATTTTTGTTTTGCCATGTGAAAATATCATGGGAAATGTTACTTTGATTTCGATGGAGGATCAAAAATTATTTTTCCACTTGATCGTATAAATAAAGCGTGTAGTGTTAGAGGTGGGCGATAATTGTTGATTATTGATTAAAATTAGGTGTTTGTGGCATTGGATAGTAGTTGAGACGCGTTGGCATCGTTGCGGGCCGCGCTCGCGTCGGGCGGAGCCTCCGCTGCACGCGAGCTCGGCTCGGTAGTGGAGTGTAGTTATTGTTATCTTCGGATGTTGCAGAAATGTTTCGGGATCGCGTCGTTTGGTTCATGGGTATTTGTGATCATATTTGCATAGTTATTAAAAAAATAAAATCTATATTATTATATTATAAAAGTCTGTGTTGAAACCGACAGTAGTTATCTGTGTAGTGGTGTTATTGCGCGCGCCCCGTGGGGATGTACATGATCCCTGCTCCGCCATCAGTCAGTAAGATGTATCGGTGCCATAGCGGCGCGATATAAATACTCGACCAGTCATATTTGTGGCTAATTAAAGATACAAGAGATGCGAAGTCCGCAGATGTAGAAATGCACATCGTGCACGTGTGCGGTTGTGTTCCTCGAAACGTGACGCGCGCACTAACACGTAATAATGGAATATATTCACGGCCCTCCACTCGTGCACCAAGTTAACAGCTAACGGCGCGTACCATTAGTGTAATGGTCAATTAATGTTACAGCGTCATCATTCTAACACGTTTATGTAGGAAACAAATTTGACTCTGAAATAAAAGAAGTTATTTAATTTTGGAAGTGTTCGTTTTATTTATCCTATAACACCCATCATCAGCATCAAATTGTAAAGTTATCATAAACTAAAAATGGTTTTATGAGGTTCTTCTTGCAGATTAGTTAAATAGCTGTATTCTTTTAGTCTACATAATAAATGTTAAAATTTGTTTCGGTATGCAAAAAAACCCATTAGTGTTGCGTAAACTTAGAAGAATTTGGAATAACTTTCCGAGCTTATGAGTTTTCGGAACATTATTCATTTTAAAATTACTTTTCCTGTAATTTGTTTTGCGAAAGGCAGTGACATGTGTCACAAGCAGACAAGTTCGTTAGAACTGTTTTGGGTCAGCCTACCTCGCACATCGCTGACAATAATTATGTGTTCATACTAATTAAAACAACGTGTCACGTCGCAGCATGTCCTAGCATACTAATTATAATTTAATGAGATTCCTTGGACCAGTAACTTGTAACCAAATGGAGGAATTTCCCCAATTTTTATATCATACTGAAGTATAGACACTTCATTTTCTTCCTTGAGTTGATAACATGTGAGTTGACAACATAAAGGTGGAAAGATTGGCCAGCTGGACTCATTACCTGAGTTTATCGGGCGAGTCATTTTGTCCTGGAGGCTGCTGTCGTTGACTGGACCCTTTTAGAAAGAATTTTACCACCTTTGACTTTGGATATGCCAAAAAATCAGAGAACGAGGAAAACGTGAGGAAAACAAATAAATGAAACAAAAAATAGTTTTGATATTTTACTGACTAGCTTAACAAGTGATACAAATGTACAAAAATACAAAATGCGCTAATATAATCATGGTAATATGTAGAGTCCAGCGGGATTTAGCGCAGATCATACAATAACACTTAATATAATGAGACTACTAATATTATCTACTACATGTGATGTTAATAATTTAATACTACAAGCTATACGTAAGTATGGAACGATTAGTTAGTCATTATTTACAGAGGCTTACCTATCTCATATTTGTTACAGTTTACTTAGTACACATTGAACTAAACTATTTACATAATATATCTAACGGAAGTACAATGCACTTAGATAGCGTTATGTCACATTATGCAGACTAACTATTGTACATGTGTCTGTCTGCGAGACTTGGCGGTGGCTTTATGAGATTAAGATGGTGTATTTTGATTCCAAGTTACATTTTATCATCTAATTGAGTTGTTACCTACTTAGTGACCTTACAGAATGTATTATTCTGCAAAAGTGTAGACCACTGTACAATAATATCAAAATAAAAATATTTTTACTTCTATCCGAATGGGTATGATGGCTTTCGAACGCTATTTTAAAATATAGATTAAAATTTAAAATGCCGCTTGTAAGACCACTAAACAGTAAAAACTCATTTTTCAATAAGCAATTGATTAATATGGTTACTTTGCTCTTTATTACAGAATGAATAAATTATCTTAATTTAAATGAAGCACAAACAATAAATTTTGCAAATAAAAATAACGAAATACTGCTTTTGAATAACTTTGGTGAATTTGTGCCAAAATATAATTAACCAATATTTCAAACAACTAAATAAATCAATCTTTCGTAGGAACTTATTTACAACTTACGAACCTACTTAGAAAATTAGTTCATTACAGCACTTAGGTAAAAATAGACATGTAGTCATATTTATAATGAATAACACAATAGTGACTTAATAGTTATGACAATTATTCGAGTTCGGCCAATAGGCGACGACCTTTATTTTAAAATCGGGTTAAAACCCGTTAGTCACCAAAGTGGTTCATCCGATCGCAGAATGAATCTGCCCACAAGTATTGTAATACACCTACATAAAAAATCACTAAAGCATCACACTTTCGCGTTGCTTTCTCCTTAACAAATCATCCATTAGGTCACCACTAATGTTTTAGAAGTACAAAACTGTCTGTCAGTCTACTTATTCTTGTAACTTGGCTTCAGTAAGTAATAGGCGTTACTCAGTCAAGACGACACAACAATAGAATACTTAGCGTACAAATAATTATTATATAGGCTTTTCAAAGAGTTGACTACTCTACAATCCGTCATTTTGCAGCACAGTAAAATGTCTACTTCTTAACAATTGTCAACGTAAAGACAGAACTTTTGGATTTTGAATCACCGTTAGTTGTTTACTAAATTATATTGAACCTTGCATGCGCACCTAATACACAATAGTAAAAGATTTAACTCGTATCACGATACGTGATTTTATTATGCGTCAACAGAGCGTTCAATACGGCTTGTGTTTACTGTTAGATTACAAATCAAACAAGGCTGTCGCGGTGACTCATCCCAACAACTCTTATTAATCATCTTAAATATCACAGAGGTATTAATTACATAATTCAAAATGTCGGTGCACAGGTCACCATGCTCTTCCTAATACATAGTTTTCTCGAGTTGACTTTGAGGAGTCACATGTGTCTAATATCAACATCAAATAAAACGCGCTACCATGTATTTGCAGTTGTTTTCTACAATGTGACGTCAGATATAAGCTTTCAGTGTCTGGCAGTGATGAGAAAACAGTGAGTGTGATACCCACTAATGGGCGAGGCGGCAGATCATATGCAAAACGTATGCGACGATACTTTAATCCTGTTCCTGTCAGGACGCGTCTGCGCGGCGCGGTGATGTGTGAACCGACCTTAATACTTACAACTACGGTATAAAATGTATTCTAGTTACAATTTGCGACACGAACACCGGACGAATGTAATTTCTTCGTCGCGCTGGTGTTGATCACAGGCAGTGTGGAATGGAATATTGGACAGGCGAGGGGCCCGATTGCAAACACATTATTGAAATGTAACCATTTGCAATCAGTGCAATGTCTAATGCATACATTTTAGCGTTATATCGCAAAAGGGTTACTTTCACTTTATGTGTGAACTGTGAAGTCGTTTGCACAGACCCCCAAGTCCGCTTGACCCTGATCTTCGGTTTCGATGATTCAGCCAGCAGGTAACACCTATGGGGAAAAGAACATATTAATATATGAGAGGGGAGCGCGTACCTCAGTGACTCAGAGGTGATGTGACGCGCGAAGTGACTCAATCTTGTTAGCCACAAATAATGGACTACTATTTATCTTGGTAGGTATGTGCCTTCATGACGAATCTATAGCGTGTTATGGGGAAATGAGGTCTTATAAAGTGTTGTTTATTTTATTCGGAAGTACCTACCTAAGTGTATTCAGGACACCTGCTTGGTAAATAATTACCTATGCCTACAGGCTACAAGATGTTTAAAAAATTAACAGTATGTATTTTAACAGTTGCAAACGTTAATAATTTTGAATAAATTTTTGAAATAATTTAAATTTTATTTTAGCAAGTAGTACCTACCTATATACTCAGTGGCTTTGTACCTATATACTTGTGCCTAACCTATAGCTTCGTGATGATGGAACGAATTATTGAAAAAACATTAACATAAGTAAAGACATGTTTACGTTTCCACTTCGCGTCCTTCAAATACTTGTAACCCTTATATGACTTTATTTTTGTACTTAGTTATTTCTTTATTGGCATGTGAATGTCGTGAGAATCACATGTTTATGTGTTAAGTATAAACGCAGACGCTCGCTACTGCTTCCTTTGTGACGTACGACGTAAAAGAACAACATTAGTTTCTCAAGCTTACAACGGGTTGTATACAGTTATTCAATATTAGACATAATACCGCATTCATGTAAGGCAGTAGTTCCCAAACTTATTTTTCTCGTGCACCACTTTCAAAATTAAACTGGTGTCGGTGGACCCCCTGCTGCTACATTCCTACCACATTGTTAAAGTCGACAAAAAATAAAAATTGTGTCGCTTCTGAGTTCCGTCCCTATATTCTGATAGGTTAAAATTTTAAATTTTAAATAAAAACGAAAAATGGTACATTTTATAACATTTTATTAATTAAAAGAAAAGAATTACAAAAAAATAATAATAAGGTAATACTTATAGGTTGTGGACATAATTTTAATTAATGGGAAGGATGTATTTGATGGAGTGTCAGCAAACGATCAATGTTTGGCTTTATTTTTGTGAGCAATAACCGCAAATCCCCCCGCTCTGTGATGTTTAGTTTGCTCCTTTTTTTTGTTAAGAGGTTTGTAACGGCACTAAAACTTCTTTCGACAAGGTATGATGAGGGAAAAGCTATCAAAAATTTCCTTGCGATTTCCCACAGTCCAGGATATTTTTCGTGTATTTCTGCTTGCAGCCAAAATGTTTGGTAGCCTTTTCTAAATTTCACCTTCAGCTCCTCATTGGTGCTTAGCTCAAGCAGCTCCTCTTGTAATAATACATTGGCCACTTCAGTTTCATCAAATGGATTTACGATCCATGGTGGTATATCCATCGTCAGCATATCTTCAAACCTGGTTTTGAAGTCATCATGCAGGGCACTTAAATGTTGACTGTAGGTATGGATATCCTCATCAATAGTTTCTACCTGCGACAAGTTTGGAAATTGAGATAATTCGCGCCGACTAATGTTTTGCTTCATAAATTTCAATTTCCCAAGAAAAGCCGAAATTATCCCCTTTGTTTTTATTAAATTCAGGCTGTCCCCTTGTAACTGCAAGTTAATATCATTAAATTTTTTAAACAAATCTGTCAAATACGCAATGTCTCCTTTGAATTTGATCAAGTTTTCTTTTAAATCTGGATCTCTACTTTCTAAGAACTCTAATACGGAATCGAAAACAGAGTAAAATCTCGTTAAGCATGCACCTTTCGACAACCAGCGTACTTCAGTATGTAAGAGCAGTCGTTGGAAGTCTTCGTCATTTTCGTCGCACAATTGAGCAAATAAACGCGTATTCAATGCATTGCTTCTAATTTTGTTGACAGCGTTTATTATAAAATGAAGAGATTGGTTCAACCTGTCACTTAAATGTTTCGCCACAAGATGTTGTCGGTGGATTACGCAATGAATAGCTGTAAGTCCTGGTATAATTCTTTTGAGATGACTTATAAACCCACGATATCGCCCTACCATTGCAGGAGCTCCGTCTGTTGCCACTGAAATAATGTTTGTAAATGGAATCGATTTTTCCGTAAAAAAATTACTCAGGACATTAAATATTGATTCGCCTTTAGTGTCAGTCTCCAAAGTTCTGGCAAATAGCAATTCTTCGTGAATTTCTTCCTCCATGATAAATCGGACATATGCTAATAATAATGCTTCATTACCGGGTAACGTTGACTCGTCCAGTTGTATAGAAAAATGACTTTTTTGCAGATGATTGCACAAAAAACTTTCGATGTCAGAGCTCATTTCATCAATGCGTCTTTGTACAGTATTGTTACTTAATGGAATTCTTTTTAGTACGTCAAATGGAGATTTGTGCAAAACAGTTTTTAAAACCTCTTCAACAGCGGGTAAAATTAATTGTTCTCCGATAGTGTGCGGTTTTCCAGATTTTGCTATTAGTAATGAGATATTGTAAGATGCCCGCAAGCCATCATCGTTACTTTGAGATGTTGAAGCGAACATGCTGTGCATGGTGGGTCTCTTTTCATATTTTTCCTTCAATGTTTGAAAATATTTTAAATCTTTACCCATTTTATCAGTATGACACCTTTTTAGATGATCTTCGAGCTTTGATGGTTTCATAGAGTCATTGCTTAAAACTTTATTGCATATTAGGCACATGGGCAAGTGTTTATCTGCCTCTGATGGAACAAAACCATATTTCAAATAATCGACACTGTATTGTCGACATTTTTTCTTTGCTGTAGCCATGTTTTGTATCAGTTACCTTCCCTGTAAAAAAAAATGTTATAGTAACCAAGTTTTTATTTGAATATAGGTAGCACAACGCAGCCTTTGTCAGCTTTATATTATTATGATTATCATTATATTGAAAAAGTATTACGGCTTGTAAAGGGACCAACTAATAAACCGCTAAGACAAGTACAGACTTTTTCACGAAGCGATATCAATGTTAAATACCTAATTTACCACAATTTTTTAATAGTAGAAATAAAAATTAGTTTACTCAGTATCGAATATTGATCATATTTGTGTAGGAAAAAATAAAAGTCGAAATCCCAAATTGACCAAAAAAGTGACCATAAAAACAATAACTAAAATTTCATTAAATCAATGAGTTCACGCGCTAGTAGTTTTATAAAACAGTAATTGCTCTGCAATATTGATTTTTCGGCCTTTTTAGAGAGGCAGTCCTCTCGTGAAAAAACAATTGAATAAAACGTGCTGTGTTTGTCTTCAAATCGAAAGAGGACAATTAAAATATCTGTAAGTTACTAAGTTAGCTATATACAATGTGTCCGAGCGATAAGACCGCCCGGCGTTTTTTGAATATTTGTACGAAATCATTAATAATTATATTTACATTTGTGACTTAGCGGCCTTAGTGATTTTATATAAGTAATTTTTTTACTACATTTTAGTTTTGTCTAATGATTTTAATTGATAAATTATGATGTCGGCTAGTCAGTAAACAAAAATAATGGAAAAAGATGAACAAACTTAGGAAATATCGTAAAAAAACTGCAGCACGTCACGCGTCTTTACTTAATTTAATTTTGTACAAATATTCTAAATACGCCGGGCGGTCACTTATCCCTAGGACACATTGTATACAAGCATTTGTTATCAACCGACCAGTACACGAAACAAAATACTTAAGAACTAGGTACAACAAAAAAAAGGTACGTACTTACTTTTCTCCGGCACTAGGAACACTAATATAAATTTTCTCACACCTTCTTTTTCGAAATTCCGGAAACAAATAAATGAGCATGCCTTTGGCATCGAGTATTTATAGTCTTGATCAAGATCATGTCTAAACAAGCACTAAGCATTGTCGGACGGATTGCGCTTTGCAAGTCTGTACACGAAATTGTAATATCGAATACGCAAGTTTGGACAAGTAAGAGTCGCTTGCCAGATTAAAATGTTATCTGCTTAGTTAGGTACTTAAAACAATATAGGTAGGCCCTTATAAAAACTATATGCAGATAAATTTTCGTGGACCCCTATTAACATCTTATGGACCCCCATTTTTTATTGACGCCTACGTAGACCCCCAGCAAGGCTCCCGTGGACCCCTGGGGGTCCACCTGGACCACTTTGGGAATCACTGATGTAAGGTAATAGACAAACGAAATGTTGCGTTTAGTAGAGAAAATGGTACCTAGTCAAGGATTATTATGCAAGTTTTATTCATACAATAAGTACGACAAAGAGTTTCTTATGTGTAATGTAAATAATGTAATTCTATGTAGGTACCGTAACCTACCCATGAATAATACTTGGCAAGCTGTATAATAATAAACCCATGTTATGTGTTGTTCATAGAAATATGTAGGTAGGTACCTACTTGGTAAAGTTAATTGTAAATATTGTTATTGTAAGGAAGGATAATAGCGTTTTATTTTTAAAATCTGAAGGACTGCCTCGTTGGTCTAGTGTTCGCTAAGCGCGACTGCTGAGCAAGAGGTCCTGGGTTCAAATCCCGGGTCGGGCAAAGCGTTACTGAGTTTTCCATTAGGTAATTCTCAGTAGCAGCACGGAGTCTGGATTTGTGCCCGGTTGATGGCAATAGGCTCGCCCCCTATTACATTGGGACTTACAACATAACTGGCGAAATGTGGGTGTACTATATGTTCACCTCTGCCTACCCCTTCGGGGAATACAGGCGTGATGTTATGTTATTTTTAAAATGTCTAACAACTGGTAATACTATAGGTATTGAAATATACTCAATGTTTACCATAATCTAATCCAGTTCTACATTTACTGCCTGTTCATTAAGACCAGAAACGCTATAATAATAAAACCGGTAGAATGACCACCGAGGCGACGTAGGTACCAATATAAAAAATATTAAGTTCATAAAAGGAGCGCTGTTCAGCTTATTACTTTGTCTGTAATATAGTTGGTGGATACAAACATGTCCCTTATTAGACAAGGCATCCTGCGTACGGGTCTTGACCTTTTATCGGCCTCGTGTATCAAGTGGTCAGTGAGCACTGGACGCATAAAATGAACGGCATTCATATTGGAGGTAGAGTTCGGTCGTAGCGACTCTCTGTCGTACGACGGTACCTACGACTTGCGATACCGGTCGCGGTCGCATGGTCTGCTTTCTTACACGTAATTATAGTTATTTTGAAAGTGTGTCTACAATCGACAGACGTTTTTTTGCAATGTTATGACGAAAATTTAATTGAAACAGATTTTTAGTTTGCACTGATCGTAGTGATTAAGGTTTTTTCTTAAAACAAGTATGTGGTAGAGCAGCCTACATTGGTAAAAACAAGTAAACCGCTACTATACACTACAGTCGCATTAAAGGAACGTTCCCTTAAGTCAACCTAAAACGGGGATCGTCTTGATTTCGTCAGACGTTCTATATCGGTATGATGATCATTTTAGCGCTGCACGACGGTAGCAACTTAACTACCAACTTGTTTAAAATGCACGCTACTAATACTATTCATTAGCTTCCAAATGTGTACGGAATTTTTTTAATTACTTGACGACGGAACTTTACTGTTTTCTTCAAAGGAGTACCTACGCTTTGTTTGTTTTATACTCGTATCTAATATGTATGATATTAAAAAAAGCTAACTTGGAGTTAAGTTTATGGTAGAGCCAACATTTGAAACGTTCTTATTTGCAACTGTTGTTTAATGGATTGTTATTATTTTGTCGGTCAAACGGCAATGAACTTATTTCCGATCAATTGACAGTAACAAGGACTGATTAACCAAGAGATTAGCAAACGGCTTGTTGGGATCATTTGAATACAAGCTAATGTAGAACCCAGTTAAATGATTTTCTTTTATTATGTTTGGTCGCGTCCTTGGGTATTTCTTCATTCAGGCGGGAAATTGAAATTCACGTACACTCAGAGTATGTGTAGGTTTTTATATTTACCTTATAGCGTCAAACACCATAGCATGAGTAATATGTTGTGCATAAGGTCCTTACGTAATATACATACATGTACCTAAGTACATTAATCGTACAACAAATCCTATAGTCGTAATTTATATTTCGGAAAATCAGGAATTAACAATGTTATGGTCTCGACCAATCCCAATCAATAAGATTTAGTTCAAGTTAGTCTAAAACGTTACAGCTGTATACGGATAAGATGTAAAATCTGCCATGTTGGATCACAAAGAGCTATACTAAATACTTATCATCGCAGAAATATGTAGCAGAGTTGAAGTTCGGTACATACACATTAAACGTTGACAATAGTGCTACATATTATTATGCCATTGGCTATAAAACCTTACGAAATAACCTCAGATTACAGTAAGCTACAGATATATTATTTACGATGCGTTTATAACTTAAATAAAGGCATTAGCATTACTTGCTATTGAATTTATTAATCACGACGTGTTAATTGCTTTCGAGTAACATTAGTTGGTGCAGTATGTGCGAACGAGCTTTGATGAATGATTCACTGCAGAAGCTTTGTGCAGAATGCTAGGTAGGAATATCTTGCTGGATACATAATTTATTATGACTAGATAGATACGGTAGTAAGGTGAGCAATGTAAGCTGCCTTTGTGTGATACATGACGTAGATTTTATATCTGTACACTAACAATTTATTTTTAGATGCTTTTTAAAATACAACACTAATTCGTCATTTCTGTCAATCGTCCATCTAGGGTAGTTGTTTTATTTTCCCTTTTTCAGAATCCGTAAATCATCATCAATAAAAAATCTTCTAATTTTAATCGGTATCACTTACTCATAATTTGTATATCTCCTAGTTCCTTTCATTTCCTTATACGCCTACAAATACGTAAAAGTGCTAGTTATGCAAATATGCCATTAAATAAGTAGCGTGTTATCTCAGCACCAGTATTGACGTGGGTGGCAACTTACGATACTCGGGCAACTTGTGCAACAAACAGTTATTGCTAAATTAATAACGTGAACGAATGCACTCAATTTCTAAGAAACTCGATATAATTTTCACGCTTAATTAAATTTCCTGGACTAACGGGTTTGTGGTTGATACGATTTAATATTGTAACAATACAATGTAAATATAGGTACTTAGATAGTTTCAAAATATGCGACCCTACGAATTTTAATTATTTTGGTTTACACACAAAATGAGGCAAGAAAGGCAATTAAAATTAAAAAATAATCTTTATTACCTATGAAAGAACTTGGTCTTTAATTCTTCATGATTAATTAAATGTTTGGCATGTATACCAAGAAATGTCACAATCCACATACTTATGTTCACAGTGTAAACAGATATGTAGGATGTGAAGCAAGTAAAATTCTTGTTAACATATAATAGGAGGGAATACCCGACTATAATATATTTACTGTAAAAAAGTAATATTACTAGTTCCAATTCACTACGCTACGTAATATTTCCTTTCTGGAATAATATATTGTCCATAAAATAATATTATGAGGAATAAAATCATGACGTCATATTCCAATATTAAGTATGTTATTTGCTACACAAATATTGTTTATTGTTTACAAGGATGTTTGCTTAAAACATCCTATAACTAATGTTAAAACTATGACGAAAGAGGGAAAACCACACACAATTTGACATAATAATAACTACCTATATCATTTTCAAGAATTAATTCATTAACAATAGGTTTTTTTTTATAAATGTTACAATATGATCTGTATTATCCCAGCTATATATCACGATAGGATGTTAGATGATAGAGTTTACCTAATGCACAGTGCACGTTCAAATTTGGTCAAACAGCCCCCTTGCCATGAACTCTTAAAACAGGACAGTTTACGGTGTGGAAGCGAGACGCCGCTATGTGCAGTATAATGCGGCGTCTCGCTTATACAACGTAAACTGCCCTGCTTTAAGAGTTCATGGTAAGGGGGCAGTACCTACATGTTTCATACAAGCGCGAGCCAATTTTACATATTTTTATTGTGATTACATTGAATCGTACGTGTAACATAATTCGTTTCTACTACAAACCAATCTGTAGATACCAGCCCTCCTAGACAAGTGGTAAAACGCTTGACGAATATAATGATAAATGTATGGGGATGACATAATGTTTTGACTATGTTATCGATGACATATTATTATGTCATACCCATATATTTTTTATTCCATTCGATGTCTATTCGTCAAGCGTTTTGCCACTTGTCTAGAGGGGCTGTACAAAACTAGAATGGCCTCTGTTAGAATTAGAATGAGCAATGAAGCCAGGATAAATGATTGTAAAACTGATATTGTACAAGAATCTAAGTGGAATCGATAAATCTCAGACATTTAGTAGCGGTATGTTTTAATTCCGGTTAGACACTGAGTTTTTCGAGGAAACGGTGACTAATAAACATCTTAGGTCAAGTCAATGTGAAGGATACTACCATACTAGAATGAGTCACTCTTCTTACAGAATCGTTTTCACATTAGCAATAGTTTGGCAACAATTTTTTGTTATTTTATTTTATTATTATTTACTTTTAGGTTCCAAACAGAATTAAATCCGAAAACTTAGCGTAAGATGATAAAGGTATTGTTACTGCGAACTTTGGATCGCATTCTTCTCGAAAATCTTCGCATGATTTTAATGGGACTTTAACTGCTTGAAAGTTTATTCTTGTATAAGGTTTAAAGCTATAAAACTTCACGCTATTCCTCCAGTCGATGCAGAATGGCAGTAAAAGCGCGCATTGTTAGGATTCTGTCACTCTAATATATGTGTATGTTTGTAGTAATGGTCATTCGGAATAGTGTTACGGCGCTTAGCCATATAATATTAAGGTGATTTGAACTTTGTACCATGCCAGTGACTTCGTAGCGCGTGCTACGTTTTTTAGGCTTTATTTATCTAGACTAACCTGTTTGACCAGTATTTTGTTAGAGCCTGTTGTAGTACACTATTTGAAAGTATCTTAGTTGAATAAAATATAATATTGGGCTACAGTTTATTCGCTATGCTAGCAGACAAATAATTGTAATATTTATGGAATATCTTAACTTTTCTATAAAGGTCTATTAGACGAATCCATTAGCTAATCTAGCTTTCTAAATGTTTAGTATTTAACTGAATATTTCTCTTGAGTGTTTCCAAATAAGGTCGATTAAGATATAGCACGTTGACTAGGGGTTAGGAAGCTAATATTAATACCTTTCACAGGATTAAGTGTTTGTCTAGTGTATTATGTGTACCCGTAGTCTACGGTAATGTATTAAGTAGGACATATTTCAGAAAAAGAGTGTAAGTATTTGTTTGCAATGTATATCAAAGTGTTGTTGACTGTACCAGTGTAAGTAACTGTACTTATTGACGTAGAGTTCGTGTGTAAATAAACTGGCGCGGTGCAACCGTGTCAAGGCGTAGCCCCAAAATATGATAGCAGCGATCACAACGGTCATTAGATCAATGAGATTTAGTTAATTTATTATATGCAAATAAAGATAATTACTTAGTTTAGAATTAATCTAATGAGATCTACCAAGCAATGTAACGGTTATTTTGCTATGAATACGAATGTTGTAAAACTACAAGTAGGCACCTTTGGCACATGTTTTGTAGATTGGAATGAGTAAAGAGGCGATAATTAAAACAGTCCATGTAATAAGCCCTTTAATTAAAAGGGCTGTGAACTGCCACCATCTCTATTTACGCAAACTTGTGTGTGTAATTATATACGGAAGTGTCTATTAGCGAAATAGTGAGTGAATTAGTCGGGCATTACGGGAGATGCCCACGTTCGCGTCCAGTTGTCTATGACCTCGACATCTCATTCGCAGGCCATTAGTACCTACGTGAGTGTACAATGTGTATATCTCACTATACGTTCGTTGCTCTTGAAGATAGAGAGCGATGCGACGCGCGACGTGCCAATGTTCTTGCTAATAGAAAAGCTGTGATTTAATTTAGTAACGGCTTAATAGCCTGGTTAAAACCGAGGGAGAATCAACCTTTTTTAATTTGTTGAAGACAATTTTTCGCGCAGTCGTTAAATAATTGCACTGCTGCACTGCTGCGCTGCGTCGCAGTTATGTATCCCGCACAGAACAAATATTCGTGTGATCTAAATACTTTTGTCCCGAGGTTGGGTGTTTGAATATGTGATATTCCATATTTGTGAACCGCAGCCACGACTCATGGGAAATCTTTAGTGCAGGGTGACATGGTTTTTTAAAGAACCCTCTCAAAAAATAATCTCCAGTGTACTGTTTAATGCTATTGTTTTAAAAAAGGCAGTAAGGTAAAACTGTTGCTTCTAACAGAGTGTACTGCATACCTGTAGGCTGTATCATCATCTATTTGAAAGTTTAGAACATACGTATTTATAATTTTCCTCAATTTCTTTTGTTCTATTATTTCAATGCTGCAATAATGGTTTTCCCTTAGTTGCGATAGCGTATATTATAAGCAATTTGTATTGTTATAAAATTATAACAATTAACAATACAATCTACATATGACTGAATATTATTAGATACCTATTCATAAGTCATACCTGTGACAGTTCTAATTATTAAGGAAAATGACACTAAATCCACTTTAGACACACTTTTGTTATACAACAATGTTGGTTATTGAGAAAAAAAATATCTTCTTCGAAATTGCAATTACCTCTATATATTTTAATAATATCCTTAAGGTTTTAACAATAGAAACTAATATACTTAGTTCGAATTAATATTATGTAGAGTTGCTGCTAATGTTGTCGAACTAATTATATTATACGACAGTAATAAAGTTTTCAATTCGTAATGACGAGTAGGTAATCCTACCAATTCACTTGCTAATGTATGCATGTAGGAATATCCTATAGATAGTTAGTATCCCATAGTAGAGCCTAAAGTGCGCTATTAAACGTTCTTGCTGTTATGAAGACTCTTCATTTAAGATGCGGATTTATTTTGAAACCTGATACCTTCTCTCCTAATTCGTTCAATGAGGATCTATAGCAGTACAGTACGGCTCTAATTGCTCAGATATGGTTATAACGAACTCATATTTGGTTAATTTAAGTGTACGTTCTTCTAACATAGGTACGTCTAAGCTCTAATGTATTTGAATGCCTCACACTTTTTGCAGCGACCATAATGTCAAGCACTTAATAGATTAAATTGTACAGACGTCTTTGATACAGGTTGGTTAGTGGCATGTTTTTTGTTACGTTGTTTTAGAACACGCTAGACTTGTAATGTCGTTGACCTCGGATTTCGATGGCCCTTTTATTTGGCTTTGATATCGCTAAGGATTGCATAGTTTCTAGTTAATTCTTTGTATAAGTTTTAAACTAAGTGGAGTTAACTAGCACCAAGTAATATACTAGAGGAGCTACTTTTTAGGGTTCTGTAGCCAAAGGGTAAAACGGTTTCTATTACTAAGACTCCGCTGTCCGTCCGTATATCTATCTGTCTATCATCAGGCTGTATCTCATGAACCGTGATAGTTAGACAGTTGAAATTTTCACAGATGATGTGCGCGAGTTCGACTCGCACTTGGCCGGTTTTAATTTAGTTTTCAATTAGTAGATAGTTCCTACTAGGTATTCATGAATATTCTTTTGTATATCATGACACGTTGATAGAAAAACCTTCCTAATCCTAATAACTAAGTAGCTAAGTATTATAAATGAGAAAAGTAATTGTTGGATAATCCTTATTTTATGCAACAAGCCTATTATAGATAGGTATTGATGATAGGGCAGAGATACATGCATGTTTTTTTTTTTAATATCTCATATCCTGCTGGGATCCAAACTACGAGATTAAGCAAATTCTGGTTGATATTTTAACTTTGCAATGTAAATACATGTTTTCCTTTGCGTCATAGGTAACGATGACGCTAGACCGGTAATCTATCGTTAATTGAATTAATAATTAAATCATTTTTCCTTACAAGTCATACAATATTTGTAATTTTGATTTTCCTGGTAGGTACTTACTTATAATTAATTTGCCCCCTAATGTCTCCTATAACTATATTATTCGTTTATTTAATTAAAATATAATTTGACAATATGATAAACAGAGCATGCGTTTTATTTCGATATTAATAGTTATGTTCCGTATCCGTACTTCTAAAATATTAAATGTATGCATACAGAGTACTTATGATATTCCACTGCATTTCCTCTATGCATCACACTTGACATAATGTCCTTATACGAGTGTGTACTCGACAGGGGTGCCAACTTGACGCGCCGTTGTGAGGGTCAAAGATTTAAGCTGTCTGCGTTCACTGAACTCTAAGTAAGGTCACATAACACACTTAAGTCGACTTTATACCTTTCACAATAACCAAACACGAGTTTTTGACTTATGACTGTTCAGACATTTTTGTATTTTATCTTTGTATGCATGAGTTTACGTTTACTTAACTTGAATGAATTACAAATTTTAATGCAGTTTTGTCAAGTTAGAAATTAGTTACGCCCGTAGCTTCATCTAGCTCGAACATTCTTTATCTGAGTAAAATCCTTTTACCAGAGCTAAGACGATAAAGTACATCGTTACTATCTACTGCCCCCTTACTATGAACTCTTAAAACAGGACAGTTTACGATGCGGAAGCAAGACGCCGCATTACACTGCACGTAGCGGCGTCCCGCTTCCACATGTTAAACTGTCCTGCTTTAAGAGTTCATGGTAAGGGGGCTGTTCTTAAACACCGTTAATATTTACAGACAGGCTTAGTCGCAAGCCGGCAATTATCATTAGGTTTTATTTGAAGATTCAATTTCTGTTGTGTAATGATTCTTGTTTTCTTATTCATCTACGTTTTATGCTATAGGTAACTGTAGATCTTGGTAATTTTAGTATCTACTTAGTTTTTTACTAAAATCATAATTACAACCTTCTGAGTGTCAGTAAGTTAAAATAAGTGAGATTTTCTAACTTGACTTTTGAGCGAATGCTGTTAACGAATAAACAGCTGAATTAGGTAATATACTTAAGGGGGCGACTGTTATTGGCAAAACACTAGTATAGGTAATATAGTGCAATTATAGAGTGATTATATACAAAGAAACCTGAACATTGTCAACTTGTCCTAATTCTATTTATCGGTATTACGAAGAGAGGTCTCCAGTGCGTTTACCGGTTGTACACAAAGGACGTGTTCAAAGAAAATATACCTACATACAATTAGTGCATCCTATCAATATAATTTACTGCACATTATAAATCAATTAATGCACCGTGGCCTCGCTCTGCTGATAAGCCTTAAAAGTCACTGCCTTATACCGCGAATGCTTTATAAAATTAAATCGTACTACCTATAAGGTAAGGAATAAGTGGTAATTCTAAGTATTCATGATATCATTTCTATTTGTATATGGCTACTGTGGAATATGAGTGTGCTACGAAGTTGATGTGAGAAATTTCGCGTAGCAGACGGTTGCGAATCCAGTTAGCTCCCTATTCTTTGCAATTCTTTAATCGAAATTTACGACCAATGGGAAACGATTGCTGCAAACGCCACTGTTAACTCGTTATAAGTATGTAGGTACTATCTCGGGACTCTTTCTGTATTTAATTTAACATCACTACATAGTATAAAACAAAGTCGATTTCTCTGTCCCTATATCCCTATGTATGCTTAAATCTTTAAAACTACGCAATGAATTTTGATGCGGTTTTTTTAAATAGATGGAGTGATTGAAGAGGAAGGTTTATATGTATAATAACATCCATTAAATAGTGGAGAAATACTTATAATATATATTATATACCCGTGCGAAGCCGGAGCGGGCCGCTAGTTATTTATATAAAAGAATCCGGAATTCCCTTCATTCGAAGGTATCAATTATTGTATATCTTGTTTCGTGACAATTAACACGTAAACATCAGTATTTCCGTCTCCGATCCATAAAACCTTACCAATGCGACACACAGGTACTCAGTCATACGCTACATCACGAAATGTTTCTGCTACGGTGGATTATAATTCCATAATAACACAGATTGGATCGCGATATCCGAGATAAGAGATGTTTGACGAAGATAATATCCAAGTGTAAAACTTGTTTTGAAGGCTGCAGGCAAGAGATAACAGTTAACTTTTTATAGTTCTTTTACTCAATAATATCTTTAATTTGATTTGACAACTAGATAACCAATGGGACATAAATGAATGTGGCTGCACGTGCCGCCTAAATACTACAATGAGTGTCAATCGGTCGAATACAGCTGCTTATTTTGTAATGTTCGCAATTAAACGATGCTTTGTTGGCTAGGAGGTGGAGAAACCCAGGAAAATGTGGTCAGGAAACCTGACTGGTCACCGTGCCCTATTGCTTCTAGCAGGTAAATTCATACGTGCCAAGTTTTTTTTACAAGATTACTCGAATATGTAAAGCAATACTGTGTGTATAAGTCCACAGTATAGACCTTTTGATGCTACTCAGTTACATTGAACTCAATGTTTGCAATTTCCGAAATAAAAAGCCGTTGGTACATTGGTATGGCAAAAAAACAGTCTACAAAACAGATTTCTGAATCAGCCATAGTTGACTCATCGTTTTCGAAACTGTAGTTAGTTAGACTTTTATAAATTGTGTGGAAATACTTGGAGTAGAATTTTAAATAAAACAATATGAATGATTGAATGAATTATGCTGTTTATCAAATGCTGTATAAATCATAGATTGTAAATACCAAGAGGTATAAATCATTGACACTAAAAGTATTATATCTTAGTGCGTCTGTCAGACAAATTATGCACAATTTTTCGTGTCACTTATTTCATCATCATCAGCCAAAAGACGTCCACTGTTGAACATAGGCCTCCTCGTTTAAGCGGGGGGTGTTGCCATAATCCCCACGCTTGGCAAGCGGCTTGGAGATCGCAGTATTGGTAGTGGAGTTACAGAAGACGCTGCTGCCCATCTACTGAATTTTCCCTTAGTCGCCTCTTACGACACCCACGGGAGGAAAGGGGGTGGTCAATTCTAGGCCGGATACCACACGGTCACTTATTTAGTAAACGAAAAAATACTTATACATAAATAAAATAAACACTAATTTTAAGTTCTGTTATAAGCAGTATCAAAACGATTCAGCGTACATTACAAACGTACACGAAGTATTAAAACCGCAAATATTAACATTGCGTAAGTAAAGGAAGGTAAATTAGGTTTACGTTGTTATTGCTGAAGCTTTATAACATAAATCTAACGCATTACACCTCACTATATTACCATTACTCAACTCATAAAATGGCTGTGGAAGAAATCGTGTTTATTGAACATTACTATAACAAATTATTCCATACACATTTTGTTCGCATTCATAAACGTGAGAAACTGTTCTAGACAAATGGAAATTGAATCGAAAGAAGAATGGGATTGACATAATTATGTCATTTATTTATTTAAATAGAACGGTTTAAACAATCCATTATAATATAATATAGATAGATATAGTCGAAACGTCATCATGTTATCCCCATACATTTATTTGGGTTACCAAGATGTTCTCCTTTATAAGTCTCTACACCACGTTTCGTCGCTTCGATGTTGATGTGGTTAGTTCATTGTGTTTATTCATCTACGTTTTGCCACTTGTCAAGGACCCCTTATGGTACAGATTAATTGTGTTTGATGATCAATTTTCACGGAAATATGTGGTGGTACTCAAATAATGATTAATTTGTTAATGCAACTATTATAATAACGATAAGATATTGATGACTTTAAATGTTACTCAGTCATTAGAGGTAATTTGTAATTAACGGCAGTAACGACTTGAACCTTGCACTTGTATATCAATTTATCACTTCTGTGTATACTTGTGTACACACTGGTGAATAAGGGAGACTGATAATACAGGTCTAATTGATATAACTAACCTGTTCTACTAAATAATGTTTGGAGTAGGGAATAGAGTTTTGACCGAATAGTGGTCAAGAAAGCCCGGGACGATCAAAAGCGCGTTGTGTTGACTGCTGACCATATCATCAAAGTCGTAGAACACATCCAGAGACGCTTAGAACTGAGCAGTATGGCACCTACCAATGTCTTTTCGAATTCATGTGCGCATTATAAATTAGTTATCAGTTGATAAAAATGGTGAAGGAAAACATCATGAGGAAACCGGCACACTTGAGAGATTTTTCAACGGTGTGTTAAGCCATGAGTTCAGAGGCTTACATGCGGTTTAAAGTCTGACACCAGGTTGTTCATCAACCATACGATAAGAAGAAAAAGTATGGCAAAAGATCTGAAATACCTATATACCCAGTAGTGGGCGATAATGATTAGTGAAACTATGTGCTGGGATTAATAAAATAAAAATAACCATAGTTTCTATTACTTACTAATAATATCATTATTAGTGATCAAAGGATAGGTTCTAAATGTTTTATTACAATAGACCGTATAGGTTGAGGTCTCTACATATTACCATAGATAGTTATAAGGGCTACATTACCATACATAGAAAATAGTGTTTGCTTGAATATTGTCTGTAATTTGTAATAAAGTGAACGGGTTACCGTCGTAAAACATCAAGGTTGTTTAAAGAGAGTAAATAATAGCGACTTGATTACAGGTTTCAAAGATTCAATAGATATCAGAAGGTCAAGATATTACGATATCGACTATCGTGTGTAAAAGCATTTTTGTAATTTTTGTAATATTTACGTTTTTTCCCCCTCAGACCTAACGAGATTACCTACGCCTGTTCTGTTTAGTGACAAGAAGAATGAGAATGAGAAACTTTCACTTTAAACATGGTTCAGTTATTTGAGGAATAAGGAAAAGTACTGTCTTCGAGTCACTGTCTTTTTTAACCCAATTTACCGTCAAATAATTTTGTCATGGTAAATTATGGGAGGTATTATTTTAGCATATTATTGTGTTTTAACACCAAGAACCATTATCGAAAAAGACAATGAAGGTATTTAATATTCATCAGTAGTCCGCAGATTAACATAAGAGATAATAAAAATATTTTAATGATGATTCACAATAAAATAATAAATGCTTCAGTAACCGATACAGTTACACAAATAACAAAGTTAAAGACGAATTTCATGACGTCAGTGTTCCATGGACATTCCTATGAAAAATGTTACTATCGCTACACCACAACATTTGCGGTTTTAGTTTGACTTTGGACTAATACAACCAGCGGCGTAAACATTATTCAATTGTATATAGTATACAATTCTATACATGTTACATGTCATCATCATAACATTTTTCCTTTACGTCTACAATATACGATTTAAGTTTCGTGAATACATAGGACTTATTAATTAACTGTTTTTAATAAATAAGTATTTAAAGGCACACACCGAACTGACTCTACATGTTTCAAATAATTCAGTCATGGTCAAATTCTGCGCTTTTGTGAGTCTCATTACTTATCTAAGACAAGCACGAAAATTAATTTGGAAACTCTAACTGCAGCAGATACATAATAATGGTGGTCTCTCACGGTTCGTAAGCGCTCGTTGAGCCGAACAACGTGCCGTCAGAAGAGAAGGCTCGGCGCGGCGTGAGAAGCCACCATTCAATTTAAACACAAATGATTTCCATAAAAATATTCTTGAACTTACCATTACTACCATTTGCCGTACGTAGGGTTCTTAAACGAGGAGGTAGGTGGTTTGTAGAGCGGGTTCTCTCCCGTGCAGTCCTCTGCATCAATGTTCTGATACTGAGGGTCGTTGAGAGGGACTGGAGGAATGGCGTTCATGTGCTTCCACAGCATGACGCCGCCCACAGCCGCCACCGCTGCTACTATACCGAGGACGCCCAAGATGATGCTCACTGAGGGAAAATAAATATTATTACATACATACAAAGATAGGGTCGCACCATATTGTATTGACCTATATCTTATCCAGCGAAATGTATGTGTATTTTAAGTAGGTACGTACAGCTTGACCTTTCAATTCTGGGAAATACTACATGAAAATATTACTAATGTCAAATTGTCGAGTAATATTTTACATATAAGCGGGTATATTTAAAAATGATCTTAATACAGTTTTAAATGTCGTAACTGTCAAAATGACATATTATTTTTGAGGTGAATTATAGAAAGATGACTTTGAAGTCATTGAGATTAGATTGTAACTCTACTTCGGTCGAATTGTATTCGCCATGTTCAATATCTTGGTCCATAGGCAAACGAGATCTAGGCCGTAGACAGGGAAAACGCAACAGGTATAAAATAACCGATTGCTCACGTTATAAACCACTAACTTTCTTATAGAATTAGGTATGTAAATACCACATAATGTAATGTAAATCCGTTTCATTGTATTGGTTCATTCCTTGCCTACGTCTTCTTTGATACCGTTATAACAATGTAAATGTGGGCGGGGACAGAGTGCGGGTAATATAAACAAATAATTTGCAAAATGTCACGTCTAGGTGCATACTCGGTAGGTGTTTCAACTAAATATGGAGGAAAATATCTCATTATTGGTTTACGTACTAGCAATATTGGTTATAGCTATTGCGAATAGGTATAACACGTTTGATTGAAACAACCTACCTTTCTATAGAATAATTCGGCTAATGTAGGATTGTAATGAAAAAAGAATGACATCAAAAATAAGGTAAAACATTAACAAAAACATAAATATAATATTTGTTGATTGCTGACAGGGCCACGCCAAATACAACAAGATATTAAGTAGGGTCAAGGCGTATTGTTATAATTGATTCTGCCCATCGCATATATATTTAAGACTTTTTTGCCCTTAGAATGATTTTTGAGGTGTGAAAGTTGCGGCACAATAATGCGAAACATTGTTGTCTGTTCTGTATTTTGCTAAGAAGTTTTCCAAACGACTCCGTTTTTCTATATTTAACAGTATTTCCTTCCTTAAGAATCCTTTACGATGAAATCAAAATGACCTCCTGTTCAAAGACCGTATAAATATTGAAAACTTTATAACTACGCAAAATTAAGTAGGTATACACTCAATATTTATTAATCACCTGTTTTCTTATTGCCTCTGATATAAAGTTTCAAAATTATATATTTACTAATAACATGAAAAAAAAAAGTGTATCATGCTATTTGGCATAGGAAACTAAACAAAACTGCCAAGACTTCGCGTACAGAGAGAGCGAGATCAGCAATAAGAGTAAGAACTCTTTCTTTTCTTTATCGTAGAGCCCGTTTAGTAGCTGAATTGAGATCAAAGGTGTTCAGTTAATGGGAAACTTACAAAATAAATAATACCCTACTGACTAAAAAATCTTTCAGACAAGGTTAGGCATTAGTTGCAGGCAACCCTCAGAGTAAAGAAAAAGTCTTCTTTACTCCCTAATCGGGACAATCTGTATCATGTCACTGCTGTCTGATAGACTGTTACGATTTTTTCATATTCCCACCATAAAAACGTCACAATAACTGTATTTACCCAGATTGTGTATTCAGCCTATTTGTTTTGGTTTATTCAATACGGTATTGTTTATTGTTAAAGGGTTGGGGTGGTCTGCCGAACAAAAGGGGACTCTAACAGTAGTACATCATTCCTATCAGCTGTTTATAATGGCCGTCTGTCGCCTCGTTATCTTTGAATGTTGTCGTTCTTTATCTAACAATGGAGTGTAGTTTGTAAATATTATGTCATATTATTTTCTAGGTCAGAAATCACAAATGAACTAAAATGACCTGTGTACCTTAGTTTTTGGAGATCTACGCGTGGTAAATTGGTATTTTTTTTCTTGATACACTTTTCTACACCTTCAGAGACTTGTAGATTATATCAAATGATATATTAACCCTACAATAATTTGTAGAGTGATAATTATGAAGAATATCGTTGTAATATATTTTTGACACTATTTGATTGATGCACTATTTTTGTACACGGTGCATGCTAATTTCAATCGACTGTATCGCAAATGTTCAGATAAGACATTATTCTCTTTATTCGTTCCAATATTGCTATAGTATACGCAGGCGCATTAAATTACAATGAAATTTTACTAACGATTACTATGCTCTGTTAATGAACATTCATGGAATTTCTTCCCTATTGGACAGTTTGTCGACACTGAATAATAAATAAAGGATACTAGTAAACATAATTATTGTCTTCATAACAACGATAGTAGTGCTAAGACCGGAGAGTCCGGAGATAAACATAATTAAATGTTCTTAGAAATGATACGCCACAACCTACAGCTGGTGTTAGTATGCATATTTGTTCTGTCTTGTCAAAAGGCTGGAATTATTGAACCCAACTGTGTAAATTAAAAGTGTTTACTCAAGCTATTCAATAACTTGCTCTATAGCTTTTAAATTATGATTCATTTTTGCGTAAACTTAAGAATGTATAAAGAATAAATTAAAATTTACTTTTTTTTTTCATTCATACATCAGTCGATTATTGTTTGGCGTGACGCAGATAAAATATCGAGTGACATGACATGAAATAAAAGTAAAATAATATCATTATTTTAGTCGTTTAAAAATTATTTATCTGTCCATATACATAAGTACATAAATCGTGTGTAGTAAGGATATTATTTCTTTTAAAATTTAATTTGACAGTTGTTCTACGTTTAGTATTCAGTCCGTTTATTTAGGACTATTTTTCTACTTGTTTATCGTGAGCTAACAACAGTACACAGAAGTATGGCGCATACAGGAAAAAAAACTCACAATGTTAACACAAAGTTATGTAAGAGTTACTGTTTTATATTTTTATTGCGATAATACGTGGTTAACATCCTGTTGGTATCATAAATAAATAACTGTTGTTGTGATACTTAAACTACTAAATGTAGTCTATTGACATTTAGGTATATTAAGGATCCGGTTTTATCCTAAGAAGAGGAAATAAAAACAATTTCTTTCCGACTCCATGAAAGCTAGCCGTTAGAGGCAGCTAGCCTAGTGTGGGCATGACGCCAGTCGACTTAGTACATGGGAGAAAAGATGAGATTTATGAATTTTATGTAATTAGACTCCTGCCCCCTTACCATAAACTTTTAAAGCAGGACAGTTTAAGACGTGGAAGCGAGACGCCGCATTACACTGCTCGTAGCGGCGTCTCGTTTCCTCGTCGGAAAGTGTCCTGTTTTAAGAGTTCATGGTAAGGGGGCTGTTATAGTGTCATTCATTTTTACAATCTACTAATTCTCGTTTCGTCTAAAAATTCGTCTTCTGTAACTTCACCACCAATACTGCGATCCCCAAGCCGCTTGCCAAGCGTGGGGATTATGGCAACCCCCCCCCCCCCGCTTAAACGGGGAGGCCTATGTTCAACAGTGGACGTCTTTGGCTGATGATGATGATGATGAATTCTCGTTTCTAAATACTCCAAGGGCACTTTTACCATAAAACTTATAACAACCAGATCCTTACCATTCGGGGTTCCAATGATAGCGGCAGCATCCATATCGTTGCACGACCGCTCCACCATCACATAAATCTTTCTATTCTCCGCTCTTTTAGTGAAATAGTCAATACGACAGTTATCGATAGTTTCATTGCAGGCAACCCACACTTTACGGCCTTGTTGGTCCTTCACTTCTGTCAGCGACTGATTGTATCTCTGTAAAGTTATGTCGTTGCTGCAGCTGTAGCACTCTCCGATGGTGTTGTTGAGGAGGCAGTCCTCGCACTCGCTGGTGACCATACAGAGGTCGGTGCAGTAGTTGTCTTGGTCGAAGTACTGCGAGCCTTCCCGGTCAGTGTAACAGATGCATGTCTCGCAAGAATCACAGTACCCGTTCCCTGAACAATCCACCTGCAAATGAGGACGGTGAGTATGTGTCGAGGCTCCCAATTTACAATATGCTAGCCTCATTTCTTTGTAATCCGTATTGTATAAGTTTTAAGACAGTCATTTTCATAATACCTATTTTTAATCCAGTCAATAACTGTCCCACTGCAGGGCAAAGGGTTTAATTTGTCTCTTTATCTCACGTAATAACGTTACAAAATATAAAAACCCACTAGACCGTGATTAACATGATACACACAACATGTTGCAGTTATTTGTGTGCGTTAATATAATACTTACATCATTTTTAGCAGGGTTGGTGCATTGAACATCACCTCGTTTTTCCACACAATATGACTGGTTGCAATATTTGCCTGCCCTGTGTAAGAGAAAAATATTCAGTTAAAGTTACGATAATTATATATTTAATACCAAAACTACCTACTACTTATACTACCTACGTTAAAAACAAAAAAATATATACATCTTAAACTTATTATCATCACTACATAGTATAAAACAAAGTCGCTTTCTCTGACCCTATGTAAGTATGCTTAAATCTTTAAAACTACGCAACGGATTTTGATGCGGTTTTTTTAATAGATAGAGTGATTGAAGAGGAAGGTTTATATGTATAATAATAACATCCATTAAATAGTGGAGAAATACTTATAATATATATTTTATACCCGTGCGAAGCCGGAGCGGGCCGCTAGTATACTTATATAAATGAAGAATCAAAAAATTATGCATCGAAGTATAATAATTAATTAATAATTTTATTATTAAATATTTCTTGTTAAATAATTGATATAATAAACGTTCAGTAGTATAAAATCACTAAATAGTTTTAAATTAACGTCAAAGAACAATAAATCAAGTGTGCCTGAACACAAGTAAACATTCTTTAACGGTAAACGGGTTTCAAAAGATATCGATCAGAATCTTATGGGTCCATAGTTGACTGACATCCTGCGACGCCTAGTAAGTGGTAGCAGCCTGCCTGGCATAATATCCGTTATGTAATATACTCATCAAATAATAAGTACAGTTTAATAATTTTGCAAGGTCTGCATACTAATAGCAAACTAACCGGGGATACGTAGTATTCGCTGACGATTTACGCGTTCATTGGAACTCTATAGAATCATTATCTTTTTAGTTTTAAGAATACTATCTTTTCCAATATTTTTAACAGGTTTCTATTTGCATAGACAGGTCTGAGACAAAGTTGTGCTCATTAAACAATTATCTACTTTTAATTGGGTACTAGCAATCACAGCAGCTATTATCTATTTAAGACCATAATCTACATCTAATAACCACATTGCATTAACAATATTTAGACATGCAGCTGCTATTACGAAATGTATTGCATCAAATCAAGGAACATTTTTAATAACCCCGTCATTAAGAGGAAAGCGGGCTCTTGAGCCACAATTAACCCGACATCGATGCACGAACAAAGATGTTTTTGTTGTACTGAACCTAAATATTTACCGGCGATATGTGTTTGCGAAATTCAACCTTACCCCGTGGAGCTACGCAACACTATTGCTTATATAATTGAGTCGTGAGTGTTATGCTTCATTGTGTCGACATTTCGTTGAATTACGATTACCTATACGCGTTGAATTTGATATGTAAACTAAGTTGGTATCGTCAGGAGTCCTCACAGACAGAGTGTTTTGTAAATGTCTGTTAAAGACCTTTCATTTACTGCCGAGAGATAAGTGAACGGTGGTAATGTGTGGTTGGTGGCAGGTTGGCAGCTACACCATGTGAAGTTAAATCAGTGTATTATAATCACAAATGAGGTATTTACAAGTCTGTAGTGTTTTCTGGCACGGTGCTAGAGGTTTCGCTGGTGTTGTTTACAGTTGTTTATCAAAAGAGATACCAATTACATAATATATAGATACAAATAACTTATAAGGGGTCGAAAAAATAAAAAAAATTAACGTACCATCCCTTATGACACGAGCAGACTCCGCAGGACAGATCGCCATTGTTGCTGCATGCCTCCGAGTTGATCTCCACTATCTGGCTGCAGTCGCATGCGCACGCCACGTGGTACTTCACCAGCACATCTTCTGATAGGCCGACGTTTATAGTGACGAATACAAACTCCTTAGTGCTGCTCGTTGTTGAACAGAAATCCCGCAGTGGAATAGCTTCGATAGCCACCTTACATTTGGTGTCGTAGCATTTCGGCTCATACGCCTTCAAATTGATGTTAAAGCTCTGCGTCGAATTATGGATGATCAAGTTTACCTGTTAAAATATAAATGCGTTACTTAATTGCACAACATTTCTCATATACGAGGTTACTAAGAAACGTTGTAGAGCTATACAAAGCCTTGTCTTACTCGCTGTCTTTTTTACGCGAATGTAAAAAGCATGACAGAAAGACTGAAATAGAATAATTATGTGTGATTGTCACCAGTTATTTTTATCAATATTAACCAATGGTATACAGAAACAGACAGTTTTGAAAACACTTCCTTTCTGGCTGGATCTTGAAAAGCTTCTATCGTTTTTTATAAAAATTATATCACACATACAGAATGCGATTCGCGCCGGTATTAAATAGTATTAATAAAATAAACAAGTACTCGTGAGAACATCTTTATTTCTTATACATTAATAATATTTAATAGGTCTCCAAATATTGATATCAAGAACAATTGCCTCTGTCAGCAGTGCCGTGTTTAAAGACAGAGAAAGTGTAAACTTTTAGGTTGCATTGACAATTTGGATATATGTATGTGTACAGATAGATGGTACGTAGAACAGCCAAAGGTACGGTAGCATTGCATGACCAAAAGTGTATCATACGATAGCTCCGGTCTTTTACCAGCATTAACCTCTAGTTACTGACTACACTCTTATTATTGCATAGCATGGGCAATTATAATTATAGTATCATTATAAAAAGATACGAGTTTGTCGTGATTATTATAATTGTAGTAATTATTTTAGAGTCACAGACAGTAAAGCTTGTTTGAAATTTGTAGTGGAGCTAATTTATTCATAAGTTGTTGTGGCACGGTGAATGCAGGAATGTAGAGCCGTCATTTGTTATATTTTAATTTTATTATGAGAGAGACTGTATATTAAAACTGATTCTAGTACTTTTATAGAGTTCTTAAATGCCCAATTTGCAATGAGAATGCTTATCTATGTCGATTACACATAGTTTACGTAAATACGCTGTTAGTAGAGCTCCTGACCGAATTGGAACTACTAATTGTCTCATAGATATTTTGATGTTTGCTCTATATGTTGGTATAATATGTTACAGATCCCATAATGTTATTAAAAGAACACTACATTTTAATTCCATTGTGGGCTAAAATCAGTGTTAGTGCAATTGTAAAACAACCTATTATAAGAATTCATGCCTTATTTAAGCCCAAACACCTGCAAAACGTATTGGTCAACCTGCACAAATCCTCACGTACAAATAATACAGTTTTAGTCACGATCATACTGTGTGAAATCAACATTAGCTCTAACAACTGCAATACAATCACATATGTAAGCAGAAACAATTCAGGTTAATTGTTAAATACTGAACTGAATAACATGAACACAGGTTTGCCTAATAGGATTCGACGAATGATTAAACTGTTATGGAGGCCTCTCATGGTGTGGTAACACGCGCCTAGGCTGCGTCGAGTCAAGTAACGCGCCATGCGAAGGGGTAGCTCGGCCTTGTCCGTCGTACATGCTGGCCCTTAAAAATTGGCGACTCAGTGGCCCGTGTGGTAACGCGCCGTGAGAATTCACTATTGGAATTGCGGTACTCAATCTTAAGTCAGTCATATTCTGAAGAGTAAGTAGTTTCTGTTTATAAATATACCTCAGAACTACGAATTATGTTATTAATAATATTATATTACTACTAGCACTAGTATTGAATCATGGTTTACGTCATAAGAGATAAGTTAGCTACGACTATAACTATTTGTAGCTGTGTTAGTATGACTACAAGTATGTCCAAGCAAATTAGCGCGTCAATTACCATATCAATTCTGTATTAATTATAATTGGATTTTTTTGTACGTCATACCCAGCTAATACTGCTCTGTATTACTATAATGAGTATATTTTTAAGTCGAATTTCTCTTTCTGATTGTTTATTGCTTCTTTTTGTATCCACAATTAGAAGACAACGGCCTAATCGGGGACTCTCTATGTTTTCAGTTTCTATGACAATAAAGTTACCTTTTGCTTCGGTTTTGCGGGATATTCTATGTCAAGTGTGTTGGACTTCATGATGTACAACGTCCTCTCCACGAAGGCGGGCGACACCAGTTTCCCTGGCACGCTCAGTTCTGGCAGCTCGGTGAGAAACTCTTGGTCGTCGGGGCACCAGTGGTCTTCTAATGAGAACACGCAGTGCGGTGACTGTAAGGAAAAATAACAAAATATAGAAGGAAGTGTAACAAACGTTGGCCCAAGCATATTTGATAGGTAGGTTGTGTGATTGCGTCCAAACAAAATAAACTGGCTGTATTCAAACTAAAAGACCCATTCATGATTTCATGGATGGGTTTGGTATATATTTCACTTTGGAACTTTGTTTTATGGAATACTTGTTTATACGTTGCGTGCAAGTTGCGTTTTTTTTAGTACTTTATATTTCCCTCCACTACAGAGGTTGAAATACTATTCCATTCTAGTCTGAAACTGCTCCGGTGATAAGTAAAATATCCATTTTAATCAAAGTTACAAACATTTTGCCGATTCATGTCCTGTTTTCTTCAATGTTTAATGTAAGAGGCAGGTGTGTGCAATTGCGTATTCGATTTAAGGGGCAGCTGACTGAGATTGTGGCATTGGCAAATTAAAAATTGAGGCTCAATAATATGTGGTTTTTAGCATTTCGGTACAACCGAGCTCATAAATTGTAAAAATAATTAAAATTAGCGTAGATACTGAACTGTCCCGTTATTTTTTCTTCATACATCTATAAAATCTTATATAGGTACATAATACAAAATATACGGATTCAAGTACGACAGTACAGACGTCAGACGTACAATATTTATTCAGAATATATCTGATATCAAATACCACTTATAATAATTATCCTTTGTTTATGTAAAATTTATCATTTTAACACCATATAAGTCTTGACCGTCGGCTAATATATTGCTCTAAACTTAAACATAAATCTAATATTGTTGCAGCCAATTATAACCATATATTATGAACAAAGGAATGTCCTGCAACTACTAGGCATAATAGGCATATATCATTCTTCTATATATGGTTCGTACCTTGTTCCTAGACACATAATTATACTAATTGCAATGTTAAATGATGCGGTCCAGATTAAAACTAGTAGAAATAACAGACATTATAAAAACATTGACTAGATGTGACAAGGGCGTGAAATCTTCAAAGTAGAGCTATGTAGAATCAAAGAATAATAATTCGGTACTGAAGAAGTAGAGCGTGCCTCAAGCTCAAGACTGTTTGGTCCTTGAATGTCCACGCAATCAGGTTACGGGGATTTTTGACGTTTGTTTTCAATAGAATGAGTTGACTATTCAACTGTTTTTAGTTTTAATTATGCACAATAAGGCCACGGTTTGTAGCGGTAAGATTGATTGTCACGGCAATCTGGAGGTGTCTCCTAAATAATGTGTAGCGACCTGGAGTGTCGGTTAATATAGCACATATTATATGGATTGTACATTATTTACTATTTGTCGTAAGGCAGTGTAATGTGTGCCCTTTCAGGAAATTAAGACATGATATACGATTTATAAAAATATAATGGTACCTACTTATTAAGAAATTTAATTGGGACTCTGGCAATGTGTTGTCATTTAACGTAATGAATTCTTTGAGTTTTATATCTTGAGTCTTGTAAAACGGGTCGGAAGCGATAGTTGGCGCACGTCCAACGATGTTAGCCGTTAATGACATTAACTGACTGTCCGAATATAAACGAGACACGCAGTTTGGGTTGATAACCGGTGACGATGGAAGGTACTTGATATTATAAATTGACCATGTAAACTAAAATGGCGGCTAACGATCACTATACATTTGTAAAATCGATTTAATTAAAGCAGGTGTTTATTTTTTGGGAATCTGTACCGTCTCACCGTTAGTTTTTGTTGGTCTTTTGCAGGTGGCTATGACTTCGACCGCAAACCCAGAATCTTAGCTACAAAATATTTTAAACATCCTGCGGTCTACCTAATAAATGTAATTGTATATTAAACAGTAAACAACTTATAATTATTTTAACAAATAAATCAATAATGTAGGAATGTATTTTTGTTATATTTAAATGAATTAGGTACAATATTGTGCTAATTAATTATTTCTATAACCACATTTTAATAGCTAAATTAATTACACCAGATACTCGATCACATCACAATAATTATAGAGTACTCGTGTCATATCCACGCGACATACATCAATGTCGCAGCTTGGCGCCGGGGACTCGACCAAGTAATGACCAAGTTGGCAACTTGCTTAACATAAACCCTCATCAACACGCTAGCTGCCTTCATTACACAGAACGATGGCTTATGAAGGACGCATGAATAATCCGATGGAAAAGTAACAATGAATATAGTCAGGTACTTATTTATTGTAAACAAATAGTGTATGGTACTCTGCAATGTGCTGCCTAGTTTGCAAACGATGATAAATTATGCTAGCGCGATCCAGCTTGTTTTGCAAGAGGTTGCATATTGGACGCAATTTATACGTTAGGTAACAATATACCTTACTCGAGTCCCAGGAGCTAGGATCTATCTTATATAAGTATTTCTATCATATTCCTGGGTTGAAGTGAGGTAAAAAATCTTACTCCTCAGTTTCTATCGTGGGTACCTTTTGAAGCCTTCCTTCCGAAAACAATAGATATAGACTTCGTTTTAAATGTAAATTAAATTTTACATGGACGCTAGTTTTCAAAGAACTAACATGAATTTTGGTAGCTTATAGGTACTACGTATAAATTGCTGTTCACTAATACGTGTTCTTGTTGCCGACTGTACAGTGTACAGTCATCGGGGTGGGAGGCTCTCGATGTATCAACGTTGACTTGATAGCACTTAAGCAACTTCACTTAAGTTGCAGGTCTTCAAACTTGTAGATGTTTAATACAACTTCAGTGGAGTAGTCGAAATATATACTTTATATAAAGATAAAAGAATTGAGTGGTGGAATGCTGCGGTAGACTGGAACAAGTACCTACAATAATTTAAGGAAAAACAAACAAAATATGTACACCTTTTATTAAATGAATTAATAATTTTGCTTTGTAGTTACACGTCTGCTCAAAGGGTTAAGGTAACCTACGCAACTGGTAATTTTAATATTCATATAAAGTCTCATAACTATATGTATACAATGTAACTTCAAGAAAACAAGCAGGCGAGCATGCTACGACATAAATAATTAACTACTCTTACATTCAGGAATTAACCGCTCTATGTTGCCTACGGCTAATTATAAATTAATATAGAACTAATTTATGATAGTCGCTTACAAACCAAGAATAAGCATAGTCCATGTTTATCCATTCCAGATAATTATAATGCAAGAAACGATGGGTGTGGGGTTCGACGCCTACGCAAAAAACACCTTAAGGAATGCGGTTTTACAACAGGATAGGTATAAAGTACATTATAATAATATAAAGCCTTCTCATGGAGATTTTATAATAACTGGTAATATGGTATACATTTTAACTGTCAGCATTTAAGTACGTAAGCATCTATCCATGATTGCCCGCTTTAACTTCATCGTAAATTGTTTGTGATAATTAATAAAAAAATATATATATATATATATATATATTATACTCAGATCATAGTCAAATTGATATAATTAAATTTTACTGACAGATTGTTACTTTAGTGTGGTTCAAATTATAGTTTATAATAATTCGATAACCACCCAGTATGGTATGGAAGCAAGTTTTGATTAAAATGTAATATTAAATTTACAAGTAAATTGGCTCTCTACCGTTTCCGAGATTTTATTAAAAAACAACCTTGTTTTACTAGATTGGTGCATTTGTTTCTTCTTAGTCTATTTATTATCTTTAAGAAGTAATGTACTAAACGTAAGTGCAGTATTTCAAACAGACGTTTATTAAGGACATTGATTAGACATTTTGCTTATGATATGGCTATCTAAATACCTAGTCGTTCGACCAATCTTTCCAATGCGTATCACATTGCGTTAATCGTTGGCTAAACTTTAAAGAGACCCAAGGAAACTTGTTCAATTACAGCCTAGTATCAAGTAAATTGTTAGCTTTACGTTACAAATATGGACATAATCGGCTTGTCTCTCATGGTAGAGCCGTATTAAAACCATGAAAACAGGCCACATTTCTAGCAGTTATAATCTCAAAAAATGTGGGTCAAATGAATAGAATTTTTCTTTTACGTGGTCACGTTTAAGCTCATTATATTTATAGTAAACAGGGCATTAAACCCTTAACGGTCGTTAGGCAATACAAACAGTGCAAGTGGGTGTCAACTCTCAGTACAGATCCTGACGATTGCCCACGACCTGATCTTACCGATACTCTTTGTAGTTCTTCTAAACGTGTGACTGAGATAGCGATATATAGCATGAAATTACGGAAGTAGGTATCACTAGAGTAGTGCCCAACTAAACCAATGTAATCGAGAACATAAAGATTTTCAAAACCGTTAGTCGATTCTGACATTATCTGTCTAATGGCGACAAAATAGTATGCCTGGTTATTGATTGACATAATTGGTAAATAAATTAATGCTAATAGCTTTTAAGGCCATGATAAAATTCTTGACTCGGCCTTATCATTGAGGTTTGCGTTGGGCTACGGGACGAGTGTAATTACGGAAATAGACTATCAGTTCAATATGTTCACTTATTGCATCAATTCTACAAGTGATTTGTGGTTTGCGTAAGAAAATATCGTAACATAAATCTTTTTGCTCTGAATTGCCCTATAAGTGTTTTGTTTTTCCAATTACAAAGCAATCTTTTATACGAATAGGTACTAAAGTTTTCGCGCCTTACTTACTTAAACCTGTAAAATCTTTTATTATCATTTTTAATTTGAAACTGTAAAACAGATTGGTTATTCGACTATTATTTGCTACGTCTCTAGCCAAGAAGTGTGGGTGGTAGGCGATATGACTGCCTATAGAAAGGTTGTCTCCCTGTTGCGACACACTGGCCGTTCTAACCAGTTATAACGTAAATAAAAATAATAAACCTATATGTGTGGAATCTGATTAAGTTGTTGTGTTGGAATTTGATATCGAGTTTAATAAACACAAAAATTGTCGACAATGAAGCTACGGTGCGTTATGCTAACTAACCTTAAAACAAATCAATTCAGTATCATTACTTTTCAAAAGTATAAAACAGTGTCTTAAACACAATAATTTCTCCAGTATCGTGGTATTTTATAGGCACCGTTCATAAATGCCTTGACGAAGGAGATATATCTGCGGATAACACAGGGTATTAATCCCGTGCAAAAAACGAATCTGCAATACCGAGCGTAGCAGTGCAATTAGACGATCCGATTAGAGTTGTCTAATCAAGTCGTCAATTTACATAACTACCTTTGTCGTTTACTATTGTGTGAATGTACAATGTCCTGCCAAAAAGTTTCCAATAATAATATAGCAGCTGCATAATTGTTATAGGTACGATTTTTTGGTAAATAACATTGTATTGTGAGTTTTGTATAAAAAAATAGGTTAACGCACAAATGTCATCTTATTGATTGGACTAGAACAATAGTTCCTCATATCCCTTTTTATAAGAACACAAAAGTTATTGTTTCCCCTCATAATGAGATCACCCGCATCATATTTTCTTGGTAATCCCACACCATTTGAGTCATTACTGTGGTACCATTCTACTTTTTTCTTAGAATTATATTTTAGTTAGACCTATGAATTTTTCCGCGTTTATTGCCAGTCAATAACCGCAAATACAGTTTGGTTTAAATACTATATTTTGACTCCTATTTATTAAACTATGGCTCATAAAAGGAAGGCAACGAAGTACCTACGTTGTATTTTCACTGGTGAAGATAGGTATTCAATGGTTTGTTTAAATATCACGTACATAATATTGATATCGCGAATCAATTCGAAGCGCTCTAAATATAAAATATACATATATTTGCTGATTTAAAAATATTTGGCACGACATATTGTCACGTAGTGTCCTAAAAATGAAACAAGACATCGCGACACACTTTCGTAAAATAAAAAAATAAATAAGCCGGGTTTTATTCCTACATATTTTGTTACACAGGGGTCGTCGCACTTTGTGTTGTACAAGAATCGCAAAAAGGTTGGATGTCCCAGACTTGTAAACAAGTTTGTAGAAAAATCGATGAGTGGCTGGCTTAAACCCAAATAGTTGTGCATCACACTGCTCTGTGTCATTCCGGGTTTATTAAACTTTTAGTGTCAACGATAGAAGTATTGCGGGAAAAAGAGCGAGCGGTTGGAAGATTTTTTGTTACTAAGAATCTAGCCAAGAGCCAAAATATTTTTACTAGTTAAAAATATTTCCCGCCCGCCCGCTCGGAAAATGTCAACGCGACTTTTCCGGGACATAAAATAGCTTATGTATTAATTAAGTTTTTGCGTAATTAAGTACCACTAGTAGTTGGATGTTTGTAACTAAATTAGAAAAAACGCACTGATACCGCAAACCTTCACTGGCAAAAAAATAAACATGCGTAGCCCGGTAAATTCATAAATTTAATATTTTCAACTAAATCAAAGGTAAATCCGGACGAAACCGCAAACAATGCCGTGAAACACCCAGCAACAAACCTAGCCACTCACAAATAAATCAATCAGCAAACAAGAGTAGCGACAAAACGAAGAAACCTTTGTAAGAAGAAATTATTTACGAGAATTAAAATAAAACGAAAACTTTAAGAGTAAACCACTGTCGCCGCGCAGGCATCCAAAAGAGACTAAAAATGCAACTTGTATCAAAGTATCATCAAGATATCTCGAGCCAAGGAACTTTTATTAAACTGCTGCACTTCCAAGTTGAACGAAGTTGGTGCCAACATAAAATGGCTCAGTCGTCCTTCCGACAAACGCGACATTTTGAGTTTCCGTATCTAAGCAATAAATTTTATGGATGTATTGTTTTGACTAATGCAAACAAACAGATGTAATTTTAATTCTGTCTGTTTGTTATACTTTCCTGATGATATACAGGGGATAGCAGTTACGTTTCCTATAGGTGAATAAACTCTTCTAAAACTGACTTTAAGGAAAATGAGTTGAAAAGGATATTTGTAGAAACTAGTTTTTTTTTTAAATAGCAACGACAATTTTGCATCAAGGCCTAAACTGGTTGCTGAGAAATGTTAGTTTAGTTAGGTAGCTACTTTTACAAAAGTTCTTATGGGTGGGCAAGTCGATTTCCTTAACATTATTTATTTCTCGGATATAATCGGGTATCGGTAATTTTCGTTTACCAAATTATAGAGTAAATTATGTAGTTGAAAGATTTTATTATTTTATTTTTATCAATGTTATCGATTACTATAACAATATAAGTTAGCCCGAAGCGCTGACGTAACTGTGTGTTACGTACTTATGCATGATAAATATCTTTAAAATTCACTTCCTCATCATCTCGCGTGATAGTTTAATAAATTGATTTTGCAATAAGTTAGATTCACTTCAAGGTACCTATCTAAATAGTATAAATTACGTAAATAAGAATGTCTTCACAAATTGTATTCTCGTAATCCTTAACAATCTTAAGCTACACGATTGGAGAAAATATTAACGAGATTCTTGTAGACTCAAGATAAATCCCATGGGATTTCGCTTCATCAAATATTATATTACGCGCCTATAAAACCCCGGGAGCGACAAGGGACACCACTATTGCATTATATTAATCGAACCACCAGATGTAGTTAGACAATGTTGCTTAATACATTAATCAGTCTCAAGCACTCTACCATCCAGCAATAGTGGATTTAAGGGCACGATGAATCAGAACTAAAGGCATAGTAAACTATGAAGAATCAACTTCATTAACATTTCGTTACATCGGCGTCTCTGATGAGAGATGCACCGTGTAATAAACTACTGTTGCTATACACTCAATTATAACTAGACAGCTGCGGTTGCGCTTGATTGCGTTATCTTATTAACTCGCCGAACAGCTCAACATGAAATAACATGCCCTTTGTAATACACAATTTTTAAAGGTAAACGTTACGCAACGTGTGAACATAAAGAACTGAGATGTTTTACGCGTTCAGTGTTAAAACATGTTAATAGGTAAGTGGAGCGGTGGTAATTGTATTGATTGATATGCACAGGGATCTCACATTTTTCACGCACCGCCCTACATGGTGCGTTCACTTTTTAAATTCTTATCTGTAATTAGTAGTGTCAAGTCATTGATTCGTATCGGGATTGATTTGTTGTCATACAGCTACGTGCAACTATGACGTATTCAACTTTTTTCGTTGAAAGTGATAGTTACTTGCATGAATGAACATAATAGGTAAAGTGTAATCGTTTGGGATAAAGTACTGTGTCGTAAGCTGCAAGACTAATCTGATGGGAACCAGTTATAGTTAGATCGTAGGCGATGAAACTGCCAACTCGTAATCAAACATTGTAGTATTTTGAACTAACCGTAGGTCTTACTGTAATCCGTAGCAATATCTACACAATTAATTTAGGGCGTGGTACCAACTGATTGTTTGACAATGATATTAAACTTGTCTTTATTGCGCGCATTTCTTAATGTTACGGTAAAATATTTAGTAAGTGGCGGTAACAGAACCTTCTTGAAAATTTTATGTCTGTGTATATTTCTGATCATTAGCTGCTAATGGATGTAAAAACTACAGCCTTATCAAACCAAACAGTCGTGTTAATTTAACGGCTGTTGGCAAGTGCAAGAACTTTAGTTGAGTAAAAATATTTCGTAATTAGTTCGTGCATTTTATGTCACGGTCAGTTCTGTACAACTCTATCGCTAAAAAAGTTTAGATCGATGCAGTTTTAAATCGATTATTCTATTGTTAGCGATACTAATAGCTTCATTGCATAAATTTATTTTTTAATACATTAGTCATAGTTTTGTTTCATTTTTTTAAGCCTCTGTTTTAAGTTTCTAGAGCATAACGTAGTGTAAGGACGTAATGTTTAAGGATCGATAAGGGGCTCATAAGTTAAACCTATTATGTGTATAATGCGAAGTAAAAGTCCGAAGCCAACAAAAGTGGTGTCAGATTACTAACAGCTTTGTTTTACAGGTGATTGACCAGATTTGGCTTCTTCACATTTTGACATTAAGTAGCCACTAAATGGGGATTATGTCAAGATTTTACGTTCTAAAAGAAGTTGAATAAAGAACAGCCTTTACAAAAGATGATTACATATTAAATAACGAAACTTTTGAATGATGAAATCTTCAATGTTTTGTCTGGAACATAAGATTAATCTGTGGATTGATATAAAAACTTCACCAATACACTAGATGTAGCGAGTTCCAGTTTTTATCAGCTTAAATACCCATATACAGATATCAATAAACTTTGTGCTGATATTGAATGTTTCAATAAATCATTGGAATAAAACTGGGACGTGTCCCCTTTTAATATGGTGTCAATAAATTAAGAAATAGATAACAAAATGCCAGTTTACTTATAAATAAACGAGCGGACGTTACAAATTAATCGTTACGATACTTTTTACAGACGATTAACACAGGACCCCCGACCTTCGATTCAGACCTGACCTTTTTACATGATCTGTGTCATTCTTTTGGGCCATATGTGAGGTGAGTGACTCCAAATGTCAGGTGGCGTGGTCCAAGCCCATTCAGATTACCAATATTGCCCAACAATCGGTAACCCCATCAATCAATCATTCAGAGGTTATGATTATCCTCAATTTACAGTATCACCAACAAAAGGGTAACTTGGATCCAATGATATGTCGAAAGAACTTAAAGTTCATGCAAATAATTGTAGAATATATATTTTGTAAAGTGGCAAAAAGTAATTGAGGATTGCGTATGTGTGCACAATATATTACTTAAGTATAGCAATGATTGATGACAGTGCGAGCGTTTCATCAAGTACGATTTAACGATCCCTTGATTACATTGACGTGCATGAAAATTGTGTAACATATTAATGTATAAAACATGCTTAAATATAGGTCAACGGGTTGTATTTATAATTTCTCAGAATGGTGTGATTGCGCGGATGTTTGTTGGTTGTGTGTACCTACTTCATTGCGCCCGATTTGTATTTACTAGCTAACTGAAAGTTAACTCGATATGAATAACATTGTACTACTATCCAATAATATTCGATCTGTTTACATAACAACGATTTACGCAGAATTTTTAGGTCTGAGAACTTTTGTACCCGTTGTTACTAAACTGTTAGAATCCTGTTGCACTTATATTGTATTTATTTATACTACTCATGCAAATTTAGTTGAAGTCACGTTTATTGGCTAAATGATTGGTTCATACTCTGTTCTAATAGCTTTTGGTTAAAATACGATTATTACACGTAGTACACTTACTCCTTATCTAAAAATTCTGAACTCTACACTTCCTTTATCAAGACGTGGGCAGCTAAATACCTATAGCTATATAAATCTGCACTTAAGTGTTTAAAATTGTAACAAGGATCTCAACGTTTACAATTTACGAGTCGTCGCAATAAAGTGTAACGAGCGGGAAGCCCTTTTATTTGTGGCCTGCGCCTACGTGATTGACCGCAGGTATTTCTTACAGCGTTTCAGCCCCCTTAGACACGTAATACACTAAATAATGTACACACGACAAAATGATAGCAATATCGTAAAAAATATTATTATATTAAAAGTTGGTTACGCGCAATTTCGCGTTGGTGCAGTTAAAAAGGTTTAATATTGGTTAATATTCTGAAAGTCAGTTGCACCTCATACATTTGTTTGCGATTGCGCATTATCTTTTGCGTACCCAGTATTTCAATAAAACAACCAGAAGATATATTACGGTACAGTAATGCTTTCAGTCTTAGGGATCTTGATTTAACTGAAACGCCATCGCGTCTGCTTCAAAACTGCATCCCATATAATTATGTTCCGTTACTAATATTATCTGGCATAATATATGAGCGTGTTATACCAATACTTTACTGGCAAAAGGATATGAATGGCAAGAAGCCAAACGGTTTAAGCATTTATGGCGAAAATAACAATGATTGAATGTGCAAACATGATTCACTGTGGTATTAAAGTCGTGTGAATGTTATGCGTAGTAACTAGGTACTCTGTTATAAGTTATGTGTGACATTCATTCATACACTCACCTCTGATAGTCCCGAGAGTTGTTCCTTCTCCTTTATTCGGTGGGTATAAAATACCCACATTTCACTGATTATCATAAGTCAGTCTAGCGACCTTATTGGCATTTATCACGTCACATTAGTTTCGTCGTTTTGTCAATTACGACTCGCTTTCTCAGCAAAGCAGGAATTGGTTTCTTGAAATACGTCATGCTACGAACCATTGTCACACAGATTAAATAATATATTATTAAGTATTTAAACGCATTTCAAGTGCATAAGCATTACTCGTATGTGAAATCCGGAAATACTTGACCAGCAAGAATCATGACTCTACAATCTACAAATGCAGTACGACTAGTTCAGACAGTAACATTTAATGGCTTTAGGCTAGACTTGTAGTTGGAACTCTTGTGACGTCATATGCCGCTGAATACAGTCTGAGAGGCGCAGACGTTGGCGACGGCTTTGCTGTTACTGATTGATTACTCTACTGCAATATTGATAATGCAAGTATTAAGTAGTATTAAGTAATTACTCTCAGGCACTTAAATTGGTATTTTATCCGGTTACATCATCATCAGCCTATCTTAGTCCACTGCTAGACATAGACCTCTCCTATGGCACGCCACTCGATCTTCAGCCTTCCGCTTCCAACCGTTGTCAGCCATTTTGCGTATATTGTCGCCCCATCTAGCTGGAGGACGCCCTACACTACGTGTGCCGAGTCGTGGTCTCCACTCCAGTACATGCACTACACAGAGTACATTTTGTTAGCATTACCTACCCTAATATAAAATTTGTCAGGTCCTACGCTTCAGTATTACCAGTTACCTACCTAATTATCTCTCTTCGTGTAACTTAAAATTGAACATTATATTACATAACATAACATAACATCACGCCTGTATTCCCCGAAGGGGTAGGCAGAGGTGAACATATAGTGCACCCACATTTCGCCAGTTATGTCGTAAGTCCCAACGTAATAGGGGGGCGAGCCTATTGCCATCAACCGGGCACAATTCCAGACTCCGTGCTGCTACTGAGAATTACCTAATGGAAAACTCAGTAACACTTTGCCCGACCCGGGATTTGAACCCAGGACCTCTTGCTCAGCAGTCGCGCTTAGCGACCACTAGACCAACGAGGCAGTCATTATATTAGTTTATTTTTATTTCAAATCTCTTTGTTCTGAAACGAGTATTACGCGATGATTCCACATTAATATTATAAGCTGTTAGTTTTTATATAAGTAGTTTGTTTAGCTGAGGAGCGGATATTGGAAAATGGGGTTACGCAGGAAATTTGTGTATCGATCGCCATTCACCGCCACTTCACTAGATTGTGTATTGTCAGCGTAATGAAGATTTTATGCATACGAGTATTGGCTTTCTTGAAATCTTTAGAATAATGAGGAGCCGAAGTCATTACACATTTAAAGGTAAGTATTTTAAGGTATAATTTGAAAATACGTAATATGTTCCATAGAGAATAGTGGTTTGATTTTTGTATTTCTACAGAAAAATATTATGTAGAGTCCACTGAGTCAGTGGTCCAGTTCTTTGCATTATTGTACTATTTTACTTGACTATTGTTATAAATCGCTTATTTATTACAGGTCTTTAGCCTTTAGTTTCGGTCTATCTCATATATATATAAACAAGACTTGGCGGCTCTTTGGGAAATACGTTTCTTATATCACTCTACTAATAAACTGACTCTAAGCAAGAAATGTCATCAAAGGACAAAGATACAATCATACTTTCTTATTTTAAAAACGGTTTACAGGTTGGTAGTATTCATAAAAGGGTGTCATAATGTTTGAAGTTTGGGCTCAAAAGTTTGGGCGATAGATGCATGCTTTGACGATGAGTAAGCGATGTTCAGATGTTTTAAAGTGGCACCTAAGGTTTATGACGAGTGTAAAAAAAACCGTCAGAAAAATGCTCCAGAACATATTATGTTCTAACAATTGGAGTTACTGCCGTGTTACACCTTGTTCATGCATTCGCACTTGAGATTTATAGACCCTTCATTTTTGAAACTTTGAACAAAACAAGTTAAGTGCATGTAATATTTTAATAGTTAAGTGCTGTAGTACTAGAATGTAGTGGTGCTTGGTTTGATATACGACGTGTGTTATGTTTTTACTGCAGTGATTTATATAAAAAGTAATTCGACACACAATTTTGATTTGAAAAAAAAAAAACAAACGTGGTCTCCGAATCCTTAAAATTATCAGTCATTTGTATTGTTAAACACGCACACACATTTTATTTACACGAACTTTTATGAACTTGACTTGTCAGTTGTGTTAATTATGAACAAATAAATGTTGGATGTGCAATTAGCTTAATTAGTGCAGGGACAAATTAGTTTCCCGGTCAGGGTTCATTCATTTGTTATAGTTTAGCGGTTTATTCTTTGTAAAAATATGGTTAAATCTGCGTGGTTTTGGTGTACGGTACCGTCATGATAAACAGTTAGGTAAAGATGAATCAGCAGAGATACTGAAATCATTAAAAAATGGGGAAAAGGAAGTGCAAATTCAAAGTCGTGTGTGAATCACAATAAAAAATGTAGAAATAATAGTCAAAATATGCTACTCTATTTATTTTGAAAACTAGTAACAGCGTCTAAAAACGTAGCATTTATCTGTAGATCGAAGGTGGAGATTATTGAATTTATTTGTTAGTTAGTAGTATTATTTTATTGTGAACAGTAGGAAATTACTAAAAACGGTTGTTTGCAGACGTAAAAATTACACACTTTATATCCCAGACATCAGAAAAAATATAAATCTTGAAAGACTGTATGGCTACCACGTCCGGCAATACTTTGGAAACAAACTAACCCTCCTTCCGATTCAGTTTTAGCAATTACTTACGACACGAGACAAAAGGATGCAATCTATTTCTGGCCGTAGTATACACGACGTTTCTAAAGATGCCTAAAACCATGTGCAAAATGGTGATAAGAATGGAAAAAAATACTGATAAATACATTTTAGAAGCACTCTTTACCTACGCCATATTTCTTATTGTATGTTTATTAAGCACAAATCACTCAATATAATAGACATAATATTATTTGTGTGTTCAGGGGCTTGAATGCAAACCGATGTTTCAGAAGATTTTCTATTAGAACAATGGTTGAAATTGTGCTAAACCTGGGAATATAGAACTTAACTAGCCGCGTCAAGACCTCTCGTCCTTATGATACCTATATAAAAATAGTGGAAGCTAATGAATATCTACACATATATTAACACGTGACGGTCTAGTGTAATGACGTATTATAATTGTATTATGAAAAATAACACTCAAAATATTGAAAACTAGAACATTATTCTATGAAAAGATATTTAGTGGAAAAGTAGAGCCATGTCAAAGTCAACATGATTGATTGATCATCGATTTTATATAGGTAGCATTAACTTCCTAAGTTAGCCAGACCCGCTGCTAAGCAAACACTACCTATGGAGCGCCATAAACGGGAATAACGATCGATGCACCACACCTCGATGCAATAACCTCTTTATATTAGTTATATGTCCTTTAAACAGGGGGTGTCGTTCAGAACTATGTACATACATATTTGTTTGGTTAAATTTCATTAATCTAAGGTCATTTCTTAAATCTAAGGTGAAGGGAGAGCTACCTACTTGTTACTTACGTATATAGGCATAAGTGAATCCTTACTTATATAAAGATTTAGCTCCATGGCTGCTCCTGTCACATCAACGCCCTGTACTGATGCCCTGACACACGCGTACGGGCGCTTTTTTTCGGTATTTTAGTTCATGGGTATGCTTGCTGGACATAGGTAAAAGTCTCGCTAAATCCCATCATTTGTCAATAACTAAACTACATAACGAGTAAAAATGCCATCAGTGAAATTAACATGAATTCACTGACTATAATTACGCCTGTAATCCTAAAAGGGGTAGGCAGATGACTGTGTTCTTCTGTCTATAGAATACACCTACATAATTACACCTAATCGATCATTTTAAGTCATATTAAGTAAGACTAATACTAAAGTGTATACTAATATATATTAAACCCTTTGTCCTTGATAAATGACTAATCTGGTACATCTGAGTAGTATTTGTAGTACGCAAATATTAGCATAAAACTATGTAAAAATATGTATCTTTATATAAATAGGAGAATTACTGCATGTTTTTGCATTGGAATGTATCTTGATTAGCACATAATTATGAGACAGTGAATGAAACGTACAGTCAATATGTGAGTCAGAATCAGAACATAATAACTAGATTATCCCAGATTTCATTCTCGTATTAAGGAGGGTATTTACCCTACTTTATTTGCCAAGACTTCATGTGTATGCGTACAACTATATTACACACGAAATCAAAATCACCCTACATGATACAAACATACAAAACATGTAATTTGTCTAAGTTATTTTAAAACACTATGTTAGGTGTTAACAAGTTGTAAAGTCAGTAAGGTTTAGCTAAATAGTTAACTGTTTTTCAAGCAAATATACATTACTAAAATTGTGACAACTTGCTTCCATCGTGTATCGGTAAAACTTACCACACAACTGGCTGACACAGTCGGTGAAATAAGGATAAAGGTAGGTAGCACCCACTAGAAAAATTCATTCAGTATAAAAAAGTTTTTTTTTTTTATTTATTTTTCGTTTAAAGGCCTTTTGATCGGCCGCAAATGCAAAGCACAAGGTTGAGAATTAAAAACAAATTGTAGACAGCTACATAAATTGTTATTTGAATTAAGAATTCAGACTTAAAGGCCAGTTGGGGTGTTGGTAGGTACAAGTTGATTACTAGCGACTGGTATTGAAAATTAAAGACTTTGTTTACGGTACTCAAGATGATAGTCATACAGACAGGTATATGTATGATGCAGTTGGTGATCGAAAATAGATGTTCGTCGGTCAGTTCGTTCGTTCATTGGATCAATTGTTTCCTTCCGCTCGGCCTGACTTCTGACATCTTCGTTTTTTTTCTTTGATCAATTTACTGCTCTCTTCAATCTTGTCATGTTAGCCATTTAAAACTTCTTTACAACCTCTTTGTCAGCGTAACTTTTTTATTGTTTTTTTTTTAGTAATGTTTTAATTTTTTTCTGCGTAATAGTCATACATTTACATATTCATTGTATTTTATAGGTTTAATGGTAATAGGCTACCGAATCTTAAATCATTACAAAATTTGCGAAAGTAGTTTCTAGACATATTTATATAATAAAATGAATACTTATTTTAAAAAAACGCAATAAGCTCTACCGATAAAAATAATGGATTACTTGAGCCGGGTTAAGATCCGGTATCTTGATGCCAATTCATATTCATAATGAAATAATCATGCTTGGACAAAGAATACTAAAATTGTAGAGCTGCCTGATTTAGGTACGTACCTCTTTTTGCAATTTGTATAAAGCTAATTAAGTAACTACTGTAATTATGATTATGGATACGATAATTATTAATAACAGTTGTCGTTTGCCATAGTACCTTTTGCGACTCTTTTGGAATAGTCAAAAAGATTTAGAATAAAAAGTACCCTCAAGAACAATATATTTTTAAAGGACATATTGGAATGATATTCAATAATACGTTATAATTAACAGGAGCGACAATGTGCCTCTGTTCAATTTCTCGGCTGGTGACCGGTTTCCCAGATTTGTATTCATAAAATAAAAATATGACACTCACCCTTCTTTCTTTACACCAGTTGCCTCCGCACCTCACACAATCGTCGCAACTTAACTCGCCATTATCCAAACATACGTTTCCGAAAACTTTTTGAACTGAAACGAGCACTAACACAGAAAACCACACACTAGCCATAGTTCTCATTTTAATTTACAATTAAATTTTAATAACACAATTTAATGGACAAATAAAAATGGCGCCTATTTTTTATTCGAACTTAAAGACGCGATGTTGCGTTCGAAATCCGAAATGCGCGCGCTCGAGCGTACGATTGGGCAAAGACTGCACACTCTGCACAGAGTGCGGGCTATTGTCAGTGTGTTCACCCGCGTCTCAGAGATGAATCATAGTCGCGGGCAAGCGAAGGAAATTCGCGGAAATTACTCTTTACGTGAGACGCGAGCTTCGCGTCATAATGTCGTAATACCTTATTAGTTTAATACGTATATCATACGTGTGATAACAGACATTGAATGTCCTACGAAAATGTTGAAAGGTGTTTTTTTTCGACTACTTTTTTAAATTATACTTCTTAGGTATAATCTCATTGAAGGCTTAAATAGTTTAAACAATAGAACAACTTTTTAATATTTCATATAAGCCTTGATATAGGTATTACTTGTAATAATAGATATTATTATGATTAGTTACAGTATGGCCCATCAACAGATATTCTCTACATTATATTTTTTTAATACTGGAAACATGATCATGTTCAAAATATGGTATTTATTAGACACAGCATAACTACATGATTAAAAAAATGGGCAATGTAATATAGATAGATAGATCATTTTAATATGCCTGACGCTTCATTTAGCATTACTAGTACAAAAAGAGAGTCAAATCTTCTACACCAGTGTGGTTGAGGTCGGACCTCGTTGATTCAAAGAATCCATATTGATTTGTAACATTAATGTTTGCCTGCTTGGCTGCTTGTATACAACGCGAGTCGGTATTGTGCCGGCTCTGGACGTTGCGAACGCATGGGATACAGGTATTGTGAAGACCTGTAAGTATGAATATCGCTTTGAGTGACTGAATGTCAGCACTATAACTCCCCGTTGACGTATTGTGCTCCTCTGAATGGGGTGGTTCAGGGTACATCCACCCCCAGGTGTACTCCACTGCGTAGAAACGGACTCCCGATGAAAACCCGCCAAATAAGGGTTTTACACAACGCGTCCCGAAAACATTAAAATCGCGATGTAGACATTTGACAAGATAACCCTTTTTTTTTAAACGAATAGTGTAGGATTCGACGAATAATTAAATTAGAGGACTTTATAAATCGTAAATTATCACCTATTAAAAAATTACAAGCAATTTTGTGTAAGTCATATGCGATAGTATTATGTCAATGCTGTAGGAGTGACAAGAATAGCAAGAGACACTAGGGGATGTTTAACAACACTAACGCCATCTTGTATCAGTTTGGGACACTAGATATTTAATTTTTTTAATATCGAAAAGCTCTTTCCCATATTTTATCAGTATGTTTAAGTCTGTTTAAACAGTTTTGTATTAAGAAATAACAGATTTCGTATTATAAATATATATTTTTAAAAGACTAACTTTTTACATTTTACTTTGTTTAAATCAATGCAACAAGTTTACCTAATATTAAAACATTATATTTTATATGTGTAGGTACTAAGGAAATAAGTAATCAACAGTGGCAGTGATTTATTTGATAGCTAAAGATTACATAGCATACCCACAATTATTTCGTTTTATAAAAACATTGAATATTAAAATGTAATTTATTATAATTTTTAATATCAGGCTGTTTGGTGGATTGTTTAGTTCCTGTTTCTTTATTTGGCTTCCACATGCGCATAGTTAATTCAGCTAAAGGCGCTAACCAGCGCTTGAGAAATGGCGCTCTACGTAAGAAACTTTGTGGTAATATGAGCAGGTAGAGACGTCCGTACTTAGTTTTTTTACTTGACTGCCTCGTTGGTCTTGTGGTTGCTCAGAGCGACTGCTGAGCATGAGGTCCTTTATTAAAAGGTAACTAAAATGAGTTAGACGCTTTGGAAAAAAAAACAAGAACGCGCGCGCATTCGCTCCATTAGCGTATTTTAGTTTAACGATTTTTATTGCTAGAACAATCAATATATTTTATTATATAGTCATAATAATAAAAGTATAAAGATTTAAATAATTATAATTTAATCAATATTAAATATTCTAAAAAACATTGTATCAAACATCTAGGTGAAACCTGTGCCTCAGGCTGAAAAGTGCTCAGAAATCTATATTAAGTGACCTAAACTAGAGTAAACAAAGCTATCACCTGTGGTAGCTGTAGTATTTTTATATTAATATTATTTATTAATATTTTTATATTAATAATTATATTATTATATAATTGACATTTATATATATTTTTACGATAAGCATACGAGTATAATTTACTTACATACTACAAGTAAATCCTCGGTCTGTTCGTAAGACAGATTTTGTATAAATTTGTATACAATATTTTTACAGCTGAATTTAGCTAAATTATAAATACATATTTCTCTATTTAATCCATTATACAAAAATGGCCCTAAGAATGTAAAAACGCGATTTACGAAGACATGTCTTGAATCAGAAGTTGAGATGCAAACTATGTCTTTACGTCTCTTATTAGTAGTATCTGTGTTGTAGGTAAGCATTGCGTACTGTTTTAATATTACATGCATTATGAATAGTTGCCGAACAGTCAATACTTTACAGAATTTGTATAGCAATTGGGTGAAAAAGATAATGGTTGTTTTAAATTTTTGAGTCTTGATTGTGCAACTTGTTGCAAAATATTTTTTACAGGCGTTTTAAAAATAGATTTACACATAAATATACAAAATCGTGAAAAAAAAAATGTTGTGCTCGATTTTCTTAATTAACAGAGCCGATAAAATGCTGATTAAATAGTTAATATCGCACAATAACATAATTAACATTAAAACAACAAAAAGGGAGTCAAATCTTCTACATCAGTGTTGTTGAGGGCGGACCCTCGATGATTCAAAGAATCGTGAGATAAGCAGCATATTGGAGCGTACTTGTGTCGGCCGTGGCATACAACGCGAGCTGGAGCTTGAGCCATGCTCTGAACGTTGCGCATCATGGGTAACAGGCTGTGAGAAGACCTGTACGAGAAACGAGAATTCGTCGTGAGAGACTGAGTCACAATAGCTCCCCCCGTAAGCGTATTGTGCTTCTCTGAGTGGGGTGGTTCAGAGTATATCCACCCCGGGTGTACTTCACTGCGTAGAAACGGACTCCCCACTTACGTATGCCAACTAATGTATTTAAACAAGACGCACCGAAAATTTTAATATCGCGATCTAGGCATTACAAATTTGGTTGCCATTTAACTGTTCAGTTATGTAATGGTGGTCATTTCATTTTAATCTTAGATATTAGTAAACCTATTAAGTTATTTAAGAGAGAGAAAATTGAGCAGTTTTTACAATTATTGTGATATAAATTAAATAAATGTTGCAGTAGTGAAGAATTGAGGTGTTAATGCAACAGTAACGCCATCCCGTATCGATTAACGGAGTTAGCCCTTTTTTTCGATCTGTGACATATTTTTAAAATTTTAAGTGTTTCTTGTAAAAATATAAATTATATTTTATAAGAACTTGATTCGATAGTAACAATGTTTTGCATACTTACGAAATGTGATTATTTTCTATCGTGTTGAGTAATGATGTCAATAAAAATACTAGTTATCCCGATGTTGGTAACCACAGGTTGTCCCTTGTACCATGTAGTCACAAAAGATTTCATTGCCGCGGAAAGTTAACGGTTTAACTTAGCTCCTTTAAGGTAAGGTTATTATCAATAGGAGCATGTATTGTTTCTCTCAGGGCAAACGCCGCCCCACTCACTTTCTCCACGTCTTGAGGTTATTTTATATAAAATAATGAGTCCCTAGGCTTTAAAATAAGGACTTTCGGGTGTAAAAAATGATAGTAATGTTTAAATTGCCTTTCAAGAAAAGTTATTTAATAATAAGTATTGATCGTTATATACATCATATTATTAAAGCTGCAGAGTTTGTTTGTTTGTTTGTTTGTTTGAACGCACCAATCTTAGGAACTACTGCCCCCTTACCATGAACTCTTAAAGCAGGACAGTTTACGTTGTGGAAACGAGACGCACGCCGCATCGCATTACACTGCACGTAGCGGTGTCTCGCTTCCACACCCTAAACAGTCCTGCTTTTAGTGTTCATGATAAAGGGGCTGCCGGTTGGTTCGAATTGAAAAATTATTATTGTGTGGCAGTGTTTTGTTTCACAGCATACGAGTTTCCAGAGTTTAAACATTCGACGATTTACCGTTACGTAATGCAATGTTGATATAAAAATGTCATAAATTCTAAAAAAATAATATATAGGTTATATTTTTGCAAAAATGTCATGGCTTGTAATGGAAACATTTCAGCCGGACTAGTTTAAGTTCTGTATATTGGCCATACGATGACGGCGTGGTATTTTTTAAGATAAGGTAAGGTTGTATACAGAAAACGTTAAAATATGCGATTTGAACGATCGTTGTCTAGTCTTATGGTATGTATGTATAAGTGTTGGCGTATGTAGTCCTGCCCCCTTAGACAAGTGGCAAAACGATTGAGGAATAGAAATGGAATAGAATGATAAATGAATGGGGATGACATAATGTTTCGATTAATTAAGTTATCGATGTCATAATTATGTCATACCCATACATTTTTCATTCTATTTCTTTTTTATTCGTCAAACGTTTAGCCACTTGTCTAGGGGGGGCTACTCGTTCTCTAAAGGGGTAGACAGAGGTATAGATACTATATGCACACTCACAAGAGGCTTGACATCTTGTAGTAAGTATTACATACTTACCTGCAGTTAGTTCAACTATGAACAACCTGCCAAAGAAGACAACATATAAAAATAACATACTTTATTGAGATGAACAATGAATCAGGTAGTTTCAGACTATTTCAATATCCCTGTCCCTTTTGATTTTTAAACAACATTGTTAAAGAATCGTGTTTGTGCAAATGGTTGCTAACTTATTTCTTACAGGCGTCTAGCAGTTTGTTTTCCATGTTTTTTTTAACGTGTTTGCCTGTAGCTTTGTGATAAGAGAGTGTACCATTTTTTTTGGTAGGTATAATAATTCAAAGGGCTACTTCGTACACTCCGCGTCCTCTAGCAAAGAGTTTTTAATAGAAGCAAATCATACTTACACCTCGCTCTGTTTCACTCTCTCATTTATGTTTCTACTCATAAATATTTGCTGTTAAAGTTATTTTATAACGTTAAAAATAAAAGAAACTCTGGCGTTAGTTAAATTATTTAATTAAGTACGAAAAGCAAAATATAGCTTTATCGTATATCAACAGATGGCTTCCTAAACCTAGGGTTATTGACCGTCGTGGAGGGTGACTGGTACAGCACGTTAGTGCTTGGCTTCGAAGCGTCCTGATCGTGTTGTTGTTGGAACCGCAAGTACTCACGGCGGTCCCGGGCGTCTGTTAGCAGCTTCCAGGCGACCAGGGTCCCGGCTCCTACTAGCAGTAGCATCACGAGGCATATGATGCCAAACTCTGCAAGAAAACACATTTTTAACGAGTGACAGTGACAATATAATAGCTCTTAGAGGACCTGATTGGCGCAGGGGATAGGTGATTGGACTGTGACGGATTGTGTATTCGATCCTTGCTCGGGATAGGTATCTAGACAAATATTTTTGAGACCCGCGAATATTTGTCTTGGGTCTTGTGCTTTTTACCAGCCCGTACAACGCCCGCTATAGAAGACATGAAAACAAGTACATTTTGAATTTTTAGTGCAAGATATAAACTATGTAAGATCATCATGTCCTAACAGAATAGAACGTCACGCTGTTTTCATTATAATAAACAAAAATAACCGAATACTCACTAAAATAATTTTCAGTACAATCTTTTTGCTTCGCTACAATCAATTCCAGACTGTAATCGGTATCGCTGTATCGATAAACGAAGTTAGTATAACACCCGACTTCGACCTTAATATTTTCACACTTTTTCCAAGATTCCAATGAAGAGCTATTCAAGTATTCTTCTGGCATCGTCTCTAACACCTTTGTCTTGATACGACTGTCGCAAATCATACAGTCGTCTCCTTTATTTCTCTGGCATTTGGCACACTCTTCTAACTTTCTGCACTGCAGTTTGTGGCAGTCTGCGCAGTCCAGCACATTGCATTTCTTGTCCTGATGGCTCCGAGCATCCCATAATGCAAGTGGATTGCATTTGCAAACACCGCAATCACACTGACCGCGGTTATTGCAGATCTGTTAAATTCATTATTTTGTATAAACAAACTCACATCGCGAAGTTCGATGACAATTAGGCTGAATGTATTTTGTTATGGATCATTAGTGTTATTTTTGTTTTATTTTGGCCTAGTGGTTAAAGATGGGATCGGTATGGGCACTGAGCTGCTCATAAAAATATTTTTAAAGGTCATAAGCCCTTTGTTTGGTCTGAGAATCCACTGACTAATTTATGTGACTGATAAATTGCTATCGGCTTGCACTCACCCTTCATATGGGACTGTCTCACAAAATTTACGTGTGCAAAAATACACACCTACCTACCCGCACCTACCTCCAAAGGTATCATCGTTAAAATGGGTAATCAAAGCTATTGTAAATCAATGCATAAGGTAAATGGAATAAGTTTTTCCAAATAATTTTTCAATATTAATTTATTTTAGCAAAATATTGTTTTATCATACATACAAGGAAATTATATAGTTACAAGGAAAGTTTATTTATGTGACCATGATATAGTTAGTTATAAACCACGAATACATAGAATTTACCAGAATAAAATTCAGTATAAGACAGGTACCTAACTGTTTTATAAAACCCCATTAAATAAATGCTTAAATAAGAAAAAAAACTTATTTTACAGTAAATTAAAAATGTATCGGTTTTAGGGCTAAAATAAAGCTATTTTATTGGAAAGTGGTGTCTTGGAATTATGGTTCATCATAATACAAAGCACATCAGCCATTGCAGTCCACTGCTGGAAGTAGGCCTACCCCAGGGTACATCACGGGGCCAACTCTCCCGTTTTCGCCATCCAGTCACTACCGGTAACGGTGTCAAATACCCAAACCATTTATACAACTTACATAGTTCTGTTATTGATACTTACATTTCCATTGTCTCCTTCACAATCAGTTTTAGATTTGAAACAGTCGCAGGCGTCGCCGGTCCACTCAGGGTCACAGGCACACTTCCCACATTCGCATTTCCCATGCAAAATGCCGTTGCAAAGCTCCCCACTAGAGCTCCGCGGGCAACTGTCCATGTTGCACTCGCAGAATTTGCCTGTGTATCTACAAATGAGGTTCTTTTTTAACATTACTTTCCATACAATCAAGCCTGTATTCCCCGACGGGGTAGGCAGAGGTGCACATTATAATGCGCCCAAATTTCGCCAGCTATGTTATAAGTCCCAATGAAATCCATAAGGCACAAATCCAGACTCTGAGCTGCTACTGAAAATTACCTAATAGAAAACCAAGAACACTTTGCTTGACCCCGGCTCATAACTTGTGCGATCCGCAGATATTTGTCTCGAGTCTGGGCGTTTGTGTATGTGATAATTCATGTTTGTGAAACGCACACCGGAGCAATTCCTAGCGTGGGGCGAGGTTATTTTTTAATATATCTTACCTTTCTCCACATTTACAACTGCCACAAACACATGATCCTTGTCCGTTGCAGATTTTAGTGCTCCCTTCAGCAATACAAGTTGAGTTGTCGTTAAACTTATTGTTCTGACTTATTACGCAGAAACATTTCTCACCGTACCTGCGGATAATAAAATAAACAAATTATAAATTTCTGTTACTATATTTTACCCCTTCTAAATTAATACATAGCAATAAATGCATAATTTGGGCATCAATTTTACGACTACGTTGATACATGCAATTCTTTATTCTTGCATATTCTGTCAAATAAGGGCTCTCGTTAGATTCCTAACATTCCTAGTCTATTAGTCTAGTCATGAACAATAAACTAAGCCTATTAATCAAACACAATGAAACTACCTAGAAACAAGAAACAACAGCACTGATACCTTTTGCTGCCACAACTGCATTGCCCACACACTCGCTTCTCTCCGTGGCAGTATGCAGAATGTTCTTCCGCATTGTTCTCACACTCACATTTTTTAATTATATCTATGTCAAGCGTGAGTTTCTCGCCAATGCCTTCTACTGCTATATCTATCGTGAAGTTATCTTCCAAGTACTCCAAAACATTCACGGTCCCTACTAACTGTTGTTCTTTCCCTATGTCTACGTGACAATCGCTGCTGCTGTCGTCTTTAGTGCAGTCGGGTTTGATGGAAATTTGAACGTTTTTCTTCCTTGCTGACTTCACGTTGACTTTAAGTTTAATTTTCTTTGATATTTCCTAAAATAAAAACGAATGTTAGTTCGTTACTTTAGAAAGTACAGCGATACTATTATATCACTTTTTGAACCCTAGTTGTTTTACCTCATAAATATGTTTTAAAATTCCTACTATGGCATCGCTCTTTATTGTCTTGTATTTCGAGTAGCTTGTAAACTTTGAGCCACTCACTTGGCCACTTAACTCACGGTATTCGTCTGTGACTCTGCTTTCAACGAAGAATATTATAATAACATCCCGCTCAGTCGCTAGTTTGTTTATCATGCCAACAGACGGGTAGTCCATTTCTTGTTCTTTTGTGTAACTGTTGTTTTTTGTGTAGCACGCGCCGTCATAAGGTTTGAATAAACCTGCAGATTTCCCGTCGCCGGCAGCATGGTACGGTCCGTCAGTTAAAAATATAATGATCTTTCTCGATTCGTTTCTCCATCCTATAATTTCTTTGCAGGTAATCACTTGGGCGAGGGCATCCAGTCCACCTTCCTGAATATCACGGTTCTTCCCTGCAGGCGTGCTTGATATTAACTTTTTAAATGACTTAAAATCATCAATCAGTTTTAAATGATGTCTAAAGGAGTAGGTTTTCTCGCTGTCAAAAGTACTGAAACCAAATTTTACCTGTTTATTATTATGAAATGCAACATGTATAGATTAAGTACATATAATTTTAATGCAAGTCATGACTTGTTACATTATCAATAGCTTTATTTAACCCTATTTCTATAAGCTCAAATATGTATTAAAAACAATTTGAAAATATATAAATTTATAACTTTATAGTAGGTATTTAATCGTAGGTTTTTTGGCTCTCTTTCCCGTTAACAAACACATTTACACACTCTTCTTCTTATCGTATGGTTGATCATAGGGTTGATGAACAACCTGGTGTCAGAGTTTAAACCGCCTGAAGGCCTCTGACATGGCTTTACACACCGTTGAAAAATCTCTCAGGTGTGCCGGTTTCCTCACGATGTTTTCCTTCACAGTTTTTAGCAACTGATAACTAATTTATAGTACGCACATGAATTCGAAAAGACATTGGTGCGTGCCGGGATTTGAACTTGCGACCTTTGACTTGGCAGTCCAACGGTCATACCACTCGGCTATCAGTGCTTATTACACACTCTAAATTTATAGTAGATAGAAGTGTAAGTTTGAAACGACTTACCTTACGAACGGTAAAAGTCGTTTATCTACAAATGTCCCCAATCCTAAATAAACGTTGTTGGTCATATTTTTAATAGCCAGGTATATATTTTCAGTCTCTATTGCAATACCGGAGGTAATACTTTTCATTGTTTTGGATGCATCTAGCAGAAAATACAGATCCACGGGGAAATCTTTGGCGGCTTGGAAAGAAAATTTGAAATCTTGAGACTTTCCTGGTCGGAGTTTTAACTTATATCGCTGTGGTCTGATCTGAACCACATGGTTGTTTTTTGAGCTGAATTCCTGATCCACTGTTGCTTTAATAAAGTTAGTTGGGTCTTCTAAAGGTGTTGGACACCAGCCATCAAGGGTAGTATTCTGAGATTGGCACCGTTTAGCGCCTGTGAAGTCATTCTGGAAATGTATAAAAGGATTTATGAGTTGCAATACTGTTATCTTCTTCAGGTAAGTATGAAGTATACTAAACATAAAAAAGATAGTACATAATTTAACTATGTGTTGTTTTGTTTGTATCTTCAGCTATATGTTCACGAATAGTACCTAAAGCGCCGTTGAATATTTATTTTTAAGTGAAAGCAAATTCATTCGAAATGTTTCATGTAAATAAGGTGAACATCTTCGGAGATGACAATCGAAGACTATTGGAGTCAGTTGTTACTTTTCCCAAAAAGGTATTAGTGATAATCAGCTCGCGCGACTTCAAAACGTACACCTTAAATCCATATTTATACTTCACCAGACAATTCGTACGGTATTTTTCCGCGTTTTAGATGGAATGGACAAAAATTATGCAAATTTAATTTCCGTATGTTGCATTTCACAGTTTATTAATTTCTATATTCTTACATTTGAATGGTTAAAGGTTTGATATTGATGCACTTTGCCATTCTTATTGCAAATAAATAGCACACAACGCATAAACAGTTAACACTACTGTCTCTCAGCGGCTCTACTATGAAAACCACCCACCCTATGGAAGAGGCTCAACGCTAGACTCTGGAATAATATCGCAAGATATCAATCAAACCAAAAATTCCAAAACCACACACGTTGATTGTCCGCTAGGTAGACACAATAATAATTGAACAATCGATGTGTACCATATGCAGTGCACTGGACAGTGAAAGGGTTAGGTAATCCTCTTCATTAATTAAATTATACCTGTCAATGTTGTTGGCATATTAAAGATTATAGAGATAGATTTTCCATGCCAAATCGTCCGGTTAAGCAGTAACAACTCCCTCAGAGCTAACTGCGAGAGACACTTTCGAAAAAAAAAAAAATGTCAACCAAGTGATGTACATAAGTCCATAACTTTATTCTACTCGTCTGGCTGTTATAATATAACAACAAAATAAAGCTAACTTCTTCTAATTAGGTTTTTCTTATAAGAAGAATATAAATGTAATTACCGATGCACACCATACACACAAGCTAGAATCTCTTATGCAGTCTTGACACGTTGTTCTAGTAACACAGGAATCAGATGTCCAAATTAAGTGGTTTTGGAAACTTATGAACACAAAGAACAATATGTGTTTGGCAAACATGGTTCTAACACTACATAACGAGACTAAAAATAAATCATGGTATTGTTACCTCGCACGTATCCTCTTGATGCAAATAAAGCAATAAAGGGGAGTATACATGTGTGGATATAATAAATATACCTACGTATATAATGGTTCGTTCTTTTTTACAGTTACTGTTGGCCTTTTTTAAGGCTCGGTCTCTAGGTGCTAACTCGGTGTTTAATATTAACCGGTTTAATCGCAAAATGGGTATGAAAACTGAAAAGATAAAAGAGTTAAATTAACGCATTAAATAGTTGTTTTGAACGTTAAAATTACATAAGACAGTTAAAATATCAAAAGGAAATAAAGATACTAATCAGAAAAGTTTTGCTATAAAACTTATTTAGGAAGAATTGAGAAAAGTTAGATTGCCTTATATTTAATAAAGAAATGCGATATATTATTATTCAATTGCCGGTTCAAAAGTAGGAGGTGACGCGTCACATGCACTTTGGCGACACCCAAAAAGATCCCTCTCGGGGCTGTCGGCAATACAATATCCCGAAAAAAAGACTCATGATCTTTTATTTAAAAAAATAAATTATTAAAAATTAAAACCGCCTTCAAAAACACGAGCTCAAAGGTAAAAATTATACTTATTTTTATTCACTTCACTTTACATAAGCGAAGTTGAAGTCGTCGTTATGTAAAGTGAAGTTAATTAAATTAGTATTATTTTTTACTTTTGACTTCGTGCTTTTGAAGGCGGTTTTTATTTTTTATTTAACATTTTTTTTGTGGCGCCTATGATTCACCCCACCCCCCCAGACTTATGTAAGACATATAGTCATATAGTAAGTGTAATTATAGTAAGATAGTTATTTGAAATCCTTATAAAAATCCTAACTTGGTGACAATGGGACCACCTCGAGAGTATACCCTATCGATAAAAAAAATAATTAAGAAAATCATCTTATCGGTCGGTTAAAAAGAAGAAGATATGACTGTCTAGCAATTAATCGGTGTTCAAGCCATAACGATATAAAGGTCGGGTTACCTTCCAAGAGTACGTACGATTAATTGAGTAATGAATTCCTCGTGTGTGCTACATCAGGTCATGTTGTAGTGTAGAGTTGAGCTGTCAACAAGGTAGCAAGCTTGACCCGAAGGGTGTGCCAGAAGTACTTGGCATCATGCCTCGTGGAGGTTCTCTAGTTGCGCCAGGCTACAGCTAATAATGACCTACATACACAAATAAGAACAGAGTAGTTTGACCTATTTTGGCCGTCTCGCTTTGAATCACTCCTTTGTACACAAGGCCTTAAACAAATTTCCTCGTTTGCGGTTTGATGACACAATTCACCGTTTTCCTGATTCTACAGGTTTGTTCAGGCTAAAACGATTTAATGTTCATGTCGCGCTGGTAATAATAGCTAATGAGCTGTTACTGCTTAGCTCCCGATGTGATCAGTAAATCATAATCAGTAACGATGAATTTACTAGTTCTAGTATTGTTAGTTTTTTGTTTTATTAACGTTAGGGGTGAAGTTGATAACTGTAATTTTGGTACTTGTGGTGCCTGTATTAGTCATCCACACCATAATTGTGTTTGGTGCGCCGAGGTAAGCTAAAGCACATTACGTAATGAGTAGGTAAAGACATCAGGTATACAATATTTATACAGGAAAGCGATGGGAAGTGAATATTAATCTGTAACTTTGTATAAATCTGATGTTATTTAAACCATAACATTTGGTCATCATTGAACTCTACTTTACTAAAATAAAAGCTTAATTTATATTTATTTTATCTTCTTTTGTTTATAGTAAATACGATAACATCTTTTGTTTAAAGTAAATTCGATATCTTTAAAAAACTAACTAATGCTGTATACACTAAAGCTTGGCATATGAAAACCCTTTCTTTAATTACCTCATTTTCGGACTCCCTGAATCCTGCTGCTCGTAAAAATCATAAAGTAACAACCTACTATGTTTTTTTTTTTTTAGGATAACATCAAAGAGCGCAGGTGCCAGTCCATACACTATGTAAAAAAATCGAAAACATGGTGCAAGGAAGAATTTATATTTAATCCTCAACCGGTAATGAATGTGACACAAGACCATGATTTTACTGAAAAAATTGACGACAATAACGTGCAATTCAGGCCACAGTATATCAAAATGAAGGCACGCCCAGGGTTTCCCATGCATTTCAATATGTCATACAAACCTGCATTAGATTTTCCTTTGGACGTTTATTATCTCATGGATACTTCTTTTACAATGCAGAAAAAAGTGCAGGACTTACAAAATCAAGCGACGAAGATTTATAAATACTTGAGTGGTTATACCAATAATATCAGGCTGGGTGCTGGAAGCTTTGTCGAAAAACCTGGTTATCCTTTCACCAATCCTACTACGTAATTATACTTAATTAATTAAAATTTGTTTGATTTGTGATTTTGTCGAGACCGTTTACGACATGACTCGAGACGTGAATCATCCAGAGTTGATTCGTTGCCTAATAACGCAATTTTGGGTTTGGTTTGGTTTTTTTACATTAAATACAACCAAAAATCTTAATGTTAAATAAATATTTGTTAATTACTTACTACCAGACCTACTACTATTCAAAAACGGTTATATTTTATTATAATAGAGGTTTTTTTCAGGCATAAAAGTCATGCTTTTGAACATCTTGTTTCGCTGACACCCGACACGGAAAAGTTTCAATCAATTATTAAAAACATTACATTCGGTTCCAATTATGATGACCAAGAAGCGGGCTTGGATGCACTCATGCAAGTGATGGTATGTGGAAAGAAAATAGGATGGAGATCTGGCGCGAGGAGAATTATAGTGTTGTGTACTGATTCAACTTATCACAGCGCTGGAGATGGAAAGTTCGTTGGCGCCTATAAACACCATGACATGAAATGCTACTTAGACAGCAATATGTATACCATGGATTTATCGTTAGACTATCCATCTGTTGGCCAGATAAATAAAGTAGCAATCGATGGAAACTTTAGAATCATATTTGCTGCTACGAAGAACGCCGACAAGGAGTACAAGGCACTTGCTTCGCAGATATTAGGAGCGAGATACGCCCGGCTGGAAGGCGAAACAAGTGTTATAACCATCATTAAACAAGCTTACGAAGTAAGTGGAATACGACATTCGCATTAGGTCATCCTAGTTCTTTAGTTACTTAAATATTTATTTAATTTTTAGGAATCTACCAGAACTGTCCAGCTCAATTATAATTTACCATCATTTATCCAGCTAAGTGTAGATCAAGACTGCAACTCAAAACCACTTCGAAACTGTGAGAGTAATCACAAAGAAGCACTAGTAACTATACCCGCCAGTTTAACAGTAACATCATGCCCAGATGACAAACAATTTAAACATATACTTAATGTAACCACAGTTGGATTAGGTGAGAAAGTCACAATTGAATTAGAAATTGACTGTACGTGTGACTGCGAGAAAGAAAATGGTGTAGCGAGTCCTATCTGCAACAATGCGGGTAGTTATCAATGCGGAGTGTGTAAATGCTTGCCAGGACGGTAAGATTATTTGTAGATCATTTTATAATAATTAAAATATGTTAAATTGTATACCTATTTAACGCAATATAGTTGGTCAGAGACATCAATCATAATTTTCTATTCTCATTATTGGCGATGGAGGTGATAATAATTATTCATATACCTACATATTTTTAAGGAACAAACAATATAAATCACATAAGATTATTTAGGTATTCTTTGTAGTCCTATTTATTTCCCAAATGGAATTAAATAATACGATTAACCAGTAGTAAATCCTTGTCGTATTCCATAATAACGATGTTAGGACATAATAGACTACATATTTAATGTAATTTATTCAAAAGACTGAACTATAGAATTAACGTGTTATGATCATTGTAGTTACGGCGAAACATGTAAATGCAGCGGCTCATCAACAGATCAGAATGATTTAGAAAAATGTAAATTAAATAAAGATAGCAAAATGTGCAGTGGAAAAGCGACATGCAGGTAATATATATTTTTACTTTTTTTAAAAACGTCGCCCCACACTTGGAATTTCTCCTGTATCGTGGGTGCAACATGCGTGGGTTTACAAACATGATACTGTGTCCCCAACTCCCAGATATTTGTCCCAAACTCGGGACAAATATCTTCAGATCACACAAATATAAATATATTTTTGTCCCATGCGGGAATCGGACCCGCAACCCTTAACGCGGCAGTCGCGCTTAGCGACTGCTCCAATCGGGTCGTCGGATTGTAATAGGTTGATTGATAATTAACCATTGTAACAAGTAGTTAGTTCGTTAGTTCTTTTATAATAATACCATATACTCGTATACGACATAACGCTAGACAAATTTAATAGAATAGAATGTGCAAATGGAGTAAAACATTAGTTTTATCAACCACAAATTCACGATTCTGTTCTAGTCGCCTCATGGATAAAGCACAATACGACACAAATAAGTGCTACCTATTAATATTTACTGTGTCTTATTTTTAGATGTGGAAAATGCGGAAAATGTCAAAATGGGTTCTCAGGTGACTTTTGTGAGTTCGATAATAACTCGTGTCCAAAGCCGAACAAGCTACTTTGTTTCGGAAAAGGCAACTGTACGCGGGGAATGTGTGTATGTGATGCAGGCTGGGTCGGCAAAGACTGTAGTTGTCCTGTAGCCAACGATAACTGCATTGCACCACAGTCTAAAGAGGTAAGACAGCTAAAAATAGACAAAACAATATTTTTAGCAGTCCGGTCAAATCAGCAGTTGCAGTACTCAGTTTACATACTCTATGGCAGTACTTACCTGGAAAACTAGAGATGTACTTTAAGTTAGCATCCATAGTAGCATCTGCAGCGTACGTACTTTTGATAATGTTTTACTGATATTCCAGTAACTTACACATTACCATCATTCGATAATAATTCCTTCCCCAGTTTACTTTTCGTAGGTATTTAGGTGTACAAGTATTTAATGAGTCTGATTGATGTTAATGATATTATTATTTTTAAGATTTGTTCCGGAAATGGTAATTGTCAATGCGGCAAGTGCGTTTGTAACCAAATAAAAGATAAAAATGAGACCTACTCAGGAGTTTTTTGTGACATTTGCGAAGATTGTGCCGAGAAACGATGCAAAGAACTAGAAGACTATGCTTACTGCAACTATGAACACATGAATATGAAATCGTTTTGCGACCAGAAAAACAACGGATCGTTATCTGATGTAGATATCTATTTTATAAATAAAACTGAGATAAACGGGCCCAAATGGTACATGGCTAAATGGTGCAAGAAACAGTTTGATAATGGTACATACATCGTGTTTAAGTACCAGTATAAAGACCATGATTTGATACTAGTGATTCAAAAAGAACCAGAACTGCCACCTAAAGCAAACATTTGGGGTGAGTATTTCATTAGGTTTTAATATTTTAGGAAATATTTTATTAATCTATGCTTTCACTGATTAGACATCGAAATAGAAACTGCCCTGCCCTATGTTTTACTATTTTAGTACTTAATGTATTTCATTCTAACTGTTTCTGCCCCGTTTAGTGCCGATTTTCCAATAGTCAAATTTTTTTATCAGTTGAATAAATTTGGCGTTTTTACATATTTTCCATACATTAACCGTAAAAATGACAATGTTATCCATCGCATATAATTTATCTGATGATGACAAAAAGTCGGCCGGTATTTGAGACAATAATTATAACAACATTTTATTAAGTAGATTCCGGTCAAACGAAGAATTTGAGCAAAAAATAACTTATTATAAGGTCAATCAATTTTGATAATATCTTCTGGGAAAAAGCAATCGTTAACATGGTGTAACATCACGCCTGTAGTCAAGGGGTGGAAGAGCATGCATAGAACACCAACACTTCGGAGGTCCCAATGTAATAGTGGGCGAGCCTGCACCAATCCAGATTCCGAGCTGCTCCTGAGAATTACCTAAAGGAATAACCCAGTAACACTTTGCCTGACTCTGGATAACCCAATAACCTAGGACCTTATGTTCAGCAGTTGCACCCAGCGACCACTAGACAAACGAGACATTCGTTATTTACCTATTTAATCATTAATAAGGATGTAATTTGTTACAGTTGCTGCAGGTTCGGCGATAGGAATAGTTTTGCTGATTGGGATACTTACTGTTATCATCTGGAAGGTTTTGGCAGACCTTCACGACAAAAGAGAATACGAAAAGTTCAAAAATGCAGCTGCTGCTGACGGTTATAATGTCTCTCCGAATATCCTATACGAACCACCTACAACGAACTTTAATAATCCAACATTTGATCCGAGAAACAAGTAACAAGGAAAGAATAAAATAGATTTTAGACTCACAAAGATTTAAGGAAAACTACCAATGTTATTTCTGTTGTCCTGAACAGCAATCAAATATGATTAGGTAATCGATATAAACAATTCGTTAAAAATATTTTGTTTTTTGTTCTTATTATGTCGCTCTTGTGATGTATTTAATAAAGATGGGACCATCCCTGGTACTTAATTTAAATAGAAGCATAATTTAAATAAAAACAGTGTATCATTTTAACTTTTATTACTAAAAATTTGTACCGTATCCCCCGCGTAAGTTGAATAAATATGTAATAAATTATATAAATAAAAAATATATAAAAAATAAATTAGAAATCCTTCACAAATTTTGTTACAAAACATTCACAGCAACACACCGACGCCGTGTATGTAAAATACAATTGTTTTCTTGTTCAATAGAACATTCTAGATGAAGATTATTATAATCTTGTCGTTCCAATACAGTTTTAGTTTTTTCAGTGTTCTCTCATACGTGACGGATCCTTCCGAAGGAAAAGAAGTAACTCCGGTCTTTCGTCATTTCCTTGAGTTTGTTCAGAATTCGACATTCTGTACTGTCGTAGGTTGTGTGCAGAATGTCTAATTCCGCTTCAGTGTGTATTTTACTTTTTGGATGATCGAAGAGGTTGTCGGTCATACGACCTGCGTAACCGAGTCGGTGGTTCGTCATTGTAGAGTCGCCTCTCCCGACGTTCTTCGATATCTAATCTCGCTAGGGCCGCCTGGAAACAATTTAGAAATAATACAATTAACTAACTTTTATTTAATTAAAAATCAAAAAGATTGGCATATATTTTTTAATAGCTGCAGCTATTTGAAAAATACCTCTAGATACTTGGAATTGCCATATCGAACGAAATGAGACTTGGTCTCTAACCAATTGCATCTATTCGTTACCTGAAACTCTTATATTTGATAATATTATAAATGTCCTCAAATTGTACTCTCCGCTATATTCAAGATTGCCCGACTATTAATAGTCTAGAACTGAGTCCATATTAATGAGCTGGCGACGCGGCGGGTCGCTGAAAGGCCAAACAGCCATACTGATTCCGATAACGTTTCAATTTTTTTTATAGACTAGTTATTCTCCCACTGGGCAGAGGCCTCTCCTCTGAGATTACAAATTCTCCTATTCTTGACCAGCTCTGGCCAGTTGATCTCATTAACTAGAGTAAAATATTACTTACTCGGTTGCATTCGGCGCGCGTGCGGCGTGTTCGCAAACCAGCGTTGGCAACATCTGGAGCCAGATCTCCCGCAGACCTTCTGCTATTGGCCTCCACAGTGCAGGCATCGGTATTGCAACCACAACTAAAATATAAGTTATCAATTATAATCTCAAGGTTAAGGCATGTCCACGTTGTACAAAACTGTACTGAGCTTTAAATAAACATAAGTATGTGTGAAGAAGAGATGAGAGTGAACAAAGCGAAAGGAATTGTAGTACCCGGTAAGGTCTGTGCCTACTCTTCTAGGGTCCTAGACAAGTGGTAAGACGCAAAAGAAATAGAATAATGTATGGGGTTTGTCAATCAGTTAACAGAGACATAATACATAGCCGTAACATTCAGTCTAATTGAAATACAACTATTTTAACGGATTTTATCGCGGTTTTAATTCGTTTTTTGGTCCCGACGTTTCGAATCCTTACGAACGTTTCGAACGTCGGGACAAAAAAACCAATTAAAACCGCGATAAAATCCGTAAAAATAGTTTTATTCCAACTGTCTAATATTCGCGTAAGTGATTGAAATCATTATACAGTCTGATGTAACGTATTGTATCTATGGCATAATTTTTATGTCAATCCCATACATGTACCATTCTATTCTATCATATTTCTTTTCGTTTTTTTGCCAATTGACTAGGGGACTAGAAAGTAGGCGTACAAAAATATCAATCTTCAATCTTTAAATTTAAAAATGAATCCTTATTTCCCTTGGTCACGGCATCACGCTAATTTTGGTTTTGAAATATAAATTAAGTCTACGGGAGGTTTAAATGATTAGAGCGGTACAAAATTCACCGAGTCAGGTAGTTGTTAAAAACCTTGATAAAATGTAGTATTTAAATAGTTTGATTTGAAGAAAGGGATTACTAATTTAGAAGTTAACATACACGAGGTCTTTCTCAGCAGCAGTGTTGGGCGGCGCAGGCGGCAGGGTGGTGTAGCGGCCGAGGTCGGGGCTGGCGCCTCGGGAGCCAGTCGGAGTGCTGCGACACACCGCCTCCCGCACCTCTTGCAGACGCCGCCGCTCTTCAGCCACTCTGCGGTCTAGCTCCGCTACTGTTTTTTTTTAACAAAAATCATCATTTACTTTATAGTTATAAAGTACAACCTCGTTTGTCTAGTGGTCGCGAAACACTACTGCTGACCAGGTCCTGGGTTCGATTCCAGGGCCGGGTAAAGTTTTATTGGATTTTTCGACTAGGAAATTCTCAGCACGGATCCCGGATTTGCCAAGCGTGGGGATTATGGCACCCCCCCTCCCCATACTAAGGGAGAGGCCTTTGTTCAGCAGTGGACTTCTTCCGGTTGATGATGATGATGATGGGAATAGGCTTGCCTGCAACTATCCCTATAACTAGCGAAATGCGGGTGTACTGTACTCCTTTTTGGGGTATACAGGCATGATGTTAATATTTTATTTGTGTTTATAGAAGTACAACAAAAATATGTCGTACTTTGGAAGCGGCGCCATACATTTTTATATTGCGACTATTCTCGCACAGGCCGCGCGTGTCAGTCACGTGCGGTGCGGCTGCGCAGATTTTATTAAGAAGAAGTATTACCTCTAAACTCAAAAAGTTTATATAATTCTTGTGTTTGTTGGAAAAAAAATATTCCATAAAACTATGAATAGTGTATTCGGTATACATCACTCTGTGTTAGCGTTACTTATAATATAATTTATTATTTACTTACTGATACGTAATTTAAAATTATTAAACAACTTACTATGTTGTTGTGCGTTCCGTTGCTTACTCATCAGCTCGTTTTCCAACGAATCTATTCTCTTCTGAAGAGCCTCCTCTTTTGTCAGTTTAGTTTTCCACGTGCGACATACTTTGAGGTGGAGAAAAGACAGCTCTTGGGCATCCAAAGCCTGAAGACCATCAATCTTAAAAAGTTCCTGAATGTAGTTTTACACTATTTCTGGGGTTTGGCGCACATGGGGACTCAAATCAATCAATTAGTAATTTTTTAAAGCGATTGTTGATTGATATGGGCAACGTTCACAACGAATATTTCGGCACGATCAACTCGACTGTGAACCTTGCCCATAACTCTCAATACAATATTAACACAAAATATTTTTATGATTAATTAATTTGCTTTGTAATAATAATATTTTGTGCACTTACAGCTTTCACACACATTAACATAACTTACCCTTTAAACGAAAAAAAACTTCTAATGAATGGCACATAAAAGAGTTTAAAGCTAAAATAAAATATTATTAGCTGCTTACTTCAACGTTCCCATTTACAATCTTATTAGCGATATACTTCATATAGGTATGTTCAGCCATTTTTCGCTGTTCGACGTCAACTTGTTCGAATATGTTGCGTATAGTGTCCGATACATTCACATCTAGCGAGCAAGTGCAAGGGCCGTTGGAACGTGACTTCGGTTTTACATTAAAGGCTTCTACCGTAGTCTTTGTCAACATTTTGGGCTCCCCACGACATTTCCTTCGCTTTTTAGCATCAAGTGGCGTAATTTTTATAGGTTCCTTGATGGAAAAATAAAACGGAGCTGACAAGTAATATAAGTTAACGTTCAGACCTAAGGGAATCAAGAAGCTACTTGCATCCCGTCCCTCCGAAAAAATCTAAATAAATGCATATAATAAGTTCACAATATAAAATGCTGAAGAATTATTGTTTACTTTAACATGTGTTAAGGACCCTCCCTCAATGAGATCCCCATGTATGTAACTTACACCATGATCTTAATGAGTTAATAGAGAAAATAAAAAAACTGACCTCATCTAAACTTGTTGTGCCGCAATCTAGAGCTCTAGTTTTTAGAGCTCGGTTTTCTTTTTCTAATTTCTCGGCTTTCCTCATTGCTTCAATGCTCATAGTCCGTAAATTTTCAACTTCGTTCTCATGTAATTTAATAATATCTTGGAGTGTTTCTTCGTGTAAACTTTGTATACTTTTTACGCCTTGATTATGTTCATTAATGATACTTTTTATGTTGCTATCGTATTGCACTTTAATAGCTTCAATTTTTTTCTTGTAATCTTTTTCAATATTTTCTAATGCTTTCGTAAGGGAGGTAATTTTAGTTTCATAATCATTATTTATATCTAATTTAGCCATAATGCTACGTTCAGTATACGATTTCGGCTGGCTTTTATCACTTGATTTGCTCACAGTCGAAATCGTTTTATATTCAGTAGAAGACATTTTGAATTCGCTTAGCCTTGATGGGCTGGAATCAGTTTTTTCTCGTATTTTTACTAAATTAAATCTCTCATCACTCCTACTCTTTCGTAGCTCTTTTGCAGCATAGTATTTTGCAACCTCAGGATCCACTTCTCCTTGTACAGTATCCAAAATGTATTCTAATCCAAAGTTTTGTCTTGCTCCAATTTTAGGAACTTTTTGTTCAGCTTTAAGTAAAAGAACATTAGCTCCGACTCTAGATAGTTTGTGGTGAGATTCGTTATCAAAAGGTTTTGTCACTGTAGCATTATTCCTTAAAACTTGAGAATGTTTTTGCTTTGATGTACCACTATCAGTTTCAATGCCTTTCGTTTTCATTAACTCAGGTCTTATTGTATCCTCATCAGAACCGACTCCTAAAGAGTTATATGACCCTACAAATTGATTGTCCTCATTTGATAGAGTAGGCAGTGAAGGAGTTCCGAGCTTGATATTTTTGCTATCCACATCATCATGAATTTTTGTGTCCGAGTCAGATAGTCTTTTAGGAGAAGAATAAATCGCTAGAGTATATGAATCTAATGATTTCTTGTCACCATCTGAGGAAGTAATAACAGATGGACTTTCGATCCCAACTCTCGGTAAATTAATTTTAAGCTTGTGCTTTACACTGTCATCTTCAGCATTTTTTTCTTTATCGTGAAAAATGTATGAATGATTATCAATTTTTGTTTTGGGATGGCCCGCTTCAATATTATTTACTGTTTTCGTAGGATGTACCGTTACTGCTTCAACTACTATCTCTGAATGCCCTTTGCCTGACCATGTCCCTTTACCTTTGCCTTTGTTATTGTTATTATTATTATTATAGCTACTTTCACTATCTTTGTAAATGATAAATAAATCTTTATCAGTCGATTTCTCTGATGATGACCCTCCGTACGTTTTGCTATCTTTGTATTTTCCGATTATATTACTATCTGTTTCATAACTTTCTCGTGTTTCATAGCCAGTTGACTTTCCTTGACTTTGTGGTGCCATTTTTTCGCTTATTATATTTTCAGACTCATCATTTCCTTTTGAAGAATTAGTATGCATCGATTGTCTATTATAAATATCGATTAAATTAGTGCTTTGAGTTTTGGCATTTACATATTTTTTTCCAGATTTATGTGATTTTTTAGTATGATGTTCGGTAGAGTGAGCTTTCGGGGATGCATTTTTTTCTTTTATTTCATGATCTGGAATTGACCAGTGTTCTAGTCTACCCGGGCTCAACTGTTTTATTTTATAATTGATGTAACTGCTTTTTACTACGTCAAATGCTGGGTCTATACTAGCCGTTAAAATTTGTACTTCGTTAATTAAGTGTGTTTGTTTAACATCTTCAGTTTCAGTGTGTTTTTTACCTAAAGGAGGTTTATTCATTTCTATTATCTTTAAATTTTCTATATGATCTACGTACTTATCTATTGTTTCATTCATCATTACACTTGAGTCTACATATAATTTTTTATCTGCTTCATTATTAAAATAATCGTTTTCTGTTTGACATCCCATATTCCTATAATTGTCAGCTACTTCGGCTTGGGCTCCCATACTACGATTAGGTTTGTTTTGCAACGTATCTAATTCCTTTTGAATTTCAACAACTTCTTTAGATTTTGCTTCCAAATCCGCTTTAATTATTTCCATCATTTCTAAGAGCTTAGTTTTCTCTTCAGTCATATTTTGCACTTTTTCTTGTAATTCACTTATCTTTTCTATAGATTTTTTGTAAAGATCTTGAAGAGTCTCCAGTTCCTCTTTTAATTTGGATATGTAATCAAATGTGTGTTGATTAAGTCTATTAATTATCAGTTTTTGATTTGATATTGTCGCTTCTAAATCAGTTATTAGTACCTTGTCATTTGCAATTTGTTTTTCTAGTTTTTCTTTGAGATCTAGTAACTGCATTTCCATAAGTTGTTTATCTTTAATTGCCTCTTCTTTTTCATTTATAATTTTTTGCTTTTCTCTTTCTACCAATTTCTTTGCTTCATCTGCTTTGCTTAAGAGTAATTGAGAAGATGTTTGTACTTTTAATAAAGTCTGTTCTAATGATGAGCTCTTGGAGTTTCTTGCATCTAGAGATTTTCTAATTCTGTCAAGAGATGTTAAGACCTCTTGAACATCGCAGTTATTTGGTGCTAAAGCACTTTCACCAACACTTTTCAGCTCTAGTTGCTTAATGTCCGTGACAATTATTTCTTTTTCACTTTGCAATTGTATTATTTGTGATACGAATTTATGCTCATCTCGTGACGATTCTTCTGACTTTATCTTGGTAACGGATAGCTGTTCCGATAGCATAGAGTTTTCATGCTGGAGTTTGGCTAATTCCATTTTCATGTTATGCGTTGCTCTAGAGTCTAAAACATTTAAAATATTAGTACAATTCTTTAATAATTATTATTTTCGTTACCATAGCCAATTGCAAAAATTTATAATATGCTAAATGCCACACACTGATTAGATATTTGTTTATAATGACTGACTGTACGCGACAGTCGACATAGCAATCGGAGTATGAGCTGAAGCACTGGGGAGGGGACACCCCGCCTAACCGCACATCGCCCGCGAAATCTTGATATTGCGCTGCACGAGTCCACATTGACCGCGTTTATCGATTTCGTTTTCGCTCATATTGTTCTTTGCCTCGCCACGTGTAAAATAATAATAATTCATTCTCAAGCACGAGAACTAGCCTGAAAAGTATTAGAAAATTACAGCGACCTTCTGTCTTAAGTTATTATGTAAACAGCTAACCGAACAACATCTTATATTAACCATATTAATATTAAAAATCTTTTGTTTTTTTAATAAAATAGATTTAGATATTTAAATTTGTATGATTTGGTGTGTATACCTACGATATCGCAGTAAGACCCAAAGGTTGCCTTGAAGAAAGAAGCCGCCTCTCCGTGCCGGATGGGAAGCGTGGAAGCCTCGGCGCGGGCAAGCGACCTCCGCCGGCCGCAGTTATAATTATTATTGTTATTTCTTTCATTTCATGGCGATTTAGTCTACATAATACTTTGCGAAATTTTGGTACAACTTCATAAAATATGGCCCATTCTCGCTTTTTCATTCCGTTGACCATTTTACAAGTTACCTTTGAACATAATTATATCTAGGTACCTACTAGGTACACCTATTATTCCACTATATTACGGCTTAAGGGCGTGTCTTCCGAAGCACGGAGGGGTCTCGACAAGTGAAAACGGTCACCCATCACAAGACTGACCGCGGCGAGCATGGCTTTACCTCGCAAATCGACTGATCTGCGCGGTAGCCACGTTGCTACGAGCTATATTCCATTATATTAAACATAAACAGGTAAACTGCAAATTGCAAATTCATTAACTGCAAATGTATCTTTGCAATCCTATACATTTATATGGGATTATTTATGCAGTTGGCGTATCTAGAAAACTGGACCGAAATACAAAATATTTAAGTTTTTCCTTGATTTATACACTAAACACTAATTGTATTCCAAATTTGAAGCTTCTATGTCTGCTAGAAGTGCCTTAGAATTTTGATGATCGGTCAGTCAGTGAGTGATAAAATTAAGAACTTTGACTTGTTGTAATTCTTAAACTACTGGTTCAAATTGAATGAAATTTGAAATATACCGTTTATATGTAAACTTTTACACGACCGGTGTACGTACACCAGTCGTGTAAAACTGCTATGTCGACCTGTGGTGTACAATTCATACTTTTTAATATTTTAAGTGGCAATAATTATTAGATATGATATAGGAAGACAAAAAATATGTACTTACGATGAGCTTCCATATTTTTTAAGGAGTCCAATTTCTGGAAACTAAAATCTTTTATCTGTTCACCCGTATCAATTACTTCAGCCAAGCCGCTGTGTAGTCTTTGTACTTCTTCTTCCAATTCATTTATGTAGTTTTGCAAAGTAGCTATTTTATGATCCCGAGCTAGAAGATCTTCACTGATGTTAGAAATAATATTTTCCTGAAATATACAGGACACATTTAAAAATTATTTTACTGTATATTGGCGCAAGATGTATCCTTTACTTTGCTTTCTAAAAAAATAAAATAATTAAATATCACTAACTGATTCGTCTAATTTGTCGTGTAGCTCCCTGATTTTCTTCTGGTTTGTCAGTTTTTCTTGTTTCATTGTTTCAATTTCAGCCATTATGTTTTTATACGAATCAGCCGGAACGCTTGACTTTTTATTAAGCTGCAAAATGATTTAAATTAATAAAAGGTACTAATTTAACAAAATTCCTGTCTATATCGTAATTTGTATATGCGTTGATTACCTCTGTTCTTGCACCTATTAGAGCATTTTCCAAGTCTTCACTATGAGTTATTAGGGTTTGACTATGACTATTCAATTCAATGTTTTCTTGCTCAATTCTTTTTAAATCTACCAATTGCATATTGAGTTCTTGTTGTAATTTTTCTTTTTCAATTCTCATTTGTTCGTGTGCTCTTTTCAGTTTATCAAATTCGTTTTCTAAGGTTTCATAATGTTTTATTTTACCGACCAATTCGGCACTTTCTTGTTCTATTACATGTACTCTAGCTTGAGCTGTGACTCTCTCATCTTGCAAAGCTTTTATGTTATTAGTGGCCGCAGTTTGATTTATCTCTAAAGCTTTAATTTGTTCAAATAGCTCTTTGTTTTCTTCTATTTTATTTTCTAAATCATTATACATTTTATTGAAATCTTCTGTTTTATTAACAAGGTCGTTTTGAAGCATATTCATTTCGAATGATTGTTCAGTGTAAGCTTTTTTTAATGCTATTAATTCTTGTTCCAGTTCATTCGCTTGATTGCATTTATGTAATAGTTGCTCATTTTGAAGCTTCAGATTATTGAAAGATAGCAGTAAGTTATCTATATATCGTTTTTTGTCTATCAAGTCTTTCTGTGTGGTATGTTTTTCACTAGAAAGTTTATGATAAGCTTCACTCAACCTGATTAGTTCATTATCTTTTGAATCTTCAGATCGTTGTAATCTATTTATTAGTTCATCACTCTCTCTTTTATTTAATTGAATAGAATGTGTTGCGTTGTCAAGTTCGTAATTTTTCTCAAGCAATTCATTTTCAAGCCTTTTTTTTTCTTCGAGAAGGATATCATATGATCCTTGTAAATTTTGTAACTGTAGTGCCACATTTTCATAATACATAATTCTATCTTTTAGCTCGCCACTTTCTTTTTGTGACAATTCTAGAGTTAGCTTATACTGATCTTTCTCATCTTGTAAACTGCTTATGTTATCAGCAGTATATTCAGTTACTTTACGTAATCGTTGAATCTCTTGCATTAAAATAGAATTATTGTTCTCTCGGCTAGCTAAGTTCATTTTTAGATTTCTGTTCTCTTCCATTGTAGTCATTAATACATTTTGAAGGTCTTTATTATCAGCTAACTGTAGTTCTAAAGATTTTGTTACATCAGCTTTTTTGTGGACGACCTGATCATAATCTTTAACCTTTTCTAATAACTCCTGACTTTCTTGTCTGGCTACCTGCAATGATTTTAGAGCTTGCAATTTTTCATTTTCCAAGGATGTTAGGCTTCGGTCAAAGCGGTCTCGCAATTCATTAAGTTGTTTATATAAATCGTTATTTTCATATTTCTTCTTTTCAATCTCATGTACTAATTTATTAATTTCTTGGGATTTATTGTTAATTATTTTCATTAAATTTTCAACTGCTGTAGTTTTTTCATCTACATCTAATGACAAACGTCGTGTTTCTTCCATGAGATTTTCTGTATATTTTTCCAAATTTTCATTGCGTTTTAAAGTTTTTTCATATGTACCTTAAATAAAAATAAAAATCATTTACCTAAGTATCATAAGTGTCATTCCAAACATTGGACATGCGAGTGTTATTGCCTATATAGTTATTATCTCATTTATTCAAACAAAAAAAACTAATTAATTAATAATTAATTCAAAAAAACGTGGAAAAAGATTAAAGAGGTCATGCAGGCTTTAGATATACACAGTAAAAATTAATCAAGACAAAAAAAAATCCGAGCCGGACTTAATTAAAGATAACATATTTTATCTTTACATTTCCAATCTTCTACTTCCAATCTGAGGTCATTTATAAGTAGTAGGTGATCTTGGTATTGTTTTTGTATATCTTGTTTTTCTTCTTCATTGCATAGTAATGCATCCTTTAAATTTTTAATTTGTTCTTTAGAAGATTCAATTTCATCAAGTAACTCTATTGAATGCGTTTCTGTTTCTGGTGTATGACCCTGAAATGACAAAATATAGTTTCGTATGGTATTATTTTTTGGATAAGGTTATCTAGATTATTTGATTATTTCCTTTTTATCTTTTTTTATAGTGCAGTTTCAATAACTGCTATCATATTATAAAATTAAATATTTAAAAAATCCCCAACACAAAAAAGAAAATCGGTCATTTAAAAAGTCATAAATAACACCTATCATTGAGCCATCAAATCCGATCCGAGTAACAGCTATTTAAGACATGTCGACCTATTGTCGCGGCGGGGTGCCGCTACGTGTTACGTTGTACGTACGTTTGTTAATGCTTACTTTTATTACCCCCTATATCTTGTAAATGGCTGAACCGATTTTGATATATTTTTTTTGAAATGTACACACACTGCCCTTTCATTTGATACCCCACTTTGATATATTTGAAAATATTCCATTTGTCTGCCCCTATATGTTTTACTTGGCTGAACCGATTTTGATATAAATATTTCTTTTGTGATGTACACATTATGTCCTTTTATTTGATACCCCACTTTAGTATATATGAAAATATTCGATTGGTCATTCCCACTTTCACCCCCCATATCTTGTAAATGGCTGTACCGATTTTGATAAAACATATCTAAGAACCATCGCTGGAAAATTTACTTTCAAATAAAAAAAACCGCATCAAAATCGGTTCACCCGTTTTAGAGCTACGGCGCCACAGACAGACAGACACACATAGCGGTCAAACTTATAACAACCCTCTTTTTCCGTCGGGGATTAAAAATTAATCATTATAATTTTACTATATAACAATATTTCTTTAACAGAGTTTTTATGAATGTTATTTTAATTGTAGTTTCTTTTAATTAAAGGGTGGCATAGAAAGTGTGTGGTAGTCGACCTTCAGTAATTGGAGTGGCACTTATAGTGTCGTTCCAACCATTGCTGACAATCCGATTGGTGCAGTGGCTAAGCGATTAGACTGCTGCACTACGGGTTTCGGGTTCGATTGCCGCACGGGACAAAAAATTGTGGGATCTTTGTTCAATGCAGATATTTGTGCTGAGTCTGGGAATTTGTGTATGTGATATTGCAACATGCAATGTGAAACGCACCCACGATACGGGAGAAATTCCTATCGTGGGACGAAGTTTTATAATGAAAACAAAATGCCGTTTTCATAATAAAACCAATTTCATGAACTAATCAATATTAAATTTGGAACCTAAATCTTGTGATCTGCTGCAGCAACTATTACACCAACGAGGCAGTTAAAACGCAACCAACAACAGAAAAAATACTAACTTTTTCTTGATCTTGTTCTAGAAGTTTATCAAGTTGTAAAGTCAAACTTTTGATTTGTTGCCCTTGACACATAACTCTACAGTCAGCTTCTTTTAGCTTACATAATAGAGCATTTTTTTCCTTTTCAAAAGCAATAGAAGCTTCGTTCAATTTTTTTTCTAACGAAATATTTTCACAGCGCAGTCCATCCATTGCTTTGCACTTTATGTGATTAATTTCTGCTTCAGCTTTTAATTGTGTCTCCAAGTTTGTAGTTTCATCAGTTAGTATAAGGTATTGTTCTTTTAAAGTATCAAGATCAACAGAACGCTTTCGATAATGCTCTTTTTCATTCCAAAGTGAGTTATATTCTCTCATTTGCACTTTTAAATTTTCAAATTCCTTTTCTATGTCTTCATATTTTTGAACTCGTATCTCTAAACAATCTTTTTCATGTCTCAAAGATTCATAACATGTCATCAAATCATCGTAGTTCTCTTGTAAGGTTTTCAAGCGTTTTAGATTCTCTGCATCAATATTGTAACTGTCTAAAACGAAAACATCTTCAGTATGTTCATCAGATTGAAATGCTGAACTGTCTTTACTTAAAATTTCCTTCATTTCATCATTTTGTATAATGTCAGCTACAAGATGAGCCCTTTTGTTATCTAAACCTGGTTGTTGTGCTTCTGCTGAAGTAAGCGCATAAGTTGGTTCAATGCGGGATACTATATCAACACGATAGCAGGCACAATCGTCTTTATGTTGTGTCCCATGTGACACGAAATCTTGGGTGCAAGGTGCTATTAATGCACAGCAAAATTTTTCCAACACTTTCAATTTGAAAAGTATTTTGCCTTTTATGTCAATGCAGCGAGTATCTTTACCGGCAGTCTAAAATAGAGAATATTGTAAGATAAAGTTGTATGATTTTAATTATTTTGTTTTAATATCATTAACAGACCAATAACTTTAAGTACTGCCTGTACTTGTCATTTTGACAAAGAATGCCAAATATTTTTTCTAATGCCGTGTATATGTGGGCATAAATGCAGTAGGGCTCGCAAACATCGTTTTCCATGACCTGCAAAAGTAATACTGGAATTAGATTGAGAAGCATTGATTGACCGCCATGTTTGTCTCGTGTTAACGATGTCAGTACATCTCGAGCTCTAAACATAATAATAATACCTACATATTATTGAACTCCTAATACTTAGGTGCTGTTCTAAAAGAAAGAGAGACAGAGAGTCTGTCTTTTGTGAAACGTAATATTTGAATAAATTGGGTGAACTTACAGCTATTGTGTTTTTCATAGCGCTTAGTTTAGCATCTTTTGCTATAATTGTTTCTTGCATTTCGTTAATCCTTCCATCTTTGACGTCTAAAACAAAAATTACGTCGAAATACTGAACATTGATTTATTAATACGTGAAGATAAAAAATAGGATCCCTTTAAAGAATATTGCGTGCTCCAACGAGTGTGAGATTGGGCAAATGTGCATATGGAACATTTTATATGAAGAAGAACCGCAGCTATGTTTCGTTAATAAATACTCTTCGTTATATCTGAAATAAATTGTTAAGCTAAAGAACAAATTGTTTTACTTACACGTAGCGACCTCACAAGTGCAGATTTCATTTTGAACACCTATAGATTCCTTCTTAGGAGTGAGTACCTGCTGTTTATAAGTAATTTTAGTTAAAACAAGGTATGATTCAATCAAAAGTAATGAGTAAGAGGAATATTGCTTTTACCTTGTAATGATTTACATCACATAAAAATAGGATTAAAAATATAACAATAAAAAGGATACTTGGTATTGTTGCTAAATATTTATATACATAGATATAACTTTTAGTAAATACCCATCAAAAACTATGTACCGGTATATTGTATAATTTTTCCTTACCTCATCAATATTAGACTTGGGTGAGGCCTGAAATCAAAAAATTTGTACTTAATATAATATCTGTTTTTAAGTCAACAGCTAGGTTCAGGCATCTCATGGGTATTAGTGCCAGCCCAAATTGTGAAGTAAGCGGCACTGTAGATGTCCAACACTTGTTGGCGGAATGCGCCAAGACGAGGGCTGAAAGAGGGATTCTGCAGAGAACTTTGAATATAAACTTTTTAAATATTGGTATTTTTCAAAGTATCTTAGCTAAAATCCTATCCGAGGCAGCTGTCCTAATTTATAAAATTATTAATAAAAATGTTTAAGAATAGTGTTTAACTTATGTAAGGCATTAACTGTAACTATAGGTTATTTATGGGGCTGACATGGTCTAAAGACTAAAAGTCCCTAAAAAATAAAAAGAATAAAAAAAAGTCAACAGCTGGCGAGTACATTTCCAAATTAGCACTTTAATTAGGAAAATAATTATGTTTTTTATACAGTTACCTACTAACGATAATCAAGACGCGAAAAAGAAATGGAAAAAGGGATGCTTGGAAAGCCAGGACTAGATAAAAGATTCTGAAGTTTATTTGGGTTCATCGATATTCAATATATAATATAACCGTAATATTAAATATACGTAATATTTAAATAGCGCTAAACCAAGTCGTTGCAACAATTAACGCTTTACACTACGTCGATGAAGTATTTTACCGGTAAAAAATATTGTTTATAAAGAATACCTCATCTCCTCTTGATTTGCCGGTCTGAAAGAAAAACATTCGTATTTGTACACCATTAAAATAAATCATATATTTCAAATAATAATTTAAGTTTAACAAATCAATTTGATTACCTCAAAACCTTCAGAATCAATGCCCTGGAAATTAAATTAGAATTAATTTAAAATTAGATTTAAGGTAATTTGTAATAAGTATAACAAAAAACATAAAAATTTTAAAGTTAGTCACGTAATTTTTGAACTCACCTCAGTAAAACCGGATAAATCCAAATCTAGGCACTAAAACAGAAAGATCATCTAAGTAACTCTGCTTACGAGGTCGGATATTCTCCGTTTTCCAAAGAATATAAAAAAATGCTGTTATGTTATTATATTTACTCAATAAATAAAACTTGAGTGAGATAATTTATACAAAAGCTTCATCATTGCCGTCATATCAAAATAATTCTTCTCCAACACTTTTTCATTCATCCTCTCTGTCGTCTTAACAGTAATTTTCCCCTCATACCATCTTTCACACATCATCTCTTGGTAGTTTCTGCTTCATCATTATCATTAGCCGGAAGATGCCCACTGCTGGACAAAGGCCTCCTCCTTAGAACGCCACAATGAACGACAACTTGCCATTTGCAATTTTCTGCTTACATGATAGAAATATAGGGTCATTCAACCTGGTGAAATATCTATGTGTCAACTTACCAATTCGTCGAGCTCTTTGTTGGCCGCTTTAATTGCTGCATGCTAAAAAAGATATTGGTGTTAAAAATCCGTACCAAAACGTAATTAATAAATAAGAAAAACAGTCGTCAGGAAACCTAGCCTCGAATTGAGAAAATTCAAGAGACAGTCGAGCTAGCATTATTTTATAAGTAGGTATCTTTTCTAAAGTAAACATTACGGTATATTGATTTATTGATGAATGTACATCAGAAAGTTTCAATTATAATTAGCATATATTTTAAAGAATCTAGTACAGTATAAATTAATTTAATTACATTTTACTTTCAAGACACAATGAGTAATCTTAAAAACATAAACTGATAAACTTACCTACTCTATACATATAAAATATATAAATATATCAACAGAAAGAAGGACAGGGAAGGTTATATATATTATCATATTTGATATTGTGGAAGGGTAGAAAAGCAGATTTAAATAGAACTTAACAGTTTGGCTACGTTTATCAAACAGTACTTACGGCATGAGCGATTTCGCATTTCTGATCACACGAAAGTTCGAGTTGGTCATACGCGGCCAACATCTGTTCGAACTCTTCAATTTTGCGCTTCAAGCGTGCAATCTCCGCGTTTTTCGCTACCATGAGCGTGTCAACGATCACGTTCGTCGGTAAATACTTTGGACGAACCGTCTCATTGTTTCTCTTTATAATTTCCACCAAGTGCTCGCTTTTATCCGAACAGAAGTGGGACCAGGCCCTCGCGTCCGTACATGACGCGTATGCCTTCAACTTCCCTTCGTTCCGCGCTGGTAAATCGTACAGGTCGTATTCGTTGAACACACGCTCCCTTTTCGTTATGAAAGACATTGTGATGCCAACTGTTTAGTCTACTTAGGATAATATATGATTTTTCTAAACATATACATGTATATAAATATATGCTACTTTTCTCCGCCATCCATTTTACGCATAACGATACGATTTTAAATATTTTGTTTTGCTATAAACTTACGGCAAAATGTGTATAACGAAAATTATCAAATATTTTGAATTGTCAAAAGAAATCGAGGCGGAATGGTATGATACTTGAAATAGAATGTCAAATTTAAATTCTTTTTCTTCGTGTTTAGCATGCCAGTTGTGGTCATAAATAGGGATTCACTTATTGCTTAATATAGAAATACATTACTTTAATTGTCTAGAAGAAATTAGTATAAAATATTAACTACATATGAATATTCACAGTAAATATTTTGTTAACTAACCTATAAAATAGGTACTTATTTTAATTATCTGAAAGAAAAACTTGAACTTCTTGAAACATTACGTCATTCCGCTTGAACCTTGACACTTCAATCTTCAATACTCAATCCAATGTGACTTACATTTACCGCGTCATTATTTTGGATATCAAAATTTTACGTCAATATGGGGACAAGATCAAGATCAAAAATTAGTTTGTCGAGTGTATGAATTCAATGAATTACATAACTCATAGAAACTTACGACTTTGCTCACGCAACGAGGGTAAGATCAAATCGTATGAGTCTTGCCGAGACGTCAGGGCATGGAGTCATGACGTTCAAACGCGCGATCATTACCTCAGGGAATGGATAAAGTGCGACATGCCTATTTGCGTATTACCCACTAGCGCTTTAGCCAGCTTCTTGAGGACCATGACATGCAGAAGCCGAGGCAGGGTAAGTTAAAAAATGAAAAATCTAATGTGTATTATTATTTTTCTACTATGATAATAATATTAATGATATAATCCTTAAAACTTTGTATCCAGGCTACGCCCCGTTGTCATCCAGATTGCAAATCAAAAGTCGTGCTTGATAGCATTTGCAATTCTTGTCATGCAATGAAAGAATGTTTAAAAAATGAAGAAGATTTTGAAAAGTATTTTGATGATGTAAGTATATATCTCTTTTTCTTTATTAAATATTATTGAAGTCTTGATGGCTGGTATTACCGACCTCCAGATCTACTCAGAAAATTGTGTCTATTTTTTATTATATTATTTTTAGGAAGAATTTGAAACCAGTCATTGGCCGTGTGAACGATGCTTGGAGGCCTTAAAAAGCATAAAGATGTTTTGGAAAATCATAGTAGAAAAAATATTTAATGTAAATGTAACAAAAAATGAGGATGACGATCAAAATGAATGCTGTCGTACCGACAGTGTGCGCTCTGTGGCAAAAATTTGGCAGACTGAAATGGTACAACAAGCTTTGTTCGTCAGAAATATCACGCCATTCTTAAGCCGTACACCCGCTCTTGGAAACACTGGTTTGTGGAAAAGTGCAAAGACGGTAAAAAAAGAAGTCACACCTAGTAATATGAAGCCCTGCGTTATACAAGATCCTTGTGACGAATCCGCAAAAGCCAATTGTTTCACAATCAAAACTTACAAAATCAAATCAACAAATACTGATTGTTTACCAAACCCTACGGTAAAAAAGTCTAATAAAACGTGTTCTGCACATAGCCGAAAACAAAATAGGCAGTGTTCGGCGAGAGTCAGTATGGTAGATGCTGGGTGTGATCCCTGTAATGAAGTATGTGATGAAATGAAAGCATACAAAAACAATCTAGAGTATTTACAAGAAAAATGTATCAGTCAAAAGAAGGAAATTGAGAAACTGAAGAAAGAAAACAGTTCCTTGAAGATTGAATTACATAACGTGTATAAGAACTCTTCTTGGAAATCAGCTTTTTACACTCGTACATCGTGCACAGAAAATAATGATTCCGTCGCCCTTTTACCGAAACCTTTTGAATGTTGTGCAGAAGAAAATATAGATATAAACGAAGTGAAAGGCATTGATTCCGAAATGATTATAACAATGAAAAATTGTAAAAACGAGGTACTTTTCAACATCACATGATTTTTTTATTGATAAATACATATCCTTACTATTATAAATGCTAAATTGACTGTCTTTTTTGCAGACTTACAGGCACATTTCCTTGCTACAAGTACTTCATAAATCCAATGAACCAATGCTAAACGATATAAACCTGAATAGTTCGAGCTGTAATAGGAACGAAGATCCTATAGATCTGTTAACCAAAGGTACTTAGAATATCATTATTAACTTGGATAATCCGAAATGTTCTAGTTGAGTTTTAGAACTTTAAAATGGTAACGTTACCGATGTTTCAGTACAAAACACTTTCGGCGCCATAGTGAAACGAGAAATGAGTATAGCAAATGAGCGTTCATACGAAGAGAACCAATCAGAAATTAATGCTACTTTCCACAAATTGAATGAAAGCAAATCTGATCCTTCATGTTCAACAATAACTATGGACAGTTCTGATTCACGTTGCGTAAGTTATTTAATAATGAATATTTATTGATAATTTATGTAAGTAAAACCATGTCATATTATTCAGGTAATAGGAAGTACTTACAAAGCTAAGATCATCAATGATTTTGCCCTAATAAGAGCTTAATTTTATTGGAAGATTCAATTTCTGTAGAAAACAAACAAATATTTTTTGAGTAAAAAAAATTATAATGTCGCTCTCTAAGCTTTCTATATTATTCTGCAAAAATCAGTTGCTGTTTAAAACTTGAAAGCACATCAACAAACCAACAATACAATTTTGTATTTACAGTGTTTACCCTAAAGAAAATTCTGCAAACGAGGTTCAACTACCTACGATATCAATCAGAATCAATCTACGGCTAGCTGAAAGGTTTAAAATTTATTCTTATGACTTAATGCTGATTTTGGCCGGATCATTATTTTATCTTAACATTTCTTTTTGCAGGATTGTCGACTGAAACAGGGTCAAGTCGTATATATATACTATAATATACACCTCTATGTATGTATAATATACACCTATGTTAAATTGAATAATTTACTAACAAAGTTTCACTGTAAAGGGAAGATTTCGTTTCATATAGAGAAGGCTATGCTCGTTGGTCGTTGAATTATGGTTCCTAGTGATTGGACTTAACGTTGATTAAGAATTTGTCTCTTTATCATCTGTGATATTTTAGAATAACTTAGAAATAACACTATAATGCTTAAGCTTGCCTGATTTGTTGTTTATAAATATTTAAATATAACGTTTGCTTTGCAGGATCGGTCATAAGGAACAAATGAAGAGGAAAACCAATTGAATGTAAAAATGTATTTTGTGTTTGTCAGTTGCGCTGAATAAAGTGTCAGTCTGTATTTAATTATTTAACGAATTGTTGCATTATTTTTAGTAGCCGAGTGTAAATCAGTTCGGTTGCGTTGATAGCGAATACAAAGTCTAGATGGTTGAACTTTGCAAGAGGGACTCTATACATTCCAATGGCAGTTGGAATTTCGTCAGCTAGTTTTCTAACATCGGTAGGTGTGGACAGCCAGTCGTTATCCGCATAATGGAGGAAGATGGGGGTTCTTATAAGTTTCAAATCATATGCTGGTGGCCGCCCTGTCCCATAATTATGTATGTTTCCAATCCAACCATAATCGAACCGTACGAATTCCTTTGATTTGTACAATTGTCCGAAATGGATGAGTTGCCTCGTAGAAGCTCCTGCTGGTGTATGACCAAGAACTACTGGTAACATCGTCTGAAATGCAGAACATTTATACATTGTTTATCGTATTTAAGTATTTTTATGGGTTCAGTGAATAGCGCTCTTGCTTCCCTATACAATGAATATACCACATTTTACAGCTCACCATTTTTATTTTTATTGCCATGCATCGGGTTCACACCAGGTTTATCATCTTTTACAACTTTTTGGCCCGATGAAGACGGGCAATTTTATTTTTGTACTGTAGAGAGTGTGACAGAAACCAAACCTTAGGGTCGGTAATTAAAAAAACTTACTTTATTCAATTGTTCCTCGTTGAAGCCACATATGAGGAACAAGAGATTAGTGCAAAGAGCCTGCGTGACTGCTTCCTCTAAACATAGACTCTGTCCTGCTAACTGGTTGATTTTACCGTTAGGCAGTATTTCATTTGTTCCCAATAATTTCAATACAATCTGCAATAAACCATTATTATTAGGCTTCGTGTAATTTATGAGAACAAAAGAACAGCAAAAACAAACAAACGTAAGCGAAATAATAATAAGTTGATTGAATATTAAATTACTGTTTACAATAATTTTGTAGTTTTGTATTTATTCGAATACATTCACATGAATGTTTTAATTTCGCTACGTGTTACATGTTTTTGCATACGAGTGTAGCTACCTACTTCGAGGGAGTTAGTGAATGGTGCCAGTGCTTTGATGAGAGGACTCTTTATATTTCCCACATAGGCCACCGGTGCTAACGCTTGCATGGCAACGACTTTCTTGTTGTACTCCGGTCTTGTCGACATCAGGACCCAAAACACTGTAGTCCCTTGAGAAAAGCCGATGTACTGTATCTTAGAGGCTCCTGATTCCTCCAGCACATAGTCGATCATAGCCGGGAGGTCGTAGTAGCCTATCTCGTGCCAACTGAACCGCCAGAAGGCTGTTGATTTAGGACTCAACGAGACATGTCTGCGGGAGTATGTGTTACCGCGTGCGTTGCCCATCCATACGTCATAGCCGGCGTCCGCTAAGAAGTACGCTAAAACGAAACAATCGGTCATAAAAATACGGAGTTATTCTTAAACACATAACATTAGCACGCCTGTAATCCCTGAAAGGGTAGGCAGTGGTGCACATGTAGTATACCCACATTTCGCCAGTTATGTTATAAATCCCGATGTAATAGGGGGCGAGCCAATTGCCAATCAACCGGGCACAAATCCGTGCGTAACACTTTGCTCGAGCACAGGATTCGAACCCAGTACGCTGCTTAGCGACCACTTGACCAACGACGCAGTCAGAAAGAACAAAGTCATTCTTCTAGTTCGAAAATATTTTTCTATTTCATAGGTACTATTGATATATATTTTTTGTTCGAAGTCTTCTAAGGCGCTTCTAAGAAGCTTATTACCTGATTAAGACATATAAATTGTTTCCTTTGATCTTTACTAATAAGAGAAATTGAATTAAATCCATTTGAAAGAAATTATGTTAACTAGGAGGAGGTTATGTATTTGAAACTCCAGAAGTTGAAAACAAATGAAGAGTACTCGGAGTACATTTTAAGGAATCAGCTTTAAAAATTTTAATCCTTCTTACCTAGACCTCTGCTTGGAGTCATAAGCACCCACTCAGCTGAAGACGAAAGCAAGCCATGTTGAAGAAACACTACAGGAGCAGAACTTGAGTTACGCCTACTTGGTATTCTGTGCATCTCCAATATGTACTTGTCTTCGGTGTACACTCGATGTATTTCACAAGGATAGCCATATTTCCTTATCAATGAGAACTGAAAACAATAATAACGTGAAGTTGTTATATATGTGTATCTCCTTGGGCAGTTTTCTGAGTTATTTTGAAAGTTTTTAATTTTAATTTAATTTTTTTTAATTATCTATATCTATACCTGAGATCTATACTAATATTATAAAGCTGAAGAGTTTGTTTGTTTGCTTGAACGCGATAATCTCAGGAACCACTGGTCCGATTTGAAAAATTCTTTCAGTGTTATATTGTCCATTTATCGAGGAAGGATAGAGGCTACAAAACATTCGAAATCCGCGCGGGCGAAGTCGCGGGCGGAAGCTAGTAACTAATAAAGTATTATTATTAGGAAATGTACTTACTGTGTCTAACCGTGCGTCTTCTACGACATCAGAATCAGTGTCATACTCTGTATCAGAATAATAATTATCTAAGGGTAAATCGATGGCTCGAACGTATTGAGAAAAAAACAGCAACACGAACAATGAGATCATAATGTTCGATGAACAAAACCAGCTTGGGTGGCGAATTGTTGTACGTGACGAGCCAAGTTGTAACAAAATTATTTTATACCAAGTGAACTACCAACAAATGTTACCGATAGACTGTTGACCAAACTTGAGACAATAGTTTCATAAGGGCTAGATTATTTGATTAACGACGATAAGCCCATTTTCAGGGCAATGCACGGATATTGTTTGGTGACCTACTTTATGTTATATTTCCTTAGGAGTTTGAAGTAGTTATTACACCTTTTACAAATATTTGATTACTGTTATTGATTTTATGTGCCCACTGTCGGTCGTTCACTGGTAAAATTAGAACTTAAATTAAAATAAATCTTGTACTTGTAGTAGGGTTAGTAACAGCTTACAAGTTTCTTAAATTGAAATGTGTTTAGGCAAATTGAAAAATAATGTAAACAGCGATAATCCAGAACGGTACGGAACCGAACAGTTAAAAATTTATTACTATGTATAATATCGTAATTTTGGCAACCGTGTATAATAATACACAGTATAGATTCTGATTACTTAATTCAACAACTACCACTTCTATCAGATATATACGTAGTAATTCTGTCCGTACATACTTAAAGCTATGCTTAAAGTCACCTTCTCAGACGGGGGTAGGCAGAGATGGGCGAAAATAATTTACTGGCTTCTCATTAAATAAATCAGATATAGATTTAACTTATCAGCTGTTTATATAATAATGTGAAGGACAAGATAATGTTAATAATATTGATAAACATATTTCGAAATTAAGAAACAAGTAGGTAGCTGAGGATCAGGGTCAGATAAAAGTTATTATTCTACAAATTGGTGTCGACATTAGGCCCAGTCTACGTTCTTATTAGACAATCAAATCCACGCTTCGCTTTGCACTGAATTTTCTCCATTAGTCTGTGGGGCCATTAGGTAATAGGTGTGTATCAATATAGATGTACGGCAGGTCCAGTGGTCACCTACACACACACACAATACAGTCTTCAGGTCACGAAAAAAGAAGCAGACGCTTATTAACATAATTATGTACTGAGCTGTATTCATGAGAGTATGTATGATATGTGCTGAGCAAAATTTCGGCATAGTCCTTTCAGTGATGAACCAGTGAAACTGATGCTTCCAAAGTTTCAACCTATACTTACCTACCTACGACATGCTACGACGAACATACCTACTTTTCTTCTATATCTAAAGTCTAATCACTCGCGCTATGTCAAAATGTTTCGAAACTGCCTTCTTGTAAGGTTTTGAACACAGCCTGTAGATTTTTAATAGCGCGCTTATGTAATTAAGACGAATGTAATAAAATAATCGAGCGTTTCCTGGGATACATCTAGTTATAGATATATTAGTAGGTATCTATATCTACCTACTCAATAGGTAGGCTCAATGTGTATTCTACCTTCATATATCGTCGGGGGACCGTTCTGTGGAACGGTGCCTTATCTAAGAGGTAACCCGACTGCGATGGAACTTGTTTTTATTATATTTATTTTTTAGTTCGAATTTTGACATGGCAAACGGGTTCTAAATTTTTTTAATGCCATAATAAAAAAATACAGATTTTAACAGCATCACTTGGTTTTAATCAAAGGTGTCAAACCAACCTATTGTGTAGTCAGTGATGTGTCTATGATTTAGCTTTACAAATCTACGACAGACCTAATGTCATTACGAACTCACTATACTAAACATTAATGACCCAAGGTTGTAGCCGCAAATTACAATATGATCAACAATAAAATAATTTAATAATCCGAGCTATTGCTTGTTTTGTTTAATTTCGCCGCCATAATCCAACCTTTACCAATAAAACATTGTTTCTGGTATGTAGCCTTTTGGCTACATTAGTTTAGCTTATTGCATTTTATAAAGTTATAATTAATTCCATTTGAATTAATATTAACTTAAGACAATTTTATAATATTAGTTTTATAAAATGAAAGAATAGTATATAAGTAAAATAACTACGATATCTGCTATAATTATGCCAAATTAATAATTATAATGGTAACATTACCTTTTGTCATCTGTGCCATTCATTGTTTTCTTTCAAAGCACTATGCAGATTTGCGTCGTTTCGTAGATATAGGTTTCTTTATTTAATTTTGATTTGTTAGAGCATTAAAATAATACAATTCTGCATGTTAACTTAGTGCCTCATCATGACAAATCAAGAAATTAGTTTAAAGTGGAATGGATATCAGAGTAACATATTATTAAACGTAAAAGAACTATTCAAAGACGAAGGTTTGTCGGACGTAACTTTAGTGTCAGAGGGCCACAGTTTTAAGGCTCACAAGGTGATTTTATCAGCAAATAGTTCAGTTTTCAGGACAATATTCCAGGTAAATTAGTACTAAGTGTTTCACATTGCCTTAATATGGCTTCCGTACGCAAAGTTTTAGTCTAACGCCCACACGTTTTTTTCATAGCAAAACCCCCACAAGGATCCAATTATAGTGCTTCATGACATCAGTACCGCCTCTTTACGGACATTACTAACGTTCATGTACAATGGGGAGGTGAATGTTACGGAAGAATTTCTGCCTATACTGTTGAAGACTGCAGAAACATTAAGAATTTGTGGTTTGTCTACAAGCAGCGAAACTACACGCGATGAGGATGTAAGTATCTGTTATTACTTAATAAGTATTCTATTATGTGTTGTAGTAGTAACTCAAATTATTGTAAAATTCTTGTTGATGTGTCATTTCATTACTAATTAATTGTTATTTTATAGCAGAAAACGACTACAGGCAGCACAGTACCAAAGAAACGCAAGAAAAGTGAGCATGATGACAGTAGTGTTAAGTGTAAGAAGTGTGTGTCCGCACAGGGCAAGCACGAAGCGGCACAAAATGTGAGTTCATTTTAAATATCTCTTATAATATGAGCATAAGGAACAGAACTATAACAATACTTTTTATAGTAAAACCATTACCATATTATTTTGCTTAAATTTTCAGAATCTTGTGCCAAAATTGGAACCAGTCGAATCACCTGTCACAGATTGCTCCGGTGATAACACAAATGACACTGATATAGCCATACTTGAAGACTCGGTGGAAAAAAAGCATAATGTAAGTTGTTATTTTATGATAACACTTTGAACGCCACTACGGTCACAGTGTGACCGTGAACAATAATCTTTTAACTGTGTCTGCTACGTGACAGTTAATAATTATGTTAAATATTGTTTATTATTGTAGATAGATATGTATAGTACAATTATATCCACAGAAAAACAGTCATAAGAGAAATTACAATTGGCAGACATTTATTAGAAGTGCTCAGTTTAAGTGTTCTTGTTTCTTATTAAGTTATAAGTTAGATCTAGATAGTTAATAATATTTTATTATTTGTTTTTATAATCAGGGGAGAGGCCTTTGCCCAGCAGTGGGAAACAATATAGGCAATTAAAAAAAAAAAAATATTTTAAGAGAAAAATAAACACAATAAAGCTAGTTAGTAGAAAACAAACTGGCTTCTAGTCATTTTATAAGTGAAATGTATTCCCAATGCATGTTTAATTACTTACATTATTATAATATTGGTTATTTCCAGAAATCCCAGGCGAAAAAACGGAAGAAAGTAGATCAAGATAACAATAATAAGTGTAAAAAGTGCACACCAAGCGATTCTGACGCTGGGCATAAAATAAGCTCTGATAATAATGGGAAACAATCTGTAAGTATTACTTTTTTATTGAAATAAACTAGCATTTATGTAATTAATGAAATAATAGTTAATTATGAGTACCTAATTCAAACTTTATAAGTTTTTGTATTTACTAAATCTTGATTAAACATTACTTAAAGTATGAAATTAATAAATTTACAATTTTTCAGAGCATAGTCCTCAAAATTGAGCCCATTGAATCTCCACTTACTGACTATTCCGGAGACAACACAAATGATAATGACATAGCAATACTTGAAGATACTACCGACAAGAAACACCGACACACAGATAACTGTTCCAATAAGAAGACATATGTGATAGGTGACCGAACAGATAAGATTGAAGTGAGCAGCACACAACCGTGTTTGAATGAGAAGTTAAATGGCAATGATGCATCAGATGAAATAATTGAAATCGACAAAGAAGTTGAAACCGTATTACAGAGCGGTACAAGGATTGAGTCACTGAGTATTAAAACGGAGAACCTTAATTTAGTGTCTTGTGATGCACAGAATTGTAAAGGTAACCATGGTGTTTTAAATATGTTAAGATCTAAGATTTAAATAACAAATTGTGCTGCTGGGGAGTTTGTTATTACCCTTATGTATTTGACATTCAAAAAGTACTAATTAGTAATTACTACTTGGATTAAATGATTTTTTTTGTCATATGATTGGCTTTGCGGTTTCCAGATGATGAGCAGCAGCATCACTGCAATCCCCAAGCCGCTTACTAAGCGTGGGGATAATGGAAACCCCCCCCCCCCCCCTTAAAAGGGGAGGCCTTTGTTCAACAGTGGACGTGTTCCGGCTGATGATTATGGCTTTGCTGTGGTGAAAATTTATGTTTTAGACAAATTATTATACATATTGAGTATATGCTTACAGATCCATCATTCCCGTGTCCGTTTTGTCCTCGCGTGTACAACAGTTGGGGGTATAGGCGAAGGCATGTAAAATCTAGACATGTTACAAACAGGTAACTTATTTTAATCACCTTAATCTTGCACTTTAACCAAAATTAAAATTACTTCATACTTACGTATACATACACGAAATTTGGTCATTTTCTAAGTTACATTATATCATCAAAGTTTTGAGATCCGCTGTCCAACATGATTACAAAGTATGTTGCCGCGACCAAGGATCATTAGTGCCGCCTCTAAACGTTAAGCAGATATTTAGTCCAAGGAGTATTTTATGCATGCTATTAAATCATAACTGCTAAATGCATCCACGATACAGAATAAAATCTGGTAGAACCGTGTCAGTCACGTGACCACTATTCCAGACTGTCGTGCAAGTGGTGCGTGTCGGTGCTGTCGTCGACGGGCGCGTGGTACACGCACGCGACGCGCGCGCACGGCGTGCCGCACGAGGAGGCGCGCAACTCGCTCGTCGTCATGGTGGAGGCGCATGCCGTGCTCACCCTCAACGAACCCGCCGTCACACAGCTGCTTGTCTAAGTACCTTGTACCTTTATTACATGATTGGCTGTTCAATACGATGTGAACATTATGTCTTCAGTTATAATTGGCTATTCTATTTTATATATATGTGTGATGCACAGGATTTTAGGTGTGAAATGAATGCTGGTATTCTTCTTCCTCTTATCGTATGGTTGATGAACAACCTCGTGTCAGAACTTAAGCCGCCTCTGACATGTCTTTACACACCGGTAAAAATTCTCTTAGGTGTACCGGTTTCCTCACGATGTTTTCCTTCATCGTTTTTAGCAACTGATAACTGATTTATAATACGCACATGAATTTGTAAAGACGTTGGTGCGTGCCGGTGTGTTAATGCTGGTATGAAATAATGATTTACAACGGCTAACAAGAAACAAAACTAATTTTTTTTAAATTCAAATAGTTCATAAATATGGAAAAAATACACCGAAAGTTTTCGACCAATAATATAAGTATGCATCAATGCATTGTTATAAACAAAGTATAGGATATACTCTCTAATGTGCTAATTGTAGCTCATTGCACCATTCTTATATGAATAACTTATAAAATAATATTTTCTGTGTAAGACATACAATTTCACTTATTTGAAGATTTTGTGTGTTGTTTATTAACATAGTTTTCTCGGATTATGAAAAATGTGCCAAGTTATATGTGTCATTATGTAGGCTTTATGAGAATTGATAAGTTTTGCACGAATACGGAAGAATTATCAAATTTCTACCTATTAATATTACAGCTCCAAATAAAATATTAGTCCATACATAGTGCTTGCAAACAGAACTAATAACGACGCTGTTCTGTAAGTAAATAATGTTAAAATATTCAGTTCTGACAACATTGAGCTAGTAGAAAGTAGTGTTTTGTTTACTACTTCCTTTTTGTTGCCATATAAAAAATCTTTGCAGTACCTAAACATTATTTTAGTAACATAATACTTAAGTTAACATTATATTGCACAGTGAGATAACTTCTGGTCTTGTTCTTTTTTGTTTAAATTTGTATTATAAGTAACAATGTAACCTATATGGCCAGTTACGGCATTATTTGACAGCATTACGGTCAGTAATATACACTTGTTTTATTAATTGCACTTATTATTAAAAGGTATGGATATGTATTGTTTAAATAATATAATTGATCTAAACATTTGTACCATTCGTGGTTCTTAAGTTTCGATTAAGAATAGTTTACTTTATTGTGTTATATTTGTAAACCATGACGTATTAGTTCAAAAATACTATTTTTTAATAATACGCGGGAGGGGGTCACCCAGTGTTAATAATAATGTGTTTTTTTTGTATCGACAATTTGTTTGTTGACGGTGTAAATGCAATAGTTAAACAATCACCGTGTATCATATTATCTATAGTGAACGCAAAACATTATGAGCCGTCTGAAGTTAGGCCCGAATTTAAAACTGCGCATGTACGCGGAACAAATTCTCTCTCTGTTCCTTGTGCACTGTCTTACAAAATCTAAAAACGGGTACTGCGCACCCACTTGCGGCTAACATCCGAGAGCTCATAAAGTTGGGCGCGAACTATACATTGTATTAAACACGTAATAGGAAAAGGGTTAAGAATTGTTTCCACTAACTTATGTTTTGTTTTTTATTTATTGTGTACATACAATTTTTAGATATTCGATGATCTCAGTTATGACGTCAGTCTCTTAAAACTTTAGATACCTAAGCGCCATAATAATAGCTTCAAATAATATTTAGTTAATAAACTATTATAATACTCCAAGACACGGCTTTCTTGTAATTTATGATGCTTTTAATAATACATTCTGGGTTAACCTTTATTGTAAGTACATTAAAGGTGAATTTTGGGTAACTTGAATAAATAAGTAAGCTTTAAAGGTAATTACAAGTATAACATGCTTTTGATTTATTTTTTCATGTACCTAACTGAGAGAAAATTTTATTCATTGAAATAATTAGGCATAACTAATTAGTGTGAAATTTGAAGAAACAAAATGGACCATGAAAAAATACTTGAATGCATTTTGAATTATTTTTTATTCATACCATATAATTTACTTTCTCGGTATATATTGAGGTACGACCTTAATCACTTTACATCAGTGACAATCACTGAGTGACTATCGCTTTTCAAATATCTTTGTCTATGGCTGACTTTCCTAATATCTATGTTTACGGCTTTTAAATGGTATATTCTATAAATTTTAAATGGTATACTCATATTCTATTGTTTGAATACTTACAGGGGGAAAATAAAAACTCGTTTCATGAAAACAAGTAATTTATTTTTACTATAGTGCCGATGCTGCCTTGCTTTTAAAGAGGTAGCAATGATCTTGTATTAACAATTCAAGAAAAAGCTGTCAAGTGACGAAATAAGTAATGTAATATAAATAAAATTAAGTTTATTGTTTAGAAAATAGGTTACAAGGAATCATGACTCTGGACCCAACACTAGGATTCCCTGTGTGGGGACCAGGCTCTTTCATTTAAATTTTAATACAGAACAATAATAATATTATAATGTAATTTAAAGCGGAATAGTATCGGCTCTATAGTTTAATTCAAGGACTTGGAATTTGTTGTTCGGATAATGTTATTTAGGACCTGGAACGATACTAAAAAACGTTATCCGATAAAAAATAACGATATTTTGAGTAACGTTTCAAATCCCTGGTTTAATTACAGGTAAAAATTCAAAATTATTCATTAAACACTAACACACTGACTGAATTCATAGAGCTTTAGGATTACATTAGAATATAATAAATAATTGATATTTTTATAACCCTTTTGATGTATTTTTCTAATTTAATAATTAGTTTTAAGTCAATTATTATTCGGCAATAACTTTAGGATGTGATGAATTGTCTAAAGATTTATGGAAAAAAGTTCGGAAATGTAATATTCCGTAAGTATTTATGCGAGGCCTAAATTTAAAGGATATATATGGAAAAGATTAAAAATGAAGTAGACATATATTTTGGTATTTTATCGTATATTGAACTATATTTTTCAAAGTGATTTAATATGTAAGGCAGTTGCAATTTTGTGGTCGTATAAATACTTGACATCTTCTGTAGAACTGTGGGTCTGTTCTAAAAGTCTGACTGGAATCGAGTCTAATAGAAGTGTTGCCAGTCTTAATATTCAATTAGTAATACTCCTTTTATGAACGATGATGAATTACAAGGCTTGCAACTTCATTTAGGCTCGATACAACGGTTTGGGACAATGCAAGGCCATAACACGATATCTATGTATATTGAAAGTCAAAATTAACAATTAGACGCTAGGCCGTATGTCAGGCTTTAATTTAGCAATAACTAAAACATTTCTAATTTAACTTATTGTTATAATAAACATATCAAACTGTACAAATGATTTGATCGAGCTTCTTTAAAATAACAGTAATTTCGAAGACATAACAATATTGTATTCATTCGTAAGTACATAATAATATGAGCGATACATTTTACGTACATTTTATGACAATCCTTAAAAAAAGAGCAACAGATATAATTAACTTTATATTAAAATCCCCGCTTTTCTAGTTCTTCTTAACTGCAGTGTCTTAAAATATTCCATTAAACCATTTAAAAATGTCTCGCTCAAAAATAAATGCTATAAATCATAATTGCATGGACCATAAAATACTGTGTTTTTGTGGTCATATTAATTGTACCACACTATTTCTAAGCAATTATAATAAGTTACCAAAGCAATTTCGGTTAAGGTAATCTAAGAATTAATATAAAATTTGAATATTTTTTTACGATGTGATGAAACCCTAAAAATGTGTTAGATAACACAACGTTTCGCCATATTTCGCTTTAAGATATTTTTTTGTATTTAATATACTTAACTCTATTGAGATAAAATTTATATTATATTAATTAATAACGTAACAAGAAACCCTATGACTTAACATAAAACATATGGCTTTAAAAACTTAATTGTCAAAAACATTAATATTGTAACGTCGTAACAGAGTATGTATGTGGACTTCCAATGCAATGGAGATTAAATATATTTTTTACAGAATTCCTTTTTGCCTTTTATAAATCTGTGACTGTCCCCTCGACTGTGATCCCTGGTGCTATTTCAACTTTTTCATTTTCGACCTTATTGTCTACGGAACAAATGAGATCAGATTTAGAATCTCTTTTCTTCAATGCTGCAATGATAAGGTCCTTTGAATTTTGTCTTACGAATTCTCTACTTGAAGACCTTGGTGGTGGAGGAGGAGTTACGCTACTCGGGGGCGGGGTGTCCGATACCATTCTACATGGGGGAGGCGTTGGCGCCGGTGGTTTACTGGATGGAGCTTTGTTTGGCGGAGGAGTCGCTGGAGGCAGTTTCGGAGCAGCCGGGGGCTTTGCTTTACTCGGGGAAATGATACGTTTAGGAACCACCTGCCTCTCTTCCAAATCATTCCCTAATTCGTTAGACCTTTTCATTGATGCTCTGTTCCGCGGAGTTTTCTTTAACATAGCCTGGAAATTGAACGGCGGATCGTCCTCGTTCATATCGTTGGTCGACTTGGCCATAGCTTGCAGTTCCATTATTGGATCTTGAGCTTCCGTGTCAATGGCGTACATACTTCTAGTGTAGCTGGACTTTCGTAGTTTCGGTGCGGTGTCCTCAAGGATGTCTGTGTCATCTCTCACCCCAGTCCACGGTTCAGGGGGCTGGTAGTAACTTTGCGGTGAATGTCCAGGTTTCTTTTTGTATACGGCGGGTCTGTTGGCAGGCCCGTCCTTGCGTGACGGTTTCGGAGCAGGTGGTTTCTCTGGTTCGTCCGGCGGTAAGGCTGGTACTGGCTGCGTAGGGTCTCTGCAGAACGGCACTGTGATGAGCGTTTGTGTGCTCGCCGATGTTTTACTGTTGTCGGTTTGTGCTGGATTAAATCGACGTTTCAATGGTTCGTCCCACTGCTCGTGGTCGGAATCGTATTGACTGGCAAATGTGTCGCTACAACAAGAAATTGATTATTATTTAATGTAAACTAAGTTGGACGTCAGGCAAGCCAGTGTGCACTGTATAAAGACTGAAGTAAATGAAACAATGTGTGAGTGAGAGTGCAGTTTTGAAGCTACGGCGCAGAATGCATTTTTATATACCAGCAAAAACAGCGAAACAAATATAAGGACTAACGGTGCTATTGTGCATTATGTGCGTGCTTTACTTTAAATGTTTTAACCGAACAAATGGTACCGGAAAAGCAATCACACAGGACACTCACTTGCTCTTTCCAGAAGGGTCGCACATGTACGAGGTGTCGTAATACTGCAGTTGGTCGATCCTGAAGGGTAGTTTCCACACAGTAGGCGGGCCTGAGCCCAGGAAATCGGCCTCCTTAGCTTGGGGATCCACCCGGTCTATCAGTACAGATGTACTTGTGTTTAGCAGCGCCTCTAAAACTGCTTGGTTGTAGATATGTACCTAAGATAGAGACAAAACCAATTTAAAAAGTTTGTTGATACAAATGACTATCATGATAAAAAAGTTTGTTGATCAAATGTAAAAATGAATATAGTCATTTGATTAAGATTAAAATCAATTTCTTATTGGTTCTTTATAGAGGTATAGGTACTCTTCAAGCATGAAAATAAGAATCAACCAAAAGGAATATTTAAAATTGCAGCTATACACATTGCCACATAAAAAGTTACGGCTTTTTTGCTTAGGCTGCTAATAAGGTATTTCTAAAACAAACCTGCTGTGAAAAATGCACGAGATCCTGATAACGAACTGCTCGATATTGCAACAGGACTTGGAACATGGACCGGCTCTTCCATCTCATAGCGAATCTCTTGAGGAATGATGCAGTTTCTTCGTCAATTTGGCCTGTGCTCTTATTGATGAGTGGTCCATACGCTTTACGGACTATGTAGCCACGGTAAGCTAGACACAAAATGTTGAAAATTACGTAAATATATCGCAGACTTTTGGACTGCAGTCAGAAATAAGTTGATAAGTCCTACTAAGCTGCTTGTTATTATATTATTTACCTTTTTGGATTAGCAAAGCCGCTTCGTCCTCAGTTACATTCAAAGATTGTTGTTTCTTGAGTTCCTTTACTGAAAATAATACAAAATATTTTGGTTTATGATACCGGTATTTCGATATAATTTGATTCAAATTGTGGTCGTCAAGCGTATACTTACTATGCAGCATTTTTGACTTGTCCTTATTAGCTTTCCTTCTTGCCAAGAAGGCTCTCATCATGCATTGCACTTTTATAATTTTCTTGACTTGTGTTTCGTATAGTCTGAACCAAACAAGAACACAATTGAGACATAATATTAAAGATTCTTACAGTAGGTAACTATTGTTTTTGTGGTGTTTCGGAATTTATGTTACTTACCTCGATAAGAATTCTTCGTTGTAGTACTTTAAGAATACTTTCGTTTTGCCGAGCACCCAGCCTTCCATTTTCAGGCGAATCATCAGTAACCTGCAGTTGTCTTTAGTCACTTCCACATTTTCATCGAAATCGAATGCCAGAAATCGATACCTATTTAGAAATATATAATGTTAGTTTATGATGTTGACTATTTTTTTCCTTTTAATTTTATAAATTTTTCAATATATTATCATCATCATCAGTCGGAAGACGTCCACTCTTGAACAAAGGCTTCGCCCTTAGAACGGTACAATGAACGACAACTTCCCAATTGCATCCACCGGTGGCCTTGACTCTGACAATGTCGTCGGTAGTCGTTTCATTTAACACCTACTTTAAAACTTCTTACCTTCGAATAAACTCGGCGAATGGTATACGACTGGAAAAGCCACTTTGTCTTGCTTTCGCAGTGTCAAGTATAGCTAAAGCCCTAAGTTGCTGCCTCACGACTTCAGTTTGGAATCCCCTAGGGTTATCGTTTAGGTCAGCCCTGATACATCGAACATAATGGGTTCCACCACTTCCAGGCCCCACTGAAAGCTGCTTTAAAATCTCCAAGCTAGTTGCCCTGTATGTTGCAGCAGCTGTCCTCATTCGATGAACTTGAGAATATTGGCCCTTGGAAACTGTGTTGTACTTCTGAAAGTACATAAATTTTTCCTTTAGCTTACAAGGAATTTTAATACCTATGATTGTTTTTGATAATAATTCAAGATTGTAGATTCAAGACTTGAAGGGTCATTATTAAAAGATTTATTTATGAACTGGTAATGAACTTACTCTTGCTTTGAGGTTTTCCATTTCCTTTTCAGATTTCGACCTCATGACACTGACTTTAGGCTGACTCGAAGACACAGTCAAATTACCAGTCTTAGTCAATTTGTTCTTGAATAGCTGTTGTACGGTAACATTAGTTGATGCTCGCATTGTCTCAATCATTTCGGGAGGGAGGAAATCTTTATTTTTGTCTGCCATTTCTCTACAGTCGTAATTTACTTTTCCTGTGTAATGAGCCACACTGAATTCATGACTGCCTGATAGCTTGATGTAGGGTCCTTTACACGTTGTTCTTATTGTACCTGGTAAGGAAAGAATTGCAATGATACTTAGTTGGTATTCATTTCCAAAGAAAGTAATAGAAAAATGTGATCAAACTTACTCATAATAAATTCCTGTCCGCTCCCAGTACGACTAGCTTCATCTAAAATATAAAAGAGTCCTAAAGGCCTTCCCATCAGTTGATCAACAGAATTTTTATTGTCATAGAAATGTAATGAAACCACTGGAACGTCTTCCTCTGCCGTCTCCTGCATCTCCCACGCAAACATTCTTTGATTGTACAGAAACTGTATCTGTTCGTTTGTTGTGTTTACAATTAATTGCTCTAAACGATTTCTGTGGTAGCATTCAAATCCAAACATGTCCAGCAAACTCACTGAATATTTGTCACCGCTGTAAAAGTACGTCGTACATTAAAATAATATACATTATAATAATAGTTATGATTAAAATATACTTACAACACCGATCTCATAAAAGATAGCTTGGAGTTAATTAAATTGATCATCCAGTCTATTAATCGCTTGTATAATGCACTTGCCAAGGTGTCTCTTGCGTCCCTGGCTTCGTCAGTAGAATGTCTCCGTTTGACCGCGGTTCCACTTTCTATCAAGCAGTAATTGAGCAAGGCCCAAAGAAATTTCACTTCGTCTAGTTCCAATAGTTTAGCAACCCTTTTGGCTTCATCAATGTTTTCTATTTCTGCCGTTCCACTTTTACCCTCCTTGAACCTAACGTTGCCAAGTACGAGTATTGTTGCTAAGATTGTTTCAAAAAACGTTATATCTTCTTCTTCCCAGTCAAGAGATTTAAGATTTTCAATAAACTCGGTATACAGAGCTACATTATTCTCTAAATTTTCTCTTACGCCTTTAACGCCCTTTACTGGTTCATCTAATATTCTTAGATATCGATGTTTTCTATTTTTCTCTAAACAAAATTCTTCTATGCGATTTCCAGCTTCCATAGCATCATAGAAATAGTAAAGCAGATCGAAGTTGGCTTGAGACCTAAAACACTTATGTAACTTGTGATTCTATCGATAAAGGACACGTTACAATTCATAAATAAAATCTACTTACATGTCAGTTGATGAAATGCGCCATTTTTCTAGCTGATAGAGCCAAAATAAAGCGCCGCTTAATTTCCCAGAACTGCCATAAGTGACTTGAATTTGGAAAATACCTCTTGTAGAGTGAGCATTCACTGGCGTTGCGCCCGTTATAGCAGCTTGTATAACTTTAGTGGCTTTTAGTATTCTTTCAGCCGTATTATTTTTCATAGCACCTAGAAAAGTGAGGTGAGATAGCGCATGCAGCATGCTTGTTGTTTTCCCAGATTTACATTCACCGGAAAATACAACGTGCTGTGGCTCATTGTGATGAAGTGCATCTTGGTATGCACTATCCGCTACCGCAAATATGTGGGGCTCGTTATCAGATCTTGATTTGCATTCATATTTTTTGTGGTACTGAAAATGTTGAAAGTTAGGTATATCTTACACAAATAAAACTAAAATGTTGATCCGTTTATACTTACATTTTCATTGTAAATATCATCGGTTGTGTTTGGATTAAGAACAAGAAGTACATCGCCAATAAATGAGGTGAAGGAGCCTTTCGCCAATTTGGTTTGCAACTCAACAAGTATACTGTCTTCTGTTAGATTCTCCAATGCCGCTAAATCTTCCACTTGCATCGATTCTGGTTCCTTAACGCCTTGAGTTGTTAGCAAACTATCTTTGATAATCCTTTCAGGTGTCTTACACGGATCAGCTTCGTCTTTTAAATCCGATGCAAGTTTTTTTAACTCCGTCGTAAGCTGTAAAACATAGTTGATACCGATGACTACATGTTCATTTGCACATTTTAGAGGCGAAAACTTAACTTACATGGAAATCGTGCTCAGGAACAGATTGTATAAAAGGATGCTCTTCTAGCTCCACCATGTAAGGTCGATGTTCGGGGTTCTTTTCTAGACATCTGTAAACAGTCTAATTTTAGAAAGTCAGTTTAGATGTTAGGAAATTTTACAACAATTAATTATATGAAAAATCTTACTCCGTAATAAAATCATTTATGTCATTAGACCACATTGCAGGTTTAACCAGGCTTGGTGGAGGGTTTCTAACGATTTGAAAAAGCGCTCTTGTAGGGTGCATGTCTTGAAATGGCGCTTTTCCGTCTGCCATTTCTATGGTCGTAATACCTAAAGCCCATACATCTACTCTGTTTCCATATCCTTCTTCACCACAAGCCACCACTTCAGGAGCCATCCAGCTCGGCGAGCCGATATTGGTCGTACTCTTATCCAAAGTTCCATTCAATTTGCACGACAATCCGAAATCGGACAGTTTCACTTCGCCGTCCTTTGTAATCAAAATGTTGCTGCATCTTATATTGCGGTGTATCACTTTGTTCTCGTGCAAGTAAACGAGCGCCTAGAATACAAATGAGTGAGGTAGAATTGATTGCACCAATCGAGGCAGTCAACACGGTAGTTTGACAGGGAGTGATGGAGTGACCGCCCCTAACGCGGAGGACTCGTGGATTGTTAAGACGGCTGGGCGATACTAACGTCAGCGTCAATCAAGTCCCCACGCCCCGGAGATTCATTGGGGCCTATTTGCATACGTATCGGGGCTTCAGTGCTGTCGCAGGCGGGCTGTCCGCGCTCTCTGCTGTCTGATATATCAGCTTGTTTAATGCGTTCATTACGATCGTTTAGTTGGTAGTGATGTAGGGTAAGTGTATCGATAGTTTTACGCATATCTATGTTTTCGATTATAGATCTATAATTTTTTGTTGCTTTTATAAAACGTATATAACAGTTTAAAGACTATGAAGTGCTATTTATAACTTATGATGAACTGTTAGTACATTATTGTAGTGTTTGAATGTAAAGTAATTAACTGAAACATTGTTTTTAAATTGTTCTGATCCTGAACCATGTAAAATTTGAGCAAAACGGTTGTTGATAATTAACAAATCTTTATTTTACTTTATTTCCGAGTAAGGTCAGACATCGATAAAATATTGAAAGCGACAGGATACACAAGTTGTAAATGTTATTATGTCATCGATGTTTTCATTAATCATAATATCGATAAAGATGACATCACAAGTTTGTCTTTGATCGTACTTTACGAGATGCAACATCGATAGATATGCGTGGAAGATCTGCCTTACGGAGAGGACAGAGCACCGGTATTGTGAACCAAGTGGCTTGCATAAAGATAATACGCATTTAACCCTCTCCGATAACTTAAGAGCTCGAAGGACGAAGATAAATCGGTTTTTAAGGACCTTAAAAAAAGGGATATAAGAAAGGTTTTCCATTGGCAGGGTCGTGTTAGAGAGATCATTGGCTACTGCGCCTGTGATCCGTATATCTTGTGTGTGCGAGCATTATTTACGATAATTGAGCGATGCGCCGCGATGGGGGGCCATCATGGTGTTGTCGGGCGCGCACCGACATTCGCATCGACAAGTTCGACTGTTCCGTCGCGAATCACATCAAATAAAGCGGCGTGCATTTTAAGTAATGGCTCTAGATTGTATTTCAACGTACGTGGACATTCGCCCGGCAATATTTTATTCGACGTCACGCGGGCAACAGAAATAGCCGGGACACAGATCTGAGAACAATTGAGTTTGCATTCAAAGTACCTACCAATTGATTCAGCCGTTGAAAGGTGGACTGGCAGGCCCTTTGTTTTATAAACAGCCATCTCGACTCGTATGTGACGACCGACATGTTTATAGTCAGTCGAATATGGTCTTACCTTGATCGTATATTTGAGGATGTAAGCGATGTGTTCCTCCGACATTTTTCTGTCTGCTACTTTCAGTTTTCTGACAATATCGATGACAGATCCACATTCGCACAACTGGAAAATAGATGATTCATTGTGTTATCTGAATCATGGGCTACCTCTTGCAACAAATCTGCCAAGAACAGTGTATTATCCTTGTTGTCTCCTCTTGAAATGTGGACTTATAGTTTGTATGGTAATTGACAAAAACGAACTTACCTCAAGAACAAACCACACTTTTTTCACACTTTCCGACTTTTCACAGAACACTCCATAGAAATCGATTAAATTGGGATGTGTGGTGAAATCCCTGAGGATTTTGTATTCTTCTTGTATGTGGTCTTCGATTTCATCCGTGTACGTTTGGACCTTGACTGCGACATTCTTGCCAGCTGCCTGAGAGTCTGAAGCGCGGTGCACTTCGCCGAAGATGCCAGACCCCAACTTACCCTCGAGCTTGTAGCGGTCGAAGGGGCTCGGCAGGGACGATATGTTCAGTCCGTCCTTCATGATGTTAGACGGATCATATAACTAGGAAAGAAAGCCTGTTACATAAAATATTCTCGGAATAATTGCTATTACAGTCAATGTTGCAATTTGTTGATTGAAGATTACAAACATGGATGCATTTGTGAAAAGTAATAAACTTTTCTAATATGTAATTTAGTTGAAATTGGAATTATGTTATTTAACTATAGCCTTTATTCTTTCCTTTTAAGCATAATCAAAGGCCTCTCCAAAATCTTTTCAACCTGCAACCATCTGTATAAAACGTATCCTACCATACTACTCAGGAAGGTCTCTCGCGATCGCTTACTCAGCCGACCGAGACCGCATCTTTTCATCTTTAACACCAATTTATTCAACAATAATTATTTCATATCCAATTGTTTAATTGCATTAAACTGTTCTATTATGAGAAATTGCAACTGATTTTCTATTTCAAACTATTTTTTTTATCTCTATTGTTATTTGTACACACGTTTCACTCACCCAGTTTGCCGCAAGTGACTCGCCACGACTCGGCGTGGACGACGGCGCGGGGCCGAGTGGACCGTCCACCACAGAGAGCTCACAAGTGCCAGGGCTTCGGTATTAAGAACACTGCTAATCCCCTATAATAGTATTAGGTCATAATGCCCGACGACCTTCCTGCATGCCTTGGATACAATTTAATTGGGGACGCGTTTAATTGTAGGTATTTGTGTTGTTTGTTTGGCGAGGTGTTGTTGTACACTGCGAGCACTTTTATGGTAAAGTTGGGCAGCTTAATTCTTGTCTAACAGTCGTTTTGATTAATTGTGACGTCATTTAGAACCTCGAGGTTATTTGTTTGAAGACGTGATCAGTATTGAGTTAATATCGAAGTAAACAATAGTTGGTGGAGTATATAAAAGTTGGTATGGTTTTTTTGTAATCAATTATAATAAATAAGTATTTCTGTATACAGTTAACCTACTCACGATTTCTAGGACACTATCTAAAGGTAAATCTACATTAAAGTAGATACCTAAGTTAAGTCTCAAAATAAAACTCAGGTACAGAAGTTATTACACATCATACCAACTGAAAAATACAACCAACTAAAACTCTTTAAACGTTAGCGCAAAAACCAGCGTTCCAAATGATAAGTGTAAAATTCTTGTTTAGGTAACATTTATCTAAATTAATTCGCAACGCCCAATCCATTACGTGATCTATCCCCATTTAAGTAATCCATCAGTCATGGCAACAAGTCTTCGATCAGGCGTATTTAATGCCAAAAGCGAAACATCAAGGAGTACTATACAAAAGTTTTTTCAAAGTTAAGATACCGTAAACTGACAAAAGCATTCACTTTTCAATCAGCCTGTCAATATACAGTTAGAAAAAGATGTATGAGTGAGGATGTAGATTTATAACAGTTGGACGAATAAAGGGTAGATAGTAATCTTGCTTATTGCTTTTAGGGACTCTCATTCCAATGAAGATTTTGACGGTATTGAAATTATTTATTGGTCCAAATTGCAGTGGCAATTTTCAATAAACCTAATTGTTGGAGTCATTTATGTACCTAATATGTATGATTGTGTTAGTATTTTTATTAGTGTATGTGTGTAAGATACGTATAAATAAAATAATTAAATCTTAATCAATATTTTTGTCCTTTTAATGAAAGAACTTCTGAAATTTGTAACTAGCGGTCTTTTTAGTAAAACCTTGCAGAAGCAGCGGAAGAGTGGAGTTATTATCAGTGTTGTAATTTTAAATAAATACATTACGAAGAATGCTTATGTAGGTACTTATTTATTTATTAGGGAAAAACAAACAATTACCCTCTTAACATGGTTAGCAAAATATCAGTTGCTTATCTAATTAAATCAGTGCGTAACTGTCAACAGTGTAGTCTATAAAAGGTGCTTGTCAATTCATAATGCATAGTAATTAAATTATATCTCTGTATACAGTAGTAGTTAGATGTTATATCCATTTCATCCACAACTCGTCCTATGAAGCCCACCATTGCAAGAATTGCTTACATTCACAGCAACATTTCTTTCTAAATATTTTCAAAAGCCCCTTGTTTATTGTAACAGCTATGATACCCATCAACAAAGCGTCGAGGCACAAAAGCTCTTGATCAAAGAGGTCAAATTAGGCGAACGTAACAGGATAATTGTGGGGCCTACTTATGATCGCTCATGTTTGAGTACCTCTTGAGATTATTAGAGCTACTTGTAAGGATTTGATGTTTATATACGACTAGCTGCGCCCTACGGTGTTACCCTTGTTTTTAGAATCATCATAATTATATGTTAATTGTGAATCCAGTGTCAACTACCTCCATACCAAATTTTATCCAAATTGGTCCAGCCGTTTGAGCGTTAAGAGGTCACAAACATACAAATTACAAACGCACAAAGTATCGCATTTATAATATTAGTGTGACGATTAAATGTCTCTTAACAGCCTCTTAAACCTATTGGTTCTTATTTATTCAAATCAATAGTGAACAAAATATTAGGGGGTATCGTTTATAAACATTTTTCATGAATGTAGTGAGAGTGTATGAAGCCAAGGAGGTAAGACACGATCGTAGCAAAAAAAAAAAACATTGTGTGATCCGCAGATGTTTGTTCTGTGTCTTGGTGTTTGTGTATGTGATATTTCATGTTTGAGAAACGCACCTACGATACAGGAGAAATTCCTGTGGTCTAGCTTTTCCCCTCTGGGAAATAGACAGGACTTAATGTACCTATGTAAATAATATACTCTGTACAGAAACAGTTGTAATATGATCATTATTTGACATTTTGTGTCATTATTGCATGTTGCCCATGCTAAGCTTAAATCTAAATTAATAAAAGAAATTTGAAAAATGATGGACACGAGCAGGACTTGAACCTGCGACCTTCGCCGTACCGTGGCGCTGCTCTAACCAACTGAGCCATCGTGTCACTGCTTGCATCCATCGAATTTCAAGTTCCCTTTTAGTATTTACGTCGTATTATCATTATTGTTTGTTTTCTCTATAAAGTATGGGTATCCTCGAACTTCTAAAACAAATTATAACCGACCTAAATAGGAGGAAGGAGTATAAACAAGAGATACAAGTTGATAATTTTTATTTGCTTGAATAAAAACTGTCGGTACAAAGTCTTATAGCTACAATAAATAGTTAGTTAAATATGTATCACTGAGACAGGAATGTTTAAGTACATTAAGATAGACATGTGTTACTATTTACAAAAGACAATACTTATGAGTATCTACTATCGTTCTACTTAAATACATAACTACAATGTTATAAGTTAATACTGATTTTATAAACAACTTATCCTAAGATGTCTATTTTAAAATTTCCCACTATAATCTTCTTTTTATCGTATGGTTGATGAACAACCTGCTGACAGAGTTTAAACCGCCTGTAACCCTTTGACATTGCTTTACACACCGTTGAAAAATCTCTTACGTGTGCCGGTTTCCCCACGATGTTTTCCTTTACCGTTTTTAGCAATTGTTATCTAATTTATAGGATACTCATGGATTCGAAAAGACATTGGTGCGTACCGGGGTTTGAACTTGCGACCTTTGACTTGGCAGTCCAACGGTCATAAAACACGGCTATCAGTGCTTCCTATTTTCTACTTTAATTACAAAAATATTTCACGAATTGAGTTGCGTGGTTGTCTTTTTTTACGTATAAGGATCGATCTCCACCCTGGACAAATATGTATTCATGAGATTTACAAGTAGTATACAGGAGATAATGTTGTTAATTTGATTTACTTTGAACACTCTACAGTGTCATTCGGAATTACAGATTTTGTTAAAAACTGAAAGAAAATGCTTTCGAAACAAGAAAGACATTATAATTATCTATCAGTTACTTTATGCTAAAGCAATTTAATTTATGCAATAAACATTTCTCCAAATTACCACTATCAACAAAATATTTCCCCTTACTATATACTTTTTGCGTATTTATTGCATGGATATGAATAAACATGATTATGTAAATAAAACAATTGAAGATGCAACATGGTTTAAAATGAAGTCGGAATAATAGAGTTGCTCGATTCTGTTGCCTTTATTATACACAATATTTTAACCTAATCTTAAATCAATGGAATGCCTTGCTTTACCTAAGTTTAAAATACAAATAACATTATTTTGCACAACTTATAAAAGAGGTAAAAACAGTATTTGGTATCTAATACATTCTGCAATAAGTAGGTACACGACTACGGAATGTAAATGTTTCAATTATTATTAATAAACGTTACTAGAAGTCCTGAAAAATTACTATTATAGCTTTCATAAGATTGTTTCCACAACTATATTTTTATACTTATCTCCGATTGTACTCACTCCCAGTGTGTTTTGTTGGGAACTTCTGTGTAGATTCAAACTCAATAGGAGGCTTTATTCATGATCTGGCGACGAGTCATGAGCGGAACTGTATAAACGCGGGAGTACAACCGGAGATGAGAAATAATGCCCGAAAATATTCGGTACCAACTAGTAGCTACCGTAAAATATCGTTATTCCGGCATTATTAGTACCTATGTAATAGTATATTACAATCCTTGCCTTTACTTACAAATCGCGACCCATTTATCGTCGCGGCACCTCTCGCAATCAACCCGACAGCACCAGTGGAAGGTGCAGTTGCATGGCTTGATGCTAGACTTCCTGATGAGGGCGTGACCTCGGCCGCAGCATAGCAGGTCGCAGGAGCCGGTCCTAGACGTGCGCCCGATGCGGCAGACCCTACCGGTAGTGCCCGCTGAGTCCGTGCGAGGATCCACCTCGCAGAAGCTTGGTGATCTGTAATGTGTGCTCTTGTTAGTTAGATAATATGTGCTTTTAAAGGTAAAGACTAGTCAGCAACTATTGAAAATGTAAACAGTCGTAAAGTGCTTAAAAACCGCAAGCAGTAATCTTTAAGCTAGATATTGTTTTTTGCTAAAATCAGTAAATTTTCTTTGGTAATAAATAGTCGTAAATAAGCATAGAGCACAAATCTGCTTTTAACTCGGACTGCGTCTGTGATGGCTGGAAAAAAGGTTGTTTGTTCTATAGTTTACCTTTCAAGAAACAACAAGCTTGTTTTGGGAGCTGGTCGTGCTTTCCCTCGCCTCCTGCCTCTTGGTCGACCTCTTAGTACTGAAGGGCTGTTGTTCAGCTCCTCTTGTGCCACCAACAGCGCCTGATTAATCAATGTGATTGGTCTTGGTAACTTGGAAGGAATATTACAAGAAGGCAAAAATTGTGACATTCTATGTGTTTTGCGAAGTATTAAAGACAGTAAAGTAGATTAACTATTACAATATTAGTTATATGTACCTCTTTAATGTTCTGTTCCTATGCTCATTAGTATGTTTAAACTTTATGTTGTGTTTCTCATGTAAGTCAATACCCATTGTAATTCTTATGAGAAATAATACTATTAGCCGTAAAATGACACTTGAGCTGGTAGTTAGTATATTATGTTTATATTAAAAAATAACGTCGCGCCACACTAGGAATTACTCTTGTATCGTGGGTAAGTTTTACAAACATGAAATATCATTTACACAAGCATCTAGACTCCGGTCTAACATCTGCGGATCGCACAAATTATAGTCCCGTGCGGGAATCGAACCCGTAAATCTTAGCGCAGCAGTCCAACTTAGCTACTGCGCCAATCAGGTCGTCAAACGGAGGATCCCGATAGTTCTGATCTAAATGACGTGTCATTATGGGATCAAAGTCACCATCGTGTGTATACTAAGATTGCAAGCTTCGACGAAATTTGATAATCATCTTTTACCATCATCGTCACAGCTGCTAACAGTTCACTGCGTATATTGTGTACAGCCCCCTTACCATGAACTCTTAAAGCAGGACAGTTTACCATGTGGAAGCGACACGCTGCGTTACACAGCACGTAGTGGCGTCTCGCTTCCACATGGTAAACTGCCCTGCTTTAAGAGTTCATGGTAAGGAGGCAAAACTCCCTTTGCTCCTGCCACTCTCATCCGTCTCTCCCCAGTTCCCATTACATATCTACAATCACCCCTAAAACCTTTCAAGGTTCTTCCTAATCAGAATTTTATATAAACACACCGCTCATCCTAGGTTCCATATACCTAGTCAGCAAGTTCACCTGAACAGTCACATACATACCTTCCTATATTGTCGTTTGATGGTAGACGCGACAGCTCTGAAGTCTGGCGTGGCTCTCCAGCACGTCCTGAGCTGACAGCTGCCCGACAAACCATGGCATTTACACCGCACCTCCATGTGAGACGATAGTATCTAGAAATATAACATTCATGTAAATAAGGAGAATATAGATTCATTTGGACTTCACTCTAGTCTTGGTCGGTAAGTGTTATGAGTTTCAGGGTATTCAAAGTTAACTACGACTCCTTCGCAAAAACATTTAACATACTACTTAAGTCTATAGATACATTATCACACCCATGATACGGATGCAACTGTTTGTTGTCTTATTATCGGAATTTATTTCAAGGAAGTATTAAGATACTACTACAAGAAAATTGTATCAACATACAATATACATTATAAACTGCAACAAACAGCAAAGATTTCTGCGATAGTAATTCACAGGCTTTTGTTTGTTCAAAAAATAAACATTCCAACCAAAATCAATCTCAATTTCGTCATACCACGAACGAAATTACCAGTGCACAATCAGCGAAACAAACCCTATGCACAACCGAACGAAAAAAACAATCATGATATACCGAACCACTCTCAACGCGTCGAATCGTAAATCCGTTGTCTCTACGTGACCGCATCGACACTACAGCACTGATTGTGCCACCCACACTAGCTCAACATTTACATAATTAAACGCCTCGGTGCAATCAAACTGACGTCTTAATTTCGCCAGAGCCGCCGGCCGCGCAATTTCCCAAATTGAGTCTGAGCAAAAATTCAAATAAATCGGCAACTACCACGCCCCTTGGACGCCCGGACCTTAATAGCGTAATATTAAGAGCGTTCGCGATAGAATTCGCCACCCAAGACGTTTGTAATACGTTGTAATGAAGCCGGAATATTAAAAATGGCCACAAACCCCTTATTATGTTCTCACCTCGACGGGGCGGCAGGCTCGTGAAATACGGCCGGCTAATACGGAGCCTCGGGCCTCCACTGGCACTACCAATAGTGCCTAATTGTGGCGCTATACGAACGCGGTTCGATTCAGGTTTATAGCACTTGATCACGACTGACTTGATACGTGATGGGGTACCTTAATGTTTGATTCTTTGGAACCAGTTCTGGAGCCCAATAAAGACATCATCTTGAAAGAATTTAAATTCTATATTGCTCCTAAATGCAACAGGCTAAATTAACATAGTTTGATTGAAACGGTGTTTAGAAATCCGTACACTATTAAGTCATAATTATTTATCAGCATCTCCTCTTTTTTTAGTGTAGCCAGAATTTAGAAGGATTCAACATGTCCAGCTTAATATTTTTTTGGTATAACTGAATACTATGTATCTTATTATGAATCTAGTTTTAAGTTTAAATTGTAGTAATATAGTATAAAATACCGAAATATTTTATAATCCATTTTCGCATTTTAAAATGCAGATCCCAATCAGCCATATTTCTACCCAACCTGATTATAAGAACTAGCTTTAATAATAACTTAGCTTACCCGCGAATTATATGGATGGCTTCATACGCCGTGTGTTGCCCACTTACGTTTATTAATAAGTCTATAAATCATTTAATTTAAGTGCTAAAAATAAACATAGCACTTCTGAGAACTTAACCGTCCTTAATTAAACACCAGGAGCTACCAAGGACTCAATCATTGCGTACCTATCATCAATCTAAATTACCTTTAAGCACTATGGTTGATTTATTTACTTAATGACGTCTGCGGAGCCCTTAAGTGCAGACTAAACATGTTATCATTAAAGTGCTGTTAAAATATTATAGTTTATTTATAGCGGTTGTGTTCTGAGCGACGAATAGCATAATAATGTTTATTTTAATTTCTCTGGGAGTTTTAAAATTATGAGGCATTTTATTTCTGGAAAAAATTAAGTAAGAGTACTTAAGCAGGATGTAAGACTGAAAAAATTGTCTCTGAGATTAGAAGGTTAATTTTATTAAATCTCTTACTTAACGATGCTGAAATGTGTTATAAGTTAACCACTTTTTAAGTCTATTGCCATCTCTATTCTTTGACATGCAAACGACAGTGACAGATAATAATCAATTATTTAACATTGACAATTTTTATAAGTAAGGGAGTATAATAATTATGTTTAGTCCATCTTGAAGAGCGTATAGTTCGAGGGACCGTTTAAAAAAAGCTAAGCATTCCTCTTCCGTCGGCAGGAAAGCGATTCATTAGAGGAGAAAAACTCAGTGTGTGTGTCTATAAGTAGAAATAGACTTTCACTGTTCGGGTGGTATTCAGGATGAACAGAGATATCTGGGTATAAACACTGTTGATAACGTAGTGTTTCTACCTACCCTAGGTTTTACGTAGGTACACTTATATCCAGAGTTCTCGATAAATAAGCCACAAACGATAAAATATTTTTTAAGTTAATGTAGTGTACATATTCTTAGCTATAAATAGAGGGAACCTAACCTAAGTACTAGTAAGACCTTGGAAGGTCAACCTGGCTATCATCCTTGTTGACTGACTAATCTTTACTTCTTCTTCTTCTTATCGTATGGTTGATGAACAACCTTTACTGTTTCTATGTGATATTTGGCTCATGCCGATACGAAGAAGAACTTCTGCTAATCAACCAAATGATATAAATTTTATATAAGCCATGTGTTCCTATGTTATATCTAATTAAGTTGTAGATACTTACCGAGCACTTGTACTGTGTTCTCATCGTATTTAAACGCGGTAACATCAGCCGATTCCGGCTCTTAGACCTACCTTATTCTCAGAAATAAGTTAAGATAAATAAATAGCCAGACGTTTGGTTAGCGTTGTGAAATGTGAATCACAACATAATCTCGCTGACGATTAACGCGACTAACGCTAATAGGTTTACGATGACCGTGGTTAATCTGACGGGCAAATTAACCATTAGTTAAACCGCACACGGAGCGGGCGCAGCTTCTAACTCTAGTAGGGCTGTCATAACATAGAACATAACATAATATCACGTCTGTAGGCGAGGGTTTTAATAATACCTACCAAGATCAAAATTTCGCCAGTTATGATCTCATTATTAAAGAAAAAAACGTCGCCCCATACTAGGAACGTCTCCTGTATAGAGATGCATACACAAACATGAAATACCAGTACAGAAACACCCAGACTCGGTACAAACATCTGCGGATCACACAAATTTTTGTCCCATGCGGAAATCGAATCTACAACCCTTAGGGCAGCAGACCAATCGCTTAGCCACTGCGCCAATCAGGTCGTCAAATTACATTAGATACGGTCTACATAAATATTGATTGGACCTGTCCTACGTAATAGTGCGCGAACCTATTTTTCTATACCAGGGTTCAAATTCAGAATCTACGCTGCTACTGAGAAAGCCTAATAACACTTTACCTAGACTGGGAATTGAGGTCAGTACCTCACGTTCAGCAGTTTCAGTTTATGTCATCTAAACGATACGACTATCTCCTGAGTCTATTGCTATTTCACAGGAAAAAAATAATCAGTAGTAACTTTCTAATTAAATTAAACTTAGTTTTAATACTTAATTTTCTAATCACATGCCAACCCTATCGTTCTGTAGGAATTTTGTTTGGGAATGACGTAAACTTTTAAAACCGAAAGCGTATTTATTTGGTTATCCATTTTTCTGAAGTAAACGAATTAATATTGTCCCCAATTTAATGTGTATTAGGTGCTATTGGCTTAGATTATAAGTATTAACAAGTTCTAGAGGCCGAAGTCACTGCGTTATTCTACAAACTGATGCTATGCTGTCTAACATAGAACGAAATGACGCTTGTCTTCTCTAAACGGGGATCTAAGTGTGTGTGTGTGGGGTCGTACGTAAACTTGCAAAATGTGAGTGCACTTAGTACATGATGCATGGTCCTATGAATTGCTATAAGTAAAAAACTCAACAACATTTCTATTACTCGGGAATCGAAGCTACATTTTGTCCAGCAGTCTTGCGATAACTAGACCAACGAAACAACCAACTTACTAATTACACTATAAAACAAAAATAGTGGAAGGTAGTTTAACCGGCTTCAAAGGAGGAGGAGGTTCTCAATCCGACTGTTTGACTTTTTCACGGACTGATCAAGATGTTAACTCCGATATGTAATCACTTTCGTTAATCACAATCTAATACATATTAACCGTACCCTAAAAATAACTATGGATATAGAAATCGATGTTCGACTCATCGAGACAACAGAATATTAACTCATCGTATAGATTTTTTATAACGTAATTATCACCTCGGTTCTCTAATGTGGTACCTAATTTCTTGTGTGGGTCGAAGCGAGATCTTTTATAGATCCCGCTGAGGGGCTTGGAATGCTGCCTGTCACACCGTACTGTATCTAATGAGTTAGCATAGTGTTACAAATTAAAGTTCGTACAAAAAAAATTGGCCGTTAGGTAATATTCTACTGCATGTAAAAGACTAGCGCGAAAAATAAATTTAAGGTCTTGATTTGGATTTTTTGCAGCTTTCGATTGTACTCGCTTTATTATTATGCGTGTCAAAAAAATACTGAAATAGATTTTATTGCAAACTGATTTGGTGAACGCAGAGTCTTCGGTCTTCTTTAAATCTGCTGTTGGAATTTCATAAACAGGTAGACAACTATAATACAATTTATTTAATATTGAAGCAATAATTCCTTATGTGTTTTCGAGTAGAAAAGGATCTCTTTCTCTATTACTGCGTAGAAAGGCAAACACATTTCTTGGTAGGGCGATTAAACATCAATAACTCAATTCAACAATTATTTTTGCAATGCTATAAAAATAAAACAACAGTCAGAAGTAAAAAGGTTACATTCAACGCCTTCCCAGGTGGGGTACAACAGACCCCACCTGCGCTGAACTTTTAACACCTACACCTGTTGCAAATCGGTGTGAGCACACCCGACTTTATTTTGACATTAATAAAAATATCATCGCGGGGGTTATTATAAGCGAGCGTGTCTAACAGATCTCTGGCTGTTAATTATGTGGCCACAAAACAAAATGTCGAAACCCCGTCGGAACAATGGTCAAGTGTGGTCCGGACCACCGTGTTCGCTCTCACATTAATGGGTCAATTTACCTTCACGGCTTGATACGTAATATGTAATATTAAATATTTGATGTATATGGACAAAAAGTGGGTGAGGTGGCTGTTGGTGCAATTGATGAGTTTTTACTTGGATTGTTGTTCCGAGTGTTTTGCGTCTGTTTCTTTGGTGAATGAAGCGGATAGATGCGAAAAAATATCTTGCGCCTGATTTGTTTTCAGATGAACTTGTCTGCGTGCTTTTTATCGTGATTTGCACGTGAAATAATTATTTTTCTTTAGATGAAGACAATAATAATGTTCTTCTGACCATTTCGGTCGTCGGTGAAACTAGCAAACACAGATGCACTCTCTATTCCCTCACTCTCATAGTCCGATGAAACGGTGGACCGACACGACCGGAGAGAGATCAGACGCAGGACCAACGGCTAAACGTGCCTTCTGAAGCACGGAAGGGTCTCGACTTGTAAAAAAGGTCACCCATCACAAGACTGACCGCGGCGAGCACAGCTTAACCTCGCAGATCGACTGATCTACGCGGTACCCATGTAGCTATGAGCTCCTCTTGGTCTCTACTCTCTCTAAAGTCAATAATGAGTTCTTAGTAGTTCCTTAAGTCATCTTGATTACGTTAAAATCCTTTTCCCTCACTTAGGAATACCGTCTGTGCATACATTATTATTCATTGTCTTACGAATAATAAGACCGTAAAACTATTCATACAAAATATTAAGCCTATAAAAACAACTCAGTGTTTAATATTTTTCCGATAACTCGTTACTGCAACAATGTATTTGTTTATTAAAAGATAACCCTGATCGTCTGTCGTTAATGTCCAGTAAAACTATGAAGTATAGCTGTAAATTATGGTTAATTACTACTTAATATTTATAGGAGGACTTCATGGCTACATAGCTACCGTGACTCTTACTTTCCGTAGCCTTTTCATTCATGTGTAGTCTTTGCGCATCAGATTATTTCAACGTTCGACTCACTACGGGCATTTCTCAATATTGGACTACGATTAATTAAAGAGAACGGTCATCTGGTTTATTTTTTTCAGAACAATATCCTTATTTCTTTGTGTCTCATGTATTTTCATGAGAATTATTCGGCTCGCACAAACAACCTTGAAAACTTTGATTATATACAAGACCCTGACAGCGTCGGGTTTTTTTGTGAGGAAAAACCTACCCTACAGCTTTTTGGCGCCAACAGTGTCAATTGTGTTGTCAATGGAGACGCTTGTTTTTCTATCATAAAATAACGTAATTAAAATGGCGAAATGAGCTATTAAGGTGTGTAGAAATTACAGAGGCCGATTGAATATTAATAAATATGTATCCTATCACCCGTATGTTAAATAAATTATATACTTGTGTAAGACGTAGCTGTCACGCACCCATGCAAAAAAAAACAATTGGCACGTTGATTTTTGTTTCAATGTAGCGCCAGACTCCATCTAGTTAATCTAAGCTTGAAAATATATTTTCTAATGTTTTTAGTCCTCTTTACCATAACCGTTGTCAGTCATGGCGGCATCAGTCAACCTATTGCGCGTTTTTAGACGTCTGGCATAGCCTTTGCTTTTAGTACCCGGTCACGAAATGAGCTCGAGAATAAGGTTTGTTGATTCACATAATCAGGCTATTTTCTCCAAGGGAATAGGGGATAGAGGCGATCTCCTATAATAACTCCTTCTATAAGGAGTCTATAGACCCGAATTTCGCCGTACATTATAAGTCCCGGTCCAAGTCTATTGCCATATTCATCGGACCCATACATATACATATGGCAGCAAATTAGTATTCAGGTGCATCTGATTAGATTGGAAGCGGGCGCGCGTTTTTACGATCTATGTATGGCGTGTTACTATATTCGGGACGCAATGATTCGGTCGACACGGATGGCAAAAATCCTCTGCTTGTAACGGTGGAAAAACAGGTAGCTTTGCCAGCACGCGCGATCGTATATCGCCGAACAATGTTGATCAGGCGTCGACTCATATTTGGCTTGCTTCCATTAATTTCATTAATTAATCAGCGCCGCCTCTTCGGTGTCGGCAAACACAGCTACCGAGCATGCGCATTCGGTATTATTTTGTTTTGCTCCTAGTGTGTAGTGTAAGTTCGTTTATATATTTTGAAGTTTTGCGTTTTACATGCTTTTACTCAATCGCGCCTGTAGTGTGAACCCTCAAGCGATAGGTACATAAGACCTTCATTATAAGGAACCTAAACATCCACTTTTCGCCGCAATCGTAAGCTTTAACAGCTCATTGTGCAAAATGGTCCGAAGCTCAATTTAATGAAAGTGATGATGAAACAAAAACTAATGGCATAATTATGTGATTTAATTACATTAAGTCTATAAGTAACTTGAGAAGTAATATGTTTACTAAGAACTATTATAAATGCCTCGAAATGCTTTACATATGCTACGAGCTCTATAACACCTGCTTCTTATAATGTTAATGAGAATTCCCTATTAGGAAGTCAAGACTTTCTGTTTCACCGCCAATAAACCTCGCATCTGATTAACAGTTTACAATAGTCTGCTAGCATAAATCAAGAACAGTGTAGATACAGCCTTATTATCTCGCTGTAAATGTCACTAGACACCGGTGGGTCCGAAATAAATTAAATGGCCGTCTTCCACTATAATTAACAACTATAAACGTATTACAAATTAAATAATTTGTACCGAAGCATTCGTGTTTGTATTAAAAAAAACGAGTGTACGAACGTAAATTGTATTCAATCGTAAATCCCCTTAATAAGTAAGCACGGGACCCGGTATGCCGGTCTCATGTCAGATTTGGTTACGGACATTAATATAATATTATTTACAACGCTATCTATGCCGTCCAAGAAATCTAATACCGAACTTATACCGCAAATGATAGAGTATAAATTAAATTAAACTAGGTGTGTCGAAGCTGCAAATTTTAGTTGGTCGAGCAGTATTTAACTTTGGCTTGACATGTTTATTATTAGACGGAAGAGGCCTATTAAATTATTTGTAGTAATCCTGTACGGTAGGTCCCGGTATTTTGGTTCAACTGTCGGCTGCTCGTGTCAGAATGCTTGTAGCATTAGCTGGTGGCCACAAATCAGGGCTTACGGCATGTTTAGGTGGTCAAGGTGTCACTGAGGGAGTTATAATGATACTCTGTAGGGAGATAGATGAATTGGAATGCGCGATACGCTTTTGGTTTGGGATTAGCGAATTATGGTATATTTATTTTGTGAGACGTTGTTATATAGTTAAATGTTTTGATATTGTAGGTGCATGTTGGCATCATAACACCGGACCAAATGCGTGCGTCTTGAAAGTATTTACACTGCGCAGAAAAAACTAACCTTCTTCAGGGTGAAAATTAAGCGTTTAGACATGAGGCAAAAAGCTTGTCGAATAGTAATTGTATAAAATGAATAATATATACAGTCATCCATTTATCATTATATTCAATTTATATTCGTCAAGCGTTTTGCCACTTTTTTAGGACCTCATTTTGTTAACGTAGAATGTACTATGTATGTATGGTATGTTTTTTAAATCTATCTCTTAGGTACCTATAGGCCTAAATTTTAATATCTAATCGGTAATTTACGTCGCCGAACCATTTGATTGATGCTCTACTACTAAGTTACTGTAGCTCTACGCAGTCGTAACGGTTATGGTAGCACTCTTATGTTATGATAGTTTAAAAAGTGCTATGTATTCGTCTTTTTGCATCAGGTCGCCAAGGTTACAAAATAAGAATATCTTTAGTCATGGTATAGAGACCAGTTCCTAGTCATCCGTTGAGTGGTGAACCTGGCACAGGGTGCGCCGTACCTACAATCAATTGAGTATCTTTTACATACGATATTTGACTTTCATCAATTTCTCAGATTCCAATAGGAAGGAGGAGAGTAATCAAATCACCTTATACATCAAAGAATAATATTTCCTTAATTAAACCACATTAGAAACGATCCAAAAGGGGACATGCTAAATGAACAACAGATCGATTTCGGCATTAAACAGAGAAAATTACGCCACACATGTAGCTACTTACGTATGAAGTTAATCGATCGAACATAATGCCATATAAGACACAGTTTATAGCACATAAAACGGGGTGTGATCATACAAAACGATCGGCCAATGCAATATAATACCATATTTTATAGGCATGTATCGGTATAACAGGAGGCCACCCACATAGGCGATTTACCAAAGCCACGCCCATTTACCGCTCTTCAATTTTGAAGAAATAAGCTGGTGTTACCTCGACGCCTCCACTTACTAATTTGGACACCTACGTAAAAGTTTGAGATTGTGATCGGTTTCCATTCGGACTATTACGTAGGGATGGGTGTAGTCGATTAGTCGTTTTTTTTGTCGATTCAGTTTGTTGTTACAATATAAATTGAATGACATTTTTTTACGACTTATCGTTGTAAGCTCTAAAGCGTTTTGCGAAACTAGAACATCATTTTGATAATCATAATTGTGAAGTACAAAGGTAATCTCACAAAATTAATCGATTCTTTAGCATTAAAACTTACATTTATACAATTTTCTCCATCTTTATACTTTTAATTTATAATTGCAATTAGCAACTTCCTTCATTCGTCTAAAATCGAGAAGTAAAACTAAACGGGTACCTAGTCGATTCGACTAATACATACCTACGTAGTCACTTCAAGTGTTCATAACGAAGGGACCACACACGTGGGTCATTAAATTTATTAAAGCCTCACCCATTCAGAGGCCAATTTGACATGAATAAATTGGGTGTTATTTTGACGTCTTTTCTTCATAATTTGTACACCTACGTAATTTCGCTGCAGGGGTGCCGATGACGAATGGACTAGGCAGGTAAATTACACTTTTTACTCGATTATTACTATGTACCATTTAAAATGATTAAATTCGAAAGTAATGAATAACCTATGTAGCAACAAGTACCAATTAAAGAGCTTAAAAATCAATAAATATTTTAATTGGCTTGTGTTTCAAAATTACTCAGAGCAAAGGCGAGCTTAATTACGTAACTTGTCATAATAGACCGTTACCAAGTAATCGGTAAGTTGAAATAATCGATTATTCGAATAATGACTTCATCGGTATTCCTATTCAAATCGAATCGAAAATTGAAGGTTGCTTTACCGGCTAATTTTAGGTTGTCGCGTCAGAAAATAACAAGTCGCATTCTTTGCGGTATGATTACGGCAGCTTTATTTCAATAATTGAGTCATTTGAGGCCTGTGGGTTGTTTTTACATAAGAGCAGTTTGAAAGGGGTTCAACATGATGTTTATAATAATCGTTTGTGATATGCACAGATTTTAATGGTGCTGAAATTGCAGATTTTTTCTCTAAAACAGAAGCTAAATCTTAAATAACTTTTTTACACATTAAACAAGCCAATTAAACATCTATTTTTACTCAATTGTAAAATATACATGAAAGTTAAAGATAAGGTAAGGTTTCTTTAAAGACGTCTTCGGGTTTTACCCTTTAAGTACGTCATCAATCTTTGGTTGAACAAATCATTTTTGTCTAAAAACTACGTAATTCAAGTATCTACCTATGTCTTTTATAGGCTGCCCGCCCACTTTATTGTAGGATGTGTGCGTTGCACTATTGCAATCAGAACGTTCAATTTTTCTCCTACAAAAAATCGGTCACCGATTAATTATATTATCGGACGCGGCCATATTGTAACTTTTACCTCAAATTAAAAAAAAATCTAGGGGACCAATCGGAAAGTAAACCCAATCATAATTATGACAAAAAAAAATCAAATCGGTTCATAAATCACTGAGGTATGAGGACACATACATAAAAATAAAAAAAAGATCCCGACGAATTGAGAACCTCTTCCTTTTTTTTTGAAGTCGGTTAAAAAACTATATTACGTAGTTGCTTAATTTACCAATATTTTGTACAATGTATTCAAAATTAAAAATAATAATTATAAAACCATATTTTTCATACAATAACACCAAGAAAGGTGGCAAAACGATAGACGAATAGAGAAATTAATCTGATTGATAAATGTATGGCGACGACATAATGTTTCGAATCGACATCGACAATCGATCGATGAAATCGACATCCCAATCCCATATATTAATTCTTTCAGACCATTAGGTATGTATTCGTACTTTTGTCATTCGTTAGTAGTAGGTACTTACTTACCTAAGTCTAATTTGCTATTCACCCCTAAGACGGGCTACATGGGGCCCCTAACGAGGTAAATTGAAGTGTCATCGTGTGCCGTCGTTGTCTTTTCAATCTTTGTGTCTGCCCCTTGAATATTGCTTCAAAGGTAATTTGAACGATTTGTTTTGTGTGCGTATTTGATGTTGTTGTTAGGTAATTGTTGGATTAATATAAGTTCATGAATTGTGTTAGAAATTATTTGAGTTAGGGTTAAAGATAAAGATATAAAGTTATACTTATTTTAAATATATAGGGTTTTTTTTAAGATTTAAAGGGGCTGCTCTTCGTTTTACTGCTTAGTTCTTTTGCGTGACATGAATTCTAGTGGATTTGTTTATCCAGGGGAAATGTAATATGATGGATCTACCTTCATATTACCTAAATGTTTTATTTATTCGGTAATTTTAAGATTTTCGTACGAAAAATATCTAATATCAATTTAGACGTCACGTTTTACCAAATTATCGGAATGTCTTCTGTTCTTTGAAGTCCGTCAAATTAACTTTATTATGGGACATAACATACAGATATGCTATTAGTCTAAGATTCTGTGTAAGTGAAGTTAGTTTACTCAAAAATAAATATGAACAAAACACTCACCGATCGCCCCGCATTATTGTTGTGCACATTTATCTTCGACTGCAAATCGTCAACTTGCTCTCTGACATCTAGAAACTTCTTCGAAAATTCGATCCCATACGCCAGGTTGTGTGAACAGCCGCTCCACTCCCATTTGTTGACCTTCGCCCTCCCACGAGGATCGTGAGAGGCTCTGTAGCCCAGAGGGTCGCAGCCGCAGGACAGGAGGCGGCCTTGTGCGCATGCGCGGGCCACGGAGTGCGCCACTCCCGCCGCTGTGAGTGCGTAGAGGAAGGAGGACTCGCGGAAACCTGTAGGGGAGAAAATTGATGTATAATTATATTTTTATTGACATTAGGTTACGGAATACTTTGATTTTTCGCCAAAGAATTATGGAGATGGGAATTTGAAAAAGAATAAAAATTAAGGTAAGTATGTACCTAAATCATAAAGCCTTAGCTAGTTTATTTTACATTATGAGGTGCCTAGGCTTCTTTAAATGTATCTAAGCAAGACGCAATACAATTACTTTACGCAGGGATACTGAAAAAATATATTTTTATTACATCTAGTTTTAGCATTGACGACATACGGACTTTTACGCACTCTACTGTTCACAATTATTTTTCATTCTGAAAGTTACTACATTAATTTTATTATAACATAATTTAATCATTCATTGAGAAATATTAATTGGTATGTTATCTAGTCACTAAAATAACATACTAATGCGAAAACTGGATGTAATAATCGCCACAAATAAACTACTACATATAATAACGTGCCCACCCAAGCTTAAGCAATTGCTTCCATTCATACCGGTAGGATAAGTTAACTAATTCTGTTAAGTGAAACTCCTAAGTTAACTTGGTGATCATGTTAAGTAAGGAAAATGAATAGATTTGAATATTCAAGAACGAACTAGTTTCTCAGTCGGAATAAAAGTTATGTGTTCACTTCTGCTGCGTAAAAACGGATAACGTGGATGTGGAGTAGCTAGATGGTACATCGATCTCATCACGGCTGGAAAATAGATGAAATGCTTACCGATTTATTAATGTCATTTTATATTCCATAGCCCATAGCTACCCGTGGCTACGTGGAATTTACTTTTTTAATTATTCCTTGTGTGTAAGTCTTTTTAAAGTGACATATTAAACTTTCAGAATTGCAATTTTTTTTTGCGATTTAAATGCGTTTTTTTTATTGCTATTCAACGTGGCAATGCTGCCAGCCTTTTTTGGGCACGTTACCAGTTTATATTTTTGTGTATAGGTATTATTTTTAGAATATGATATAGAGGGCAAAAAGCTGGAACACTGTCTCAAACATTACAGGTCTTCTTCTTATCGTATGGTTGATGAACAGTCAGGTGTCAGAGTTCAAACCGCCTGTAGGCCTCTGACATGATTTAACACACCGTTGAAAATCTCTCTGGTATGCTGGTTTCCTCACGATGTTTTCCTTTACCGTTTTTAGCAACTGATAACTACCTAAGTATGCCCATGAATTCGAAAGACAATGGTTCGTCCCGGGATTTGATATTGCGATCTTTGACTTGGCAGTCCAACGGTCATACTATTCACCTACCACCACTGCAAACGCAGAAACTATAGATTAAATGTGCTATTTTGATGGAATTTACACCACAAACAGGTACAGTAAGTCTACAAACAATCTCTTGTCTCATCCAGGGACCCTACATTCTCCACCGCAGATATATCTGGTTCTTTATTTCCCTTATTCGGTGTGTGGTCGCCTCGTCTTGCGGAAAGTTTGCACAGCATTCCTCCACAGTTCACAATATGTACCTACTTACTTGCACGTCTTAAAACCTACGTTTAACGGTGGTATTTCTACAAATCGTAGAAATTATGTTGTGTTTTGTTGTATTTGTTTTATATCAATCTATTATATCAAATAAAAAAAAATACTTTACGGATTATGATTATGTCAAGCAGTGTGCTGCTACATCTGCGTATAATTGTAATAAATAAATTTATTGGACATTTTAGAATTATTTATTGGTCTCTTTGTTTGGCCGTCTTTGTTCTAATATGCTATAATAGTCAATTCCGTTAACTCATAGCTAAGTAAACCATCAATGATCCTGCGGGTCCTTTTTATCAAAATGATTGATAAAAAGGACCCGCTTGCTAGTTCATCCGAGAACGAATTTCCCTGTCACTTTGCAGACCAAAAACGCACTATCCTTCGCCTCTACATCCTCGTTTGCTTCAAACCGAAACTGTAATCGGTAAATACAATACTATTTTAAAAACTTAACTGACTGAAACTAAAATATTGTACTGGTAAAGATTTTGAACCTTTTGGTATTAAAATAAAAAAACTACAGCATTTGGCTACATGTTATCATTATTTTGCCGACATCAAACAGAGATTTTTCCTAATATTATATCCAAACGCTGTCCATTACCGCATCAGTAGATAGCTACTGTGTTTACAATAAATCTAAAGCAACAAGAGTATACGCTGCATTCCGATGATATCGCGATACGGTATTTATCATACATAAACTAGTGGAGACTTCGAATCCACATTCGATTTACGCAACGTGACCAAAATATATTGGATCAAATTGGGACTGTTAAAAGAAAATACAAGAAAGTAGATTATACTCAAAATATTATAACATTCATCAATCAGTGTAGGTACTGAAATGAGACAGAAGTGTTAAATAAATAAACAAATGGACAGCAAAGGTCTTGGAATTCGCGCATCGGTTGCGGTGTCGGACAGACGATCATGGTTTTTGTGAAAATCCAACCCGTTGACGAGCACAAATTTTTCTAACATAACTACACCCCTAGAGACACTAACAAGAGTTTATTTAATTCGATCGTAGATGAATTTTAAAAGTTATTTAAATGTAGTTGACTGTACAAAATTAAAAACACATCTAGTATAATCTTTTCAAATAGTTACTTTCTTAGGATCAAAGCATGACCAAAAATCTGAATATACAGTATAGTATCTAATAATAATGTTAATGACCTCAAATGGCAGCAACAAAGACCAGAGAAGACTGTCCCAGCTTAAGCTGACCGCCTGGCCCCCACGGAGCAATAGGAACGCGGAACGCAACAACCACCATTTATCTGTTTTATTGCAATAAATTAAATAGTGAATCCATTCGCGTGATGTCCAGATAAGCTATTGGACTCGCACAATGTAATCTTTTTACCATAAATAGTATGATGACCGATTTGCATTTGAGTTAGGTCTGTCTTTAAATTAATTGTGTTCGTTGTATGTGTTCGCTGTTAATAATGTGCTATTCTTGCTATTTCATTGTGTTAACCTGAATAGGCATTTGGATTTTAAGTGCCATCTCCATTTAATGGGCAATTATGGAGCTACGCCACCTGCTTTTGTTTCTTGTATCCTGGCTTATAATGAACCGTTAATTTGTGGGTGCGTGCACTTTATAGCGTATTCCATGTTGAAGATGATGAGATTTGTGTTGATTATGATTTTAATTGAGATTCGATTGGACTGAATATGGTGTTACCAATTATTGCGATTGAGTTTCGTTCTCTGGTATTTTGTTGATATGTTTCTTTAAGAGACGACTAAAATGATGAACAAGGCCATGCAAATTAGGTGTAAAACTGAACAGGAACATTTTAGCGCCTTTACGATTTATTACAACTCAATAATACCCTCAATAAAGTATCTTTTTCTCAGATCAATAAAGGTATATCGAATCATAATAATTAAGTGTCTCCATAATTAGTACCTTTATTTTATCGTTGTTTTTCCTCGCTCCCACGAGTGCACCCGAAACTTTATCTCGATAAATTTGATTCGAATGAATCGAATAAATTAAAACGATTGTATCGAGTGATTAATTCGAGGATCCCAGTTATCTCTACGGATTAGTGGCTCCCTCTACAGAGTGAGTCTAATTGACACCCAGAGATATGGTTTATTAAAATAATGGGGATTTTATTTTTGGGTATTTAAAGCTATCGTCTCGGTATCCACGGAATCATATCTTGATGTTATTAGATGTGATTTAATACAGTTTTTTATATCTTGTTATTATGTTTGGATTGATTTACCTTAATGAGTTTTATAATAATTATAATCGTCAGTAATTTTGATTAATTACCTGTAATAGGTTGTTATCGTTTAATAAACGAAAAAATGATTACGAACCAATTTTTGATTCATTTACCAGACTTCCAAAAAAATTATTTTAGAGGAAAAAATAATATTTGACATTCCAAATGGATACAAAATTAAATATGACGACCTGATTGGCGCAGTGGCTAAGCGATTGGGCTGCTGCGCTAAGAGTTGCGGGCTCGATTCCCGCACGGGGAAAACATTTGTGTGAACCGCAGATGTTTGTCCCGAGTCTGGGTGTTTGTGTCTGTGATATTTCATGTTTGTGAAACGCACCTACGACACAGGAGAAATTATTAGTGTGGGGCGTTTTGTTTTTATTGTATTCTACGTATTTTATCATTCATCTGGACACATTTTGTGATGGTGTGGCAATTAACCCTTTCCCTGTCCAGTGTATACAGATAACATGGCGATTGTTTATCTATTGACTTTACCGTCTGGACAAGGAACCTGATTAAGAATATTCTGTTCTACACCTCAGGGACAAGAGGCTCAATCTTGATGATTAGAAATCAAGTAGAATGATAAATGTCAGTAATAGATATTTTATGTCAATCGCATATATTATCCATTCTAATGGAATTCTATTTTTTCATTCTTTGCCACTTGTCTAAGGTTCCAAGTCATTGTTTACTTTACTTAACGCACATCAAGACCACAGAGAGCAGAGTCGCAATAATCTTCTTATCGTATGGTTGATGAACAACCTGGTGTCAGAGTTTAAACCACGTGTAGGCCTCTGACATGGCTTTACACACCGTTTTTAGCAACTGATAACTAATTTATAATACGCACATGAATTCGAAAAGACATTGGTGCGTGCCGGGGTTTGTACTTGCGACCTTTGACTTGGCAGTACAACGGTCATACCACTCGGTTATCAGTCGCAATAATACCGTCCAATGCTTATTTTAAGTTCCCCTTAAAGCCGGCCGCAAAAACGTCCAGTTCCAGACATGATTAGGTCGAATCACGTTTAATATGATGATAATCATTATAAATCACTCGTTATCTTCACTAAGTGATCTTCGCTCGATGAATTCATACTGTATTCTAGTCTTTTTATACTTCACGACTTTTGAAAACCCTTTTTTATTACGTCCATCATTAATGTAATCACGTTGTTTTGTTTTTGGTTGACATAGTATGTCATATAGGTATTCTGAACGGAATGAACTGAAATATATTATGTATGTTTTATGATTTCTGAACCATCGACTAAGCGACGAAAAGGTCCTGTAGTTTTTTTTGCTCTTTCAAATTTAACTTGCCCGACCCTCCAAATTAAAAGGGCACAACAAATATTTGTTCGGCTGTACCTAATTGTATTTTTAATATATTCTTATTTCTCAGAGAGGTGTTTTAGCAACGCAAGTTACTTTAGTCACGATCTCAGATAACGGAATTATTACTATAACCAGAAATGGCAATTTTCTTATCATTATAATCATCAGCCTATCTCTGTCCACCGCTGGACATAATATTTCCTATGCCATAGATTTATTGTAAAAAACGTTATTTTATTCAAATCAAACGTCGTAAAGACATCGTACCGAAATATAAAATCGAATCGTGCGTTATAAACACAAACCCTTCCTACGGTTATCACTCCACATCGATATAAACTCCTGATGTATGTTACGGTGCCCCATCCGAATAGGGTTATGTTATTGTTTATTTATAAACTGTAACCATCCAGGACGTGCTTTTTCCGACTGGCCTGTGACAAATTTATATTTGTCGATCCACCGAGACGCGATAGAATCGATACGTCGCGATTTATAGCACGCTCGATTGATCGATTTCGATGATTCCGAGTTATGTATCGGATTGGGTTTACTGTTATCGACGAATTATTGTATGCTTGCTAAAGTTTGTTTGTCTTGAAATGAGTGCTGTTCGGTTTTGGTCGTGCGTTGATCTTTTTACGTAGCGGGTTTGGAAATCAGTGCTGTAGAACGAATGAGTTGCTTTGGAGACCTTTTAGTAATGGTTAGTCAATTTAAAATGTTCTGTTTAATGATATGATTTACACAGTTGCTAAGCATATGCACATGCGCTAAGAGGAAATGGTTTGATGGATACCCAACTACAACAATGACTGTTTAATTTACAGATTTTTTTCTATGTAGGTAACTATTTACGGTATTTGTGTCTGTAAATACAAACCAGTATATAAATATATACTAATGTTGGCCATCGGTTTTCTTTGTTAAAAGACGTGCTGAAAATTCTATTAATATTAATTAAGTAGATACTTATTATAACTTATTTTTGTGTCTTATTGTGCCAGTGGGTTCGTAATTGAAACGGACCGCGCATTTATTGCAAAGTAGTTTCAGATAATTGATTGATTTGACGTATTTATTTTTATTTAAAGACCGTGAGATAGAGTAACTAGGATCTGATAAATTAATATTGAAACAGATCTTACGTTCGCCGACCCAATTAATGGAATACGTATTGTCCGTACAAATGTTCTCACACTCGAGCAAGTAATTGCATCTGACTTGAAAATTCGTGTCATTGAATTCTAAGTAGACAAACATTTACTTGAGAGTTGTATAAAAATCAAACGGGAACAATTCTATATTCGGGCTTAGCCGACCCGCATTATACCACCGCTGTATTATAATTACCACCATCCCACGTTTTAGTGTCAATTTGCGCCAATTAGTCGGCCTTAAGGTCGTATATCGTTCGGACCGATACCCGTGCCGAATTCTTTAATCGACTTTAATGAATTCCGATTATTCGATTTCGAGTTTTTCCAACGAAATGCTCTGAATTTCGAACGGGTGACAGATTTTAAATTCTTCTCTTACACTTGTACCATAGCTTTTTGTACGTGTTTGTTTTAATAATGCATGATATGTAATTATTTTCGTTACGAGTTGACGTGTAAAAAACGTTCGGCGATTTACGACACTCGATCTACAAGTTCTGTCCTCTTATAATTTGTTGCTGTATAATTAATATGAGACTGATATTTGCAATTTAAATATTAATTTATCCGTCCAATAGCGTTTGCGTTAACCATAAGTAGGTATACAATGTTGAAATCGAAGCAGTTTTATTCACATTTGCGATTTAAAGTTGGTCGGTTGCTCAACGTAGCAAAAACAAGTAACGCTTTTGGACCTAATTACTTATACTTGTCCATCAGTAGGACAGTTGGACAGCTCACGTCGGCCGGCCGCGACCGCAGCGCCACCTCGATTCCTCGAACCAAGGATTAAATTGGTAAATCTACATTCGTTCCATATACGGTGGAGCGGCGCCGACTTGCAAAAAATAAACGGCCTAAGTAAATTTACAAATTTTCATTTTTGTCATTTAACGTTTTATTTCATTTCCGATTCTTAAGCGTATACGAACGCGGACGTTTTATTTAATCGAATGCGCATAATGATATGTTTTTCCGCGCAGCGTCGGCGGTGGTCGTCTTTTTCCGTGTTGTGTAACATTGTTTTTGATGCGTGTGCGCAGCGCGGCCGACGCGCATGCTCGCGCATCATGCGTGATTTACGATTGTGCACTTTGTGATTTTTAAAACAGTTTTTAGTGGAGGTTCTCGCTTCCAACTGGATAGCTTATAAATCTGGCGCCAAAATGAATGAACTCCATTGAGTTTTTCGCTTGTCAATTATTGGAAATACTCCGTATATATCCATAGAATTACTGATAATGATCACTTATGTTCTTGTCGTCAGTTTTAAATGTGAACAAAGGGGTGAAATTGTGTTCACTGCATAATAACTTACATGCTACGACTATTGTGTTGGCAGGGATACTTAGAGCTATTATTGGTACAAATATTATGTTTGTGAATCATATTCTTAATAACTAAGTGAATAATTATAAAGAACTGTACTTATCATGAGTTTGTAGCACTGTTTTTGGGATTAATTAATATAATTCTGTGGAGATTCGAAATATTTCAGATAAGCTTTCTAATGCACAAATTCGTTAAAATATAAAACTAAACCAATGAAATTTTAATTATACTTGTCACTGTCGTTTACAAATCTAAGAATAGAGATGTCAATAGACTTCATTCGGGGTATAGTTAGTGCCAGTATGATCCTCGTTTATGGATAAGAGGGAAGGAGGGCAGCAGTCCTGGCACACAGCTTCTGCGTCTAGCTGCGATTATTCTTATACATTCTGCTGTTTAAGCACTATTGCAGAGTTTTCCAACTTTTTTACTATAAGCTATTTAGTCTACGTTTATGGGAATAATTAAACTTTTATGTTTTGTTGCTTCGTTCAGTTACTTTGCGTAATTCAAAGATTTTCATTCAATTATGTTAATCACATCTATTTGCGCGGCTATTTCCATCTTAATGCTATTTGCTTTGTTAAAGATATTTTCTTATATGGAATGTAATGCCTTGTACCTATGACAACTAAATCGGAGGATATTTTGTTGTGTTTCAATGCTGTAATATTAGGTCTAGTAGAGTCGGTAGGAGTTCTGGCCTTATCTAGGTGTTTTAGGGATGGATTCCCTGGTAATGAAACGCATAGGAATACAATTTTATCGTCAACCTCTACGTTTACCACGACAAACGCAGCTCGGCAGGCCTCCCACTAGGTGGACCGACGATATCGTCAGAGTTGCGGGCAATCAGTGGACGCAAATGGCAAGTTGTCGTTCATTGTGGCGTTCTAAGGGGGCGGCCTTTCAACAGTGGTTGTCTTCTAGCTGATGACGATTTCTAGTGAGTCTAGTGTTTTAGCGATCTGTCTTCAATACCGTAAGTATTTTAATATATTCATTGTCACAGGTGTCATATTCCAGTACAATATTTGTACACTTTGGATAAGAAATGCCTTAATAATAGAAAAACCGGCCAAGTGCGAGTCGGACTCGCGCATGAAGGGTTCCGTACCATTATCTATAGAAACGGCAAAAAATCATGTTTATTAAAAATTTATTTTATTCTGTTTTTTAGTATTTTTTGTTATAGCGACAACAGAAATACATCATCTGTGAAAATTTAAACTGGCTTATTATCATGGTTCATGAGATACAGCCTGGTGACAAACGGACAGACAGACAGTCGGACGGACGGACGGACGGATGGAGAGCGGAGTCTTAGTAATAGGGTACCGTTTTACCCTTTGGGTACGGAACCCTAAAAAAACACCAAATTCCAAAAGTGAAATTACTAAAATAATACCCTACAGATATTCGATGCTAGGGGTTTTATACCAATTAAGCTCCGTTCGGGTACCTTCGGCTTGTGTTGCGAATCGCTAATTACCGAAACCAGACGATAACTCGGCTGTGAGTATGACGTCACAACTAATTTACGATTCGTAGGGCTCGCACGTGTTCAAATTAGATTTGGTTCGAAGATCTTAATTTTAGGATTTGTTTGTGGGTCGCTTGAGAATTGGTCTGACGGTAATAGACTCACCACTTATTTAAGGGCACTTGTAACGTCTTCTGATATACCTAAGGGAGGAAGAACACCTCTTTTTATCCCTTCGAGAATTACAGGCGTAATAGTTTGTAGGTATGTATGGCGTTAAGATAGTGTACCACAATATAAAACATGTAGTTAATCAAAAATATTCTAAACGCATGCCAACAATTAAAAGAACTCAACATTTTAAACGAAATCAAACATAATTGTGGTCCAATAAGATTAGCAATCGATTTCAAAACATGTTTCTTTTTGTATGAATCATCATCGTTCCATTTATATCATCTCCAAAATTTCCGCAAGCTCACTAATACTCTTCTTGACTTAATTAACCCTTAAAAGCGGACTCATAATCCGACAGGGAACAAAAAGGTAAAACAAAAAAGCCACTCGATGTCACGTCTAAAACTGGGAACTTTGGACAAATTCATGTTTTTATGGGATCTTTTGTGTGTTTTTTCTCACAGTTGAGAGGCATCTGAAGGAGCACGATTCGGTAACGCACCGAGGAAGATGTTATCGCGACCATTAGAGGGTTGAGCTACATCGCATTGAGACATTTCAACACGTCCAAGTTTTTTTTTCAAATCCTTTTAAGAGGTTTTGTTATTTTAGGTCAATGATGGCGCTTTATCAGTATACAACCTGACATTTACCCGCCTCGTCACATTAGCTAAAATTACAGCAACATTTTGACGAAAGTTAAAACATGACATTTCTTCTCAAACGATTACTCTAATATGACATAAACATATAAAAAAACGTCTGATTACCACTGGTAATAAAGTCGTCTCGAGTTCCCACGACACATCGCACGATAAGACGTACGGACGCATCATGTTTTTGCAACATCATAACCACATTGTCGTCGGCACTCCGTCACCTGACGGCATGTTGTTGATATAAAACGCCAATAAATGTCACTTTTTTATGACACATTCGCGTCGTGGATTCACGTCACGTGCGCCCGCGCCGTCAGATTTGTATCGACGCATGTTCGCCACCCTGTGTGCCCCGACGCGCGCCATTCTCTCACGCGACACAGCCGACATCCGACGCGCCGACCCGGCCACATCTCACGCTAATCTCGTCTACAATCCAGCTATTAACGCCCGAGGCGAAAAACTTTTCCGACAATAGTCTCATTAGCCTCACAAAAGTCATTAAATCTTCGACAGTATATTGTAACAGCGTCACGTACGACAAGAGCGCTAACAACGTGTGGAGGATCACGGGGAAGCGGAACAAATCTCGTGATCTATCCGGAATGCCATCCGTCCACAGCTCTCTTTCATCGATCCTACACGTCCAAGAAAAAACCCAACGGTTCGGAATCATTATTATCTTTCTTCTTCGATCATCGATCGCTATTATCCTATTTAAAAGCATCTCGATTTGTTCTTCACTTTTTTTTCGTTTCACTCTCCCGTCGGCGTTTCAATTCGGGATCTCAACAATGGGCACGTTAAGAAAGATGTTTAAGTGTTTAGTTACGCTGGTTTTTTCACAATTTTTCAATTTAAATACAGTCGTGTCGCTGAAGGGCCGGAAGGTGCCGTTACGGACATTATCAATACTAATAATGTCCACGACACAATGGACCATATTACATTCTTAAGATCTCTCATTATTTATATGTTCAATTATGCTATCTATGTATGGCTATTTTATAATCGTGTATTATCCAATCTGCGTTTATGAAGTCTAATAAAGAATTTTAAACTGTTATTAAAATGCGCGTAGCAATAAAAGGGCGTGGAGAAAATTGAGTAACTTCGTTGGTACTCGAGTCCAGGCAATTCCAGTTAAGATATTAATTGGTTGAGCGGCTAGAGGGACGGGTGCGGGTGGGTGGTGCGAGGGGGGCCGGGACCCACACGTAGCGTGAAATCGCGGGGCGCGGGTGCGAGCCCCACCTGGCAACCACCATCTTATTATTTGTTGTCTCCCATCTTCCATGCTCGTAAATTTCCACGTCAACGTGTGCGATGATTGTGGAAAAAACGAGGTCGACAAAGCCTTTTCACACCCGAACATAGACATAAAGACGGACGACTCAGTAAATACGTATATTAAGAACATAATACGCGGAGATGGTCCGTTCACCGGTGGCCTCTTAATGTGCGTGAATAATTTTTCGTCGTAATAAATTCGGATTGTAATGGTTGATCGCGATTGGTTCGAAATGTTAGTTGCGTTTATTTTAATATAAAAAAATATTTTGGAATTACGTTCATATGGGACTGGTTTTGGCATTAATCGACAGTGATTGCTACCACCTACGTTTTGGGAATAATCTTGTTATGTTATTGGTCCTTACTGACAAAAGATTAATAAATAATTGAGTTTATTATGTTTGTGGGTCTTTAATGCTGGTATAGTTGTAAGGACAGGCGCATTTAACTTTAGTTACTTTGACAAGTTAATCAAGTGACGTCGCACTCTCTACTTTATGAGAGTCAGGGTTAGAACAATAAACTTATCACTTCGACATACTGTAGTAACAAAATCTAATTTGTAACGCTCCTTTTGACAGAACATGTATCTTATACTAAAATGTCAGAATTGTGCAACATGTAACGAACACAGTTGTCCCTCCATAAAATAAATAATATTTCCATGTGGTTAAGAAAGTTACTTCATTGTTTACATTATGTATTTCTTTTGCAAAGCAAAACAATCCAGCTGTGTTTTCTCTCCTGTCCTTGGCTAAATATTTAAAAGCATCTTTTAGATTACACAAATCGTTGCTAAAAAGTGAAATCCCAAAGAAAAACAGGTATTTATCTTAATGTACGCATGATCTCGAAAATCTTTTGGGAATTCACTCAAATAGCTGTCCAATTTCTATACCTAACATAATATAGGACCCTCCACTATATATAAAACCTCTTTTAACTTAATCATTTCTTAAATCTATTGATATCTTTATTCTATGACATGCAAACGAAAGTAACAGGTATAATTTCATCAATTGTTCAACAGTGTCAATTTTTATAAGTAAGGGGAGATGTCTTACAAATAATACAGCTATTCTTAACTCAATCATTACCATTGCCGTCTGAAGAACTTTTCCGAAAAAATCTCAGAACTAGTTAAGTTTCATAAATACTTCAAGCTTACTTCACGATTAAAACTCAATAAGTATATCGTCATCATCATCAGCCGGAAGACGTCCACTGTTGAAAGAAGGTGGCTGTTGCCATAATCCCCACGCTTGGCAAGCGGCTTGGGGATCGCAGTGTTGGTAGTCAAGTTCCAGAAGACGCTACTGCCCATCTTCTGGATTTTCCGTTAGTCGCCTCTTACGACACTCACGGAAGGAAAGGGGGTGGTCAATTCTAGGCCGGATACCACACGGCATAATAAGTACATAAACGAATAAAAATACCAACCTCGTTTCATAATGGAACTGGCATGCGGGTTACTGCTTTTCACAAGTAGACTCGAGCAGTTCCATCTGTGCCAACGGAACTGGTGCTGACATTCCTTGACCGCCAACTGTAGACCTTCGAACGCTATGGCAACTGTATCAGAAGCTTCGTGGCAGACGGTTCTTTGTTCCCTGGACAGTCCACCGACGAGGCGGCAGGTGAGGGATGAGCTGAGCTTCACGTGGTTCGGCAGCATGTTGTCTCGGGAACTGGAAGGAGAAGTGTTTGTTAGAGCTAGAGGATGATAGATAGATTTCTCTTTATCGTACACCAGAAATACGTACAGTCAAAGGAAAATGAACAATGGGCGGTCTTATCGAAGTAAGCAATCTCTTACAGACAACCTTAGGATGGACAGAGTTGTATGTACAAAAAGGCTATGCTTCGTTTTTGCTAAATGTTTTTAAGCTGTTGGAGTAAGTAGGAAGATTGACCCATTTGCATTGAGAAAATAATCTGTACGTAAGTGTAGAAGTACATCAGAAGACCAAGTTAGGTAGCACAGGGGTAAATATAATATTGTCCTTCATAGTAAAATTCCTCTCAATCTCAAATATAAAGCCAAGTCTGTAAATCTTTCATATACTTTCCAAAGACCACCCTGACAAGACCACTAACTTGTGCTACTTAAATTACTAACATAATTTGACCTCACAGCATGACTAATACCGAATAATTAGTGTCTTTTACGATACATTCATATCTAACGCTACCTCGCCTAAACGGTGACAATAACAATAATTAATAACTAACCGCATAAAAATAATAAACAAGCATACTAATATTACGTCACACCACTTCATCGCACACTAATTGGGCTATTCTCATAATTAAAGTCACCATAATTAATTTATTTGTGAATTTATATGATGGTATCGCAGTTTAAATAGTTGTAGGGTGAAACAATTTGTTCGATCGTTCGGTAGCTAATATTCCGATGGTATGTGAAAAAGTTTCGAGCGATTTTATAATTAAGTCTCGATCCAAAAGTTATGAGCTCAGTTTGTGGATGTTTGTGAAATGTTTTTGTTGGAGAACGGTGGGCAAAGGAATTCTACAGCGCTTTGAAACGAAATATGAAATTATATTGAGCATATTTTGAAAGTTTGTGCAGTGCTGCGTTATTTTGGTATTAAATAGGTATCTATATTGTACATTGCTTATGTTTGACCTTTGAATGTTATTTTGATACGTTATTCTATTGACTTTTATTTGAAAGTAGGTACTTAAGTTTATTTAATTATATTTTTAATAGTTTTTTTTTTATTGGAGATATGGAATTAGTGCACCCATGTTACTCACCCATTTCCTATAGATGTCACATTTTTTCATTTAGTTACTGATTTATTGTCTTTTGTTCATTTCAGCCCCCTTACGATGAACTCTTAACGCAGGACAGTTTACGTTGTGGAAGCGAGACGCCGCTACGAGCAGTATAATGCGGCGTCTCTCTTCCACAACGTAAACTTTCCTGCTGTAAGAGTTTCTGGTAAGGGGGCTGTATATTTAATTAATAGGTCGAAAAGTCAAACAATTTAAATATTCTTGAACAAAACCTTACTAAAATGTTGTCTTAAAACAAACGTGAAGCATGACAGGAAGTGTCACAGATTAAATAAAAGCGATGCTCGCACGTAGGTACTTGAAGCCTACATACATCAGATCTACGCGACTGTGGTCCGATCGACACTGATAAACTATGCACGTGTCATATTTATGTGTCAACGCTTTGGATTTACCCGTCTAGTGTCTATTTCTTGATCTTTGGTTAGATTGATATTATAAAAATAGAACGTTTAAAGGTAAAACTTGTTAAAAATAATATGATAATAGGCAACCCGCACTTAGGGTTTGTGTAGTCCGCAGTATTTGCACATTTTTGTCCCGAATCTGGGTGTTAGTTCCTTTGATATTTCAAATCTTTAAAAAAACATCTATGCACTTGATTGGCTATTGGCAATTATTATTATTAAACATTATTATAATTATTATGCACCTGATTGGCTCAGCGGCTAAGTGTGATCCTCAGATATTTGTCCCGGAGTCTGGGTTTCTGTGTATGTGATAATTTATGTTTGTGAAACGCACCTACGATAAAGGACAAAGAACTAGTGAGGGACGACGTTTGTTCTAAAAAATATCCTTTATATTCTGACAGGAGCATAAGTTAATAAAAATGTGGTAACTGAATAGTCGTCTTATATTCAGCACTGATAGCCGAGTGGTATGACCGTTGGACTGCCAAGTCAAAGGTCGCACGTTCTAACCCCGGCACGCACCAATGTCTTTTCGAATTCATGTGCGTACTATAAATTAGTTATCAGTTGCTAAAAACGGTGTAGGAAAACATCGTGAGGAAACCGGCACACCTGCGAGATTTTTCAACGGTGTGTAAAGCCATGTCAGAGGCCTACAGGTAGTTTAAACTCTGACACCAGGTTGTTCATCAACCTTACGGTAAGAAGATATTCAGTATACATTATAATTAAGGGTTAAATTAATTTTGACTGAGGGTAACACCTGTGCCTATAGTATCAAGGGAACCACCATACTTGATAAGGTGCAAACCCTCATTCAGACAAAATTCTGTTTTTGTGTTTTGTGTCTCGGTGCGCCGGACACAATTGGTAGTTCATAATTTACCTCAAAGCTTGAATTCCTCAGCTCTTGTCCTTAAACAGCCGTAAGGGCGAGGCAATACACGTCTATTTAACTGTGTACAAATATGCCTTATCACAAAGCCGTATGCGTATGTTCTTAATTCCAAACAGTCAAGGGTGAGCGCACGATTTAAACGTATGAACTGTATATTGGATATATTATTCAATATATTGTTCATATGTTTAGATAACAATATTTTTTATAAAAAAGTAGCTTTACGGAAAAGTCCCATCGACTTTCCCATTTTTTTTAATTAGTCTGTTTAGTGTCCCACTGCAGTGCAAAGGCCTCTCCAGTATTTCTCTACAAATCTCTATTTAATTTAGATGCATGTCTTTCCCGTAAAAGCGTGTTGGTAATGATTTTACATTAGAACCTAATTATAAGACTGCATAACATTTTGCAGTAACGCACTTTTTAATGACTTTCACAATTAGGGCAAAATAAAAAAAAATTATCTATCCGCTAGGTACTGTTTCCATAAATATTACGTAAAAATTGTTTAATATATCGATATTTTTTCTGACTCTAGATGATCGTGAATTCAGGTTTTGATTCTACAGAGAATACACATCTACACAATAATATTATATTATATTCATATAAAGTAAAGAAGCAGTACGATAAATGTACACAAATTAAACTCCGACCTAAACAAAAAGCTTAAAGCCACGACAAACAAAAGCAACGTTTAAAATCTCAATTATTATTAATTACCGACAGCGTAAACAGAAGAACGACTGCTAATTTCCTTTAAAAAAATTAAACGCCGACCACTATAATTTTCTTTGTTAATTTCTCATTTCAATAAGGAACACTAAAAACAATCGTAACTCAAGTTAAACACAGTTTTCCGTCTTTGTATAACTGTTGAGTTATCTCGTCCCTTCCCACGGTGTATGGAGTAACATTACATGCACAGGGTGCGTGTTTTAATGTGCCATGTAAACATATTACTGGCAGACACCTTTGTCAAATATATTGCGTAAATAGAACAGAATACCAGTCCCCTAGACAAGTGGCAAAATGCTCGATCGGGAAGACATAATGTTTCGACTATGTTATCGATGACATCATTATTATGTCAAACCCATATATTTTTCATTCTATTAGATTTCTATTCATCAAGCGTTTTGCCACTTGTATAGGGGGCTGTTGTTAAATAAATTGAATGCCTATTTGATTATTGTTACACAAATAATTCAAGAAATGTAACTGTAGTATGTCGTATCTAAAGGCTTATATAATTTTTACAAGTTTTTAATACCTGCAGTCTGCAATAAGTAGACGAAAATAGTATAATAAGAATAACGTTTAAATATGCTCTCAATTAACTACATTTGTTAATGATGTTCCTATCATTTTCCTAATAAACCATCATAATATTTTATTTCAATGCGTTTATAAAGAACACCTCATTTATATGAACGTATAAAAAGCACATCAGCTTCTAAAATTACATACAATTACGTTCAGCACCAAACGCACTTAATAAAAGCATTTAAATTGTAATGTTTACATCCCAATAAAGGTAAATGTTAAAAAAATAAGTTTTCATTATCAACAACGAGCCACACATTGGTAAAAGATTTAGCAAAACGCCTAACAGTTCTCACAAAGTCGTTAAACCCGACTGATCCAATTAAAACATGGCGCGATACTTAATAATTGCTTTAAAAATTCCACATGACAACATAAAAACAATAATTTCGTACTTTAATACCGACGACGGTAAAAAATAATAAATCCGTTCGCGTTGTCGGTCTGATGAAATGCTACGATACCCATTCAGAAAGGTTATTTCAATACAAATTACAGCTACTTGCATTGCTTCTCTCTGCGTGCCGACAATTCTGCAAATACTTTTATCCTCTCTAACACTGTGATTTAAAATGCCATACCTTCGAAGCTTGCATTGAAAAAGGTACTCTAACTAAAATTTATAAGCAACAGAATTGCTTGCCCATATAATGCAGTTACAACCTTCTACGCCCAAGATGGGCCAGTCTGATTGAAATTCCGTGTACTAACAATGTATGTTCCCTATACCTACGGTAGAATTTATATTCTCCTATGAGATACACTTAATTTGTGGTACGTTTAAAAATGTTGGAACAGAAGCAATTAGTCCGATAAGTGTTAATATGTGCATAAATCGGATAATTATCGCCTTATCTCGAGTCTCTGAGACTTCAACGTAGAGAGTCGTATCGACAAATCAGAGCTATTTATTGTTATTTAAAATGCATTAATTTGTCCTGCCCTTTGCTTGGTGTAATGATAAAATGTATTTTATGGTATTTTGAAGATTGTCGCGACTTTATGACGTTATGTTTATTTATTTTTTATGATTCTGCCACTTGATCGGCCCACCGGCGCAGAGGCGCGAGGGTTATTAAATTCCGGAACTTTGCCCAAAATGCTGTAGGATTTCGCACTACATTCTTTATTAATTCTAATTACATAATTTTTTTATCATCATCATCAGCCAAGACGTCCACTGTTGAACATAGGCCTCCCCGTTTAAGCGGGGGGGTTTGCCATAATCCCCACGCTTGGCAAGCGGCTTGGGGATCGCAGTATTGGTGGTGAAGTTACAGAAGACGCTGCTGCCCATCTTCTGAATTTTCCCTTAGTCGCCTCTTACGACACCCACGGGAGGAAAGGGGGTGGTCAATTCTAGGCCGGATACCACACGGCTCCAATTTTTTTATACAGACATTCAATAAACATGCAGACATTATTATTAATCACTGATTAATAATTAGATCACTTTGTTTTAATGTTTAGCCCTTTGTGCGCCACCGAGGTTACCGGTGACCGCGATCAATTGTTTTTTAAGTCTGCTGCATGGCAATCAACGATTTAAAACTAGTGGATTCTTAGTGCATTTGATCATTTTATAATAATTGATAACTTAATTTGACCAAAAGTCTTAAGGTCAATCAAACTAAGTCATGACAGTGGAAAAACTACCTCGCTAGGCTTTATTTAATTCTCAAGTCAGATAAAAAACACACAGTACCTACGTGTAAGGTAGGTATAAGAAGTTCCTATAGGATTTTTTTTATAAATCTTTAAAATTGGCCACATTTTGGTCTGTTTTACTTAATCACCAGCTTAAACTGGGATAGCTTGAACGAGGAAGTATAAGATATTTTATAATATAGCTATATTGAAATAACATTATATGATATAATTGGTTTACTTATAAGTAATATGCATCCACAAGATTTTTTTTTATATATATTAAGGTCATACCTTTATAACTTGTTTGTTTTGCTCTACATCGACATTTAAGTATAATTTTGACAGTATAATATATAGAACCGTACCGAGTAGGTCATTGTGGATGGCAGAACGATAAGATGTTCAGAATTTTATTAAAACTTAGGCAAATTTATTTGACAACTTCCTACTTTTGTATGTAAAACGAACGCGTAGGTTTACGATACCTTGGTCTTTGTAATACCTGGATTGCAGCTTTGTATGTGTCTCATTAAGTTTTGTAAAGATACATAAGTTTTAATCAGAACATAAATGCATACGTCAAGAAGTTTTATGAAGCATTCTGTAAAACTTCCGGGCGCTTAAAGTCTCTTCAATTGGACAAAGACTTGTTTTCCGCACATGTCCTGAAAATTCCCGACATTGCAATCCTATATGGACATAATTATTATGGTCACTATACAACGTAAGAGGAAAAGCCCCACATGCCAACTCCTTAAGCTTTCAAATAATATATTATTCATTTATGTGACGTTAAATAATGCATATTAGTGCGGAATAAACATTAAACGTTTCCTTGTTCACCCAAAACCGAAAGGGAAGTTATAAAGATCCAGTAAAATAATGATTAATCTGTAAACCTTTTATTTTCTTGTACATTGTAAATGTAAGAACTGTTTATGAATAGCAATAAAAATAATAAGTCTAGTAAATGCAGCTTTTCTTAGAACTTAATAAGCCGATACTAATTCCTTTGTACAAAATAGTAGGCACTTAATATATTCGCAGACTCACAGCCGCCAATAGATACTCATAGCGATTACATCGATAATGAATAATAATTTCAACACAGATACCATTTTGTCTAGATGTGTTTATGTTTTTAGTTTTACATCAATATTCTAGATGGCAGCACCATCTTGAGTGTTAACCATAGATTTTGTTGATTTTGAATACCAAGTAGTTCTTGTATATCTGGTCTGAGGTATTGACAGCCAATTTGATTTTAATTTTTATAGAAATTATAAAAATAAATAAAGAAGAAACAGTACATACATTAATCTGACGGTATATTATAATTGTACTTACTAAATAAACTACTGCTAATATTCGTACCTACTCTAATATTAATGTAATAAGCTAAATAAAATTAGGAAAATAATTAAATATGTTATTTACCCGTGGTTTTTGAACAAACAAGTATGTACTTTTTATCATTATAATTTCAGCCCGGTATCACCCACTGCTGGGTATAGGCCTCCCTTTGTCTGCCAATCATCTCTATCTTGAGCGTCTCTTGTCCAGGTGTTCGTAGCGAATTTATTTATGTCGTCAACCCAACTTGCTTTTGGCCGTCCTTGGCTTCTTTGACCCAACCTCGGCCACCATTCGGTCAAATGTACTTCTCATATAAGAAAAAATAAATTAAGAGAAGGCGTACAGTTGAGTCTAAGGTGCGATTAACTATCTCCATGAAAAACTAACCACACAACTGATTATGAATTGATGTGTACGAAACTAAGTTCTTTCTAATTACAACAAGTTACTAAAGTTTATCATCAAATACAAAACTCTTGACTTGTTTCACCACAAGCAAATATAAACATAGGCTACTTTTCATAAAGTAAATTCTAGAGTATTAAAAAGACGGAATCCAGAAAAAATCTAACGTTTACATTGCTACAAAATTCTACATATTTTAGAAAAAATAATAGATACTACTTTTGTCGTAACAAAACATTTCTTGGTGGCAGTACTGTTTCAAGGATCAGAATGTCTGTCAATACTAATTTGTGAAATCAATTTGATTGAAAGGGGGTTAATATGAGAATGATAATATAACCTCATAGGCTTGCGTTGTGCTTTTTGGCCAACATTGTATTCTCTTTAGTAGATTGATGTCGACCTGATTGGCGCAGTGGCTAAGCGATAAGCGATTAGACTCCTGCGTTAAGGGTAGCGGGTTCGATTCCCGCACGGGGCAAAAATTTATGCGATCCACATTTAATTGTCCCGAGTCTGGGTGTTTGTGTATGTGATATTTCATTTTTGTGAAACGTACCTACGAATTTCGATACAGGAGAAATTCCTAGTATGGGGCGACTATTAAAAAAAAAGATAAGAAGAGTAATACTTCATAGGCATAGATCCCAAAATAATGTCAAAACTTAGACTACACGAAGTCATACAGTTAAAATATGACATTAAGTGACTCTAAGTGCAGATCATTTTGACTTCAATTACATAGCTCAGCAATTAATAATTAAAAACTTAACTTATTTAAATACATAGGATTTTGCCTCAACTATCAAAAATATGACTTATTTATGACAGCCAATAAATACAGAAATAATATTTGAAAAAACTATTAACATCTAAAAACGTAACTGTTATTTTATATTTATTGATATGGCTAGTTATTAAGTTCCGACTCTTTAAAACGAATTATTCTGGTCCAACAAAAACCAGTTATAAATCTTAACCGCAATAAGTATTTTGACTTACGAACAATCATAAACGTTGTATTCAGATGAAAATGGTAAAACTTGCATCGACGTCAATAAACCCAATAAATTTTGATTACCGACCAATATTGCTATAGCTTTGAACTTTGACATTAAAAAAGGAATATATCTTTGTTTCTTTATGATGCGAGAAAATTTAAAAACCATGTCACTATAAAAATTGTGTGATACGGTCATGTATTTTGCATTCGTTCAAAGAGGTCGTTAATGCTCGATTCGTGAATACCATAAAATGAAAAACAAAACAATAACGAAATTTGTTCGACCGTTCTAAATCCAAACACATCTCTCTATTTATTATATTTGTACAGACATAGTGTACTATTATAATTGCGTGCTATTAAGATTTTCGCACCTTTTATATCTGGCCATAAAACACATTTTACGAAGTTTCGTCTAAATTAGCAAGTTTGAGTGTGTGAAACGATTTTCTGTGAATCGATTTGGATTGAACTAGAATGAATAAATCGAATATAAAACGGCCGTATAGCCATTCAATTTTAGATGCTGGCAATGAAATAAAAACTGTGTGTATCACCTGTTTGCCGTTTCATAGCCCGTTACTAATTGTTCGTAATTGGTTGTTGACCTTTAAATCCAATACGAAAACTGAGAAGGTTTAATCTGTGTCTTTTAACATGTTTGGACGCTTTAAGATGTATGCTGACTAGAGTTAACCGTTCACTGATAAGTTATAACGTTATACTATCGAGCTTTGCTTTTCGGAACTCAAATAATTCGATTTCACCTTTTCAAAGTTAGAAGAAAAAAAGTTGTTTGTCGACAAAATTTCTTTGTTTCCTACCAAAACATAATAAGCAATCGTTTCCAAAGTAACTCTTAGTCTAATCTTATAAAAAATGCCCCGAGTGTCCATGCTAAAAGCTTCAACGCAGGAACCGGTTGTACCAATAAAAGGAGCTCTTCCAGTCCCACTAATTCCTCGACTCTGAATATCAATCACGGAGCAAACAGCCCTACGATTATGCGACCGCGTGCAGTGGCATATCGACGCATTAACATACTACGTAAATCTCGTCGCTATTGGGTGGCCCGACAAAATGATTGTCACCTTTTAAATTTGCATTCATTACCATACATTACGCGCTGCGGATCATTATTCATTAGTCGGCCGTGTTGTCTACTTAGGACCGTTTTGCATGATTAGGTGTCGTGATGTTTTAGTTTCGTATTCATTGCGCCCCTATTTGTTTGAAGCTTGTTGGCTTATTTTTCCTGGCATGTGTGTGGCTATTGTGTTGTTTTATTACCCCACGAGTGTATTAATGAGCTATCATACTCCTCTGCTGAGTGCTGGATACTTCATTTATATCATTATCATAATAATTTTGCTATTATAATATCTATTCTTAACCTGATGAAGCTCGACCTGGAAACTTAAATATTATTATTGAAATCAATAACTTACCTCGCAATATTTAACAAGAATACCAATAGTATAAGGATTGCTGCATGTAATGTCCTGTGCATTCTGTTATTTCCGATATAAACACGAAGCTTTTTCATGTTGGCAGCACTAGATCCTCTTTTCGCGGGCTCATCGTTTTAACTTGTCACTTTTGCCGCGAAAATTGACACAACGCACTGGTTTCTGTCACTGAACGTCAAAACATCTTTGGGAGGAGTATCGAACGTTATTGTTTGGTTCCAAAACTGAATTTTGAACGGCTATTCTGGAACGATTTAAACGTAATTCGGTTGTATTTAAATATTGTACCAACTACCGATCTCCGCGGCGTTCCTTGTATTTGTTGTGTGTTTGACCCGCGTTTTTTATTCGCATTTTACTGTTTGTTTACGTTTTTAGTCGGTGTACCGTCGGCGCGTTGCCGTCGGTTTGTATAGAGAGCGTGTTCGGTCGCGCATGTCGGTGCGTTCGGGCGCGTGGGACGTGAGGCGTTCTCTTCGCGCCGCCCAGACGTCGAGAAAAAAAAAGCTAGAGGGGCGTCTTCGGAGCGGCCCCACCTACTCGCGTCATTATCCTCGTTTACGCGATTATTTCCTATATTTCGGCACGGAACAGATGATTTTTATATGTTATGGACAGCCGTGTGAACTCGCTGAGGTCTCGTTTGACAGTGGCCTACTGGACGCAATCCCTGCGTATATAAAATGCCGCCCCACGCATCATCCCGGCTGTGGGAAACAATATCCCGGTTCTATTGCTTTTAGGGCTTATTCACGTTGTTTTTATTCCAATATCGATTTGTTTAGTCTACTAATATGATTATTATTCTATGGACTTTTTTTCGTCAGTGTTTCTGATACGGAATAATCCTAAATTATTTAATTCATTTTTATATCAATAAAAGATTGTTTTTCACTATTAGTAAACTATGTAGGTCTAAATGATGGTGATAACTTGATGAGTAATATCACAAAGCTTTGTACTGACCATTATTTTCCGCGTAGCACCTTCGTAGCAATTACTGTTTGCTAAAAAAAAAAAAAATACAGCTTGAATTTTTTTAACCGTCATTTACTCACTTTTAAATACGTTGTAAATCTCTCTTAAACATAACATGTCGACAAACCCAGCGTCCGAACTAGCATGAATGACAAATTGTTCAATAATGGAGAGGGTCGCGATAATTGTACGTCACAATAACCCTTAACTTGAGGGCGACAATGACCCCTTAGTTGGGGCGGTTTTGTCGCGTGCGCAATAACAATCAATTACCAACAACTTTATGTTAACATCCATTATCAACCTTATTACATTTGTATAAAGACCAAAATCACGTTTTCACTAGATATTCCTAAACAATATCAATTTGTTCAAAAGTACACAGAATAGAAAAATACAATACAGACTGGTTAGCGTACTGGGATTTTGAATTGAATATTGTGTGATATGTTTTTTGTTTTGTGCACAAAGTCTTGATGTCATTTAATAGAGTTCTCTATGTCAATGCTATAGAAAGTTTAATAATCAAGGTCCATTGCGGTATGAGATAGTTTTTTTAGGGTGCTATGAATGCAAAATATTTAATTAAAACTTTTATTTGTAGGGGTTTGTTATTGTGCAAGCCGGCAGTGCAGAGTAAGTATATTAAAACTTAAATTAATGATGAAAAAAATGCGATACAATATTGCGATACATTTAAAGCATAAAAATACGTATTACATTTAATTTGAAAATAAATTCTGACCACCTAATGTCGCAGCGATTGGACTGCTGCGCTAAGGGATGCGGGTTTGATTCTCGCTCGGGACAAAAATGTGTGCTGATCCCCAGATGTTTGTCCCGAGTCTGGGTGTTTGTGTACGTGACGTTTCATTTTTGTAAAACGTACCTACGAGACAGCAGAAATTCCTAGTGCAGCAGTGATTTCTTTTTTATAAACGTCGCCCATGTTTATAAAAAAACAAATCACTGCTATGAGTCATTATTTTTCTTGTTTTTATTTCATGTCAACCAATTACAGGCGCTTATGAAACGTTAAGATGCTAGTTGCACGGTTCCAGACATGTCATTCCTATGGAGAAGAACCGGCAAGAAACTCCAAAGGTCACTCTTCTAAATAATATGAGGTACAATATAGTGAGTTTATAAGGAGTTACATTATGTGACAACAAAGCAAACTAATGTGAGAAAAAATAAAATATAATAAAGAAATTGGGTAAAAAAAAAGTGCTCCTAATTAATTACTACTGACTATCACAATTAATTGCATTGTTGTCACATTTACAATATGAATAAAGACCTAGCATCGATTATACAAAATAATTGCCCGAAAACTGGGCAGTGGTAGTGAGCCAACAAAAGAAACAAAAATGCAGAAAAGAGCCTTCAAAATTTTAAAAATATCCATGTCAGCAGCTGGTTAAGAAATCTTTCTCCAACAAAATTCACTGCATTATTCTTCTTCCAAATACTCTAAAGTCACTTTCCCGCTATCAACGACTGTCGTGCGACCTTTCCAAACGATGTAAAGGTTATTGTAAAGTAAGACCGGTTGTTTGACTGCTCGTAACGACTACCGTGCGATGTGTTGCGTTCAGTGGTCAAATACACATATTTGAATAACAATAATTAATAAAATAACAGTTTATTGTATTCGATATGAAAGTATACCTTATCGTACTCCTAATATAAGCTTGTGGCTTGCCTACGCGTAAGTTATTGGCTACGATGAAAACATTCGTACAGGCAACATAACTACTTGGTTTGTTGGTAGATCATTTTGTGCGAAGCAAAATGTACGCTCTATATTTATCTATAATTAATATTACAAACCTAAAGAGTTTGTTTGGTGTAAAGCACTAATGATCTCAGGAACTACTGGTTCGAATTGAACAATATTTTGTGTTGGATAGTCCATTTATCGAGTAAGTTGATAGGCTTTATAACATTCGAAATCCACGCAGACGCTGTCGCGGGCAGAGGCTAGTGTTTTAAAGAAGTTAATGACGAGTTTTAAATTTTAAATAGGTTTTATTTAATATTATTGTGTCACTTACACATTTTCGTTATCTATTATTCCTAAGTTTTGCATCGTAAATTGTATAATAATTATCATCTGTTCCATGCATTTTCTATTATTGGCTCAAAATCGCAGCCAATTCATGCAAATAACACATATTCAATTCAGTTCGCACTCAAATAACACCTATTTGATGTACCGACCAACAAACTCATCTGCCAACACTATAGCTATTTTTACGCCAGACTTTATGCGCCGTCAGGTTGTATGTTAATGATAGCATTTTTATTCTTTGATCTTGTGGCCACGCGCACCCACTTCAGCTTCAGACGACAGCCCAAACATCAGTTACCGGGTTATAGATCAGACTGTTATTTCAAAAATAATGATCATTCATGGAATTTCTATTAATTGAATTTACAGCTTTTTGTATTAAAGAAAATAATCATTTGTAAAGCTGTTCGTTCTATACTTTTATGTTAATGTAGGTATAAAATGTTTAGGCAGTTCGTCTATTTTGATAATATAAGTAATAATAATATTAAGTTCTCAACGGGTCTCTGCGTGTTGGGCCTGTGTCCCCACGTAATCCTTTTAAAAGACCGGGCATCTTCCGCATGGTGGATAGACCGAGTAAAAAAAAGAGATATTAGGTTTACCTAAAATGCTCAAGTGCCTTGTTACTAACTTATATATTGTTGTACATGAATAAAGCTCTTGTAAAAATAAAGGTAGGTATAAGAAATAATAATAAGAAATAAATTAAGGTAAACCTAGAGATCACGTGCAATTCATTACTAAGATATTTGTATTATAAGCTATAACTTAACGGTAGATTAAGTGAGATTCCGGAGGGTCTTAGCACGAGTGTAAGACTAAGCAAGTGCAGAAGCACTTTGCTGACACTTTATTCCAGTACAAATGAAGACAGGTAGAAAAGATTTTCTTGTAGGTTGATGACCAAACTTAAAAAGGGTTTGCATTTTAAAAATTTTGATGTAATAGCCTGCATATTATCCGCTAAGAAGTAAATGGAAGCGTTCTCTGTATGAGATAGCACTTTATACCCATAGGTACCATGGAACATAGAACTTATGCATATAAAATAATAATGTGTAATGTGAATTCTTTTTTTTTACTGTTACTAAGTTTCTGATTGTATTCAATTTCAACACACGTAAGTTTTGTTAAAAAATAAATGTCTCTTATGTCTAACAATTGCTGACTGGTTATTTGTTTTTAAGATGCTGTTTTGTATAAGTAATATTCTGCGTCTTCATTGTGATGCGGCGTCTCGCTTTCACAACGGAAATCTCCTAATTAGAGTACATGGTAAGGGGGCAGGACATCTTAATTATCTAAAATATCTATCTAGGTAATCAATGCACATAGGTCATCGTTGTAGGGGAAGCTCTTAGGAGAGTAAATTGGGATGTAGAGCGTAGATGCATGCGTGCGAATGATACAGTACAATAAAGGTTTGTCTTTGATGATCAGAAGTGAGAATGCTCTTTCCTGTATCTTTATTTGAGGCATAAACTGTGATTGATAGCAGGTTATAGATACAACGTAAAAATGAAAGTCGACTGTGAAAAATAGATGCACTAATATGTTGTAATGTAAAATCTTGTTCGCCATTATTGTTTTATCGTTTAAATTACTTGAAGTTAAGATGCTACACGGATTAGAAATTCGTAGAAAAACTGGATTGTGATATTATTGAAAGAAAGAAAGAAAAACATTTATTTGACAGCCAAAGAGACACATACAATACTGATGGGCATACAGGAATAATGATGTTCTCTGGTGGAGTATGCGTCTCACGGCTGGACCAAATGGGAGCCCAGATCAGCTTCATGTCAGACACAGGTGCCTGACGCTGATTTTCATATTGCGTTTCAGCGTGATCTTAAATTTATGTATGTAGGTCCTAACGTGGCGTAGAGATTAACAAGTCAAAGAGACAGAGCTGATGCCTAGGTAGGTTACTACATTATGGCAAATAAACCACATTTTAAAATTTCTATGAGCTTTTAGTATATCCGCTTTTAGTCAAACAACAGTATTAAAAGCTGAATCGTTGTCGCGTGGCAAAATTTTAAACGTACCCTCTTGCATAGTGTTTACACCTAGTAAAGCACCCAATTTTAGCATCAAACCGTCAAGCACATAACTAGCACGTTTACCCTACGTAGAACAAAGCTGTGATTTCCACATGCATAGGTATCTAATAATCTATGAGGTGGTACGCCTCATTCTCGGCAATTGCTGGCTCTCAGCCGTCATTAGAACGTAAATACTGGTATTTAAATAAATATCCAGAAACGATTACGTGGCGGATAGGTTACTAAGTTTATTGTTGGGTTGCTAGCGTACAAAATGTTTTTGTAACACAGGGAGTTTTGATTTGGTTTCCCCTGAATTAGCTGAATTTTAATCGGCTAATTTACAGGTAGCTATTGAAATTCTTAGACCATATTAATATAACACCTACTCTGATGACATTTGACTTTTACTAAGGTACTTTCATTTCATTTAATCCTTCCTTTATAACGAATACCATTTTTACATTTATAAATGTTCTCTTGAAAACTTCGGATTGTTATAATAGTGATTCTACAGTTAATTGATAAATCTAATCATAATCTGGGATTTTTTTTCTTAAAAATATAATAGGTACCTATCAACTTAATCAATACTTAGCTACTCTATGGAAGCGATAATAGTTTGTGAATATCTAATTTTAATTACAAATGAGAAAACCTAAAATTGAGTAAATCTTTTTGAGAACTGGCAACGTAAATCCGCACTTACGAGCGATTAAGTGTTACATACAACACATCGCTTGCAGCTACTGTCATGCATCATTTTCTGTCATTATCAATTACCCCGCGAACGGATCGCGACACCACAATATTGGCTGGGAAATGTTTGCGGCGGGTGTTGCCAGCTGCACTTTTAAATTACCAACTACACGAGCCAATTCGTTTTTTATTTGCGGTTTTGCGAGTGTTGTATTTTATGGTTGTAAGATGAAATGTTACATAAGAGTGTACATAAGTATTGTTTTTATATGTTTGTGGAGAGCTTAATAAGTAAGCTTTTTGCGTAAAGGGTTGATCCCCAGACAGAACAAATATTTGTATGGAATACACATTGTGCTATGTATAATCTCTATCTATGGTTTATTTAGAGCTTATTCGACGTTTAGGAATAATTGAATAGCAAAAGAGAAGAGTCAAAAATGTATTAGCAATAAAATATTACATAACTTTAAAACAATTACATGATATCCATTGCTTAGATACCAACTTAGTTGTTAAACTTCAAAAACAAGAAGTTGGAGGTTGTTCACTTTAAAATGATAAAATGCTGACTCTACAAGAAGACGGTTTGCCGAAACGGTTTGACAAGCCGAAACTTTCGGCTTTTATAACAGGAAGACAGAACTCTCCACACCAAAAGCGAGATAATAAAAATAAACACGAAAATCAAACTTACACATGTATTCATCAACAGAATATTCTTATTAACAACGCTAATTACTTTAACTAAAGATTGTAGGAACGATTCACACAGACACAATTAGATAACTTTAGGGGGCTATATAAAAGGGTTATAAATCACCGGAGGGTCGAACGCGATATTTTAGGCTGTTTACACACTCTAGGGGTTGGGATGCGACAGATGCTGCGACAAGAAAAACGCAATTATTTAGACAGAGATCCTTAAATGTTTACATTGAATTTACATTATGTTTCCGTCAATTCATACTTAGTTAGATATTTTAGCTATATTTTAGAGGATTTTGGACAGATAGATTTTTAAGAGGAATATTTGTTCTTCATCCGAGAGGGATTAAGTAAAGTTTGATGAGTGTGAAGTGGCTTATTATAAAACATAAATTGCAATAATATGCAAGCAATGATACCGTTAACTCAAATGGATATGAGAGAGAAACCCAAAGGTTTCTGGTTGAAAAATAAAAAATATCTAGTTTCCTCGAGACCATAAAACACTATCAATAACTGCAGAAATCTGCAAACAAAATCAGAAACTACTCGTACTTACGATTAATTAGTCGCAGAATCAGTAGCGGGCCTATCGCAGATAGCCGGGCAGTCGGTACGGCGTGCGTCCGGGCTAAGCCGTTCGGTGCGTAAGGCTCCGGGCTGAATCTCGTTAGCATGCTTATGCGACATTTCACATGGGCTAATTGCGAGCATTTAGCCATCTTGATAAACTGCCCCGGCTGCGTACACGCATCGCGATCGTGTAGATTATACTGCTTGTAATTTGTGCAGACGCGTTGTTTACTGCAAATAAATGTGTTGGAAAGGTTAAACAAAAATTGTGGGAACTGCTTTGGTTGTACTGCTAACTATGAAGTTTTTTTTACTGTGATAGGAGTTTAATCAACTTGATCTTTGGCTTGCTTGTTTGTTTAGAATGTAAATTAGAAGCTTAAGATAGTTATGATTCAGGAATTTTATATTTGTACCTACTATCTATTTATGTTATATTTTACATTAAGCAACGGAAATTTTTAACCTGGGTTAAGGTACAGTGCATTGTACACTCCTGTTTTAAGTAATCTTACACTAATTTCGCTTAAATATTTATTAAAATTTGGTGTTAATGTTTCCATTCTGTTGTCTCAACCCTCACCCTCAATATTTTGTGTATTGCCTTTTGACAATTTTTTGCATACATATTTTACACACAGTATATGTATGCTTAATTTTTGAATAATACATGTACAACTTCCTCCATTAGTTTTTGCCTATTTAGCCGTCTACTAGCACATACTCTCTGGCGTCCTGTATCTCTTCCATCGATTTCCTTCCATTAGAATTCAAAACACTCTCCCTAGCAAACTTGAATGATAATTGAAACACGGCACTAAACATTCCTACCATAGAATAGTGAACAAATAAAGGAACATTTTATCAATACTGCATGACAGCACAATATAAATAAGTTTGTGCAGAATATTGCCCAAGGAAAGGAACCTAGCAAGGTGCAATTCTACTCATAATAATATAAATTTATTATGATATTCTCAAAAACTATTCAACGTCTACATGGTTATCCCAGTGTTACTACTCCACTTTTATTGTTCCATTTTGCCGTTATTTTAAAGTAAGTACCTACATCAAAGTCTGATAAATTAATGTATGGAGACGTAGCCTACATCGTGGATGTATTCACAGAATGAAAATAAAATTAGGTATGTTATAATTGTATGGATTTTTGTGTGACGTAATAAATAATAATAGTAATGAATTGGCACTCCGTTCGTTCGTTATTCTGTGACATCAAGTATTGAACAAGTACCCATTTTTATTACTGTGTCCACTTGCTGATTATACCTTAATTTATACACGTTTTAGAATACATTAATGATTGTAAAATATATGTTGTTTAAATTGTATTTGCAGTATCTTAGTTAATTGTAGCGATAAATCGAGAGGTTTGTTGTGGTCGGTGTATTGAATAATTGTTAAGAGTATTTATTGACCGTAGCGTATTAGATTAAACGCTTTATTATATGTGGTAGCTATTTCAAGAAGTTATTCAGAAAAGGTGATATTTAGCGTAGTTTAATACGTAATTTTATTGGCTACGATTCGTGCGTAGGTATAAGAACTCCACGGATCGGCGCAGGCTCAGCTCAGCTCGCAGGTTTAACACCCGCACAAATCAGGCTCTCACCCTAATCTTACACGTAAGACAATTTTTTTTTTTTAATTTTCGTTTCTTCGTCGGTCGATTCTTTATCGTTGGTTGAACTGAAACGAAATTTAGATCAAATAAAAATTACTAAATACCAATGATAAAAAACAATGGACAGTTCTCGATTCTTCTGTAAAAGACAGGGTTAACAGATACAGGCTCATAATACTATTTTAAAGCAGTTACATACCCCAAGCTATTTTTCTACGCGACAGTAAATTCTCTAACTAGTATGAGATATTCTGCGGCCCGTTCCCACACGATTCTAGAAAACAATTTTCCATTCATACACAGACGCATTTGTTAGCGACATTAAAAATGTGATTTATTTAAAATTAAATGAAGTAAAAAATAATCAAATGCAAGGCCTGGTTCTCGGAGTCAATTAGATAGTTATTCGTCAGTGCACAGCGAATGCCCGGCTGTGATTCATTACCTCTGCTCACATACCGAGCGTGCCGGCGTGATTATGTCTGTGTGTAGCGTTATGGCTCACACACGCGTAGCCAGCCGATACAAAAAATATACTCACGGTACTCGAGAAATTGTAGTGTGAAAATATGCATCTTATTTTAAACAGGGTAAGGTAACATAAGGTAGGATACGAGATGACAACGAAAACTGTACTGTAAAAATTGCTTCGTATTGTTGGAAAACCGGGGCCTAAACTTTTAAAGCAGGCCAATTTCTGCCGTAAAGGTGAGATGCCACACTACACTGCACGTAGCGGCGTTTCGCTTCCACAACGAAAAATGTCCTGCTTTAAGACTTTATGGTAAGGGGTTGCCTAAAGTTCTTTTATATCCTTGATATGCCCTTTTTTCGAGATTATTAATTTCCACATCCAATATTTGTCAAAGTCTCTAACGTTTTTGTAACCGAGGGAGCGTCCATTGCTTAAAGCATATTTAGCATTTGGTCATACCTAATGCTATTAGCAAGTGCAAGTGATCCAAATTATTGAGCAACAATTAGACAAATTACACTAAATCAGCGTTTAATGCTTTTTTTTTTTTAATTTTAGCTTTCACTAAAAAATTTCTTTCGTGTTGTAGGTGAGATTTACGTACAAGATATTTGAACAGCATGAATTACCCACTGACCTGATTGGGACCTAAAATAAAGACTTAGTCAGTATTATGAAAATATTATATCGAAATTAAGTTATCCATCAAGTAGTACAAAACAATACATTTAATTAACATGAAACAAAAAGATTCCGTGTCTCTGATGATCTCAGATCAACATTCAAGTGCAGACAGGACACAGCGTAATTTGTCAGTCGCATATCGATTTAAAGATCGATAGATTTATCATGTTAATCGATCTAATTTCATCAGTTCGCCCGGTGAGCGATGGCGGTCGTTGTGGGAACAACTACCTAATGCTGTGCCAGTCATGCCATAGAATAGTGGCACAATCGATTTGTAGATATGACAAATGAATGCAGTGATTTATTTACGTTTATAAGTGCTGAGTAATTTATGAATGAGTTCTGTGCACTGAAGGATAGCTATTGAGTGTTTAGAATTGAATTATAAGTGGGTAATTTATTGCGTACAGGTAAAATACCTACATAGGATCTCACATAACTAAATAACTTAGAATCCTCTCTCAGACTTCAGCTCCCTTACCATGAACTTTTATAGCAGGACATTTTCGTGGAAGCGAGACGCCGCATTACACTATTACGGCGTCTTGCTTCCACAATAACAAAATTCCTAAAAAAAAGGGAGCTGGCCTGAATCACATAATCCTGTGGCTAACATCTAACGTCTCTATTACATTAAGAAAGTCGTACTTTTAACTTTAGTTAATGTAATATTTATTCAGATGTAAGGTTCTATACTTTTGTATCGGTTTTCTTTATCGCAACTTCTAGTACAGTTATAATGCTTGCAATTAGGGAAAGCAAAATAGTGAGGTTTTACGGTCGTCATTTTAAATGGCTAATTTCTTTACGTATCTCATTTTACTCTCCAATCTTAATCTTTTACAAAATCCATTCTGTTATCGCCCTTCTCTGAGGCATTACTACTGTAGGTAAAAAACGATTACTAGTTCTATAACTGATCGTACTATTATTTTCTATTGCGACCACCAGCGTTCAACCAAGACATGAGAACATTTGATTGTGGTTTAATTACCACCCATTGTGGTAGGACCGATCCCATTGGGCGGTTGTACGTGCACCTATTGCAGGCTGTTTGAACAGCCTTGTACTAGTGAATAGTTCACTTTGGGTGAATGACATAGGACGTACGACCTTGATTGAGACGGATATATATTGACACGAGTTTTATGAATGAGGTTGCTCTGCTTGCGTGGTGTTAGGTGTTGTAGTTACCTACTCTTTCAGTAGCATGATCATACAATTCCAGGCGCCTGGTAAGAAGATACAAAATCTTGGGGCAATAATTTTAAACTTTCTTTTTTCCATTGATAGGTGAAGCAAGGAGAAGCTACATAGCTCGGTTAGTGTGTAGATGTAGCCTATTGATAATAGGTATTATTTGAAATTTAATTTACAAAATATAATTATGTGTTTTTTAATTTAATTTCAAAATACAATTATGTGTTTTTTGGAGCTAATAGTCTAATGCTGTGTATGGGAAAGAAAACCTGTCGATGTTAGCATTACTACTAGTTAACAAGATTTATAATAATACCTAGGTACAGTATTCTGATGCAGTGTTCTCTTAGAACTGTACATAAAGCCATTTTAATTTCTAACTACAACAGGCAGTACAGCAATAAAAAAAAAACGACGAAAAATGTAATAAAATAGACATTCATTCATTTAAAAATAAAAACACGAAATCACTCGAGTCGCATTGTTTCGAAGTCGGGTTCTGCTCAGCAAATTGTTTGCCGGCGAGAAATTTCAAATTTCGAAACTATGGAATTCGAAATTGAAAAAGCTGGAAATGTGTGCGGGGTGCGGGGGGCGGTGGGCGTGGCTCTATCGGTGCCGTCCCTAGTCGGCTGACGTAGCGCTATATTGTCTGCCCTGATAATACCTATCAGTTATCACAAAAGACATCTAAAATTAGGTAGGTATCTATCGTGTGTCAGATATAGATAATTGAAAAGGAAATATGATGTCAATTGCCTGTGTTTAAACTTATGTGTATTGCGCAATTAGCAGTAAAGCTTGTGGTTTTAAATTTCAGCTTGAAACCTGACTAAATTTTTTTTAACAATCAAATTGTTTGCTTGAGCTCCAAATACTTCCAAATTAGTAGGTAGTAAACTATCTACTTACACAATATACTAATGTAATGTACTAAAAAACAACAAATTTGACCTCACAATAAAAAATTAAGATCGAGTCCACAAGCATCTTGACTTAAATAATCTACGATAATAAAACGCTGTAAGTGGACCAACTTCAAATTGCCCACAACATAATTATTGACGCATTACGTCAAAATTAATCAACACATACCATTTAATTTTTTATCGGAGCGAACCCTAAAATTGAAAATTATAGACATAGTGATACGCAAATAATTACCCACGAGACGGCGCGTCTAAATCACTTTGTCTCAAACGTCAATGTGACGTCCAACATATCTTATGGAGTGGTCTACTGATAACCATCGCACAAACTTATCGATCCCACCATCTTGACTCTTATTTCTATAGTTATAGAAACCGTTTTCCCTATGCCCAGATTCCCGTTAAGTTTGTTTAAGGTATATTAAAGTGTCAATCGCTTCTGAGTCGTTATTAATAATCATGTCAATCCTCTTCGTGAGAAATATTTTATCTAGAGAGGTAACCAGTAATTTTGTCGATGAACATAACGATTATTGGGTAATATTGTTGTATAATTAATTCTTGTGTAATTTTTATATTATTGTGGGAGTTAGCTGAGTCACGGTGGAGTTGTGGCTTGTTTTGTTTAGTATTAAGCGTAGGCCACACCGGGAACGAAGCTGCAACTCAATCAAAAGATAAACTTAAATGAATTTCTACCATATTGTGACGTCTTGGCATGATACCTAATTCATATACCTAAAAATTCTATAGATTTCAGACTCCTAGGCTTCATAGTTGGTCTAGTAGTCGGGAAGTGCGACTGCTGAGTGTGAGGTCCAGGGTTCGATTCCCGAGTCGGGCAAAGTGTTGCAGGATTTATCGACTAGGTATTTCTCGGTAGCAGCGCTGAACGTAATTCTCAGAAACGCGTCTTTTCATACTTTACGTTCCGTAAACAAGAATAGGGTATTTTACATTTACACTGTGTAAGAAAAAATATAAAAATGCATGTTTATGGTAGATTTCGTAAAAAGTAAACAAGAGACGTCGGTATTTATGCATAAAAAGGCAATATAAATTTTATAATAAAAATTTAAAATCGTCGTTTTTAATCTGTTCTTCAAATGTCTGAAACGCCATTCGCTATATTGATTCCGACGTGACGTTACTCCGACAGTACTAAACCGCCATATTCCGCCGTATTGTCACTAACCGAGTGACGTCACGAGCCGAAAAGCATGGCGGTTAGCGTTTCCGCGCAAAAATATAAAATAAGATTTTAAGGGATTTCTCAGTTCTATAAAATTAAAATGGTTCATAACGACCTCTGGATTGATTTAAAACAGATAAAAAAAAGCTGTAATACCTTATTGTATGAAAAGAGAAGAGCTACATGAGCAAAGCCATCGTTAGTTCCTATGTGACCTCCGCTTTATGTATGAGTGTTGTATGAATGATATATTATTATGTATTTGCAATGATTTAATCTGTAATCAAAGGATCGAATGTCATTCATTGGATTGTGTGTTAATTTTATGAGGTTTTTATACAAGTTACAAGTAATGGCAGAGACTTGGTTGTTTTTCTTAAAGGAATGATAATTGTGGATCGGTAATTGATTCTCGACTGTTAATGTGTATTTATAATTTTAATTGAAATCGATAGACTGTTGACAGTGTGGTGATTTATCGATTACAAGTGGCTGTATTTTATGCAATTCAATACAGTAGTGACTGGATGCATGAAGCAGCAGACCGGGCGTACCTTGGGAGAGGCCTATGTCCAGCAGTGGACTGCAACGGGCTGATGATGATGATGAATACAGAAGTCTTAACCAAGTTTTCTAAAAGAATTCTTATATTCTTACTTAAGCTAATAAATAGTATTACTTACGAATTAAATCGTGCGTCCGTCAGTCATAAATAACCCATGCGCACCAAACTTGAAGCAAAAATCTGCGCATTACAATATTTTTTTCACAACAATGGAACTTTACTACAAGTTTAATTCATTATACTCTTCCTGGAAGTAGGTACCTATTATAGACACAGGCTGCATAGTCTTACATTTTTGAAATTTTCATAATTAGGTAGGTATCTATAAGAAATGCCTACAGGAAATTATTATTATATAATTATTTTCAATATTCGATGAAATTTTTCTATGTTGTTTGAATCTATGAAAGAGGCGTGAAAAGAATTACCAGTTACAGGACTTAATTTAAATTGTATAATTATAAAAAATGTTGCATCAACTTTATGAAAATCATCGTAATGATTCATTCATCGTTTACGCAGTAGGTAATATCACGGGTGAGAATGACTAATAACGCGATTTCACACTGAAAGTGTAGCGTACAGGGGGGCGATAAAATGACGCTTTTGAACTCTGAATCGACACGATTCTGAGTCCAAAGCTAGGTGGGGCGACGAAAGACGCAAAATGGCTGGCAGCGGTTTGAAGCTAAATCCGAAGATCAAGCTCAGTGGCGTGCCAAAAGAGAGGCCTGTCTAGCAGTGAAAGGGGATTGGCTGATGATGATGACTGAGTCTACGTGTTAATGGTTAAAATATAGAAAATAACCAATAGCATGAAGAGAAGAGCTATTTTCGGTGATAAAAAGAGTACAAGAGATGTTTGTAGCCTCAGCAAGGTGGTACGAGTAGGTACGTTGCATTTTTTGGCCGTAATAAAAGTACGTCTACGAAGTGCATTCTGGTTAGTTTTGCACTGCACTGATAGCCAATGTAAGTATGACCATTGACCATTAGACTACCAAGTCAAAGGTCTCAAGTTCAATCCCTTGCTCGCACCAATGTCTTTTCGAATTTATGTGTGTATTTTAAATTAGTCAAGTTAGTTAGACGATATCGTCAGAGTGGCGGGCAACCGGTGGATGCAAACGGCAAGTTGTCGTTCATTATGGCGTTCTAAGGGGGAGGCCTTTGTCCAGCAGTGGACGTCTTCCAGCTGATGATGATGATGATGATGAAGTTAGTTAGTAATCAGTTGCTAAAAACTCGTTGTCCAAATGTAGGTGAGCTTTAACTTCATTAGTATTTTGTATATCCACGTCCCCTTAGTAAAAACAGGCAAGTACGACTATATAATAACAGCTTTAGTAAACATAAATAATAACTCAAAAATATTTACTTTAAAATACCTTCAATCGCTTAATTTTCGCAAAAAACGCGGCGTTATTTTAGCCGCGCGTAAGTATAGGTTCGCTAAAATCGTTCCATTAGGGTGGGAACTGTATCGATGTTCCTGCGATCGCATTCCGATGAAATTGGTGATCAGATAAGCATCTGGGGTTCATTACTCGACGTGATGACAATGAGTCCTTTGTTCCGTGGATGAGGCAGTTTGAGTGATGTGCGAGATTTTAGCCTTTATGATGGTGATGGAACTTGATTCTGAAGACTTTTATTTGGGTTAGGTTTAGGGTAGAACAATGGACAATCCTCAAACGTCTATAGGTGTTTATTCCGCCGAATAAAGTAAGTCACACTTTTGCAATAAACATAACATAACATCACGCCTGTATTCCCCGAAGGGGTAAGCAGAGGTGAACATATAGTACGTCCACATTTCGCCAGTTATGTTGTAAGTCCCAATGTAATAGGGGGCGAGTCAATTGCCATCAACTGGGCACAAATCCAGACTCCGCTGCTACTGAGAATTACCTAATAGAAAACTCAGTAACTTTTTGCCCGACCCGGGATTTGAACCCAGGACCTCTTGCTCAGCAGTCGCGCTTAGCGACCACTAGACCAACAAGGCAGTTTTTGCAATAAATTTTATTTTAAACATTTAGTTAAAGTATACTGCCATACGAATTTATTATAAGAGGATTTAGTGAGTCGATGGTCAAACACAAATAAGGTTGAAATATACGACAATACTGAAACATGAAAACAAAATATCATATCCAAAATTTCCTAACTTCTAGTAAGAGTGAAGTCAGAAATGACGCGGTCCGCTCGATTAAAGGCCGCAGCGAGTAATTTGCACCCAAAATTAATTTATTTAACATTATTCTGTGTCGGCTGCATTTCGATGCGCTTGCGCAGCGTCCACGATACGCGGTCGATGGTGCAAGGCGAGCAAGAGTAGAAATAAACGGAGTTAATTTCCACCTGTAATTAGGTCATGATTAGTTGAATTCTGTGAGTTTTAGTGCAAGAATGGACCAAAAAATACACACTAATGACACATACGTCTAATGGGTTTACCTACTGGCTTAAATCAATATCAAGTCAGAATACAATGACTGCACTCTCGATGAAGGCGAACATTTTAGGAATCTTAAAATTAGGTAGTTATCTGTTGCAGTGAGCAAGTATACTGATGCTAGTTCCTTGTCCACGTTAGGAATTTGTTGTGAATGTGACTAACTAATACTTTATAAAGACTTGTTTTGATAAACAATCTGTGTTACCAATGTAACATGGAATAAAGGAAAAAAGAAAGAGTTGTACTGACAAGAGTTTGGCACGTAAGCGAAGAAAAAGAGGAACAAGTAGAAGCAAGTAAAGATATAGGTACCTCGATAATCTTAAAAAGGAAAGACTATCCACAAAATTGAAATTTTGCCGTTCAATGCTCAATTTTCAATTCAATCAGCCTCATTCCCTTCCAAAATAATGAACGATACCCATCCTGTTTCAGGAAGACTTATGTTTATTTGTTCATTATTTCGTTCGGCGGTTCATCGAATGGAACATCAAAGTACCTCAATGTTATCACAAATCTGTTGGTTCGTTTTATCATTTGGGAGATATGTTATAATTTCACAGCCGTCCTAGTAACGATGAAATCTAGCTACATTTATTAATTTTATCACTTGACACCTCATTTACGTGCTACTTATCGGGCACTAAACCTACACAATTTACTTTCAAAATCACATTAATGTCAGCTCAGTTCGGGTCTTCTGCTTTGTGTAAAGTGCATTGATAATAATCTGAGCCATTCTCAGGCGCTGACAGGGATAGGAATATGCGTTTTAACAGGTGCGAGCGAGACGCGTGTTCTTGAATAGAAACATCAAAATTTTACAGCGTTTTTATTGCGCTCGCGCTGATCCAAGTGTTTACATGTCCGCGTCCGGTTCGCTTTCGGCGTTTGGGCTGTGGTGGTATGCTCCGAATATTGAGGTAAAACCACTTTTTCGAGTACCTAACTATACAATTTTGGATATTATATGGAAAAAATACTTTCAATAAGGTGTGAAAAATAGCAGCGCGAGGTAGTTTCTTTCAAACGTCATCAGCAATTGATTGAGCTAAATTTGCATTCTGAGTTTAAATAAAAAAAAATCGCTTTTAGTTTAGCCTTTTCCGATACCTTTTTCTACACGGTGGGCCTCAAATTATAAAACCAAGCGTAATGAAATCATTAAAGGGAATAAAAGGAGAGAAAAAAAATTAAATCCAAATAAAGTTATGAATTTATCACTTGTAACCTGTCCTTTAATCCTTAAGGCCAGGGAGATAAATTAAAATGTTAATGCCGGTAAAATATTGAACAAACACGAAGGAGTCTGGGGCGAGACGAATTCGGCATGCAGACGACATGAACAGTGTGAGAAAAGGTGCCTCGGAACAACTGTCATATTGTATATTACTGTTCCAAGATTTTTTATTCCATTGTTATAAGAGAGATGTTAAAATTATTTGAGGAAAGTACGAAACTAAATTAAATGTTAATAGATTACTGTGGCAAAATGAAGGTAAAAAATTTACTTAACATCATTTAAGACCTCTTTATTAAGAATTATGGTATAGTTCTATTTATTCAGCAAAAATATTTCCATCAAAATTTTAATCACGTGTTAAGTTCAAGTTGCGCGCGCATTACCATAATCAGTAGTGAATCATTATCGACTATTTCGCGTCCCAAGGTTAGGCACTGCTGGTGTAGTGGTATCATGCAAGATTCCCATTCTTGCGACCCGGGTTCGATTCCCGGGCAGTGCACTTACTTTTTGGATTTATTTTACCGTTCTGTCTGATCCTTTTTTAATAACTAACAAAATATTTTAAAATGATTTTGCATAAATATTATTTTAGTATTTATCCTAATTTATAAATGTATATTTTGGTCTACGAATTGATGGAAGGATATTTTTTAACACTTTTTAGTAGGTTTTACCAATATAAAAAAATCTAAAAACCGTTCCTAAAAACGAACCTACTTCTGACTTATTTATTTATAAAATACCGATCATTCCGAGCCCGTCAGATGCGGTAGGTTGACATGAGAATCTCCGCGTCGCCTTATAAGCGCTAAAATTCCCATGCGAAAATATGCCTGTAAGCATCCCATGGGATTGGAGCAAATTAAGTATGCCCCCCATAATATTTCGTCATGGTATTTCTGACTCATTGATAAGATCGCTAGACGGAAATGACTCAAAATGATTGACAGACGCGATTTTTTGCTCCAATTTACTTTCTTGGAATCGCTTTTTGTAGGTGTGATTAATTCGCACCGTTTTTGTATGAAAAATAAATTATTTTTGTGTATGTTAAGGTGGCTTTATAGTTAGTAGTCCAGTGAAATTTGGGAGCTGGACTCGCATTTAGAAAAGAATAGAAAACAGCGTTTTTCAATAGCTAATATAACTCGAAAATTTATTTATGGAAAGGTGATCGATAGCGATGAGGCGATTAAGTTTATGAAGCTAAGGTATAGAAGGGAGTTTATACCTTTAAAGGATGTGTTATAATTATCACGTAACCGCAAGTTGGTGATGTGCTTCAGAAAGAGGACAAAGAAAAAGAAATACTTTTTTCTGTTGGTCGTGGCAATTCTGCCTTTTTGCAAAAAATATGCCTAAATGGTTTTCATAATAATACACTTTAGGTATCTAATGTTGAAAAAAGCCTACTTTATATCAGCTCTGCAAACTGGCTGATTCATAATTCAATTTCAAATCAGTATCGTTACTCCGAACACTGAATCATATACTACTTAATTAACATTTTGAGAGCGGAACAAATCGTAATCGCTGGAAAATACAGGTCCAAAGTCCAAAGAGTATAAATCTAAAGTCCTAAAAAGTTTCCAAGATTCTCATTACTGTGTATTAGTCAATGACCCCCTATAAGCTATTAGGGATGATGATTCAGATAATTGTCAGCTTATCATGAAAGTGAATCATAAGTAATGAATAGGCGATGATATGGGAATCCCCGGGAACAGGTAAAGTTAATCAAATTGGGGGTCAAAGATACACTCTTGATGTGGTAAAAGTAGGTGTACCGCCCTAATGGTCTATTAGTTGGATGATAGGTTGCAATCGAGACCTTATTTCTAGGTAAAGTTTCGTTCCTCTGTTTCGTTACTTCCTCTGGGCCTTTTAATCAGTCACTTCGCAGTTTTAGGGTTAATTACTATCAATGTGCCCGATAAATTGTAATAAGCTCGCCCTCTATAACTTAGTAGTCTATATAATCCTGTATAACATTTGCTTCGATAAGTAAGCTGTCAATGTCATTATTCCTTTTTTCCTCAAAGAGATGAGCCAAGAAAGCAAAGGAATCACCTCAGACTCCTACAATTTTTCCAGCAGAAAATGACGATGCTTAGCTGATCTCGGTATCCAATCCAAAGTCTTCTCGATGAGCCGTCCTATTTCGTAACATACCTTTTACAAATACTCCTCTAAATATCAGACTCACTTTCACACACAATTACCGTGCAAATTGGACTGCGACAATCGAGACACTAAATCAACTCATATCTAATCTCGCCTCACATAAACCTTGCACATAAACGTTCATTTACTTACAACCGATCGGGTCACTATTGTTTGAGCTTGTAAATGCAACTAATTAGCCAACTCATTACTCCGCGAACTGGGGCTAATAAAATATAATGTTATGTTATTAAGAAATTACTGTTAACGTTTGTTACTCCGCTATTAAACCTGCCTTTGTGCTGGGTTTGTGTGGATACGACAAAGAATTTAGATTTTTGGATTACGTTGTTATTTTAGTATGAAGCTGGTGATGCAGAAAATAAATGATACTTTTCATGAACTTACAGCTATTTTAAGTTCATCGTGAATATCCGCTGATTAAAATTATCACTATCCATTATCACTTTCTGACAGCAGATGATCCGTTTATTGATGATATGAAAAGAATTGTATTTTCTGTTAAGCGTTTTTGTTTCCTATATAGTTAATAGTGGCAAGCAATCACAAGTTTAAAAATAGATTCACACTCTAAACGTCTAGAACAAAAAATCACTTCAAGTCTATCTGACTGTTCTCTTAACTGATTTTAAATATTATATTAAAACAGGTCAACAATATTCTTTCTCGCCATCAGAACAATAACTCGTAAATATTTATCACGCGTTGTAAATGACTATTTTTCAAGGGGCACTAATTATTTCCACAATCTGGCTGAGAAATGCAGCAAACAATTGATTTGACTCAGGTTTTTCACTTCGAAACCTTTACCATCAATACGTTAATGGTCATTAGTTTGAAAAATGCTACTTCTTATTTTATTAAAAGGGTTTTTTATGATTTTGTATATACATGTGTGTATTGTTTTTATTATGAGCGTTGATGGTTTATGCTTTCACACGTCTTGGAAGATTGTTTTTTAAGTTAATTGACATATTGTTAAAAGTGTATTTGAAACTTTTCAAAATATATTAACATTGATATTGATTTTTTTCAGCCTCTTGATCACACCTATTTTCGTCATTATGCTGGATTAGCTCACTCCAACTTTAACCATGTAAAAGGTTGTTCATCAACCATACGATAAGAAGAAGAAGAAGACCATGTAAATAGTTTTTGACCGAATGTAATCGGTGTCAGATTTTAGTCGTATATTTGCAGCTATGCTCGAGTCGATGTACTGTTTTAAGCTCCAGATCTTAGCTTCCAAGCTACAGATCTCATATTAGGTGTAGCAAAATTAAGAAAAAAATGCCAAAATAAACCAACAACTGATTTAGGCTTAACATGCGTATTCGTCCAGGCGAAGGCTCGAAATGAATTCGCAGTCACAGACACCACAACCCACGTCGCACTTACATACATACTGCGCTAATAAGTTAATTAAAATGAACCGTTTTTCTTGTCCATTTCCAAATGCGATACAAATCAATATTCCTTATCCACGCTCTATCCTTTTACTCTATCAACACAACATCCTCCCAAGTGCGTCACAAGTCACAATTCATTAAAATTATCGTCAAACTGACTTCAATAGGGATGTCGAGTGACTGCTATTGCGAGACATATCGACATTATAATCTCAGATCACTATCGACATTCCTGCACAGTCACTTGACTGGGGTGGCTCCGTCGCTTTGTGTTACTAGTACCATATTAAGCGTCTAATGTATGGAATTTAATTTCTAAAACTCATCCAGTGCTGTAAGGACAGTTTGTAGAATGTCCGTAATGGCGTTTAAGACGTTTCGTTTAGATCGTATCTTATGACATTGGTCGTAAGTTGAAAGCTAATCAAAATGTTTTAATCGATGACGCGATAACATTAGTGATGCGCGTGTTTCGTTTCTGTATTGGTTTTTGCTATCGATGGATCCTTATTTTTGTGTTGTGAATTATGCATTGGTTATTAATATTTCATAAGCGTCTTCAGAAATAACATTTAATATTTATTACTTCGGTTCATTCATTTATTGGTTAGTTTTAATTTTAAACTAATTAGTATTACAAGCAGGTGTGTATGTTTTATGCTTTTAATGCGATTAATTAGATTAAGGATGTTTATTTTATTTATTGACAACCGCATACTTCTTTAATCATAGTCTTATACACAGTATGTCTCGCAGTTTTAGGTAACTTATGTTACTTAAAAGATGACTACAAAGAAATAATTTTTGAAATTTCCTTAAAAACAATTATAGTTTTTTCGTTGATAAAACCATTATACTATTATCATTATAAACAGTAAGGATTGTTTGAATTTTAATCGTTATTAATTTTAAAAGTGCATCGATATCGATAATTAAAAACCAATATCAGCATAATCACAACACTAAAGGTGAATGAATTCTTTGCATTACTTAATTGATTTGTTAGATATCTCTCGTTGAGTGAGCCGTAGTTAATTGAGATTCTAAAACATTATATCGTTCTTTTGGCTGTGGCGAGACCACCTAAATTGATTTCAATTTGTTAAAAAAAACATGACCTGACCCGCCGGCCGAATTAATTCCGAATATTAATCGTCTGTAGAAATAAGTAGTAACATCAAAAAAATATAAGTTGTGTTTATTGACATGCGTATTTTCACACCATATTATTTATGTACTATATTTGTCTGTAGACAGTGTTCATATAATGTTTAAAAAATAAGATCTGTACCCTAAATATGTTTATACAAATACAGATTTTGATTATGTTTTGAAAGTATACTGAGCTACTGTTGACATTAGTATAATTCTGTGACTGCCTCGTTGGTCTAGTGGTCGCTAAGTGCGACTACTAAGCATGAGGTCCTGGGTTCTGGGCCGGGCAAAGTGTTATTGGGTTTTTCCATTAGGTAATTCTTAGTAGCAGCACGGAGGCTGGATTTGTGCCCGTTTCAGTGCAATAGATTTGCCGCTACATTAGGACCTTTAACATAACCGGAAAATGTGTGAATACAAAACTATACACCTCTGCCTACCCCTTCGGGGAATACACAGGCGTGATACTGCTGTGATGTGAACCTGACGACTGGAGGCGATTTTATTGATGAGCCATCTTCTGAATTTTCCCATAGTTGTGGTCAATTCTAGGCCGGATACCTCACGGCCTGAAGCAAAATATTAGGATTGAATTAATGAAACCTATAAAGACCCGCACAAAAGACTACCCTGCTACTCATCGCTCCAATCCATCCTAAGGTTGTCTGGAAGATAGCAATAAGACCGCCAATTGTTCTCTGTGTTCTAATTAAAGTTATCGTATAGAATATTTTACTGTATGGTAAATGTCTAATCGCAAAGCAGTGATAGCCCAGTGGTATGACCGAGGGACTGCCTAGTCAAAGGTCGCAAATTACGAGTATAACCGCAGCACGCATCAATGTCTCTGTCTTTTCGAATTCTTGTGTGTAATATAAATTAGTAATCAGTTTCTAAAAACGGTGAAGGAAAACATTGTGAGGAAACCGGCACACCTGAGAGATTTTTCAAGTGTGTTAAGCCACGGCAGAGGCCAACAGGCAGTTTAAACTCTAACCAGGTTGTTTAGCAACCATACGATAAGAAGAAGAATGTCTAAAATTCAATCACTCAAACGCAAAACCATAGCGTTTAATGCTTAATGCTTCTTTGTATGATAAAAGTTTGATATGTGAGTGAAGTTGGACAGTTACAGGCCGGTATTACTAAAATCTTTACACTAACAGGGAAGATTTAGTGAGAACTTGATACATACAAAACCAGCCGCGTATTATAGAGTTGTTATTAATTAATAAGTAATTTCACAGGGGTCCACAAATAGAAACTTTATTGATATTTTAGTAGTATTTTATCACGTAGTTATGCCAATTAGGCTTTAAAGTAAGTAGGCAATTAAATTCGCAATTATCCTACGTTTTGATGTAACGGGAGATATTCTTTAATATATGTAAAGGTGTCTGATAAAGCAAAGAGAGTAAAAGGTTGTTAATACTGTGTGGTCCTTAGCTGCGGAAGTTAATGTATCATATTATACTCATTGTTTAATGTGGGATTCGTAGCAAATGGCTGTTGAAGGTTTTGAATGCTTAGGGCCGTATCTCATTAGGTTGCCATGGTAGCGACACTGGTTGCGTCGCCAATCAAAACTTGCCGTATATTATTATAATAATGATCTCCTGACCGAATTTCGGTGACGGCGGCCGATCTCTTCTGAGACTAGCCAACTATGCAGGAGATATTATAGTGCACAAGTATGCGCGCAAACATAAGTGCACTGCCTATTCCCTCACTTTCATAGCCCGATGGGACGGAAGACCGACACGACAGGAGAGAGATCAGGCGCAAGACCAACGGCTTAACGTGCCATCTGAAGCACTATACTATAGTATTACAACGTAGCTAACCCTACCCTACCTCACTCGGCAACGGCTTGTTGTCGACGCTGTGAAATGTTTTGATTGGCGACGCTGACAGTGTCTCTGCCATGGCATCCTAATGAGATACGGTCTTAATGCATCGAACACCAACAAGAGAACGGCCTGATTGTCAGTGTGTTCTGCGTTGCAGGTGCGATCCCCACTCGGGAGGTAATATTTGGGTGATCCACAGTTATAGCTTTCCTTGCAGAAAAAATCGTACGTAGCAAACAAATTCTAACGGTTTATGTATATCTAGATATGTGGAGTATTATCATATAGTGCAGTCTCTCTTTTTATATAGGTACAGGGTGTTTGGCGCATGGACCACAGTTCGGTCTTTGATCGAAGTCCGAAAATCATAACATACAGGGTATAAACGCATGGAATTTTTGTCGATCCACGCGCCAAACATCCTGTATTGTATCATTAATTTCAGTCTTCGATATGAAAAGCGTGAGAGTAAAATCTAAACACATCGACCACCTACCTAAACCAATAAGGGCTCATTCTAAATTTTCAAACGCCAGCCAATTATACGTCTAGTTAGTCTACCGACGTTGGGACATCGGAATCGTTTTAAGTCAAGTGCACACTCGAATTGTTTGTGCTTTAAGAGGGCTAGTCGTTTGCCGTGACGAGTGGTCCGGTGTGTGAAATACCCTCGACGTGTGCCGTGGTTACGAGCGGTGTGTTTGTGACTAAGGGTCATAGCACATATGAAATCGGAAAGGGATCGTCACCGTATCGCCTTTCGCCTCGCCGTCAAATAGGCGTCAACGTTTTGTAAGCACGTAACCAAAGCGGATCAGCTGCTCCGATACGTCGGCTACGGCTAGGCGACGGACGCCGTGCTTTCGACTCGCCGGTCCCGAGGCGAAGCGATTACGTTACGATTCCGATTAGTGTACGTTGCAGACGGAAGTTTCATACAAAGAATACTGTACGGCTTGAGTTATTACGGTGACGATCCCTTTCCGGGTTGATATGTGTGCTACGACCTTTAAGCGTTAAGGCCTTTAAAGTAAATTGTCATTGTTTTTATTATGTTATTGAAATTAAAAGAAAGCTATTGTGACTGTTGTTGTGCGTCTAGATATATTGGACATAAAAACTTTTTCGATTTGTTTAAATACACCTAAAGCAATAATTGCAAATGATGATAGTTTGCTGGATTTGGATTTGTTTTGAAGCTTTTTTCTCTGTCGTTGATCGTTGGTTGTTGATGATCACTGGTGTAGAGGTCTTGAGTTTGAATTCCGGGTCGGGCAAAGTGTTATTGGGTTTTTCCATAAGGTAATTCTCAATAGCAGGAAGTCTGGATTTGTGTCTGAATGTTGGCTATAGGGTCGCCCCCTATTAAATTGAGACCAATAACATAACTGGCTAAATGTAGGTGAACCTAGTATACGTATGTAGGCCTGTGCCTACCCTTCGGGGAATACAGACTTGATATTATGTTATGCTATCGACAAGCTAAGAAGTAAGGTACACATTGTAAATTGGATGGCGATTAATTTATAAAAAAAATATATGAATACCTTTTTAATTCCATAGAAAACCTCTTTTCAATCTCTGCCTTTACAAAAGTACATTGTAAATCAATGTATGCTGCAACATATACATATGTATGACTTGTAATAAACACCATAAGTTCTTGCGGGACCGATTTGGTCGCTACACCATATTTAGTATTATAAGTTCTAGTATCCAACTGCACTGTATTTTTTTTTGTAACTCAAGATTTCTAATACATTTTTATGATTTTATCATTTGAGTTTCAATTAATTAACTACTTACCGTCCATTTTCAAATGTATTATTAAATTAAAAATAATTTTTATGCCATCGACAAGCTAAGAAGCACTTCGCTAGTAAGCTAGCAACACTTCGATAACTGACACCCTTTAGACATCGATATTAACTAGTAATAGGGTTGTCACAGAAAGCTGATATCGTGTAATTAGGAAGAGGTGAGACTTAACGAAGGCGAGATGTTTAATTAATTAGTGAAAAGTTACACTCTTGCTGGTAACCCCTGCTGTGTGGTAGTGGTATGGACTGATGTAAAGATTGCACAAGTAATTGCAGCGTGTCGCTAATTAGGTACGCTATTAGGTTTAATACTGCAATAAGGTGAGTTTGGTTGGCAAGTTAAACAAAAGATAAAGTTACTTTTCTGTTGTTTTTTTAAAACGTCGCCCCACACTAGGAATTTCTCCTGTATCGTGGGCTCGTTTTACAAACATGAAATATCACATACACAAGCACTCAGCCTCGGGACACACATCTGCGGATCGCACAATCTATTGTCCCGTGCGGGAACCGAACCAACCCCTAGCGCAGCAGTCCAATCTATAACCACTGAGTCAATCAGGTTGTCATTATTTTGATACTAGATTAAAACTACACGCAATCTCTTGTGAAGACAATTACAGCTATTTAAAGTGGTTAATTGTAGAATAATGCACCTCTAGAGTTATTAAACTTTAATTAAAAGAAATGCGAATTTACATTTTGTCTTGATTTTATAAGATTTCTTCCCAGTACCTGGACGGCAATCATGCTAACTAATCGTTTACACAGATTCCCGCGGTGTTACTACGAGCTTACATTGCAGGACATATTCCGTTGTGGAAGCGAGACGCCGCCACGTATTAAAGTGCGGCATCTCGCTTCCACATAAGAAGAACCCTACTACTCTACAGACCGCCTTTAGGAATATAGGATTTAAAAAAAAAACAAGATTACGTTGCAGAACTGTTTTGTAAAAAAATGTCGCCCCATACTAGGATACGTCCTGTATCGTATAGTTTCCCAAACATGAAATACCACACACACAAATACCCAGACTCAGGACAAACATCTGCGGATCGCACAAATTTTTATCTGGTGCGGGTGTCGAACCCGCAACCCTTAGCGAAGCAGTCCAATCTGTTGCAGAACTCATGTGAACCTTGCATAATTAGTATAGCTTTTAACGCTTTAAGCTAAATGGTAGTGGTTCTCAATATGTTAGCGGTGAAAGATGTTAAAAGAGAAAGTCTGAGAAAGGTCAGTATATATTCTTGTCAGTGCAATATATAAACTTGAACACATTTTAAAGTAATTCAGGTTACTTGACGATTGAAATTTCACATTTACCCTCTTACTTATATACGATGCTTAAATCTATACATACTTATTTTTGTAATAATATTATAAAGCTGAAGAGTTTGTTTGTTTTTTTGCTTGAACGCGGTAATCTCAGGAACTACTGGTCCGATTTGAAAAATCATTTCAGTGTTAGATACCGTGTTATAAGTTTACAACTTATTTAGCCTATTGACATGTCTATTCTTTGATGTGCCAACGACAGTGACAGGTATAATTTAATTACTTGTTTAGCATTGTCAATTTTCCTAAGTCGCTTTTCCGACAAAAGCATCAATACAACAATTACTTAAATTAGTTGAATTTTTTTGATGATGATTCATTGTTGCAGTCTGTAATTATATTAGTATATCTTTAACATAATGTAAAATGCATACTAATACACAAATCAAAGCTTTTTAAACACATTTTTCTAGCGGACACGTATGTAAAGTTAGATCAGCACGACTATTCGTGTTTCTTAAAATTTCTGTTTGTTCACACCCACGTTCCTAGACAAGAAAGGGTAATTGCACCTACTATATTTAAAAGAACCATGAAAAACTACTGTAAATCATTCTATTAATATCCAGACTTCACACCCAATCCAAAAACGCAAAACAAACATTTTTTTTTAATATTTAAAACACATTTATCACTTTTACTTAAGCAGACAAATAGCAAATATTATTGGCGACAAGGTGTAAATTAAAAAAAGTTTGAGACACTTATTAGGCATACACCCACCGTCTACAAGTATGGTGTTGGTAATTGACCGCCAGTATTTACATAATTAGCTTATTTGTATTCGTGGGTGGATGTATTAAGTTGTTATAGGAATATAACAGTTGGTTCGGTGTGAATGGTGGTGAGACAGACTAGAATATTAGGTAACATCATCATCATCATCCAAAAGACGTCCACTGTGGAACATAGGCCTCTCCGTTTAAGCGGGGGGGTTGCCATAATCCCCACGCTTGGCAAGCGGCTTGGGGATCGCAGTGTTGGTGGTAAAGATACAGAAGACGCTGCTGCCCATCTTCTGGATTTTCCCTTAGGCGCCTCTTACGACACCCACGCCACGGGAGGAAAAGGTGTGGTCAATTCTAGGCCGGATGCCACACGGCACTTAGGTAACACTCGAGTGTATTTAGGGATTTAGAACGGATTCTTCTTCATATCGTATGGTTGATGAACAACCTTACCATGAACTCTTAAAGCAGGAAAGTTTAAGATGTGGAAGCGAGAAGCCGCTACGTGCAGTGTAATGCGGCGCGTTGCTTTGCTCAGCGCTGTCGCAGCCTGTGTTGTAACGCGCCGTGTGAAGCCACCATAATAAAGGGCTTATGATGTGCGTCATCTCTTCCTATTTTTTTGTGATTACAGGTGTAGTTGTACTTACATGCCTAAGCCTATGTATGTAGGTATGTAAAGGAATCCAAAAAAGCTATAGCCGATCAAACAGAAGACCTGGGCCCTTAACTCTTAAAGCAGGAAATTTTCCGTGGTGGAAGCGAGACGCCACATTACACTGCACGTAGCGGCGTCTCGCTTCCACAACGGTAAATTTCCTGCAATGCAAGCTCATAGTAACCCCGCCGATCATCTCAGTCATTATAATAATTACAACCTTTTTGATGAATGAGAAACCTAGCTTACGATAAACGAACAAACGAATTTGCAATCAATGTCCAACTCAGAGTCATTAAAACAATCCGCCGTTCACCTATTGCAACACCGAAAGTCATATTGGACATAAAATTCCTCAACAAAGCATGTTCCGTTCACTTGATTCACTGCTACTTAATACTAATTATATTCCCTAATAAATATTATCTTATCTGCTACAAGTTAGTGGCACCTGTGTTTAGCTCATAAGACAAAATACCGAGACAGCATTGTCTAAACTGCGAAGCTGCTTGCTGAATATAAAACTGAGCATCTAGTACCCATAAAATAATATTTACAAAGATAGATAGAAGAACTATAATCTCTGGTTTTGCATATTCATTTAGTTTTACTGCATATTTGACTGAGATTTCCTTTGCAATTTTCATTTGTTTTTACACCGCCGCCATATCATCACTTGTATGATCCTTGGTGGATCACATAGGAAGTAATTAGTGCCACGTATAATTTGAATATACGGGGAAAAGAAGCTAAGAATTAAGCATTGGAATTTGAGAATGAAAATACCACGAAGAGGTAGGTATCGCTATACCACGAGACCTCGACAGCTAGACGTGCTAGACTAAATTGAAACAATGGCGAAAACGGAAGCGTATTTAACAATTAGCTAACAAAACAAAGTCTATAAGAGCTCTGAAGTGTTTACTTTGAGTATCTTCAAAAGAATAATTCCACAAAGTGTTGGTGTATCTAAACTTCAAAGTAATAACCACAAAGCGTCGAATTTTTGTTTGACACCATTACCAAAGGATATTTTCGTTTTGCGTAAAATATTACAGTTTCAAGCAGTCAGTAGCTTTGATATTAGCTTTGTTTAGTCTTGTTACGTGAGACTCCGCAGCCGGCACTGAGACACCGATTAAGTTTATACTAGTAATCACCTATTAGTCGAAAGTCATGTTTTTATGATGATATACAAAAGACCGTTGCACAAAGAAAAATGGAAGGGAAAAGAAAAAGGGAAGACCAAGAAATTTCGTAAAATAGCAAAAAGCTAATGTTGTGTTAATGTCATATCAAAGGGTTAAAAAGTAGAAATAAAATAATACTCCACCGAAAACCGACCGAGTTCTTAAACTAAAGAAGAATAATATAGGTTATATATGTATATTTTGGCTTCCTCCATTAAAATTTCGATGTTTTTTCGAAGTTTCTCCTCATATAATTATTGAAAATAGATTCAAGAGAAATTTGTTTCACGGATAATAGAATTAGTAGCTAAGTGGCATCGCTCATTGTGTTAACGAAGTACAGTTGCGAACAATATGTATTTGGCTATAAAACTAAGCCTAACTTACGTCATTATGTGTCCCGTTGTAAGTCTGTAAGCTTCTCACAAAACGCTCATTAAAAATATATAAACAAAAGGCTATACTTTATAGTGGTTTATAACAAACAGTGACAATATAAACAAAGTTTTAATAGCGTACTAATATCACAAACTCGGTGAAAACACTTAAAAATTCATCGCAAAGTCAATAAAACGCCACGATGCGAAATGTGAGTACCGTAAATACACAATTGTTTATAATTAGGTGCGCTTCTTACTTTAATGGGGTAATAAAGGCGCAAATTACGCTTCGATTGTTTTTCTTCAGTAAACTTCACCGTGATCTACTAATATGATACCCACCTGCACTTATCGTAACAAGCTTCAAAGATACAACATAACTACACGGTATTGGCGGCCACGATGACAAATTATACTCGGACAGTAATGATGTAATTAGGGAACTATTTTCCGTGTAGCACTAAATATATACGTACGTAAATTTAGTTGATTTTTTAATGTCATATCACGAAGACGAACAGATACGCCAGGTGTAGGTACACGAGATTGTTTGTTTAACACAATTAGAGTTTCGCACGTGTATTCTAATAATAGAATGTGTTCCGAACGCTTCTCACTGTCCATCACTCGAAATCAGGCAATGTCTGGTTCGTATTAGTGCTGCCCTATGGAAAGTTAAACAGCTGTGCATCGCTCTGAAAAATATGCACTTATTTTCTTACATTTATTATTACTCTATAAATGCAACTGTAAAAACTATTTATAAAGCCATAAAACTAACATTGAGTGCATAATAACTGTACAACTGGATTATTAAGAGGTTTATGAATTAATTAATACTGCAAAAGAGATAATTTATTGCATCGCCCACACACATCGTTAATGTAACAAATTCATATCCCCACCTTCATATCTCTAATCACGCGAAGCCTAATCTGCTAAAATCTTAGCCAAAATAGCGCGAAAATCGTTTGGCGGTGCGCGTGCGGCGGGGTGGGCTCAGGTGAGCGTCAGTCCGCGTCGCGATCTCCCACCGACAGGGATCCACGCACGACACGCCGCGAAATTTCGGAACTGTTTAGAAAAATCGAACGCACTTCGTTCTCTACACAAAAAATAACATAAAAACAAATCAAAACGTTTAGAGAATTGAAATGGAGCGAGTTTCGGAGTAAAGGGTTTTCGGGTGTTTTTTTTTGTTGTCGGGACATGGTTAGAGACACGATGTTGGGGCAGTGATGTCCGTCGAGAGATGCGGCCTGTTGTCATCGCCGCCTGTTTGCTGCTGCTCGCGCCCATCACCGACTCCTGGTGGTAAGTACCTGAAAGCTCTAATATAAACTAATAGATTCCAAAATAATCATTTCTGTTGTGTACACGCCACCAAACTGACAGAACAATGGAAATCAATAAGAGTCGTGAGCCTAAACAGCTGATTTGTGTTTATTTGAAGTTTTTGTCGATTTGGTTGGAGAGTTCCCGTCGCGGAGTTTTTTTTAGAGAAATCTTTAATTTGGTTCTTTCTGAACTCTACTTTTTTGACAAAAGTTTGTTAAAAGTAAATAGTATTTTACACTGACGTGTTTTAATGATATTGAAGGTGTGTTTTAGTACTGCAAACATTTAATTATCATCTTTTTGAAATACAAAAATGAAATACCAATAGCAATTAAAAGTAGGCATATTTAACATTACAATTAATACCAGTCTAATTGACTTTTTCAAAACTTTTGAGGTTATAAAAATGAAAATCTTTTACTCTAAAGCGTAGTAGCATATAATTATACATTTCATGCATGTTTCAATTACTTGGTGTAATAAGAATTTGTCTACATAAACTTAGAAGTAATATCATAACGACTACCCGTTATAACATTACATACCCGGTATACTAATGTGAATACGTGTTTAGCAATAACATATTTAACACATTTACATAAACTTGATGTATTAGCTTTCAAACATTATTAAATGATTATGGATAACTTAATAATGGTTGACAGTAAGACTGATGGGGCTTAGTGTATTTTGGACGGCTTCTAATCAAAATTATATTCATTTTCTTGCTTTTAATGTGCGTATACCATACTACTATTCTAGCAATTTGAAGTAAGTATCTGCCTATTTAAGGTTAAGTATCTTTTTCGTCTTTCTTTGTATGTTGTTTGTATTAAAGAGAATTAACAGGGTTTTGATTAAACATGTGGTTATATAAAAAGACATTATCTCTATATTTAATAACAATTTCTTCTTTGAATCTTTATTTACACTTTTCTGAAGGTATAGTGTCCAGTACAAAGAAATAATCTATGACCAGTAATATTGAATGAAAATCAGATTTTTTTACAAATAAATTAGTAGAGAAGTAAGATAGATCATATAAATTCTGCTAACAACAGTATTGAGCTTTGTTAGGAAGCTGACACTTAATACGAAAAATATTGTAAGAGAGAATGAAGAACTATGTCATATTTTGGTAAACTTAATGAAATTCCTTTATTGATAGCAACAACAAACAATATTGTTTGACCAAGTGTAGCCTTTATGTATTACTTCATTGGCTGTTATAAAGAGATTTGCATTTGCAGTCTCTCTTAAACGGTGTGGTGTAGAATATACTTTCACTATCAATGAATACGTGTATCCGTGGAAGATTCAAGTTACAAGTCCCTGTCGTGGCCGGGAAGGCAATAGGTTGAGGCGACGATACCAGTGAGGACCATATGAAATGGGTTATGGCCAACCTCGCCTTAAAATGGGACATCACATGAGCGGCGAAATGTAGATCTGGGTGTCTATACACCCATATACACACTGTCAGAGGAATTTTCCTGTTTTAGGACGACTCTTGATAATCTAGAACACCTACCCCTTCGAGGATAAAGGAGTGATTGTATGTATCTGAAATATATATCAATTATAAAAACAGCCTATTTCCATCCAAGAAAAAGGCCTCTTCTTGTTTGTAGATACTCTGTATACATGAGGCCTTTGCCCTATGATTGAAATTCAAAATTATTTCAACTTTAGTCTGCCTAAAGGCCAATAAATAGTTAAGTCAGTATACTGTGGAGAAATGACACATTGGGATCACATTACTTGACCTGTGTCAATTATAGTAAAGTATTAATCTCGGCGACGGTAATCTTGTAAATAACTTGAGAATTATCTTGTCTAAGCAGCTGGTGTATTCGATCGACGATGAGTAAGATAATTATCAGTCAAATTGTATACTTTGAGTTTATAGTGCCATTTTGGAAAAACGATTTTTGTCATTAGTGAGATCTTTTCGATTTTGTTGGTTATTGTTGAATATGATTTTAGGACAAAGTGATATTTCGACATTAGTTACTTTAAAATTAGGTTAATAGGTCAAAATGATTTTTGGCTCATGGGACATTGCCTTTGTTTAAGTTATCTATAACTTTGTAGATAGAGTTATAGATAATTTGATCTTGAAAATAGTACAGTCACTGGATTTGCACTCTCCCTCTGTGTAAGGCTGTAGTGTCAATCAAATTAAGACGTTGTTAAGCATATAAGCCTAATAGCCTAATATGCAGAAAGAAGATAAATCTTATTAGGCTTTTCATTAGAGCTGTCTTAAATCCAAAAAGTGTAACACACTTACATTTTTAGCTATTCGAAAATTCGAATAAGAGGTGTTATTGCGTGGAAAGAAGAACGAAAAATATTTGGTTAAAGGTTATAAAAGTATGTGCATTAGTCGGTAAAAGTTTCAACATTTATCCAGCATTTATCTAAATTAAATAGCTCAGCTGTGGTTATGTATTTCTGACAGACGGACAAACTCATGTTTATGAAATTAATAGAGTTAATTCAAAGGATGATAAACGTTGACTGCTTACAGACAACTTTCTTACTAGCAGTGCTTGTCATAATATTAATAATCACGACTCTCAACGGCTTAATGCTAACGGTTGATGCAATATAGCTTTACAGGATGAAAATGAGAACAAAATAGAATGCGGCCTATGCATCTATGGGGGTCTAACAAAACAATGTAGAATAATTTCAGTGGTGGATATTGGGCTTTTCAGGCCCTATAATTAACCTAGGAATATGGGTTTTTAACCCCCGAAGCGGTAGGCAGAGGTGTACATATAGTACAGTCAGCAACAAGTAGATGAACATTTAAATCTTTAAATATACCGATGATGATGCATGCGTCTTTCTTTAATTTCAGAACTACTTCATACATAGTAAAATGTCTTAAATATTCTCAGATTATCTGTTGACCGCTATAATTGGAAACAATATCTAGAATTAGAATTAATGTTTATTTGTTTCAATTATTTGACATAGGGTTTCTTAACATGTTCAGCTACTTATGTTGCTGACTGTACTATAACATAACTGGCGAATTGTACCCACATTTCGCCAGTTATGTTATAGGTCCTAATGTAATAAGAGCGAGCCTATTGCCATTAACCGGACACAAATCCAGCCTCCGTGCTGCTACTGAGAAGTACCTAATGGAAAAACCCAGTAACACTTTGATCAACCCAGGATTCGAACCCAGAAGTCATGTTTAGCAGTCACGCTAAGCAACCAGCTGACCAACGAGGCAGTTGACTTTATCTGATGATTTATCAGTCAAGTTCTTACACATAATTAAGTAAAGAATAATTTAGTCTAAATGACATTACAAAATACAATCTCTAGTAGGTATTGTTTGGTGACTAGGCGGAGAGACAGAAATAATGGCGGTTAGCTAATCACACTATAATATTATAAAAGCGAAAGTTTGTGAGTGTGTTTGTGCGTTTGTGCGTTTGTGTGTTTGTATGTTTGGTACCTCTTCACGATCAAACGGCTGGACCGATTTTGCTAAAATTTGGTATGAAAGTAGCTGTTACCCTGGTTTAACATATAGGCTACTTTTTATCCCGTAAAAATGTAGCGGGTAACACCACTCGGCGCAGCTAGTTAAGAATAAAAGTAACCGAAAATATGTATTTAAATCAAGGTAGTATACTGGTAAATCCGTGGTTCATGTTTCTTAGTTGATAGTGGTAATATTTTGTGGCTTAATGGCACCGGAACAAGTACGTTATTGGGACACAATTCAGAACTAAATGTAAGTGATTGATTAATGATCAACATTGCCATTCAACGTGGCAATGCTGCCAGTCTTTTGAGTTACCAGTAGACATCGATGGGGTTGGATACTATAATATTTTTTTTAGGGTTCCGTACTCAAAGGGTAAAAATGGGACTCTATTAATAAGACTTTGCTGCCTGCCCGTCCATCTGTCCGTCCGTCTTTCTGTCACCAGGCTGAATCTCAAGAACCGCGAAAGCTAAAAACTTGAAATTATCACAAATTATGTATTTCCGTTGCCGCTATAACAACAAATACTAAAAACAAAATAAAATAAATATTCAAGGGGGGCTCCCATATAACAAACGCGATTTTTTTGCCATTTTTATAGATAATGGTACGGAACCCTTAGTGCGCGAGTCCGACTCGCACTTGGCCGGTTTTTTAAATGTTTAATTGTACAGTAATTGTAAAATATGTCATTAATGATTGAAATAAATTTGAAGTGAGTTTATTTGCATGAATGCTCTAACAGCCGTTACAAATCTTATTCCAACAGAAGATTAAAAGCGAGAATTCTAGTATGGTATACTTAACCGCTAAGAACATTGACTAAATCTGTTATACTCAATTAAGAGTTATGAAAACACAAGAGTCGTTAATACTGGTGGTTCTTTGATAAAAAAGAGAGAGCTTTTAACTTCACTTATCGGTCAGAGTAATGCCACGCGGACTGATAAGCTTGAATTACAAAACTTATATGCAAAGCAAAGACCTCTTCGTAGAGAAGAAAATATGATCATCACGCTTGCTCAAATGCTCACTGACTGTTGATAAGTGTAGGACCATAAAATCCGAATCCACAACATCATGTTTGGATATCTGGGGCACTGGACAAGTGGCAAAACGCTAGACGAATAGAAATCGAATAGAATGAAACTTTATCGTCATCCCCATACATTCATCATTCTATTTGATTTCTATCCATCTAGCGTTTTGCCAGTTGTGTAGCGTTCTTTTTAATTGTATATATTTTTAATAGTAAAATTTTTAAATAAGAAAGTCGCCACACGCTAGGAATTTCTTCTGTATCGTGGGTGTGCTTCACAAACATGTAATATCGCACACACAAAGACCAAGACTCGGGACAAACATGTGCAGACCACAAAATGTATGTCCCGTGCGGGATTTGAACACGCAACCCCTAGAGTAGCGGTTCAATCGCTTAGCCACTGCGCCTAATAAGTCGTCAGACGTCAATTAAGAAACAATAGAGTCGGTCGATTCAGGATATTGTTAAGATGTCTGATTTCACTTTAGTCATTGTTAATTTATCTTTTGGTCAGTGTCTAAGCGATGTAGAGTAATTACACTATCAGATTTATAACAAGGAAGCGTCATAAAACAGATTTTCAACGGTCTATTTCACGTCCACCTTTATGATACAGTGTCAAATAAATATAGTACGATGTTAATATGACTTATTATTATTTATGTTGTGATCGGAAGACATTATTAATTATAATCGTAGCTTATTGCTTAGCTAAATTATGACTTAATTTTATAAGTGTATAGTTGAATTTTGTTTGTAGTTGTACGTTTTGTGGGATGCCCAAAAAAGCTAAGATTATGTTGTCGATGAATAAAATGTAGTGGTATAAAGAAATAAAATTGTAGGTGTCTGTTCTATAAACTTGAGTGTGAATAGTTTTAAAATTCCTTAATGTCGACCAAAAATCTTGAGTTTGTTTATTCTTGTTGTGTAGAAGAGGACTAAAATCATATGCACAAAGCAGAAACCCAGGCAGACAGGAGTAATAATGGGACTTTTTACATATACATTGTTAGATACCGCTCTGGAAATCGATCGCTACATAGTTGGAAGCAGGTTCTGAAGATGATTATTTGGTAATAGGATCGCCTGCGTATTTTATTTAAAATAATCTAACTGAATCGAAAAAGAAGTTTGCTAGTATGTGGTCCTAATACTTTTCCTTTCATAGCTCTTAAACATCTAGAAACTTTCCCTTTCCATATTAACGATCTCTAACATGACCCAGATTTTGATTCTTCTTCTTCTTTTAAGTACCTTCGTATCGTCATTTTTGTAATATCATGGTGGCCAGAAAAGGAATTCCGATCTACCGCAATGGTGGTGAGCACTTTGTGTTTCCATTTTTGGGAAAACAGGTAAAAAATAAAAGTAAAGGAAAATTTGCCTTTTCAACTACTCTATGTCTGTGAGATTAACAGTTTGACAAATGAAAACATTGCGTGATCTAAAAAGCGTATCGTAAAAGGTGATGAACCGTGTGTGATCGTAATAAATGGCTTTATTAACTTTAAGGAGATTCTATACACAAGCAGTTAAGCCAACTTGTTTGATGAATAAAGTTCATATTTTCATTTTCATGCTCACCACCAGCACATTATAGGGTATCTCCTGATCCTGATAAAGAAACATACCTTTACCGACCCATTCAGATTAATGTGAAACGTATAGTCATATGTTTAATACCGCTAACTCATTTCTACATACTTCTTTATCTTCCAGAGCAAGTCGAAGACCACACGGCAAACTCTACTAACAATAACATTAAATAACCAACCTTTATCGCCATAATAATAATTTAGTTATTGGCCACATTAATCACATGCCATGAAATTCAATAAAGTCATATTCGACAAGCACCACCGCGCTGGGGACTTTAATTTGCAATTAATCAAGCCAAGACTTAAATTAGGAGTTTCGTGCACGATCAACAAAAATGGATGCGCAAACGCAATGGTGCGTTCATAATGTTGAGAGCTGCATATTATTATTTGTTGGCATTATTCGGGTAATAAATATTCGAGAAATAATTTATTTATTGAACGTAATAATATGTTGGAAGACTAATAAAGTCGTAGCTGGCGTGAAAAAAATTAGATTTATGAGGTATATTGGAGATTTTATTTATAGACGTTTTTTCTTTTGTTTTGGTGAGTAATAAAGTGATCATTAGATGGTATTTAAATATCGATATGCATGAAATAGAGATACAGGTCAAAACTAGATAGTTTGAATTCATTAATTATAGGCACTATACGGAAAAATACAGTAGTTACTGTAAGTTTGACATAAATTCCCTAAATAATATGAACCTCACGATGCACATTCTACACGCTACCTTACCACACCTGATGGTAGGGTGGGCGGTAAGTCAATGGGGTCTGATGGGACGTCCAAACCCCGATGGTCACTGAACGCGCCATAATTGTAAGGAATGACTCAATTTTAGCAATTTGAAAGTCCCCGGCACTTTGATGGATTGATGTTAATGTTCCATCGGAGAAAATATTGACTCCATAAATGATTTTTTGCTGCCACGAACATCGATTATTTTCAAATAAATTGGTAGGTAGCGCTAATTCAAGTTTCAAAGTTATAAATGGATTTGCACGGGATTAACTTAATTATCGTTATCGTGTGCGCCTTAAATATTATAAACTGCCAACTGGTTGCAGTTTGTGGTGTTAACAAATTGAAGTTGACTAATTTTTCTACGGTATGAATGTTTTGAACAAACCTGTTTTGTTTTGCATGCACTCACCACGTGATGCAAACGAATATAAATACTATGCTGATTAATTAACTTAGATTTGAGTGAGGTAGGTAACAGAAGAATCGTATCTGAATACAAAACGATGCATCTGATAAGTCTTCAAACAAGACGAATGAATGAAGAAGAACGAGCACGTATGCTTGAGAAAAATTCTTCTGAGGATCACACAATTGACATATTTTGAATTTAGCTAGAATTGCTTTAGCATAGTTGGAAACCCTGGCGGTAGAGCTTCGATGTATTTCACTGGATTTTTATTATTCGGAAGTCGGTAAAGTAGTGGGCCAATCTAGTTTCTTAACCCGTTACAATTAACTTAATGATGCGTTAAATTAGATACACTACTTAACTATAAATGTCGATATCTATTAGTTTCGTATGTAGGAGTTTGGAATTCATTCGCCCACGGATTTGATACAAAACGGGTAACTGTCGTTAATTGCTTTTTTGTAGCTACGTGTTAATGTTGATAAATGTGTTGCGAGATAAAAATAGGTGTTATTACATCTACTTAGTATATAATTAGTAAGCGTAATTGATTCCTATAGTGTGCTAAACTCGCTGCGATGCTTGCTAACTTGTAAGCAAAATTGCAAACATGCAAGCAGGTTTTTAAACTTACCAGCTTGTTAACTGCTAACAGTTATGTGATCACACAGCATGTAATGTGTTCGATTGTGATTCAAATCATAGGCTTTAAGCTTAAAATCTAGCCAGTTTTCTCTACTTACAAGTTTAGGTAAGTACCTAGTAGTAATTATTATATTAGTTTACGATGAAAAATATTGTCAAAATCAAACAATAATATTTTGGTATTGATAATGTTATCAGATAGTTACGTTATCAGAACATTAGAATGCTTATTGGTGTTCAATAAATAATTTTAAAGTTGTAACATGCTTTTTTTGCTCTGTTACGTATTGAACAAAGGATAAATAGTATCGGTCCGATTATACTACCTTGTGGAACACCTAAACAGAATGATACTACTTACAGTTCCGCTTTCCCTCTTCAACGGATCGGGTGTTTATATATACGCGTATATATCCCAATTAGACATGTACAGAACTGTTCATATCTAACAGAGGGTTATCTATCAAGTTTTATTGTCGTTTAGTAACCGGTACCCAAATGTTTTGACTGCGCGACGGTTTCAAAAGCGGATATTACCGTGTTTATTATATTACTTAAGGGTAAGTGTTGTGTGCAGTCTAACTTATTCGTTTATTTTGTGTGTCGTTGCCTGTAGTTACGCGTCAGCGCTTTGAAACATTTTTACTATTTTTGCTGCCCTTGTATCTTTGCTTGAAACTTTGACTGCCTCTTTGGTCTAGTGGTAACTTAGTTAGTTATGGGTTTTCCCGTCAAGATTTGAGGCTGGTTAATGGTAATAGGCTCGCCCCCTATTATATTGAGATTAACATAACTAGTAAAATGTAGTTGTACTATACACTTCTGCTTACTCTTTTGAGGAATACAGGCATGATGTTATATTGTTCCTTACGATTTCTTTTGTTTTAATTATAACTCAAAATTCTTGTTTCTTCTTTGTCTCTTAAGAGACTGTACTACAGTGGGTCTCTAAAGGCTGTTTTTATTTTGATCACTGCCCAAAATGCGTTTCCGTTAACGATATGGACGAATGTTTATAATTAAAAGCTTCACCTTATCCTTCGGAGAACACACGTGATGTTTCAACCACTTAAACCTCTACATTATCTCTGTTTGAATCCGGAAGGCTGTTGTCGATAATGCCCCTTAACACGGTTGATAGTAGCCAGTTTAATGCGAAGTAAATAAATTAATTACGTCATAAATCTAGTCGCGATGTTGGATAAAACCACCTGTCCGGTAACCATTCACTGTTACTATGATCATAACAAAACTGTATTAATTTAATGTATTAATTTGATTTAATTGTTTATTTATGGCCTTTATAGCTGATTTGTGGAGTAAATAGTAGTGAATTAATTAAGTGTCAACACAGTAAATGACTCTTATCGAGATTTTAAGATTGATGAAAATAGTATTTGTAGGGTTTATACCTACTGTTATATAATTTATTGTTGATCTATTAATTTCCTGTATATTGAGATATGAAATAGCGAGTACCCTATTATATTTATTGAACAAATTAAAAACTTTTTTCGTAACAGTATTACGTAATCAAACGGTGCGATGCCAATTTGATATTTAAACAAGGCTATAAATGCTTCCTTCCGTTTATAAATCTTTGAAAAATAAATGTTTTTATACTCTTTCCGAGAAATCTGCCTAAAACTAGTTTGAATTTACACTAGAGCACGTGCTCTTGTAATTTTCTTCTGTCATAATATATTCGAGCGTAATCAGTAGGTAGTGGGTTTAAGAGATCCGGGATATGGATTCAAAACAATGTTTATCGGTGAAACGGTAAATATATATAGATACGTGCTTATGTAAAGAACTAACTATAGTAAATTACCTCGCGCGGTAAGACTGTTGTCTCTTCGAAGGCTCTTGGCGCTACATGAGTGTGTTCTTAAGTAGACATTACTTAAAATCCAATCTTTTTTATCGTCTATCTAATTAATAGCCAATCGCTATCTACTGCTGTTACAAAAGCATTTACCGAAAATCTCTTTGTTGCATTTTTTTTTAGTGTTACCAATACGTTTCCTGTATCTATCTCCTCATCTTCACAAGTAGTTACGTTTCATCAGAATTTTACTGACGTAACTTCATAGAGAGCGGCGCGAGAAAAATTGTGATACAAAACAGATTTATTCATCATACACAGTATGAAGTTAGTTTTAATTGGCGTTGTGTTTATTATTTTGCTTTCAATCACTAGTGGCGCGGGACCAAGACCGACGATAGCGACGAGACTCGTCTGCATTATTTTAGAAATGATTTTTTGTCTGAAATAATACTGATATTTTTTTGTTTAGTGTTCCTGGTAATCTCAGGTCACTGTTCTTTTGTTTTACTTTAGACAGTGCAAGAAGATTTGTATTTTCTAACAGTTAGAGTTGCCCTGTCATGAAGGTAGTATACCTAGGTACATCTAATGTCATCATGAACCCACATGGCATCGTAGGTATTTACAAATAAACAAGTAATATTTGAAAAACTATTAAGAAATGGCAGAACAATTTTGTAAATCATCGTCTATTACTAAAGAAAACTTAAAGAAGAATAAAATACCAATATTCTTAAAAAAGAAATGACAATCCATCTAAATTACGAAGCACCGCCCAATTTTACCTACACGATAAAAAACGAAGCGGCATACCGGTGCATATGAAACTAGTTCATTTAGCACTCAGTGCGATGCCCTGTCGCACTGCCACCCGCACACGTTTGCAGTGCGCTTAGCAGCCCACCGCTAACTATCTGTCGCTCGTGTAGTAGAAGCAAGTGCGCAGATGTGGAGGTAGGCAACATTGTATGGTAACATGCAGTGCCAGTGATTTTGTAAATGATATCATTTTTTTGCAACTGCTGATCTTGATAGGCGTTTAAAATAAACCCCTAGACAACAAGGGGTTTGTACCTATGGACTATTCTTTTTGCTGGAGATACAGCTTCATTTTTTTTTAAACCATGCATTCACCTCTTTATTCATTCATATATTCATATAAAAAAAGAGGAATTACTTTGCCTCTGCCATTGATCTTAGGTTAGAGAAGACTTCTATAATATATAAGGATTAAATAATGTAATTATATAACACGTTTCTAGTTGATCTTGATTATTTATGAGAAAGGTATTTTTAGACTCCGTTAATCAGTCAGGATTATCAATCGGATTAATAATATACAACATAAATATATGAAACCAGAACATAGGAATACATAAAATAAAACTTAGAACTAATAATATCGTTTCTCGATTTCGGAGACAAACACATCTGTATTAGGCAGAATACTTATAGTCGCATCTGTGTAAATATTATCATAATCTATTTGCCTGTAATATTCAGAGGACTGCGTGCGTCATTGTGCGTAGTATTTCACCAATTATCGCATCCAGCCCATTATGGATTGACACAAACTACTGCGGCGTTAAAATCCACACGGATGACGAATTGGCTCAATATCCAGAGCTCAGTAAGTGCGCTGTATGAGTTTATAGCGCACTTACTAGAGATAAATAGTAAGTGTTATGGAAAAGTGTGAGATAGATAATTTAGATGCTTGGTGGTGTAATCTTAAATTGAATGGGTGTAACCTTAAGAATGGATTGATATGCACTTAATTTCTACATATTTAAGCAAATATATTCAAAGAACACATTTTAATTCTACCTAGGTAAAATTGTGATGAACTTTTGAAGTAGTAAATGTACGAAACGTTTGCTTATGAATGTCCCTAATTGATTGTTTTCGAAAATTTAGGTTCAGGCTTCAAGCGTATGCCTCGCCATGAATAAACGGTATCTATTGCGCTAATATAAAAGTGAAACTTAATAACCATAAGCGACGCTCAAATCATAAAATATCGAAAGCACACGAAGTTTACGTCTCACAACACTTTCGAAAGCGTAAAACGGGCTAACAATGCTTACGGGACGGACTCAGACCCAATTTTAACGACATAGCAAACACTGTTACATGCCTAACCCGCCATGAGAGTCCATGATGCGGCCGCTAAAACCTTGCGACAACATTGCTCATAGCCACATAAACTTTTAAAAGTGTTTGCTCACATACAGTGACAGAGCGATCTAGTATGACGATTGCGGACTGTTGACAAAACCTCTAATAATCTAAACCTTATTACCTACGGCATAAAGTTCAGATGTGTTTCTAAAAATGTTCTAAATGTATTTGTGTATAGTAATGGTAATAATGTTTACAGTTAAGTCGTCATGCGGCCGCTAATCGTGCCGAAGTCGCGCGTTAGCGCCTCGCCCGGTGTCCGCAAACACCGTCATTCATTGTCACCCTGTTGAATAGGGGCCCTTCCTGATGGAGGGTTAATCGGGAGAGCACAAACTGGGTATGTTACACCCGGACGATAAAAACGATGACACAAACTTATTATTAGATACTAAAGTTATTGCAGGAGTACCAAGTAGACAATTTTTAAATATGACAATACAATAGTGCTCTAGAGTTGACCAACTGGTTTTCAAAACGAAAATTACACAATAAAATGTAAACATTGAAAATTGAAATTATATTCAATTACTATTAAGATTTCTGGCTTGAACATTTAAAACTTTATCATGACGTAATGTTCGTCATGTTCGCGCCGCGTGGTATCCGGCCTAGAATTGACCACCCCCTTTCCTCCCGTGGGTGTCGTAAGAGGCGACTAAGGGAAAAATAAATCCAGAAGATGGGCAGCAGCGTCTTCTGTAACTTGACCACCAGTACTGCGATCCCCAAGCCGCTTGCCAAGCGTGGGGATTATGGCAACCCCTCCCTACTAAGGGGGAGGCCTTTGTCCAGCAGTGGACTTTTGATGATGATGATGATGAATGTTCGCGAAATTAAAGCCCTATATAATTTACTATTACAAAACAAGACTACTGACATCTAATGTTAAAAATAATTATATATTACTAGGTAACTCTGGCCCAAATTCAATAAACCTGACTCACAGGATCTGGGTACAGAATGGTTTGAGACCATTAAACAATTACATATAAATCTCGGAGCAGTTAGACGTAAATATCTCGCGCACTAAACGACAGGTTAGCGTGCCAACTTCATTGTTGACATAGGTCAGGGTTAAACTGACGCTTTGTTAGTACGTCATCACCCAATTTCTGTGACAACTGATTGATTTCACTGTTCTGCTTGTTACCAGAATATACCTAACGCAGTAACAGGTTGGGTGATTGTATTCAGATTTATTTTGGTACTGATGAGTATGTACGAAATAATAATTTTTGGACAATATAGAAATTGACTGCGTCTTTAGTCTAGTGGTCTTTAAGCGCGACTGCTGAGCATGAGGTCCACGGCTTGAATCCCAGGTCGGGCAAAGTGTTACTGAGTTTTTCCAATACGTAATTCTCAGTAGCAGCACGGTGTCTGGATTTGTAGCCCGATTGATGGCAATAAGCTCGCCCCCTATTACAAACTATACTAACTAACCTAACTATTGTAACTATTATTAACTGGCGAAATGTGGGTGTAGTAACCATAGGCACCTCAGAAGGGGTAGGCCCCTTCGGGGAATACAGGTGTGATGATATATTATAGAAGTTTAAGTAAATTAGATAAAATTGGATTAAAAAAACCATAAAAAAGGGAAATGTCTGATATGAACATTTCGAAAAAATGAAAATTACCCATGGATATTTTTGGTTAATGTGTGGTTAGGTAATAATGGTATGAAGCCTCATGAAAACCAATTTAGAATAAAACTCATGTAGATAATTATTCGTGATAATCATAAAAGATATTCCAGAAATTGACGTATCATCCTATAAGTTCCATCTTTGATGATAATTATCAAGACACATCATAAACTGGACTGCACTGTTGATTGTTCATTAATTTCTTACCCCAATTGCAAACGACACGTTAGTGCGTATTGGTGTCGTTATATCTAACCACTTCCTAGCACCGAGACTCACACCAGATGGGACTTTGAAGAATAATTAATTGACATACAACTTATCACAGCTAATTTATTCGTCTGGATACACAGAGGTGTGTCGCCAGCTTGGCAAAACTCCATTAAACGATGGCCCAATCAAAAATACACTTTATTCTTACACCCATAGAGTTTGATCTCAATTTTGTTGCTCACAGCTTTAGAAGACAAAATCCTGATGTCAGAAACACCTAAATTGTAGCCAAAATAAATTCAAAACCGTTCAGTAACGTATTTCGTAACAGTGCTTGGGTGCGATGTTTGATATTACGAATTATACAGCAAATTTTGAAGACGCTAAAACTTCAAACGACTAATCTATGTGATATAGTGTATTGATGAACACAGACTTGGCTCATCCACTTCTAATGCCAGCTTAAATAATCAGAATTATTTTATACAAGAAGATATCAAGAAAACTGAACTCCACAAAGACATTTCACAAACCTTTCTCAAGAAAGTGTAATTTTTGCGACTGATATTTACGATCTCACTTATATTATAAAGACGAAAGATTGTGTGTGTGTGTGTGTGTGCGTTTGTTTCGCTCGAACGGCTAGACCAATTTTGTTATAATTTGGTATGAAGGTAGCTGACACCCTGGATTAACACATAGGCTTTTTATATCGAAAAAATGTAGGGGGTAGCGGGTAACACCGCGAGGCAGAGCTAGTAGTGCAATAAACTGAATAACGTACCTACTTACATTTTACTCAATTCGGTAGCTATTTTGGTTTAGTCTTTCATTACAAGACTAAAATACAGCATAATTATGTAGTTTGGAGAATGGCGATAGGTTTAGGGAGCTCATGATTAACAAAATCTTCCTACTGATAAATTAAAAGGCACTTTTTCTCCTATTTCATCTTCAACCCTATCATAGCATAGTGGTCACCAGCTGTGATCCTATACGAAATATTGTTACGTGACTTCACATTTCAATGCTGAGCTATGGTCATCTCATTTTTTCAGTAAGCAGAAACCATCAAACCATCCAATCCCTTTGTCTTTTTCAAGAACACATAACTTTGATCTTCGTACCTGACTCTGCTTACCTCTTGAGACATAAAGCGCGTTTCTCCCGAGGACATACATCTCAGAGTGTCAGCGCATGCGCATTGATACGCCACTCCCGCGCAGCGATTGATTCAGCTAATAAAAGCGTTCGTAATGATGATTTTCTGGCTTCTAACTTTGAATGTATTACGTGGTTTTATGGTTTATGTAAATTTATTTCCGACAGGAGACGGATACGTATTTGATTCGTTTTGGGTGAAAGTAAATTTACGGGACCAATAGCAAACCTCCTTTATATCCTTTTAAGATTAATTTTGTTGCGGGTTCCAAGAAAGTCAAGTAATTTTTCTGGGACGCCTCGAGCTTCATTGCCTTTATGGTTCATAATGGTTATCATTGTAGGGCTTTCCTTACAGGAGTTACAATGATGGGCACGAGTGGTGGGCTTGTCCCGTATAACCAAAAACAAGACAAAAAGTCCTAAAAGCAGTTTAAAGTCTGTCACTAGCCCCCCACTATTTTCTTTCTTTGTATTTATTTTGTCTTTGAGCAATGAGTGTACATACTATTATAATTTAATATATAATTAGATATACCGTTGATTTTTAAATCTTCACCCTTGTATGGGCATCGAACCCACACACCACCAATCAGATCTACTCAGCCGTCAACACCAAGACATTGACGAAAAACTACAGCAAACATTCCATTCAGAACTCTAAAACAAGAACATCAGAACTCAAAATATGCTATATGCTATACACGCTTAAAATTTTCGGAATTCCTAATCGACATCACGAATACACCGCTATCATCGTTGTATGAAGTATTATGAAACACCGGCTCAACGAATGTAAACACGACTAATCCGTAGGGGCTAATAAAATTATTTTGTAAACTGTAAACCTGTAATTCGGTGAAGTGTTGCGGTCGTAACTTACCCACCTCCTGACTTTTACTGTTGTACTTCCATTTTTACTGTAGTTGTAACGAGGCCGTGAAGCATGAATTAGAATACAGAATTAATTCTGAGTACGGCTAGCAGAAACAATTTTCACGTTACGTCATTTTTGGTGTCAAATTTGGAATCATTTCTGTTGTATTGCTGTTTATTAATTGAATTTCCATACTTAATAAAAAAGTTTCGTTTGTGTTACGTTTTTAGGGTTATGCAGCAACATCAATTTCAATTATACAATTCAGAGAGGGGATATAAAGCCGCGTGCTGATTGATGCGAAGAAATATCGTGAGCTATTTATTTATGAACCTTGAACTTTGTGAAAAGAAAAAGAGTTCTTTTCTTTTGGGGAAATATATAAATGCCTATGGAGAACTTGCTGTTACTACATTTTGATCGATCAAAATCTTTTACATACCATCGCACACGTCGTTAACATAACATAACATAACGCCTGTATTCCCCGGGGTAGGCAGAGGAATACAAAACAGTACCTTACGCGAGTTATGTACAGGTCCCAATGTAATAGAGGGCGAGCCTATTGCCATCAACCGGGTACAAGTCCAGACTCCGTGCTACTATTGAGAATTACCTGATGGAAAACCCAAGAACACTTTACACGACCTGGAATTCTATCCCAGGACTTTATACGAAGTTGCGCTTAGTAACCACTATACCAAAGAGGCAGTGTTAAAATGTTGTCCTCTATAAAAGGGGTTTACAGATGTCCATTTGTTTATTTTACGTTAAGATACAAATGTAACACCATTTATTGTTCTCCGTACAATGATATGTTAATAAGTATAGATACGTCATATGCTAACAAAAATGAACAAAAAAAGTGTTCCGAACTTTAAATCCAAACTGTACTAGTCTTATGTAAATCGGACAACAATTGCACTACCCAAGACTACAATTGTCCCCTTTTCGAGTCTTCAAAATAAAACGCGCTAGTAACATATCTGTACATTTTTAAATATCACTGTCCCCGTATTTGAAAGTTTTGTAACAGCCTATTACGTTTACAATTTATGCGATGACGTGAAAAATATGTTGTGCTACTGTGTAAATATTAGATGATGATGTTGACTCATATTACGCACACAATCCAAGCAGTTTTGCACGCGTTGAATTATTACAGTAATACTTGTCGACAGCGTTTAGCCGATGATGGTAACCAATCACGTGATAGATAAATTAGTTCAAATTTCAGTTGGAACTGTAAATACAGAGTATTTCTTCTTCTTCTTCTTCGAGCTCATGTCAATGCATGAGCTATGTCTAAGGAAATAGGTCATGCTCATGCCAACGTGTAGAGATAGGCCAGCCAACAAAGATGGTAGCTAGTTTGACTACCCAGGGTGCGCCGTACTCAGGTACTATCACACGTTTACTTAACAAGCAGCTTATGCAGTTATAGGACTACTTGAAAGATTTTTTAATAAAACGTCGCCTCTGTCTCGGAACTTATCCTGTATCGTGAGTGCGTTTCAGAAATATGTAACATCATCAAAACGCACAGACTCGGGACAAACATCTGCTGATCACACAAATGTTTGTCTCATGTGGGAATCGAACCCTTAGCGCAGCAGTCACATCGCTTAGCCACTGCGCCAATCAGTTCGTCAAACACATAATATATTTTGAAATATGACACAGTTTAATAACAGAACAATAGAAAAAAAAACAAATTCAAGCAAATTATTTACTAACAATTGGTTCGTGATTAAGAACAAAACCACGGACAAAACTCACGATTGCGTAACTTAAGCACAAAAACGGTAGACATTAGGAGTCAAGGACACGACACATTGACCTCTAACTGGCTGAACGTCAGTTTAAAATTTTAAATTATAGGTACCGTACCGAAAAAAGTAAAAATAGCCCCCTTACCATGACCTCTTAAAGCAGGACTGTTTACGTAGAGGAAGCGAGACGCCGCATTACACTGCACGTAGCGGTGTCTCGCTTCCACAACGTAAACTGTCCTGCGTTAAGAGTTCATGGTAAGGGGGCAGTAACTCTTTTTTGCACTTTTTAAATCGTAGTACTATGAGATCTATAGATAGACAAAGATAGAGATAAAGTTACTGAAGCATCCAAATTCTATTTGAGATCAATAACAAAAAAAAATCTTTTACGAACTGTCTTAAATATAGACGTACATATCTACAAATAAAACATTTCAAATTAAAACTGAATAAAACGTGTTTGATAAACATAAACAATCTGAAGCATGGAAACCTGAATAAATAAAGTAAATAGAGACGCTAAGAATTTGAATTATATTGAACTTACTATTTTACGTAGACAAAGTTCGAGGGCAATTTGAAAATGTACGAAATACACAATTCCATGTTGAAATAATGAAGACTAATTGCCATCAATTAATGTTGGTCCGAGTGTCAGATAGCCGGATGGTATTGTTACTGAAAGTTATCGATAACTTTTAACGGGATCGACTTTCTACGGGAACGATCCCGGGAAGCAGACAAGTCTAAATTTATTCGAACTAGCTTCGCACTCGATACTCTGACAATGAACTCTAATCGAGTAAACAATGGATCTGTCGGCGCGACCTGGCGCTCGGCTGTCGACGCTCAGCGTGGCGGATCGTAAATCGACACAAAGTTTGAAGTACAACACTAGTAGTATTGAGTGAGTCGGATTTTATGACTATTTCTGTGATTATGAAACTTTTTGACTTTGGTACGCAGGCGTCTGTCGATTGGAATGCGAATTCGTAATTTTAAGTTCATGAATCAATGTGGGCTGTGCACGACGTGAGCTCTTAAGCTTACAGTCGGAGTAATATAGACTGACGTGATTAGAAAGTATAAATATCAGTTTAACCGGCTCATTGGCGCATGCGCGAACGCTGAGTATTAGTTACATCGTAACTTCGTCTCCTATGCTACGCTATAGTTTTATTTTATATTTAATTATGAACTCAGCTTTGTGTTTGTTAGAATTTTAAGCATTTAACAGTTGCGTGTCATCATCATCATCATCAACAGCCGATAAATGGCCACTGTTGAAGAAAGGCCTCCCCCATTAAGGAGGGGTTGCCATAATCCCCACGCTTGGCAAGCGGCTTGGGGATCGCAGTGTTGGTGGTCAAGTTACAGAAGACGCTGTTGCCTATCTTCTGGATTTTCCCTTAGGCGCCTCTTACGACACCCACGGGAGGAAAGGGGGTGGTCAATTCTAGGCCGGATACCACACGGCGGAGAGTAGCGTGTACAGTAAGGCTTTCGCCTGGACTCTATTTATTAATAGGTACTATGTGTATAAATGTGAACAAAGGCAAAAGTCAACCTTGGAAATCTATGGTAAAGTCTTTTTTTTTTTTTTTAGAATCGATAAAATTGAGTACCGCTTCACGTGATTCATATGTCCAGCTTAATGAAAGAATAATAATAGCGCAACATCGTCTCTTTTCAACATCTTTAAATCATCACAAAAACGATTATTCTCAACGACGATAAGATGAAGTTACTTGTCACGTGTGTATCTAAATTACAGTCATTACATCAACATTAAAGTAATTAAGATACACTATTTACAATTGCTCTTGTAACTCTGGATTAATCTGGGAAAAGGTTTTCTGATAATACATAATGTACCTATCATACATAACTCGTTTAATACTTTCCGCTAGAATTTTCTATTTAGAGATACGTCCGTAATTTAAAAAGAAATTTCGCCCCATACTGGACTTTCTCCTGGTAGGTGCGTTTAACCATCATGAAATATCACATACACAAGCACCCAGACTCGGGACAAACGTCTGCGGATCGCACAAATTTTTGGTCCCGTGCGGGAATCGAAGCCACAACCCTTAGCGCAGCAGTCCAATCACTTAGCCACTGCGCCAATCAGGTCGTCTAATAATATAATCTTTTTGTTCTTAGGGCGTCTGGCAGCGCAGTGATATTGGACCCTCGCATGATCTGCAAGAAGAACAGGCGCACAAGGGGCCGGCTGGCTCAGATCTGCAGGAACGAGACTGGGCTGCTGAAGGAGATCACCAGGGGAGTGACTCTGGGTGCAACGGAGTGCGCGCACCAGTTCAGGAACAGGCGGTGGAACTGCACCACACAGAGGCGGAGCATGAGGAAGATACTCATGAGAGGTCAGTTTGGTAGAAACTAAATTAATACATGACTAGGTACCTTGTGGTCTAGTCTTCAATAGAACCTAGTAGACTGCCTCGTTGTTAGGTAGAGGAAGCGCAACTGCTGAGCATATGGTCCTGGGTTTGATTCCTGGGTCGGGCAGTGTTATTGGGTTTTTCCATCTAATGATTCTCAGCTGCAGCACGGCGTCTGGATTTGTGCCCGAAAATAGGCTCGCTCGCAGAAAACGCAGATGCGGTAGTTAAGTTACCCACTAACTTACACTAGAAGCCCAGTAGACAATATTTCATCAGTTTTGAAAATATATAAAGTAGGTACCTATATAATTGTACACCGCTATTTATGACAATCGTGAATGTGAAACATGTTGAATATTATAATACTTACGAAATGAATAAATGTCTACTTTCACATCTCAAAGGTTAAGGCAGGAGTATCTATAAAATGTCATTTTGTTCCTCACGTTTTGCTAATAAATATCTGGCTATAACCTACAGGTTTATGCACGGAAACATGTCTTGAAAAATTAATACGTTAATCTTTGAGTCATGCTTCGTTTATACTATTCGATTAATCGAGCGAAATGTAGCTCAAGGAGTCTTTGCATTTCGAATTGAAATTAATTTTAACCTTTTGAGCACCACGTCTTGTATAGAAGACAATCGTAACATTTAAGTAATGTAATAACAAACAATAATCGTAATAAATGTTAAGATTAGATAGTCTTTTAATAAAATCGTAGCTTGAAGAGGCGCGGAAACATTATTTTGTATCTATGGCCGTGGCGCTTATGGGTTAAAGATATACGTAGATATTAGGGTAACTTGCACTTAATTGATTCTTATCTTTGTTATTACGTTCGGTAAACGTTTGGTGACGAATATTATTTCAAACTAAAAGAGCCAGATTGATACAGACTCAATTTATCAAGGCGTTTTGCAAGAAAGCCGAATAAAGGACCTAAGGCAAAAATACAAGATGATAAAAATGGAAATGATTTAGTTATGATCAGCAAGAAAATTCCTGTCACTGTTTTGTGAAAGACAAGTAAAAACATGTAATAGATATTAGAGTTTTCTCATTTTCACCACCTCAATTATTGTAAAGTAAAAATCCGTTCTTTGTAGATACACACAGAAGCATACATAATAGGTGCCACGATAAATTGCGATTAGCCAGTAAAAAAGAATAGACACCAACAAGTAATTTCTCTAAGAAAGTTCTTTTTATTGAATAAGACGACCTACCAGGCTTTCATCTTTTATCATACCCCATTTCATATCTACCTGTTGTCCATATAAAACTATAAAGTATCAATAAAATAAAATTCAGATGATCGAAGAATGGGCACTAAAAACTAACAGGAGCGAAACCCGTACAAACGCACATAATAAGCAAATTCGTAATATTTTTATTAGTTAATAAATAATTCATCAGCTGGTATAACGACAGCACACAATACAAAAAGCATGTTACACATATTACAGAACAAAATGACATAAACGGTCACAAACAGAACACTAAAATCAAATCGATACAAAGCATCGTCAATCGATAGATATATTATCCGCTATCGCAGCGATGAGTTCATCAACATTTCAGATATTGCACGATGTAGGTTGAATCTTGCTACCTGCTACCTTTATTAGTCGTTGGACAAAAGAATGCAAAACGTGTTAAATCGTACAGATGAATATCAGGGTCTAATTCGATTAGGCCAAAGGAGTTGATTTTTATGCGACCGGTCGTTTATCTATACGAACGTTTTAGTGCTGCGCCTTAAGCTCTCGATGTCGATGATTTTGTTTTGTTTTCTGTAGGTCACGCTATGTTGGTATAGGTCATGTTTTTGTATAAACAGTATTATATCGATATAATGTGGTTCAGCTATTTTGTTGCATAATTAATAAAATAAATTATGTCATAACTTAGTTCCAAATATGAAAGTTCATTAAAAATTTTAGTTCGTTTACAAATCTTAGATTTGGTAAGATTCTTATTTTATCAAAATGCGTTTGAACACTAAAGTTAACTTACAAGTACATTATTATCACTAACTAATAGTTAAACAAAATAATTGAACTTTTCGTAATCACGGTTGTAGATAAATTGAATCAAGCTTTCGTAATTTATTTTATGGTTACTCATAATTTAGTAATTAATTTTAGTTAGCAAGCAATAATATTAAAATACAGTTTAAAAGGTTATCGGGAACATTAAATCCACACCTACACATATCGATGCAGTGACAACACTACGGGTCGGCCATTCGTCGTCAACATGCATTCATTTCGGATTCATTAGCGTAAATTAAGTGGTATTTGTCAAAATTTTGGGCGCACACAAAATATTTATAAAATATACCACCCTGGGGCTTTTATAACATTCTTCAATAACTTATCTGCGATTGTGCCCACACCTTTTTTGGGCAGATTAACCAAAAAAATATAATACACCTAAATCGTTTATTGCATATAGGTGACTATAAAATACGCGTGGATATTAAAAGTCAACGCTTGTTTTTACGACTCCGGTGGGTATCGACAGCCATTTTGCTAATGTAAAATACATTAATTAGATACTTTATTGCTGGGCATGATAGCTTAATTTGGTGCTTTTGTTTCTCATAAAAGATTAACCTTTTTTTTAGCAAAACGAGATCATCGTTATCTTATTTAATGAATTCTCGAGCTTCTAAATCCAGGATTAAAATCCATTTTGAAGATAAAGAGGAAACGTCATCAATACTAAATTAATTATTAAAAGGAAAACAAAGTTGGAAGTCGCGTGGGCGGTGGGTCCGAGAGGGGTGAGGCGCGGAGGGGTGTACGGTCAACAAATTAGGTTAAAAGCCTATAAATTGATGCGAACAGCGATGGGTGGCGCAGGCGCAGCGGCCTACAGAACTGAATTAGTCCCGGATTTTTTATCACTTGGTGACAAGAAAAAATAATGTGTACAGGTTGATGTGTTCGTTTGTTATTTACAGATTAATTCAATTCGGAAGCTTCATTTAGTTATTAAATACTGGGAAGCAACAATACAAGACTTTTTAAATCAGAAAGCTTAACTTTTATTTTTGGGAAACTTGTAGGAATCGATGTTCCAAAACAACGTCTAAAGTAACGATTTCTTAAAAAGTAAACTGCTTTTGCCTGTGTCCGCATAACGTGCAGTAGCTGATTGAAGGAAACAGATATATCTGTGTTAATCTTCAATCAATCTCTTTAAATATCCCGTAAAGAATAAGACTAGACGTTCACAAATAAATAACAGCATTCTAGCTCTAAACTCGTATCCGGTCTGTATTTTTAAAAGCTCAAAGCTCTTACGGTTATTAAACAAAACACGATCATTTTATTTAATGACACTAGAACTTGTGCCTCCGAAAACCATTTCCTGAATGAAGATTTATTGAAATGTAATAAATAAACAAAAATATAGATACAAAGCATTAACAAAATAACAAATCAATGTTCAGAAAAACAAAATTTCTTTGCTAACTCTGCATTACAAATTATTACTCTATATATTCATCAACATGGCCCCTAATATGGTATGTCTAGCTGTCAGAATTATCAGCATCCAATGCCCGTAACAACACCCAACTGTATACAATAACAACGAATTTCAATCTACTTCTCTTTGAGAACTTATGTAATTTTTAAGTTGTCTTATAGGTCTTCTCTCCAAAATCTACCCGCTTCATGCCTATAAATAGTTGTATTTCGCTCATTTCTTTATAACTGAGGAGTTTTCATCAAATATATTCCCAGAACCCCCTGTATTCATCGCCTGTACTCTTGAGAAAAAAATAATCATCGTTAATTGGTCCCTTTCATTAGTAAGTCCGTGGTCGTTGCATTCCAGGTACACTTCTTTTTTCCGTGTCAAATCTTTATCAATGAAAAAAGGATTTCATTCTTATTTAAATTTCTTTATCAGCTTTCTGATGACCGCTGGAACGTTTAAATAATGTTTCACTTACCCACTTAATATTGGTACCGTTATAATTTATTTTTAATTTGGATTTGTAGAGGTTAATTATTTAGACCAGCGTGTATCAATCAAAAAGTCAATAAGTCCAGTAAGTGCAATCAGAAAAGTAAAGAAGACATTTTCAGTGAATCAATACGTTGTATTGACATAAATATTTAAAAGCTCAATGCACACGCGCGAGCATCAGTTAAAACGAAGATTATTATTAACTTTTAAAAGCTTCTTCGCGCGTAATCAAGGCATAGTATTGTTAGATAACCGACCTGTACCTACCAAACAACAAGAAAGTCAATCAAAACAACGTCCACCATAAAACGGCAGCACGATATCAAATCGTAAATACCGCGACACCTTATCTCGCTAGAGCCGACGCCGAGACCGATTCCCACTCAAACAAAATAGCCTAATTAAGTTATAAACAAAGCCACAAACACGGACTCCGAATATATCGAAGTCGGAGGGGCTATACTAATCTCGAGCGGCCATTAACTGTCGACAGCTCCCAGCAAGGAGTCTCTGGAGGCTCGTAAAGATTACCACACGATAACCTGACTACTGAACCTTTAGGACCTCACACATGCCCCGAGAACCCAACATAAATACTCAAGAATGACTTCATATCGACAAAAAAAAGGCAGCGATAAATTTGGCGCCCTCTAACACGTAAATGTTCTTAATTATAGTGTAATATCCGGGCTGCATTTCGTATCTAATCTGTACTCTTATGCGCATACGATCCGGGCGGCTGTCGTTAGTTTTATCGATATCGATTATTTGCTTAAGCGCAGCACTTACGCGATCATAAACCGTCTTATTTATAAAAATGTTTCGTTTTATTTGTAGTGTGAAAAATTGTTTGAAATGAATGATTATTATAACAAATCAAGGTAATTATGGAGTGGTATAATAGTAACACGAAAGTACTATAGAATTGTTGCTGTATATCGACATTTTTAATTTTAAGATAAATTCGATCATCCATAAAGAACCTCGCAGTCTTGTAAGCGATTCCAACAATTTAACTTTCAAAAGCCTATAAACTAAAACTGTCCATTTTATTAGGAGCCTCAACGTGTCTGACAAACGATAGCAGAGCTCCAAATAAAGCTCGACTACATATTTATAAGTGGTTGATACAGCGGATGTCAGCCTGTTGCCTCGTGGTGGAATAAACAATAGCCACACCGAGCTATTTGAAAGTCAAACATCGCCTCGCGACCAGTAATCGACGTCTCAAGCACGAAATTGTCGGTAGATTCAACCCCATCACTACTGACCAGGGAACTCACAGGAATCGAGCATTTGACATTCCAACCTCTCTTTCTCACAAAGCCAACCAGAAATATGGCTATCCCTCTCATAACTTAATACGAAATGCACTTTATTTTTTCCTTTCAAAACGACGACCTGTCCGTCACCCTGACAGGCCGCACTTGTCACCAGCGCCCGTTGCCAAATTAAACGAAATAGCCAACTACGATATAGGCGCTGGAAACCATAGCGATAACTTACTTTTTTTCAAAACGTTACCTTTAAGGAATTATAATTCCGTTTCCGAGATAACTTTGTGTATAAGTGTTCTTTCGCTCGATTTTAATGAGGGGAAAATGAGGGAAGTCGTTTGTTGCGACGGTATTCAGGTTCGTCGATGTCCACCCGTCAACGTGAGAAATGCGTTTATAGCCGGCTATGACGCGTAACAAGTTGACTGATTGCGAGGCGTCGCGCGTCGCCAGCTTATTACAAGATACGTACCGTTTTGTACGTGCCTTCGCATATCACCCACGAAACAGTACCTCCTTCATGTGACGCAACGCCGGCTAGAGCGCATCCACATGCGTTAATGAAGCGTTAACTGGTAAAACAAAAGTTAACAGCACGAAGTACACACACGATCTAACAGAGATGTTCCACCGCGCCGGGCCGACCGACGCGCGCATTAACAGAGCTAATTATTCCCATTAAACGGGCACAATCCATTCAAATTAGCCATCGGACGTCGTTGAATAAAGTATTCGCGTTTTGTGCGCGGCTGAATGACGCTCGGCCCCTTCCGGTGGGTGGTTGCTGTCACAACACGCAATGCGCGTCGCGGACGCACCGCACCGCATAATGAGACGCTTACTCGCATTAGCTAAAGAAATTGACAAGTGAACAATAGCGGGCCGAGGGAAAAAACGAACGCGAAAACTGCAGAAAGAGCCGGACAGTGTCGTATCGTATTACCCGACGTAAAATATCTGGGGGAAAGGAATGAGAAACGATCGTTCCATTTAAATACGGGGTACGAGACGGGTGAGTTCGCGTGCGTTCAGTAGCGTGAGAATGCGCTTTATTCGGCGGCGACAGCGCGTCCCTGGCCGGGCCAGCGCGGGACGTCGATAAATCAGGTGCGCAGCCGCAGCGGGCGCGCCACGCTCGTATATCGGCCACAGCGGCCACAATGGCCCGCCGGTGACACGCTGACACTGACGCAATTGCTCGCATGCGCCGTCCGCCGTCACGCCGACAGCCGCGGACGTCACCGGCCGCCCCGCAACCCCTCGCCGCGCCCCCGCCAACTCGTATTTATTGCGCTAAATATTTGAATTAATCAGATGAGATAAAATGGTCGCGTTCGTTTAAACATTCCGATGCGGTCGCGGTGACAACTCGATGTATTGTCTTCGCATTAGGCTGATCCGCGCTTAAACAAGCTATCGGACTCTTTTTATGCGGACGATTTACTTTGTGAGCTTCATGTGTCTGTGAATTTATAGAAAGCGAGATCACTGAGAATCTTGGCTAATCAATTTGCAGCATTAATCTGTGCTTTCCATCTTTGTAAGGTACTAAATGGTAATAAAGGTTGTTATGATCGTTTTACGAGCGGTCCGCGGTTGGCGCACGTAGGTAGTGAGTATGACATACATGTTTACGACACCCGAGTTTGCCCGACACACGATACTTGACATCTCTGCAAGGAAACATCGCGCCGCGCGACGCATGTTTCACTCGAGCCCGTAAGAAATGGGGATGAACATTACGTGTAGGAATTTTGCGAGAAATGGACCTGCGAGGATATTAATCATAGTAAATTATTAAACAAACTTACAAAACATATAACATCATTGTTTTACGATACTCGTAATATTGTGATGGGAAAACATTAAATTCCTACTTCTTATTGTAAATAATATCAATATCAAGGCAAAATACCAATAACAATCTTTTGAATCTTAAAAAAACAATTTAATCTACAGTGAAATTTATACTGATATTTCAAAGAAAACTATTGGGACTGTAACTACAACAGAATCACAAATCTTCGAAACATTTCTATTTCATATAAAATTATCTCCTCACACATACATTGAAAATAAACCACAAATAAATTATTCACATAGCGTCTGCCGCGTAATATAATCAGCTGTTTATTAACCCTCGGATGCGAGCAACAAGTGTCCCGATCTCCGCTTGCATCCATCTCAAATCTAAAATTCCTGAACGGGAGTGCGTGAACGGTTAATTTAAAGTGGCCTGTGAGCGAATGCGACTGCGATCTGTATCGGGGAGCGAGTTTCAGTTTATCAGTTTCTAGCGGGAACGTCCGGCCGATTTGCGAGTCGGTCTCGGGAATGGGCTACAGCGGGTGAAGGGTTGAAAATTTTTAGCACTAAGAAATTATTAACCCTTATAATGCTAGGAGTATCTAGTTTCCAACCTTCCGAATGACGAGCTTCAGTCCTATATAACTAGGTACTACTAGAGCTCTCATATAAATGCAGTACTAACTTAAGAGGTGTTTTCGTTATACTAATGACCGTGTCTGCGCTACTCAGAGAAAACTGTGTTAATTGAACAGTTTGTGCAACTGTCGCACCGTATAAGCTAGAAACGCTAAGTTATTAAAAGAAACTGGTTGACTTAAGACTGCCGTCGATTGATCGAAAGCCTGTGATAAATACATAGATTTTAGGAAAAAATATTGCTATGTTCATTATCAATCAGTAGAGTTTGGTGCAAAGAAACAGAATGGCTTGAGTCCTTTAATTCATCATCTGTCATCTGTTTAGTATTCCCACCCGTCCCTATGTATAAACATAATTATAAGGACCTACCAAAAATCTCTCCAAAACTGAAAATTGAATCCTAATTTAACCAACACCAATCCTTGCTCTTACGCTACAATCTCATGCCTTTAACACTCTCGTTATAAATAAAATTAAAATTGCAAAATTCTCAGCAATTTCACATATGGGTTGAGTCCGAGATCATCTTGAGACGTCTTTCCTCGCGTTATCTGCTCAATTTGACGTTACCCCAAGGCATTCAATGTTCTATATCAACATAATTTATGTTGTTATTACCAGTGATTAATGTTGTAATTTGCGATTTATTATATACTGCAGATTATATGTTAGTCTTGTAATTATCCGTTTAAAACAAAACTTGCTAAATGTCGTTTTTTTGGGACCAAATATCAAAGTTGAAGTTACGAAGTAAGGGGCGACGTGATCATGGGTCCTTCGTTAAATTAAGCAAGACATGCTTACAGATAAGTTTTTATTCGTCTAGTAAGGTCTAGTATATTATGTATATTTATATATTCACTTTCGCGATTCATTCTTGGATCTCCGATTTATTTCCGTGTTGTTATTGTTATTGGTTTTGTCAACCTCTTCGCCCTTATACAGTACTGAGTACAAAACTAAGGCAATCGTCATGTAATGTAATACTGTTATTGCATCCATTACTATGCTGGAAATACATTGCAGTGTAATTAATTCTCATGTTATTGAAATTTAGTCAGTGAAGATATCAAACGTCATATCGCGTTGACAGCCCTGACAGCCATTAGTGATCTATGGTCACTAACTAGCAAAAAGGTCTTATGTTGCCGCTAAAACGAGTTTCAAGTCATATTAATTACACATTTCCTACAAGAACAGGTTGTGCAGTCGTATCTAAAGTAGACTTGTGCTCATATAAAGTCGGTTCCCAATTATCCAGGACCACAAAACTCATTGCAGTATTATCATGAGGCGTTCTCCGCTCACCGCTCACGCACGTGCGGCTGATTGACTCGATGTGAATGGCGGAACGACTTCCAAGTATTTTGAAGTTGCAAAAACACTGGCGATATTGAAGCCATACAACCTTCAAGTGTGAATCAATTTGATTCCATCGGTTTTATTGATCGATCGACAATTTCACTGAATTATTCAATGGACACAAATACCGACATTCCGCGGCCGCTCGTGGCAGACCACGCAAAAACGCACGACGCAAGGCCCCCGAATATAATCGGCGGCGGACGTCGTGGGAGTGGTTCGGCGCTGCACATATTTCGAAGCTGGAGACGCTTGAAAAAAGGTAGCGTTTGGTGATGAGAATGTCATGTCCCCCGTTCCCAACGACATATTTGCGAGTCGGGCCCGCGTTTTGTGATAATTACAGCGCATAACGCGGGCGGTGCGCGCGGAATGCGCGGCTCTGAGCTCACCGCCACGGATTTATAATGACGAGCGAGTGTCGCGACCGCGCTGCCCTATCGACAGCGCAGCGCGCTGTAGAAAAACCGTGGCGTCCACGGCATCCGCGCGGGGCGGACCAGTTCCCATGCGCGCTGGCCACCCGCCCCCGCGCGCCCCACCGCCTCGACGCACCTTTTTTACCCGCTGCTAAACGACTAGCGAAATATCTGGAAATTGACATTCCTCTCATAATTCCAGAGGACGCATCCTTGGTCCGTCGAATTTTAATCGAGAATGCCTATGAAAATCGAGCGTCGACAAGGAGTGACGGGGCGTAATTACGACTTGAATTCTGCATCGTATAGGTGTGCACTCTCGCTTTTTTGTCGCACGTCAATTATATAAATTGTTGGTGCAATAAATTTTGCTGTATCTCTGGGGACGGGTGGCGGGACGGGAATGCGGCGACGATACGGCTCGTCCCGCACTGGGCCCAATTAGCATGGGATCGATAGGCGCGGCCGATGCCGATCTCCTGTCAACTGCACCGCATTGCGCAGGCACCGCGGTTATCTAATCTGAACTTAATGAATGCCACAATACTATCGCCGAACTAAAACCTAGCGGTAAAATCAGGTGAATGTCCGTATTCGCAGTTGCTCCCTTGTTTTTAAACACGAGGAAGTAAATAAACACTGCAAAAAACTAGAACTCGGAAAATTAAACATCTGAATATTCTTTTGTAAAAAACAAACTTACGAATCTTATGTTATGTATTCATCAACATTTTAACATCTTTGTAGAGTTTTCACTCATTACAAACGAAGTACGAGAAACTTAAAACAAAAACATTATCAAAAAATTACAGCTGATACTATTTTCTAATCAACACAATCGGTATGAAAAGCAACATCACAAAAACGAATATATTACGAATATTTTATACGATTCCCGAACATAAATCTTCGATAACCATATCATAATTAAGTATTCATCGCATTCTGACTCATTTCATCAAGCTGATTGCGAAATGACAATATTGTGCAGCATAATAGGCTATAGAAACTGTGTCTTTGTTCGCTAATGGCTAATAGCCTTTAGCCGTTCTATGGCGATGCGGCTTGCAATTATTATTGCCTTCATACCGTGAAGCGGCAACAATCGGAACTAGATGATTAACATGTTGTCATGACTGATGCAATTATTCGTTAGATAGAGTTTAGATTAGTCAAATGTGATTTGAACGAGATAGGGAGATAACTGGTGCAAATTGCATTTGAATAATAGATTGAGTAGCTTCGGATTTCTGACGCGATTGCCAAAGAGGAAGTTTTGCTTTCAGCGTAGTGTGTTGAAATTACAATTTTTGAAGGAGACGAATATATTTTGGCTTATCTTATTTCCTAATCCCATTATGTGAGATCCGTGCTTAGTTACTTTTAATTCTAGGATGCCCAATGTTTTTAAGGAATTCATAACACTCTCTGGTCTGAAATCACAATAAATTCCTCTACAAAAAGCTTTGATATGATAATTTTATTAACTAGTAATGTAATGTGTATAGTTGTTTCACCACTATATTGAAATCTATTAATTCACCTCCAAAATGCCAATTATACTTTTGCGGTTCATCATAAATACATACATAAAATCACGCCTGTTTCCCAGTGAGGTAGGCAGTCGTTTGTCTATTTATTACTTGGATTTTTTCGTCATATCTATGATACACATATCTGTCCCACGGCTTGGCAAAGGTCTTTGACTTTCAAAAACTCTCTTCCCTGAACCATTACTAACCATACTTGAACAGTTTGCCATGACTCTCCATCTACGTCGCGATGGACTCTGATGTCAGTATCCAGCATGCGTCTAGTACCTATGAGACAATTATCGCCGATCTGTCTGCGTACCATGTCTCTACTTAGTGATTACATCATGAATATTAATGGGACATAGCTTTTTCTACTTTTTACAGTTGATGAAACGTCAGTATTGCGATAACTTCAATGAATTAACTTGCTTCACTCACTTTGTCAGTTTTTGTGATGCTTGAACGTTTCTTTAGTAATAAATAATACTTAAGTATGGTCTGGAAAATGTCAGTTACGAATTTCATTTATTGCATTTTACCAAAACATTAGCGTTATCCATCTGTTTGTACTGGGAAAAATAAGGAACGAAAATTTGCTTCCAAGCTAATAAAAAAACATTTGAAAGACAAGGGACTTTAGGATTCAGTCCAGATACTTTTAAAAAACCAAAATATTTCCTAACTGCAAGAATTTGATGAAATGCTACATTTTTTATTTGTTATTTATTTTTTTGATTTTCAAGATTGTTTTTCACCAACTGTCAAAGGTTAATTATCGTTACAACACAATTCAATAAACTTTGTATATTCAATTAAAATATTACTTCAGCAACAACATATAAAGTCCTATTTATTGAGTTCTACGTTGCATCACATGTTACAATGAAAACACATTCATTACTAAGTCTATCAAAAGGACCCAATAATCTTATTGTAAGTTCACAACCTGAACAAAAACATTGCGCATTCAGTTGATGTCCTACGAATATTCAATGGATGTCTGCCGCAGCGATTTTCACATTATTCATGCCGTCTGAATATTCATCCAACATAGGTTGACCTGCCATTAATTGTTATAGCCAGGCCTGTTAGTATGAGACACACGGGTTGGAAAATTGACAAACGGATGAACCGAAATGATTGGTAGGTATTTGATAATTTATGACGTAACAGGTCTGTAAATAAATTGTAACTATTAATGTGACGCATTGCCAATAAGTGATGAAAGTTGAATTTATTTTCTTAGTATAGGAAAGAGTTTCAAGTTCTTGATTAGGAAAAGAGTTAAAGTTAGTTTAGTTAGTTTTGTAAGAGAGAATATGTTACAGTACAAAAAATAAGGCTTCAAAGAATCCAAAAGTCGACTATGGAAAAATCCTAAAATCGAAACAGCATCTTGTCTATTATTATGGTACGTCTCTTTGCTAGGACAGTAAAATGCTTTACGAAATCAAATAAACTTTGGTGGTAAAGATTCGTGAATATAAGTTGAAGTTTAAGAACTTTAGAAGACTGATAACTTTACATCGAAACGATCGAACATGCTGCCCATAAAAATCGCTGAACAACGTCACATTGTATCCCATCCAAATGTTTTATGGATGGGACCTTCGATTTGCGAAGCTCATCGGCTTTTATTACATGACTCGTGTGAATATTGATTTTTGGGTCAACAGCTTCACTTTGTATCATTTGTTTGACTTTATGTCTCGCTTTAGCATTTTATTTCTATGCCCTACGATGGCCGAGACTAATATATACGGTGATAAAACAGTCGGCAGACGCGAAAATGACTAGTATTGTTTTGCAATGTGTGTGTCACATTAAATATGCATTGTTTATGTTGATAAACTCAGTTATGACAAAAGATTGTTTGTTTTCATTATTGAGTATTAGCTCTTGGCGGTATTACTGCAGACTTAAAATATCGAGCCTCACTTGATGCAGTAATGATGGATCAATCTCATCAAAAGCAACAGAATATTTACCTATTACCTACCTACAACCATATACCTAAAATAAAAATAAAAAGATCCCGACGAATTGAGAACCTCCTCCTTTTTTTTGAAGTCGGTTAATAACAAAATGCGGTCGGTAAAGAATACGTACGACTCTTTGCCATCTAAGTCTATTGTCGTATCATTTTTGTTGGGCCACCGCTACGGATCAACTGATGGCTTAAACTCTAAGATCTTCACAGACGAATGATAAATCCTGAATTGAGGAAAAATATTTGTTTCTGATATAGCAAATGTTCAGTGTATAATTTTGTCTACAGATACGAGAGAGACGGGGTTCGTGAACGCGATCACGGCTGCTGGCGTAACGTACTCTATAACTAGGGCGTGTACTGCTGGTTCTCTACTAGAATGCTCCTGCGAAAAGGTTTGTTCCACTTTCGGTCCTAAAAGATCATTACGTTTGGACTAAAACAAAATACTGGATGCTCTCTCGTCGTAGGTATAACGCACCGCCATCTATGCTTTATTTAGTCATTTGGTTAGTGCACTCATCATGTTTTACAAAAATATGAATTACAATGAGAAAACATGATTTGCTTGTATGTAAATAATTATTTGATTAAAATTATTTTTATTCGAAGTCCAATATTCCTTATAGGTACCTACCTATTATCGTAATATGTATCTAACAAAACATATTTTTCAGGGAGCTCCAAAACCGCGTCGTGGACGCGAATCAGTGTCGCTCCCCCCATCCCAAGTGCCAACAGAAAGGTGGCAGTGGGGGGGATGCAGCGATAACGTACGTTTTGGCCTGAAAAAGTCAAGAGAATTTATGGACAGCCGGTACAGGAAGAGGAGCGACATCAAAACCCTGATAAAACTACATAACCATAATGCTGGGAGGTTGGTTAGTAAGAATTTTGTTTTGGAAATGAAGTATTGTGCGAATTTCAGGATTTTCTTTGGTCAAAAATTTTCTTGTGACATACTGCTTCGAGAAGGTTATGACCCTTACAATTATTTTGGTATAGGTACGTATAACCATTACCACAAATGGATTAATAATTGTCTGTTTATGCAAATCAAAACTGCCATTGTCAAGAAATCTCTCGCATCACTAATTAGAAGTCCAATCATTGAGTTATTGCACCATATTTAAAGAGTTAGTTTGATAGTTCTTTTACATTTTTAATTTAAAAAATATTTTATATTTTTAGTTTTACTTTATAGTTTTACTAATACCAAATACTAATACATTTGGTACTAATACCAGAAAAATATGCTAAAGCATCGATTTTGGTATTGTCCATAGGCAATCAAGAACAATATGAAGATAGAATGTAAGTGCCACGGGTTGTCGGGCTCGTGCACGCTCAGGACGTGTTGGTGGAGAATGTTGACCTTTAGAGAGGTCGGCGATAGACTGCGAGACAGATTTGAAGGTGCTGCCAAGGTGAGCCGATAAAAGTAGTCACATTATATGTTGTTTAAAGTCGCAAAAAAAGTGAAAGTACGCTCTTCAATCTTAGGGTAAAATAATTGGCGAAAAATGTACAAATACATAGGATTGAACCCGGAACCAAGTTCACACGTATACATGTCTATGTTACATGATCGATAAAGTAAAAATAAATAATTATAATATCATAGACTACTTGCATCCAAAAAGTAAAAGGCTTCACAAGATTTTTATTGGATCTCATACGATTAGTATTTTATTTAGGCGATATGGAGAGCTGACTGCCATCCTTTGCTAGACGGACAGGCACTTAAAATAGGAGAAAAACTATTTTCATTCAATGAATGGAAAAATCAATTCTCTATTGTTTTGCCCAGGTAATTGCTAGCAACGACGGCGACAGCTTTATGCCAGAGAGTCCGAGCATCAAGAAACCTGGCAAGAAAGACATCATCTATTCTGAGGAGTCACCAGACTTCTGCTCAGCTAACATGAAGACAGGCTCCCTTGGCACTCAGGGACGCCAGTGCAACGTCAGCTCGGCAGGAACCGATAGTTGTGATCAATTATGCTGCAGACGAGGTTACAAAGAAACCTCTGTCAGAGACACTGAGAATTGCAACTGCCAATTCAAGTGGTGTTGCGAAGTAATATGTGAAACATGCTACATCAAACGAAATATACAAACATGCTTATAATGTGATAGACGATCTAATAAATGTTTAATATTAAAATTTTATTTGTGCATTCATTTATTTAATACTTATTTTTTTCTTTTTTCGTCCTCTGTGCGGTAGTCCGATAGATACGTTAGCGGGTCTGGTCCTTTTTTAGCCATTTTGTGTCTTCCTTTCAATATCGGTTGAGTTTTAAGATTCAATTTATTGTTCTTTAAAGGAGTTATTATAATATTGCCATGCTCATCATAGTGGTCACTTTCCTCTTCAATAATATTGCCGTCTTCATGTTTATTGTCATGTTCATCGTCTATCTTTTCATGAGTATCTTTTTCATGGTGCTCACTACTATTTTTACCATGATCTTCATCGATGTGCGGTTTTTCAGTATGATCTTCTGGCAGTCCAAGGTATAGGTTAGGTTTCTTTCGTGGTTTAGCCTCTGGAAGGCTGGGTTTTCTTTTCTGGAAATTACGTCCTCGTCGAAATAGTTTATCACATTCTGGTACTTTGTTTTCCTTCTTCTTTACAATATAGTTATAGAGCATCCGTAGCTTTATAATGTCGTTAAAAGAGAAACCATTGTTCTCGCCCATTGAAATACCTTTATAAAGATCCTGTAAAAAGTATTGAGGTAAAATCATTTGTCTTACAAAGTTAGATGGTATACAAAAATGTTTGTGTGTCTATAGTGACTTCAGTTCAGTGTCTCGCTAACGGACACACTAAGAATGCCACTTCCATTTTTAAAAGGTTTTAGTTAAATACTATGTAGGTAAGTGCTTTTAAGAATAGTATGTAGTAGTAGCAGTATGGTAAATTCATACGCTTCATATAGTCGAATGCCATGTTAGATTTTACCTGAGTTTCGATGGTTGCGCGTCCATTAACTGAATGTTTGTGGTAATGGAAATGTCCAGCGCTAGAAAAGTCATACTTAACGTCGTAGAACAACCATTCATCGGCATTCAGTTTTTTAAACAGATATTTTTTTTCTGAAATAAAATATTTTTGTGAGAAATGAGTTAACAATAACTGCTATGATAGTGATATAGTATTTGATGTTCAGAGATATATTTTGCCAATTAATTCCGATATATGCACCTAGTATAGTTTTTAATATCGAACATGTTAACAACCATCATTATTTTTGACTAGTTGTCGGCATTTACGTTCGTTTTAAAGTACGAAGATCACTACTGTATTTGACATAAGATAAGGAGTACCTGGCAAAATATTAGCATCTATTATTTTGATATAATCATCCCGATTTGGAGCATTATGTTGCGGTGGTATTCCAGTGATCGACATCACAGCTTCTGCAAGCTCTCCGCCCGTAGACATACAATCGTAACCCAGGATAACTTGCTGTCAAAGAGAATGATAAACTTAAAAAGAAAACTTTCAATATTATGACGGAATGTGAAATATATTATTCACATTTATTTATAACTGCATGTTCGTATATTGCCTGGAGAGGCTAATACTACCTAGGTATTTAGTTAATTATTATATGTTAATATGGATGCAAATACCAAAGGTAAGTTAATAAAGTTTAACGATACTGATTCCGTGCAGAGGCGCCCTATATAAAGGTATAGTTTTCTCTCTAAATATCGTCAAAACAAAACAGTAGGAAGGTATACATATACTACAGATATGGGATAAATACTTACTTGAACTCCTTCATTGGTAAAATTTGAGATGGAATGGTCGGCACAGCCCAGCTGACCTCGACGATTGATGAAGAACACCCATCTGGTTCTCTCCTCCTTAGGTGGGTTGGGCATTTCCAAAAAACTAACCCTCGTAACACTATTTATCACGTTTAGGAATAAACGGATTCTGTCGCGGAGAACTTTATCTAGTGAATAAAAAAAAGGATGAAATTCTACGCTTGTAAGTATATGGGGGTCTAATTAAGGATATAAGTATGTGTAATAATAAATATTCCTTTCCGTAACTGATAACACTTACTAGTCGCTAGAGTGACAAAGCCTGAGCTGGTCTGATTAATAGCATAGGCAGGCCACCCTTTAAGTAGGACCTTCTGATGATTGATCTGATTCTTATTTTGGCAAAAGAGACCACTTCTGCCTCTTTGGAGACCCCAAGCATAATAACTTTGTTATTAGGTATGTTTGTAAATCTCAACTATATATCTATAACTTTTAGATTTTATTATAGGATTTAAATTGGCCATACGTACCATTGAATGAGAGGACATCAATGTAATAAGGAATAATGCCTTTAGGCCACAACTTAAACTTTCTGATTTCGTCATCAGTCAGATCAAAGCCGGGCTCATCGTCAACACCTAGCAGCTCATCTCCATCGCTATGTTTGATGATATCAGTGGACCACAGAGCAGGAACAAATTTCATTTCAGAAGGATCATTGACTTCGTTTAGAGTTCTTCTGACCGCGTGAAAGTATTCTTGCTGTTTGCCAATCGGAGCACTAGGTAAAGATCCTAAAAAAAGAAATTTTATTGGTAAGATTTGAATGTATAGTATGATATTCAGTAAAGTTATATTAATCAACAATATGAATTAACCTTATTCAAATATTGTTGATTTATTTCGTCTGCACAGACAAACATAAATGCTCACTTAAATTAGTCACGTGCGGGTCTTAACCCTGCGACGAGTGACAATCCATTATATCACTTAGCCACTGCGTCAATTGGGTCGATCGTCAAATTATGACATAACATCACCCCTGTTTCCTTGAAGGGATATGTAGAAGTGAAGGATAGAAAGGTCCTAATGTCATAAGGGGCGAACCTATAGTCATTATGTGGGCATAAATCCATACTATACCTACTGCTACTGCGAACTACCTTATGGAAAAACCTAGTAGGACTTTGCCTGCCTAAACCTTCGTGGAATTCAGGCGTGATATTATGTTTGTGTAATTGGTGAATTCTTCTACCAAGCTTTTCTAAAGACAATAATTATGTTTCTTCGTAACATAAGGTCGATGGGTATAGTGCATATAATAGGTAGATTAAAAAATACTTACGTTTTGGACACATAAGAAAAACAATGAAAAATAAATTGGCCCATTTCACTAACCCGCGCAAAGGCATATTTGCTTGTGACAATAAAACGATATTACAATCCAATAATCCGTTGCGATAAGGTTTTATTTCATGAATAAAACTTCAACTGGATTATTTCCTGTTTCACTCTAAGCATTGAGTCATTACAAATTCCATTTATATTACTTTGGAAATAAAAATGTTATGTAGTTCGGATATCATGATCAAAACGTCGAATTCACTGTCAGAAAACATTGACTTCGCTCGCACTAACGGTAATTGTAGGTATCCTAATTCCAGCCAATCTAAATATAAAGCTACATACAATATAAACAAAGAAATAAAATTCACACAGCAAAAATCCTTTTGCATGAAAAATTATTCACGCTATTTCAGATTCAGCCACGCTGTTCGTATCTCTTATGACAGATTTCTCAGTTCATAAACATAAATTTTCCACCGGGCCGATACTCGTGGGAACCTACCTCGGGGCGCTCCACGACCACCAACACTCAACGACTTTTCACTTTCTTAATCCAAAACCAACCGAAATTCAACTCTAAACTGTAAACGCAAGGCACAAGTTGTGTTTAGCAAAATAACTTGCTAGAAAATAAAGCTGTTTCAGAAAATTGCACGCTATCAAAACTACAACGGTTGCGTTCGCAATAAAACAAAATGGCGAAGGTGGAGTAGGGTTGGCATCTTTTGTTTAATGACAAACCTTTTTATATGAAAAAGAAAGTATAAGCTTCTTTCATTTCTGGTAAAAAACAACGTGAGTCATTCATCTTCCAGTATTGAAATTACCTATAACTCTTACATGTATACCAGAGGTAAAACAAATACAAACGAACATAGTAAATGGTTTTCTCGTAAATCAAATCATATGGCGAAGGAATTACTGATACAAATCCCCTCCATTAGTATTAAAGGAATGAGGAACATAGACAGCCCTACGAGACAGTTGCATAAATAAATGCGCGCGCATAAATTTCAAAATAAGAACATCGTTTATCGAGGAGACATCTTTGGGGATGTATTATGCTATATACTAAAATTAATGCATTTAACATCGACTTACTTTATCATAAGAGGGAAAGAGACGCAAGATAGATTGGAGCGACGTAAATGTTGATAATAAACGTCTAATGGAGATGTTCTTGTCTTGTACATTTTGTAACTGTATTGCATAATGCGCTCTATATTACGGAGGTAAAGAAATGCAAGCAATATTTTAAGGAAAGTAATGAAAGGAGAATATATAATGGGTCATTTTATGAGTTACAGTTTATGGTGCATTATTCGAACTATAATTAACTATGTAAACCATTAAATGAATGTCCCTTTCGTGTATTGTATTTGTAGGGCCATATACAGAAATATGGAGTATATAAGTTGTTGTCACTGATATTGTCACAAGTTCAGATTGATTTAGGTAGATATCTATGAGACTGTGTTTATTAGTGTAAATATTATGAAATAAATAACTAAGTTATTTAAGTTATTGTATATTGTTGTAGACAAACAATAAATCGTGATTTCGTGAAAATATGAAGGAATTAAGTCGGTGTTTGTGCGATGTAAATTCTAATGAAAATGTATGTCAATTATGACGCATAATTTGAAGATTGTCTCCGTTTGTTAGAGATGCTTAATCTGTTTTACAACTCTACTAACTTAGACTTGTCTTACTTTCATCAAGAGAGGTTTCAGAATGTTTGCTCAATGGTTTGATTTAGACATCAGTAGGTCCTCTTAAAATTAGCTAGGTATTAGGTAATGAAAACAACACTTTATGTTTTTTGATCAATTTAATATTTTTAGTAACAACTAATCAATATTTTAATTATAAATAGATACTGCTAATGTACAACCAATATTACAATAAATGTTGTCAACCCCCAAAAAGCGGTCACTGGACGAAATATATTTCAAAAAGGTACATTTATCATACAAATAATAAGATTTGAGATTCAGATAAGTTCAGCTGATTTCAATTGTAGTTTTACCTAATATTAACAATTTAAAATGCTACATTCACATAAATAACTTAAAATAATGATTAAAGACAATATTTACATGCATAAAAATAAATTTTACAATGACAATTCAATTCGGCAGAATAATAATTTTGATAAAAACCGGCGAATGCTGTCAGGCGTAAAAAAGTTAAAAAATTACCCCAATTCAATTTTTGAAATTCATAACACTGGTTTCGGTTTTTAAATTACGTTAAAATACTTTTTTATCACAATAGCTATCATGCTAAAATTCAAACAATGGCTTTAATAGTTCCAGTCATGGATATTATAACTACGAAAATTAAAAAAATAACTTCAGTCTTTTAAATCCGATGCGGTATCAGTTCCTCAGACTCTGTCATTGAATTCCGAAACATTTTTAAAAGTTATTTAGAACCTATTTACAGAGATCCGAATTTTAAGCGTTTTTTTAACAATACATTGATAAGTACTCGATTACCTGTTTTAAATAATACCGATTGTTTTAACATCGGATTTTTTACTAAAACTAACACGTTATTTTACTTTAAAACATTTTATAATTTTTAAAGTAAAATATAATAAATTAAAACATGTTTTAATAAATATTTTTAATATAAAAACATACTTGACGAGTTAGTATGTTCAGTGCATTAATTGTACACCATAAGCTCAGTAGGATTAGACTACCTATTTATACTTACAAGCTATACTATTTTATATCACATATGAAATATCATTCAAGTTGATATAGTTACTTGTATGATCATAAAGCTTCCACATTTACTGGCAAACTGTCGAATTTGGAATGTCAAAACTTTTGTCGAAGAAATGTTACCAAAACGATGAATTTGTCAAAAGAGAGTCAGTGTTAATTCAAAAATTTAATCGAAATTAGTTATGTAGGTTAGTCGAAAGGTTTATGAGGGTTGAATATAAACTCGCCAAGTGGACAGTGCGATGGCAACTGTCTAATTAGGTAACACTTGTATAAAAGCGTTGGAATACTAAGATATCATTGTAGTAACACATGCATTAAGAACACTAAAATGGTTGAAAGGAGTATATGTTTAAGGTGTAAGAAGTGCCTGGCGGGTTCGCGTGCTACACTATCTCCCTGTATCGGACGCAACACGCATACAATATTATACGTATAATACTGATTATTTAATTCGTTTAATATTTAATTAAAATTCTCCAGAGCGTTTATCTCGTAATGTGGGACACTTTTACGATGGCGCTACTTACTGACTGATAAGGGCCCAACGCTACATCCGCCGCTGAACACCCAAGAAGACACTTTATGCAAATGCCATTAAGCCACAAATTCCATTAGCCGGTTTAATTATAATATGAAATTATAATTACAAGATAATTTCGCTGTTGAATCTCAAAACAGTTATGCGAGCATGCACCCAACGCGGACGTCCATAAAATAGAAAGTATTTATAAAACTCAAATGAATATTGCCGCTGTTATAATAATTGCAAATAACTTCTTTGAAAAACCTGAATATTAACTTTGGAATGATATTAAGAAATATCACTTAAAGTCTCGTACATTTCATTTAGCTTACGTGTCTCCTTGGGATGTGCAGTCGAGTATGTACGATACCTACGAATAAATAAATTACACAGCTGACCGCGTAAGGAAACCAATAAGGCCAATTTAGAATAAATACAAAATGAGCCGATGATAGAAATAAATCGTCTGTAAACTGGTCTCATTAATTTCCGAACGACAGTGTCCAAAAAAATAAAGTTACTAGATCACATGTTCGCACTTAATAGTCAAATAAATTAACCGAACGAGTAGCTTACTTTAATTTTACGCCGGATCAATTATCATGTATAAAAGAAGAAATAAACAGTGATAGAGAAACTATTTACATAAGTCAACATGATATACGATTTCGACGACATGGATAGATGAAATAGTGAAGTGATTATAAACAAGGTCCGTTATTTGCCTCCGAATACAAAAACAGGTCCACTCTCCAGTCTGAGTCACATCACACCTGTCCGACACTAAAGTTTTTCTCATTGATCACATCGTCATCGGCGTCCGAAAGTCTATAAACACGTGTGTACCACTTTTTCCGTGCGACAGAGTTTGCACTTCACTTCGCAACACCAGTGGAATGTGCAGTTGCATCGCTCCACCACGAACATTGTCTCCGTGCGGTACCCTCGACCGCAACACATGAGGTCGCAGCCGTCGACACCGATGCTCGTGTCGTTGCAGGCGCGCCCATGCGTGCCAGGGATGCCCAGCCTGGGGTTCTTTTCACAGAAACCCGGCGAAGACTCAAGGTATACTAAGTCTTTCGCTCCCGGCGATTTGTGGTCTGGATTGTGAGGCCGAAGTTGGAACCTATATCGGTCTCTCCTTGGCACTCTGTGCGGCGCTGCGTCGTTTCGCTGCGCTGGCGCTTCCAGGTCAGTATTAGGCGTCATGACCCGCGACGCGCCGTCGAAGCGATCTTTCAACGCGTCGCCCACAGAGCGGAAGCTCGGCAGCCTCATCCAGCAGGTCTTGACGGTGCACGAGCCCGACATGCCGTGACACTTACATTCCTGCCGCATCTCCGTTTGCACATGCTGCGAACAAAACAACACAATCAACATCTCGTAGTTTAATTTATTCTATCGTAGGGAGGTCTATAATGATGTCCAAATATCTTTAAATTCCACCGATAAGCTTCGATACAGTGTGATCGATGATCTTTTAAGCGTACTCCATCGATCGCATCTCACGATCGAGCAAATTGTTACAAATCGTGAAGAGGTGGGCCGGTCGTCACCGCGCGTGGACCGATCATAAATCATACTCTAGGGACATTCATCATTCTTAGAAGGTAGATAAATGACGCGAGGATGGGAGACAGTAAATATTTTCCTATCTCGGAGCGCAGGCGCTTCGTAGAACGTCGACGACGGTATTTATTCATTGACATGTAGATGGCCGCGTATGTTATACAGTCTAGTGTCCAAATATGTGTTAAACAATCGATGGAATGCTGTGAATATTCATCAGGTGGACACCCAGTGCGTCTGTCGTGACAGGAATTAAGCTGCGGTTAATGACGCGTCTGGGTGGCTCGGGGCGCCCGACGTCCCATTTTGATGAATTTTGGGAAGGAGCGGACAGTGGATATGCAAATGTGGGTGTGCGGTGGGAGGGAGATGCGCGAGCGCAACGAATGAGTGCCTGTTGCGCAGTCGTCGCGCGATGGGCCGCGCCGTCCGACGCATAATTAATATTACACAAGCGACATGTCAAGTGGCGGACGATCGCTCGTCATCCATAATGGTAATGTAAACACGGCGCGATGACAATGGCCGTCATTGGCGATAACAGATTGTTTTATGAATGTTTATAAGGTGCTACTGCCGAGTGGCGATTGGATAAGCTTATTGACATGAGTGTTCAACACTTACCGCTCGGCCGGCCTCGTTGTTGTGGAGGTTCATTTTCTCCCTCAGGGTTTTGCCTCGTTCGCCAGTGTCAACGAATTCCCGGCTGAACCTGAAGCCGAAGCCGATGTTATCGCTGCAGCCGCCCCACTTCCATACGCGTACGTTGGCGGCGGCTGCGGCGCGATTTCGGTGCGGCACGCGGTCGATGTGCGAATAGTCGCACGTGCACGATTCTATGGCGCCCTCTGCGCACGCGCGCGCTACTGAGTGCGTCACTCCCGCGCTTGTTATCGCATAGATGAACGCTGTTTCGCGGCAACCTGGTGACAATAGCAAAGTAAGATTAATTTATGCAAATGGTATGGCAAAAGGAAAAGTGGTTCTACAGCTGCTTTGCTAAATGTTAGGTCATAATCGTTTTGGGACACATGAGTAGGTATCTACATTAATTCAGGTGGCATAAGGTTGTCTAGATAATCGTATAGATTAAACCCGTTGATTAAAAATAGCATTGTTGTTATTAAGTAAGGCAGTTTACACATATTTCACTTTGGCATGTTTGATATTCGTATAATTAATTCATCCCAACAAAAGAGGGGTCCATATTTTAATCAAATTTTATTATTGCTCCGGGTATGGGGATAAAAAATCTCGACGTTTTAAAATATTTTAGGTATTATAATTTAAACACGCAAAACATTTGGGCTCATCAAGCAACTGCAATCCGAGGGATTGAATTGGCTTTGCTCTTTTTAATCGTATCATTTTATTGACATTTTTAATTTGTTGACAGTATAAAAATCCTTTTCGAGAGCAATGGGCACATTAGTTTTTTAATTTCCTTCGTAAAATTCTATCTCAAGTTTCGACCTGTCTGCACGATTTTATTCTTCTTAATATATGAGCGTGGGTCTAAGCTTTTTAATTCTAAATGATTCAAGTCCTAAATGAAGCGAGGAGTGGGTACCTCATCAAACTAAACTGTATTAACGTTTTGTATAATCACAGTGTTTGAGGTTATCAAGTAAGGTAATAATCGTTTAAAAGCAACAAGATCATTAAGTTTATATTCACACAATAAAGACTTGAGCAATGATTGCATCGCGTTCATTCATCCCGCACGGACGAATACATAAATCGATGCTTGCATCCCGTATCGAATACTATAAATAATTAATGGCCCGGCATTAGAATCAAATACTCATAAAATACAATTAAAAGAGAGAGAGAGGGTATATCTCCGAGATTTAAAAATAAAAGAATCGCCTCTTACCTACCCGAGAGATTATAAATTTGATCATTACAAGTGGTACGGCGCGCGCATCGAATTCTCTCTCTTAATATCGATTTAATAGCCCTTGTACTTTTAACGATTAATACCATACCGAGCCTTTGTCTACGCGAGCTCGGCTCCACAATGAGACGATATTATTAACTGAACCGGGACCCCAGTGACGTAACCGGTGCGTCGTACGACATAATTATAATAATCGATTAGTTTTTTTTATTAATCACGGACCACGGTCGGGCTACATTGGTTGGCCATACATTTTGAATGTCGAGTTCATTTCAGACTTTATCTCGTAGACATTGTAATTTTACGGCACAATGTGCATTAATACGGCATTGTTCGGCCTCTCATTATCCGCTCTCGCACCGAACGCATCCAAGGTTATGATGGAATTCCTCAAAAGCTATTAAGTCCCGATCTTGATCGCTAAATACCTGAATGAAAATAAAACTGACAATTAACGCCGTTCTAACACAAGTGTAATCGCGTGTCACCTCGCCGGCTAATGCCATTCATTTAGTAATATAGTGAGGCTCGCGCGCTCCCTTGGTGGGCTTCCGGCCACCGACGCACCACTATAAAATCCCTTCGGAAAAAACTCACCGATCCCGTATGGATGTAAAAATAATAAGGAACGCGTATTTGTTGTTATTTATAATAATAATATGTGGAACGGGCCCGGAGGAGCCCGCGCCAGCTTTATTATGGACTCAATAAGCAAATGAAATCATTTTTTTATTGAGTTGTCATCGTGCACCGATATAAATTACGGTGCGCACACACTGCCGCAGACCGCTCTCGGATTCGCTTTTTGTGCTTCCCTTTGGGATGTTATACAAAAGTATTTTATTCAGCAATTACTTGAGACGTTCGACCGGGAATTTTAATGTCAATTTCGCCATCATTCAATGCTCGGACGAAATTAATTCAAGGTACGGATACGTATAGGTACGAGCGGTCGCGGAGTCGTGCATTTATCTTCTGTAATGACTTGGAAACGTTCGGTCGCATTAACTATAACGTATAGGTGAGGCCAATTAAATATGGCACACGTAAATAACGCTTGTAAAATAATAGCTTTTGGCTAATCGGGTTTGCATCGAGGAGTAATGTGAGAGTGCGTCGGGGTTACACAGATGTGTAGTGGTCCGACATTAAAAGGTAATGTTTGTGTTTTATCGTTGTCCGTCGGGTTGTAAATCGGCGGAGGCTTCACGGACGTCTGTTTTAGTGCGTTACGAGTCAGCCAGGCGGAGGTCGGCGGGGCGCCGCGGAGCCAGGTGCTCGCACCACGTGCTGCGACCACGTCTTCATAACCCGTAGATAAATGTCGCCACATCTGGCCACAACAGATGGGAATCGGTGCCCGCTGTGATTTTAACATCGCTACTTTTACTTTATCTCAAACATGATCTAACGGTACGCGGCTACTCGACCAATTAGATACATAAACGACAACTGGAAATAATTTTTAATTGGTCTGTGAGAATTTTAAGGCTCGTCTATTGATGATTCACGACCGTGCCTCGACCCGTTTGACATCGTTCAGTAGTGATTCTTTGTTCTGCATTAAACATAAGTACCCATTTATAACTATAAATAAATTGTTTTAATATTTCATCGTGTTCGATGCGAGGAGCAACAAAGCCGATTGTCGCATTTTGCGAATAAATCGCGACGTAGAAAAATTATGACAGATGTAAAAAGGCTGTGTCCTCGTGAGCGCATTAGTCACGGCATTAAATAAAATGTAAATTCCCGCCACGAGCCTAATTAAACGGCCAAACAACGCTAATCCGACACCGGCGCTGTATAACTTCTAATACAAATAACCATTAGTTACCTGCTCGAATAGGCCTACGCAATAAAATATTCATAATTAAGGTGCGCTATTATTTTATTGAGGCAATTTCGCCCCATCAAATCGCAGTCAAATAAGAACAAACATGAGTAATGTGGATCTATAAAAGTAAATTATTATTATAACTGATAATAAAGTGCTGTCCGTGGATTATCTGTGCAGATAATAAATGGTCCAGTGGAGGGTTTACAACGCGAGCACCGAGCGATAATTCCGTCCCGACGGATTGGCAGTAAAGGCGAGGCGTTGAGAATTTATAAAAGTCAAAAACTCGTAAATCCGAGCGCGCGTCCGCCACATCGCAGTTAAAATAAAACTTAATCACTGTTGACATTTGACGAACACCTGGCCCCGCGGCCACTACCATTAAATAATTCAAAATTAATGTACTAATTAAATATGTTCCTGTCTGCATTGAGTCATCACGCTGGGGTGTTTCCATAAGATTAATTTGAAAGATTGACTTATGGAGGTTTCGCGCGTCGCGCTTCTTGTGCCTTATTTATGACGACTTGCATTATTCAAATTTGATGAGACGTAATTACTCAAAACAACCATAAATCACTCGTTTTATAATACGGTGTTTGGCCGGTTTAGAAATCGTTCCGGCTCGCATCGCTTTATCGAACTGCGATGAAGTCATTGACGTCGTGTTATTTGTATCTAAACATGTCTTTTACGAGTATATAATGATATTGTATCTACTGAAAGACGGATCGTAGAGATAATAAAAGACGAGATTCTCCCGTTAATGAAATAAGAATGGAATGCGATGCATAGTTGTAGAGGAATAGAATCAAAGAAGGCAATTTTGCTGTAAAGGCACTTGGAAGACGAGGCAATAAAAAGCAATAATTCATTTTCGTTATGCCATGTATGGGTGATAATTTCACATTGAGTCCACGTCCCGAGACTCCGGTGCGACAATTCAAAATTACGTCGGTCGTATATCACTCATTGTGAGTGGCACAAAGCGCTCCCAGCTACCACTGGCTACCAGCCAACACCACGACACCCATTCACACAATGGACAAAGACATTTGTTTTCAAACTTCAGAAAAAAGCACCGAAAATAATTTCGTTTTAAGTGATCTGTCCATAAACAACAAAAGGGCGATCGGAGCGTTGGAAACTGGGAATCCGTCGATAAATATGATCTCGGTCGCCCCCGGTCCGTCGCCGGGCTTAATCGGCTCATTTCAGTTTCACAAAACGCGCGTTATCTCGAAAACAATTCAAACGCCACAAAACCTAAAACGCTTATCTAATTGAGCATTAAATATTTCGTCGAGGGCATTTTATATCGGCTTTATTTTCGGTGTCGATCGTTTTATACGTTTTATCCACCCACGACGTCGGAATCTCGGGTGCGTGTACGATACACACCAAAACAGGAAATATTTGAAAAAAGGTCGGGTTTTATTGGCCGAGTTACCTGCCATTAGGAGCTGCGTTAGGTGTAAACGTGGCTTCCGTGGATCTTGTACGAGTGCAGTGGAATCGCTAAACTACACTGCAGGGGGCTCGCCGCGGGAACTCGGACCATATATTTTCTATTCTCGACTCGACAATGACGCGACGAATAAAGGCCTTACTATTGTGTCGTTGTCATCGTTTGTGTTAATACGATCCTTGAGGTTTACACCACAATGCGATGAAGATGTCGCGTCCGAGTGTCAATGGTGTGACAACGTGTAAATTAGTAATTATTGGTGTCGCGTCCGGGGGGCCTTTGTGTGCTCGCGACGTAATAATGCCAGACTATTTATCCGTTAGGGACTGATGAGTTTCGGGTATCACATTTGCGAGTTCGTTTTTTGTTTGTTGAGTAGCGTTGTGACGGGCTCCCGCGGGGTCGAGTCCGTTTTTATGCTCCTCAAATGATCGTAATTGCAATGTATTAAAAAATATATCGTGTGTATTTGTGTCGGCCTGTAATATGCGCTCCGTGCGTTTCGCCCGCCCTGCCTGCCTTTAATAAAGTAGGTAATATGCTCTAAATGCACACGCATATAACATAAATTTTGTAATCCACTTGCTCTTTTTATCATGTGGAATGATTACGACGGTGGTCCAAGCCCGTGCTATATCTGGCTTTTTAATTTAGAAAAATGGTACTACGCTTTAATAGTTTGTATGCTCGCATACAATATCAATGTTTATTTTTTGCTCTAGGCATTTAGTTTTATGACTGTCGATGGTAAATACTTTAGTGTGTGCGTAGGAACTATATATCATTTGCATTCAGGTACTAGAAATGAATGATTTAATGTTTTAAATTAATATGACTGGCTTTGTGTCTAGCTGAATTATTAACGGTTATCCGTTGGTGTATAAGCTGACTAGTAAATGATGCGCGTGCCTTGTCTCGAGTTTCACTGAGACAGTGCTTTCAGAAGCTTTCTCGCTAGGACCACTAACTTTAACAATATCTTAATGCGCAATAAAACCATGAATAACTATAATTAGTTTTACATAAATAGTTTCCATATTCGTACGCGTCCGTTTTGGTAGAATCGCCTCAGGTCAAGCGACCCAACCTAACTTTTTTCTTAACGACCAACATCAGAGTTGTGTAAACATATGGCTAATTGCGATTTGTTACCAATTCTGTTCTTCATGAATATTTTATAAGCTTAATGGTTTATGACATCTCGTTTTTAATGAGAAAACGCCATTCGAATCAACAATAGATTTGTTGCAGTAGTTTTGATCAGATTTCACAATTATTTTCTTAATGGCTATTTTTATGTGTTTAGGCAACAGTCGGTGATCAGTCATTTAATAATTGTATGAGTTAAAATATGTTTGATACACTTTTCTATATTGAAATTGGATCAGTCGTTTTAAAGGGTTAATCAAAAAGTCACACATTATTTTATTTAGATAAATAATGAATTGACATTTCAATTATAAACTTGTCAAATTTATGGATTTGAGACAGTAGGTAGGTACTACTAGTAAGGAAACTGTAATAATTTGTAGTTGGTAATATATATATTTATTGTACCTATCTATTTTATGTTTTTTGAGGTATTTTACTGTGTCCGAAAACTAACCTAACTTATATTTTCATCGCCATATTTTTTAAATTATGTGCTAGATATAGCGAATTACTAATTCATATTTTATTGCGTAAGTTAAGCTTTATATATAATCTATACTTAGATAGGTGTTAATAGCCTCTTAAATTCGCAATAAAATACATTTTATGGAACTATGATATTTTATTTTTATGTGAAACCGATAAATTTATATATAATTAAATATCTAAATTATAGAATATGAGTACTTTAGATAAGAACTGGCAGCATTAGAAAACTTAAAACTACTTCAACTCCGGCGCACTAAAAGAGACAGACATTTACAAATACAGCTTGTTCTATTCATTAACGGATTTGAGTCGGAGGTCAATAACCGGAGCAGAGAAGACATAACCAATATATCGTGCCGAATCCCAAATGAGATTGAATTAGCTCGAGATACGGCAGCCGAAGCTCTTAATTTTGATGATAACCCCCCTAATGCGTGCCCTGAACTGTGATCCACAAAAAGCATTTTCGAATTACTCATATTTATTGGCAGAATTAAATTATTCACTTTCTGGCTTGTACAATATTTACACTCACGCTAAAAAGCAAAAAGCTTTGTTGCGAAAACTTATGAGTGAACTCATAAAAATAATAACGACAGAATTGAATCACAAACTGCCTTTTTTTGCTATTATAGCGAATAATTCTTGTTGTGCCGAACAGATGTTCGCAGGCTCATAATAAGGCATATCGCGTACAAAGCATCGAAATCGGACACCGGAGATAGGGCAGCCCCGATCTGACGACAAAATAACACTGTACCGATCACAAACTTGATTGCCAAACGATTGTCAACCTTACGTACACACATTAAAGTGGCAATACTTTTTAAATGATGACAAAACCAAATAAAGCAATGCGTTTTAAAACATTTTAATTTCGAAGTGTACCTTTATAAATGTATGTTATTATTTTAAATTGAAAACTAAGGCTTTATACTGTATAAAATACTTAATGCGATGTATTAAGTAAGTAAAGCTTCTAAAAGGGATTATTGCGAGCGTTTTCTCCCTAACCTATTGAATTCAGTTGTGCAACCAGTATTGTGAGGCTAATGGGTATCTATTTGCTGATTTATATCTATTGATAATAATCTACATCCATTCAAATCAACTAAATGGATTCGACGCTAGCGCAATTGTGAGCCGGTGTTTATGAGGCATAAAAACACGTTTTTTTCTATACACTATTGAAGAATCGATGCGGAATTAAAATCGGATTATGATCTCATTGATGTACAAGTAAACTTATATTTTTAACCATAGTGAAATATTTTTAAAACATTAAAAAGCTAAATTGAAAAACGTAAAAGAGTTATCGACAAACGGGAACTCAGTCGTCACTCGACCTCGTGTAATTGATCCAGGATGTTTTATCTTGATGAGTCCTTTATATGTGCCCCCGACTCGCTACCCTCCCGTTGAATACAGATAAAATCTTTTAAAAGGGTTGCCAACCAAAGATATCACTTAATTTGTAGCCTCTCTTTGTAACTGGAACTGGGGATTTATACAAAACACATCTTTTTGTCCACCGTTGGTCTTTGCAGGGTTAAATGCAAACTGTACACGAGAGATTTTCGATTGAGTTTTTTAAAGATTAGCCTCTTAAACGTCTCAATGCTCTGTAATCTGTTTCCTTAGTATTTTAGAAGGGTATTTAGGGCTTATCTTCTTAACTTCTTTTTAATGTTTTGTTCGTTTTGTTGCCGTATCAAAATTGAGACAAATGAATGACGCGTGTACCCAAAAACGTTTTTGCGTTTATTGTTCAGTTTTTGTTCGTGGAGGCGACAATAAAAACGTGATTCGAGCATTAACTCGTCAACCTTTGTCAGTTGTTTGGATTTAATTAATCTAATAACAGCTTACCTCTGTCCACTATTTTTCCAAATAAGTTTTTCCCTCTGAGGAAGTTTCTTGTAGAGCAGTTCCATCTTCTGTATTTGAACTGGTGTTGGCACTCCGCAACAGCCATGCTGGCGCCTTTCGCGACTGCTGATAACACTCCAGGGTTCTCTCTGGCTAGTCTTCTCTGTTTCCGCCTGAGGGTGGCGTGGACTGCTGGGTCCATATACAGGACCCCAGGTGAAATCGGTGACAGATTATTTGGCTCCCCCGCTTTGGCTATACCCCTGCAACAAAATAGGATTTGTTACAAAGGTATCCTTAAGAATTGCTAATCAAGCATACACAAAAAACAAATCTCATTGTCCAAAAGCGATAAGATTGACTTTTGTCACTGTAAAAGACAATGCCTGGCGTTCGAAAAACTTAATAAAGAAAAACAACGAAAATAAACACAACCCGAACGCCACTTAAGGCAATGGGTGCAACTCGAAATGAAATGCTCATTTGAAAAGGTAAAGACAACAAACAATTGACGACCGAACTGTCAATCCGCAGACGTTTAGATAAATATTTGCGTCGCGCATTAATCCTTGAGGGCCGAGCGGGTAAACACGGCCTGAGAGCGATCGAGATCACGGCCTGTTGACTCGGCCTCGCTTCACGAACATATTCGGCCTACAGTAAAAAAAGGCCTCGGTGCACTCTCGCGCGCGGTGCCTCGCAGTTGGAACGCTGGAAATCGTATTACTTTTCTATTTGCTTTTCTTTGTAGTCGAGTGTTACGTAAATATGAACGTGTTCGTCGGAAATTCTCGTTTCCTTCGAGAATTCATGGAGGCGATGTGATGGTTTTTAAATTTTTGTTCTACTTTTAAAATAATAGACAAAGAGATGAAACGGATATATGGATGATAGTTTAAGCCGTCGGTGCGTGGCTATGATGACGTCTCTATTTCGAAACACGCGTGGGAGAATGTTGTGTAATTATTTCGTGACTTGACTTTACTGTGTATACACATTAGCACTTGTGACGTCTATATATGGCTAAAATTGAGGCGTCAACATTTAACGTTGTTACACTTTTAGTAGCATAGATCATCGAGCTTTTATTACTAATGGTCACGACTCTTTTTATATTTATTAAAATAAATTGATATTGACGTAACTTTTAACAGCCAATAAGCAATCTATAGTCATTAAATACTTCATCTTCTCATTTGTCAAAGCGACACTTAATAGTATAAATAGGGTAATTCTGAGTTAGATATAAATAAAAAACTTAATGGGACTCAACACTGTTTTTGCGGCGAACATTCATTGGACGTATAATTTAAAGAACAAGCAGACAGGTGAATAGAAATTCGATTATTCATGACATAAATCAATCCAATATAAAATGGGTATGCACTAGCAATCGCGATATAAATCCGTATGTAGGTGCAATAAATTGGTGGCCAGTTATATTGACACCCACGGACGCTTTAAACAAAAACGATGGAGAACCATATTTGCCTGTCCATAATATAAGGTCCTTTGCACTTGTCACGTTGGTAGGAACTCAAATAGTGGTACGACACAAAGTCCTCGGGGAAAAAATTCTGAATGGCTTTCACGAACAAACGTGATGTGTGCACAGCGATAAAGTCTGTGTGAATGTGTCAAAATATTGTCTCTGGGGGCTTGTGTCTGTGTTTGAGTAATTAAGAGACGTTCCTGTGCCGTTTTTGTAGTACTTTGGAGTTGTCAATGTTTTAACTTTTTTTAGGTTGTCAGTTTTGGGGTTGAGTTTTGTGTTAATCCTTTTAGGATACTACTAGATGTACTGTTACTAACTACGTGTTGAATTTGATTATATATTTACAAGACATAGATTTTAGTTGATGTTAAACTTCAGCGATTTATCCTTAATTATTTTATTTAACATTAGTCCATTTTCTATACAATACACGATGAATTTTAAACAATTAATTATTTTACACAAAAAAAAATACCATATGAAATTGAGACAAAAGACAGACGAGATTAATGCGACCGCACATTTCCTTGATACAACTTCCTCGCCATTTGGATTTAGCAACACATGTCCTTAAAATGGAAGACTTCATTCGCCGCACACGTCCTGCATACGAATAAGCCCTTTATTATTTAATTTGTTGGCGTCTTGCGAGGCGTCAAAATATCAAAGTTTATAAACCAATTTATTTGAACCCTTTGTCAGAAGTAAACTGTTCGAATCACAACGCGAATAAAGTGTCTTACAACAGTGGTCGGCGTTATCAGTGGTATCGTGACGCCGGCACGCGATTTCGAGCGTAATGTAATATGGACTACGAGTGATGAATACGAATGAAGTGAGGTGTGGCGATTTCTTTTTTGCTCGAGGCAATGTACGAGGATTTTATGTGCTACAGTTGGATATTAGCGCCTGAGGGTTAAATCGTTTGGACCACTGGGCATATTTTAAACGGCCTAGTAATTAAAAGTAAGAGATGGAATCAATTATGTTGATTATTTTCTTCACTGTACCGTTGCTTGCGGAGCCATTTTTCATTCTAGCATTTATTTTGTTTTTAGATTTACATGGAAGTCAAAATTAAGAATTTAAATAAAGAATTGGATTTCATCATAGTGACTGAAGAATTTTAATCATGGACCGTTCCATTTTTAAATACAGAATTGCGACGTTCATTTTGATCTCATTTTGTTTTATATTAAACTCATTTTTGCCCGTCTCAAGTAGTCTGCAAGTTTATTTTTAAATCTGTCCACGTTAATAGTGTGGGCTTGAGAGGAATGGGACCGATATACCATCTTCCGGCAGCTGCCTAAAGAACTAAGTGGTTGGCTTTATACTTCATATTGCCTTGATAAGATTTATAGTTAAACTTGCTCACTTATTCCGTTGTAAAATAATATTTCGAATAAAAAAAATATGTTGTATGTTAATTGTGGTGCCTATTAACGTCTTGAATGTCATTATGGTATCTGTTTTCGATGATTAATGTTCAAAACAGCAGAAATAAGGAGTGTTGAATGTTATTTTTTTGGGTCGTTTTGGCCAGTTACCGAATTTATAATAAGAGTTATTAGTTTATATTAATCTTTATAAAGCTATTATGTTTGACGTTATATTGATTAATAATAAAGCTGATGAATGTGAAGAAAATGAGTTTAAAGATCTTATTGACGGCGCAACATTTATTTTTATTAAATTTGTTTCATCATTCATTTAATGGCATTAACATTGTAAAATGGCGGATAAAAATGTTTTATTTTTAAATCGTGATGCATGTTGATGGATTAAAAAAATAAAATACTTTTTTTTAAATAAGGTAAACCACTATTAACACATTTCACGTAACATTTACGAGTGTTTCTGTAGAAAGTGGATAAAGATTCCGTTCAAAGAATTCACGCCTCCGTCGGGTCGCGGGCCGATTGTATCGTGGAGATTTTGATTGCTCTTAAACGTGTTTAAATGTTAAAATAGAAAGCCCTTTTGTTTTTAAACAAGAAATAAAAATTATTTTGTAACAATAAGTTATATGGGAAAATTATTTTTGTATGGAATTTAATTTATCTACTAAAATATTGGTATTATTTTTTGTTGATAATTTTTATTTATTATTTTCATATGCGCAGTTTTTAGTTAAAATTATACAATTAATATTATTGTACGTAACTATATTTTATATATTATCAAGATATTTAATTATAAACCTTATACGCCTTAGTACGTACATACAGTCCGTCGCCGTCGGCAGGATAAAATCTTACGTTCTTTAGTTATATTTTAATTAATTATTACTGTATACAAGGTAAACTTAATTAGCCATTATATTTAATTACATGCAGTTTATGTTTATTAGTTATTATTACAATTGTGTCATGTTTTTCAACCTATTTGTTTAATTTCAATTATTATATTCACAGGGCGCCTCAACGCTGTAATTTCAGCTAAAATTAATTAAATATTCAAACAGTGGCAGTATTTGTACAATGCAATAGCACGCGCCACTCTATGTTGACTTTGTTAATAACAAGATAATGCAATACGCCTATCAATCGTTTAGAGGTGGGCATACATTAAAATTTTCCATAATGTAATACAAATAAACTAAAAAAATAGTAATATTAATAGTTTATGCTTGCAATTCCAAAAGAATTATTAACAGAAACTGAAAAAAATTATTGCTTTAGTTATTATTCTGAGTGTAACTAAAAAGTAAATTCAATAAGATATAAATAATTCTAAACATAAATTTTTTGTTTTATTCATTTAATCTACTTATAACTGGCAGTTTCAATCAGGTTGTGGTATTTTCTTTACATTGTATAGCGGGAAGGAATCATATTGTATAAAATGATACCTACATAATTAACGTTATATAGTACTAAGACACAGGTGTCTATATTTAACACATAGATACAGATATCTATGAGTTAAATAAACAGTCTGTATGTCTGGCCGTCTGTATAATTACCTATAGGGGAAGCCCTAGCCCAATTCAGTTTAGTTATCATTGTTAAAAGTAATAAAATTAAGTATCCAAGCTTCCTGCAACTATTCTCAGAATTCAGCAGACGTTGATGCTAAGTAGGTAGTCCAAGTATTATTAAATTGTATTATTAATAGAAAAAGGTTATCTTTATTGTTATTTTAAGCCATCTTGGATACATTAAAACCATTCGCGACTCCATAACGACTATTTAAAACTACATAAAGATAATGAGATCTAGATTTTTAAATTACCAATTCAAACAACAAATTTTGGAAATGTATGTTTCAAAACATTAAAATATACAAAATTGTTAAACATCCACCAAGTTTATTGGTATCGTAAATAAACGTTTACGTTCCGGTCGGCGAGGATGCGTTTGCGCATTTTCAATATCAACATAATTAATGCTGCGCTTGATACATTGCTAATTGGCGCAGTATTTATGTGTGTTGCTTTTATAATGTTTACACTAAATTAATGAGTTCCGACGGCTTCTAATATAATTTGGGGAAATATTGCGTTTTAATGTAACTTAATTTTATTTTTAATTCTTTGTTTTATGTTCTTATATTTATTTTGCCGATTTTCTGTCTTTAACTGTATTAGACAGAGACCTATACGATGTTTTTAAGTATTTTTCTATTTTTCATTAAGTATTTTCCTAATACTAGTATCATAAATCATCAATTTATATCAAGCTTATGGAGAATTAATAAAATATATTTGACCTTTGGAACTCTGGTTGTTAGATTGACAAATTAAAAATAAATCTAAAGAATAATAATGCCATCACTTTTAGAAACATAATTTATTATAAATATAACTAATATTTATTAATTTATTCAATTTTTATTCGGATTTTGATGGCAATTTATAATTCAATCATCATTATCATATTTTTTATTACATATTTTGCAGTTTGTGCCATCAAATAAATGAGAATTGTAAATGTTTAGATATTTTAGCGGTTGACGCGACACTTACTTGTTAATTTATGTAAAATGAGCAAGATAAACTAAATTTAAACCTCATTTTAAATAATTAAATTCACTTTAAATTTAATAAAATATTTTCTTTAAATTTTTCTCACTTTCTTCAACAGATTTTTTTTGGAATGTTTTATCTAATAGATGTTGAAGTCTGCTCTAGGGATTACTTCGGTCGCATACCAGAAGCACTGATAGCGTATGCAAATAAAACGTGATGCCCCTGTCAGTCTCACTAAACGCAACGGGAGGTGACAGGAAGGCCTTCTTCGTAACATTAAATAACATCATTATAGCAATATTTTTTATGTTCTTTAAGAATTGCGCGCGCGCATGATTTGTGTTATGCTCATATTTATGTTGAATGAATAGTAATACGTGTGTTGGTTGTCAATGAGTTAGTTAAGTAGGTAACATTAGTCATTGGTTATTAAATTGAGGTTTACAGCTATGAGTTGTATATTAATCTTATAATAGCTTATTACTTATGACAATACAATATTTATTATTATGTACCTATTTTCCGGGAACATTTGTTAGTAATGTAAATTATGCGTTTACTTTAAACAATTACCCATCAAATTTGAGATATTTTTCATTCAATTTGTCATTATTGAACTGATTCCACCACTTCCCACAGTCCTATGCATTTGACCAGGTAAGCTTACATCACATTATGAAACCCATTAAATTGATTTCGTTTTATGAACAACCCGTTAAATACAGAACAACCAATTCGTAACTTCACGTAGTACAGCATAAAATTTTAGTACGCTATTATCGATTTCACACTAGTACGCAAGTTTTATGCCTCGTTTAATAGTCCGCTAATTATGCCGAGCCCAATTTATGTTGAACATCTGGTAACGACACTGTGTCTACAATGTTGTGGGCAGTGATATGCGGAAGGCAACAGCGACACATTTCTAGCACCGTTGTATAGTTTACGACAGCGAGAGCTTATAAAATAGGCAAACAATTTACTCGTGTCTTCGGATAGCGACTCTTTGGCAGTAACTGTCAGTTGTTTTTCAATTCTTACTCAAACTAATCACACAAAGATGATGTTAATTACATTTACATGTGACGCGAGACCCGTTTAAGGTAATTAATTGAGACAAATCTACTTAACACGTACTTTGACATTACAAATGTCAACAAACATATCTACCTACCTACATGTATAACACTGGGGTGGCTGAATGAATCAAAGATTAAAGCCAAACAAAACAGACACGACACTCACCACCACATGCTGCCGCGTCCTCTCCGAGGTTTGTTGGCGGCGTCGCACGTAAAACACAGAATGATCACAAATAACCACAGGCACTTCATTGCGATGGGCGGACCCCGCGATACATGAGCGCGGCGCTTCGACTCACGTTTACGTCTGACGAGCATTACAGGCACGGCCATCGAGGCGGGGTCGGACCAAGTATTGGTGGGAGGTATCTACCTGTCACACCGCCCGATTGGTCTCGCACTTCTGTTATTTTTTTTGAGTGTTACAAGTAATCTTTGACGTGTTTAGGTCATTAGGTTATGTGAGATAATTTGTGTAATTGGATTGTGTTGAGCGTAGTTCGGCTGTTTGTTGGTAGGATTAATTAATTTAGGCTATTGTTTTTAAAGCTTCTTTTTAGTTCTATGTTATTGTTGTTGCATAATTTGCATTTATCTTACAATATAGCTACATTGGCAGTTAAGTTACTCTTTTTTAATTTAAACTGCAAGCAATAAATTGAAACTAATTAATCACTGACCGGTTAAATTGAAGTAATACTTACAAACAAACTTACACTAAATGATTGAATACCATTTGACTATTCTTAAGACGTCGACATTTTGAATTTCTTCTTTATAGTGAAGTGAAAACTTCTATTTATAGGTATTTACATACTTCTATATATGATCTATATACATGACATCTTACATATTATACTATCACCTATACATGCTTAATTGCGTATCTAAAATCTAAGTGCTTTGTACTGGATTGGATCTGCATTTGTCTATAAAGTTTGACTTTATTACCTAATTCAATGTCCTCATCTGATATGCTCTAGAACTTTAAGAATATAGGAATAACACACGCGATTTTAAACCTTATTGCGTAAGCAAAAATGTCACCAGTTATACAAGTTGCTACATGTTGAACTCAAGCATTTAGGTACAGTTTCCTATATATATGAACTACTAAGAACTGTTGGTTGGTAATGTTAGTATTAGCAACTTTGTTATAATGTGTCGTGTACCTTGGAAGTTATTGCGAAGATTTCCGTGAATTTATTAGTGCCTGTCTTAGCATAAATATTTACAAATGTAAGGTAATGAAACACATAATGTTTATATGACTTTTGGTGCCATTTTAGCATGTTGCCCATGCTAAGCTTGAATTTGAATCTGGCTCAGTTGGTTAGAGCAGCGCCACGGATCGGCGAAGGTCGCGGCTTCGAGTCCCGCTCGTGTCCATCATTTTTCAAATTTCCTTAATCAATTTAGACATAATGTTTATTTAAGAACAGAATAATAAAATAACTGTTTGAAATACATGTTTTTTGTATGAAGTATGGACATTTTATTGATAACCTGTATTCGAGTATGACGAAGATGGTGGATTAAGTGAAAATAATATGCTACCTAGAACAATAATCTAAATAATATTCCACCAATCTATAATCCACATAATAATTTTTATTAAGAAAAGAAACAATTCCTAATATGAATACAAACGTCAGTTCACACATGTCGGTGCGCGTGAGTCAGCGTTTCGCGCGCCGCGGTGGGAGGGGCGGCGGTGCGGCTACAGCCAATCACCGCGCGCCGGCGCTGCGCCCGCGCATACAGACCGCGACCACGTGCGGCTCAAGCCGTGCGCCCACGCGCCGTGTCGCCCTACTCGTAGTGGAGATTTGGAAAATAACATAATAGGAAATGAATGTATTTTAGATCTTACATAAATATTGTATTTAGAATAAGTAGGTATTTATTGCTTGAATTACAGAATTTTATTTACCACCAACAAAGGTAATTTTTTTTTAAGTTAATTATGAGTTGCGATTATTATTATAAAGCCAATAACTTATAGGTATATGTACTTTTAGAAAAAAACATTAACATATAAGAGATTTGAGTAACATAATTAGACAACATTTTATCAACATTATTTTATTATATTATATACTCAAACATAACATTTGCTACATATTTCGTGTAAAGATTCCTACAGACGTATTCATTTCAATATATAACCATTTTGTTATTCATAACTGTAATGACGCTGCTGCTACGGATCTACGCATCAAGCGAGCCCTTATAAAGACATCAACGCGGGCGGTCTTCGGTATGTAAACAATTTGCAGCCGTATTTATAGTCAGACATCACTTACTTTTACGAATATTCTTCTTTGATATAATTTAGTATAATACAGAGGTATTGTTTCACAAGAAAAGGTTGAATAGAAGAGCAAGTATATTCATTGGTATCGATCTAATTAAAATATTGTATAAAGGTGCAAATATTTAAAAAAAAATGTTCGAGTTAAGATTAATATTTTAGTCTTTATTATCCTCTAGAAAAGTTTTAGTAAAAAGTTCATGCGTTTATTGCTTATTTGTGTACACAACAGTTATTTCCCTAAATAGAAAAAAATATCTTAGTTCAGTAGGTTACACTTAAATCACAAAACAAAAAAAACGCTTGTAATACTCGAAACAAAAATAAAACATATTTTTTGCCCATAAATATGACAACAGCTCTCAGGTCTCAAGTGCTTCTGAAAACGGCAAAAACTTGGCACGTGTCACTTACATGTGTCGACACTATAAGAGGCTAATTGAATATCTGTGTATAGTTCAAAAGGTTCAGTATGGTTCAAATGTGTTCAGTTGGGGTTGGAGTAATGCAGATGGTGGAAATCTCTAATTGGTTTTGGGTGTTCCTGTTCCGTATTTTATTGGAGATGAAGAGAGAATACACGCTCTTGTACATGCTTTAAGTGCTCATGTTTTAGTATTAAAATGTCTATAGGTAGATCTGTATGGGTGGTCTATCAAGAAGAATAGGTAGGTACTGGTTTGACGCAACATATTCCATCCTGCAATATTCTAATAAAATTGTAAGAATTGGAATGTGATGAAAGAGAATGAGGCCAAGGAATCAAGGCAGGATCCAGTTGCAAATGGAAATCCGTTGAAGCGCGATGCCGCATTTCACTGCACGTACCAGCGTCGCACTTTCACATCGGAAAATATCCTGCTTTAAGAATTGTAAGGGGACTGTAGCTGAATTCCTGTCACCACGATGGCTAGAGTTTCAAACAAGGCTCGAGTGCCATCGAAAAGCAAATAGTTAAACTAAAATAGGTAATGAACTATTCAATTGTCTTCAAAATTACCATGAAAGCTCCCACTTCTGTAAATTCAACAAAGATCAGTAATAGATTCATGTCACACCTCATTTTAACGGTACAACGAACTAATAATTAAAACATACAAATTTTAACGTCCACATTGTTACAACTCAATGGCATTCCTTCACGCTGACAAAATCATGCTATAATTTTTGGTAGTCACGCTAAATTTTGGTAATTTGCCAATTGAGGAACGCATGCACCTTATGCCGACAGCTTAAGGTTTAAAATCGCTTGTGATTTCGTGTACAAGCGTTAAGAACTTCATTCACTGAAACAGAAGTGTGTTGGACAATGGTTACCGTGAAATTAAGACTAGTGGAAATGAATAAACGCTCATTACGAGCAGTTGGGTATTGTTGGATAATTTTGTACAAATTTTTTATCACACAAATTTGTACCTAAGCCTTATGATTTCAGAGTTGAATTTTGGATGGTTAGATATTGTGGTAGCACTTCACGGTTGACCAAATCTCGAATCTCGTGAATCAACAATAGGGGTGGCGAACATAAATTTGTTTTTTTTTCTAGATGGCGTTGTTCATGTGTTTTATGGTGCGCATTGTGATAAGTGAGCTGAATTGATTAGTTTTGTTAGAGATTGTGAATGAAGTAGCTCAATGTATGTGGAACATCAGCTGCGTGGCATGCGCGCGCATGTCAGCTGTTTTTATGCGAGGGAGTGGACTGAAGAAACGACGCGCTTATGTTTAAGCTTTGACGTGTGTATTAGAACCTTGTGCATGTGGACATCTTTAAATGACTTTTACTACTTTAAAGTCAATTTATGTGAAGACCTGATTGGCGCAGTGGCTAAGCGATTGGACTGCTGCGCTAGGGGTTGTGGGTTCGATTCCCGCACGGGACAAAAATTTGTGTGATCCACAGATGTTTGTCCCGAGTCTGGGTGTTTGTGTATATGATATTTCATGCTTGTGAAACGCACCCACGATACAGGAGAAATTCCTAGTGTGGGGCGACGTTTTAAAAAAAATAAAAAATGTACCAGTATTATTTAAATTTGAATAAGTCATGCTCTAGACATTAATAATAGATAAGTATTTAAGTAATTTAACTAAAAATAAATCTCTTAACAAATCAAGACATCTAAACAAAGTAATGAACAGTAACGCCTTTGCCGGTGTTTGTCAAAATGCACCTATTTAGTTTTATTTAAAGTTGCACAGGTCAGTAATTGTACAATGTCCAACCAAAGAGGGCCTCTGATAATGTGGAATAGCCACACTAAGTGTTAACACATGGATACAAACAAGTTATCAGAAACTATGCTTTGCATATCTATTTCTCTTACGATAGATCTCATACTACACGCCAATCAATATCTACAGCGGCCAAATATTTACGCGAAAAAACTATTTAACAAAATGTTTGCTCACAAACAAATAAAATAATGTACACCTAATATTATTCACAAACATTGTTCGTTCACTAGCGAGCTGTTTGTTCCAAACAACTCCGAACAACCGACAGCTTACTGCCAAAAATAAACAACAAATAAAAACGTGTATAATTCACGGCTATCTCACCCCCGCTTATCTCTTACGAAACACAAATATCATCTCTCTAAGACAATGCGCAACTTTACAAATAAGTTCTTTAAACGAACAAAAAGAATCACCTTATATGCTCCCAAACACACAATGGAAACCCAACTTTATTGTTGCACAAATTACGGCTGATATCAGATTGCAGGTCTCCGGAAAAGCGGGCAGATATTTTTTACTGGGTACTAGCTTATTGTATCTTTATTGCTTAGAGTGAACGTAAATATTAAGTTTTATTGTATTTACGGATAGTCGGAGTCCATTGAAACGAGTCAGTGTGGTCGCCTCCCGTAGCGTGAGGAAAAAATGACCATCCGCCGCGCCCCTCACAATAGTTTTATGGAGACGACAATTACTGTATTAAGGAGCCGCCCATTTTCATCTCCAGAATTGTGAAGACACCGCCAAATTTAACACTATGTAAGTAGCTGATGACTTATGTATGACTGAGCGAATTCTTTGGTTATAATAGTTTCGGTGGCTGTTATGAAAATATACAATGTCATCGTTTTAATCCCTTCGTTATTTCATGGTTGAGTGTGCGGTCCGGGTTTTAATTTGGACGACTCTATTTGGGCTCGTTCGAGTTGAGTATTAAATGGTGATGGGAATATGTCCTGAGAAAATATATTAAGAGGTTTCTGTTGAAGATTTATCAAAACGAAACAAATATAAATGTAGTGATTTAACTTCGGAGGTCTTTTATAGAAGCTCTTTAAGAACAATAAATGAATTAGCTGCAAAAGATCATTTAGGACATCTAAATCAGCTCATTATCATCAGTTAATTTTTGGGACTAATCGATGTCTAATAAAAACCCAACAAAAGGCCAATTCCAATCAAACTGCAAAAACTGTAGAACAAACCTACCACAAACCACGGAGGTCTAATTCGGCAAGCACAAACAATCATAAAGAAACAAACTCATTCGGCATTAACACCACATCTTTGCTAATGGCACACGGAACATTGTTCGCAAAAACTTCAGAAAAAAAATTTAAGACTTCGAAATTCTTGGCCGCATTTAGTCGACGATAATATCACCGCCCTCGAATGATATATCGACCGCTCATATAGACTAATAGCATTTTAATATCGCGGCTTAGTCATTGAGAACACGGCACACAAAAAAAGGTGTTAGCGATCCCTTATAAAAAGATGTTGGAATTATTTTCAATGAAATCCTTGTTGCCGTGAAAAAAACTGTGGTTTTTGTGTGAAATCATTTAATTAGAGGTTTAATTTTAATTGATGTAAGATGCTGCTTGATTCAACACAAGAAGGTTTCTGTATGAATCAGTTACTAGTAGCTGGGAAATATAAATAGTGGCTGATGAAAAGCAACGTGTAGCGACTTGTCTAAATTAAAGTCAGATAAGCTGAAGTTACCATTTTACCAGTATAACTATATAAATATAAACGACGACGAATAAAAAATGACGACCTGATTTTTGCAGAAGCTAAGCGATAGGAGTTCTGCGCTAAGGGTTGCGGGTTTGACTCCCGCACGGGACAAAAATTTGTGCTATCCGCAGATATTTGTCCCGAGCCTGGGTTTTTGTGTATGTTATATTCTATTACATGTTTGTGAAACGCACCCACGATACAGGAGAAATTCCTAGTGTGGGGCGACGTGACTTAAACATAAAGTAGGGATAATATAAGACCACTACTATAACAAGCGAAAAATAAAAAAATCATATTTAAAAGATGTTTTAACATCATCAAACCAAATGCAACCAAACCCTCAATGAAAGTTATGATGAAAAAATTTAATCATTGAAACATATTGGTGAGTATACATGGGTTCGCGGTTACAATACACCAAAATGTTCAAAACTACCATTAAATTTTTCATTCAAAATTCTTACTTCACTAAGTTGGGATGAAAGTAAAGACCTTCCACAAGTGAAGCCTAAGCAATTAGCAAGTCCTGCACACCTTGGCCGATCAAACGTACTTCCATTCTCGTTGATTAACCGATCTACACCTCGGCTTGACAGATTTCCATCTGAGAAATATCTAAAAAAGAACTTTAGTATTACACAGGTTACTCAATCCATCCAAATCTTCTGCGAAATATGACGATCAATTACTACCAAACTATGAATAAAAACCGCAATATGATTCACCAATCACAACTCACCGGCAACATGCAAATTAAGAACAAAAAGGTAAAAAAGAAAAATAAAGGTGTCAGTAATTTCATTGGGAGCGACGCGCGACGTGAGCTCTTTATTTTGCGGCGAACTGTCTAAATTATGACATATGCGTGCGTTCGTGCACAACTTTGCCGAAACTTCCTTGCCACACACGGTTTTTGGCATTTCTGCGCAAATTATTGTCTCAGCGATTTGTACGCGTTTATTTTGCACGTTTCTGTTACTGTCATCGAATTTTAGTTATATGTTAGTTAAAATGGTGTGTAATTATTTGTAACTAATTTAATCAAGTTAAATTTTCAAGACTTGCACTACGACGTCTTAAAGACGACAAAAAATTATCCTTGAAAAAACTTGTGAGGTCATGAACAATTACTGGTAAGAAATCGTTCACAACACTTCAGCAATCAAATGCCTAAATATCATTTATTACATATAGCTCCAAACGTTACATTAACATCAGCTAAAACACAAAATCTTCCATTTGACATTAAAATTGTTATTACATAGCGCCTGAAGGCATCAAATAAGTTTCCCTTTCGTCCATTCATCACGCGATGCAAAAACTAAAAGAACTAGTTTCATATAATTGCCCCAGCATCATCTAGCAATTGTCAAGGTCGTGACCTTGAACAAGTTCGAACAAGACTGAACCGCGCCGCTAAAATCGCACTTGACGTCTGGCGAATTTATTTGACCTTTTGAAATCATATTAATTTTAAAATTAAATGGTAATTTGAATAGAAATCGGTGATGAAAATAGAGTATGGCCTTGTTGAATTGTAAATTAGGTACTTAGTTTATAGTTATTAATTAAAATACAGGCAACATGTCAATTGCATGGTCTATTAAGTAGTTGCACTAGTTTATGATTATAATATTTGTGTATGGTAAACCTTTCCGATTAATTTACGGCACCTACTTATCAGATGTTTTATCAAAAAAGAATAAGATCATTACTTTATTTTTACTACTCCAGTTATCCTGCTTTATAAACCAGCTGCTAAAAAAAAATACGTCCTAACACCATTCAGGTTCCGAACTCTTTATCATTAATTTTCATACCGATAGATATCAAAAGTATAATATATAATAAAGATAACTCGATCGATCGACTCGATACTAAACATATTTTTTTTATTAACTATCAGTGAGAAGCAGCATTTTAGCGGCACAAGTGTGTCCGTATAAGATTTTGTATCCCGCGGGCGAAATCAGGTCGGAGACTATTAAATACATTTTTTAAATTTTTACACAGGTAGGTATTGAAATAAAAATTAGGTTTGTTTAATGATCCCCAACGTCTAATTTATCATATTCGCTCATAATATTTAGGTTTTATTTTTACTGACGTTTTATTTGATACAAAATTACTTTATACATCGTGAACCAGATTGTACAACAAAAAATGTTGCATTTAAAATAAGGATAGGTATGTGTATTTAAAGCAATTTGTAAAATGTGTTATTGCTCAATAGTAATGTTTAAATATCACACTGTATTTAACACTGAATAATTTATAGTTAGATATCTATTTTCCCCTAAAGTATGATAATTTGACTGTTAATTTTTTTTTAGTACTGACATACCGGGTGATTTTTAAATCAACGCATCATTGGTTTAATTTTTAAGCTCACAGAACATTTTACAAAACGCCAATCCATGCAATTTTTATTCTCCTAGCAACCACAAACAAATGAAGGTAGATAAAAGAAAATTTTACAAAACATCTCGTCTCGCCCATCATACCCAGTACCACTTCTAGCGCATGGAATAGTCAAAACAATAAGACATAACACCTATTTCATTCACGCGTCCTGTAAAAATTTGCGCGGATGGCAACCGGAGGCGGTGTGTGGAATCTCCCAGCGTCACGGGAGGCCGCGGTGAAGCGACTAGTGATGGGGGAAATCAGGATCCCGGGATTCTCTGGAGTAAATACGGGACATTTAACTTCATTTGTAACGTGTAAATGTTACAGCACCAATTGTTAACCAGGTAATCATTCCAAGGACACATTAAAAATTATAATTTATTCAATCTTGGCTAAAATTTTAGGAGAAGTATTTGAAAATTAATTTGAGGTAACTAAAGAAAATTTTCAACTTTTCTGCATTTGAATTACTCGATATCTCTAAATTGTGAAGAAAAAATCTGCTAATCTCACTCACTGCGTAGATACTTAACTACTTACCCACTACATAATACTTTACAAAATAATATGATCATAGTGGCGCTTGAAATACAAAACATACTAGTGAAGAGACCAATCAGCGATTTTTTTTCCTATCAAGGACTAACACTAACTAATACTGAAGAATTGCTCAAATTCCGGGGTATCAAGCACAACACTACCAGGAGAGCTGAGAGCCACGGGGTGGCAACAATAAAGCAATTGATCCGTCAAGCGTTGAGCCTGCGGCCAGACCACACAGCTTCGGTACAGCGCGATGTTTTGCGACCGCCGATAATGTAGCTGTACGAATCACTAGATGGTACCACGACACTTGATGGTACCAAGAAATGTATAGCTGGTATTACAATGCTGTTATGTATTTTTTTAGGTATGTATAGGTACCAGCTATGCGGTACATACAACATCTTATGAAAAATTTCGATATTTTATATTGCAACATTTTTGATAGTCTGAAAATTGTAGTCCGCCAGAGAATTGCAATTTCCAAGTTCCTAATTTGGACCAATACACTCACGCAAGTTCCCGTCGAAAATTATCAGGTTTATTTTAACTAGCCTTCAATATATTATGTTATTACTACTCAAAGAAGGCTTTATTTGCTAACAGTAAAGTTTTCCGTTTTCAGTTACGATATAGTTTAGCCGAGTTACATAACTCAGAATTTAAGTGCAAAGCGCAAATTGTGATGACTAAAATGTGACGATAATTATCATATTGTCAAGAAATAAATGAAAGTCATTAAATCAAAACATTTTTTAAGAGATTTTATCGTGGTTTTATTTTGTTTTTTGGTCCTTGTCCTTTACATAAGCAAATAAAAGAGTGAAAGAGTGAAATAAAAACACATTCTAATAGATTCATACACCTACAAAATGGTCAGCCCGATTCGAACGTTTTACATAATTAAGATGCGTCAAGTTCGCGCCGCTCGCAGTCGCCTTAATTTATACTTTACGGAGTTTATGTAGCCGTTGACGGGGTTAAAATGTTGCTAGATTAGCTCCCAGTCAATAGATTAGTAATAAAATGTAAATCTTGTAAAATAGCTATAAATGTTACGTGAATTGTAAAGTAACTTTTTTGTATGTTTGACATTTAGTATTGAGGTGTATTATTTGGCGACTGTTTGGGTGGAATTGATCGTGTTGATAAGTCAAAATTGATTGGAGTTTATTCATTTATTATTACTCCATACATTATTACCCCATATAATCCTTACCCAAACGCCTTTCTCGGAAAAAAAATACGCAAATATAACTTCTGAGTTATTTATTTATTGAAGCTTAGAAGATATCTTAGTTTTCATAGTTAACGATTGCCCAAGCCATATTTAAATTTAAGTTGGGTAACGTTTTCAAGCTATATTCTTCGCACCTCATCTTCTATTATTTTTGATAACCAATCAGTCGAAATAATTTTACCTACCGCATGACTTTCTAAAATGAATATATCTATTAGATATTCTACAAAAAGGGAAACTAAAATACGCGCTAAATTATGCACATAAATATTAAACAAGGATAATAAATTAACAAAATGGGTCGCGGAACTAACAGCCAGCTATTAGCGACTTTTTAACTTTGCCACCCATAAGCAGAATCAGATCTGTCATTTGCGGTATTTCCGATTACCGAAATTCATTAAACATGCGACCGTAAACTTCAATTCAGATATTTGCATAAATTACGGTTTTATCGGCAACCGAAACCGAAATTAGGTAGGCATTAATTGTGCGTGTGGTCACAACTGTTGAAAATAAAGGAAATATTTTTAATTTAAACTTCGATTTGGAATTTGAATGTTTTGTATTAGGAATACAATCAGATTGGTTGAGTAAGTTAAAGGATTTATAACAATTTATAATTAGAATGCTCTTTATCTACATTTAAATTAAAAAAAAGAATTATATTTGCATTCTAATAAAATCCCTCTCGCTATTTCCATTAGTATGGTTAAGCAAAATGGTGCTGATGCAAGCGTTTAAGTGAACTTGTCAGCTTTTGCTGTCCTGACAATCATCAATTACTTATTTTCATCAGACCTATACCTAAGCTTTTACGTTGATTAAGTTCTTCCAAGGTTTTATAGAAATCTTAAAGCTAAAACCCTGAAGCCCTGAGACAATACTTTTTTCTTCGTTTGTGCAGCTGTTGCAGTAACGAAGGTGTAAAATGGTGTAATATATGTTTCGTGCGATCACTTCTTGTTACCAATTAAGGCCTAAAAGTGGCCCATTAGTGTTGACCAAAATAAACAGGTATCATCAACATTGACTCGAACGAAAATCTAAGAAGGCTTCCAACAATAGGTTGGACCAATATTGGCGCCACAAAAGCTATCTTCAACATCGATCGACACCATCAATGGAACCGCCAATATGAAGTAATAGCCTGATTACATGCTTAACTAATACATCGACGACAACCTCTCACTTTCGAGCGTGTGAATCGTCTCAGGAGTCGAAAAAAAAGGACTAAATGCCATTGAAGAAATGTATCCGAAAAGTATAGCAGTGTGGGAGCGAACCGCTGTAATAATGAGTCGGTATTTCATGGGATGGTACAGTTGGCAGCTAAAGTTTTGATGTTGGAGTAGAGATGGTTGATGAGCTTTGTATGTAGAATATTTGAGCAGGGTTTTTCATGGAATTATATACAGCCATGCCCAGTGCAAAGGTTAGAAGTCAGTATTGGACACGAGATAATATAGAAACAAATTTATAAATAGTTCCTACGTATCACTAATTACACGAGTAACTAAAAATTCATTTGTTACACGAGTTTAATTAATTATTATTAATGTTTTAAAACTATGACGTCGTGTGGTATCTGGCCTAGAATTGACCACCCCCTTTCCTCCCGTGAGTGTCGTAAGAGGCGACTACGATATAATCCAGAAGATGGGCAGCAGCGTCTTCTGTAACTTGACCACCAACACTGCGATCCCCAAGCCGCTTGGCAACCCCCCCCCCCCCCCCTTCTAGAAGGCCTTTGTTCAGCAGTGGACGACTTCCGGCTGATGATGATGATGAAAACTATGACGCTTATTAGGTTTACTTTAGAAGAAAACGATTAAAAATATATGATCAATCAACGATTTAGTTGCCAACTGTACCATCAAAATTGATATGTTCGACTTGAGTACATATTTTTCAATATAATCACCTCGCTTGAGCTTGTCCAAACATTTTAGGGTACAATCGCGCACGGCGATGCTACCAAAACTTTTAAATGCTTCCAATATCAGGAAACGGACTATAAAAGCTGGTATCACCCGACAAAGCTATCTGGAAGCAGCCCGTCTCTTAGTTTTCAATTTAATTTTATTACTCAAACTGCCTACTAGAGGCGTGACTACATACAGTCGTAAACTTCCCAACCAAAATATTTTGTAGATATTCGTCAAGTTATAAACGGGTCCACCGTTTTTATTGATGTCCAACTTATTTGTAAATGTTTCGAACCAATAAATAGTTCTAGAATACAACACTTTTACGATCCTTAAGATTACATGAAATACGTTTTTAATGGAACCAAACGACAATTTAATCTTTTATTAAGAACCCGTTATACATATTATAATATAGTTTATAGAAATGTATGGCGCTTGAAACGGCTTTATCAATGTTGATAGGTGGTTTTTATGGGTTCTTAAATATTAAAAATAAACTAAATTGTGGTATTTATTTATTGTGTCGTTTCATTAAGGCTAATCGCGGCGGTAGAGATGTCGTATCAAACGAATAAATGCATTATAGTTTAGTAGGAACACTAAAAATCTATCTTACGGTTTATATACTAAACAAACTAGATATTTTGGAAATATTCCTACAACATCTCTCGAAACACTTCTATCTATTTCACTTAATTAATATGTAAAACTTTTTTAGATTTACATGAATCCATTTCACACAAATAAATGCACGTACAAAATAAAGTAAAATACATAACATGTCTTCGAAAAAATTTCAAAAAGGAAATGCCAAAACACTCTTCTGCAAAATAAGGTAACGTACCAAGTAAAAAACCCAAAGATCCTTAGACATGATACAATCGTAAAGAAACGCACTTAGGGTAGGTATATTCCTATTCTCAAAATACTCAAAACATTACGAAAGGAAACCTTCAAGAAACACAAGAAACCTTATCAGATAAGGCCTAATTGTTCCTATATCGGCATCTTTGTTCTGCAATGTTCACAATGGGATATTCAGCTAATCCTTTTAAATGATACCGAGCCGCAACACTCTCGGTTTCAAAGACAATGGGGCTAGGTACGTTGACGAGGTGAAAGAAGCCATTAACGAGGTAGGTACTCCTCATGCAGAAATTGGGGCAGTGTGGGATAGTTGGAAATATGCGGTAGGTTTCAGGAAGAGAACTCTTTTTGTTCGTGTATTTTTTGCATTATTGTTACCTACCTACATTCTGTGTGTGTCGGCCCGATGGTAAGAGATTCGCGTACTTAATTACCAGCGGCAAAATGTGCGTATGAACTCCCTGTAAAGAAGAATACCTCTGTCATTACAGGCGATATTACATGACGGAAGAATTAAATAGTTGTTTTTTTTATATAAACGTCGCCCCACACTAGAAATTTTATCCTGTGTCGTGGGTGCGTTTCACAAATAAGAAATATCACATACACAAACACCCAGACTCAGGACAAACATCTGCGGTTCGCACTTTTTATCCCGAGCGGGAATCGAACCCGCAACCCTTAGCGTAGCAGTCCAATCGCTTAGCCACTGCGCCAATCTGTCTTCAGTATGTGGTAGTTCCTGGTTTTAATTGTGCTCATGAAAGAGAAATGGGCTCGGCCTTTATAAGCGAGCAAAATAAACATATCGAGCAACAACCACAAATCTCCTTTTAGTCAATGCTTTTGGAGAAATACATAAGATAAGATATACATGCATACTCTTTACATAAAATTTATTGTACTAAGTATTATTCTTCTCAATTAAATCAATCGTTACCAATTTGTGTTACTAAATAAAGCGCTTCTTATCAAAGAAAGTCAACTTGTGTCGACGTCGTTATGGAAGAATTATGCTAACGTTTCAATGCTTTTAGCTAGCTTCCTGATTGCATAAAATTCATAGTTATGAGGCGAAGTAAGCTAGTAGAGCGGCAGCGTTTACGTCAACGGGATATCGGTAACTTAGAAATAATTAAGAGACAAGTATGTTGCTATTATTTCGCATTTTACGAACTAGCCAATCACTGCAAAGACCTATTCTATATACTATATATATACTGCAGTATTTTATCCTTCAGTATTTACTTAATTAAGGTGTATTCTTTGTCAACAACACACTGTTTAGACAAACAAATAATTTTAAACTAATATTTTTGTAGCCCGTAAACAGGAATTTCTCTTCCAAAAACCTTATCTCAAGTATACTAGGATACGAGAGGTGCAAATTGTTCACCAGTACAGTTATATTTTATAGCTCTCCTACCCAATATGGTTATAAAACTTTATACCCTCGGTTCTGGGGTATATTGTCCTAACTGACCACTCTGTGCACGTTGGCACTTGCTCGGTTTTACACAAAGAGATGTTATAAAGAATATTATCCGTTTTACTAGAACATATGGTTCGTAAGCTTCCGAGAAGGATTATCTTTTGTTGTCAAACAAAATATAGAATGTTTTACTATTACATGCACTTTGTTTTATATCGTAAACAAAGGATTATCCGCTATTGTTTGACCTAATTCGCCGTCTTCACTTGTTCGTTTACGAATTGTATGGGTTGTATAGTGCAACGGGTTGTTCAGAGAAATACCTTCTTTATATACCTAGGTACTTTTTACTAATGGTAGGTGTGTTTACCTAAATCCTATTGTATGTTACAAAAAAGACTTCCTGTAATTTCTAAAATGTAGGTAGTGTAAAACAATAGACACACGAATGGTACGCACCTAAATGCACAATAGATTTCGGTTAGTTTTATGAACATGCATTGGGGCTTGACGGACACCATAATTTTATTTTCTTTCCTTGAGGCTTAAAATTGACAATATTATGTAAAGTAATTTATTTATTTTTTACATTTTTTTAGCAACTTCTAAGTTTAAAAAAATGCAGTTTAATTTCGGAGTTAGACAAGCTTTAATTTAGAATTTTCATTCCCGTCAAGTTTAAGGTAGTCAATATGTAATGTGATTTTCATATTCCACTACAAAGTTTCAAGTAACTAGAAGATTCGCTGCTAAGTTCGCACATCGAACGAGCTGCGCAATATCACATGTCATCAACTGCTGTTCATACCACTCATATATAAGACCCTGTTAAATTACAGACACATTTGTCATCAACTCGTGCTTAGATACTACCTACTGTTGGATGTAAGACTCTCGAGCCTCATTCAATTGTAACAAGCTTGTTTAATGTATAGCAATTTTAAACAAACATACCACCTTTATTCCATTCTTAAAAAGTCTATACCCCTAGATATTCAAACAATAAGCAGGGACTTAAAACGTTAATTATAACGTTATTTAGTACCTGAAACGTTACTAAATAACGTTATCCAAACAAAAATAACGAAATTTGAGTAACATTTTATGTGCCTGCAAGTATGTATATCATAACTCCTATATTCCCTAAAGAGATAGGAAGAGGTGTGCTTCCAATTCCAAAGCAATTAATCCAACAATACGTCAGCAAGCCTCAAACCGCATTATAATAAGAAAAATCTGTTAACAGCTCACGGAACCATTGCGCCTCCCACAGTCTAGGTAGGTACAGAAATACCAATATTAATAGAGACGTCCCGTCGACAGAAAAATGCCTTTATAATAATCATTCGGACAATTAATCTTAGAACACACACAAAGCACGATAATCGCTTACTCATTTTGCTAAAAATAAAAAAGGGAGAAAAAAAATGGTGGACTGTGGAACAATTTTAACAAATTAGGCGACAAACTCACCACTTTTTGAAAGTAAATTATTGTATTTTAGATTGTTTTGTGGGACGAGATTATTGATGCTCCGGGGGCGTGGCCCAGTGATGGGACGTGCGTGCTTGTCGATATTTATTTTTGAGAACTGAGAAATATGTGGTTATTAAAGCTCCTAAATATCAACCACTGAGTTGTGTTCCTTGCAGACCGTTTTAAGTATTTTGAAAGTTGTTCATGTCAACAAAGAAAGAAGCTTCAATGGCTTACTAACTTGAAACATTATGTGATACAAGCCGGTAGAAATATAAATTATATAGAAATATAATTATAAGTAGCATTCACAATCGTAATCAGTGTCTTTGAGCATTTCCCAAAAGATGGACCTCAAAACATTACTTTTGCTGCTAGCTTACTAGTCCACTGCTGGTCGAAGATCCTTTATTTCCTATCATATAAATGGGGTTCAATTAGGTGCAAAATAAAATAATGGAACATAAAATAACACAATCGATATCTATTTTCCAAGAATTTTTTTCCCAACGCTACACCTCAACAATTTCTAAGATGAAATTCAGACGACCGTCACGAATGGACCAACACAGGGTGTGAGAGAACCGGGAAACTATTCTAAAGGAAAGTATGTACTTCTCGCTCACTTCTTACGCACCAGAACGAGAGGCAAGATGTGAAATAAATTTATTAAAACATCACTGTTCGAAGTGGTGGGTTCATTATCATCGTGTGGGTTCGAACTCGCGTTCACGCCAAGTCTGAATGGACAATTAAACTGAATTATACAATATAAACATGCCTTTATTGTTTAAAAGTTATGATGATTCCAAATTAGGTTCATGAACGGCGAAACCTGCGTTGGGAAGTTATCAAAGTATGCCTGTTTGTGGTTAAAAAATAAATACAATGTCCCTGCCGATTTCCTAATTGGTTTTATTCTACATAGGTTTAAAGAATTTGTTTGTAGGTGTCATTAAATCTGTCTTTTAACACTTGTATTGCGTCTTATTGGTTTAAAACAATATTTTTTAGTATTTATGTATAATATTGAACTGTTTGTATTTATGAATTTTACATTATTCCGAGGCATAGGTTAATATTTTTTGTAGCACATAATAACATAGTCGGCTTTTAAAATATTATTTTCTTCTATTCATTAATTCTATCCATTTCTAGTCCCTCATCTGATTGGTCCCACGTAATTTCAGCAATAAAATAGCCGTAAAAATGTTCCAAAAATATTATCGATGGTGGGCCCGTAATCAAATCAAGAACATCGACATTATCTTTAAATATATTTCATAAGCACCACTAAAGCAAGATGGAGTCGGTTTCGGTACATCATAATAGCAATATCCTGTCCATTGATTGTCAAAAATTAGGAATTTCGGCAATTACGTCTCACCTCCCACGTGATTTTGAAAAAAAAAACATCGCACCCGGCGCATCCAAATTTTCTTAAAAGATCCGACATCTTCTTTTTGTGTGGTATAAATGGTAGGAACAAGCGTTTAGGATCGAGCAGAGCGGGTAAGGGCGCCTTTGGCAACTAAATGACCCTCTGGCATCGATTTTTTCTTGTTGTTCAACTAAAATTAGGATTGATGATTGTTTCTTAGTGTATAATGGTATTTAGGGCACTAGTAGAAGGATAAGTTTATTTGCTTCTGAACCATTACCTCGTTTTGACTGGATACAGTCTATAATTACGTGTGTTAATTTGGAAAACAATCATGAGAGCATGTCTTCCCAGCTTGAAGCTTACAAGGCCTTGAGTCCATAGATTTATCCTCCTATCTAACCTACTAACTGCAAGCAAGCCAAGTCAAAGGTCGCAAGTTCAAACCCCGGCACGCACCAATGTTTTTTCGAATTCATGTGCGTACTATAAATTAGTTATCGGTTGTTAAAAACGGTGAAGGAAAACATCGTGAGGAAACCGGCACTCCTGAGAGATTTTTCAACGGTTTGTAAAGCCATGACGGAGGCCTACAGGCTAGGCGGTATAAACTCTGACACCAGGTTGTTCATCAACCATACGATGAGAAGAGAAGAGAACCTACTAACTAACTTAACCTTATTCATATTGACGGCATACAGCTTTTAAATAATATAATACCATAAGAGTTTACGTAAGGCAATTAACCAGCTACATCTTATAACTTCACCCACACGCGTTTTAACATTTTTTTTACCTATTTTTTCCCTTTTGTTACCTTTGTGCGAGCTAGCGCCGGCACGAAAGGATCTTATAAAGTGTTCTAAGGCGTATCCAGTATAGGCCGACCGTTACATATTTATTTTTGTGTTGTGCATTCTTGTCTTGACATGTAAATAAATGATTTATTTTTTTACAAAAACAGTTGTGCTGCGATTTCGCGCTTTCATGGTGGCGTGGCCGTCCTCATTGGCGGTCCAAAAGGTGGTCACAATGGTCAATTATGTGATCTAATAATTCAAACTGGTGTTCTTTGTATGATAACTTTTGAGGATGCTTGACATTTTTGCCATCATGAAAATACATAGACTTGTTATGTATTTGATGTAACATTTCTTCAGCGAATATTGTATTCCTCTGTGTGTTATAGCCATTAAATGGGATAAGATGCCTTAAATATGATACTTAATAAGTTTCGTTATATACATACATTGTTCAATTTTGAATCCTCGATTTATCAAGTCTGCCTCGTTGGTCTAGACTGCCTCGTTGGTCTAGTGGTCGCTAAGCGCGACTGCTGAGCAAGAGGTCCTGGGTTCAAATCACGGGTCGGGCAAAGTGTTACTGAGTTTTCCATTAGGTAATACTCAGCAGCAGCACGGAGTCTGGATTTGTGCCCGGTTGATGGCAATAGGCTCGCCCCCTATTACATTGGGACTTACAAAATAACTGGCGAAATGTGGGTGTACTATATGTTCACCTCTGCCTACCCCTTCGGGGAATACAGGCGTGATGTTATGTTTTTTATGTTTTATCAAGTAAAATGTGATGTTAATTTGTGACGACAACACAAGTAAAACATTGTTTTTTACCTTCTTCCCAGCTTCGAATGCAACACGAAACTTCCCACCCACGAATATCTATCCAGCGAGGGTCGCTTCTGTGAATGGAACTCTTTATTGCTACTAATACACGCAATGGGTCAAAACTGAATGAAATATAAAGAACAATAGGCTTTTATGCAGTCCTGGTAAGAAGTACGGCGCCAGGAAATTACGTCATTTAAAAAAGAATAGAATATTATTAAACCCTTATAAAGATAATGGTGTTTGGTCATTTACCGTAGTTTTCCTAATGATTTAATTAGACTTGTTTTATTGCTGTTTTAGTTAGCGGGGAATTTTGTTTTGACGGTGGAGCAGACAAAGGCGAAATGAAAGTGAAATGGTGTAACAATTTTTTTTTGTTCTAGCTATTTCTCGATTTAGCAAGTTGAATATACTACATGCGTACATAGTAACAAAATGATCTAGAGCCTATGATTTAGTTAAAATAATAATTTCGTTATTTTAAACTTTGATTTAAGTGGACTGACTTTTAAGTCAGTACAATGTTCTTAATCTGGCTTATCATCACGACCTCTGCTAGCAATCATATTACTATATACTTATTTAGACTTATACTGGATATTTCAATATTTAATTTTATTCGTTTTAAAATAGGCACCCAATTTTGAAGTCGTATGCCAATGTCTGACAACCTTCCCAATTACTTTGGATGTGTTTATGTTTTTTGCACAGCCAATCACATAACGTACATATGTACATACGTCGGTATCACAGTCGATATTAATCATACCGAACTACTTGAACTTTAATACAATTTCACACTCACTTGTTTTAAAGTTTATCAAGAAATCCAAATTGCAAAAAAAGGAAACATTTCGCAATATCTGGTAACGAAATCAAAGGAGTTTAACATCTCGCAAGGTTTATCATTTTAATCGGCGTGTCAAAAACAAGGCTGCAAATAAAATGAACGGCATGTTGGAGTGAAACGATGAAAAATTCTGTACACTCTCTGATCTGGTGATAGCTGGTGATTGAGAAGTGAAATTACATGGTATGCAAGCAAAATATTTGTTTCGAAAACTTACAATGAGGAAAGAGTGGATGTAGTGTTGATATTCAATTATAACAGGTATGGGATTAGTGCTGAAAATAGTCAAGTTTATGCTAACTAGTGCTGATTAAGTAGTTTTTTTCGTTACCCGTCAATAAATCTAGCTATGGTTTACATATTTTTTTAAATATTTACATTTTACAAACCATTTTTCATAACAAGGAAATATATTTTTCTTAAACATTATCCATTCCGTCATACCAAGCCGCTTGCCAAGCGTGGGGATTATGGCAACACCACCCTTCTAAAAGGAGGAGGCCTTCGTTCAGCAGTGGACGCCTTACGGCTGATGATGATGATGATGATGATGATTCCGTCATACACTAAAAAAGATTACTTAATAATTCAAATATGAATGTCATCCTCCATAGTACAATTAAACAAATGTTTTGATGGCATTGTAAATTTTATTCAGACAGATTTTTTTAATTGAATGATTTAACTGCTATCAAATTATTAATGCTCGTTACAACGTTAAACTAATCTTGCATGTGGAGTCACCCCATAACCAACTCTTTACTCTCTGCCTTAAAATATATTTGGACTGTCATCAGATCAAGTTATATGCTACGCTATATTTTAATTCAGCAAAGGTAAAGCAAACATTCTACCACCGGAACCACGACATGGATTAATGATATAATTTTAATTGACTTTCGTGCGAATGCCGACCTCGACGCTCGTTTAAAAAAAAGTTGAAATGCCCGCTTATTTATGTGGACATCTCAGAAATAGGGCATTACTTTTTAAATATTACTAAGTTAAATTAGAGTAAATAATGAAATGATCAAGTTCACTTTTGATTGTATACGAAGTCTTTGTTTACTCTAATTTTAAAAAGTTTGATTGTTGTTCAATTCGGATGTCATTTTGGACGATCGAGTCAAATGGCTGTCATTTTTTATAATTAGTGATCGAAACTAGACTGGAACTGTAATTTAATCATTTTTTATGATTATTGGCCTTCAGATGCAAGCCACCGGTATGGTACAGTATAATTTAACATTTTTGAGCATATATACAGACAAATTTATTCTATTTATTTCCCTGCGAAATTTATACGACTGCCTCGTTGGTCTAGTGGTCGCTAAGCGCGACTGCTGAGCAAGAGGTCCTGGGTTCAAATCCCGGGTCGGGCAAAGTGTTACTGAGTTTTCCATTAGGTAATTCTCAGTAGCAGCACGGAGTCTGGATTTGTGCCCGGTTGATGGCAATAGGCTCGCCCCCTATTACATTGGGACTTACAACATAACTGGCGAAATGTGGGTGTACTATATGTTCACCTCTGCCTACCCCTTCGGGGAATACAGGCTTGATGTTATGTTATGTTATATTATTTATATTTCAAGATCATCGTATAGGTGTTTCTTTTAATTTTACCGTCAGTATATCAAAACAGTATCATCGCGTAAATAAATGTGTGAAGCGGTACATTAAAAACAAAACAACATCGCCGATACATATCGTTGCTAAAAAACCTTACACATACGAATGATAGCGTATGTTTAATTGAAAAGATGTATCATGTATGGGAGAATAGTTAATTAACACGAACTAGTCTGGTAAATTATAATGAATGACCTTAACACTTGTGAAGTGGCTCATTACTTAAAGGATGTACTGTGTTTAATAACTTCTATAAACGTCTTATCTAGAACGTTGATTACGGCTAAATGATCTGTTGCTGTTCGCCCCTTATAGATTATACTAAGCTGGTTGTAATGTGAGATGTTTTGATCTTAATTGCTGTATTGCGTTTAGATTTGCGCAGTTTTTTCCTAGTCTATTAAGTAATACTTCTTTGACTTAACGATCCTATTGGCATTGACTAAGTAATGGGGCGAGTGCAGTCTCAGCACTTGATTGATAGTCTACTAGTAAGTGGGGCTGGGGCTCGTAGCTATGCAGCTACCCGGCAGATCAGTCGATCTGCGAGGTTAAGCCGTGCTCGCCGAGGTCAGTCTTGTGATGGGTGACCGTTTTCACATGTCGAGACCCCACCGTGCTTCGGAAGGCACGTTAAGCCGTTGGTCCTGCGCCTGATTTCTCTCCGGTCGTGTCGGTCTACCGTCCCATCGGACTATGAGAGTGAGGGAATAGGGAGTGCACCTGTGTCTGCGCGCATACTTGTGCACTATAATATCTCCTGCGCAGATGGCTAGTCTCAACTGAGACAGGCCGCCGTGACCGAAATTCGGTCAGGAGGACATTACTAGTAAGTACTAGTCTAGTCTATTGAATAGTGGTATCGTGTGTGTTTGCGCATTGGACATTTTATGTCCATTAATTGCACTCAAAATAGTTATGAGTCAATCGAGAAATTCATATTGCTAGGTAGAAACCGAAAACAAAATCCTTGAAATTACTTAGAGGTTAGAAATTTCACTGTTTTAATAAAGAATAATTTATGCATTCATTACAGTGTCAATGTGGTCTACACTAGTTAAAAAGAACAGTGACGCGTCTAATGTATCTAAAAGTCCAAATGGCACCAGTTAAGGAAATAAAGTCACTAGTCTTACTTAGTCTACTACTACTAAAGTTTTAAAGTAAAGTACAAACAAACATGACGACCTGATTGGCGCAGTGGCTAAGCGATTGGACTGCTGCGCTAGGGGTTGCGGGTTCGATTCCCGCACGGGGCAAAAATTTGTGCGATCCACAGATGTTTGTCCCAAGACTGGGTGTTTGTGTGTGTGATATTTCATGTTTGTGAAACGCACCCACGGTACAGGAGAAATTCCAAGTGTGGAGCGACGTTTTTTCTTAAAAAAAGAAACATGCAATCAAAGTGATTGTAAAGTAACGCCTAATAGTTCATACATTCGAAGATCTATTGAACATGCAAGGTCTCTTATATAATCGAATTCAAACGATGTTGTCAACTGATATACAACTTTTGGTTTTCGTGATCCATTCGTATAAATACCATAGCACTTTATCCTCTTCTCGTGTGGTGGATAATCTCAATCAAATAAAGATGAACAAGGTTATTATCGCACCTTTTTAAGGCTCCATAACCGTCTAAATATCTAATAATAGCCAAAATAGGCAAGAGCTGCCGTAATTTCTTAACTAAGCGTCACAAAAAGCGGTATGTTAACCCTTTCCATTTGATTGACAAACACTGTTGCAGTATCAGTGTGCTCAACCCGTCCGTGCTGTCAATCCGATCACGTTGACACTCTGAAAAAATAACCAACACCACGGGGATTGTGGTCCAAGTGTGGAGACGGAGACGTTTTTCTGCAGCGTGGCCAGTGATTTATGTACAAGAATTATAATTTATTAATACCAGGTTTCAAGATCTAATTCAGGTATTAATTTATAATAATAATAACAGCCTATTACTGTCCCACTGCAGGGCAAATGCCTTTTCTCGTATAAAGAAGGATTGAGCATTAAAGAATGGGGTAGGTACATTAGCGTATACCTACTGTTAGGAGAAGTTAGATAATATATAATTTTTAACTCGGCTCAGCATCATTATCAATACTGCATCTTGACACCATTAAAATAATCTTTTATGTCACGACAACAATGATGATATTACAAACATTAATCAATAATAATAATATTTGCAGTACAAATGGTGAAGTCTTTGGTGATCGAAGGTTGTGGTGTCGTCTCCAGTTCGTGGTGAAAATGTGAGGTACAACCTCACTGAGTACCGACTTCCAGCAAACACAGAACACTTCAGTTCCAATCTGTTCTATTTAGATTTCACACGTGACCAAACCTGGCCACCAAACCTTTCACTGTTTACGATGAAGAGAAAACCGCTCTCCCCCAAGACTTGTACCACCGCCTAAATGTAGTCACTCTACGGGGAGTCAACAAGAAATATGTCGAAACTCGACTAAGTGTTAAATAATACATTAACGTGGCGATACATAATTGAAGAGATGCCACCATAACGTGGAAACGACGAATTTAACCGACTTCAACTAATATGGTATGTGTTTTTACCGTCTATGGTAACTTCTTATATCTGTGAGTTAAGTATCTTTGGCTAAGTAGCTGTTATTATGTTGCAGTGTAAAGCTATGGTCGCTAGACTCATACATAGAGATGATTCGACTGTTTATTTTGATTGTGAGTTCTGCGATTTATAGTTCAAGTAGTGAGAGCATAGAGTTGTGTGGGATTATCACTTGTTTTGCCTTAGTTTATTTATTGGTTAAATCACTGATTCCTGAAATGTTGTTTAACCATCTCATTGGACGTTCAAGTCGTTGAACGCCACGCGGCCGGGCGAGTCATAGTTTAACCGCGAACAATAAAAAATCCATTGTCTGCGGCATGGCAGTGAAAGTGTTAAGGATTCATTGCTCCGGTCTAACATAATGATACATACTTATTGGAATTATATGTTAGGATATAGTCAGTGCTAGATAACCAAATAAATATCTTAAATTAATTAATATAAGAGAAAAAAAACAAGTTTTATCCTTGGGTGGGAAACAGTAGGTATGCATCTATGTAATTACATACAAAAATTTAAAAAATAATGCTTGAAGACTAACATAAATAAGTATTACAAAACAGTATCGACTTCTTATAAAATACGTATTTTCCATCAATAATTTCTTAATAACGCAAGGAATTTTATAATTACAGTCGATCGTTGACTTGGCTTGTTAAATTTTTTCTTTACCAATATCGTTATAATCGTTGGAACTCTTAAATTGAAATTTATGACCAGCCAGACTTATTTTTGTATTGAATTCACACAATTATTAGATTGGGTATCGATATTCGATCATTTTTGCGATTTTGGTTTTTAATTAATTTCGATTGCAAAATGTATTTAATTCGTTAATTATGTACATATTTAGGTATCGTCCAATAATCACGTCCGGTTTGAAAGGGGAAGAGGGGGTTCGGAAAAAATCTCAAGGGGAGGAGGGGGGTGTAGTGCGATATAAGAGCTCTCTAACAACACGATATGTAACGTCATTCGAATATGATTCCTTATGTACTACTGATTTTCTTTTATTTTAATAAAAAATTGCACGCTGAGTTTGACTAGGGTTAGTTTAAAATCTCACCAAGTATCACCAGAGGAGAATAGAGGGGAGGTTAAAATGGTCCTCCTCACGTGATGGACGGACGACCCCTTACCTACTGAAATGGATATGTTTGTAGCATTTCTATAATGGTATACAAAATAACGCTGGGCTGTATAAAAGTAGATTGTACCATCTCCGTTTTTGCCTCTTCATCATCAAATTTTCAGTCCCTCGGATGACATGTTCGACTGTTAGTTAGAAAAGCTTAGGACCTTGTAACGCGACATTGTAATGAAAATATTTAGAAACTGATCAAAGTTTTAAAATTGGTAGCTACAACGATAGAAATTATAATATCTAAACCTACGTAGGCCGCAGTTGGTTCCTTAAGAAACGTTTGCTGCTTCACCTTCCAACTGATTGTACCATAATAATCTTTAGCCAAAGTTATGTAATACTGTAAATACAATTAAAGTCGCCGAAGCTAATTTAAATACTAAAACCACACCTAACCTAACCTAAAAAAAAAACTCCCACCAAACATTTTCTAGCTCCACTACTAAAATACCACAAACATACTCAAAACACGTCTAAAACTTATCCGAAGCATAAATAACAATGATCATGGTTACCACAGACAGAAACAAGCCAGTCAGAATGAAGAGATTAAAAATTATTAACAAAACGATGTGGACCAGTCCGACGCCATTCCTGATTATCAACGGGCATCAACCGTAGTGGGTCTTAATTAAATAATCAAAAAATATGTGTCTGCCCTTAATACTGGGATCTATTTATGAAATGCTAATGAGTTTGTATTTATGTTCGGCGTATGTTTTGAAGAACTTATGGCTTATGCTTGCGTTGTGAGGCTTGATTGATCAAGAAAGATTGCGGAAATAAGTGTGTTTTTCTATGTAAAAAATATTTGTCAACCTGCATCATGGGCCATTACTGTGTATGTGATATTTCATGTTTGTAAAACACACCTACTATACAGGAGAAAGTAATAGTGTGGGGCGACGTTTTTTGTTTAAAAAAAAGATTATTATTATCCGCCTGTGGGTCGATACAGGCGGATAATAATAATCTTTTTTTTAAACAAAAAACGTCGCCCCACACTATTACTTTCTCCTGTATAGTACTGCAGGGCAAAAGCCTGGCTTCCCTCCTTCCACTTGTCCCTGTAGGCCGCCACACGACGCTAGTCTTATAGACTTTTATGTAGGAGTCCAGTTCATCTCGCCATCTCTTACTCGGCCTGCCGCGTAGTCGGTTGCTGCTGCTTGGGACCAACTCGCATCATGGGCCCAATCTTAATCATATTTTCCAAAGAAAGTTAATTAAATAAATGCAGTATTAACGCAATGCCCAGTACCGTGCGATATTGAAAATTCTATTGACTCGCTCCCGTTCTAAATATAATGAGGACATTTTGTTTAATAATGGTTTACTATGAATTGCACCTGGTTTAACTGGCAAAGGGCTACAAAATATCAATTTTCATAATAATAAGTGGTAAGTTCAATAATATAATCACCAGACGTATTACTGCCAACTCTTCGACACATACAACTTCCTCCAACACTCCTCTATTATAAATCAGGCAAACATTTTCAATAATAACCGACATAAAAACTAGAAACATATCTATTAGCATTTACAAATACATTTCGAACGCAATCCCCTTTGTCTGTCAAGGATAGCACGCGCGACTGATCACGAATGACCGGGTAACTGTAAATTTTGTCGCAAACAAAATACTTCAACATTTATTGATCCTAATACCATTGTACAGGGATTTAGATCTGTCCATTCAGGGCGCAGGTAAACGATACTTGAGGTATGTAAGTAATAGTAAGTATAGATTTTTTAGTTAAGCCCTTATACGCATAATTGGTAGCATTCGTTTTGGTGAAGGATGATGATAATCTTTTGTGATCTTGCACATAGTCAAGAGATTTTTGACTGTTTGTTGATGTTTTTGTTAAATTCGACGGTTATATGATATTGTAAGAATATCCTTAGTGTCTATGAACAACGATTAGGGAAAAAATAAGGATGATATCACCGATGAGAAAACCTTTACGCCTACGAGCAAACAGCGATACAAATATAAACAAATTTTAAGTTTTTACGTACAAACATATGTAAAAAAACATAATTCAACCCTCAAAAAGTCCATTTCACCCTTTCCCTCATAACTCAAAAAGATCCCATAATTTTCCGATCCACTGCTCCCTTATCCACAAAACTACAGAAGTCTATGTGCCCAACAGCCCCTTAATTACGTCTAGTTGCGTTGTTATTGTTGTATTTCTGCTAAATACCTGTCAAATAATAGCGTCTTCTAATCCACCAGCAAAGGGTACATAAGTACCTTGTTATCCTTTGAAGTGATTTCGAAATAAATGCGCTCAATTATGCGTACATTATTTGAAATGATTACGTTTAAAATGTCACTATTATGATTTTGGCAGTGGGTGGTTGGGTTTAAGTAGCCGCTTAAGATCACGGGTTGTAAGCCTGCGGATGCAGTAGTGTCGTAATTATGAGGCTACAATCGCGCAAGTGAAGCATTTTGTTTTTAGTAACTTAGGGTGGGTTGCACCAATCGTCTGTGATCGTTAAGTCCATACGTCAACGTTAAGTTAGTAGGAAATTCTCATACAAGCGGCGATATTTAACGATAACCAATACGTCAAAGTTGTTGGTGCAACTCACACTTTTCAATATTTAATAAGGGAGGATTTAAGAATTATGGAGATGATAATACTTAATTGAGTAGATCATGGTATTGAAAGATAGCGGTATTTATGTCCTACTTACTGGGAGTCAGTATCGAATTATTTCTATGAGTATCTATATTGAGTAAATGGAGCCATGATTTTTTTTTTCTGCAGTAGGTAATTATAGTTACGTTTTAATTGATACGTAACAGAATTGTAACACTAGATACCTACCGAACAATTTATTAGACGATAAAATAGTTTCACCACAACAAGTAAACATCAAAAAAAGATCAGCCGTTTTCTATGATTACCAACCATTCAACCGAAACACAACCACCAATACCATACCAATGATAGATATTTAAACAAGAACTCATCACCCGCGTCAACCGACGCGTAAAACGCGATATGCATAATATCGCATTATTTAACATAATTAATTAACCAAACCCACGACACAGACAGATTGACAAAACAAAAACTAAAGTATTTTACGTCTTCATATGATATCGACAGCCACATCGGGTTAAGCAAACATTAATAATTTGACCCGACATTTGATTTCCTGAGCTTTTAGATACAGGGTGATGATTTTGATTAAGTGTTAAAAGCGAATCTTCAATAGTGTGTACGATGTCTAATATCCATCTTAATGTAACTTGAGTGTCAAAAAAGGGTATCGACTGTAGTGCTAGATATAAATCATATTACAGACTTCAGCTTCCTTACCATGAACTCTTAAAGCAGGACAGCTTACGTTGTAGAAGCGGGACGCCGCATTACACTACACGAAGCGGCATCTCGCTTCCACATCTTAAACTGTCCAGCTTTAAAAGTTCATGGTAACGGGGCTGTACTATGATTTAAATCTAGTAAAAATATCGTAGTTACTTTATTACTTTACTATAATATTTTGACCTAAACTTGAGAACTATTTGTGACTCTGTGTAAAGTGTCTAATTTCTTAATCGTACCGGTGATAATTTATAAGTCTTGCATCACTAATAGCTACATGCTCAGTAGGATGTCACAACAGATTTTTACCTAGCCTTACGGAATTCACAGGAAGGGCACAGAAACATATAGAAACTAAAATGTAAATAGTTTTAGTTTGTTTTTGTAATTTTGTGTTGTTGTTTATTGTTTTTGTTTTATTTGTGTTTTAGTATAGTTTATTATCGGGCAAAGTGTTACTGAGTTTTCGATTAGGTAATTCTAAGTAGCAGCACGGAGTCTGGATTTGTGCCCGGTTGATGGCAATAGGCTCGCCCCCTATTACATTGGGACCTACAACATAACTGGCGAAATGTGGGTGCACTATACGAGGTAAGTAGATTATTTATAACATCGCATTGGAGGACCTGTAATGGTGTAATAATTCTCAAAATAAATTAATAAACATCTCTTCTTTCAGTTATACGGATTTAAGATTGAGCATCATCATCTTCGTATCGGCTTGAGGTATGTCTAAGGAAACAGATCACGCTCATGCCGTAGTGTAGGTCAGTTAACAATGATGGTAGCGAGATTGATTGTCCAAGGTGCGCCGGACGTACTGTGGTACTATCACACGTGGAGGCACTCTACTTGCACTGCAGATTGAGCAGAATCGGTTGTTTGCAGTGTTACATCCTAAAATGGCTAGACAGTTTTGGTGATAAAGCACTCGCAAATTATGAGACATCACAACCAACAAGCCAACCCGCAGTGAGCTAGCGTGGTGATCAATGCTCGATCCTTTTCAATAAAAGAAGAGGCCTTTCCCCTACAGTGAGACAGTTATAGGCTATTATTATTATTCAACTAACAATACCTACCTATCAATCCTAAATATCAAATTCTAATAATGTCAAAAAAATACAACGACGTTATCATATTCAATAAACTTTAAATAGTAATAATAATACTTTATTCAGTTCATAAATAAAAACGTGGCGCGTATTAAAACGTCCGCGGAGGATTACATTAAGCTATAAAGAGTTTTGTTTAATGGTCGGTAATTGGTCAGAATAACATAATTTTTATTGGCATTGTCTCGGCTAGGTAACGATCGCCATTACTACTGGAACTCGAACGTAAATCGTAGCTTCGATTGTTTTATCTTGTCCTGCAATTTATTGGTCTTGTTTTAATTGACTGTAGGCCTCTGACATGGCTTTACACACCGTTTTAAAATCTCTCCAGTGTGCCGGTTTCCTCACGATCGTCTCCTTTACCGTTATTAGCAACTGATAACTAATTTTTATTACGCACATGAATTCGAAAAGACATCGGTGCGTGCCGGGATTTGAACTTGCTACGTTTGACTTGGCAGTCCAACGGTCATACCACTCGGCTATCGGTGATAGTTTTCGTTCTTATAATGATGAGTTACTTTCGAGACAAAAACGCACTGGGTATTTCTAAAACAATACGCTTACGAAAAAGATTTAAAGTCCTATATAAAAATAAATATATATTCCAGTTTTTATGTCCATCGGTTTATTAGGGCACTAACTGTAAAACACAATAAATAAGCGTGTTTATGTCAAGTAAATAATTCTAACATTGACTACGGCAGGTGCAACTAATATAATGTTTCAGGTGCTAACACAGGCAAAGATTATATCTGAAGTACCACAAAAATCAAACAGAAAGAGTGTTTTATTATTTTATTACACTGTTGTGCAGGTGACCTACCGGGTGTTGACAGTGAGTGTGAAAAAGATGAGACTACTTACGTGAGCACCATACCATTCATGGTAGCTTAGTTGAGAAAAACATCTAGTTGTCTATTAAAAAAGTTACAGAACATTTCAATGCATATAAAAAAAAAACTTTAATAAAAATACAACAATTATAATTTTAAGCAATTTTTTAAGGTAGATTGTCTGACTAGCGAGAACTAAATGAGTCACGTTCGAGTTCAACCAACAGTAAGGGACACACCTCGCTTCGGGTCAATAAATAAATAAATCTCAAAGCTGCATTTTTTAGCTTATTTTTCATTAATATCGTAATTATGTGAGTTGGCATCGAAAACAAACCGCAATTTTGTGGCCTGCCTTAATGGTTTAGGGGTCAATTATAGGCGTTATAATAATAATGTTGAGTGATCTTTAGACTTTAATATGTGTGTATGTGTTAGTCATTTGTTTTTTGGTGATTCTAGACAATTTTATTTAAATTTCGGTTCAGTTTTGCAGTGATCGCATTCTATCGGGGTGTTTTGGTTTGAAAAGAACATGATGACGTCATAATTATGATTTTGTGATGAGGTACTCAATGATGAAATTGATTGCAATCTGCTGCACCCATCCATGTAAGTTCTAAGTGATTTTAAAGGAATTTTGAATGACTTTATTTTAGTAAATGCCAAAAAAAGATAGTAATCTTAAAATCTTTACGAATTAGTAATAAAATGTGTTATTTAAATTGTCTCATCGATAGTTTACGACTGCCTAGGGCGTACCTACCTAGATATTGCCTAATAGAATTAAGTCCGCCTTTGTAAAAAAATGTGCATTAAGTTTACTAAAAAAAAATATTGATAAAAAAAATGCAAAACAATTACTGTTCGCCACTATCATAGAAAATGTATCACCCTATATGTATATTAAGACGTGACATTTCAAATATTATGTTGTGGTCGGTATAAAGGCGAAATTTATTTTGTTCGCGCTCCCGCAGTTGCGAGCCGAACGTGTCTTGTAACATCATTCACGACTCGCTGACCTAATACTGAGTCTAAAACTACGATGCCCATACACATACCTACATACATATAGTGCTTACATACACAGGTCTGTACCATTTATGTGTGTGTGTGTGTTTTACTGAAAAGAATTTCAAATCATGAAGGTACGTATGGGAAATGGAAAGAAGACCACACCAGCGAGGTTAAATGAAGCTTGCATTGCAGCCAGGTCATTTTCCGCTGTGGAAGCGAGACGTCACACTACGCTGCTCGTAGCGGCGGCGTCATGCTCCCACGACGGAAAATAAACTTCAATGCAAGCTTATCGCACCTGGGCGTAAGACACCCGGCCTATCATCGCTAGTATCATCGTAAGTTTGTATTTTTCTATCATTTACTCCGTTCTCACAGCGCACATCCCAAATATGTCTTGAGAACTCGATCTTCGGTTGTTTCTAGCTGATGCCTGTTATATTGTATTTTAATTTTCTCACCATTTCCTATTTTATTCCTGTTAACTTTTATTGTTTACGGCTACAAAAATCATTAGTTTTGTCCTTAGGGCTTAGCTAGCCATAAAATATAATATTATTTACCTAGATTCCAAATTATTTTGAAATAATATTATAAGATTAGATTACATAAGTATAGGTACCTATTGGAAGGTTTTTTCTTCATCGTACCTGATTACCTAAAACATATTTATCGTGCTGGCCGTACAAACATTTCCACGCATATAATATTTCGCGATCGACATGCATTAAGTTGATGTTATCGGTGCATCAAGATTCAACAGCGGTGAAATTATGAATAACGCATTTACACAAACAAGTTTAGTATGAATCTGAGGAATTTAAAAATATAAATTGGTGTTGTTTCTATCTATCTCTCTCTCATATAATTTTTAATCAAGTACTTAAACCGTCTATTTTAATTGATCCATTTTCGTAACACTATCTTTCTCTTATCTTTTTATTTTTGGTATAATATGTCCAACCTTAATACAACGCCATCTAAGTATAAAGGAGAGAACTACTAGGAACACTGCCACCTTGTGGCAAAGTTTAGAACCACGACAAGGTAACTTAAAGCGTTGATGGAAGCTCTTGGCTTTCGGTGTCGCTCAATTAAAATAGATGGCCGTTGTATGGAAGTTACATGAATAATAAGTAGATGGCAACTATTGTAAGAACGAGATGAGCAACTATACCTACACAAACTATAATGGTAAAAGAAATAGAGAAGAAGATCATAATTAAGTATCAGGTATCAATAGTGTGTTTACTATTGAAATTCTTGCCATATTCCAAGACACTGATTATAGTAAAACTTCAACTTGTTAAAACTTATTTATTCATTCCAAGTAAAACCTGTCTTTCCTTAACTTATCTAACTTATCGCGCGAGGCCTATATCACAGCTTATCGACCTTATCGCTAGTCGACACTCCTACAGCCTAAAGGCTGTATATCACATACAATCTTATTTTTAAACAAACATGTGAGTAATTAAATATTTAAATAAGAACAATGATAAAAAATGTAGTAAGTATCATGAAATTAATTACAAAGTTAACGATGGAAGAGATCAATGTAAAGGAAGCGAACAAAGACAAATTAACAAACAAATAATTAACTACTCCTGTTACTGAAGAGACTGAATTGAATGAACGTAATAATACTATCACAATTTTATAAGAAAAAAAAAGAGTTGAATTGATATACCTAATTACCAATTTTCGGTATCGATCTTTTTAACGGCATTTTTGAAAAATATTCAATAACTGTTACCTACAGAAATGAACCAATCAAAATTTGGCTACACAATTACTGAGATGTAATTTCTCTGAGTCACTTACAAGTAAAGTGATCGACCTCCTCTACACAGGTATCGCACTGCACGAAGCAGCAGTTAACCATCTTACATCTACATCTGGAGCTGACAGTTCTCTTGCTACTGACGTAGCCCCTGCCACAGCACAACGTAGCACAATTGTGCCGGTCTTTGCACACCCTACCTTTGGTACTGACGCATAAATTCGGCGTCCTCTGCAAATAAAGCAAGTTCTTTCTATCCACTTTCATTTTGTTACGCACTTTTGGCGCAATCGCCCGTTTCGTTGTGTAGTTCACTATTTTCTTTTTCATTGCATGGTGATAATGCTTCTTCAGCAAGCCCATCGCTGAGTTGAAAGGTCCTAGCCGTTTCCAACACGTTTTTGTCGTACAAGAACCAGAGAATCCGTGGCATTTGCAGACTTCTTTCAGCTGTTCGCCTATAGAGTCGACGCCAACAATGACGTCTTGTTTTAATATTTCTGCTATTTGATCATTACCAGCGTGTTTGAAGTCCAAGAAATTTTTCGTTATTCTTTTCCCATGTCTGAAATCGTCTCCACATCCAGCCACTTTCCATGTATTGTTTTTGGTGAATTTGCCGACGCAAGAACACGAAGATAGATCCCCTGATGCGCATGCTTTTGCTACTGAATGGTTATCGAAGCTGCTATTAATGCATGCACAAAGGCTGTCTCTCTATACACTTTATTAAATATGTTCCTTTTAGGTTTTTTATTGAAAACAAGGGAGCAATTCCATCTGTCGTATTGGAAGGTCTCTTCACAGGCGGCAATCGCTTGTTCTTTTGCAGTGCTCAAAACATTAGACAATCCTGTATCTCTATCACACATTTTTATTTGTCGTTTGGTTGGTCGAACTAATTTACACGCGCCTGGGTGTACGATGTGACTTCGATCGCTGAATAATGCCTCCACTGTTTTTTGTAAGTTGGGCTGAGATCTGTGAATTGTAAACACATTTGATTGAACTAAAATCTATTTGTAGAATCCTGTATCGAGTTGTTGTTTTACGTAATCCTAGAGGTTAAGAAACTTGAGTTCTCAGTTAAGAACTCGTTGTTTATAAATAATTCGCGAGATTTCGTTCCTTAATTAAGGGTATCATTAAATCTTACTCGACTTAATAGAAGTATTTGTTACTCCTTGAGGCATAAGCAAATTTTGGAGGATCGTTAATGAGTGTCGCCTACTTCAAAGCGTTATAACAAGTTTTCAAATCGTTTCTAGTGTAACTAATTAGGTTAATACCGTCTGTCAAGGATAATTAAACAAAACTTTAATTAGTTTTCTAGTCTCATTATTTTACTGTAGGTGTTCATACACGTATCAATTGAAATTGATACAAATGCTGTTTAAAATCGTTCGTCAACTTTTATGTTGATCTACGAAATAAAAGAAAGCATTGATTTCAAAATTTTACTATAGCTACTTAGGTACTTCAGTTTTTATTTAGTTACAATTATATTCTTGAACGTGTTCAATGGAATTAAATATACAGGTAGGTAATTAGTTTTTATCACTAAATAAGGCTTTTTTATACTTTTAAGTTTATATTTAAGTTGTAATGATTTTAAAGTAGGTAGAATTTAAATGTGTAGATATAGGTAATTTGTTCAAACATGTATTAACACAAGGAGCTATAACTTACGATCCACCTCAGAATTAAAAAGAAAATATAAGGCAATGTTTAATTATTATTGAAAGTTTATTGGAAAGCTCCTGGAGGAGTTCTCAGGAGTCCGTATCAGAAACTTTCCACTTAGGGGCTAAACTATAGGTAGTAGCTATTTGTACTTGATAATTTTCGGTTCGTATTATTTTCGAAAAATAGAACAAAAAATCTTACCCTTCAACGATTTTAGTAGCAAATATAGAAACACCACAAAACAATAAAACATTCAAAATACAATAACTAAACATGTTTAAGATCTTAACAATCACATGATCACTGCCTTTTGCTATCCACTACAAAATGATGTTTAAAATGACTCGGCTCAAACAAAGGTGTCGCCACACTTTATCAGTACAGGGTGGGTCTTCCGAATATGGTAATGACAAACTGAGGAATCAGTCTGTTTGCTGGTCGAACAAATATTAGACCGTCACACGTTACAATGAACTTGTCTAAATATCAGGTTTATGTGACCTAATTTCCGAGCCTTTAATCAGTAATAGGTGCATAGAATTTTAAATAGTCATCATCATTCATCGTCAATATTGATTTTAAATTGGTTTGGAAGATTAACCTTTGGAATGTTATGTAAAAATGGTTTATTGATACATCGAGACTTGAACCCATGATCTCTGCCGATCCATAGCTCCGTGCTCTTTGATAGGCAAAATGAACGACTCGGTACCTTAGTGGGAAGAGAAGTTACCATGGATTGGCAAATGTCACAAAGTTTCCCACAAAATAGCGTAGACACAACGGTGTTAGGTATTTATCGTCTACATTACCCACCCAGGAACAGACTTTCTTCTTTAATCATCATATCAAAGCAGTAAACACGTCTTCCCGATTCTATCTACTCTTCGTTCACAATTCATTAACATGTAAATCCTGAATCAGTAACGTTCCGTTCGCGGCCTGAGACTGGCTATTTCCGTGTACGCGCGCAAGGCGGTGGCAACGCCGCACCTGTGAATTGCATGCAAAATAACTTTGATGCTTAGGATGCGCTGTGCAAATTGATTCGCAATGTTTCTAATAATCGACAATCAATTATTTTCAAAGGAAGGGAAGTAATTAAAAGGTTTGGAAAGGAGATATGCTTATACTCTCTATTTTGCATTTACATAATCGAGTCATCGTGTGCCGTGCCGTGTGGTATCCGGCCTAGAATTGACCACCCCCTTTCCTCCCGTGGGTGTCGTAAGAGGCGACTAAGGGAAAATTTAGAAGATGGGCAGCAGCGTCTTCTGTAACTTGACCACCAACACTGCGATCCCCAAGCCGCTTGCCAAGCGTGGGGATTATGGCAATATCCCCCCTTTCTAAAAGGGGGAGGCCTTTGTTCAACAGTGGACGTCTATCGGCTGATGATGATGATGATGAATCGAGTCAGTTTATTCCTGCTGTGGAAGTGAGGCACAGATGTTCAAACAGAAACCAAAAATATACTAGAGGTTTTCTTTTCTTATCAACGTTTTTTACATTATCCAGACTATAATATTATAAGTGCAAGATTGAGAGCTGCTTGTTTAGCTTGAAGTAAGTTCAATACCAAACTGGAAGTTAACAAGTACCTATGTGTAATTATGTTGTGAGCTTATTTCGACCAAACCGACAACCTAAAATACTTAGTCAATTATACACATGTAAACCTTACTTTAGCGAACTATTATAATAGATACTAACTAACTACGCCAATCGGCTAAATGTTTTTTAAATTATAGGTATTTTCTCTGTAAGTGATTTGTAAATCTTTTAAGAAAATAAATATCTTAAACCATATCTTTCTACATCGTTAGTCAAGTTACTAAAGACAGAGAAAGGCAAATCAATTTACTTATTCCACTATTAACGATATTTATTAGTAAAATCTTATAATAAACCTTAACAGTTACACACGGTAGCCTAACATCGATTGCCGATACGAGTACTAATTCTCGGCTGGCATATTCTGAATCTGTGTAATCTGATGGCTGATATAACAGACTGACACGTGTCGGACTGAGCAACGGAATTGGGTCACTGTCAGCAGCCATTGATGGTCAAAATTGAATCGAATATATACTGAGAAACTTGGTAATGAAGGGAAATAAATATAAGTATATATAATGATGGTGTAATGGTCACTTAATTATTTACCAACCGTTTGTCCGAAGATATCGTCAGAGTTGTAACCGGTGGATGCAAATGGCAAGTTGTCGTTCATTGTGGCGTTCTAAGAAAGAAGGCCTTTGTTCATCAGTGGACGTCTTCCAGCTGATGATGATGACTATTATTTAGTAACGATGCAACCATTAGAACCAAAAGAAGAAAGATAGAGGCACGTTAAATTTTTGTAAAGGGGAACTTTACGATTAGTTGACCAATTATGCACGTGCCGAATTCTTAGTATTCTTCCGTATATGAAACCTAAGTAATTATTTTGACAATCGCAATCACTGATGTGTCTCATGTATCACAAACATAAACTGTGATGCCAAAGGTAAAAATATATGGCACGTCATTACAATGAACAAAAAACGCAAGAGCTCCAATTTTTTAAGTTTATTCTACCTTTATCATGTGCCACATATAATCTCAACTTTTCGTATTAAAGCTGTTAAAGTAAAGCCATAGAACAGTTCCTTGGTAAAGTCCGCCGTCTAGACACTACTAAAATCGATTAACTGCAGATAAGTTTTAAAGAACATCTGTTAGGTTTAAGTGTCCATTTACGCTAGTGCGGGAACTGCTGCTTTCAATCGATGTTCTCGTTACATAGAATAGTCTAGCACTCGATTATTCGATTTGTTTCGATTCGTATCAAAGTTGAATATATTTCTGTGTAAAGAAGCAGATGTTTTGCGACTGCGTTTGTTATACTGCGTACCTTAATACGACGTTATAGTGATCTTAATTATACCATACATTCAGTATTTTAGGGTCAGTAAGGGGGAGGCCTTTGTTCAACAGTGGATGTCTTCCAACTGATGATGTTGATGATGATGATGAAGGTACATTTTAAAGTGTGTTCTTTGGGGCCTACATTTTAGACTTACATACAGAAAGACACACGTCTTATTTACTTAACTTTAGCTTGCAAACGCGGAATTTTTATGTAAAGTACGTAGTTTTTCCGCGGCTTCGAGTTAACCCCTACTTAAACCCCTTAGAGGGTTGAATTAAAAAAAAGTCTATGGCCTTTCTCGGGTCCTAAACTTTGTATATGCCAAATTTTATTAAAATCCGTCCAGCGGTTTACTCGTGAAGGTGAATCAGCCAGACACAGTTACTTTCACATTTATTATATTAAGTATGGATTAAGTGCGATGAGTGTGAATTTGCGGGCAAATGCACATAAGTTAGACAGCCACTACTGAAGTTTGAGAAATGCCAATAAGGTGTAATGGTCAGTTAAGTTGTAAACTTGTGGAGTTTGAGTCAGAGATTGGAATAGTTCCAGTTTACTGGGAGTTGGATGACTCAGTCTGAAGAGGATAATATATTGCTTTCTTAGTTCGTAAAGGTGACTAAAACATTATTTTAATATAATCAAAATACAAATTTTATAGTTTCAAATTTAGAAAAATCATGGATACTTAAAATCTTTATTTATTTGTATCGTAGGTGCGTTCCATAAACATGAAATATCACATACACAAACACCCAGACTCGGGACAAAAATATAGGGATAAAAAAAAACAAATTTTTGTCCCGTGCCGAAGTCGAACCCGGCAACCCTTAGCGCAGCAGTCCAATCGCTTAGTCACTGCGCCGATCAGGTCATCGAATTGTTTTAGTGTCTTTTGTAATAGTCTAGCACTAGCGTCTTTTCTCCCGTTATATGCCTATGCGTTTCAATCACAAATCTGCTATGCAGAGTTATTTCAACTAGGAACAATATAATATTCATCATCATCATCATCAGCCAAAGACGTCCACTGTTGAACATAGGCCTCCCCGTTTAAGCGGGGGGGTTTGCCATAATCCCCACGCTTGGCAAGCGGCTTGGGGATCGCAGTATTGGTGGTAAAGTTACGGAAGACGCTGCTGCCCATCTTCTGAGCTTTCCCTTAGTCGCCTCTTACGACACCCACGGGAGGAAAGGGGGTGGTCAATTCTAGGCCGGATACCACACGGCACGAATATAATATTGTTGTCAGAAATTTCAGAAATCTAAACTAGCTACTATACCGATTGTCATCCGTCTACTCAAATACAGACAAACATAAAACGTATCTACTTTATACCTAAATTTTACATCTACACAATGATCTGTCTGGTTTGAAGCTAGCGTCACATTGGGCTGAGTGCAGACAGCGTGGCTCGTATGTGCGTTACACTGATGTAGGAAGTAGGCGATACGGCGGCAGTGCAACATATAACAAATGTTTATAATATAACTTTGACGACCTAATGGCGCAGTGGCTAAGCGATTGGACTGCTGCGCTAATAGTATTTTTTATTCCCACCTGGGACAAAAGTTTGTGCGCCCCACAGATTTTTGTCCCAAGTCTGGGACTCTGGGTGTTTGTGTATGTGATATTTTATTTTCGTCAAACTTACGCACGATACAAGAGAAATTTCTAGCGCGGGTCGACCTTAAAAAAAACTGCATATTATTGTTTTTACCTTTATTATTAAGACACTGGGATATCAACATCATAATACCAGCCGGTATTACTCACTGCTCTATCTGATCTTCTATTATAATCTAAAGATATGCAATTGGTACCACAAGATAGGGTATGGAGTGCTCTTAACATAGTAAACTTGAACTTTTATGGGTTTGTGTATTTAGATGATTGGTAATGTTTTCTTTTGAGTACAGAAAATATACGGTATTTTGTGTAAGCTTGTGTTTGCTTGTGTGTAGAATCTTTACCTCTACAACGCTAAAAATATCTTCATCCATATTATTGATTGACGTATTTTCAGCAACGACCGAGTGTAATCTGTCGTAATTGATTAAAATAAAAGTAAAATTTTACACGTATCACGCGGTAACTGGTACAGTACATACCTACCATAAACTGATATCTACATAAATACTAATACTATCACCACTTTCACTAAATATGCATACAGGTTAAAAGCAATCCTATTAGCAGAAAGGTTTTTTGCGTAAATTATAAATTGGTACCTCGACCGTACCTCCAGCTACTCACATCCGCGGTCGTCAGTCGCGGGTCGATAGCACTCGCCGCGCGGCCAGACCGCACGAAAGTTTGTCTACCTTCCACTTTACAATTGAGCTTTGATTTGTAACTTTTGTAAAGTATGCTGCGTTGTCAACCTGATTGGCGCAGTGGCTTATTGAACTGCTGCGCTAGGGGTTGCGGTTTCGATTTCTGCTTGAGATAAAAAATTGTGTGATTCGCATATTGTTGTCCCGAGTCTGGGTGTTTTTGCATGTAATATATTTCAAAGTGTAAAAATTTGTGAAACGCACCCATGTTAAAGGAGAAATTCCTAATGTCGAGCGAATGATAAAATGCGGTTTATGAAGAGTACCTATTGTTTCATTTTTCAGATGCCTATACTCGCATATTTCGCCGCTTATATAAATCCCATGTAAATAGGTGGTGAGCCAATTGGAATGCATCGATCCGACACGGAGTTCGATGCTCTTACACCTTGCTTTCCTAGCGACGGAAGGGCGTATTCCTAATGCAACTAACGTACCTATCATAGCATGTTAAGAGCTACATCACAAAAATAAAAAGGAGACTGAATTGCGCACGGTGGTTTGGCCCGAATCGTTTGAACAAGTCGCGACGTGTCTCTTCGATATGGGTTCGTCTACCTTGTACTTTAGAATTGTTCTTTTGTTACCAACTAACCATTGTCTAGAGACCCAGTTAGAAACTGATAAATTATTAAAAAGGCAAACGATCGCTCTGCTTTTCAAACAATCGAAATAACCCGACAGTTACTAAGCGATTCTTGATCTAAATGATATGAATATATACAATTAATAAGTATTTTATTCTTATTATCTGTGATAGAGACACGTGTTTGGTCAAATCTAGCACAAATATTTTATGAACAGTTGTTAATCTAAGTTAAAGTAGTAAACGTTCTGATACAGTGATAGGTTTTTTTATTTATGTATGTCCAGAATAATATTTTGACAGACTTCTTCAGTTTTACACTCGTTCGCAAGAGTTATACTAGTTTACGTGTTAATGCTAGGTGGTACGAGTTACGTGGTAATGCTATAATTGGCTGCCTTTAACCGAGTAAAATACACATGTGGCTAATAAATAACGCTATATATTATACCCAACAGTCGCAACAGATGATTGCACACGAACGGGTTTACATCCGCGCGGTAGGATCGGGTCGCGATCGATACCGCGCGGCGAAGCGACGCGACGCCACAGACAGATAACTTTTAGGTCCGTGTGCCCGACACTTTATAATCAGTAACCATTTTTGTTCGCAGTTGTAGAGTTGAGCACAAAGATGTTATTTAATAAATAAATAATTGAATAACGTTTATTCACAGTACAAATGACAGCACAAATAAAAGAAAAAAAAAACAATTAATCGGTAGCAACGTCAAACATACAATGCCGAAAGGTCGCCAACTCAGCATATACCGAGGTATGAACACCCAGTGCTGGTGTTCAGTTAGTACTATTGTAGTCGTCAGAGTTGCGGGCAACCGGTGGATGCAAATGGCAAGTTGTCGTTCATTGAGGCGTTCTAAGGGGGAGGCCTTTGTCCAGCAGTGGACGCTTTCCGGCTGATCATGATGACTATTGTAGTAATGTCTGAATTTGATTTCTCTTAGTAGTAATTTCAGTAACAATCCTTTAACAGTTAGTTCACCTGTAATGTAATCGATAAAGTTGTGAGTTTTGTACTTATTAATTTTACTAATAAACCGCTAACTATGTTAAGATATTTAATATACTGCTGTTTGTTATCCCCATTGTTAGTTATACTCATTGTTATATACAATGAGTTCATCATTGTTATATAGAATATAAACAAAGATCATATACACTCAGCTCTGGACAATTATGCTATATTACGGTATTATAATGTTACGGCACGTACCTAATTGACTGCTTAGAAAGACTAATCTATGTTACGTTCCGCGTTCTAAAGCCGGTATCTGTGAGTCTTGGCGGTCGGACGCTGCTCTCGGCACGTACTCTCTGCGAGCTTTCATAGTTAAGTAAACATTTTAGTCCGAAATAAAACAATAAGTTTGGTATGTAATATTAAAGTTAAGCTGTTCAAAATCCCCCTGGTAACAAAACTGAAGCTGTACGGCTGCATTTCATGTGAATTTTCTTATTTACGCTTATATCGATATTTTATAGCGATATTTTTACGCTTTAAACATACGTTTATTGTATTATGCGACCTACAGTGCAAGTGTGACCTAAAATACTGCACGTCGTAAATTAAAACCCTGGCGTACATCCAAATAAGCTAGGCTAGAACAACCATCAATTACTTCAAAATCCAAATACGTTTTTCCCAATTAAAATGTTTTCGGTTTCCCTCTTTGAAAAGTCTTGAAAGCAGCTCCGGGAATCACAAATTTTAATAGATTGCGTCTACTAGATATTGACTTTCTTTTGTTTTAAAATTAGAGGTTCATGCCAGAAATGTCTTTAAATATCCTTAGAGAAAATACAAATTAACTTTAGATTTAATCGTTTTAATTTTGATTAGATTGAAGATTAAATTAGCTGATTATTATCAAACTATCCAACCCCACATCCACAGATTTTTTAATTCATTTTCATGCATTTTAACTAACTTCAAAAAAGCAGGAGGTTATGTATTTGGCGCATATCTTTTTTTTAAATATTGTTATCGAGTGCCCAATCATCTACGGCCGTTAGAATTATTTGCAGATCATTGTCAGTCAAATTATTTGTCAACCTTGTCATCTTTCGCGAAGGCTTACTTAGCTTACTTACCCGACTTGCGTTTATACATACCTTACATAGGTAAGGTCCGACAATGCCTTTCATAATGATTAATGACACGGCTGGCATTTATGCAAGCTTTACAATATTACACCTGAGGAATCATGTATCTAATTATGCTTTATAGACCTAATTTATATGTAGGAACTGCGAACATAATACTATGCTACATACTTATAAGTATAGTATAGTTTGGTGTAGTATAGGTTCTTTTTTATCTATGTTATAAACTGTGTAGAGGACACCCGGTCTCTTATGAATAAGGCCTAAACGAGGAACATGGGTCTAACATACAGAGGCCCGTTGACTACTTACTTTAATCTTCAAGGGAATGAGACACCAACTAAAAAAATTACTCAAAAAAAAACACACACAGATAATTTGCGAGAACCAAACGGTGCAGTACTTCAAAATATTACCATTACTAGCAAACCCGCTATGTATTGTATTACTAGGTAACCCGGCAAACTTTGTACCGCTTTTTCACCATTAAAACCTTCCCTGGACTTCCACAAATAATACTAAACAAAAATAAGCCAAATCGGTCCAGCCGTTCTCAATTGATGGTGTGACAAAGGGAAACAGGGTTTCATTTTTATATATAACCTGCTTTTGCCCGCGGCTTCGCTCGCGTTAAGAAGCCATATATTGTCAACATTTAGAACTCTTCTTCTTATCGTATGGTTGATGAACAACCTGGTGTCAGAGTTTAAACCGCCTGTAGGCCTCTGACATGGCTTTACACACCGTTGAAAAATCTCTCAGGTATGCCGGTTTCCTCACGATGTTTTCCTTCACCGTTTTTAGCAACTGATAACTAATTTTTAGTACGCACATGAATTCGAAAAGACATTGGTGCGTGCCGGGATTTGAACTTGCGACCTTTGACTTGGCAGTCCAACGGTCATACCACTCGGCTAGAACTAAAAATTATTTTGTTCGTCTTAATTTATTCGTTCGTTGAATTTAACTAAATCCTATTTAAGCGGACGTCTTTATCATAGAAGCTCCATTTTTAATTTCAGTTCAATCAGTCGAAAATCTAAGAAGATTTATACAAACTTTCATCCCCTATTTTATCCCCTTAGGGGTGGAATTAATCAAAATCCTTTCTTAGCCTCTAACCTGCATGCGTCCCAGAGAAATGACTCGACTATCTTCGAACCCGCAACGAAATTAATCATAAAAGAATATATAGGAGGATTTATATATACCTATAGAGTATTTACACTAGCGAAATATTTTTGGCACAACCCATACATATATTTCCGTAATATAACTTACCTTACTTTCCTTCACTTACCGAGACTGTCGCGAGTCTCAGTGTAACATCGGTCCGCACGATAATATTCACGCCAGTGAACATGACACCACTTTATATCCCGCTTTTGTTCTCAACTATTATCTCTTGGCAAACTTTAGATGTGAAACTAGTTTTCCATCTGATAGTTATAACGATATCAAAATGTGATTAATATTAAATTAGCTTGTATTACTTTGACTGCATTGAAGCGATTTGTTTTTTCGTCGCCCCAAACTAGGAATTTCCTCTGTATCGTGGGTGCGTTTCACAAACATGAAATATCACATACGCAAACACCCAGACTCGGGACAAACATGTGTGAATCGCACAAATTTTTGACCCGTGCGGGAATCGAACCCGCAACCCCTAGCGCAGCAGTCCAATCGCTTAGCCACTGTGCCAATCAGGTCG